>CAKXYN010000010.1:21767500-23017500 GCA_935064755.1 Tragelaphus eurycerus | reverse complement strand
TCAACTAAAATAATCAATAATAAGAATAGAAAAGAGTTTTATTTGAACCAAACTAGCCCAGAAGTCAGCTTCCCAGATTACTCTGGAAAAACTGCTCCAGAAAAGCAAGGTTTCTCCACACAGTTTTTTATCTTGTCAGAACAAAGAACATTAAACAAGTCAGGGTTACGTTTTTTTCAAGGTTTATTTTTTTTAAAAAAAAGAACAGACCAGCATGTACACAATGAGTCAGTATGGCCTTGACTCCTGGGAAGGAAGACCAGAACTGCACCCCAGGACGGAGGGCATTAGGCCTTAATTTCTAACATGGACATTCTTTACCTTTGGTCAATGTGCCCTTTTCCTTAATAATTAAAGTCCATGTGCAGTGAACATGTGATAGGCTACAAACAAGCTATTTCGGTTAGCCTCAAGTTTAAATTAAATCATGGGTAAGGTAGAATGGCTTCCCCAAACCTCAACATGAGAACATTTCTCAGAGTCTGTTTAGCCTCAGATCTGAGGAGCATCAAGTAAGTGGAGACTAGTTTGGAGACCGTTCATCTCAGCCTCAGGATCAACTGGTTGGCTTTTCATTACTTGGTTGATTGGTTTGACCAAAAGTTACTGCAGGAATGATTCATGGAACCATTCTGCTGCACGGCATGTAAACACAGCCTTCTAATCTAGACTTTAGCTATTAAAATGGTCATAAATAGCTGCAAATTACTACTGTTGCGTAACTGGTGACTTCATCACGGCTCTGGCTGAGCCGATGGAGCCGCGTTCCAGGCAGTGCAGCAGGGCCCGGCTGGTCCTGAGCCTGTGACAAGTGCAGCCTGGTAGATGTGACACGGACGACAACACAGCATCCTCCGTGTTCCAGAATAACACCTTTTCCAAAAGGCCATCAAGCCTTCAAAGCCTGACACATGCTGCATGATATATAAGTATATAACTGCCCCAAATATGGCAAAACGAGTCGCTATTAATAACCCCGAGAGTCATGGGGATTTGGGCAGTCCAGTTCTTCTGCCAAAAGTTAAGAATGTTTGCTCAGTGTTTTTCTTTTTTAAACTCTGTTCTTGATTTGCTTCAGTACATCTCCTATTTAGCTGCTCCACTGAGTATATGTCAGACTTTATCTGTGACCTTACTAGGACATACCAACACATACAGGATGGGAATGGAAGGCCTTTTAAAGCTATTGGGGCTTTCAAAATTGTGTCTAATAAACATTTTCCATTTCTCTCTACCATAGCAACGATCACCTTTGCCATTATGCGGAAATTACTAAAGGGCCAGGGAAGAAACTCCCTAAGTTACTTATATTGATTATAATATTGTATCATTATCTATTTCTTGCACATTTATTCTCACCAGTGTTTCTATACATTCTAAGTTTCGCATCAACCTTCCAAAGTGGGTGTTATTCCTACTTCACAAAACAAGACTCAGGCATTGAGTAACTGCCCTGAGCTGATACATGCAAGTGACTCTCAGGGCTGGAATACAAACTCAAAGCTCCTTGACTTGAGTGATATGAACGGTCAGTGGTCAATCATTTCTGACCATCAATGGCGATTTTATGGTTTAGCCCATTACGTGTTGGTTCTGAAAGGGAATCTAGAATCTCCTTCTGACATCACCGCTCATTTGGAATTTTTTCAATGCAGAACTGAGAGGAGAGGGAGGGGAAATGGTCAAATGATCTGTTTTCCTTCCACTGATGATTATTATTATGACAGTAAAGACATGTGAAATTGCACCAAAAAAAAAAAAAAAAGCAAAACATGTCAAAAGCTCTCTGTTCTACTCACATTGTCTGATAAATTCTATCTGAAAATTTCCACATAGAAATATGCTCATCAGACTTTTCCAAGCACTGAAATGATTTTTAGCATTTAAAAGCTAATGATGTTAAGATACAATTTTGATAGATCATGTGTTTTAGTAAGCAGGTAGGCTATGAGTCTATAATACCTGTATCTTGCCAAAAGATAATTTGGCATGAGCAATTAAAGTTTCTTGGGAATTACCAGAAAGTCAATAGCATAGTGGCTTAGATAGGAGCTATTGTCTATAATAGCATATTAAAAAGCAGAGACATTACTTTACCAACAAAGGTTCGCCTAGTCAAGGCTATGGTCTTTCCTGTGGTCATGTATGGATGTGAGAGCTGGACTGTGAAGAAGGCTGAGCACCGAAGAATTGATGCTTTTGAACTGTGGTGTTGGAGAAGACTCTTGAGAGTCCCTTGGACTGCAAGAAGATTCAACCAGTCCATTCTGAAGGAGATCAATCCTGGAATTTCTTTGGAAGGAATGATGCTAAAGCTGAAACTCCAGTATTTTGGTCACCTCATGCGAAGAGTTGACTCATTGGAGAAGACTCTGATGCTGGGAGGGATTGAGGGCAGGAGGAGAAGGGGACAACAGAGGATGAGATGGCTGGATGGCATCACTGACTTGATGGGTGTGAGTCTGGGTGACCTCCGGGAGCTGGTGATGGACAGGGAGTCCTGGCGTGCTGCAGTTCATGGGGTCGCAAAGAGTCGGACACGACTGAGAGACTGATCTGATCTGATCTGATCTGATTGTCTATAACAAATTATTTCTCTGAGTTTTTTAAGAAATAATTCATAATAAACTCTTCTTTTTAATTCAGTTTTCTCCAATGGTAAAGAAAAGGAAATATTATGGCAACCAATAATAATTATTGCATTTAATACAAGATAGCTACTGAATAGTAAATTGTTAAATGCATCATATTTGGGATGTTTAGTGTCACACGTTTGGATCAAAAGAGAAATAATAAAAAAAGGGTTAATGAGCCTTAGAGTGAGATTTCAGTCAGAGGAAGAATCTCATTTTACTGAAGGGGAAACTGAGGCAGAAGAAAACCAAATTAAATAGCAGAACCATTCAACTCATTGGCAATACTTTAGTGACTAGCATTCAGTTCTCTTCTCAATTAATTCTTTCCCTCCCTAAAATCACAGTCTGGCTCTATGTAATACTGTTTATTGTACTCTGTATTTCTTTTCCTTGAAGATATCTGGAACAAATAATGAGATGTGCCTAACAAGTTAATACATTAAAATGAACTCAATATCCTGGGTGATTATATTCTAAAGTGGGATAAACTAGATTCTTATTGAAACAAGATGATGAAATAATTTTAAAAGTAAATTCCTATAGATCTACTACTAGACTTCAAAGTCTGATTGGCCTTTCTCATGGTCAGAAAAAGTTTCCTTTCTATCTGACCCTTTCTAGACTCTCTGTTTACCTCTCATATGGAAGGTATCTGATTTCAGATACTGAAGGATTTAACATGACTCAAGGTTTTGACTCAATATTATGAATAGAAATATGAAACATCACAAAGTTTATAATAGCTTTACCATATTACTTGTGAACCAAATGACACAATCAAATGGGAGAAGTACCCACAATGAAAGAATTCCTAATATTTTTTCTAATATAATGATAAACATATAGAGAAAGAAAAGGAAAA
This sequence comes from Tragelaphus eurycerus, assembly GCA_935064755.1. Lineage (NCBI taxonomy): Eukaryota > Metazoa > Chordata > Mammalia > Artiodactyla > Bovidae > Tragelaphus > Tragelaphus eurycerus. The sequence goes on along the minus strand of CAKXYN010000010.1, from coordinate 23,014,002 downwards.
TAAGTGTATTAACTGATGGATGAATGATTCAGCTTCTACATTAACAATGACTCAGTCTGTAAAAACTGGCATGTTTACAAAATAAATCATATTACTGAACCAGAAAAGACAGGCACATAATATGCAAGTGAGCCAAATATGCTCAAAAAATAATTTTCTTTTATTTCCATATATGATTTTCTTGAGTGTTCTGAATATTACTCTAGCCTTTAATGACATGCAAAAGGGAAATGAAACGTTAATGACTGCTAGAAAAAAACAGTCCTTTATGCACGAAAATAACTTGCCTTAAAGAGTATTTATGAATAGCACTGGATTCAAGAGTTTCTATTAATAATCCTTCGTTGGCCATAGGTCAAGTCAGTGAGAATGGCCCCTTTTCCAAGGAAGGAGTGGAAAATTGCACAGTGTAGCCCTTCCTTCGGAGCCGCTGGGTTTATGTGTTGACACTTGCATTGATGAACATGTGCTGAATGTCCTCATTGGAAATTCAGCTTTATGACTGGCAGGTACTGGACGTGATCTTGTGGATTTATGGTCCGATGTTGGGAGTGTACAGATGGAACAGGAAGTTGTGCTGGCTCAGAAAATCCCTTCAAATACCTATATTGGCCTCATTAATCATGACCTTGTGACTGTGACTGGGCCACCTCTAAATCTTTTCCTGGGCTAAGTAAACGCTGCTTTCCTATCTTTTTCATCCTCTTCAAACCATTCTAGCAAAGTTCACATGGAAGTCCAGAAAGAGTAGCAAAAAGGGAAAGGAAAGTTTCTGAGAATGTCAGTTCTGATATTCTAAAATTTAAGAGAGGTGGAGAAAGAAAAAACAAATGTATGTGTATTATCATATACTTATTTGTTCAATTTATGTATATGATAAGTATCCATCCAAGTGAATGCTATCGGGGTCAGCCTTCATAAAGTACATTGATATACTAAGGTGCCAAGTATGCAAAGATGGTGAGGACATAATTCTTTCCTATTCTGAGGCACTTACAATTTGATAGAAGAGTTTCATATGTGTGTGAGTGTGTGTGTGTTGTAGGGGAATAGAAAAATGTTTCTGCATAATGATAAGCAGCTCTTTTAGGCAGAGAGCATGGTCAGCTACTGAGATAAAAGAACTTGCTCTGGAAAGATTCCAAAATATATTCTAACTGATGCCCAAAATGGTATTGGGAATTATTATTCCTTGGTGTCTAATGCTGCACTCTCACAGCAGTGCTTTTTAAAGATATTGCTGGAGAAGTCAGACAATTTGACATGGGAGAGTTTTTCAGGTCATGTTCTTTCCTCACAGGAGAGAGAAGGACTGCACCAAAGCAGGGTGCCGGTCAGGAAGGGAAACCCATCAGTCAAGAGGCTGTTGGTTGCCAGGAATCTAATCTCACGTGAATTAACTCAAATTAAAAAGAGGAGTTACCTGTAAAGATAAAACTGGCAATTTTATGGACATCCAGAGGCAGGAAGCAAAGTCCAGGTGGATGTCATAGCAACCTAAGCTGGGAACTAGAATGTCAGTGGGTCTCTGATTCTTTTTTTCACTCTTTCTCTTTTGACTCTTTTCCTTTTTTTTTTTCTTTAGCATATCTAATGCCTTCCCACTAAAGAGTTGGCTTCCTCTGATTATTTATAATTTGGATTTCAAGTAACTTTGGTTGTATTTGACTTTGGCATGCACTGGTGCCAACCTCAGGCCAGACTGGACGTGAGCTCTGAGCAGGAGCCCACAGCCACTGATGGCCATGTCTGTAATTCGGTTCAGATTTTGAGAGTGGCTGTCCATGAGGCTGCTCCTGGTCTATTCGTATTGGGGTGAGATGGACATAGGGTGGGGTCAGGGCCATTTAGGCCTGTCCTTTACAGCAGAGACTTTGAAGAGCAGGAATTCTCAGAGGTAGGAACTGGAGAGAAGGCACAAGTGTCCGGCAGAGTGTCAACCACTGCTCCAAATCAAATGCTTCCTTCTCACAGCATGGCAGGGGGCAAGCCTCACCTGGAGAAGAGAGGAACCCTGTCTGCTATGACACAAAGCTGAGTAGGACAGCATTTGGAGCATGGATGATAATGTGGTTTCTGAGTCTGCATCCTTTTCTCCCTCTACTACAAATTTAACAGAAAGTAACTGCTGTTTCAGTGGTGGTGCTGCCATCTCTGTGAATGGGGCCAAGAGAATCTTTGGGTAAATTGAGGAGACACAGCTAGATAAGTAAGCAAGTAGGTGTTAGTTGCTCAGTCTTGTCTGACTCGTTGCGATCCCATGGGCTGTAGCCCGCCAGGCTCCTCTGTCCATAGAATTCTCCAGGCAAGAATACTGGAGTGGGTTGCCATGCCCTTCTCCAGGGGATATTCTCTACCTAGGGATCGAACCCAGGTCTCTCGCATTGCAGATTCTTCACTGTCTGAGCCACCAAGGAAGCCCCCATGCAGCTATATACTGAGGTGCTGCTGCTGCTGCGTCGCTTCAGTCGTGTCCGACTCTATGCGACCCCATAGACGGCAGCCCACCAGGCTCCGCCGTCCCTGGGATTCTCCAGGCAAGAACGCTGGAGTGGGTTGCCATTTCCTTCTCCAGTGCAGGAAAGTGAAAAGTGAAAGTGAAGTCGTGTCCGACTCTGCGTGACTCCATAGACGGCAGCCCACCAGGTACTTTTCATTAATTCATTCAGTTAGTTAATGTGAGTAAGTACCTGTTCTGTCTTGTGCTAGAAGATCAGGAGAGCCCTTACATACGCCAGAAGTTTATTTTATTAATGGCTCTTTGGGGTATGTGTTTGTTGACTTTCCACTGAATACAATCTAGATATCACCAGTGAGAAGTTACCAAAACACTCTCGGGATTTTTGTATCTAAACATTTCTAAAACCAAAATACAAATAAATAATTTTTATTTTTATTTATTTCTAAAAGCAAAGTACTAATAATCAATGCTTATTACTGGTTCTTAAAACTAAGTTCAGTCCAGTGCCTGGAAAGGAAAACTAAACAGAAAGATTAAAATAAACATAATATAATCCACCTCATTTTCCCTTTCTCGCTTCTGCGTGGCTTTAATGTGAGCTTCTAACTGGGAGGAAACTTACTATGTTTGCTACAGGCAGATGTTTATGTGTGTTTTGAGTTTTAAAAATCTAGATAAGGAGCTATAAAAAGAAGAGGGTGTTCATTTAAGAAGTTGTCCTTAAACTGTATATTTTGAGGGGTGTATTTTCCATAGCCATACTTTTCTTTATAGACATATGCGTTATTTTAGGTATTCCTAGTTGATACAATAGTCAGAAACCTGACCCAGGCATCAGGGGACTTGGGTTCAGTGTAAGGTGTGTAAGGTGTGTAAATCTAAAGGAGTCTTTTTCCTCCCATGATCCCCACGTTTTTGTCTTTTGGGCTTATCTATCAAGTTATTGGGGGCTTCCCCAATGGCTTAGTGGGAAAGAATCTGCCTGCAATGTAGGAGATGCAAGAGACTTGGGTTCAATCCTTGGGTCAGGAAAATCCCCTGGAGGAGGACATGGCAATCCACTCCAATATTCTTGCCTCAAAAATCATGTGGGCAGAGGAGCCTGGCGGGTTACAAAAGGAGAAGTCAAAGGAAAAAAGGGGTGGCAGAGGATGAGATGGTTAGATAGCACCACTGACTCAATGGACAGGAATCTGAGCAAACTGAAAGATAGTGGAGGATAGAGGAGTCTGCCAAACTTCAGTCTATAAGGTTGCAAAGAGTCTGACACAACTTAGTGACTGAAAAGTGAAAGTGAAAGTTGCTCAGTGGGGTCCGACTCTTAGCGACCCTATGAACTGTACAGTCCATGGAATTCTCCAGGCCAGAATACTGGAGTGGGTAGCCTTTCCCTTGTCCATGGGATCTTCCCAATCCAGGGATTTAGTGATTGAACAACAACACAATCAAGTTTTAGCAGTATCAACTGAGAGGTAAATGTTAACACTCTTTGAAAACTGGAGAACACCATTCAGTAGGTATTTGAATCTGAGTAAATTCAGAACTTTACTGAAAAATCAGTATTATTGCCTGACCTTGACACTAAAGTTGTCTTACCCAAACTTACAATCTATTTTTGGTGATTATGTAATCAAAATTTCATCTCAAATATACTTAAACTAACATACTTAACTCACATAGTGGCTGCACTGCAAGTCTATTTTCAGGAAAAAAAAAATGCTGGAAGGAACAAAAAACAGTGAAAAGGGTAAGTACATGAATATTTATAAATTCCTATTAACTGTGCAAAACAATAATTCTAACTTTTTTGGAGAGTAAAATCTATGTAGAACTAAAATGCAAAACAAGAAGAACAGAAAAGGCAGGAAGGTTAAACAGCTTGAAAGGTTTAAGGATATAAAAATATCAGAGGAGTGGTAAAAATAATAATTTTTATAATTCTGTAATAAACCTATGCTTTGTAATCTCCAGGATAACTATTATCAGGATAAGAAACTAATGTATTATTTATAAGTTATTAAAATAAAAAAATTCAATAATTAAAAATGTTTAAATAATCTAAAAAAGGCACAAAAGAGGGAAAAAAGCATAAAACAAGGAAAAAAGGAATATGAAAGAGAAGAGCTTAATAGAAAATGAAAATAAGATAATATATCAGATCAGATCAGTCGCTCAGTCGTGTCCGACTCTTTTCGACCCCATGAACTGCAGCACGCCAGGCCTCCCTGTCCATCACCAACTCCCGGAGGTCACTCAGACTCACATCCATCGAGTCCGTGATGCCATCCAGCCATCTCATCCTCTGTCGTCCCCTTCTCCTCCTGCCCCCAATCCCTCCCAGCATCAGAGTCTTCTCCAAGATAATATATAGAAACCCAATTATGCCAGCAACTACACTGAATATAACTGAACTAAATTTGAAGTAAAAGACTATGATTTTCAGACTAGGTTTAAAAAAAGCATACCCAACTGTATGCTTTAAATATATTAACAAAGAAATTTTTAATGTAAAAGGAAAGATAAATATATCATGCAACACTAACAACAATGAAAATAATTACGTAAATCTACCAGTGTAAGGCAATGTGAACTTTAAAGCAAGAAATATTATCAGAGATAAAGAGAGGTCAGTCCAATAGGAAGATATTACAGTCCTAAGTTTCTATACACCCAATAGGATTGTTTCAAAATAAATCAAACCAAAACGGACAGAATGAAAAGGAAAAATGTTCACATCAACAATCATAATAGGCAGTATTAGCATAACTTTCTCAACAGCTGATAGAATAAGCTAAAAATAAAAAATCAGTAAGGATATAGAAGATAATAACAGTATAATTAGCAAACCTAATTTAATTGCTTTGCACATAAAATTACACCTACTAATGACTGTTTCATATTCATTTCAAGTGTACCTGGAACATTTATGAAAACCAATGTATTATAGTATCAGTTCGGTTCAGTCACTCAGTCGTGTCCAACTCTTTGTGACCCCATGAACCACAGCACTCCAGGCCTCCCTGTCCATCACCAACTCCCAGAGTCCACCCAAACCCATGTCCATTGAGTTGGTGATGCCATCCAAACATCTCATCCTCTGTCATCCCCTTCTCCTGCCCTCAATCTTTCCCGGCATCAGGGTCTTTTCAAATGAGTCAGCTCTTCACATCAGGTGGCCAAAGTTTTGGAGTTTCAGCTTCAGCATCAGTCCTTCCAATGAACAACAGTCTCAGAATTTCAAAATGTTGAAATATTTAAGAATATCTTCTCTTACCACCTTGAAATGAACTAGAGATTAATAATGGAAACAGAAAAAAACCCAACTTATTTACGTATTAATCTCAAGAAACTAGAAAAAGAGTAGCAGTCAAACCTAAGGAAATAAATGCTAGAGAAAAAAACCAAATCAAGGAAATAATAATCCAACATATATAATACAGAAAATCAACAAACTCAAAAATTGGTTTTGAAAAGATAAGCAAACTTAATAAAACAAAGACTGATCAAGAAAAGTAAAAAAAAAAAAACAAAATCAGCAACAACAGCAATGAAAGGGAGCTATCACTATAGATGGCACAATAAAAGCATGCTAAAAATAACTTTATTCAGAAAAACCGGACAATTTGGGTGATATAGACAAATTTGTTAAAAAACACAACTTACCAAAGCTGAGAGAAAGAGAATATAGGGCTAGTTCCATGTATGTTTTAAAAATTTGAACCCATTATTTAAAAGCCTTTCCCCAAAGAAAAATCTAGGCCCAGAGAGCTTATCAATGAATTTTCCGAAAATTTAAGGAAAAATAACCCTTATATAATTTAAACAGAAGCAAAACTTCTCAGACTTAAAAAAAAAAAAAAGCATAAACTTGATTTAAAAACTCTGATAAGCATTCTGAGAAAACTGCAAACCCACCTTTCTCATAAACATTGTTGAAAAATTCTTAACAAAATATTAGGAAATCAAATCCAGTTATTCTAGGTTTGCAAGTAGGTTTGACATTTAAAAATCATAAACTTACTTAATCACTTTCACAAAAAGAGTAAAATCACATGATCATCTTGAACGCAGAAAAAGGTTTTGATAAATTAATTCAACATTCACTTGTGATGAAAATTTTTAGCCAACCAAGAACAGAACTTCCTTAATGTGATAAAGAGTATCTACAAATTACCCACAGCAAACATGATTCTCACTGGTAGAATACTGGAATCTTCTTAATACTGGGACTGGGTTAAGCATGCCCACATTGTAAATGGGCTTCCCTGGTGGTTCAGTGGTAAAGAGTCAGCCTGCCATTGCAGGAGATGAGACAATTCAATCCCTGGGTCAGGAAGATCCTCTGGAGAAGGTAACGGGCAGTATTCTTGCCTGGAGAATCCCATGGACAGAGGAGCCTGGTGGGCTACAATCCATGGGGTCACAAAGAGTCAAGACACAATTTAGCAACTCAGCAAAACAAAACAACAAATAACGTTATAACTAGAGGTCTAGCCAGAGCAAAAAACAATTGGAAGTGAAAGTCGCTCAGTCATGTCTGACTCTTTGCGATCCCTTGGACTATACAGTCCATAGAATTCTCTAGGCCAGAACACTGGAGTCGCCTTTCCCTTCTCCAGGGGATCTTCCCAATCCAGGGATTGAAACCCTGTCTCCCACATTGCAGGCAGATTCTTTACCAGCTGAGCCACAAGGGAAGCCCACAAAAGGGAAGGGGAAGAAAAGAAAAGTCATGGAGATTGAAAAGGAAGAAATGAAACTGTCATTTTTAGACAATAAGATCATGTACATAAAAAATTTCTAAAGAATTTATAGATAAACTCTTAGAATAAGAGAATATAAGAAGGTCACTGGATATAAAATCAACATATAAAAATTAGTTGCTATAGAATGAATGTTTGTGTTTCCTACAAAATTCGTATTTTGAAATCTTAACTTCAACGATGAAGGTATTCGGAGATGGAGTCTTTGGGCTCTGACCCCATGAATGGGATTAGTGCCCTTACAGAAGTGTCCAGAGGAATCCCTGACCCTTTCTACCATGTGAGAACACAGAAAAAAAGCCACTGTGTATGTATGAAGAAGGTAGCCCTCACCAGACACCAAATCTGCCAGTACCTTGATTTTGGACTTTTCAGCTTCCAGAACTGTGGGATATAAACTTATGTTATAAATTTATAGCTCAGTGGGTAAAGAATCTGCCTGCAATGCAGGAGACCCTGGTTTAGTTCCTGGGTCGGGAAGATCCGCTGGAGAAGGGATAGACTACCCACGCCAGTGTTCCTGGGCTTCCCTGGTGGCTCAGCTGGTGAAGAATCCACCTGCAATATGGGAGACCTAGGTTAGATCCCTGGGTTGGGAGGATCCCCTGGAGAAGGGAACGGCTACCCACCCCAGTATTCTAGCCTGGAGAATTTCATGGACTGTATAATCTATGAGGTCACAAAGAATCGGACACAACTGAGTGGCTTTCACTTTCATAAGCCACCCAGTTTATGGTATTTTATTTAGCAAACTAGGCTATGACATAAGCCATATTTACTTGTATATACTGGCAATAAACAAATAGAAAATAAAACATTTATAACAGTATCCCAAAACTCAAGCACTTAGAAATAAATCTAATGGAAGATGTACAGGACTAACAACTATAAAATTATATTGAGAAAAAAATAAAGAAAGCTAAACAAGTAGACTTGTTATGGATTGGATGACTCAGTATTACAAAGACGTAAGTTTTTCTTCAGATTATTACATACTTCCATGCAATCTCAACCAAAATCCAAGCTGTAGGCTTATTTTTTTCCCAGAAATGTACAAATCAATACAAATCAATTTTAAAATTCATATGGAAATGCAAAGGCCAAGAAAAGCCAAGCTTTTCTTGAAGAAGAACAAGTATGAAGGACTCACACTATAGCAGGAACTATTATTATAAAGCTATGGATAATCAAAACTGTGTGATACTAGTATAAGAACAGATAACTGTCCAACAGAACAGATCCATACATATATGATCACATGCTTTATGACAAAATGACCATGAAATTCAGCAGGGAAAAGGGTCTTTCCAATAAACCATGCTGGGTCAGTTGGATATTCATATGGAAAAAAATGTTTATTGACTTCTACTTCACATTACACACAAGAATCAATTCCAGATGTGTCTTAGTCCTTTTGGGTTGCTATAACAAAAATACCATAAAAATTGGCATCTGGTGAGGGTCTGCTTCCTCATTCACGAATGATGTCTTGTTGCTATGACCCCACTTGGCAGAAAAGGGTCTCTCCTGAGTTTAATCTCATTCAGGAGGGTTCTGCTCTTATGAACTAATCATCTCTGCAATGCCCCACCTCTAATATCACTACCTTGGGGATTAAGATTTCAACATATGAGTTCAGAGCAGAACACAGATATTCGGACCATAGCAATATTGGGTTGGAGAGATAAATTGAAAGATAAAGCAATACCCTTTTAGATGGAAACATTTTCATAAACTTGGACTAGGCAATGCTTTTTAAAATAGGAAATAAATTGTGATTGAGTCACAAAGCGGAATATTATATAGCTATGAGATTAATGGATGACTACATTCAAAAATATGGATGAAACTCTCAAGCACAGAGTTGAGCAATAAGAGCCAGACAAGAGTATATATTTCATGTATATAATGTATCATCTATTTCTGCTTTATTGACTATGCCAAAGCCTTTGACTGTGTGGATCACAATAAACTGTGGGAAATTCTGAAAGAGATGAAAATACCAGATCACCTGACCTGCCTCTTGAGAAACCTATATGCAGGTCAGGAAGCAACAGTTAGAACTGGACATGGAACAACAGACTGGTTCCAAATAGGAAAAGGAGGACGTCAAGGCTCTATATTGTCACCCTGCTTATTTAACTTATACGCAGAGTACATCATGAGAAGCACTGGGCTTGAAGAAACACAAGCTAGAATCAAGATTGTCGGGAAAAATATCAATAACCTCAGATATGCAGATGACACCACCCTTATGGCAGAAAGTGAAGAGGAACTAGAAAGCCTCTTGATGAAAGTGAAAGAGGAGACTGAAAAAGTTGGCCTAAAGCTCAACATTCAGAAAACAAACATCACGGCATCTGGTTCCATCACTTCATGGGAAATAGATGGGGAAACAGTGGCAACAGTGGCTGACTTTATTTTTCTGGGCTCCAAAATCACTACAGATGGTGACTGCAGCCATGAAATTAAAAGATGCTTACTCCTTGGAAGGAAAGTTATGACCAACCTAGATAGCATATTCAAAAGCAGAGACATTACTTTGCCAACAAAGGTCCGTCTAGTCAAGGCTATGGTTTTTCCAGTGGTCCTGTATGGATGTGAGAGTTGGACTATGAAGAAAGCTGAGCACCAAAGAATTGATGCTTTTCAACGGTGGTGTTGGAGAAGAGTCTTGAGAGTCCCTTGGACAGCGAGGAGATCCAACCAGTCCATTCTGAAGGAGATCAGTCCTGGGTGTTCATTGGAAGAACTGATGCTAAAGCTGAAACTCCAGTACTTTGGCCACCTCATGCAAAAAGTTGACTCATTGGAAAAGACCCTGATGCTGGGAGGGATTGGGGGCAAGAGGAGAATGGGACGACAGAGGATGAGACGGCTGGATGACATCACTGACTCGATGGACATGAGTTTGAGTGAACTCTGGGAGTTGGTGATGGACAGGGAGGCCTGGCGTGCTGCAATTCATGGGATCACAAAGAGTTGGACATGACTGAGCGACTGAAGTGAACTGAACTGAATGTATCATAATAGGCAGAACAAATCCAGAAGTCATGAGAGTGGTTATCACCGGGCAGTTAGTGACTAGAAGGGAACACAGGACCTAGTCTGTTCTTTGATTTGGGGGACTTTGCCCGTTTTGTCAATCCTCTTCTCTGTGCACTACACGATTCTTATCTCAAACTGTCTTTGCTGGAACTTTTTTTCTTCAAAATTGTTGGACAGACCTCAGTTTCTGCTTGTGTAATTATTCAGTTTACTTTCAATATACATGAGGTATCATCATGTTTTATTGAGGTTCTGCAAAATGCCTACTTCTCAGGATTATTTCTGGAGACTGACTTTTTTTTTTCCTTCCAGGTGGTTCCATAGCTTTCTGGGAACTCTTTCTGATAAAGAGTTCTGTGTTCTCTGTCCATCTGCCCCTCTTCTGCACCATCACCACTCTGCCTTCTTTACGATGTTGTTCTGCTTTTGCTACTCTGTTATTATTATACTGTTGAAGAAAGAGGAAGAGATCCTCTTGCATAGAAAGTGCAATTTTCTGATTGGGGCAGCATCATGACGCCACTGTTATTTCTTGTGTAATTGAAGATTTCACTGATTAATAGCTTTAATAGCCTGCCCAGGGATGACAGTGTTATGTCCAGCCAACCTGAATATGTGGTCTTGTTGACAGACATACCTCTCTTATGGCAAGAGGTTTGCATGCTATAATCATTTGGTATCATTCAACATTAAACTCATCAAACTACTCTTCTCTATTATTTCACACTCAGCAAATTTGTTTGTGATTATAAACTTGGCTTCCCAAAGCTTTCTAACAGGCAGAGTTCTGAACCACTTGATGTTTGCTTTAAATTCATAGATAGGTATTCTTTTGGCTTATGTTATAATCCATTCTCCACACATCAAATTAACTCTGGGGCATTAAAAATATCAAGATTGACTCTAACATCTTGGGGTATGTTGATACTATCAAGGTAGTCTATCTGGAGAAGCCACTATTCAGCTTTCCTCCTAGACACACCCTGTTGTTCAGTCGGTAAGTTGTTTCCAACTCTTTGCAACCCCATGAACTCCAGCACACCAGGCTTCCCTGTGCTTTCCCATCTCCCTGTTGCTCAAACTCACGTCCACTGAGTCAGATGCCATTCAAGCCAATTCATCCTCTGACAAGCAAACAAACACATATAATACCCATCAGATCAATGTCATTCTCCTTATGAAAATAGAATTAAGGTCCTCAGTGCCTTCCCAGGAAAGGGGATTTAGGAAAGAGGAATTCAGATGTCCATAAATTCTAATAAATATCATTGAATTCTAATAAATAATAAATTAATTCTAATAAATAAATTCTAATAAATATCATTGAATAAGTGAAAAATTCCACTTTGAGATAAATGTGGACAGCTGCCACACTAGCTTGTTTTTCCATCATCTAGCTGTTTCTCCCGGGGAAGCTGTTTCTCCCACCCCAGTACTTTTGCCTGGAGAATCAGATGGACGGAGGAGCCTGGCGGGCTCCAGTCCATGGGGTCGCTAGGAGTTGGACGCGACTGAGCGACTTCACTTTGACTTTTCACTTTCATACATTGGAGAAGGAAATGGCAACCCACTCCAGTGTTCTTGCCTGGAGAATCCCAGGGACAGGGGAGCCTGGTGAGCTTCCGACTATGGGGTCGCACAGAGTCGGACATGACTGGAGCGACATAGCAGCAGCAGCAGCTGTTTCTCCAAAGGAGGAAATGTCAGTGAGCAGACTTATCCTCCAGCAACTTGTTCAGATTTGCACATCACCTCTCCTACACAAAGCTTCCTTGGTCTCCTACCGTGCATCTCTATCACAATGCAGGAGGCAAGCAGCAGCACATCAAAACTGCTCTCTGGAGAGAGTGATGATTATTGTTTTTTTTAATTTTGTTTTTCCCTATAGTTCAGAACCCCTCTGGGGACTCTCCAGTGTGTCAGTGACATTGCCAGTCATCTCTCCCAACTAAAGGTCTTCAAACAGGATGCTCTCCATAACCTGCCAGCTTCAAGTCCCCTGGGGCTTTGGGCGGCCCAGGCATGCAGACTGGTGCCTCGTTCCCATCTGCAGCAGCTGAGAGTTCCATGGAGAGTAAGGCAGGGCTGAGCCAACAGCAGGTTCTCCAAACGAGGACGGAATGAGGACCTGCTGTGCTCTGATACAGCCTGGCTCAGGGGAGCCACATAATTAGTACAAACACCACTGTGGTGCGATACCTCTCCAGCTCTGTTTATTCTGTACATAAACCTAGCTTCGGCTCCACTAGGTTCAACAAACATTTGTTAAACATCTGTGCTGTGTCAGATCACATCCAAGGCACAAGGGCAATAAGGATGAAGAACACACGAACAGGACACACTCTAATACCCTTTTACAGCTTTAGAGCTCCCAAAGCACTTTTCACATGTCTCATCTCCATCAACCTTGTGAAATTAAATAGAGTACACATGGGTACTGCATTTCCATTTCACAACTGGGAGGGTTGAGAATCTCAAAGACTGGGTGAGTTCCCTAAGATCACACAGTTAATAAATGTTAAGTTCTGGCACCAGAACCCAGAGATTCAAGTCTTTATTCAATGCTCAATTTCACCATATTGCTCCCCCACCCCTTTTTACATATGGTCATTTGGCATACAGTTAGAGGATGTTTCAGACCGTTTACATGTGCCAGGAAAGAGTGACTACTTTTCTAGCTTATAATTCTCCATTATGAATGCCATGGATAAAATGAGCCAGAAGGATTCATATTGTTGTTGTTTAGTCACTAAATTGTGTTCGACTCTTGTGACCCCATGGACTGTAGCCCGCCTGGCTCTTCTGTCCATGGGATTTCCCAGGCAAGAATACTGGAGCGGGTTGCCATTTCCTTCTCCAAGGATTCATACTATCATTGCTTAATTCTGAGAGATCATTTTCATCCCTGACTACTCAAATAATTTCTTCTAAATTATGTTTTTGTGTGCATCCAATTCAGTTTGTTGAATCAGCTACTTAGTCAACCAGGAAATGATTGACTTAAAATTAGAAGAAACGAGTAAGACCTAAAATTCTGCCTGTACTGGAATTTTCAATGCCCAAAGTACATATTTTCTGATGCAAATATTTTAGCTCTTGGTTATATCCAATTTGAAATTGAATTATATACTGTCTTATATCCTATCATTATTCTAATAACACTACACATTCCTAGAGGAGACCAACCATATCATGGGTCTGGGAATGTGGCCAGAACTAACAATATTTGCTGAATGGAATTTAAATTATGGCTGACCATTCTACTCTCTAACAGGAAGTATCAGAGCTAATGGTTGAGCATGAGATCAGAGTGGGACAAACTTGGGTGAGAGATCTGGTTTGACCAGTAATCTTGGGCAAGTTATATAAACCAGCTAAGCTCTACTGCCCTCCTTAGAAGATGGGGATGTTAATGGTCACCTTGTAGGATCTTGGTAAGAATTAAATGAGAAGCCTGGTAGACACTGAGAATGAATGTTTGGTCTTATTATCAAGCCCGCTCCCTTGGATCTTTCCAGAGGTCCTTCTGTATTCCTCCATTTAAATGCGACTTTTTTTTTTTCACTAGCACAGACTGAAAGGTCAGAGTTCCAGAGCCAATTATTACTCATGGAGCATCCACCACAGAGGGCCTTGTATTTGCTGAAAATAATTGAATAAGTATTTGCTGGTTATATAATAGAGTGTTTATTATATTCTCTCAATTTTATTTACTCTATTTTGTGTAAATGTTGACTAGCAAATAATGATTGCTTCCAATCAGATAGTTCCTTGAATAATCATATATCACCTTTACAAAGGTATGATAAATTAATTACTGCTACAGGAAATCATGTTTTTTAAAAGATATAAAATTGGATTCTGAACACTTCATGTAGTTCTCTAAACTGAGTTTGTTAAAAATTATCCATATTTTTCAGAGAAATAAAATTAGCCCCAGTTTTGAGAAACATAATAGCATTTAAGAATTCAATTATATGATCCCTTCAGGCTAACAATAAGCAAATGAAAACTAGAGCACCTACCATTTGTGACCAAAATCATAAAAGGAAACATAATGCTAGATGCATGGCTTTAAGACTGAGTTTTATAAAGCAAGTTTTCATCTGCTTATTTCATTCCTAAGGCTGAGAATTCAGAGCACTAAAAAAAAGAAAAAAAAAAAGGTCTGTTTATTTCTCTTGTTACATAATTATGACAAAGAGAAAATCATCCTTTTGCAAAATCTCCAGGTTCCCCACAACAATGAATTTATTCTTTCAGCAGAAATAAAGTTACCAGTAAGATTATAAATGGGCTTCCCAGGTGGCACTAGTGGTATAAAACCTGCCTGCCAATGCAGAAGAATCGCAAACTTGGGAACGGGGATGACTGGCCAATAAGAAATACGTTAAGTGATTACATGTGCCTAATCCTAACGTGACCTGTGAGCTACAGTAGCTCATATGTATTGCTAAAATTCTCAGATTAACAGACAGCACCCAACACTTAGCAGATGCTCAGGAAATATCTGCCAGATAAATGACAGCTGTGCTAAGAGGGGACAGCAATTATAGTACCTCAAATCAGGGGGAATCAGAGTCACCTTCTGCCCGAGAAGTTAGAAGAGTTTGCTCTCTGAAACTGAACTATTAGTCGGTCAGTCGTGTCCGAGTCTTGGCGACCCCACAGACTGCAGCCCTCCAGGCTCCTCTGTCTATGGGATTCTCCAGGCAAGAATACTGCAGTGGGTTGCCATTTCTTCCTCCAGTGGATCTTCCCAACTCAAAGATTGAACCCAGGTGTCCTGCATTACAGGCACATTCTTTACTGTCTGAGCCACCAGGGAAGCTAGAGTTGCTGAATATTAAGTCAGAGTCAAAAAGAAGAAATACTGATGCACATGACTTAATCGTCAATAACTTGAAACAATGGTAAGTTCTCACTGTAATTTTTCTTATCCCAAAAGCACTGCAGAGAAATAGAAAATGCAGATAAGAGATGAAAAATTTAAAACCACTGTTATAAGTATATTCTTTCAGATGATCTTCTATACATACAGATAATTCATATACATATGTATTTTCTTTTGTAAAAATTGGAAGAACACTTTTTGGTAATTTTTTGTTATGTCACAAGAGACATTTCTCTGTTACGTTATTTTTAATGACAATATAGCACAATGCCAGATGGATGCACAATCATTTATTCACCCACATCCCTGTTGGACATTAAGGATCCATCTTTTTTTTTCCTTTGAGAAATGATGCTGCCCCTTTGTGATTGAATACTTAATAAATTAAAGTGATATCTTGACTATAGGCAACTTGCTCTCAGTTACTTTTCCTGAAACAGCAATAAGACTGACATCACTGGGGAAAAAGAGGAGTTTGTGTCTACCCACTGCAGTGCTAACTGACCCAGATGAAGGAACTAAACTCAGATGGGCTCTAACTGGTTAGTACCTCTATTCTAATCATCTGTCTTCCTGGGGCCTGGGCAACAGCAGATCAGAAAATCAGATTCATGTTTTGAAGTTAAAAGGAACTTAAGAAATCATTAATCGTCATATCCTTAATTGATTCTTAGGTTTTATGGAGAGATGAAAGCATTTTCGCCCAGGACTAGAACTTAGATCTTCTCAACTCAGAACCTGCTGGTTTTCTGTAATCACATAGGGACATGACACTTCTATAATTGAAGACTCTGAATAAGTAGAACTTTGGGTCTCAAGGTTGACAATAACAGGAGCAGATGGCCCATGTTTAAGCTCAAGTGCAAGAAAACCATCTATGTACAACTTTCAAAGGGATGATCCCAACTGGTTCTACAACCTTTAGCTATAATACCTCATCCAAACTTGAAAACGGTATGCTAAGTGAAAGAAGCCAGACACAAAGGCCACATCTTGTATGATTCCATTTATGCTAAATGTTCAGAATAGGCAAATCCATGGTGACAGAAAGTACATTAGTGGTTGCCAAGGGCTCGCAGGAGGGAAATGGGAGTGACTGCTTACTGGGTCCAGGGCTTCCTTTTGGGAGTAATGGAATTATTCTAGAATTAGTGTTAAACACACAACATTATATTTTCGAATGGTCAAAATGATGAATTTTGCTTATGCAAATTTTATCTCAACTAAATTAAAAGCAACATCATCAACAACAAAAATTCTATCCAGTCCATGTCAGTGAAGACAGGCGATAGAAAGAACAGATGGGGGTGGGGGGCGGACTGGTGGTTCAGTGGTTGGGACTCTGTGCTTTCACTGCAAGGGGCATGGGTTTGATCCCTGGCTGGGGAAATAAGATCCTGCATGCTTTGCAACCTGTCCCACCTCAGCCCCCACCCCCTAAAATAAAGGGAGGAGCAAATGGGTAAGTGGTGATTGATCAGTTGCCCCACTGTGGGCTCTCCCTGGGGAGGGCATGTGTGTACTTGCTGCATGTTCCATCCCCATTCCCTGCCCCATTTCTAGCTTAGGGAGATTCCAAAGAACCCAGCCACAAGGTGACCCATGCCACCTGGAGTTCAGAGCACAGGGGTTGGGGCTTGAATCTGCATACAGCCAGAAGCACAGTATTGGGTTCAAGATCTGGTTCAATCACAAATCTTGGAGAATTTACAAAAACCAACTGGAGCAGGCCAAAAGGTTGTGGAGCAGAGTGCACTTGCAGAGCTAGTGGGCAATGTTATGTGTTTTCTGTGACCTAAGCTGCAGTCACATTGCAAAATCTCTACCAAGAGGGCTGTCCCTAGAGTGTGCTTTCAGCAGAAAGCTTCCACCTGCAACAATCAGGCCCCTACAGAGCCAGATACTCTTGTGAGTTGTCCCTGAAAACCACTCAAAAGTTCTCTCAGGTTAAAAAGAGGTAACTCTGTTATTATTATTTTAATTTTTAGGCCACACCAGGCAGCATATGGGACCTTAGTTTCCTGACCAGCGATCAAACCCACACCCCCTGGACTGGAAGACAGTCTTAACCACTTTATCACCAGGGAAGTAAAAAAAGAGGCAACTTTAGGTTAGTGTCCCAACAACACCTGATCACAGGGTGTGTGCTGGAATTAAATGAGATACAGAATGTGAAAGCCCCTCATAGCATATAAAGTTCTATTACAGTGTTCATGATTAGTAAAAATGACTCCAAATATCAAATTAGCCCTATAACAATTTTTTGTCTCCTAGCTCTAATTCCATAAGTCTTTGATTATAACCTGAGAAATTCTAGAAATCACAGGGCTAGAAGACCTCTGAGATTTCATTTATTCAAATCCCTGCCCCCAGGCAACCCCAGCTAAAGGACCACACAGGCTAGATTCAGAATCCCAAATGTCAACCCACTTTCTCCTATCCCGGAGTCATTACTGGTCAAAAAACACAAAAACACACACAAAAAAACTGATAGATTGTGCCATGTAGAAAAGACCAGAGAAATATCTATCCGTCCTATTTTAAACTCCTGAGAAGGCAACTCAACCATCTGTCTTGGCAACCCATTCTAAGCTGGAACCACCCTGTCAAAAATGTCTCTTTTGGTTTAATCTAAATCCTTCAAATGGAGCCTCAAGCTAATTTTGTCCCATTCCATTTTCAAATAATTTGGAACACAGTTGTTTACCATCTGAATTATAGGATTATACAATATCACAGGGTTTTGGTGAGGAGTAAATGAAATAAGGCATGTAAAACTCAGAGGTCATATCTGACACTTAGTAATAGCTCAATACCTATTTATTATTACCATCATATACACTAGGATTCTTGTTTCAAGTGACATGAAACTCAACTCAAAATAATTGAGGAAGAGTAAGAAAGGAAAAGAAAAAGGGATGTGGGTAGAGAATGTAATTAGAAGGGAAATACAATTGTGCAGTGGCCTTCAGGCACTACTGGATCCAAGACTCAAATAATGTTCACAGGGCTCCTCTTTCCCTCCCTTTATAAGCATTTGAAGTATAGACAGCAGGAGGGCAATGAGTAGATTCAGGCTGCCTAAGAGGTTCCTCATTCACCAGTTAATTTATCAAAAATTCCTTCAGAGACAAGTAAGTAGCAAGCACAGTTCTAGAAGTTAAGAACAGAGCAGTGTTCAAGATAAAACATTACATCCTTGTGGAATATACCTTCTAGTGGAGAGGGTGGATCTGGTAGAAGAAGGATTCCAGAAAGATAAAACGTTATCTTTTATAACATTTACCACAAAGTAAGGTCCCACCTTACACCATCATTAAGATCAACTTGGCTTTCTCTCACCAAGTAAACCCACCCTTTTCAAAACTCTTTTCCTCTTGGTAAATGTGCAGAATCCCCAAAATCAGGTCTTCAAATGGGTAAATAAACTTGCCTGGGGATTTTGAGTGCATTTACTTTATTTAGGCTATGTAATCTTTGCACAAAGTTTCTAAGATGTGCCTGCAGCCCTAATAACGTAACATTCTGCTTCCATTTTCAAAAGCTACTTTTCTTTTCAAACCATTTTTGTTTGAAATATAGGTCTTTCTCCCATCTTCATTTTTTTTTCTTTGAATAGGATGTTATTTAGTAAAATACTGCAGAAGCCTGGTCATCTATTAGTCGTTTAAAAAGTGTTCCTCTGGGTAATTTTAATCTTTTTCTCTATGCTAATCATTCTAACTGTAAAAACGAAGCCCTGGACACTAAGTTGGTTTTTGTTTTTTTTTTGAGAACCCAAAGAAACGTAGCCTAAACTTTAGAAAATCTCAACCTCTGCCTTTCCCCTGGGAACTTGCAGTAAGAAATGTTTCCTGAAGCATTTCAGACTGTATTATGATAAACTTCAACTTTTCAGAAAACCAAAATTAATCTGAATCAAGCTGCTCTCACCTGAAAAACCTCAATTTACCAGTGCTATTTCAGATTCATTCCACAAACATCCTAGCTAAATTAATGCTGCACACAATTCTATTTACACTTGGCGCTGGCCTAACAGATCTGTGCCATCACATGAATCCATTCATTGATAATGTAGAGACCAACGCGCACTAAATTCAAGGTGGCTCAAGAGTGTGTGTAGCGGGGTCGTCTACGTCATCGCTTCTATTTTTCAAGTACTATTACAAGTTATGTGCCCTGCCCCCAACTGTTTTTCTCAATTTAGTGCGTTTCAATGTCCCTGTCCCTTCTGCTTTGTTTAGTATCTCTTGTCAGGGAAGTAATTTAGTTCTTTAAATCCGGATATAATGTATAAATGGGTCATTTGGCTCAGTCAAATCCCATCATTAAAACTGATCTCCGAATTAAACAAAAATGGATTTTTAATCGAAAAGCTCATCAGCTCCACCCCCTGTCTCCTCACTTTGCCCGGCCTTGTCCACCCGGTATCGCACCTTTCCTAGCTTGCTTGCCTCTTGGGAAAGGATGAAGAACCTCGGCAGACACTCCTTCCGGGATCAGTCTCTATCCCGCGCGAACACATTTTGAAAAAAACAAAAACAAAAACAAAAATGGCTGGCTTTGGGGTTTTTTTTTTTGCTTTTAAGCTTAATACTCTTATCTTTGCCTTCCAGGCGGAAGGTCGGCTCCAACCCTTCTTTCCTGCGTTTCTCCTTCGCGAATGGGGCACGAACCCTGATGCTTCCTCCCGAGTTAGGAAAGGGACCGAACTTCCCCAGGAGGTGCGCAGTGTCCCTACGGCGCTTTCGCGGTTCCTTCCCCCCAGTACGAGACACTGCTGCACCGGAGGGAACGCGCCCGATTTTTCTGCTTACCCCCCGCCCCCCTTATGTGGGCGGTGACCGAAGCCGGCTTCGGTGTTTGTTTTGCAAACCTGTAAAACCGACTGTACTTAGCGTTGTGCGAGCCCCCCGGGCCTTCGCCCAAAGAAAGGTAGCGATAAGAGGTCGAGGAGCTCAGCGGACTCGATGGAGAAAAACGTGTCGCCGTCGCGACACGTGGGTCTTCAAGGCTGCGACCTCTAGCTCCCGGGCTGGGCGTGTCCCTTAACCTCCCTCGACCCCACCAGCCCGCGGGTCGGGGCTGGGCTCGCCGACGCGATTGGCAGCAGTGCGCGAGCGCGTCCTCACCCCTGGGTACACGAGCCCGGCCTCCGGTGTGGGTCCCCCGCCCCGCCGCGCGGCCGCTCTCCCGGACCCAGAGGGGCAGGAAGAGGGCGGCGGCGGGGCTGCGGGGTGGGTGCGTGGGGGTGCGCCGGCCGCCGCTCTGATTGGCTGCACCGTCGCCCCCTCCTCGCGCCGCGCGCCCCCCGCCGCGCGCCCAGCCGGCTCCCGCCCGTAGCCCGGGAGGGGTTGAAGCAGGAAGGGGGGGGGGCGGGGGGGGGGGGGGGTCCCCCCCCCCCCCCCCGACCCGGAGGGGGCGGGGAAAAAAACCGGCCGGGGGCGCCGGGGAGCCGGGGCCCTGTTGCCTCCCGTGAGCGGAGAGGCGGGGCCGGGTCCGATCCGCTTCCCGCGCCCCCGCCCCTCGGACCCGGCTCCAGGAGCCGGGCGCCCCACGCGACTACCGAATTGCCCAGGCGGTACCTTCAGCCGAGCAATGAAGAAAGCCCGGGAGAACCAACCGGAGCCGGTCGAGACGTTTCCTGCGGCCGGGGTTGCTGCTGCCGCCGCCGAAACGGCGGCTTGAAACTCTACAAAGTTGCGAGCCAGCGAGAGGCTGCCGCCCGCCGGGAGCAAAAGGGAAAGGAAGTCTTAAGATGCCGGAGTGACAGACAGAGACAGACGGACGCACAGACCTGCAGAAGACACCACGTCGGCGGCCTATCCCCGGAGCCCGTGAGGCGTCCCAGCTCTGTGAGTTGCTTTCTGGACGGGTGGCTTGCTAAGTATTTCCCTGTAATTGTTTATAAGACGCGTTTGTTTGTGTCTTTTTGTGTCTCCTAGAGAGAGAAAAAACAAACCCAACAACAACGCACGATGCACCTTAAAAAACAATTGAGTTTCTGATATTGAGAAGGTTGTGCCAATAGAATGGAACTGTCAATGCCTGTAAGCAGGAGTAACCCAGGAAAAATTGGCATCTATCGTAGACTCCCCAGTGTGAAAAAACCCTCCGTTTCAAAAGTTACTGGAAAGAAAGCCAGATATTACTCTTAAGGGTTAACTAGTGCTAGTGAATCTTTTTTTAAAAAAAAAAAAAAAACTCTCTTTAAATATTGATTGTTTACCAGGTTCACTGGTGGGAGGCTGAGCTGGTGGAAAAGGCTCCTGGAAGAGACTCCGAGGCGACCATAATGTCTTTACGTTTACACGCACTGCCCACCCTGCCTGGAGTTGTCAGACCGGGCTGCAAGGAACTGCTGTGTTTGTTGGTTATCACGGTGACTGTGAGCCGTGGCGCCTCCGGGGTGTGCCCCACCGCTTGCATCTGTGCCACTGACATCGTTAGCTGCACCAACAAAAATCTGTCCAGGGTGCCTGGGAACCTTTTCAAGCTGATCAAGAGACTGGATCTGAGTTACAACAGAATTGGGCTTCTGGATTCTGAGTGGATCCCAGTATCGTTGGTAAAGCTGAACACCCTCATTATTCGGCACAACAACATCACGAGCATTTCCTCGGACAGTTTTTCCACCACTCCAAATCTGAAGTGTCTTGACTTGTCATCCAACAAGCTGAAGACAGTGAAAAGTGCAGTGTTCCAAGAGCTGAAGGTTCTGGAAGTGCTCCTGCTTTACAACAATCACATTTCCTATCTGGATCCTTCAGCGTTCGGAGGGCTCTCCCAACTGCAAAAACTGTACTTAAGTGGAAACTTTCTCACACAGTTTCCCATGGATTTGTATGTTGGAAGGTTCAAGCTGGCAGAACTGATGTTTCTAGATGTTTCTTATAACCGGATCTCCTCTCTGCCAATGCATCATATAAATTTAGTGCCAGGAAAGCAACTGAGAGGTATCTTCCTTCATGGAAACCCATTTGTCTGTGACTGTTCTCTCTACTCCTTGCTGATCTTTTGGTACCGTAGGCACTTCAGCTCAGTGATGGATTTTAAGAATGATTATACCTGTCGCCTATGGTCTGACACTAGGCACTTCCATCAGGTGCTTCTGCTCCAGGATAGCTTCCTGAACTGCTCTGACAGTATCATCAATAGTTCCTTCCGTGCCCTTGGCTTTATTCATGAGGCTCAGGTCGGGGAAAGGCTGATGGTCCACTGTGACGGCAAGACTGGTAGGGCAAATACCGATTTCATGTGGGTCGGTCCAGATAACAGAGTGCTGGAGCCTGATAAAGAGATGGAAAACTTTCACGTGTTTCCCAATGGAAGCCTGGTTATAGAAAGTCCTCGTTTTGAGGATGCTGGAGTGTATTCCTGTGTTGCAATGAATCGGCAACGTCTGTTAAATGAAACTGTGGATGTTACAATAAACGTGAGCAATTTCACCATAAACAAATCCCATGCGCACGAGGCATTTAACACAGCTTTTACCACTCTTGCAGCCTGTGTGGCCAGCATTGTTTTGGTACTTCTGTACCTCTATCTGACGCCATGTCCCTGCAAGTGTAAACCCAAGAGACGAAAAAATATGCTAAACCAAAGCAATGTCCATGCATCTATTCTCACTTCCGGCCCTGATAACGATGCCCCCACTGATGAACGGAAGGCAGGGGCCGGGAAAAGAGTAGTGTTTTTGGAACCCCTGAAGGATACTGCAGCAGGGCAGAATGGGAAAGTCAGGCTCTTTCCCAGTGAAACGGTCATAGCTGAGGGCATCTTAAAGTCCACGAGGGTGAAATCCGACTCAGATTCAGTCAATTCAGTGTTTTCAGACACACCCTTTGTGGCGTCCACTTAATTTTGTGCCTGCATTTGTACAACGTAGTGATTGAATCTCTTTATATTCACCTTTGTGTGTGGTCTGCAAAAATAAACAGCAGGGCAGAAATGGGGTTGTTCTGTGTTTCAGAAATAAAACCAAAGGGTCTCTTTCACTGGTTTATAGGTAATGTGGTAAAGCACTTAGGTTCGTGCCAGAGAAAGATGGAGTTGTATTTCAGAGTATAAGTTCTAGATAATACCTTCATCTTTAGCACCACTGATAATTTCAAACTGGCCTGGAGGCGATGTGACTGACGTTGTCCTTTCACTCAGGATTCTTGAAAGAAAAGCTAAATTTCAGATATTAGAGATTTTACTAACTTATAGAGACCAAAGTTGAGTTATGTTAAAGAAAAGTGTTCATTTTTAAAAGATGCAGAAGGAAGAACCAAGCAGCAGTTGTTTATAAAGCACAAAGTAAAGTTAGATTTGGGGATACTTTAGTTCATGTTATCATTGCAGACCAGAGTAAATAGACAGTCCTGATCAAATTTGCTGAGCAGTGCCACATTGCATATGGTGTTAGATAAATAGTACAGTAAAGGTACATTTGTTTGACTATCTTCTTTCCATTCTGTACATCTCCTATCCTTGTACAAAAGATCTTATTGAAAGTTTAAAGCCATCATTATTTGTTGCCATAAATATGTAGTTGTTAATGCTAAAATGTCTAAGTAACTTCTTCAGCCTTTGTTCTAGGAGACTAATATTTGTCTATATGCTTGTGTGTGTATAAGTCTTAAATTATATGAACTGTTAAAGAGATGCCACTATATTGTACTTTGGACATTTGATTTAATGTAAATACATGTGTTCTGCGACTTGATGTTCTGTTTTATTTGGCTATTTAAAAATATAAATCTAAGACGTTTTTTTTTGATTTGATTTTGTTGTTTTTGTTAAAAACCATCTGTTTTAAATTTTTTTTTTAATTTTTTATATAGTATATATTTTTTTTTTATTAAAAAAAAAAAAAAAAAGAGGCTTAGAGAGAAATAACTACAAAAATCCCTTTTTTTCCTGATACAATTAAACACTTAACCCAGTTGAAAAAGTGTTATTTACGCTTTAAGTTGAAAAAGGAGGGTCCTTATTTTCCTCTCTTCTTTCTGATAATAAAAAAAACAACTTTTACAAAAAAAATTTTTAAAATAAAAAAAAGGAAATTTAAGAGTTTTTTCCCCCTTCTGAAGTAATAACTTCCCGGTGGTCTTGGCTTTCTGAAAATATACCACGTACTGATAGAGGACAGAAATGGGATTAGGACAGACTAGCACTGCCTGGGTCTGAAGGACTATGGATTATCAAGTCCAGCTGCTTTACTTTCTCAGGGATAAATGAAACCCAAAGAGGGCTGTGGGTTGTCTAAGGCCACACAGTGAGTTAGTGACAGGGATTCAAGGAGAGCTCAGTTTCCGGATTCTTCCTGGTGAAGATAAGTGAGTCAAAAAGTGGCTATTTTTAATGATAAGGATGGTGAAGGAGCCAAAGAATGAGGCAAAACAGTGGTCAGAAAATGACAAAGGGGAATGAATCAGGGATGTGTTGTCGCCAGGGCCGAAAGAGAAGATAATTAAAAGATGGAGGTAGGCCACTGTAACAAGCATTTGGAGAACTGGAGAATGAGATGAGGAGGAAAGACTGACTTTGGTAGTGGTGGTTTGGGGGGAACAATGGATCCTTTGGTGACAGCTTAATAAGTGCCAAGCCAGGCACCTAGTGGCAGATACTGGTCAGCTGTGGGTTAAGGAGTAGGTGAGTGGTCAGGATGTATGCATAGGAAATAGCATAGGATGTTAGCTATTGCTCAGTTGACTTGACAATTCCTTATTGCCTGCTGCTGCTGCTGCTGCTGCTAAGTCGCTTCAGTCGTGTCCGACTCTGTGCGACCCCGTAGACAGAAGCTCACCAGGCTCCCCTATCCCTGGGACTCTCCAGGCAAGAACACTGGAGTGGGTTGCCATTTCCTTCTCCAATGCATGAAAGTGAAAAGTGAAAGTGAAGTCGCTCAGTCGTGTCGGACCCTTAGCGACCCCATGGACTGGAGCCCACCAGGCTCCTCTATCCATGGGACTTTCCAGGCAAGAGTACTGGGGTGGGGTGCCATTGCCTAGTTGGTGTTAAAACTTACTGCCTCTACCTTTTAAACATAGACCTCACCTGTTAGATAAGATTCTTCAGTCCCAAGGATATTACAAGGAAAACATTTTATTCCATTTCCTGCCATTTAAGCAACTAGGAAGAACTGTGTGACCTGTGTGATCTTTAAAATCGTTACTCTTTTTTCATTCATATTTGGATGAAGAGGTGCTGTGGTTCATTCAGGGTCACACAGGGAGTCAGGACACAGCGGGTAACTCCTGAATCACTGACACTCTAGCAAGGGGAAGGGCTGCCTCCAGGGGCCATGATCACCAGGGTGCTGAGTGTGAAACAACATGGCCAGCAGTGGGGTTGCAGAAGATCTCTGAATTCAGCCTTTTCTGGGCCAGATCTCTAGGGTCTTTCAACTCTCAAACCCTTGATCCTAGGAAATGCATGCTGCCTTTGGCAAGGGACCATGGACAGTGCTGGCAGTGGAGAGTTTGGAGAGCCTGATTTTGGCTGATCCTAATCCTGATGCTTGGTTAAACGATGGGCTGAGTTGAGATCAAAACTAACATATTTACAGCTCAAAAAAACATGCATATATACATATACATGTGTATATATATGGATGTATGTATAACTGAATCACTTTGCTGTCATCTGAAACTAACACAACATTGTAAATGAGCTATATTTCAATAAAAAATAATGCAAAAGCAAATCCTGAATGCTGCAAAGCAAAGCTTTGTTGTGGACAGGAATAGGAAGGCATGGTGATGTAAAAGCATAGAACTGAATGTTATGCTGTGGAATTTTAAGTTCTTACGAGTATCTTCTTTTTTGAGGGGGTGGGGAGGGTAGAAGCCTGGGGGCTTCCCAGGTGGCACTAGTGGTAAAGAACCTGCCTGCCAATGCAGGAGACTCAGATTTGATCCCTGGGTCAGGAAGATCCCCTGGAGGCGGGCATGGCAATCCACTTTAGTATTCTTGCGTGGAGAATCCCATGGACGGAGAAGCCTGGTGGGCTGTAGTCTATAGGGTTGCAAAGAGTCAGACACAACTGACAAGACATAGCATGCGTGTGGAAGCCTGATCACATGTATTTTAAATGTAGGAACACAAGTGATTTGTACATTATAAATTTGTTTCACTCAAAAACTTTTATATAATTTTCCTTCCAAGTAATAATTTGGATTTATGTACCTGGGTTATTCTTTTAAGGTACTTCGTATAGTACTCAGTTATGAGAGAAGTGGATACTCTGGAAAAGTCAAACAAAGATCACATATGTGAAATTTTCCTGGACTTAACAATATTTTTTCACTATAATTATAAGATACTAAGTTGATGATAGCACCCTCTATTAATCATGAGTTACATTTTAAAATATACTTTCAAGACCTATTATCTGAACTAATGCCCTAAAACATTAATTTATAGTCAACTTCTGCATGAATCCTCACTGTTTGGCCTAGAGAGATTTAAATATATTTATTTTTAGCTTTAGTTACTTGAATTATTTGCCTGGAAAACATGTTGGTTTTTTTTTTCTTTTTTTCGTTTCTCTAAATAAACCTTTTTTCAAAAACGTTAATCAGAAGGGATGTAGGTGAAACTTACAGGGGTGGAAACATAAGAGGGGCAAGAAGATACGCTGTCAATCCAGATTCTAAAAAGACATCTGATTTGGATCATCCTACTAAGCACTGTTAAAGCAGGATACAGCCTAAACACACTCCAATATTGCTGGCTTTTCCTTGGCCATGACTGCTCCTTGCTGATTGTCACCTTTTAGTTTCATCTGCTTTACCGAGCAGTAAGTAGGTCTGGAGAAGGCAATGGCACCCCACTCCAGTACTCTTTCCTGGAAAATCCCATGGACGGAGGAGCCTGATGGGCTGCAGTCCATGGGGTCGCTAAGAGTCGGACTCGACTGAGCGACTTCACGTTCACTTTTCACTTTCATGTATTGGAGGAGGAAATGGCAACCCACTCCAGTATTCTTGCCTGGAGAATCCCAGGGATAGGGGAGTCTGCTGGGCTGCCACCTATGGGGTCGCACAGAGTCGGACACGACTGAAACGACTTAGCAGCAGCAGCAGCAGCAAGTAGGTCTAAATCAGAGCATCTCCATGGGATCACGGGGAAAGTTAGATAAACAGGGGTTTCTAGTAGCTACCCTCTATACACTCCCCAGCCAGAAGTTCTGGTTCAGGCCATCTAGGGTAAGGCCTGCATGTGATTTTTTTTTTCCCTAAATAATTATGCTTTTGCTTATTTTGTTGAAACATACTGCCCCCTACCCACCCCACCCCCCTCCACCACCGGCCGAAATGAGGCTTTAGCAAATTTTATGTTTGGGGCTATGACAAAATACATTATTACTTGCTAATAGATTTATTAATAAAAAGAAGAATTTGTGTACACAAATTCTAATATGTTAGGAAAATGAAAGAGTTTGATTCTCTGTTACTAAATAAACTCTAGAGTAAATTGTTGGCTATAATTTATAATTTATGATTTTCTAAATTATGAAACACAGAGTAATTACTTTGAGATCAGTAGATCTCTGATTCTTTCATTTTTTAAAAGTATTTTTGGCTTGAAAGCAGCGACGACAGATCCGGTTCATGACAATGAGCTTTGGGGCTTTCAAATCTGATTAGATCATAGTAACATGAAGGCATATCCCAAGGATATCTGAGTGCAGATTTCAGCTACAGAGAACAAACTTCTTTGTTTTTTCAGTATATTAGAATACTATTTTTAAAAGAGAGTACTGAAATTCTTTTCATTGTTCTCTATACCTCTTTGCTCAAGAACCAGCCCCCAAAGCCGTATTTTTTAAAATTTTTTATAATATGAAAGTTAGTGTGGAAAGATGATGGTAGTTCGCCCTTGCAAGTTTTATTGGGTGGTAATATATAAAATGTAGAATCTAAAACTCTTATGATAACCTCCTGACTGATTCAGAGGACTGCTTACGGGACCATTATTATTTGTGAATTGATTGCAGAAGGGGTATCCTCTTATAGTGAGGTCAGAGTAAACAGTATGGAAACACAGACCTTTTTATAAATTGTAAAAGGTGATATATCAATATATGTATATATTAAATATTAAGTGTCTGCAAAGTGCCAGACATACTGTGAGAGATGGTACTTATTATTCCTCATCACAGAATCTCTGAAATGGAAAATAATACCACACCCTTCATTTCAGATAGGAAAAAGAGGCTTAAGAGGGATAAATAATTTTCCCAGGTGACTCAGTTAATAAGTCATTTTCATAATGATAATTATTTTAAAAATATCTGCACAGAACTCTAAGAGATGTTCTACCAACAGAATAACTACATGAAGCATGGGTCATAAGTAAAATTTTATAAAAGTAATTAGTGCTCACAGCAAATCTGGGAGAAGAATGGAGGGTCAGAGGATCGGAAGTCATTCAAACATCATAAAGGTAGAAATTATTATTGTTTTTTCCCTTGAAACACAAGTAGCAAAATTAGAAGTCCATCTGAAAGGATTTGGTCTCATAGATGAAACCTCCCCAGTCTGCAGGGTCTTTTCATTCTGGTTGCTCTTCACACATGAAATTGCTTAATATGCAAAGCAGATATCTGCTTTATCATTATAACTGAAACATTCAAGATTTTTAAATGAGTAAGTGCTTAAAATGTTTTTAAAATTAAAAATGGTCCAACTTACAGAATAAATATTTCTGATATAAATGTTTCTGATCATTTATTTTAAATGTCTGAAAGAATGGTGGAAGCAACTCAAACCCAATGGGCGATATTTTCAACTAATTTTCATATTAGATTTCTAAAAATTATTTAAAAATTACTGTGTAAGGTAGCTTCACCAGCTTACCTGATTAAATTTCTCTTTTGGGTAATATGTCAGCAGAGTATCAAATACCAAGAGAATTTTGCAGCGTCTATAGGTGCTGGAGGACAGAGGAAACGAAAAGTACCCACCAAACTGAGAAAGTATCTTGAGACAGAAAAATGAGGCAGGCTGCTCTATATAATCAATGGATTGGCTTTTTAATAGGGTAACTTACTCACAGGGTAGGATCGGAGGCCAGCAGGCAACTATGCAGAATCGGAAACACACTCTGCACCTCCAAAGGGCCACTGAGGCAATTTTGTTGTTAACCCAGGGTATGGAGTAGGTGCTTGGAAATAGGACATGCATTCCTCAGTCAAGATTCACAAATGGGTCACTAATCTCGTGGGCGCCAGGAATACATCAGTGAAGGTTTCCATCATTGTTTGGGGACTAATAGAGCATAGAGGCCACCTGGTCCTAATGATTTTAAACAATACTCTTTAACTACAAAGTTCTTGACAACAAGGAAGTGATTTACTGTACAACACAGCCCTGAGTAGGGTCAGCAGAAGGACAGGAGAAGCTGTAAGGGCCCCAAGATGGCATCAGTTATGCTAACAGCCATACTCTAGGATTTTGGTGTCATGAAATCAAGTGTCATAAGATCAAGGGTCAAACCCTTGATGATGAATGGCCAGTGGTAACCAAGAGAAGATTATTAAGTATTTCTAGGTAGTGTGAAGGCCATATGCGCTATGTAATAACTACCCTCTCCCCTTAAGGAAGATTATAATATAACTGAGAGATGAAATCCAATAACCTGAAAAAATTCAAGAGTAAAAGTTGATTTGTCTACTAGTGACCAAGCTGGCAAATAGGAGATGAGAAATGGATGATAATTAGCAGACCTTGCTTTACCCAAATGGTCTAATGTGACACAGGCCTGAACACTAGATAGCCATCCCATAGATGCTCTGAATGTTATCATAACTGGGATCCTTACCCCCAGAAAGGTTATACCTTAAGGAGGTGGTTCAGACTAGTTAACAGTGTTCTAAAGTTTATGTCATAGACTCTATTTAAAATTTGACTATTCATCTATTATCATTTGTGATCAAATCTAGAGGAGAAAGAGACTTTAATACTTAACACTGGTCCTCTACACTCACAGCTCCAAACTTCACCTCCATTACAGTTAGGATGAAGACGTCTGAAATGTCCTAGCTGTGTTGAGAAATGAGAACAGTAACAATAATAAGGGTTTCTATATTTTGTCTTATACCTATGAGAAAGTTATTATTTTTACATGCATTTTACAGTGGAAGAACTGAGTACAGTGGAAGAACTGAGGTACGGTGGGAGAACTGAGGCTTAAAAATGATTTTTCTAAAGAACATTGGCTCATTAAAAAAGCAAGAGAGTTCCAGAAAAACATCTACTGCTTTATTGACTAGGCCAAAGCCTATGACTGTGTGGATCACAATAAACTTTCTTAAAGAAAAAAAATTTTAAGAAAAATTTTTAAGAGATTCTTAAAGAGAATTCTTAAAATTCTTAAAGAGATGGGAATACAAGACCACCTGATATGCTACCTGAGAAATCTGTACTCAAGTCAAGAAGTAACAGTTAGAACCAGACATGGAACAACAGATTGGTTGCAAATTGGGAAAGAAGTACATCAAGGCTGTATATTGTTACTCTGCTTATTTAACTTCTATGCAGAGTACATCATGAGAAACGCTGGGCTAGAAGAAGCATAAGCTGGAATCAAGACTTCTAGGCAAAATATCAATAACCTCAGATATGCAGATGACACCACCCATATGGCAAAAAGTGAAGAAGAACTCAAGAGCCTCTTGATGAAAGTGAAAGAGGAGAGTGAAAAAGTTGACTTAAAGCTCAACATTCAGAAAATGAAGATCATGGCATCTGGTCCCATCACTTCATGGGAAATAGATGGGGAAACAGTGGAAACAGTGGCTGACTTTAGAGCAGCTCGAAAATCACTGCAGATGGTGATTGCAGCCATGAAATTAAAAGATGCTTACTCCTTGGAAGGAAAGTTATGACCAACCGAGACAGCATATTCAAAAGCAGAGACATTATTGTGCCAACAAAGGTCCATCTAGTCAAGGCTATGGTTTTTCCAGTAGTCATGTATGGATATGAGAGTTGGACTGTAAAGAAAGCTGAGCACCCAAGAATTGATGTTTTTGAACTGTGATGTTAGAGAAGACTCTTGAGAGTTCCTTGGACTACAAGGAGATCCAACCAGTTTATCCTAAAGTAAATCAGTCCTGAATATTCACTGGAAGGACTGATGCTGAAACTGAAACTCCAATACTTTGCCCACCTGATGTGAGGAACTGACTTGCTGGAAAAGACCCTGATGCTGGAAAAGATTGAAGGTGGGAGGAGAAGGGGATGACAGAGGATGAGATGGTTGGATGGCATCACTGACTCGATGGACATGAGTTTGAGTAAGCTTCAGGAGTTGGTCATGGACAGGGAGGCCTGGCGTGCTGCAGTCCATGGTGTCTCAAAGAGTTGGACATGAATGAGTGACTGAACTGAACTGAAAGAATGTTTATTAAGAGTCAGTTTCATTATTTGAATCCAGTTGTCTGGATCCATCCAGAACCCAGCCTCATGATGTCTGTTCTGTGATATACTACACTGTATGCTTTCTACCTCTGTAACAGAGCTTTACTCATCACGTCCCCTTTGTCCTCCTGCTTATCTGGCCTCAGGTGACCCTTCCTCCAGTGGTCTGGCTCTGCTTTCAAGACTCTGAACCCTTGTCCTCTCCCTGGCACACACTGTTTTGACCCTTAACCGGTGCTGGGCTTTTATTGTGCTGTCTCTATTCAAATTCCTCATCTTCCTTACCAGATCCTCCCTCAGCTGCTTGAGGAGATGTTGTCTAGCTCTTTATTCAGCCTCTAGCCCATATTAGGTGTTGGCATGTCTTAGCTGTTCAATTATATTCACACACAGTATTGAATACCTAATATGTGCTTGACTCAGAGATCAACAACTGTCCAGCTGTTCCCAGTGTTTAAAGAGAGGCAGAAACATGGTTTTAATGAGGCAATTGTGCTGCTAGAGCAGTGCCCAAAGGTAAGGAGGTCAGGGAAGTCTCCTGAAAGGATACCCCAGCAGAAGTTTCAATGAAGTCTATGATTAGAGACGTCTGGTTCAGATCAGATCAGATCAGTCGCTCAGTCGTGTCCGACTCTTCGCGACCCCATGAACCGCAGCACGCCAGGCCTCCCTGTCCATCACCAGCTCCCGGAGGTCACCCAGACTCACACCCATCAAGTCAGTGATGCCATCCAGCCATCTCATCCTCTGTCGTCCGCTTCTCCTCCTGCCCTCAATCCCTCCCAGCATCAGAGTCTTCTCCAATGAGTCAACTCTTCGCATGAGGTGGCCAAAATACTGGAGTTTCAGCTTTAGCATCATTCCTTCTAAAGAAATTCCAGGATTGATCTCCTTCAGAATGGACTGGTTGGATCTTCTTGCAGTCCAAGGGACTCTCAAGAGTCTTCTCCAACACCACAGTTCAAAAGCATCAATTCTTCGGCACTCAGCCTTCTTCACAGTCCAGCTCTCACATCCATACATGACCACAGGAAAGACCATAGCCTTGACTAGGTGAACCTTTGTTGGTAAAGTAATGTCTCTGCTTTTGAATATGCTATCTAGGTTGGTCATAACTTTCCTTCCAAGGAGTAAGCGTCTTTTAATTTCATGGCTGCAGTCACCATCTGCAGTGATTTTGGAGCCCAGAAAAACAAAGTCTGACACGGTTTCCACTGTTTCCCCATCTATTTCCCATGTAGGGATGGGACCAGATGCCATGATCTTCGTTTTCTGAATGTTGAGCTTTAAGCCAACCTTTTCACTCTCCACTTTCACTTTCATCAAGAGGCTTTTTAGCCCCTCTTCACTTTCTGCCATAAGAGTCGTGTCATCTGCATATCTGAGGTTATTGATATTTCTCCCAGCAATCTTGATTCCAACTTGTGTTTCTTCCAGTCCAACATTTCTCATGATGTACTCTGCATATAAGTTAAATAAACATGGTGACAATATGCAGCCTTGACGTACTCCTTTTCCTATTTGGAACCAGTCTGTTGTTCCATGACCAGTTCTAACTGTTGCTTCCTGACCTGCATACAGATTTCTTAAGAGGCAGATCAGGTGGTCTGGTATTCCCATCTCTTTCAGAATTTTCCATAGTTTATTGTGATCTACACAGTCAAAGGCTTTGGCATAGTCAATAAAGCAGAAATAGATGTTTTTCTGGAATTCTCTTGCTTTTTCGATGATCCAGCGGATGTTGGCAATTTGATCTCTGGTTCCTCTGCCTTTTCTAAAACCAGCTTGAACATCAGGAAGTTCACGGTTCACATATTGCTGAAGCCTGGCTTGGAGAATTTTGAGCATTACTTTACTAGCGTGTGAAATGAGTGCAATTGTTCGGTAGTTTGAGCATTCTTTGGCATTGCCTTTCTTTGGGATTGGGATGAAAACTGACCTTTTCCAATCTTGTGGCCACTGCTGAGTTTTCCAAATTTGCTGGCATATTGAGTGCAGCACTTTCACAGCATCATCCTTCAGGACTTGGAATAGCTCCACTGGAATTCCATCACCTCCACTAGCTTTGTTCGTAGTGATGCTTTCTAAGGCCCATTTGACTTCACATTCCAAGATGTCTGGCTCTAGGTCAGTGACCACATCATCATGATTATCTGGGTCTTGAAGCTCTTTTTTGTACAGTTCTTCTGTGTATTCTTGCCACCTCTTCTTAATATCTTCTGCTTCTGTTAGGTCCACACCATCTCTGTCCTTTATCGTGCCCATCTTTGCATGAAATGGTCCTTTGGTATTCTGATTTTCTTGAAGAGATCCCTAGTCTTTCCTATTCTGTTGTTTTCCTCTATTTCTTTGCATTGATCACTGAAGAAGGCTTTCTTATCTCTTCTTGCTATTCTTTGGAACTCTGCATTTAGATGTTTATATCTTTCCTTTTCTCCTTTGTTTTTCGCTTCTCTTCTTTTCACAGCTATTTGTAAGGCCTCCCCAGACAGCCATTTTGCTTTTTTGCATTTCTTTTCCATGGGGATGGTCTTGAACCCTGTCTCCTGTACAATGTCATGAACCTCATTCCATAGTTCATCAGGCACTCTATCTATCAGATCTAGGCCCTTAGATCTATTTCTCACTTCCACTGTATAATCATAAGGGATTTGATTTAGGTCATACCTGAATGGTCTAGTAGTTTTCCCTACTTTCTTCAGTCTGAATTTGGCAATAAGGAGTTCATGGTCTGAGCCACAGTCAGCTCCTGGTCTTGTTTTTGCCGATTGTATAGAGCTTCTCCATCTTTGGCTGCAAAGAATATAATCGATCTGATTTCGGTGTTGACCATCTGGTGATGTCCATGTATAGAGTCTTATCTTGTGTTGTTGGAAGAGGGTATTTGCTATGACCAGTGCATTTTCTTGGCAAAACTCTGTTAGTCTTTGCCCTGCTTCATTCCGTATTCCAAGGCCAAATTTGCCTGTTACTCCAGGTGTTTCTTGACTTCCTACTTTTGCATTCCAGTCCCCTGTAATGAAAAGGACATCTTTTGGGGTGTTAGTTCTAAAAGGTCTTGTAGGTCTTCACAGAACCGTTCAACTTCAGCTTCTTCTGCGTTACTGGTTGGGGCATAGATTTGGATTACTGTGACATTGAATGGTTTGCCTTGGAAACGAACAGAGATCATCCTGTCATTTTTGAGATTGCATCCAAGTACTGCATTTCGGACTCTTTTGTTGACCATGATGGCCACTCCATTTCTTCTGAGGGATTCCTGCCCACAGTAGTAGATATAATGGTCATCTGAGTTAAATTCACCCATTCCAGTCCATTTTAGTTCGCTAATTCCTAGAATGTCGACATTCACTCTTGCCATCTCTTGTTTGACCACTTCCAATTTACCTTGATTCATGGACCTGACATTCCAGGTTCCTATGCAGTATTGCTCTTTACAGCATCGGACTTTGCTTCTATCACCAGACATATCCACAGCTGGGTATTCTTTTTGTTTTGGCTCCATCCCTTCATTCTTTCTGGAGTTATTTCTCCACTGATCTCCAGTAGCATATTGGGCCTCTACTGACCTGGGGAGTTTCTCTTTCAGTATCCTATCATTTTGTCTTTTCATACTGTTCATGGGGTTCTCAAGGCAAGAATACTGAAGTGGTTTGCCATTCCCTTCTCCAGCGGACCACACCCTGTCATCTCTCTCCACCATGACCCACCCATCTTGGGTTGCCCCACAGGCATGGCTTAATTTCATTGAGTTAGACAAGGGTGTGGTCCTTGTGTGATTAGATTGACTAGTTTTCTGTGAGACGTCTGGTTAGCGCTGGACATATTATACAGCGTGGACGGAAGGACAGTGAAAGTTCCTAGGGCCCTGAATGTTCGATCAGCAGCTGAAGGAATCAGCTCTGGTGTCCTAGGAACCACCTGGCAGTACGCTCTTCAGTATCTTGATCACTTGGTTCTCTGGATGCGGCCCAGTGTGAACCTTTCTCATTCCAAATTCCACTCTCGCTGAACACGTAGCTGCAGCATAGTCCTATTTCATAGTTCTTCAAGAAGGATACATAGTAAATTGGCTCATGTAAAGGCTTATAGTGTATTTTACTGGGCTAAAAAGAGTTAGAAATATTAGCTTCTCTTGAGTAACAATGTGGGCGTAGTATGGTAATGGCGAAATAATGCTACTTAATTCAGTTATCACTCTATAGACCAAGGAATATCTCAGAGCTAATGTTTATCCAAGCCTCACTGTAATTAAATTCACATTGCTGGCCTAGATATTGATTTGACTACGCTGGTTTAATAACAGTAAATGATTTGGGTGGGAAGAGAGAGAAAGATGCGATTTTCAAAAGAAAAGAAAAAGAAATACACAACAAACTGACCTGCAGAATTGAATTACAACAATTCTGGCTGCTTACTGGGCATTTGTGTGCATTTTTGCCTCAACTCTGCCTGGTTAAATACTTCTCCAAAGTTTTCATGCTTGAATGAGTCCTTCAAGAAGTCTAGACTTCAAGAGCTATGCACAGGATTTTCTTTTCTTTTTTTCCAACTGTATTCGTTTTTCCAAAGAAAAGCATCTTGCCCGAGGTACAAACATAATGAAAGACCTGTGATGTGAAAGTCTGAAAGAAGTTGTTTATTTTTTATTTGTTCTCAAATTTTTAATATTCATACTTAATTACAACCTTAGGGAAGCCTTGAGCTCTCAATCTGACCTACTTCAAATCAGTGGAGAAAACAGCCAGATCTCCCCTAAGCAGCCATTTATAATAACTTTGACTCTTTCCTAAAACCCAGAGGAAATGTCTTTCTTGATCCTAGGCCAAGTTTGTCAGGAACTATTTGTGTTAATAAATCTTATTCATGTAAGATTCAATAGAAAAAAAATCATATCATTAATCATAATATATAATTTGAATAAGGAACTTAAAAAGAACTTTAATTACCTATTAGTGTAAAGTGATTTGAATGACAAATGTGTTACTACATTTTTTTTCTTGTTTAATTGGTCAGTGTTAAACATCTTAGGCATTTGGCAGAGTTTTGGGAAATGAAATTATTTGCAGCCCCGTACAGGATCTGGGGTGTCCCTAAGGAAGTCAGTTTAGGTATTGCTGTTTTCAGTTCAGTTCAGTCGCTCAGTTGTGTCCGACTCTTTGCGACCCCATGAACTGCAGCACACCAGGCCTCCCTGTCCATCACCAACTTCTGGAGTTTACCCAAACTCATGTCCATTGAGTGGGTGATGCCATCCAACCATCTCATCCTCTGTCGTCCTCTTCTCCTTCTGCCCCCAATCCCTCCCAGCATCAGAATCTTTTCAAATGAGTCAGCTCTTCACATCAGGTGGCCAAAGTATTGGAGTTTCAGCTTCATCATCAGTCCTTCCAATGAACACCCAGGACTGATCTCCTTTAGGATGAACTGGTTGGATCTCCTTGCAGTCCAAGGGACTCTCAAGAGTCTTCGCCAACACCATAGTTCAAAAGCATCAAGTCTTTGGTGCTCAGCTTTCTTTATAGTCCAACTCTCACATCCATACATGACTACTGGAAAAACCATAGCCTTGACTAGATGGACCTTTGTTGGCACAATAATGTCTCTGCTTTTTAAAATGCTGTCTAGGTTGGTCATAACTTCCCTTCCAAGGAGTAAGCATCTTTTAATTTCATGGCTGCAATCACCATCTGCAGTGATTTTGGAGCCCAGAAAAATAAAGTCAGCCACTGTTTCCACTGTTTCCCCATCTATTTCCCATGAAGTGATGGAACCAGATGCCATGATCTTTGTTTTCTGAATGTTGAGTTTTAAGTCAACTTTTTCACTCTCCTCTTTCACTTTCATCAAGAGGCTCTTGAGTTCCTCTTCACTTTCTGCCATATGGGTGGTGTCATCTGCATATCTGAGGTTATTGATATTTTGCCTGGCAATCTTGATTTCAGCTAGTTCTTCATCCAGCCCAGCATTGCTCATGATGTACTTTGCATATAAGTTAAATAAGCAGGGTGACAATATACAGCCTTAACGTCCTCCTTTTCCTATTTGGAACCAGTCTGTTGTTCCATATCCAGTTCTAACTGCTGCTTCCTGACCTGCATATAGGTTTCTCAAGAAGCAGGTCAGGTGGTCTTGTATTCCCATCTCTTTCAGAATTTTCCAGTTTATTGTGATCCACACAGTCAAAGGTTTTGGCATAGTCAATAAAGCAGAAATAGATGTTTTTCTGGAACTCTTGTTTTTTTGATGATCGAGCAGATGTTATCCATTTGATCTCTGGTTCCTCTGCCTTTTCTAAAACCAGCTTGAACATCTGGAAGTTCATAGTTCACGTAATCCTGAAGCCTGGCTTGGAGAATTTTTAGCATTACTTTACTAGCATGTGAGATGAGTGCAATGAGTGCTCAAGTCTGAGCGTTCTTTGGCATTGCCTTTCTTTGGGATTGGAATGAAAATGGACCTTTTCCAGTCCTGTGGCCACTGCTGAGTTTTCCAAATTTGCTGATATATTGAGTGCAGCACTTTCACAACATCATCTTTTAGGATTTGAAATAGCTCAACTGGAATTCCATCACCTCCACTAGCTTTGTTTGTAGTGACTTTCTAAGGCCCACTTGACTTCACATTCCAGGATGTCTGGCTCTAGGTGAGTGGTCACACCATCATGATTATCGGGGTTGTGAAGATCTTTTTTGTACAGTTCTTCTGTGTATTCTTGCCACCTCTTCTTAATATCTTCTATTTCTGTTAGGTCCATACCATTTCTGTCCTTTATCGAGCCCAATGTTGCATGAAATGTTCCCTTGGTTATCTCTAATTTTCTTGAAGAGATCTCTAGTCTTTCCCATTCTATTGTTTTCCTCTATTTGTTTGCATTGATCAATGAGGAAGGCTTTCTTATCTCTCCTTGCTATTCTTTGGAACTCTGCATTCAAATGGATATATCTTTCCTTTTCTCCTTTGCTTTTCTCTTCTCTTCTTTTCCAGCTATTTGTAAAGCCTTCTCAGACAGCCATTTTGCTTTTTTGCATTTATTTTTCTGGGAATGGTCTTGTTCCCTGTCTCCTATACACTGCCACGAACCTCTGTCCATAGTTCATCAGGCACTCTGTCTATCAGATCTAGTCCCTTAAATCTATTTCTCACTTCCACTGTATAATCATAAGGGATTTGATTTAGGTCATACCTGAATGATCTAGTTTCCTGGAAACCCACCTGACAGTCATGAGACTCAAGAGACTGGAGTTTGATCCTTTGGGCAGGAAGAGCCACTGGAGTAGGAAATGGCAACCCTCTCCAGTATTGTTGCCTGGAAAATTCCATGGGCAGAGGAGCCTGGTGGGCTCCAGTCCATGGGGTCAAAAAGAGTCAGACATGACTGACTCAGTACTGCCTGCCTATCTTGTTGTGGTGGCTGACTAACTCCCCTGCTATTTGTCACTGAGAGTAGTCTCTATTTCTGTTCAGTTTGCAGCACCACACCCTTGGGGAGAAAGGAAAGGCATCTACCAGTGTCAAACATCCCATACATCTCTTGAATTTAGGGCCGTTGCCAGGATTCCTGCCAGGCAACGAAGCCTCTTCCCACAGAGTCCTAAAGATTTAGAGGAGATGGTGGCAGAGGCATTTATGGGAAGTTTTTCCTGGCTATGTTTTCATAGCCTCTATTTATTTTTGGAGAATGCTTAGAACATGTTTTTATTTGCTATCAAACCACGTTAAAGATAACTCCACTCTGGAAACTTGCCCTCCAGCCCCACCCCACTCTGTCTCTCTTAAAGGCATACTTGACCCCTAGAAAGTGCCAGGTGTGGAGCACTTTACTGTCTATGGGCATTTCCGTGCACTGTGTTCATATTTGACCTAGAGATGCTTTCTGGGTTGTTGCATAAATGTGATTCTTCCCATGGTCTTTCTCATTTCAGTCAAAGGCAACCCCATCCTTCCAATTACTCAGCCCCCAAACTTGGTATCATGT
The DNA here is from genome assembly GCA_935064755.1 of Tragelaphus eurycerus. Lineage (NCBI taxonomy): Eukaryota > Metazoa > Chordata > Mammalia > Artiodactyla > Bovidae > Tragelaphus > Tragelaphus eurycerus. The sequence goes on along the minus strand of CAKXYN010000010.1, from coordinate 22,974,443 downwards.
TTGATTCCTCTTTGCTTTCATACCATAAATAAGCGTTCCCCAACTTTTTTTGTTACCAGAGACCCATTTTGTGGAAGACAAGTGGCTCCTGCAATGCAGGAGATTTGGGTTCCATCCCTGGGTCAGGAAGATTCCCTCGGAGGAGGAAATGGCAACCCATTTCAGTATTCTTGTCTGGGAAATCTCATGGAGAGAGGAGCCTGGCAGGCTACAGTCCATGGATCACAAAGGGTTGAACACAACTGAGCAACTAACACATGGGTGGGTGATGATATCAGGATGATTCGAGCACATTACATTTATTGTGACTTTATTTCTATTATTATCATATTGTGATAATTGGTAATGCCAGCGATAGGGAACAACTGTAAATGCAGATGAGGTTTGCTTGTTTACCTCCTGCCGTGGGGTCCAGTTTCTAACCGGTTCTAGGAATTGGGGATCACTTCCCTATATCTATACCATCAGGGGAAAAATGCCCTTGGCTCCACCTTCAGCAATAGCTGGAGGAATGTGACCTCTTCTCAATGCCCCCAGCCCATCTTCATCCCAGCGCCCTCACTGGATCATTACTGTGCCCACCCCCATCTTTCCGCTCCCACCTGTCCTCCCGCCTTGTCTGTTCCTAAAACTGCGGGCACCTGTGACCCTTCTGAAGCATAAGCCAGCTCCTGTCCTTCCTCTGGACTCGGTGTGGCTCAAGCCCTGACTGCTGGAGGCACACGTGGGGACATCGAAAACGCTCTCAGGCCTGGGCTCCATCTATGGAGACTTGGATTCACTTGGTTTTAAAAGTTCCACAGGTGACTGCAAAGCCATGGTTGAATCCTCAAGAAGATCTCCAGCCCTTCCCCGCCCCCTGCCAGCTCTCTGACCTCATTTCCACGGCCCTCTCCCACCCTCACTGTGCACCCTCTCTTTGGCCCCTCTGCTCACCAGGAATGCTCCCACTTTATGCTTGGAATTCTCTTCCCAAGTCCTGCCTGACTGGTTTTGCCTCCTTCAGATCTTCACTCAAATGTCACCTAAGTGAGGCCTCTGACCAGTTTATTTAAAATCAGATCCCCTGGACTGCCCCAAGCCCACCCTCCCTCTCCCTCTTTCCTGTTTTATTTTCCTGCATTGCCCTCATCACCGGCTGACATCCCTTGTATTTTGAATGTTACTATGGAGTTCCACAATGGCACCCCACCCCAGTACTTTTGCCTGGAAAATCCCATGGACGGAGGAGCCTGGTAGGCTCCAGTCCATGGGGTCGCTAAGAGTCGGACACGACTGAGTGACTTCACTTTCACTTTTCACTTTCATGCATTGGAGAAGGGAATGGCAACCCACTCCAGTGTTCTTGCCTGGAGAATCCCAGGGACGGGGGAGCCTTGTGGGCTGCCGTCTATGGGGTCGCACAGAGTCGGACACGACTGAAGCGACTTAGCAGCAGCAGCAGCATGGAGTTCCACAAGGGCAGGAATTTTTAGCAGGGTTTTTTTTTTTTTTTTCTGAGTTGTGTTCCTGGTGCCAAGAATAGTAGAAATAAATATTTGCAAATAAATATTCAATGAATGAAACACATGCAGGAAGGAGCTGTAAAGCCGCCCACGGAGGCGAGGAAAGGCCAGGAGAGGCAAACAGTGCTGACGACGATTGGCTTCCCTGAGGCACGCTTTCTACTTTGTCCCACAGTTTGCAACATTGTTTTTCACCCCCAAAAGAGCACAAGAAAGGCTTGGCCATATTACATCTAAGTTCCATTTCACGTATTTTCCTTTTATTTAAGGCACCCTGTTTGGTATTTACAGAACCATGTCCTGCTGGGCACAGGAGAAGCAGGAAGCAAGCCTGTCTCCTCTCAGCACCTGCTAACCGAGTGAGTGATGCCAATTAGTGGTGTGTCAAGGGCCTGAAAAGAATCAGACTGGGCTTAAAAGGGATCAGGCAGTAAGCCTGACACAGATTTAATAAGCTGTCTCCTACCTTCGGAGCAGGTTTTTTTTTTTTTAAATGTTTTGAACCTACTTCTGTCAAGAGGCATCCCGACTACTTTAGTGGATACCCAGCAGAGATGCTGTTTACTCAGTGACTCCCGAGTACAGTCAAAGATGACCTCTGGGGGGGTCATGTGGTCCAACAGGCCAATTAACTCTTCTCCTTGTCAGTACGTGGAAACTTCCTGCAACTTCCATGGCAACGTCTTTTCTGAATTAATTCCTGGTATGAGGAGAAAGTTACATTACCACAGAGAACATCAGGCAACAGGAGAAACTCAAAAGTGGTGGGGGAGGTACCACGAGGCTCGGTCACTCAGAAAACCCGCCTACTCCAGGTGATGGCCAACTGTGTGGTGGGGGATGGGAGGTGCTTGGTGAACTGTGAAACGCTAGATGACCTTGATGATCAAAGATGGTGGCTGGGCCAGTGGCTGCCCAGGGGAGGTCGCCCCGGCGCAGTGGCCCCCTCCTCCGTCAGTGTTTTCCAGAATCTCTCCTCTTTCTTTCTCTACCTGCACTCTTCCTTCTGCTCCACTGAGAGTTTGTGTAATACCAAAACCAAGAGAGCAGAGGCCAGTGCACTGCTTTTGGGAGATGATTACTTCTCTTGCCATTTCATACTCTATATTGTTAAAGCACTTTTTTTCAGGTCTGCGCCATGTCATCAACTTAATTTCTGACTATTAATACTAACACTGAGGAATAAGAAATGATGATGAAAAATGAATAGCTAACATTTGGTGAGCACTTGCCAAAGCACAGCCTCTTTTTAAAGTGTTTTCCAGGTAATCCTCCTAACGACTTCTGAGTTAGGGATTACTTTGAAAGCCCCTGGCCTGCACTCAGACTGAAGCACAGAAATTTAGAAACTTGCCGAAGGTCATCCAGCCAGTCAAGGGTAGAACCAGTGCTCATACACATTTCATTTAATCTAGGCAACGCCATACTGAAGTAAGCACTGTGAAGCCATCTTACCTAGGACTGAAAATGAAAAGAAATGAATTACTCACCCAAGGCCATATGGCTATTAACTAAGAAATTAAGATACGAACCTGTTTGTCTGGCTTCAAAGCCCTTGGCTGTACTTTAATTGGTTTCTTGGGTAAAGCCAACTCTTTTTGATTCATTATTAATATTCTGAATTTGGTATTACCATAAGTTTTGCAGCAAGCAGGCATCTAGGTATCCCTAGATATTAGGTAAAGAGTCTATCATACTTAGCTTCATTTTAAAAACAGCCAGTCATCAAAGTCTGAGTAGCAGCACCTTTGAGTTGAAAAGAATGATGACTCTAGGCACCCGAGACTGGTCTGTGCACTGGGCACAGTGCCAGGTTCTTGCTGATAGAGTGCAAAGAAGTGTGCCATTTCTGTGAGGCAGGCATCAAAAGACCCATTCTCAGATGGGAAAATTTGCCTGAGGCTACGTAACAGAGCTTGCACCTAGCTGAGAGGGGATATGATTTTATATCCCTCGACCAAAACACATGGTCCTCTCTCCACCTGTGGTTCATGCAAAAGCCATGTGCTGCAGAGCACCCCAGGTATCTAAAAGAAAGAAAGAAAGTGAAGTCGCTCAGTTGTATCTGACTCTTTGTGACCCCATGGGCTGTAGCCTACCAGGCTCCTCTGTCCATGGGATTTTCCAGCCAATACTCCTGGAGTGGATTGCCATTTTCTTCTCCAGGGGATCTTCCCAACCCAGGGATCAAACCCAGGTCTCCCACATTGTAGACAGATGCTTTACCATCTGAGCCACCAGGGAAGTCAGGTATCTTAGCCACATTGTTATTTTTTCTTTATAACAAAAGAACTAAGAATGCTTGTCATTACATTGGGGAGCTTTTTGAGTATGAACCCTTTCTGGGCTTGTCTGAATCCTTCTGAACAGGCACCAGGTTGTTCACTGGTCCCAGATAGCCGTCTCAGGAAAAATGCTACTATTGGCCACCAGGAAGCCTCTTGAAAATTGAAGATATTCATCATAAACCTAGCTTTTCTGTTGGTAAACAATTCTGAGAGCATATCCTACACAAACTAGGTCTAGGAACACCTGAATTCATATGCCAAAAAGCAGATATGGAATCCATTTGGCCCATGGGCCCTTCTTTATGCTCATGGATAGATTAAGTTTGTTTATTCATTGTTTTACATGTCCATATTCAATTCTTTCCAGAAAGTGTTTATTGACAGCTGGATAAAAATAAACTGTGTCCAATAAAAGTATTTCTGAAAATATAAATAGCATCTTTTTCTTCCCATGTCTCTCCCTCCCTCTCTCCCTTCCTTCCTTTTTTTCTCACTCTTTCTTTTTAAATTAAATCACTACATGTTTAATAATTACTTTGATTCTAGTCTAGAAAAGCTTTAGTACTACTCTCCACGACTAATATATTCTTTAGAATCTCATTTTTGGACTCTGCTAGTATGTGCCATTTATAGTCTGAAAACACATTGTGTTTTATCATTCAGCTCCATTTCTAATGTTAAATTCAACTCATTACTATCACTAGTCATTCTTTTTATAATTTATTTTATTGAACTATAGTTGATATACAATGTTGTATTAGCTTCTGCTGTACTGCAAAGTGATTCAATTACACATACATGTGTATATATATTTTTTCATATTCTTTTCCCTTATGGTTTATTACAGGATATTTAATATAATTTCTTCTGTTATACAGCAGGACCTTGTTTGTCCATTCTATATATAATAGTTTGCTTCTGCATCCATCCTAAAGGAGATCAGTCCTGGGTGTTCATTGGAAGGACTGATGTTGAAGCTGAGACTCCAATACTTTGGCCACCTCATTCGAAGAGCTGACTTATTTGAAAAGACCCTGGTGCTGGGAAAGATTGAGGGCGGGAGGAGAAGGGGACAACAGAGGATGAGATGTTTGGATGGCATCATTGACTCAATGGACATGAGTTTGAGTGAACTCCAGGAGTTGGTAATGGGACAGGGAGGCCTGGCTGCTGCGGTTCATGGGGTCACAAAGAGTTGGACACGACTGAGTGACTGAACTGAACTGAACTGAATTCTAAATTCCCAATTCGTCTTTCCCCACCCTCGCTCTCTTGGTAACCACAAGTCTGTTCTCTATGTCTGTGAGTCTGTTTCTGTTTCATGGGTAAGTTTACTTATGTCATATTTTAGATTCCACATTTAAGTGGTATCATATGCTATTTGTCTTTCTCTTTGTGACTTACTTCACTTAGTATAATAATCTCTAGGTCCATCTACGTAGCTGCAGATGGTATTATTTCACTCTTTTTTTTTTTTTTTTTTTTTTATGGCTGACCACCTGTCTTTCTTTAATGGTATGTAACCAATAAAGATCTCCTTTTCTGTTTCCTAAAGTTGCTGCCTTGTCAGAGCGAGAGGGAGATACTCACATTTAGTTCCCTCGACCTCATTTCCACTAACGTAAATATTCCTTTAGATATCATGAAATATCCCACAATATTGTCACAATCCACATTCAAAATCATGATAGCAAATATTTGATATGTTCCTGAGAAACAATTATATGACTTAAACTTGGTTTACAAAATATGTAAATCATTAGCACACGATACTCAGTGTTTTGTTTGTTTTCAGGAACAAGATGGATTTGTTGACTGACTGACATAATACAGTGGAAGTCCTTCAATCATTGTAGGTCTGAAACTTTAATCCAGGCATTCCCATTCTCAGTTCATTGCTTTAAAAGCCTTTAAGAATAATAACAGCATCTATGATAACTCAATCTTTCCCAGCCTCAAAGAAGTTTTAAAAATTAAATATCACTGGCTTTAAAAATTAAAAATCACAGCCAGTCACAGATGATCTGTACCATTGAGGGGAAATGTTCCCTAATGCAAACTATTTATTTTTGTGACACAAAAGGCATCCTTCCCTGAAGCATCTGATAACCAAGATTTTACATGATGGAACAACCTCTTAAACAGCATGTTGGTTTCTCTGGAGACAAAATTTTTGTAACATATTCTTTTCTTTTTAAATAATGACATTTTCTCCCTAATTTTCCCTATTTTTATTGGTTAGATTCTTCTATAAGAATATGGTTATCTTATAACGGTACTGATATACATTTAAAAATTAAGCACTCAAACAGGCACTGGCTTCTGGGTAAAGATGAAAATAACTGATAGTTATCTGTTAAACAGTGTTTCCTAGGTCCGTCTATATCTCAGTTATTTTCATAGCAGAACATTAAAATTGCTGTTCTTAGAATTATTTCGATCTGCTTGCTCCCTCAGGTTTCTTGATTTCTCTTCTGACAGAGAGTGAGGCGGCATTAATGTGACCTTGAGGTTTCAGTCAGTCTTTTGAGATCAACCATATAACTTGCCACCTAAAAATAATAATTAAAAACAATTCCTTTCAGTTCCTATTTAAGTTTCCTAAACTGTGTTAATCTGAAGAAGGGGAATTAGAGGCAGAACCCAATTTTGTCTTGCATAAAGCACATTTAACGGTGCAACCCTTTAGGATGAGCTCCAAATTCTCCTTAGATTGCCTCCAGGCATTTTTTCCAGTGTTTATGCCCACAATTCTCTCTCAACAATGCATTCCAATATGGCCTAGTCAGGGTCTTTAAAGAGGCACCTAGAGTATTCTCTCTGGTATTTTCCACTGATTGATTTTTACTCAATCCTAAAATGATTGAGTAAAAATCTCACTTCTATGAAGCCATCTTTGACCTCATTCATTCATATGTGAAAATAACATTTTCTGAACCAGGTCTGATTTAAGCCCTCCTTTAAAGATTCCTTTGAAGCAGAGAAGGCATATTAATTTAATCTGCATCTAGAAAAGATCTTTATGGTGATAATGCTGAGATGGATTGCGTGTGGAGAAGGCAAGAATGGAAGTAGGGGGACCAAGAGAGGACTTTGCAGAGGACCAATAGCAAAAGCAGGGTGGGTTTTTTGTTTTTTTCCTTTCAAGCTTTAAACTTTTTCTTTTGCATTGGGGTATAGCCAATTAGGGGGTTCCCCAGTGGCTAAGTGGTAAAGAATCCACCTGCAGTGCAGGAGATGCTGGTTCAATCCCTGGGTCAAGAAGATCCCCTAGGAGGCGGGCACAACAACCCACTCTAGTATTCTTGCCTGAAGAATCCCATGGACGGAGGAGCCTGGCGGGCTACAGTCCATAATATTGAAAGAGTCACACATGACTGAAGCAACTGAGCATGCACACATAGCCGATCAGGGCTTCCCAAGTGGTGCTAGTGGTAAAGAACTGCCTTCCAGTGCAGGAAATGCAAGAGACATAGGTTCGATCCCTGGGTTTGGAAGATCCCCTTGGAGGAGGTCATGGCAACCCATTCCAATATTCTTGCCTGGAGAAACCCGTGGGCAGGGGAGCCTGATGGGCTACAGTCCATAGGGTTGCAAACAGTCTGACACGACTGAAGCAACTTAGCGTGCACATGGCTGATGAAAAATATTGTGGTAGTTTCAGGTGAACAGTGAAGGAACTCAGCCATACATACACATGTATCCATTTTCCCCCACAGGACAGGGATTATTTTTGAAAAATTATTTTTTAATTAGTAAATAAAATTTTTAATCATGTCTTGGTACATACACACACAACTGAAGTGCAAACAAAAGCATCATAGAATAATACCTTTAGCATTATGCAGTCTAATGTTTTGTATTATTTACTATTTTATTCCACTTAATTGTTTTATAAAATCATCAACACTTTAATTTAGTTCACACTAAGTATACATTCTCATTCTAAGTCAGTTGTGGTTCCACTACATGTTGTCTTCACCCAGGACTTAAGATGATGAAGCTGATTCCATCTAGAACATTCCCATTTCTTGTGGTACATGAAGAAACATTTGGTGAGCACTCGCCAAAGCACAGCCTCTTTTTTAAGTGTTTTCCAGGTAATCCTCCTAACAACTTCTGAGTTAGGGATTACTTTGAAAGCCCCTGGCCTGTACTCAGACTGAAGCACAGAAATTTAGAAACTTTTTAGATTGAAAAATTAGACATTGATTGAAATTAGACAAATCATTTCTAGGTAGCGTAAGAGTAATAATAAAGAAATGCACAAAGCATATTAGAATAACAAAGAAGAGTGGTCATACTGAGTATCCAGAAAAGCTTTCCTAAGGATGTAATATCCCATGACAATCCTTGGAGCATGGGTTTGAGATGGAGCATAGGTCTGTGAGGTGAAGTGACATGGGAGGAAGGGGATTCCAGTTCAGTTGGAGGGAGTAACACGGGTGAAAGCCAAGAGATTTGAGAGAATCTGATATTTCAGTACCAGGAGTTTGGTTTTGCCAGAACCATAGTAGAGGATAGTTAGAGAGGTGGGAACTCCACAAAGGGGACACTAGAAAGATAGGCAGAAGTCAGATCCTTAAGATCCCCAAGTCATTTCAACATTATTCTGAAAGATACAAGATCAACCTGTGGATTTCAGCAGCTCGAGTGATAGGAACAGATGCATACTGAAGGGTAGCAGAATATGCCATCCCCAAAATGCAACTTTGGCATAAGGATTATTTTGTGCTAAAGGCAATTGAGAAGAAGCAGATACCAGAAAAGCTCTCTACTTTCCTCCTATTTATCTAGAACAGAACATAAATTTCTAAGGTGTCCCCCTCCCCTTTACCAGGAAGGACAGAAGTTAAAATCACTGGAAAAAAACTCTAAACCCTTATTAGCCCAGAGACAGTACCAGAAGAATCTATAGAACAAAATTTAACTAGTCCTTATCTTCTATTAGTTCTCCCATAGTTCTCAAAGTCCTTTTCCTTTGTCTGGTGACTTAACTAAAAATTTATAGTTCTTCTGTTAAGAATTGATATAAGCCCGAATTCTAACCAACCCCTTGAGTTACTCATCACTGAGAATTCCCATGTATATGTGTGAGGCACATCTTGATACACTTTTGTTTGTTTTTTCTTATTAATCTGCTTTTATTAGTCTAACTTGCGATATATGAGCCTAAGATAACAGAAGCAGAAGATATTAAGAAGAGGTGACAAGAATATACAGAAGAACTGTACAAAAAAGATCTTTACGACCCAGATAATCACGATGGTGTGATCACTAACCTAGAGCCAGATATCCTGGAATGTGAAGTCAAGTGGGCCTTAGGAAGCATTACTAAGAACAAAGCTAGTGGAGGTGATGGAATTCCAGTTGAGCTATTTCAAATCCTAAAAGATGATGGTGTGAAAGTGCTGCACTCAAAATGCCAGCAAATTTGGAAAACGCATCAGTGGCCACAGGACTGGAAAAGGTCCATTTTCATTCCAGTCCCAATGAAAGGCAATGCCAAAGAATGCTCAAACTACTGCACAATTGCACTCATCTCACACACTAGTAAAGTCATGCTCAAAATTCTCCAAGCCAGGCTTTAGCAATACGTGAACCATGAACTTCCAGATGTTCAAGCTGGTTTTAGAAAAGGCAGAGGAACCAGAGATCAAATTGCCAACATCTGCTGGATCATGGAAAAAGCAAGAGAGTTCCAGAAAAACATCTATTTCTGCTTTATTGACTATGCAAAGCCTTTGACTGTGTGGATCACAATAAACTGTGGAAAATTCTGAAAGAGATGGGAATACCAGACCACCTGACCTGCCTCTTAAGAAACCTATATGCAGGTCAGGAAGCAACAGTTAGAACGGGATATGGAACAACAGACTGTTTCCAAATAGGAAAAGGAGGAAGTCAAGGCTGTATATTGTCACCCTGCTTATTTAATTTATATGCAGAGTACATCATGAGAAACGCTGAGCTGGAGGAAGCACAAGCTGGAATCAAGACTGCTGGGGAAATATCAATAACCTCAGATATGCAGATGACACCACCCTTATGGCAGAACGTGAAGAGGAACTAAAAAGCCTCTTGATGAAAGTGAAAGTGGAGAGTGAAAAAGTTGGCTTAAAGCTCACCATTTAGAAAACTAAGATCATGGCATCTGGTCCCATCACTTCATGGCAAATAGATGGGGAAACAGTGGCAACAGTGGCTGACTTTATTTTTCTGGGCTCCAAAATCACTACAGATGGTGACTGCAGCCATGAAATTAAAAGATGCTTACTCCTTGGAAGGAAAATTATGACGAACCTAGATAGCATATTCAAAAGCAGAGACATTACTTTGCCAACAAAGGTCCGTCTAGTCAAGGCTATGGTTTTTCCTGTGGTCATGTATGGATGTGAGAGTTGGACTGTGAAGAAGGCTGAGCGCCGAAGAATTCCAACCCGTCCATTCTAAAGGAGATCAGTCATGGGTGTTCATTGGAAGGACTGATGCTAAAACTGAAACTCCAGTACTTTGGCCACCTCATGCAAAGAGTTGACTCATTGGAAAAGCCCCTGATGCTGGGAGGGATTGGGGGCAGGAGGAGAAGGGGACGACAGAGGATGAGATGACTGGATGGCATCACCGACTCGATGAACATGAATTTGAGTGAACTCCCGGAGTTGGTGATGGACAGGGAGGCCTGGCGTGCTGCGATTCATGGGGTTGCAAATAGTTGGACACGTCTGAGCGACTGATCTGTACTGAACTTAAGATAGGTTAAGACAATTTTTCTTCCCCTGAATAATTTAGAAAGAGCCTTCTGACTGCAGTGAGGAAGGAGTAACTGATTAGTTAGGGTACTATAAGAAAAACCCAAGGAAGAGATGATAAAGATTGAATTAAGATATGGTGATGGAGATGGAGAAGAGGCTATAGTTGGGGGACTTTAAGATGCTAGGATTGACAAGATTGATGCCTGATTAGATGAAGGAAGATTGAAGAGAGCATCAGACTATTTTCTGATTTATAGTGTGGGTGGTACATGCTATAATGGGTGGTGCCATTCTCCAAAATGGAGGATATATTTGAGGGAGAAGATGAGTTTTCTTTTGGACGTGTTGAATATGAGTAGCCCGTAGGCCATCACAGCAGAAATGTCTGGTGCAAAGATGAATGAAGACACTTGGAGCTCAGAAACAAGAACTGAGCCAGAGATTTAGATTTTGGTGATGAGTCCACATTTAGTTCGTAGTTCAAGCCGTAGGAGTGAAGAAACAAATCAGAGAATATCTAGCAAGAGAAGAGAGGACGATGGAGCAGAGGAGACAATAATATCTGAGTTGTTGAAAGAACAGGAGCCAGAAAAGACAAGAGCCAAAAGAGGCAAGAGCAAAGCAGCGAAGGATGGTATTACTGAGGCCAAGTGAGGAAAAGGAGGCGGTTTCCAGCAGAACCAAATACATCAGAGAGATCAAGGAAGAGAAAGCCCATGAATGTTCACTGGATTTAGAAACAGGTGACCTTGGCAGAAGTAGTTAAGTGGAGGAGGAAGGCATATGGAAGTGGGCTGAGGAATACATAAGAAATAAGGAAGTGCAGACATCTCTTTCAAGAAGTTTGGATGCGAGGGAAGGAGAACAAAAGAAAAGGCCTGAGCTATGCAGAGAGAATGCAGAACCAAGAGCCTCAAATCAAGAAATTCAAAAGATGTGGGTACATTTAAACACTGGAATGGAAAAAACAGAAGAGGAGAGAATGAATACCTAGTTAAGACAGGGCATAAAAATAGCAAAGCAAAGGTATGAGATGGAAGGAAGGAAGGAAAGCAGAGAAGAAGGAAGGGAGGGAGGGAGGTGGGCAGTGAATGCACTGTGCGCACAGAAGGGAAAAGAAGAAAAGAAAAACAAGATTTGGAGGACTGGGTAGGAAGTTGAGGAAACCTTTTCCTGAAGATCTCAATTTCTAAGTGAAACAGGAAAGTGACAGATGGGGGAAGAACTTAAAGAAAGTTGAGAAGATTTGAAATATTCATTGGGATTGTAAGGGAGAAAAAACTTCCTCTACTCTCTTAGGTTCATTCACTGATTCTTATGAATTAAACCGACAAAAGACCTAATAGCAAGAGAAAAGACAGATTTTTATTCACACACACACACACACAAGTTCACAGGAAAAAAATATGTGACTCAGGAAGGTGATTAGAATTTGGAGCTTATCTACCATCTTATAGGGGAAGGGGAGCCGGAGAAGGGAAGACTTTTGGGGACCATAAATGGACCCTTTGGTGACTAGATGGCAGAAATAATAGTTTTATTACAATGTCTGCTTAAGTGATCTCTTATCTTGGTACCAATTTCTCTTCTCCAGTGCTAAGAATCAATCTTGTCTGAGGGAAAGGGATTTATGACAACTGAGTTCTTTTGGGAGGCTCTGCTTTCAGGCAGATAAGCAGAGTTCAGAAAAATATCTCTTGCTGAATCTGTTGATTCTCAAATACCTTTAGCTGAAGATAATGTTTATGAAAAGTAGCATATTCTGGACCCCTACATGGAAAATAAGATAAAAATATAACTAGGGAAATGTAGAGATTTTTCAAATTGAAGAAAACAATATGTCTGTACATTTGTGTACTTTTTCCCCAGAAGCACCCAGCAGGGTCGGTGTAGGAGCAGAGGAAGTGGACCCATGTTTCGTTTCTCCACATTGGTGGGATGGAGAACCAGTGGTTAAGGGAGTTCAAGGTGCTCATTAGCCTGGGAGTGGATGACTATTCACTTAGCAACTATTGGTAACAAGATGGTGCTGTGGCCTGAATGCTTGTGCTCTCTACCCCCAGATTCATACGTTGAAGCCCTAATGCCCATGAGGCTGTATTTGGGAACAGAATCTCTGATGATGTGATTAAGATGTGATGAGGCCATAAGACGTTTCCTCCTTGGAAGAAAAGCCATGATAAACCTAGACAGTGTATTAAAAAGCAGACATCATTTTGCCGACAAAGGTTCATTGTCAAAGCTAGGGTTTTTTCAGTAGTCATGTATGGATGTGAGAATTGGACCATAAAGAAGGCTGAGTGCTGAAGAATTGATGCTTTCGAACTATGGCGCTGAAGAAGACTTGAGAGTCCCTTGGACAGCAAGGAGATCAAACCAATCAATCCTAAAGGAAATCAACCCTGAATATTCACGGGAAGGACTGATGCTGAAGCTGAAGCTCCAATACTTTGCCCACCTGATGTGAAAAGCCAACTCACTGGAAAAGACGCTGATGCTGGGAAAGATTGAGGGCAGGAGGAGAAGGGGACCATAGAAGATGAGCTGGTTGGATGGCATCATCAACTCAATAGACATGAGTTTGCGCAAACTCCAGAAGATAATGAAGGACAGGGAAGCCTGGCATGCTGCAGTCCATGGGGTCGCAAAGAGTCGGACATCACTGAGTGACTGAACAACAAGAATAGGCCATAAGATAATCCTTATCTGACAGGAGTAGTGTCCTTATAAAAAGAGACACCAAAGAGCTGTCTCTCAGGCACACACAAGGAAAGTCCTTGTCCTTTCATGTGAAGATGGAAGAGAAGGCAGCCATCCACAAGCCAGGAAGAGGGCTCTCTCCTGAAACTAAATCAGCCAAAACCTCGATCACGGACTTCCAGCCTTCAGAACTGTGAGAAAAAAAAGTTTCTATTGTTGAAAACACCTAGTCTATGTCTTTTGTAATGACTGCCGTAGCAGACTAATTCCCATGGACGGGGAAAGAAGTGCAGACAGGTTAGGCAAAAGAGTGGAGAAACTCTTAACGGTGTTGAGGAATGGAGCAATGGCTGCAGTGAGGAAAGGAATCTGCGGGAGGGAGTGTCTGTTAGAATTTGTTAATTGTCGAGGAATAGCAGCTCCAGGGGATGACAAGCTCTAGGATTGTAGTCAAATAGTAGTAGAGGAAATGGGGTTGTGACCACTAAGAACTGTGAGGCTAAGGCTTGGAGGTCATCTATGTGGACTCAGAAGTCCCCTAGGCTGATGACAGGACCTGAGATGAGAAGGATGTATGAGTTAGGAAGAGAAATGCTTGCTGCTGTAGTAAGAATCCTCACATTTCTGTGACTTCACCGAATAAAAGTTTGTTTCTCTCTCATGTCACAGTCCAGTTTGGGTCAGGCAGCCCTCCTGACAGCTCTGCGCCAAGCAGAGTCTCAGAGATGGGACACCTGTGTGGTGGTCATTCATTTCCAACAAGTATTGCCTGATACAAAATGTAGAAAAGATAGCACGTACACACACACACACACACACACACACACACCAGCATCTCATGAATATGGATGAAAACATTTAAATATAATGCCAGCAGTAATAAAAGAAAAATGCAGCATGACCCAGCAAAGTTTATTTTAGGAGTGAAAGAGAGAGGGTCTATCTACATGGGCCTGCCTGAACTGGATGGAATGGAAACATCTGCTTTGTTCAACCTTCTGTATCTCATCCAAACACTTGTATATCATAAAGTCAGAAATAGTGGCCCTCCACTTCAGCAACCAACAATGACATAAATCTGTGAAGACACTTCTCTCAACTGAAATGCACTGTGTAGGAGTAAGGAACTTCTGAGCACACGGGACCCCAGGCTGGGTGTTGTTTAGGACAAGACGCTTAAGACAAGGTTTCTCTTCTCCTAGAAAGCTAAGAAAAGATGCAAACAACATCAAGTGTAAATGCCCAGCAGCCAGACAGACCATGTTTAGAGTTGAGAGGGAGAGAAGATAATCTCCAGGCCTTGTCTGTTGCAGAGAAACCAAATCATTGCATTTTCTCTCTGGGGCCCTGGGAGGCTGCCTTTCCCAGCCCCCCGCTGCTTCTGGGAGGAGTCAGATAACAGCTCTGGTCCCTGGACTAAGGGCAGGAGTGATACATGCCACCGTTAACTTTGGCCCTTAAGTTTCTTCAGGGTCCCACTCTCTCTCCCCTATTTGTGCAAATGTCAGTCATCACACACACATACACACCAAAAGAAAAAAAAAGCCAAATAGTTTTCCAATCTCTTATTTAAAAAAAAAAGTTATTTATTTGGCTGTGTCAGGTCTTAGTTGCAACACACATCTTTGACACACATCTTTTGACACACATCTTCATAGCAACATGCAGGATCTTTAGCTTCAGCATATGAACTCTCAGTTGTGATGTGTGGGCTCTAGTTCCCTGACCAGGCCCTGGGCCCCTGCATTCGGAGAGCAGTCTTAGCCACTGGACCAGCAGGGAAGTCCCCTCGCCCCTCCTATTTTCTTAATCTATTCATTCATTTAAACAGTGTTTGTTATTTGCCCATTACCCAAAAAAGATGTCCTTTTCATTATAGGGGACTGGAATGCAAAAGTAGGAAGTCAAGAAACACCTGGAGTAACAGGCAAATTTGGCCTTGGAATACGGAATGAAGCAGGGCAAAGACTAATAGAGTTTTGCCAAGAAAATGCACTGGTAATAGCAAATACCCTCTTCCAACAACACAAGAGAAGACTCTATACATGGACATCACCAGATGGTCAACACCGAAATCAGATCGATTATATTCTTTGCAGCCAAAGATGGAGAAGCTCTATACAGTCAGCAAAAACAAGACCAGGAGCTGACTGTGGCTCGGACCATGAGCTCCTTATTGCCAAATTCAGACTGAAATTGAAGAAAGTAGGGAAAACTACTAGACCATTCAGGTATGACCTAAATCAAATCCCTTATGATTATACAGTGGAAGTGAGAAATAGATTTAAGGGCCTAGATCTGATAGATAGAGTGCCTGATGAACTATGGAATGAGGTTCGTGACATTGTACAGAAGACAGGGATCAAGACCATCCCCATGGAAAAGAAATGCAAAAAAGCAAAATGGCTGTCTGGGGAGGCCTTACAAATAGCTGTGAAAAGAAGAGAAGCGAAAAGCAAAGGAGAAAAGGAAAGATATAAACATTTAAATGCAGAGTTCCAAAGAATAGCAAGAAGAGATAAGAAAGCCTTCTTCAGTGATCAATGCAAAGAAATAGAGGAAAACAACAGAATGGGAAAGACTAGGGATCTCTTCAAGAAAATCAGAGATACCAAAGGAACATTTCATGCTAAGATGGGCACAATAAAGGACAGAGATGGTGTGGACCTAACAGAAGCAGAAGATATTAAGAAGAGGTGGCAAGAATACACAGAAGAACTGTACAAAAAAGAGCTTCAAGACCCAGATAATCATGATGATGTGATCACTGACCTAGAGCCAGACATCTTGGAATGTGAAGTCAAATGGGCCTTAGAAAGCATCACTACGAACAAAGCTAGTGGAGGTGATGGAATTCCAGTGGAGCTATTCCAAGTCCTGAATGATGATGCTGTGAAAGTGCTACACTCAATATGCCAGCAAATTTGGAAAACTCAGCAGTGGCCACAAGATTGGAAAAGGTCAGTTTTCATCCCAATCCCAAAGAAAGGCAATGCCAAGGAGTGCTCAAACTACCGAACAAGTGCACTCATCTCACACGCTAGTAAAGTCATGCTCAAAATTCTCCAAACCAGGCTTCAGCAATATGTGAACCGTGAACTTCCTGATGTTCAAGCTGGTTTTGGAAAAGGCAGAGGAACCAGAGATCAAATTGCCAACATCCGCTGGATCATGGAAAAAGCAAGAGAGTTCCAGAAAAACATCTATTTCTGCTTTATTGACTATGCCAAAGCTTTTGACTGTGTGGATCACAATAAACTGTGGAAAATTCTGAAAGAGATGGGAATACCAGACCACCTGATCTGCCTCTTAAAAAATCTGTATGCAGGTCAGGAAGCAACAGTTAGAACTGGTCATGGAACAACAGACTGGTTCCAAATAGGAAAAGGAGTACGTCAAGGCTGCATATTGTCACCATGTTTATTTAACTTATATGCAGAGTACATCATGAGAAATGCTGGACTGGAAGAAACACAAGTTGGAATCAAGATTGCCGGGAGAAATATCAATAACCTCAGATATGCAGATGACACGACTCTTATGGCAGAAAGTGAAGAGGGGCTAAAAAGCCTCTTGATGAAAGTGAAAGTGGAGAGTGAAAAGGTTGGCTTAAAGCTCAACATTCAGAAAACGAAGATCATGGCATCTGGTCCCATCACTGCATGGGAAATAGATGGGGAAACAGTGGAAACAGTGTCAAACTTTGTTTTTCTGGGCTCCAAAATCACTGCAGATGGTGACTGCAGCCATGAAATTAAAGGACGCTTGCTCCTTGGAAGGAAAGTTATGACCAACCTAGATAGCATATTCAAAAGCAGAGACATTACTTTACCAACAAAGGTTCGCCTAGTCAAGGCTATGGTCTTTCCTGTGGTCATGTATGGATGTGAGAGCTGGACTGTGAAGAAGGCTGAGCACCGAAGAATTGATGCTTTTGAACTGTGGTGTTGGAGAAGACTCTTGAGAGTCCCTTGGACTGCAAGGAGATCCAACCAGTCCATTCTGAAGGAGATCAATCCTGGAATTTCTTTAGAAGGAATGATGCTAAAGCTGAAACTCCAGTATTTTGGCCACCTCATGCGAAGAGTTGACTCATTGGAGAAGACTGTGATGCTGGGAGGAATTGAGGGCAGGAGGAGAAGGGGACGACAGAGGATGAGATGGCTGGATGGCATCACTGACTCGATGGATGCGAGTCTGAGTGACCTCCGGGAGCTGGTGATGGACAGGGAGGCCTGGCGTGCTGTGGTTCATGGGGTCGCAGGGAGTCGGACACGACTGAGCGACTGATCTGATCTGATCTGATCTGATCTGATGTGTTAGGAGTTGTACTCTCATGGAACTTACATTCTAAGATGACTGGTAAATTCTAGGAGTTTTTCCATTTTATTTTGTTATTCAGAAGTCCCTTATTGGATTTATTAATTCAGTTTTCTAATTACTTAATATCACTCTTCAGCCTGACTGCTTTTGTTGTTCCCTCCTTGCCTTAAGATTGTTTTGCTGCTTTTAAAAAATTCCATATATTGGCTAATTTTTCATCTCCTCTTGTTTAATAATAACAGTATTTAAGGGTACACAGGAAATCATTTCATGCACACGTTTAAAGTTTGTTAAATTAACTGAATACCCATGAATGAATATTCCTTAGTATTACCAATCCTATGACTTTCACAGAGGATGCAGTCAAGTCAGAAAACTGTCTGCAGGAGTTCTAAAACTTAGGCAGAAAACATGTGAATGATTTTAACATTTTCTCAACTATTGACAAAGGAATGAAAAGCACTGTTTGTTTTTTAAAAATCAATATGATCAATACACTCCACGAGTGATAATAGATTTTATCAAGATGTATGTGGGTCTCGCTTTCATTTTAGAGCCAGTTCTCTATATTTTCTTATAAGCAGTCCCTTATAGCTCAGTCGGTAAAGACTCTGCCTGCAATGCAGGAGATTTGGGTTCCATTCCTGGGTTGGGAAGATCCCCTGGAGAAGGAAATGGCAACCCACTCCAGTATTCTTGCCTGGAGAATCCCATGGACAGAGGAGCCTGGCAGATTACAGTCCATAGGGCTGCAAAGATTTGGACAGGCCTAGAGGAGCTATCCCACATGGAAGGTCAGAAAGGGCGATGGTGAGGAGATACCCTTCATCCAAGGTAAGGAGCAATGGCTGCACTTTGCTGGAGCAGCTGTGAAGAGATACCCCATGCTCAAGGTAAGAGAAACCCAAGTAAGATGGTAGGTGTTGCAAGAGGTCATCAGAGGGCAAACACACTGAAACCATACTCACAGAAAACTAGTCAATCTAATCACACTAGGAGCACAGCCTTGTCTAACTCAATGAAACTAAGTCATGCCCATGGGGCAACCCAAGATGGGCAGGTCATGGTGGAGAGATCTGACAGAATGTGGTCCACTGGAGAAGGGAATGGCAAACCACTTCAGTATTCTTGCCTTGAGAACCCCATGAACAGTATGAAAAGGCAAAATGATAGGTTACTGAAAGAGAAACTCCCCAGGTCAGTAGGGGCCCAATATGTTACTGGAGATCAGTGGAGAAATAACTCCAGAAAGAGTGAAGGGATGGAGCCAAAGCAAAAAGAATACCCAGCTATGGATGTGACTGGTGATAGAAGCAAGGTCCAATGCTGTAAAGAGCAATATTGCATAGGAACCTGGAATGTCAGGTCCATGAATCAAGGCAAATTGGAAGTGGTCAAACAAGAGATGGCCAGAGTGAATGTCGACATTTCAGGAATCAGCAAACTCAAATTGACTGGAATGGGTGAATTTAACTCAGATGACGACTATATCTACTACTGTGGGCAGGAATCCCTCAGAAGAAATGGAGTGGCCATCATGGTCAACAGAAGAGTCCGAAATGCAGTACTTGGATGCAATCTCAAAAATGACAGAATGATCTCTGTTCGTTTCCAAGGCAAACCATTCAATATCACAGTAATCCAAGTCTATGCCCCAACCAGTAACGCTGAAGAAGCTGAAGTTGAATGGTTCTATGAAGACCTACAAGACCTTTTAGAACTAACACCCCCAAAAGATGTCCTTTTCATTATAGGGGACTGGAATGCAAAAGTAGGAAGTCAAGAAACACCTGGAGCAACAGGCAAATTTGGCCTTGGAATACAGAATGAAGCAGGGCAAAGACTAATAGAGTTTTGCCAAGAAAATGTGGTGGTCATAACAATCACCCTCTTCCAACAACACAAGAGAAGACTCTATACATGGACATCACCAGATGGTTGACACCGAAATCAGATTGATTACATTCGTTGCAGCCAAAGATGGAGAAGCTCTATACAGTCAGCAAAAACAAGACCAGGAGCTGACTGTGGCTGAGACCATGAACTCCTTATTGCCAAGTTCAGACTTAAATTGAAGAAAGTAGGGAAAACTACTAGACCATTCAGGTATGACCTAAATCAAATCCCTTATGATTATACAGTGGAAATGAGAAATAGATTTAAGGGCCTGGATCTGATAGATAGAGTGCCTGATGAACTATGGAATGAGGTTCGTGACATTGTACAGGAGA
The DNA here is from genome assembly GCA_935064755.1 of Tragelaphus eurycerus. NCBI lineage: Eukaryota > Metazoa > Chordata > Mammalia > Artiodactyla > Bovidae > Tragelaphus > Tragelaphus eurycerus. The sequence continues at coordinate 22,954,641 of CAKXYN010000010.1, read as the reverse complement.
CAGGGATCAAGACCATCCCCATGGAAAAGAAATGCAAAAAAGCAAAATGGCTGTCTGGGGAGGCCTTACAAATAGCTGTGAAAAGAAGAGAAGCGAAAAGCAAAGGAGAAAAGGAAAGATATAAACATCTGAATGCAGAGTTCCAAAGAATAGCAAGAAGACATAAGAAAGCCTTCTTCAGTGGTCAATGCAAAGAAATAGAGGAAAACACCAGAATGGGAAAGACTAGAGATCTCTTCAAGAAAATCAGAGATACCAAAGGAACATTTCATGTAAAGATGGGCTCGATAAAGGACAGAAATGGTATGGATCTAACAGAAGCAGAAGATATTAACAAGAGATGGCAAGAATACACAGAAGAACTGTACAAAAAAGATCTTCACGACCCCGATAATCACAATGGTGTGATCACTGACCTAGAGCCAGACATCCTGGAATGGGAAGTCAAGTGGGCCTTAGAAAGCATCGCTACAAACAAAGCTAGTGGAGGTGATGGAATTCCAGTGGAGCTATTCCAAATCCTGAAAGATGATGCTGTGAAAGTGCTGCACTCAATATGCCAGCAAATTTGGAAAACTCAGCAGTGGCCACAGGACTGGAAAAGGTCCGTTTTCATTCCAATCCCAAAGAAAGGCAATGCCAAAGAGTGCTCAAACTACCGCACAATTGCACTCATCTCACACGCTAGTAAAGTAATGCTCAAAATTCTCCAAGCCAGGCTTCAGCAATATGTGAACCGTGAACTTCCTGATGTTCAAGCTGGTTTTGGAAAAGGCAGAGGAACCAGAGATCAAATTGCCAACATCCGCTGGATCATGGAAAAAGCAAGAGAGTTCCAGAAAAACATCTATTTCTGCTTTATTGACTATGCAAAGCCTTTGGCTGTGTAGATCACAATAAACTGTGGAAAATTCTGAAAGAGATGGGAATACCAGACCACCTGAACTGCCTTTTGAGAAATTTGTATGCAGGTCAGGAAGCAACAGTTAGAACTGGCCATGGAACAACAGACTGGTTCCAAATAGGAAAAGGAGTACGTTAAGGCTGTATGTTGTCACCCTGTTTATTTAACTTCTATGCAGAGTACATCATGAGAAACACTGGACTGGAAGAAACACAAGCTGGAATCAAGATTGCCAGGAGAAATATCAATAACCTCAGATATGCAGATGACACCACCCATATGGCAGAAAGTGAAGAGGAACTCAAAAGCCTCTTGATGAAAGTGAAAGTGGAGAGTGAAAAAGTTGGCTTAAAGCTCACCATTCAGAAAACGAAGATATGGCATCCGGTCCCATCACTTCATGGGAAATAGATGGGAAAACAGTGGAAACAGTGTCAGACTTTATTTTGGGGGGCTCCAAAATCACTGCAGATGGTGACTGCAGCCATGAAATTAAAAGACGCTTACTCCTTGGAAGGAAAGTTATGACCAACCTAGATAGCATATTCAAAAGCAGAGACATTACTTTGCCAACAAAGGTCTGTCTAGTCAAGGCTATGGTTTTTCCAGTAGTCATGTATGGATGTGAGAGTTGGACTGTGAAGAAGGCTGAGTGTTGAAGAATTGATGCTTTTTAACTGTGGTGTTGGAGAAGACTCTTGAGAGTCCCTTGGACTGCAAGGAGATCCCACCAGTCCATCCTAAAGGAGATCAGCCCTGGGATTTCTTTGAAAGGAATGATGCTAAAGCTGAAACTCCAGTACTTTGGCCACCTGATGTGAAGAATTGCTTCATTGGAAAAGACTCTGATGCAGGGAGGGATTGGGGGCAAGAGGAGAAGGGGACAACAGAGGATTAGATGGCTGGATGGCATCACTGACTCAATGGATGTGAGTTTGGGTGAACTCTGGGAGTTAGTGATGGACAGGGAGGCCTGGTGTGCTGCGATTCATGGGGTCGCAAAGATTTGGACACGACTGAGCGACTGATCTGATCTGATCTGAGCGACTAACATTTCACTTCTTAATGCATCTTTATCCACTCAGACTGCTAATATAAAGTCCAGCATAAATGCATCACAATCAGTATGTTATATGTTACAGAACACTCCTGGCCCGCCTGTGCTTATATCACCCAACCCTCGTTCCCTCTCAACAACAGAAAGTGTAGAAACAATAACCGGCTTGCTTTTGATGAAGCTTAACTGGTAAGAGTCAAAGAGCTGAGGTCACTGGGAGAGCTGGGCAGTGCACATAGTGAGTACTTAGTACGTTTTTGGTGAATTAACCAAACAATTGATTTCTGACTTCAAGTCACCTGCTCCTTCTACTTCATGCCCTCACAGCTGTGAGGCTCAAGTGAGAAACATTAAAGAGCTTGGCAAACTGCCACGTTAGTACCACTATTATGGTTTTAATGCTCAATGGCACTCCACCCCAGTACTCTTGCCTGGAAAATCCCATGGACGGAGGACCCTGGTGGGCCACAGTCCATGGGGTCGCTAAGAGTCGGACACGACTGAGCGACTTCACTTTCACTTTTCACTTTTATGCATTGGAGAAGGAAATGGCAACCCACTGCAGTGTTCTTGCCTGGAGAATCCCGGGGACGGTGGAGCCTGGTGGGCTGCCATTTATGGGGTCCACAGAGTCGGACACGATTGAAGCGACTTAGCAGCAGCAGCAGCAGCATTGTGACCCTAAGACGTAATGCTCGACAGCACCACCAGAGGGCGGCAGATCCGCTCTACTGCTCTGAAAAAATATTCCATGGGATTTTCCAGGCAAGAGTACTGGAGTGGGTTGCCATTTCCTTCTCCATGAAAAACCTCAGTGAATACGTTTTATATGGGAAAGGAAATACTCTTGTTCTATCTAAATCTTGTTAAAAAATTTTTGTTCTCGGTACTCTGCAAGATCCCCCTCATCTTTCAATTCATTTCAGTTCACCTGGTCAGTCATGTCCGACTCTTTGTGACCCCATGGACTGCAGCATGCCAGGCTTCCCTGTCCATCATCAACCCCCAGATCTCGCTCAAACTCATGTTGTGGAGTCTGTGATGCTATCCACCTGTACTCAGTACTGGGGAAGGCAATGGCACCCCACCCCAGTACTTTTGCCTGGAAAATCCCATGGACGGAGGATCCGACCATCTTATCCTCTGTCTTCCCCTTTTCCTCCTGCCTTCAGTCTTTCCTAGCATCAGGGTCTTTTCCAATGAGTCAGTTCTTCGCATCAGGTGCTGCAAAATGGCTTAGAAAGTGAGTCACATTAGGGTCTCACCCATTTCCTGCTCAACAGATAGGGCTGCAGAAAATGTTTATTTCTTCCTCGGGTTAATCAGCTTTGGAGAAATAGATTAGTGGATCAATGGTCTGCGTTGGGAGAAACATTGATGTGTGCCTTTGTTTCCCCAAACATTTTAGAATAAATTATCTCCTGGAACATGATCTCATGAAAATAATTAACACTGGTTCGGCAATTACTTTGTATCAAGCCCTGTTCTTATTGCTTCATGTGAGGTAGGTGTGATAATTATATCCATTTTATGCATGAGGAAACTAGCAAAAAGAAGTTAGATAGTCAAGCTAGGAAGGGGAAGAATAGTTTGGCTTCAGAATGTGTACTCTTAACCACGGAACTATGCTACCCTTCAAAAATGATGGCTTTTCCCCAAATCCCGTAATTGGGGCTAGATTGCTGGGGCAGTTTTGCACCTAACTCTGTACATGGCTTCATACTGAAGGCATGGATTATTTTCAAATTATCAAAAGGATTCCTAGAAATTCAGTTTGTAAGGAGGAAAGTCTGAAATGCAAGGCGGACACTGAACTTTGTGTGTGCATGCTCAGTTGCTAAGTCAGTGTCTGACTCTTTGCAACCCCATGGACTGTAGCCCACCAGGCTTCTTTCTCTATGGGATTTCCCAGGCAAGGATGCTAGAGTGGGTCACCACTTCCTCCTGCAGGGGATTTTCCCAGCCCAGGGATCAAACCTGTGTCTCCTACATTGGCAAGTGAATTCTTTACCACTGAGCCACCTAGGAAGCCCTAAGGACTCAGGGATGATATTAATTGGGGCATTACGTAGCTGAAGTTTCTTTTAAGGGGAATCATGACAGCTTTCACAGTAGATCGTTACAGACTTTAGAACTCTCACAGGAATGTTAAGGACAAAGTTGCTGTGCCTCACTGACTTGTCTGAGTCTCTACTAGCAGAGCTAGAATTTGAATCCAAGGACCTAAAATTCCCAGTACCAAGTGCAGAACTCTTTATAACAAAGCTTCCCCCTTCACAATAAAATTCTCTTTCTTCCTGGCCGTCTTCCAGGGCCTTCAGCATTCATGAGAGAAAAGAGTGTAGACGTTTCTCTCAATGTGAACTTAGCAAAATAGATGAAAGAGCTTCCCCAGGTCCCCATGCACTTTAATGGGACTTCGTGTCTCCCTTGGTTCCTTCTGTTAGTGATCAGACGAATGCTTCAGATTTGCGTCAAGCATGGCGAAAGCGCTGAGATTTTGCCTACTGGCGAGCTAACTCGTTCACCTGCTGAAGTTTAATGGATGCTGGTAGAAAACCCAAACCTCCTGGGTCAGAGACAAAGATCATTATTCATAGCAAAACTGTAGTTGCCAGACTCTTAGCATTTTTTGCACCAGCTCCCTAAGCTCCAACTTCCAAAGGGTAATAGAAAAAGACCAGATGATAACCCGTGAATCCAGCAGATTGTGTTCCAGGAGACGAACTCTGACTTGAATCTTCTAGAATGGGCAGTAAACATAACAATTTTTGCTCCAGAGAGAGACCTTGTATTCATCATACAGGGAAGCAGATTTGCCTGTCCTTTGCTCCCATGAGAAGCTCTGTTGGGAATTTCAAGGTTGTTCTCTGAACAAGTATCTTTGAATAGATAGTCTGCCACAAAAGCCAATCATTGCCTCCATTTGCAAGATATGCAGAGTGGTTGAGAGACCCTGAAGCTGGCCTGAGATCCATGGAGGATGGTTTCCTACTCACAAGAATATATGAAAACCAACCCTATTCAAGTTACTGAATGTTCTGCTATTTTCAAAATGTCTAAGTTAGCTGAATTACTTGACAATCAGACGTGAGTTTCATGTTTTTTCAATAAAGCCTTACAACAAGGAAGCTGATTTTTGACCCACCTGTACTCAGTACTGGGGAAGGCAATGGCACCCCACCCCAGTACTTTTGCCTGGAAAATCCCATGGACGGAGGATCCTGGTAGGCTCCAGTCCATGGGGTCGCTAAGAGTCGGACATGACTGAGTGACTTCACTTTCACTTTTCACTTTCATGCACTGGGGAAGGAAATGGCAACCCACTCCAGTGTTCTTGCCTGGAGAATCCCAGGGACGGGGGAGCCTGGTGGGCTGCTGTCTATGGGATCGCACAGAGTTGGACACGACTGAAGCGACTTAGCAGCAGCAGCAGCAGCAGCAGCAGTACTCAGTACTAATGGGAGAATCTTGGTAATTTTAAAATTATTTTTCTAAGTATTTCATTCTTCCAATGAAAGAAAAAAAGTATTCCCTTTAACACACAAGGGCATGTGAAATATTTTCTTGTTTAGGTAGTGTCATGGAGCAGGAAGGATCAGCGATAATCCGATTTCTTGGTACCCAAATCAGCAACACATATTTTCATGTTCAGTACAGCATTTGAGAGGTACTGTCATGGTGATATGTGTAAATTACTCCCATGTACAGTAATCATTTATGTTAATATAGTTCATCTTTATGGTAAGAGAAAAGGTACCATCATAAGTATTAAAAGATTAAAATCCTATGTAAATAGTTTTAATTGATGATTAGAATTTTGGCCATTTATGCAACAATTTCTTTTCTGTTTCTTCTGTTGTTTAGTTACTAAGTCATGTCTGACTTTTTGCGACCCCATGGACTTCAGTATGCCAGGCTCCTCTCTCTTCCACTGTCTCCTGGAGTCCAAATTCATGTCCATCGAGGTGGAAATGCTATCTAACCATCTCACCCTCTATGGCCCTCCACTTCTTTTACCTTCGATCTTTCCCAGCATCAGGATCTTTTCTGTGAGTCAGCTTTTCTCATCAGGTGGCCAAAGTAGTGGAGGTTCAGCTTCAGCATCAGTTCTTCAATGAATATTCAGGGTTGATTTCCTTTGGATTGACTGGTTTGATCTCCTTGCTGTCCAAGGGACTCTCAACAGTGTATTCCAGCACCACAGTTCAAAAGCATCAATTCTTTGGCACTCAGCCTTCTTTATGGTCCAACTCTTACATCCGTACATGATGACTGGAAAAACCATAGCTTTGACTATACGAACGTTTGTCAGCAAAGTGATGTCTCTACTTTTCTGTTTCCTAGTTTTGAATATTGGAGAAGGCAATGGCACTCCACTCCAGTACTCCTGCCTGGAGAATCCCAGGGACAGAGGAGCCTAGTGGGCTGCCGTCTTTTGGGTCACACAGAGTCCGACATGACTGAAGCTACTTAGCAGCAGCAGCAGCAGTTTTGAATAACATCAGCTACCATTTGTCATGCACCTTATTATTCAGATAATTTGCATATTTAATCTTATTTGCTTTTCGTTTCCCTTCTTTTCATAGCTATTTGTAAGGCCTCCTCAGACAGCCATTTTGCTTTTTTGCATTTCTTTTTCTTGGGGATGGTCTTGATTCCTGTCTCCTGTACAATGTCACGAACCTCCATCCATAGTTCATCAAGCACTCTGTCTATCAGATCTAGTCCCTTAAATCTATTTCTTACTTCCACTGTATAAAGGATTTGACTTAGGTCATACCTGAATGGTCTAGTGGTTTTCTCTACTTTCTTCAATTTCAGTCTGAATTTGGCAATAAGGAGTTCATGATCCGAGTCACAGTCAGCTCCCGGTCTTTTTTTTTTTTTTTGCTGACTGTATAGAGCTTCTCTATCTTTGGCTGCAAAGAATATAAGCACTCTGATTTCCGTGTCGACCATCTGGTGATGTCCATGTAGAGAGTCTTCTCTTGTGTTGTTGGAAGAGGGTGTTTGCTATGACTAGTGCATTCTCTTGGCAGAATTCTATTAGCCTTTGCCCTGTTTCATTCCGTATTCCAAGGCCAAATTTGCCTGTTACTCCAGGTGTTTCTTGACTTCCTTCTTTTGCATTCTAGTCCCCTATAATGAAAAGGACATCTTTTTTGGATGTTAGTTCTAGAAGGTCTTATAGGTCTTCATAGAACTGTTCAACCTCATCTTCTTCAGCATTACTGGTTGTGGCATAGACTTGGATTACCGTAATATTGAATGGTTTGCTAGGCTTCAGCAATACATGAACTGAGAATTTCTAGATGTTCAACCTGGTTTTAGAAAAGGCAGAGGAAACAGAGATCAAATGGCCAACATCTGCTGGATCATCGAAAAAAGAAGAGAGTTCCAGAAAAACATCTATTTCTGCTTTATTGACTATGCCAAAGCCTTTGATTGTGTGGATCACAATAAACTGTGGAAAATTCTGAAAGAGATGGGAATACCAGACCACCTGATCTGCCTCTTGAGAAACCTGTATGCAGGTCAGGAAGCATCAGTTAGAACTGGACATGGAACAACGGACTGGTTCCAAATAGGAAAAGGAGTACGTCAAGGCTGTATATTGTCACCCTGCTTATTTAACTTATATGCAGAGTACATCATGAGAAACGCTGGGCTGGAGGAAGCACAAGCTGGAATCAAGATTGCCAGGAGAAATATCAATAACCTCAGATATGCACATGATACCACCCTTATGGCAGAAAGTGAAGAAGAACTAAAGAGCCTCTTGATGAAAATCAAAGAGGAGAGTGAAAAAGTTGGCTTAAAGTGATGGTACCCAGTCCCATCACTACATGGCAAATAGATGGGAAAACAGTGGAAACAGTGGCTGACTTTAGAGGGGCTCCAAAATCACTGCAGATGGTGACTGCAGCCATGAAATTAAAAGATGCTTACTCCTTGGAAGGAAAGTTATGACCAACCTAGATAGCATTTTGAAAAGCAGAGACATTACTTTGCCAACAAAGGTCCATCTAGTCAAGGCTATGGTTTTTCCAGTAGTCATATATGGATGTGAGAGTTGGACTGTGAAGAAAGCTGAGCACCGAAGAATCGATGCTTTTGAACTGTGGTGTTGGAGAAGACTCTTGAGAGTCCCTTGGACTGCAAGGAGATCCAACCAGTCCATTCTAAAGGAGATCAGTCCTGGGATTTCTTTGGAAGGAATGATGCTAAAGCTGAAACTCCAGTATTTTGGCCACCTCATGCTAAGAGTTGACTCATTGGAGAAGACTCTGATGCTGTGAGGGATTGGGGGCAGGAGGAGAAGGGGACGACAGAGGATGAGATGACTGGATGGCATCACCGACTCGATGAACATGAATTTGAGTGAACTCCCGGAGTTGGTGATGGACAGGGAGGCCTGGCGTGCTGCGGTTCATGGGGTTGCAAAGAGTTGGACACAACTGAGCAACTGAACTGAATCTTATTTGAATTTTAATGAACATCTATGAATAAATGAGACACACCCAGATTCAGATCTACCTGCCTGGAAATTTGGTATATTTATATTGCATTACTCTGCTTTACTGTTACCTGGACCACCTCTTGGCCTGGAGTATGGATTTCCAAGAAGATCTGAAAGCATTTTCCTCCAGGTCGCTAAGTCAGTTGCCTGTCTCCGTCACTTGGGCACGCTGACATTCTCATTCGTGTTCATTTCTTCACAGCTCAGGAACATCATGGATCTTAGAGATGGAAGGGATCCCAGGAGCCTCCAATACCAGAGCGTCCCCAGTGGATGTCCATCTGCTTTCTGCTTTGGTGGTTCTTTGGTTGGAAGTGCTTGTAATTAGAAGTTTGAAAAATGTTGCTCTCTGCTGTCATTTTGCAACTTGCACACATTGTTCCACGTCTGCTTTTAATTTACTTCCTCTTCTAGAAGGACTTCTCATAAAATTAAAGAAAAATGTTTCCAAAGAAGTATGCCGAAAAAGGGTAATAATTCAGGAAGTTTTTGTATCTTTAAGTATATTATTAAATATTAAAATATAACTGCTGACTTCTCAAGCACTGATTCAGGTTAAATCATGTCAAGAAATGACTCTAAATCATTTGCCACTGGAGGATTGGAGGACGACTGGAGAGAGATGCTGATTGGTGCTAACCTACTTTCTATGGTGCATCGAACACATTGTTCAAGTTTGTAGCCACAGCAGAAATCCAATATTAAATAAATATCAGGTAAACATTTTTAAATGCTTCAGGGCGACAGTGCCATTTTTACTTACATTTTTACTTTAAGCTATCCAGCAGATTTAGTGGGTGGTCCAGTAAGTCATTGTCCTCCCAGAAGCCACCATCTATAGCTGTTGACATTCCTTTCTGTGACCTTTAGTCCCTGAGCCATCTCCTTTTTCCAACTGAGTGCTTTTTTTTTTCCACTTCAGATACACTTAGATCCAGGACAAAGAACCAAGAAATTTGAAAGTATCATTTAGGAAAGTTTTTTTTTTTTTACCTTGTACTTTAGAATTACACCTTTTTTTTTTTTTTTTTTTTTGGTAATTTAGGCAAGTGACTGGATGGGGAAGGCAATGGCACCCCACCCTAGTACTTTTGCCTGGAAAATCCCATGGACGGAGGATCCTGGAAGGCTGCAGTCCATGGGGTCGCTAAGAATCGGACACAACTGAGCGACTTCACTTTCACTTTTCACTTTCATGCATCGGAGAAGGAAACGGCAACCCACTCCAGTGTTCTTGCCTGGAGAATCCCAGGGACGGGGGAGCCTGGTGAGCTTCCGTCTATGGGGTCGCACAGAGTCGGACATGACTGAAGCGACTTAGTAGCAGCAGCAGTGGACTGGATACTGTCCCCTAAAAATTCACGTTCATCCAGAACCTCAGAATGTGAAATTTTTTGGGAAATTTGTAGATTAATTAAAGATCTGAAGATGATATCATCCTGGATTTAAGCTGGACCTTGACTCCTATGACTAGAATCCTTTTAAGAAGAGGAGAGGACACAGGGAGACCTGTAGAAAGTGGGAGATGTAAAGAAAGAGGTAGGACTGGGGATAAGTACAAGCCAAGGACCACCAGGGATTGCTGGCAGTCACTGAAAGCAGCAGACAGGCATGGAATGATTTTTTTCCTTACAGGACCCAAGCAACCAACCCTACTGACACCTGATTTCGGACTCCAGTCTCCAGAACGACAAGAGAATACATTTCTGTTATTTTCAACCCCTGAGTTTGTAGCAATTTGTTATGATGACTGTCCTAGGAAATTAGTACAGTGCTGTAACAATAAACAGTTTAAAACTGAGGAAGCATAAGTGTTTATCAATAAACGGTGTCCTAATCAAACAAGATGCTTTGAGAAAAGGAAGAAGGAATGGCTGGAGGATGTTACTAAGTCTGAAAATGGGCTGCTGCCTTAACTGAAAAACATCATTCTTCATAAAGAGAGGACTGCCCGCTGTGTTCTCCCTGCTGTTCTCCACGGCCCTGACAGCATTGTATTGAGGTGATTTGTCTTCCTCAAGGGCCCTTTGTTGTTCTCAGATGAGGCTCTGTGTCCTAGCAGAGGGCCTGGTGCATAAGTCACAGTAAGTACTCAATAGACAGAGGGACATGTATCCGGGTGCAGTCCTCATGGGCACCTGTTTTCCTGGCATAATTATTAATAGTGTCTTCTTTCTGGATGTAGAGAATAGATTTGTGGTTATCAAGGGGGAGAGGAGTGAGGGAGGGAAGAATTGGAAATTTGAGGTTAGCAGATACAAACTATTATTTTCATATACAGGATGGGACACAGCAAGTTCCTACTGTACAGCACAAGGAACTATATTCAATATCCTGTGATAAACCATAATGGAAAAGAATATGAAAAAGAATATATACATATATATGTATAGCTGAATCACTTTTCTGTACAATAAATTAACACAACATTGTAACAACATTGTATTATATTGTATCAGATCAGATCAGATCAGTCGCTCAGTCGTGTCCGACTCTTTGCGACCCCATGAATCGCAGCACGCCAGGCCTCCCTGTCCATCACCAGCTCTCGGAGGTCACTCAGACTCACATTCATCGAGTCAGTGATGCCATCCAGCCATCTCATCCTCTGTCGTCCCCTTCTCCTTCTGCCCCCAATCCCTCCCAGCATCAGAGTCTTCTCCAATGAGTCAACTCTTCGCATGAGGTGACCAAAGTACTGGAGTTTCAGCTTTAGCATCATTCCTTCCAAAGAAATCCCAGGGCTGATCTCCTTCAGAATGGACTGGTTGGATCTCCTTGCAGTCCAAGGGACTCTCAAGAGTCTTCTCCAACACCACAGTTCAAAAGCATCAATTCTTCGGCGCTCAGCCTTCTTCACAGTCCAGCTCTCACATCCATACATGACCACAGGAAAGACCATAGCCTTGACTAGGTGAACCTTTGTTGGCAAAGTGATGTCTCTGCTTTTGAATATGCTATCTAGGTTGGTCATAACTTTCCTTCCAAGGAGTAAGCATCTTTTAATTTCATGGCTGCAGTCACCATCTGCAGTGATTTTGGAGCCCAGAAAAATAAAGTCTGACACTGTTTCCACTGTTTCCCCATCTATTTCCCATGTAGTGATGGGACCAGATGCCATGATCTTCGTTTTCTGAATGTTGAGCTTTAAGCCAACCTTTTCACTCTCCATTTTCACTTTCATCAAGAGGCTTTTTAGTTCCTCTTCACTTTCTGCCATAAGGGTGGTATCATCTGCATATCTGAGGGTATTGGTATTTCTCCCGGCAATCTTGATTCCAACTTGTGTTTCTTCCAGTCCAGCATTTCTCATGATGTACTCTGCATATAAATTAAATAAGCAGGGTGACAATATACAGCCTTGACGTACTCCTTTTCCTATTTGGAACCAGTCTGTTGTTCCATGACCAGTTCTAACTGTTGCTTCCTGACCTGCATACAGATTTCTCAAGAGGCAGATCAGGTGGTCTGGTATTCCCATCTCTTTCAGAATTTTCCACAGTTTATTGTGATCTACACAGTCAAAGGCTTTGGCATAGTCAATAAAGCAGAAATAGATGTTTTTCTGGAACTCTCTTGCTTTTTCGATGATCCAGCGGATGTTGGCAATTTGATCTCTGTTTCCTCTGCCTTTTCTAAAACCAGCTTGAACATCAGGAAGTTCACGGTTCACATATTACTGAAGCCTGGCTTGGAGAATTTTGAGCATGACTTTACTAGCATGTGAGATGAGTGCAATTGTGCGGTAGTTTGAGCACTCTTTGGCATTGCCTTTCTTTGGGATTGGGATGAAAACTGACCTTTTCCAATCTTGTGGCCACTGCTGAGTTTTCCAAATTTGTTGAGGAAGGACGGCGGTGAGGAGATACCCCTCCCCCAAGGTCAGGAAGAGCGGTGGTGAAGAGAGACCCCTCGTCCAAGGTAAGGTGCGATGGCTGTGCTTTGCTGGAGCAGACGGGAAGAGATACCCCACGCCCAAGGTAAGAGAAACCCAAGTAAGACGGTAGGTCTTGCAAGAGGGCATCAGAGGGCAAATACACTGAAACCATACTCACAGAAAACTAGTCAATCTAATCACACCAGGACCACAGCCTTGTCTAACTCAATGAAATTATATTGTATACTTCAATAAAATTAATTTTAAAATATCAAACAGTGTTCGCTTTCATATTCAGAACTGTCCCATTTGGATGAAAGGCTATCCTATTAATTTATGCTTTTGCACATATAGAATAGATGATTTTGGAAATACTGTTATGAGTCTATTTGAAAAGTGACAGAGCCAAGATTTTCCCTATCTTTACTCATTTTTATTGTAAAATTCACACATGTAATTAATACATCCAGAGTAATCCTATTAAAGTGAATTAGAGCATGTCTTTTCACTGCCCTAAATCCTCCCATTCCTTTTCATCTCACTCTGAATGACCACAACCAAAGTCCTTACAGCGGCCTACAAGTCGCCACATGATCTGATCCATTTCCCCCCTGATCTCACCACCAGGGTCTTGTCCAATTGCCCTCCTTGCTGACACTCAAACGTCCATGTAGGCTACTGAGTCGGGGAATTTGCATTTGTTACTGAGAAATACATCAAAATTTGTGGAATGTAGCCAAAGCAGTATTTGGGTATTAACAGACTAGCTAAAATAGAAATAGGAAAATAGAAAATGAATGGCCTAAAGTTAAAACTCAGTTATCTAGAAGAAAATCACAAATAATCCCAAAGACATCAAAATAAAGGAAATGATGATAAATTTACAAATTAATGAAATTAAAAGCCTATAGAGATGATCAACTATAGATCCAAAGTGTCTATTCGGACAATTTTCAGCAATAAAAAAGAGAAAGTATAAGTAAACAAGACTAGATATGAAGAAGTGTAAGCTCTCAGGTCATGTCACATGCATGCTCAGTCGTGTTCCACTCTTTGTGACCCCATAGAGTGTAGCCTGCCAGACTCCTCTATCCATGGAATTTTCCCAGAAAGAATACTGCAGTGGGTTGCTGTTTCCTCCTCCATGGGGACCTTCCTGACACAGAGATCAAACCTGTGTCTCCTGCATTGGCAGGAGGATTCTTTACCATTGAGACAACAGGTAAGCCCTGTGTAGGCTCTATGAGGGATTTTAGGCAAATAAAATAAGCAAGCAATAATTTTTAAAATATAGATGAAATAAGCATTTTTAATAAAAATATAAATAACCAACTATGACTCAAGAGAAATTTTTGAAATGCAAAAATGCCAATATACATTAATGAGAGATTGGTAATCAGACTTCAGTCAGTTCAGTTGCTCAGTTATGTTGACTCTTAGCACGAACTGCAGCACGCCAGGCTTCCCTGTCCATCACCAACTCCTTGAGCTTACTCAAACTCATTTCCATTGAATTGGTGATGCCATCCAACCATCTCATCCTCTGTTGTCCCCTTCTCCTTCCACCTTCAATCTTTCCCAGCATCAGGGTCTTTTCAAATGAGTCAGTTCTTCGCATCAGGTGGCCAAAGTATTAGAGTTTCAGCTGCAGCGTCAGTCCTTCCAATGAATATTCAGGACTGATTTCCTTTAGGATGGACTGGTTGGATCTCCTTGCTGTCCAAGGGACTCTTAAGAGTCTTCTCCAACACCACAATACAAAAGCATCAATTTTTCAGTGCTCAACTTTCTTTATGGTTCAACTCTCACATCCATACATGACTACTGGAATAACCATAGCTTTGACTAAATGGACCTTTGTTGGCAAAGTAATATCTCTGCTTTTTAATATGCTATCTAGGTTGGTCATAGCTTTTCTTCCAAGAAGTAAGTGTCTTTTAATTTCATGGCTGTAGTTGCCATCTGCAGTGATTTTGGAGCCCCTCAAAACAAAGTGTGTCACTGTTTTCATTGTTTCCCCATCTATTTGCCATGAAGTGATGGGACTGGATACCATGATCTTAGTTTTCTGAAGTTTTAAGTTTAAAAGTTTTAAGCCAACTTTTTCACTCTCCTCTTTCACTTTCATCAAGAAGCTCTTTAGTTCTTCTTCGCTTTCTGCCATAAGGGTGGTGTCATCTGCACATCTGAGGTTATTGATATTTTGCTTGGCAGTCCTGATTCCAGCTTGTGTTTCATCCAGCCTGACATTTCACATGATGTACCCTGCATATAAGTTAAATAAGCAGGGTGACAATATATTCCTCCTTAAAAAAAATAAAAACAACAAAAAAAAACAGTAACAGAGGTTTTATAAGCCAATGGCACCAATCTTTTGGGCTTCCCAGGTGGCACAACTGTAAAACATCTGCCTGCCAATGCAGCAGATGCAAGAGATGCAGCTTCGATCCCTGGGTCAAGAAGATTCCCTGGAGTAGGAAATGGCAAACCACTTCCTGCCTGGGATTCTTGCCTGGGAAATTCCATGGACAATGGAATCCTTTAAGGAACAGATCATTTCTATTTTATATAAACTGTTATAGAAAAAGATGGAAATTTATTTATGTTATATATTTAGTATAATCTTGATAATAGCATAGTGTATTTACCCAAGTCTCCCACACTACAGGTGGATTATTTACCAGCTAAGCCACCAGGAAAACCCAAGAATACTGGAGTGATAGCCTATCCTTTCTCCAGCAGATCTTTGCAACCCAGGAATAGAACTGGGGTCTCCTGCATTGCAGGAAGATTCTTTACCAGGTGAGCTACCAGGGAAGCCTTGATAATAACATTAGTAATTAAAGATAAAACTTATAGGCCTGTCATACATATGAACGTTATTTTAATAAACATATTTGCGAATCAAATCTAGCAACATACAAACCCAGAAGATATTAAATGTTCAACGTTAGGAAAACATTAATATACAGTATTGACATTGTAAAGAGAAAAAATTGTATGATAATCCTAGCAGATGTAAGAGAAAAGAATTAGATGAAATTCAACACTCATATTTTTGTAGTTTTAAGAAAAAACCTAACACCTCCTAACAAACATGAAAAGACAAATTCTACCAAATATTTATTAAATGAAATCTCAATAAAAAAAACCTTTTTTAGATTTCATAAAAAGAGAGAATATTCCTCAATTCATCTTGGTATGGAGCATAATCTTGATGCTAAAGCTAGATGAGGACAGTGAGGGGAGGCAAAATATACTAGTCCCAAACGTGCCATTTTGGCTTAAGGATTATTTTGAGCTGAAAACATTTGAAAAACAGCAGATATAAGAAGGACACTCTGGAAAAAAAAAAAAAGCATGAGCTAAAAATTCCCATGTAAAAATTCCCTCCCTATACCAAGAAGAATCATTCTTATCAACAGAGATGAGGAGTCAAGGTGAGGAGAAATCTGCACAGACCTTGTTAAAATCACTCTTATCTCCCTTTTAGTCTCTCCATATATTTTAGTTACTTTCCCACAATGATTCCTCTTTGTTCAGTCTAGAACAGAATACTTAGGTATAGCTGTGTCTTTGGGTCTTCATTTTCCTATGCAGGCTCCCATGTACATGTATAAATCTGTGTGCTTTTCTCCTATTTATCTGCCCTACATTTAATTTAATTCTCACATCCAGCCAGAGACCCTGAGAGGGTATAGTTAAAGTCCTGCTTTCCCAACAACAATACTAAATAGAAAATTTACAGTCTAACTTCACTTGTACACATAGGTATAAAAATTCTAAACAAAATCTTATAAAACTAAATTCCATTATAAAAATGTAAATAACTTATGATTTGATTGAATTCATCCCAGGAATACAAAGCTGATTTAATGTCTGAAGGCAAAATTATATTATTCATTTCATATGTAGTAACGCATCTCCCATGCTAGTAAGGTCATGCTTAAAATCTTGCATGCTAGGCTTCAGCATTATTCGTGCCAAGAACCTCCAGATGTCCAAGCAGGGTTTAGAAAAAGAAGAGGAACTAGAGATCAAATTGACAACATTTACTGGATTATAGAGAAAGCAAGGGAATTTTAGAAAAACATCTATCTCTCTTTCATCAACTATGCTAAAGTCTTTGGCTGTGTGGATCATGAAAAACTGTAGAAAGCTCTTAGAGAGATGGGAATACCAGACCATCTTACCCATCTCCTGAGAAACCTGTATGTGGGTCAAGAAGCAATAGTTGTAACGTTGTATGGAAAAACTGATTGGTTCAAGATTGAGAAAGGAATACGACAGGGCTGTCTGTTTTCACCCTGTTTGTTTAACCTGTATGCTGAGCACATCATGGGAAATGCAGAGCTGAATTAGTTACAAGCTGAAATCAAGATAGGCAGGAGAAACATCAACAACCTCAGATACGTGGATGATGTCACTCTAGTGGCAGAAAGTGAAGAGGAACTAAACAGCCTCTTGATGAGGGTGAAGGAGAAGAGTGAAAGAGATGGCTTAAGACTAAATATTAAAAAAACTAAGACCATGGCATCCAGCCCCATTACTGCATGGCAAATAGAAGTGGGGAAGGTGAACGTAGTGACAGATTCCCTCTTCCTGGGCTCCAAAATCACTGCAGATGGTGACTGCAGCCATGAAATCAGAAGGCAATTACTTCTTGGCAGGAAAGCGATGACAAACCTAGACAGTATGTTGAAAAACAGAGACATAACCCTGCCAACAAAGGTCTGTATAGTCAAGGCTGTGGTCTTCCCAGTGGTCATGTACGGTTGTGAGAGCTGGATCTTAAAGAAGGCAGAATGCCAAAGAATCGATGCTTTTGAACTGTGGAGCTGGAGAAGCCTTCTGAAAGTCCCTTGGACAGTAAGGATGTCAAATCAGTCAACCTTAACGGAAATCAACCCTGAACACTCATTGGAAGAACTGAAGCTTCAGCATTTTGGTCATCTGATGTGAACAGATGACCCATTGGAAAAGCCCCTGATGATGGGAAAGATTGAGGGCAGAAGAAGAGGGCATCAGAGGATGATACAGATGGATGGCATCACTGATGCAATGAACATGAACTTGAGTAAATTCTGGGAGATGGTGAGGGACAGGGAGGCCTGTCGTGCTGCAGTCCATGGGGTCGCAAAGAGTCGGACATGACTGGGCAACTGAATAACAACAACAAAAATAAAGGCTGTAAACTTGCCCCCAAAGAGGTTTGGCCTTTGTCCTTAGTTTCTGGGAGATAATCTCTAAACATTTGGACTGTCATGCCTGATAGGAATGTCTTTATTTGCCTGGGAGATTTCACTAACTGGATAGTCTAACAAGGATGATTAAGGGTAGAGAGTGACTACATTGGAAAATGAGGACAAGAGACTGAAATCAATCGTATGGGTGATCAGTCCTACTTATGTAATGGAGCTCCCCAAACCTGGACACCAGGCTCAGTGAGCTTCCCTGGTTGACAGTATTTTGTGTACTTTGTCACACACTGAAACTGGGAAAGTCATGCATCCATGACTCAATCGGAGAAGGACAACAGAAGCTCTGTGTTTGGTATATCCTGGACTCTACCCTATGTTCTTCTTGACTAATTTAGTCTATCCTAAAATTATCAAATCAATCAAATGATTTTAATTCTCCCCAAATTCCAACAATACAATAAGCTGCTTTCAAAACTTATATGGAGTACAAGTGTCTTTTTTAATTTTAGTTTCCTCGGTGTATATGCCCAGCAGTGGGATTGCTGGGTCATAAGGCAGTTCTATTTCCAGTTTTTTAAGGAATCTCCACACTGTTCTCCATAGTGGCTGTGCTAGTTTGCATTCCCACCAACAGTGTTAGAGGGTTCCCTTTTCTCCACATCCTCTCCAGCATTTATTGCTTGTGGACTTTTGGATCACAGCCATTCTGACTAGCCTGAAATGGTACCTCATTGTGGTTTTGATTTGCATTTCTCTGATAATGAGTGATGTTGAGCATCTTTTCATGTGTTTGTTAGCCATCTGTATGTCTTCTTTGTGGCAGCACTGTTTATAATAGCCAGGACATGGAAGCAATCTAGATGTCCATCAGCAGATGAATGGATAAGAAAGCTGTGGTACATATACACAATGGAGTATTACTCAGCCATTAAAAAGGATACATTTGAATCAGTTCTAATGAGGTGGATGAAAATGGAGCCTATTATACAGAGTGAAGTAAGCTAGAAAGAAAAACACCAATACAGTATACTACTACTACTACTAAGTCACTTCAGTCGTGTCCAACTCTGTGCGACCCCATAAATGGCAGCCCACCAGGCTCCCCCGTCCCTGGGATTCTCCAGGCAAGAACACTGGAGTGGGTTGCCATTTCCTTCTCCAGTGCATGAAAGTGAAAAGTGAAAGTGAAGTCGCTCAGTTGTGTCCAACCCTCAACGACCCCATGGACTGCAGTCTTCCAGGCTCCTCTGTCCATGGGATTTTCCAGGCAAGAGTACTGGAGTGGGGTGCCATTGCCAATACAGTATACTACTGCATATATATGGAATTTAGAAAGATGGTAACGACAACCCTGTATGCGAGACAGCAAAAGAGACACAGATGTATAAAACAGTCTTTTGGACTCTGTGGGAGAGAGAGAGGGGGGATGATTTGGGAGAATGGCATTAAAACATGTATAATATCATAT
Organism: Tragelaphus eurycerus; assembly: GCA_935064755.1. Classification (NCBI taxonomy): domain Eukaryota; kingdom Metazoa; phylum Chordata; class Mammalia; order Artiodactyla; family Bovidae; genus Tragelaphus; species Tragelaphus eurycerus. The sequence goes on along the minus strand of CAKXYN010000010.1, from coordinate 22,935,611 downwards.
AAGAAACGAATCGCCAGTCCAGGTTTGATGCAGGATACAGGACGCTTGGGGCTGGTGCACTGGGATGACCCAGAGGGATGGTATGGGGAGGGAGGTGGGAGGGGGTTCAGGATGGGGAACACGTGTACACCTGTGGCGGATGCATGTTGATGTATGGCAAAAGCAATGCAATATTGTATAGTAAAAAAAATAAAACTAAAAAAAAACCAAACTTATATGGCATAGCAAAGGACCAAGAATCACCAAGACATGGCTGAAAAAGGTGGGGTCTTCTACAGTCTTATGTCAAGATTTATCATACAGCTGTAGTAGTTAAAGCATAGTGTCTGGCACAGGGATTGATCAATGGAACAGACTAGAGACAGAGGGGAATAATAGACATATATATATGAATAATAGTCAATATTAAGGAGAGAAAACCCAAGAATGAAGAGGGAGAAAAGAAAGGAAAATGGTTGAAGAGAGAATAGTGGGGTCTCTGTATACATTTGACCACGGTCAAAACGATTTTCCTTAATATGTAAGAAATGGGGGGACATTGAGTGTGGCCCAAGTCATAGTTCAGTTTCCACACCAAGAAAGAGGGTCAAAGGATAGTTTGTGGGGCCTGCTACAAGATGAAACTGCACTGCCTCTTGTTAAAAAGATATTAATAATTTTAAGACAGTGACAGCAAATAATCCAATCAAATACAAGACCTTTCTAAGTGTGGGAACCTGTGTGACCACCACACATGTCACATGCCCATGAACCCAGCTCTACCAGGAATATTCTACAGATTGCTCATCAGTGCAGGGTTTGAGTAATGGACTATTTGGAATCATATATGCATTGCTGTCAACTTTGTGGGTGTCAACTAGTGTGAAAAAGTGCAGTCATGTTTGTTTTCACTTACAACTATACACAGTATATTCTCTGGAACTAGGGTAAAGAATTTTCTACTTTTTCTCCAGTGATGTTAACTCAGACACACTTGTAACTCAATACCTCATTTAAAGTTTCAACTCAAACAGTTGCAGGGCATAATCTAGTTCTGAGCATTTAGGAGAGTACTTTAAATTTTCTTCCATTACTCTCATAAATTTTCTATTGTTTGGCATTTTCCTGTGGCATTCATTTTCAAAGTTGAAAGATTAATAGGACATTTCATCAAAGTAATACCAGGTTATTTTATTTTAGTTTGTTTTTATTGTCAAATAGAATAAATAAATCAGTGTCTAAGATTATAAAGATTATAATATATGAATGTGAATAATTTGTAATGCCTAAAATTGACTTTCTATACTGGAGTACAGTTGAAGCATACTCAAAATTAGTCTTTATAAATTAAAAAAAAGATCTAACCTACCTTAAAGAAGATATCTTGAAAAATATAAATGTATAGAAAGTTCTACTGCATTATTTTGAATCTTCCAAAGACTGACTGGTTGTATTCTTATTTATTATTATAACATGCATAATGCTTCCACTTGACCTATAGAAAGTTCACTGTATAAAGTTATGTGTGTGTGCTCGGTTGTTCAGTCTCATGCCACTCATTGTGACCCCATGGACTGTAGCCCACTAGGCTCCTCTGTCCATGGAATTTTCCAGGCAAGAATACTGGGGTGGGTTGCCATTTCCTACTCCAGGGGACCTTCCCAATCCAGGGGTCGCACCTGTATCTCTTGTGTCTCCTGCATTGGCAGGGGGATTCTTTACCACTAAGTCACCTGGTTGAAGTTAAAATATTCACAAGTGTTTGGTAGTTTGTTAGACCCAGATAGTGCTACTGGGGCCATTCAGGGTACAATCTATTGCAAAGTAAAATTTTCTAGTGGATTCTTTCACCTCCGCATGAAGAATTCAGCTAACTTCCAGAGGTGTATTAAATGAATGACAATAATTGCTTTCTTTTTATACAGTTACTCTTAAAATGCTGCCCAGGATTTCATCATTGATTTCAGGTCAAATCTTTTTTCAAGTTTTTCTCACTGGAGATCTGCCTGATGCCACAGACAGAGTTTTTAGGAGTTAACAGTGAATGGGGTAATCTGCATTTGCTATAGTTAAATGGCCCCTATTGGGAGTGATTTTATTTGACAGCATCATAACTGATTATCTGAAGATTCGAACCTATAGCTGTCCCTTCAAGAAAAATTCAATTTGCAATTTACATTTTCCACACTTCTTTCTGCCAGCTAACACACCAACTGCAGCCCTTTGTTCAGCTCTGAAAGGCACTTCTAATGGGAAAAGAAACAGTCTTAAACCTTCTTCAGGATGATCATACTTAGTCACCAACAGAGGATTGGGCTCTATGACTGAGGGCAGAGTTGGTACATGGGAGCAGGGAAAGAGTTAATGAAAATCCAAAGGCCCACAGAAAACTGATAAACTTTTCAATGACAGGGGCTGGTCCCAAGAATCACCGATTAAAATAGTGGAGCTTTATTGACTATCACCAGGTTCTCTTAGCCTAAGGTCTGGCACATCTGCTTCTTTGCTGCCACAGTCTGCAGTCACAAGGCATCCACATTTCTGTCTTGTTTATCTTTTGTTTTGGTTTGTTTGTGATAGGAAAATTTATTGGCTGTCTGACAGCCTCTTGTTATTTGCTCTTATTCTTTTTTTCTATTGGATTGTATTTTTTTATTTTATTTATTTATTTATTTTTACTTTACAATATTGTATTGGTTTTGCCATACATTGACATGAATCCGCCATGGGTGTACACGTGTTCCCCATCCTGAACCCCCCTCCCACCTCCCTCCCCATCCCATCCCTCTGGGTCATCCCAGTGCACCAGCCCCAAGCAACCTGTATCATGCATCGAACCTGGACTGGTGATTCATTTCACATGTGATAATTTACATGTTTCAATGCCATTCTCCCATATCATCCCGCCCTCACCCTCTCCCACAGAGTCCAGAAGACTGTTCTATACATCTGTGTCTCTTTTGCTGTCTCGCATACAGGGTTATCGTTATCATCTTTCTAAATTCCATATATATACAGTAGTATACTGTATTGGTGGAGAAGGAAATGGCAACCCACTCCAGTGTTCTTGCCTGGAGAATCTCAGGGACAGGGGAGCCTGGTGGGCTGCTGTCTATGGGGTCGCACAGAGTCGGACACGACTGAAGCGACTTAGCAGCAGCAGCAGCATACTGTATTGGTATTTCTCTTTCTGGCTTACTTCACTCTGTATAATAGGCTCCAGTTTCATCTACCTCATTAGAACTGATTCAAATATATTCTTTTTAATGGCTGAGTGAAAAAGTTGGCTTAAAGCTCGCCATTCAGAAAACGAAGATCATGGCATCTGGTCCCATCACTTCATGGGAAATAGATGGGAAAACAGTGGAACCAGTGTCAGACTTTATTTTTGGGGGCTCCAAAATCTGCACCACTGCAGATGGTGACTGCAGCCATGAAATTAAAAGACGCTTACTCCTTGGAAGGAAAGTTATGACCAACCTAGATAGCATATTGAAAAGCAGAGACATTACTTTGCCAACAAAGGTCCGTCTAGTCAAGGCTATGGTTTTTCCTGTGGTCATGTATGGATGTGAGAGTTGGACTGTGAAGAAGGCTGAGTGCCGAAGAATTGATGCTTTTTAACTGTGGTGTTGAAGAAGAGTCTTGAGAGTCCCTTGGACTGCAAGGAGATCCAACCAGTCCATCCTAAAGGAGATCAGCCCTGGAATTTCTTTGGAAGGAATGATGCTAAAGCTGAAACTCCAGTACTTTGGCCACCTCATGCGAAGAGTTGACTCATTGGAAAAGACTCTGATGTTGGGAGGGATTGGGGGCAGGAGGAGAAGGGGACAACAGAGGATGAGATGGCTGGATGGCATCACTGACTCGACGGACGTGAGTCTCAGTGAACTCTGGGAGTTGGTGATGGACAGGGAGCCCTGGCGTGCTGTGATTCATGGGATCGCAAAGAGTTGGACACAACTGAGCCACTGAACTGAACTGAACTGAACTGAACTGAACTGAACTGAATACTCCATTGTGTATATGTACCACATATACATTTCTTATCCATTCCTCTGCTGATGGACATCTAGATTGCTTCCATGTCCTGGCTATTGTAAACAGTGCTGTGATGAACATTGGGGTACACGTGTCTCTTTCAATTCTGGTTTACTCAGTGTGTATGCCCAGGAGTGGGATTGCTGGGTCATATGGCAGTTCTATTTCCAGTTTTTTAAGGAATCTCCACACTGTTCTCCATAGTGGCTGTACTAGTTTGCATTCCCACCAACAGTGGGAAAAGAGGGTTCCCTTTCTCCACATACTCTCCAGCATTTATTGCTTGTAGACTTGGATCACAGCCATTCTGACTGGCGTGAAATGGTACCTCATTGTGGTTTTGATTTGCATTTCTCTGATAATGAGTGATGTTGAGCCATCTGTATGTCTTCTTTGGAGAAATATCTGTTTAGTTCTTTGGCCCACTTTTTGATTGGGTCGTTTATTTTTCTGGAATTGAGCTGCAGGAGTTGCTTGTATATTTTTGAGATTAATTCTTTGTCAGGTGCTTCATTTGCTATTATTTTCTCCCATTCTGAAGGCTGTCTTTTCACCTTGCTTATAGTTTCCTTTGTTGTGCAGAAGCTTTTAGTTTTAATTAGGTCCCATTTATTTATTTTTGCTTTTATTTCCAATATTCTAGGAGGTGGGTCATAGAGGATCCTGCTGTGGTTTATGTCAGAGAGTGTTTTGCCTATGTTTTCCTCTAGGATTTTTATAGTTTCTTATCTTTTTTCTTATTAATTTGTAGATGTCATTTATAATTTGGGATAAGTTTTTAACGATTGTTTGTGTTGCAAATGTTTTCTTATCTTTGGGCTTCCCTGTTCATTCTTAAAGGTATCTTTTGATGAACAGGAGCTATTAATATCAGTGTAATAAAATAAGTGATTTGTGCTTTTATGATCTCTTTATAATTTGCAATTTTTACGTTATGCTGTTTTTAAAGTTTTTCTCTACTCTGAAGTCAGATGATATCATATTTTCTGGAAGTTCTTTCATTTTTTTCTGTGACATTTATAACTGAAAGAAATCTAGATTAATATATGTTTATGGTGTAAGGTAGAGGTCAGGGTTTTATTCTATGTGAATATTTAATTGTCCCAATATTATGTTGAACAGATCTTCCTTTCTCCCACTGTTCTATAATACCATCTTTTTCATAAATCAGGGTTTTCATTGGTCTATTTCTACCATTGTATGTTGTTCAGTCACTCAGTCGTGTCTGACTCTTTATGACCCCATGGACTGCAGCACACCAGGCTTCCCCTGTCCTTCACCATTTCCTGAAGCTTGCTCAAACTCATGTCCATTGACTCAGCGATGCCATCTAACCAGCTCACTCTCTGTCGTCCCCCTTTCCCCCTGCCTTCACTCTTTCCCAGCATCAGGGTCTTTTCTAATGAGTAGGCTCTTCGCATCAGGTGACGAAAGTGTTGGAGCTTCAGCTTCAGCATCAGTCCTTCTAATGAATTTTCAGGGTTGATTTCCTTTAGAATTGACTGGTTTGATCTCCCTGAAGTCCAAGGGACTCTCAAGAGTCTTCTCCAATACTAGAGTTCAAAAGCATCAATTCTTCAGTGCTCAGCCTTCTTTATGGTCCAACTCTCATATCCATACAAGACTACTGGAAAAAATAGCCTTGACTAGATGAAGCTTTGTAGGCAAAGTGATACCTTGTACCATTTTCTTAATTTGTACAAATTTCCTAACAACTATAGCTTCCTAGTCTTGATAATCAGGAATCTGGCTTTGTTCATCTTAAAAAATTTCTTGACCATTCTTGGTTCTTAAATTTCTAACTAAATTTCAGCTTGTAAAGTTTAATAATAGTAACAATAATGAAAGGAGGTTTGCTTTAAATATATATATCCACCTAATATTATTTTTTTTTCTGTTTTAAGGATGTTTTTAAAAATGTGGATCATTTTTACAGTCTTTACTTAATTTGTTATAACATTGCTTCTGTTTTATGTTTTGGGTTTTTGGCTTCAGGGCACTGGGCTGACAGGAAGGTCCCTGATATTATTCTTTACAATTTTGATTCCTCTAATCCATGAATATATTTCTCATCAATTATTTAGATATTATTTTATTTGTTTTAATAATGTTTTGCAGGGTTTTTTTTGTTTTGAAGTCCTTTGTTAGATTTATTCTTTATATTTGATATTTTTGAAATTATTATAAATGGTATCTTTTAATTTGATCTTTAAGTTACTAATATATAGAATTTAAATAGATTTTAAAATACTGTTTCTAGTGACTTTTCTAAACACATTTATTGTTTTAATTTGGCTGTGGTTTCTTTTCAGTTATCCCACTCACATATATATATCATCTGTGAATAGTGATGTTTCATTTCTTCATTTCCAATAATGATGTAGTTATTTATTTTTCTTTCCATACTGCATTGGCTTCAATGATGTATGTTGAATAAAAGTGAATCTGTATCTTGTTATAGATCTCAAAAGTAAACTTTCACCATTTTACCATTATTACATTCATTAAATTTGCTTTGTAGTTATCTTTTATTAAATTTATTAAATTAAGAAAGTTTCCTTGTAGTGCAAGTTTGCTAGGAGTGTTTGCTTTGTTTTAATTAATTAATTAATCAGGCTGCACCAGGTCTTAGTTGCAGCACGTGGGACTAACTTCCCAACCGGCCATCAAATCCAGGCCCTTTGCATTGGGAGTACAGAGTCTTAGGCACTGGACCACTGCAGAAGTCCCCCGGAACGTTTGCTTTTTAAAATCATGAGTGGACATTAGATTTTTACCAAATGCTTTTCCTGCAATTATTGAAATGGTGTGTGCTTTTTCTTTCATTCTACAAATGCAGTGAATTACACTGATAAGAGTTTTCAATGTAAGACCAAAATTCAAAATTGTATTTTTGGAAAAAATCCAATTTGGTGGTGCTAGTGGTAAAGAACCTGCCTGCCAGTGCAGGAGATGTAAGAGACACAGGTTTGGTCCCTGGGTTAGAAAGATCCCCTGGAGAAGGAAATGGCAACCAACTCCAGTATTCTTGCTTGGGAAATCCCATGGACAGAGGAGGCTGGCAGGCTACAGTCCATAGGGTCACAAAGAATTGGGCACAACTGAAGCAACTCAGCAATACGGGAACCATGAACTTCCAGATGTTCAAGCTGGTTTTCAAAAAGCCAGAGGAACCAGAGATGAAATTGCCAACATCCACTGGATCATGGGAAAAGCAAGAGAGTTCCAGAAAAACATCTATTTCTGCTTTATTGACTATGCCAAAGCCTTTGACTAGTGGATCACAATAAACTGTGGAAAATTCTGAAAGAGAAGGGAATTCCAGATCACCTGACCTGCCTCTTGAGAAACCTATATGCAGATCAGGAAGCAACAGTTAGAACTGGACATGAAACAACAGACTGGTTCCAAATAGAAAAAGGAGTATGTCAAGGCTGTATATTGTCACCCTGCTTATTTAACTTATATGCAGAGTACATCATGAGAAACGCTGGGCTGGAAGAAGCACAAGCTTGAATCAAGATTTCCAGGAGGAATATCAATAACCTCAGATATGCAGATGACACCACCCTTATGGCAGAAAGTGAAGAGGAACTAAAAAGCTTCTTGATGAAAGTGAAAAGTGGAGAGTGAAAAAGCTGGCTTAAAGCTCAACATTCAGAAAAGTAAGATTATGGCATCTGGCCCATCACTTCATGGGAAATAGATGGGGAAACAGTGGAAACAGAGTCAGACTTTATTTTTTGGGCTCCAAAATCACTGCAGATGGTGATTGCAGCCATGAAATTAAAAGACGCTTACTCCTTGGAAGGAAAGTTATGACCAACCTAGACAGCATATTGAAAAGCAGAGACATTACTTTGCCAACAAAGGTCTGTCTAGTCAAGGCTATGGTTTATTCCAGTGGTCATGTATGGATGTGAAAGTTGAACTGTGAAGAAAGCTGAGTGTTGACTCACTGGAAAAGACTGATGCTGGGAGGGATAGGGGGCAGGAGGAGAAGGGGATGACAGAGGATGAGATGGCTGGAAAGCATCACTGATTCTATGGACATGAGTCTGGGTGAACTCCGGGAGCTGGTGATGGACAGGGAGGTCTGGTGTGCTGTGATTCATGGGGTCGCAAAAGAGTCAGACACGACTGAGCGACTGAACTGACTGAACTAACTGAAGCAACTTAGCACACACAGCAGTAGTCATGAAATACTACTTTTTGCATATTACTGGATTTTCTCTGCCGCATTAGAATATAAGTTTCAAGAAGGCAGAGGTTTTTGTTTGTTTTATTCACTGCTGTGTTACCATGGAATATTTGTTGATGAATGAATGAATCCCTCAGAATTGTGTATTTTCTATTCTGCCTATGAATGGAGAGCCCTGAGCCTCTGGGTGGGGTGGGGTGGGACTATTTCTCCTGGCAGTGCAAGGGTCACTTTTCTGCAGGACTGGGCACTGCATTCACTCCACTTTCTAGAGAGCATATATCCAAACAACTCCAGAATTATATGTCCTTCTTTCATGGTTTCTTCCCGAAGCTGCTCTGCTTCCTTACCTATCTCCCTGTCCTTCCTGAGACCCCTTACATTCTATACCCAGGATTTAGCAGATCAATGAGTCACTTGTTCACTGGCTTCCAACCCAGATTACCCAATGGCATGAAACAAGGAGAACTAAGACCAAAGTGTGTTGTCAGATAGCACACAGACATCTATTTTCCTCCATTATAAAGCATAAGAAATGTTTCAGAATGTTAAGCATTTCATTTCCAAACATTTTTAAGTTAGTGAGGAAAAAAAAAAACTCATTTAAAAATGATCAATGTACCATGAAGTTAACAAGCTCTTTTGGAACAAAAATGACATAAGCTATATTATGGTTTCTTTACTGCTGACAGTTTGTAATTATAATTACAGTTCTAATTGTGACAAACTAAATCCATAAACAAAGCACTTGACCTTAAATTGGCTTTAGGTTATAGAGTTTTTCATGACTCTTCTGCCACTCCTCCATTTTTCTCCTTGAACTTTTGCCCCAGGGGTTTTGTAATTCATTCCAATTATCCAATAAACCAGGTTTTCCTGACAGTAGATGTATAGCCCTTCCCTTCCCTAACACACATGCTCTCTCTTTCTCTCCTCCTGGAACAGTTTTTCCTTCCAGCAGCTTCCTTGGCCAACTTCAACCTTTAAGAGGCCTGAAGCATCACTTCCCACTTCCACTCTTAAAATAAAAACCATGCCCCTGTACTATTTTATAGCTCCTTGAATTTTTCCTATCGTATCATTCATTAAATGTCATTTATTTGCTTGTCTTCTTGAGAAGCTATGAACTCTTAGGCCAGTGTCTACACTGTCTTGCTCACAGTTGACTCTTAAGGGGCTGGAGTACTACCTAGCACAGACCAGGGGTTCAATAAGTATTTATTGAATTAATGAATGGACAATTAAAATCTGAATCTGTAATATTCATGAATTATTAGTGTTAACCATGCCCCTTTCTAAGCTGATTTAGAGTTGGTTCCAGGGGTCTCAGAGCTGGTAAAGAATCCTCCTGCAATGCATAAGACCTGGGTTTGATCCTTTCGTTGGGAAGATCCCCTGGAGAAAGGAATGGCTACCCACTCCAGTATTCTGGCCTGGAGAATTCCATGCCAGATAAGAGCAGTTGGGCTTCATTTGTGGCTCAGATGGTAAGGAGTCCACCTGCAATGCAGGAGACCTGGGTTCTATTCCTGGGTAAGGAAGATTCCCCTGGAGCAGGGAATGGCAACTCACTCCAGTATTCTTGCCTGGGGAATCCCATGAACAGAGGAGCCTGGTGGGTTGCCGTCCATGGGGTCGCCAGAGTCGGACATGACTGAGTGACTAACACTTTCACTTTCCAGGGGTCTCACGTCTGTAGCTTGAAGAATTGCTGAGAATATAATCTCCCTGTATATCAGGAGAGGTGACTTAGTGTCCTAAGGCTTATAAGTGGGAGGGCAGGGGGAGCGGGTGCTATGCCCCCTTATTGGGCTACAGTTTTGGACTACTGAGGTGACTACCCAGTGTCCAGTGAGAGGCAGACTGTCTGAGTTGAATCCTCACTCTACTACTTAGGAGTCCCATGACTTGGGCAGTTAACTCAATTTTTGTGTGCCTTAGCACCTCTCATAAGGCGATTGTTAAAAGATTAAAGGAGTGTAACACAGTGGCTAAAGTACAATGAATGCCTAGGGAAGGCCATGTTCCTATTTGAGAGTAAGTTGGTGCTGCTGCTGCTGCTGCTAAGTCGCTTCAGTCGTGTCCGACTGTGTGACCCCATAGACGGAAGCTCACCAGGCTCCCTTGTCCCTGGGATTCTCCAGGCAAGAACACTGGAGTGGGTTGCCATTTCCTTCTCCAATGCATGAAAGTGAAAAGTGAAAGTGAAGTCGCTCAGTGAGAGTAAGTTAGGGGTTTGTAGTTCTGGCATCCCTGGAAGCACCTTAACTATGTAGGGAAACAGTATCCTGGTTTTCTTGGGGGCAGTGGCAGTGGCTGATGGCTTGATGATTTCAATACCCTCTGTTTACTGATGACATTCTTCATCCATATCTCCTTGATAAAAAAGAGACCAAACGGGCTAGCATGCTTCTTTTTGCCAGTTCTTCTTCCTCGGACATGGACAGATGTGATATTTTAAGTGTAGCAGCTATTTTGCAATCATAAGGCAATGAGCATGAAGGCAAATGCCTCCAAGCTAAGGATGGTGGAGGGAAAGATGGAAATGCCGGGTCCCTGATGGCATCGTGGAGCTCCTGCACCAGCCCTGAACTGCCCACCTCTGCTCTTGTCTGAGAAAAATAAACTGTGGTGAAGGATGGTTGAGTTTTCTTGCTTTGAGTGGACTCCTAATGATGGAGACAGAGTAAAGGGACAAAGTGAAGTTGCTCAGTCATGTCTGACTCTGCTACCCTGTGGAGTGTAGCACCAGGCTCCTCTGTCCATGGGATTTTCCAGGCAAGAATACTGGAGTGGGGTGCCATTTCCTTCTCCAGGGGAATCTTCCCAACCCAGTCTCCCGCATTGCAGGCAGTGCTTTAACCTCTGAGCCACCAGGAAAGAAAATAGGTGATTAAATAGTTAATCCCATGAGGGACTTATAAGTTAAAAAAAAAAAAAAAAGGAGATACCTATAAGTTAATGATTATTCAAGAAAGCAGGTTTACTTAACTAGAAAACCAATCAGGCTTGCTTAGCAATAAAACCGTGCAACAGAAGCACAAGACATGCCCCCAAACAATAAAACAATGGTGCCATGAGGCTCACATCCTGCCCGATGAGCTCAGTAAGTTAATGATCCCTAGGGCATGCTCTCCGCACACATAAAAAACAATAGTTTGTGCACCTAGCTTGACCACGTAGGGACGAGAAAACTCCCCTGCCTAACCTGGAGGAGGAGAATGACATCTACTCAAGAAAGATAAAAAAGGTTTTCTCCTCTCCCCACTTTTCCTTTGATTATAAAAGGGTAGCCCAATAAGTTCTCAGAGGATGGCACTCCCTGCCCTTGCCCTCACAAGCATCCTATTCTACTAAGTCACTTCTTGTCTATCACTTTGTCTCTTACTGAATTCTTTTGCACAGAGACATAAAGGACCAGGCAGAGCTCTTAAGAGCCCCCCAGACAACACCAAACAGTACTCACAAATAAATACCACCTGCAGCCTAAAGCTTTAGACCATACGCACACCAACAGTATCTTATCATTACTAGAGTGTCTTATCACTTAATTTTCTTTCTTTTCTACCAGACCTGTGTTCCTTGAGGGAAGGAATCTGGCTTCTTTCTTTCTTTCTTTGCAGCATGTACTATAGTAGATGCTCAGTAGGTATTCAATGAGTGAGTGAATCTATTTCAATCGATGCACTGTGATAAGGGAGCTTGCGAATCAGGAACTGGTGCTATGATCCAGCCAGGAGATGGGTGACACTTTGTTGAGAAACCAGGGACGCCTTGAGAAATGAAGGCTCATGAGTCATCAGCCGAACACTTGCAGTTTCACTTAGTTCTTGATATTTTATGACAAAAATGAATAAACATAAAAATCAGACATGTTACCAGATAATGAAAACATATGCTCATCTCAGACATAGAAATAACCTTCAGAGGAGGAGTGCTGGGAATAATAACAAAACACAGAAAAGGGCAAAATAATTTTTCTCTCCTTAGTCTTGTGGCGGCTCACTCATGAAATGGAGCTTTATTTTGCCAGATAAATCTAGATGTGTGTATTTTAAAGAACCTGGAGCCATGACTGATTAAGGAATGCTCAGTCTTGACATTACCTGCACTCAGGCAGCATTCACCGCTGCCTTTACAAAAGTTTTGCTTCTCGGGCCCTGTCTCTCCCGCCATCCCCTCTGCCCGAGGACAATTCCCTTTTCACTCCCTTTTCTCCTGTGTCATGAGGCTGCTGCTGAACCGATTTGCCCAGAACCTATCTGTCATTCGCATTTCAGCTGCCCACTTCTCTGCAGAGTTTCTATTTTAGAATGCTTATGCAACAACCTTGGGCCCGCTGGGGTCTTTTGATCCTTGAAGATCAAAAGGGCTTGAGTCCCCTTTTTCCGCCTTGTGGAAAATCTGATGTCTTCTCCAAGATTCCTCCTCATTGCCAGGAGTCTCGCCTGGGTCTCAGTGACACCCGGGCCTCCTACTTCCTGCTGTGATAAGTCGCTGCTTTTCATTCTGCACTTGTGGTTATTCCTTATATCTCCTTCAACATTATCTCACCTGTGGAACTCTGGACCTTTGCTTAATTTGAATTTCTGTTTTGAATGAGCCAACTAATTTACAGCACTAAATGTGACTGTTTCCTTCTAAGTAACATGTAAAACTTTCGTGAATGTGCACTGAGTACTTCTTTTGTCCCTGGAACTGTCATGCCAGGGACATTTTAAAGAGCCACTGAGCTAGGTAATGGGGAGGGAACGGGACCAAGGGGGCCACAGTCACTGGCCCTGTAGGGATGGAGGCCGACAGGCCAAAGGGTGTCGGTGAGGGGTGGCGGAGCTGTGGGCTATGAGGATCAGCAGTTCTCTGTGTACTATACACGGGCACATGATTTTTTGTAAAAAATTCTGTGTAGTATTGTTTCTTATGCTGATCAATGCAACTGAGTCGCTGCCTCACTCAAATTCACTATCGCTTTTAAATGAATTCCTTTACTATAAAATTCCTGCTAAAAAGCTTCAATCCTTGGGTCAACATTGGAAAACAAACTGCTTGTATTAGTACCTGAGAAAATCACTCACGTTGGAGACAAGCGGTTATTATGGTCTGTACCTGTTTGTTCCCAGAGAGAAAAATGCTGCTATGTTAGGAATAAAACTTCCTTCTGTTAAGCAATTAAGTAGATGCAGGATATATATTATATTTTTATATGAATTCCATTTTTCTGGTTTTTACTCATCAGCAAGTGACTAGAGTTTTTTCTGCTTCCTGCCGGATCATACACAACCTACATGCACTGATCACTCCCTTTGAAATGAGAATTTTCTGGATTTAAGGTGGGCTTTAGGGCCCTCTAGTGGCTCCTTGACTATGAAATAGTAAAAATTACTTTTAAGCTGAATGAGAGAGAGAGAAAAAAATCTCTTTCAATTTGCTATATACCAGATCTCAGAAGCTTTAAAGACATATTGTAAAACTTGTGGTAGCTCATATATCTCTCTCCTTCCAAAATGAAATGTGTTACTGTTTTTGCATTCCCACAGTAGTTATGTATGAAAATAGCTCCTTGCTGAAGGGTATCTTACAGCAGAAATATAGAATATTTTCCTATTTAGAACTGACAGACTCTACTGGTGCAACAACACTTTGCAAGATTTATCTTACTCTTTTAATTGGCACATTCAAATGTGGACACAGTTATGACTCATACGAGTTTTTGGACTTTTGAGGAATGATAGAATTTTGGCATCTTGTGGATTTGTTATGAGGTTTAACCTATCCTGGCAACTAAGAGAATTTTCTGGCACCTTTGTGCCTTTCTATTATATACAGTGTAGAGGAAGTCAGCCTAGAGCCAGCCTCACATTTAAGTGGTATGGATGATTTAAAGAAACAGCTACAGATTTCATTCAGTTCAAAATTCCTGAGCTGATAAAAGATGGCTCCCCAAATATCACCAATAGAAACTGTTGATAAGACAAGTATGCATTTATCACTTACCCCAAAAGGGGTGACCACCACCTCATAAAGCTCTACTATTTTCTTGGAGTGGGGGAAGATGAGGACAGATTTGATTTAGAATTAAAAGGATGATGTAAGGTAAGTCTTTCAAAATGCAGTTAAGGATCACAATGCAACCATTCAAGATTATTGGAAACATCAAAGCAAGGGGTTTAAAGATTCTTATGTGCAAACTTTCTGTTCATGTTATTCACTGAAGAGGTGGTGGGTTTTTTGGAAGGTCCTATAGTGAACAGTCAAGCCATGTCCCTGGGCAGAAGACTTCTGGAAAAATAATGCAATGCTGATGAAGACAAGAGTAGCAAAATGATGCTAATGTAGACAGTGGGTGTGGTTTTTGTTCATGATATGCAGACTAAGTATCAGAGTTGCTGCTGCTGCTGCAGAGTTGCTGCTGCTAAGTCGCTTTAGTCATATCCGACTCTGTGCGACCCCATAGACGGCAGCCCACCAGGCTCCCCCGTCCCTGGGATTCTCCCGGCAAGAACACTGGAGTGGGTTGCCATTTTCTTCTCCAATGCATGAAAGTGAAAAGTGAAAGTGAAGTCACTCAGTCGTGTCTGACTCTTAGCAACCCCATGGACTGCAGCCCACCAGGCTCCTCCGTCCATGGGGTTTTCCAGGCAAGAGTACTGGAGTGGGCAGTAGACAGTTTCAATTCTTGGTGGGCTTCCACAGTTAAGATGGCTTCATGACATCTAAACAATATTCCCTGTTAAAAATACAAATACTCAGAGGAACATCATATCAAACTACTATAAACATTTTACTTTTCAGAAAGACTGTGCTTCAGGATTGTTTCCCATTAAGAGATTTAAATGGAAATAGTGCTCTGAAGGAATAGATGTAGTTTTACCAAGTTCTGATCTTGGCAAAAGATAGAACTTTTTCAAGCACAGAAAGCTGGCAGGTAGGTAGGATGTTAGAATGCAGGATCACAAGGCACCCGTGCAGAACACAATGGCTTCCCCAAACTTAGCTCAGATGGTTAGGAATCTGCCTGCCATGTGGGAGACCCAGGTTTGATCCCTGAGTCCAGAAGATCCCCTGGAGAAGGGAATGACAACCCACTCCAGTATTCTTGCCTGGAGAATTCCATGGACAGAGGAGCCTGGAGGGCTACAGTTCATGGGATCACAGAGTTGGACATGACTGAGTGACTAACAAAGAACGTTATGAAAAATGCAGTGGGTGAAAGACACAATATTGTCTTCAGTTTTGCTCTGGGTAACCTTCATCCTCTCTGTGATTCAGAGCTCTGTGTCTGACCCGTAAGTGCCTGGTAGAACTAGCAGAACTCCTGCCTGAAAGCTAGTATGATGACTTCATGTTAGTCTATCAGCCCCATCTCTGAAGTTAACATGCTTTATCCAGTCTTAAGTAAGTCGGATTTGAGAGAGGAAGGACACAAAGTGTCAAAGAGAAATTGCATCAGATATTTGTTAAAAATGGGAAGATAGAGTTTATTTGAGGTACTGCAGTAGAGAAGAGAGACTTCAATACAGAACTGAGCTCGACGGCAGAAACAGTAAGGGTATCTGTGGACTTTCAGCCAGGGGGCAAAGTGAGAAGGTCAGTGATGGAAAAGTAATAAGAGAGACTTGGTGAGATACCAGAGGTGAGGGAAGAGGGACATGATTAGATATTAAAGATGGGGGATTATCTTCAAAATTTTTGTATTTCTGGCATCCTATTAACAGGTGAACACTTATGATTAAGCTGACTTAGCAGGTCAAGGACAAGGCCCAGTCAGGAAGAATGCTCAGAAGACTCAAGTTGGTTAAGGAGATAGTCTCTGTCAAAGGTGGGAATACTTGAAGATAACATTGGAATTGAATGCATGAGTGTAGGGACTCCAGAAGTGGTGAGCCCAGCTCCATTTCCCTTTGCCAGAAGAAGGATGGCCTCCAGCTTGAAAGCTTCCACATCCCCAGAGTCTTGCTTGGTGTTAGCAGTTCACAAGGTTACAAGACCAGCAGCAGGAGGGAGCAAGACGCCATTGGGTCTATGGCAAATGAGGCTGTCAGTAGAGGCACTGTGTTTGTGTGTACTTTAAAGGCATTAATTTATCCACTATAAACATTTGAAATACACTACAGTTTTGTCTTTTGTCTTTTTTCAAAATTCTTTACAATTTTTTTCAAAAAGACAAAATTCTTTACAATTCTTTTGTTTTTTTTTTTCTTTTGCTAACATATCAGGGGCTTCAGTATATTGTGAGTAGTCTATGCCCCTCAGCCTCAGAGAGGCCCTTTGAGGATGGTTTCTAGAAGACTCTATGCATCAGTTTGTATGGATTCCGAAAAACCCAAACACATGAGAATTAGTCAGTTATCCACCTCTTACCACAATCCTCTCCCCAATTCATCCATGAAGAAACTAACCATGTGGTGCCCTGGAAAGGCTCTGACTTGAGGACTTTGAGTCATTGGCATAATGATGGCATTTAAAGCCATATACCCAGATGAGATTGCTTGAGGAGTGTGCACAGGTGCAGAGAGAAGTCCTAGGTGGAGAGCCTGGGCTACCTCCACATCCAGAGCTCTGAGAAAGGAGAACCCAGCAGAGGAGATGATGGGGGAGGGGAAGAGGAGGAGAATCACTAACGACAGTCGAAAAAAAAAAAAAAAGCTATTTCATCATTTCATTACTGGCTCTTCATGAATTCAGAGGCCACTCCTTCCACAGACACAGATCCCCTCTTGTAACTATCGATTCCTCAGTTTCTGCCTCACATACTTTATGCAGAGCATATATGTAAGTACCGTACTTACAAACAGACTGTCAGCAACCCTAACCTCAGTTTGGGGATCTATCTTCTGACCTAGCACAGTAGGGATAGGACAGAGTTAGGCATAGATATTGAATTCTATGCATTTTCTGTTATAAATCAGATTTTCCAAGTTACAGTTTAGATATTGTACCAGAGTTCAGCGCATAACATAGGAATCAATTTAGATTTTTCAGTTGAGAGGAAATTTAACGTAGGCAATTAGGCACTTACAGATGAATTGGAGGGTCATGGGACTACCATTGATCTAATATTGGTTCCCATATCTAACCACCATAGCTGCTATTGCTTCTGTTGTCATACCTGCCATCACCACACCTGCTCACGTCTGGGAAGCTGAGAACTGGGCGTGAGAACAGAGTCCGGCCGCCACAAACACCTATGTTTTGGGGAACTTGCTTGCTATCTTATTCACCGCAAAGGTGGACTTCCCTGCCATTTTGCTTTCTATATCTATATGAGTCTGTATCATTAGCCAGACTTAAATCATATTTAAAACTTTAGCTCCAAGCAATTCTGGAAAAGGTAGTTTTTAGACTTTCAGCCTTTTGAATACAGAGAGAATACAAAAGAAAGGGACCTAAGCTCCAAATAAGAATAGCTGATATTCAGTCCAAATTTGTTCACAATGTTGTAGGTCTTGTGAAAGTTTATAAGACTTAACCATTTTCTTAAAACTGTAACTTCTACATGATGCCATCAACATGATATTTGCATTCCTGGCATGCTATAGTGGACAGAAGGCCTACGGTTCTTGTCAGTTTGTTACCCTCCACTTTTACTCTCTGTTTGGCTTCCAAACAATACTCACACTTTGGCAATGATAATGTCTTTTTCTCAACACTCGTTGAAAGTACTTTAAGTAAAAATGTTTTGGATAATCTATATCTAAGTGCCCTCCAAACTAGGCTATGGTATTGATATAGCATGCATCTTTCTCCAGGTCTTTCATCTGCACAAGTAAATAATTAATCAATTGATCAACTGCACAAAAGATGAAACAACTATTGTGTATGTGTGTGTGTGTCTTGGTGGGGGTAGTATTTGATGGGAGAGGTTCACACTTTGGCAGAATCTAGCCTGAAAGTATATACTAACATTACATACTGCTTCCAGGTCTTCCTTAATTTTAAATTAATCTGATTCCAGCACAGCCAATCCACAAAATGCACTTGCCTCTGCCACAGTTATCCAGCTCCTCTTCCTATTTCATGTCCAGGGTCAAAGCTTTATAAACTTATAAAATAGAGCAATAAGTGGTACTTCACTTATTTAAAAAATAAATTGTCTTTTAAGATTTCCTTTCTTTCTTATTTTTTAAAAATCTTTATCCTTTTTAGGAAATTAAAGAAAGAATACTAAGAAATAAGTTAAAAGATATAACTTCCAAAGGAAATAAAACTAAAAAATTAGTTCTGTTGTAAAACACTTTACAGGTCTCCTCTCAGTAGACTTGAATGAGGAGAGCTGCACAGCTGTATTTAGAAACACACGACATGGCTAGGCCTCCCTGACTAGACAAGCTGTCTTTTCCGTATAAAACATAGCAATCCCCAAATGACACTTTTCTCTGTGAATACTATCAGCTGCTTGAATGTCTGTGATTACTATAAGACATCATACAATATTAAGAACTGTGATTTGAAAATAGGAATTGTCCATTATTTGGTATAGTTGTCTGCCTTCTTAACTCAGCAGGAGCTTCTTGAGGATGTGAGCTACGATGTGGGCTATGCCCAGGACACGATGGTAGATAGGAGAGGGCTGACAGATGCTCTTGGATTAGAGTTTGAAAGGGTTAACAAAAATTAAGTAAATGGAAAACAGGGAGTCAGCACAATTGGGCAACACAAGCAAAAGCATGACATGCTTGGGAAGGTGGAGGGAGTTTCGTGGGACTGTTCTGTTGGGATGTGGGGACAGAGGGTTCGCAACACACAGGGTCAGGGTTACTAAGAGATGAAGTTTCAGCCTTCTCCTGAAAGCCCCAGGGAAGGACGACTTGATTGGATGGGCAATCTGGGAAAAGCACTCTGCCCCTACAGGCTGGGCTGAGGATGCACTAGGAGAGTGGGAAACAGACCAGAGACAGGGAAACCAGTTAGGAGGTCATCACCATAAATCTGGATAAGAA
Organism: Tragelaphus eurycerus; assembly: GCA_935064755.1. Taxonomy (NCBI): domain Eukaryota; kingdom Metazoa; phylum Chordata; class Mammalia; order Artiodactyla; family Bovidae; genus Tragelaphus; species Tragelaphus eurycerus. The sequence continues at coordinate 22,916,450 of CAKXYN010000010.1, read as the reverse complement.
CTGATGATGGTTTAAACTGGTGTGAAGTTAAGTAGCATATCAGGGAAAGAACGAAGGTATCCGAGACATAACTAAGCAGGGGAACCTACTGTAATTTTGCCAAAGGAGTGGAGGGTGGCTGTCAAGGTGAGCACTGGGAACACACTGCCTGCGTTGGAGTTCTGCAGGCTCTGCCGCTGTAGCATGGCTCTGGCAAGTTGTTTGGCTGCGTAGTGCCTCGGCTTCCTCACCTGTGAGATGGGGGTGGTAATGGAACACACTGAATTATTGCGGGGATTTAACAAACCAGTGCCTTACAAGGACTGGTGCATCCAGAAGTCAGGGAGAGATGTGTTCCCACTTGCACTGCAAGGACGCAAAACAGAAAAAGAGTTAGGATGGAAGTGACTTCAGAACTTTAGTCTCTAGGATTCACAGACTTGATGGTAGCATCATGGACTAGCTGGGAATTTTGCCTTTTTTTTCCTTTCTTTCTGGAAACAGAAAATACATTATTACACTTTGAACAGCCTATCATATTAAAAAACAGAAAAACAAAGACTCTTCCTGTTTTTAAAGCAGTGGTTAAGCAGAAGAAAATGAATGGCACTTTGGAGAAAGAAACCTGACAGACCTGTATGTCCATGGCCTTGCTGGAACAGGCATCGTACCTAAACGGTTTCTTATTCTCAAGGACATCAGCGCCACAACTGGGTCCAGAGATTAGAATCCTGAATTACGGCTTAAAATAGCCGGAAAGATGGGTGGGTTTTAGAAGTTGTTTTGGTGTATCTTTGTTGAAATAGGCAATGTCGTAAGATCTAGAAAGCCACTAGAGAGGAAATGTGGGCTTCCCATCACCTCCCTTTCTCTTTTCTTCACTCTCCTTTGCTTCACCCATCTTTACATCTCTCCCCATCCTTCAAAGCCCTGGTCAAATCCTTCCTCTATTAAGACTTTCCTGCCTCAAATTCATGTTAGCTTCACTTTCCTCTCATTTGTTATATCCCTTCTTTTGTAAGTACATCTTAAATCAATCAATATCAGACCTTTTTTCTTAAAAAATTTATTTGCAACCAAAATATGTTTAATTTTAATATAAAGGTTAACCTATTTTAAAACTATTTCCGGGACTGGAGGGCATTTTGATTTCTGTCCAGGGAGAATGTTCAGCTTACAGCATCTGAAGGGCTGGTATGATTCAGCCCTGAAAGAAAAATCTTTCAATGTGTCATTTGTCAGCTTCAAGTGCCCACAAAGGACAAAAGTGTCCACACTTTCACTCCTCAAAGGTGGGCTCCTTAAGCATAAAGGAAATCCAAGGTAATACCAAGTGATTCTGCGTGCAGTTCTGGAGAGAATCTCTCAGTCTAGGGTAAAGATGCTTATGAAAAGGAATGTGGAGACTTCACACTTGATACTGGTGTCCTTGCTGTGCTCTGGTTTTAACTGGGAAGAATTTTAATCATTTCTTGGATCAGTTACCCAAAGCAAACGAAAGTGTCAATGTCTGAGAACTAGACATTTATTTGGCATTTAACAGCTAGAGGAAATGAGTTGTGTTATGACCTTTTTATAAAGATCATTATCCCCAAAGGAAATCAAACACTTCATCTTTTGTCACTTTGACAAAAACAGTTTTTTTTAAAAAATGAATAAGCAAACTAGGGGTATCTTTTCTTTCTTATCCATTCTTTTAAAGACAATGAATAGACTTAGGCAATGGAAGTTCTGGTTGGTAAAAAAAAAAAAATTGTGTTAATGAAAGTTTTGTTTGTTTGTTTCCCTGGTGGGTACCATCTTACATATTTTCTGTGTTCTTTCTCATAAGATCTTGTCAACGACAAATTGGCACTTGCCGTGGGTGCTTGCCATCTATCTCTACAAGGATTAAATCATGTATTCCTGCAGCTGCTGACCTCCAACACCTCCTGAAGGAATTCAGGGTGGAGAGCAGGAATAAGGCGCTCTGTGTTCAGGAAAAAACTGGCAGAACAGGTCTTTATTTTTTTTTTTTTTGAATGAATGAGAAGAGTTATTTATTGACAAACATATATCCACAAGTATATATTTTTGTATATTAAAGGGCACAGAGCATAGTCATCACAAACCTGGGATTTGGATCAGAAAGACTTGCGTTGAAGTCCAGGCTCTGGAATCAGTGTGAAAACTTGGGCTGACCTAAGTTTAGGTGAGTTTCAGGAGTCTGCACATCATAGATGCTAGATCAGTATCACCTATTACCAGTCAGTGACACAGTGTTCCCAGTCTCAATTTCCAGAGTATTCCTTCCTGTCTGTTCTTCTTCTTCTTTTTTTTTTTTTTTATATTTTAATGTTCTTTATTTTTTTTTTATTATTATTATTTTAATTTTTCTTAACTTTACAATATTGTATTACTTTTACTATACATCGAGATGGATCCGCCACCAGAATACCCGTGCTCCCCATCCTGAACCCTCCTCCCTCCCTCCCTCCCACACCATCCCTCCAGGTCATCCCAGTGCTCCAGTCCCAGGCATCTGTTATTGGGCATCGTACCTGGACTGACTCGTTTCAGATATGATATTATACATATTTCAATGCTATTCTCCCCAATCGTCCCACCCTCTCCCAGTCCCAGAGTCCAAAAGTCTGTTCTATACATCAGTGTCTCTTTTGCTGTCTCATAAGCAGGGTGATTGTTACCATCTTTCTAAATTCCATATATATGCGTTAGTATACTGTATTTGTGTTTTTCTTTCTGGCTTACTTCACTCTGTATAATAGGCTCCAGTTCCATCCACCTCATTAGAACTGATTCAAATGTATTCTTTTTAATGGCTGAGTAATACTCCATCGTGTATATGTACCACAGCTTGCTTATCCATTCATCTGTGGATGGGCATCTAGGTTGCTTCCACGTCCTGGCTATTGTAAACAGTGCTGCTATGAACATTGGGGTACATGTGCCTCTTTCAATTCTGGTTTTCTCAGTGTGTATGCCCAGCAGTGGGATTGCTGGGTCATAAGGCAGTTCTATTCCCAGTTTTTTGAGGAATCTCCATACTGTTCTCCATAGTGGCTGTACTAGTTTGCATTCCCACCAACAGTGTAAGAGGGTACCCTTCTCTCCGCACCCTCTCCAGCATTTATTGCTTGTGGATTTTTGGATCGCAGCCATTCTGACTGGCGTGTAATGGTATCTCATAGTGGTTTTGATTTGCATTTCTCTGATAATGAGCGATGTTGAGCATCTTTTCATGTGTTTGTTAGCCATCTGTATGTCTTCTTTGGAGAAATGTCTATTAAGTTCTTTGGCCCATTTTTTGATTGGGTCGTTTATTTTCCTGGAATTGAGCTGTAGAAGTTGCTTGTATATTTTTGAGATTAGTTGTTTGTCTGTTGCTTCATTTGCTATTATTTTCTCCCATTCTGAGGGCTGTCTTTTCAGCTTGCCTATAGTTTCCTTTGTTGTGCAGAAGCTTTTAAGTTTGATTAGGTCCCATTTGTTCATTTTTGATTTTATTTCCGATATTCTGGGAGGTGGGTCATAGAGGATCCTGCTGTGATGTAAGTCAGAGAGTGTTTTGCCTATGTTATCCTCTAGGAGTTTTATGATTTCTGGTCTTATATTTAGCTCTTTAATCCATTTTGAATTTATTTTTGTGTATGGTGTTAGACAGTGTTCTAGTTTCATTCTTTTACAAGTGTTTAACCAGTTTTCCCAGCACCACTTGTTAAAAAGATTGTCTTTACTCCATTGTATATTCTTGCCGCCTTTGTCAAAGATTAGGTGACCATATGTGCGTGGATTTATCTCTGGACTTTCTATTTTGTTCCATTGATCTATGTTTCTGTCTTTGTGCCAGTACCATACTGTCTTGATGACTGTAGCTTTATAGTAGAGCCTGAAGTCAGGCAGGTTGATTCCTCCAGTTCCGTTCTTCTTTCTCAAGATAGCTTTGGCTATTCGAGGTTTTTTGTATTTCCATACAAATTGAGAAATTATTTGTTCTAGCTCTGTGAAGAATACCGTTGGTAGCTTGATGGGGATTGCATTGAATCTATAAATTGCTTTGGGTAGTATACTCATTTTCACTATATTGATTCTACCAATCCACGAACATGGTATATTCCTCCATCTATTAGTGTCCTCTTTAATTTCTTTCAGCAGTGTTTTATAGTTTTCTAAATATAGGTCTTTAGATTCTTTAGGAAGATATATTCCTAAGTATTTTATTGTTTTCATTGCAATGGTGAATGGAATTGTTTCCTTAATTTCTCTTTCTATTTTCTCGTTATTAGTGTACAGGAATGCAAGGGATTTCTGTGTGTTAATTTTATATCCTGCAACTTTACTGTATTCATTGATTAGTTCTAGTAATTTTCTGGTGGAATCTTTAAGGTTTTATATGTAGAGGATCATGTCATCTGCAAACAGTGAGAGTTTTACTTCTTCTTTTCCAATTTGGATTCCTTTTATTTCTTTTTCTGCTCTGATTGCTGTGGCCAAAACTTGCAGAACAATGTTGAATAATAATGGTGAAAGTAGAACAGGTCTTTAGATAGTTAGATATTCTCAGGAGCTGATTTTATGAGCCCAGTTCTCGTATCTCCTCTTATATAGAGGAGCACTAAAGTCATGGTGACGACAGTTTCTTATGACTAGTAGAAGCTTCATGAGCCCAGCAGAAACTTTCTACAAAAAATATGTGCTTGATTGCATATACTCCCCCTTTGCCAAAATCACATATATACTGTACCCCCTCCAACCCCATCTCTTTGGAGCAGTTTCTCAGAGCTATCTGAGGTGTTGTCTCCCAGACTGCAGTCCTCATATTTCCCCAAATCAAACTTAACCCCCAGCTCTCACATTGTGCATTTTTTTCAGTAGAAAATTCAAATGAATCAAAGGGTAGAGACATACCCTTTCCATTGTCCAGTTTCCCCAAGTTTGGTGCATGTTCTCAGTAGCTTCAGTCATGTCTGACTCTTTGAGACCCTATAGACTGTAGCCCACCAGACTCCTCTGTCCATGGGGATTCTCCAGGCAAGTATATTGGAGTGGGTTGCCATGCCCTCCTCCAGGGGATCTTCCGGACCCAGGGACCACACTTGTGTCTCTTATGTCTCCTTCATTGGCAGGTGGGTTCTTAACCACTAGTGCCACCTGGGAAACCAAGTCCTAATTATATCCTTTTCCTCACATTTTTGTCCTAACCCTATGAAGAGAACTCATAGTAGGAGTAGTCAATCACTTTGTAGTAACTTTAGCACAGACTATCAGACACTATAGCAAAGAGCTGTGGCCAGGGTGGAGGAGGAGGTGCTGTGGTTCCAGCTCACAAGAGCTCATGGTGTGCTTATCTTCCAACTTCTTGTTTGCTGACCTCAGGTTGGCTTGAAATGGCCATGGTGGGAGCATTTACATCACAGAAATCAGCAAATGCTGAATTAGGGATTCCTCTCCCCCTACAAATGAGGTGGTTTGTTAACACACCACAGATAAAATATCAGAAATATTCCAAAAAAGATTTACTTTCAGGTGGCTGAAAGGGAGAGAGAAAGGAGAAGTTTTGACTACGGAAGAAGTGAAATGTTTTTGAATTTCACATCTATTTAAAATGTGGGTTGAGCCATATGAGGGCTTCCCTGGTGGCTCAGCGGTAAAGAGTTCACCTGCAGTGCAGGAGCCGCAGGAGACACAGGCTTGATCCCTGGGTTGGGAAGATCCCTTGGAGGTGGAAATGGCAACCCACCTCAATATTCTTGCCTGGAGAATTCCTTGGACAGAGGAGCCTTGTAGGCTACAGTCCATGGGTTTGCAAAGAGTTGGACATGACTGAAGAGATTTAGCACGGCTAAGTCTTCCAATTTTCAACAATTTTTGACCTAAAAAATGGCAATTTTATTTTATGGCTATGGCATATGGGATATTGGTTCCCCAACCAGGGATCAAACCTGTGCCCCCTGCATTGGGAGCACAGAGTCTTAACCTCGAGACAGCCAGGAAGTCCCCAAAATTGCAATTATTTTTCCCCTAGTGGCTTAGACAGGAAAGAATTCGTTTGCAATGCGGGGGACCTCAGTTCCATCCCTGGGTTGGGAAGATCCCCTGGAGAAGAGCATGGCAATTTACTCCAGTATTCTTGCCTGGAGAATCTCCAAGGACAGAGGAGCCTGGCAGGCTACAGTCCATGAAGTCTCAAAGAGTGGGACATGACTGAAGCAACAGAGGACACGCACTGGACCTGGGGAAACTGGACAATGGAAAACAACTAAGCACAGCTTAGTATAAGAGATTGCAGGGAGCAGAAAATACAACAAACAGTGGCTTAAATAAATAAACACTTGTGTTGTATAATGAGAGATGCAAAGCAGCCCAGAGATAAGATAGCTGTTCAGTGATGCTGTCAGAGACCAAGGATCTTTCTGTATTTCTGTCCTACCTTCCTAATAAAGTCACCTTTTGTTTTCATACTTGTCATCTCATGATCACACATGTCTGCTGTGCCTCCAGGCACCATGCATCTGTCCCTGGCAGAAGGGTGAAGAAGGATAAAAGGCTATACCCATCAAGTTTACTCATGTTACTCAGGAAGACAAAAGTTTTCCCTGAGGTCCCTCTCAGAAGAGCCCATTTGCATGTCATTGACCAAAACTTGTCACACTGACACTCCCAGATGGAGGAGAATGAGATACTAAGACAGATTTAGACCAACCGTGATTCATCTCTGGCATTGGGATGGGGACTTGCTATCTCTGAGAAGCAGAGATCTTAGCAGCCACCTGAGAATACTGGGGTTTTACTGGTTGGGCAAACTAGGGAAGGAGTAGATACTAGGGGGACAGCAAGTGGTATCCCTCACAAGTCCCTTCTGGTTAAGAATCTAGACATTTTAGATTCTTAGCAAACTAGGGCAAGATCATCCATTTCTTAGTTTAAATGTGTAAAGTACTCAGAGTGTATATACTCTTCTACACTGATTGCTTAGCGTTGTGCCTAGTCAGCCTGCAGCTCAAAAAACCATGCAGCGGGTATGACTCAGTTTTTCGAGATTTATATGATCCCACTGTTACAATGCATTCTTAAAGCTCAGTCCCCAGACTTTGGTCTCTGTGTTCCACAGTGGTCTGTTTACAGCTATGAATTGTGAGCTCGAATCATTCTTTGATTAAGAGGGACCCTGACTAAGGTAGAATCAATGATTTGGCACATTGGTCTAACAGTTGAAAGAAGATAAAGACATAACAGATGTTACAAATCTTTCTGAAGAAAAAGCCCAATGCTGGTTATCTGGAAGAAGCCAGGAAAAAAGAAGCACACTATTCTGTTGTGATGATTATATCCTTGAAAAAGTCTGACATGACATTTATCTACCTTGGCATTTAAGAATCATGTTACTCCAATGATTGGTAGCCTTGTTCTGCAATAATGGCTGGGTCTTTCATCAAGTAACCCCAAGGAATATACGAGTTAACAGTTAACTACTGTTTATGCTTCATTATGGGCTTTCTGGGTAGTTCAGCTGGTAAAGAATGCACCTGCAATGCAGGACTCCCACTTAGATTCTTAGGTCAGGAAGACCCCTTGGAGAAGAGATAGGCTACCCACGTCAGTATTCTTGGGCTTCCATGGTGGCTCAGATGGTAAAGAATTCGCCTGCGATGCAGGAGACTTGGGTTTGATCCCTGGGATGAGAAGATCCCCTGGAGGAGGACATGGATACCCACCCCAGTGTTCTTGCCTAGAGAATCCCCATGGACAGAGGAACCTGGCAGGCTACAGTCCATGGGGTCACAAAGAGTCAGACAGTGAGTGACTTAGTGAGTGACTAAGCACAGCACATGTTTCACTATCCCCTTGGCTTGACTATGGCAACTAGGAGAATGCATAATATCTGCACTCGGCTGGGCACTGTTGAGAAGCATGGACAGTGTAGGCTTTTATAACATGGCTCTCAAATGCATGGTCACATTGACAAGCATAAATGTGTCTGCCCAGAACCAGACACACATAGGTTCTACCCAGATGAGACCCTGTACTGGTAATGTGACTTGGAACAAATTACTTAATGACTCAGCCTTTTGTAAAATGACAGTTTTGTTGTTATGGTTAAAGGAAGCAAAGGAAGAAAGTGCTCAGTACTCAGTGTGTGTGTGTGTGTGTATGTGTGTGTTCAGGGATCGGACCTGCACCACCTGCATTGGCAGAGTCTTTATCACTGAGCTCCCTGGGGGCCCTGGTGTATATTAAGAACTTAGTAAGTGGGAGTTGCTGTTTTCCCATGTCTGATTCCAGAAAAGTTTTCCTGAAATGATTATGTTTATAATAAATGTCCCTTTAATAACAATAAATATGACTTTTATTATAATAAATGCTGTTTCAAGGACCAATATGCAATAACTACTTTTCACACTTCTAATATTATCTATATGTGCTTGGAGAATATGATTTTGCTTTCTTCTCCTTTTATCTTCAACAGCAAAATCTCTCATTCTTTCACAACTTACCTCTGGAAAAGTATGTAGCATGAAAAGAATCTCTTCTATCACTTTGGGATGGTTAGAAAACAAGGCACTTGGCATTATAAAGCTACAAGATAAAAACCAATATCATTATCTCTCATTTTTTATTCACTACACATAAGGAATAATGTGATATATGGTTATAATTCAACAAAAGATCAATTAACATGGTGGGCTTGACACCACTTACATTGATCCCTATAGGTTTGGTCCTTTATAGATATCACTTTAAGTCCAGTCACCCAGAAAGCCCAAATACTGTTTAAAAAATTTTTTTAAGCTATACATTTGTAGGGGGTTCCTTGGTGTCTCAATTGGTAAAGAATCCATCTGCAATGCAGGAGATGCGGGTTCGATCCCTGGGTGGGGAATATCCCCTGGAGAAATGAGTGGCTACCCACTCCAGTATTCTTTTTTTCTTGTATGATATTCAGATCAGATCAGATCAGATCAGTAGCTCAGTCATATCCGACTCTTTGCGACCCCATGAACCGCAGCACGCCAGGCCTCCCTGTCCATCACCAGCACCCGGAGGTCACCCAGACCCATACCCATCGAGTCAGTGATGCCATCCAGCCATCTCATCCTCTGTCGTCCCCTTCTCCTCCTGCCCTCAATCCCTCCCAGCATCAGAGTCTTCTCCAATGAGTCAACTCTTTGCATGAGGTGGCCAAAATACTGGAGTTTCAGCTTTAGCATCATTCCCTCCAAAGAAATCCCAGGGATGATCTCCTTCAGAATGGACTGGTTGGATCTGCTTGCAGTCCAAGGGACTCTCAAGAGTCTTCTCCAACACCACAGTTCAAAAGCATCAATTCTTCGGCACTCAGCCTTCTTCACAGTCCAGCTCTCACATCCATACATGACCACAGGAAAGACCATAGCCATGTTTTAATGCCATTCTCACAAATCATCCCCCCTCCCTCTCCCACAGAGTCCAAAAGATTGTTGTATACATCTGTGTCTCTTTTGCTGTCCAGAAGATGAATGGATAAGAAAGCTGTGGTACATATACACAATGGAGTATTACTCAGCCATTAAAAAGAATACATTTGAACCACTCCAGTATTCTTGCCTGGAGAATCCCATGGACAGAGGAGCCTGGCAGGCTTCAGTCCATAGGGTCACAGGGTCTAACAGGACTGAAGTGACAGAGTACACACAAGTTTAGGGTCAAGTTTATTTTATTGCATTCTGATTCTTGATACATTACAGGTATAAATGCAGGTATGATTTGTGTATTATGATATAATAAGTTAACAAGCATGTTCACTTGCTCCAAAAACTCCATTTTTTAATTATATTTGCTAATAAGAATTTACTCATAACCTCCTATGCATTTTTGGATGATTCAACGTTTTGCCATTGGCTATTTTAATACAATAATCTTATCTCTCCATTGGATCCTCTTAAATGTCATTTATTTTTCTACGTCAACAAAACCCAGAAAATATCACAACATTGACCACTAGATGGCGCACGAGCAGCGGTGATACTCCGGCATGTGACCGTGAAAGCGTTCGTTGCTCAGCCGTGTGACTCTTCAGGACCTATGGACTGTAGCCCGCCAGGCTCCTTTGTCCATGGGGATTCTCCAGGCAAGAATACTGCCGTGGGTTGCCATGTCCTCCTCCAGGGGATCTTCCCCATCCAGGGATCAAACAGAGGTCTTCCGCGTTGCAGGCGGATTCTTTACCGTCTGAGACCCCAGGTGAAAAAAAACAATAGTTAGGCAAGGACAGCCAGCCAGTGGGGCACCTGTCATCCTATTATTATGAATTTTATTTTGATTTGAGATAGTTGTAAATCAAACGTTGAGGAACAGTTACTTGATAAACAGTGCTGTTTAAAGGCAAAAGTGTAGCTTCAGAAAAATGTTGCTTTCATTATAAAATTAACCTGGTTTTCATTCAGGCACTTCTCCATGATTTAAAAAAATGAATCAATTGGATCACTAAGGACCCTGTTCATGGAATTCTCACATCCCTTCCAACGCTCCCTTTCAATCAATTGCTTCCGCACGGTTACTTTTATAAACCTGTGGGCTCGGCCACTGTGTGTCTTCGCTTGCTGCTCTGCTTTAATTGCTGCCTCTGCAATGTTTGGTTCTCCTTCTTTATCTTGGCCCAGACTATTAATTTCTGAAACCCATCAGCATCCAGTGACTGTTAGGCCCACTTCAGAGAACCTCAAAAGAATTATGCCTGCTTGATTTTTAGCCCATATATTTGGTGCCGTTAAAATGTCATTTTCCCCTAGACTTCCATGATGTTGTGTCAAACATGAAATTAATCTTAACTGTACAGTGTTCACATTTTGACATCTCAATACCTTTATTGAGATGTTAAAATAGAATTTTCCTTTAAATATGTCAATATAAAAGACTTACTACTTTCTTACATGGTATCTCCCACATCAACTTTCATTATCCAGAGAAATGCATCTTCCATTTTATAATAGAAGTCAGTGGGAAGAGGAAGTTTGTTGTATAGAAATTCATATTTACAGTCAACTTTCAACCTTTTGATGTTTTCTTTCATCCAATAATATAATGTATACCCATATAATCTACTATTGTAACTGCAGTTTTCAAAAATGTTATTTTGTCTCCCCTTGCTTCTCTGGTAGCTCGGATGGTAAAAAATCTGCCTGCAATATATGTGTATCTCTCTCTATATATGCATTCTTTTAAAAATATTCTTCTCTGTTATGGTTTATCACAGGGTGTTGAATATGGTTCCCTGTCTATACAGTAGGACCTCATCATGTGTACATCCTATATACAAAAGCTTACATCTGCTAACCCCAGCCTCCTACTCCGTCCTTTCCCCAGTTCCCTTCCCCTTGACAACCAGTTTCATAGAAAGGTTCCTTGGTGTCATATTTTAGATTCCACACATAAGTGATATCATATGGCATTGTCTCTTTCTGACTTACTTCACTTAGTATGATAATCTCTAGTTGTAGTTACCTAACTAGTCTCACGGGGAAGGCAATGGCACCCCACCCCAGTACTTTTGCCTGGAAAATCCCATGGACGGAGGAGCCTGGTAGGCTCCAGTCCATGGGGTCGCTAAGAGTCGGACACGACTGAACGGCTTCACTTTCACTTTTCGCTTTCATGCACTGGAGAAGGAGATGGCAACCCACTCCAGTGTTCTTGCCTGGAGAATCCCAGGGACGGGGGAGCCTGGTGAGCTTCTGTCTATGGGGTCACACAGTGTCGGACACGACTGAAGTGACACAGCAGCAGCCGCAGCAGCAACTAGTCTCATCTGCCTTGGGACCTCAATGCCTAGGCCTGCCAGGCAGACTGGTTCACTTTGCAGGTTTTCGCTTAATCTCCTCTCTTCCCCTGCACTTTGCTGTGGCAAAGATGGCAAAATCCCTCTCCTGGAGCAGAGCTCATGCTGAGAAGGCCCAACCAGTCCAGGCCCACATTTCCCAGCCCCTCCATCCCTTGAATCCAGGTTGGGCCATGTCGCTAGTTCTTGCTGGCACAATTTGAGTGGAGATGATGTGGGCCATTTCTTGACCAAGATGATTAACAACCTTCTTGGCACTTTTCCCTCCCCTTCTGCCAAGTAGATATTAACAAACAGGATGCTGTTGGAAGCTGTGTAGAAGGTGGTAGAGATTCCATCAGCTTGGAGCTGTGAATGGTTGTATGGAGCAGAGTCTTCCTCCACTTCTATGCCCATTTTTCCATTTCTGCCACCTAACTAGGAACATTTCTTTTGAATTTTATGTGAGTGAGAAATAAGCTTGTGCTGTGCTAAGTCATTAAGATTTTTTTTACACAGCAAATAATCTTACCTTAATTTATCTGCAAAAGTGATTTTCCTAACTGGAATGCTTTTTTTCATTATGGAGGTGGGAGACAGAGACTATTTATTGATCACCTATTTTATGTTAAGGATATCATAATGATAATAACTTCAATGATTTATACATGGTATCATTATTGAAAATTTTCCCAGCTCCAAGAGCTTGTCATCATTATGTGACTGATACAGCTTTGATTGGTACAGCTTATTGGGTAATTATATTTAAATATAGACAATTTTTGACTTGCATTAGAAGGCTCACCTGGGGACTTAATTCACTACTGGATACCGGGTTGAGTAAGCCAAAGATTGATGGGGAAAATATGGGAGATGGCCACATGGCATTCTGAAATATTTAAGTCTGGGTCTAGTGCAGATACAGACTTTGGGTTACATATGGAGATAATAGAGAAAGATGAAATGGATAGAGTAGACTCAAAGAATGGTGGAATGTGAAGCTAAGAAATTTGGACTTTGGTCTATAAGGAATTGGTAGCGGGAGGGTAGTCAAGTCACATGAACCAAATTCTGCTTTAAGAAGATATATTTGGCAGTAATATTATATATAGCCAACTTACAAACTAACTTTTTTAGAGAAGGTATATATACCTTCTCTATATATGGCTGTGCTGCTTGTGGGATCTTAATTCTGCAACCAGGGATGGAACCCAGGGCCCAGCCGTGGAAGCTCAGAGTCCTAACCACTGGATCACCAGGGAATTCCCTAGAGAAGATGTTCTGTTGTTATGGCGTTGATTGTCCTGTGCATTGTAGGATGGTAAACAGCATCTTTGGTCTCTACCAAGTGAATAACAGTAGCAACTCCCACTCTCTTCACATGGGACAACCACCAGACATTGGACATTGCCAAGCATCCTATCCCCCATCCCTTGCTTTCATCAGAAGGTCCAGGTGGACGAGGCTGCATTCTTTCCACAATGCAATTGATCTTGAGACCACAAGGATATGGCCACTCATGGCCCATGCCCTCCCTTCTACCATATTCTACGTTCTCAGGACCCTGAAATCTTTGCCCAAATAGCTCCATTTGCCAAGGGTGGTGATTGGGAGCCTGTGTGGATTGAGTTTGGCCTGGAAGCTCGGGCATCCATGTGCCTGTGCCTCTGGGTCCTCCTGGTACTAGATGGAAGCAGTGTGGGAGAAGAAGGGGTGACTCCTGAAAATTCCCACGTGGGGCTCCAGGAATGTGAGAATTCTAAATTTGAGTCTGACCTCCAGCCATAGGCCCTACTGAGAAACTTAGAAGGATGATGCTGGAGGTGGTGAGGAGAGCAGGGCTACCTTGTCACCAGAATTTTGGGCTAGCTGGCAGAGGTGGGGTGAGGAGGAACCTGAGCCGTGTGGGACAGAACTTCTGTGCCTCTTGCCACAAACGTGCAGTTTGCATTTCACAATCCAGTTAGGGCAACTTGGGAGGAAGAAGCTGGGACTCTGAAATCATATGCATCTAGATCCAGCCTGATCCTGCCTGTAGCATCTGTGTGGCAGGTGAGTGAGGCCAGAAAAATTAGGGTACCTTGGCCAGACAGAGAAGGAGAAAGGACATCCAAAGAGTTTGTGAAAAGGCACAGATGTGTGCAGAATGCTTGAGTGTTTGGGAGTTGTTTAGGAACTAGGAAGATGAAGGTGTGGATGGAAGACAGCATGCTGGGGAAAGAGCCAAAGAGTCTTCAAGGACCCCACACACGGGTCCTCAAAGGAGCCGAGACTTTCTACAGCAGCCACACAGAACTTAGGGCGTGGCTACGCAGAGCAGGCTCTGTGATTCAGCTCTGGGTGGAAGAGGAGAGAAAGTAAAGACTGGGAGGACAGAGAGTTGTTTTTAAAATTCTGATGAGATGCTGGGCTGAACAAAGACACTGAGCAGGAAAATGAAGAGTGGAGAGATTCTGTGAAGGCTGAATTGCTCTTAGAATGACAGCTACTGATAAAACCCCGAGCATCTTGAAATATTGACACATGCTTTTGGCTTTTAAGGTTTTGGCATAGAAGATTTTGGTTCTCACATGGGGACACACCAAATAAATTTTCAAGCAGGATTTAAAATTTTTATGTTCTTCTTCCTTTTAGGATGACTTTGTAGACTTTCTAACTTCCATATCTTTTTAAAAGTTTGTGCATCACTTCTGTATGTGTGTATGAAACAGATTTTTTTCCCTAAAAATATGATATCAAAGGTAGAGAGTTCAGACTTAATGAAAACCAGAAAAGGTTCTAGTTGAAAGCAACAGGGATTCTGATGCCTCTGAAATCACTCAGCCTTCGTGTTTCCAGAAATGCCAACACAAACAACTCTCCATGTCACTGTCCCACAAGGCATTGGCCTCTCATGCATGGAAATAATATATGGAAATGAGAGTCAAAAGAAGTATAATATTCCAATTTAAGTCCAGAGAGCAAATTCTTTGGGGCTTCATTTTGGGGTAGAAAGGTCATCCAAATTAAATATTAATTTGTATCTCTATACATCTGTCTTCAAGAAAGATAACTAGTCTATATTTGGAAAATCTTGACAGGCAATTGCATTCACATTAATCTTTTGTTGGGACATCAGCAGGAGTGAGGTGTCTCTGAATTATTAGCATTCTTCTCTACAACTGGAAATTTCCATCTCTTCCAACAAGTTTTCAGGCTCCTTCCTTAGGGTCCAGTAACTATGAAATGCCAATTAGATAACAGCCAACAATGGGCTCACGAGGCCTGGAGGAATTCCAAATCATCTCGTGGGCTTGTCGGGCCTTCTTGTGGACAATGAGAGAAATGTGGGTATCGCAGCAGCCTCGCTAAAGGGCACATTGTTGTGCACTGAGAGTCCTCTGTGACGTGTGTTTTGATACACTTTAAAGTTCATAGAATCAAGGCGTCTGGATTCAGAAGGGGTCTGAGGAGGTCATTCAAATCTGTCTTTCCTCTTCCCATTTTATCTTTATCCAGACAAACACATTTAAGTCAACAAGTCTTTTTAAACAGTTACCCTGTCTAGAGTGCTCGGACAAGAATAAGTGAAAGGAGCCATGACCTAAGCCTTTGCCTGGAGTGGGCAGCAAAGCCTTTTCAGAAAAGGTAGGAGGTAAAGTGAAAAGTATTGTTTACACTGGATCTGGGCAACTGTGTCAGGAGAGCATGTGAGGCAGAGGAAATTAGATGCAAGAATGTGCAGAGGTGGGAAGAACAAAGCTGGTCAGTGAGACATCACATCGGTGTGCAAGCTGGATCTGATAGAAAATTCACAGGAAGAGGAGGCGGTAAGGTAAGGCAGGTCTTTTCCACTGAGAATTGATGAGTCTTTGGACTATTCTGAAAGCAGTGGTGATTATCAAAGCTTTTTGAGCATGGGGATGAACAATAAACCCACCCAACAATCAAGGAATTTACTCATGGAAAAAGTAAAAGAATATTTACTCAAGGAAAGAGATTGATTCTGATTTAAGAGAACATATAGGTCGGGGAAGGCAATGGCACCCCACCCCAGTACTTTTGCCTGGAAAATCCCATGGACGGAGGAGCCTGGTAGGCTCCAGTCCGTGGGGTCGCTAAGAGTCGGACACGACTGAGCGACTTCACTTTCACTTTTCACTTTCATGCATTGGAGAAGGAAATGGCAACCCACTCCAGTGTTCTTGCCTGGAGAATCCCAGGGACAGGGGAGCCTGGTGAGCTTCCGTCTATGGGGTCGCACAGAGTCGGACACGACTGAAGCGACTTAGCAGCAGCAGCATAGATCTGGTATGTCCATTAAGGCAGTCTATAATGATGCTATAGTTTAGGCTTGATGAGTTTACAAACTCATTTCTAGGAAATACACACCCCTTTGCCTGCCATTTGGCCCTATCACTGCCCCTTGTCAGAAATAAGGAGGAGTAGCAGGCCTGGAGAATGAGTGCTGAATCTCTGAAGACATATCCTTTCAAGATGGTGCTAAAAAAGGGCTGTAAGCTAGGTGGGGGCGGCTGTATTTGTCTGCTCTGGAAGACTAGTAAAAGGCCATACACTGGGAGGCTTCAACAAGAAAAATTTATTTCTTACAGTTCTGGAGGTTGGGAAGTCCAACATTAAGGTGTTAGCCCATTTAGTTTCTGGTGAGAGCTGTAGATGGCTGCTTCTTGACGTGTTCTCACATGGCAGAGAGAGAAGGGGGACTTTTTTTTCTCTTATTATAGAGCAAAAGTCCTATTCTATTAGGGTCCCATCAATATGACTTCATTTAACATTGATTACCTCCTGAAGATCTTATCTCCACATACAGTCACAGACTTCAATATGCAAATTTGGAGGGCACAATTCAGTCCATGACAGTGGGTTACGTGCAGCACTGAATCAATTGCACATTGGAGACTTTTCACTTATCTAGGATTTTAGAAACTTGATGGAAGTTGCAGAATGAATCATCACTATGGCAAGTAAGAAGGTTATATTTTCTACCACATTCTCTCACTATTTTGTCAAACTTTCCCATAATCCTAAAACTGATCAAGACTACTTTTTTGATATATCAAAATCAAGCAAATCATGACACGTGATTAATGAGTTATTTTCAGATAAATGTATTATAACTATATGGAATAAAGTGGGCTGCTCAATCTTTGTGCATGCTTCGTCGTTCAGTCCTGTCTGACTCTTTTGCTGTCCCACGGCCTGTATCCCGCCATGCACCTCTGTCCATGGAATTTTCCAGGCAAGAATACTGGAGTGGGTTGCCATTTCCTATGCCAGGGGATCTTCCTAACTTGGGGATGGAACCCATGTCTGCTGCATTTCCTACACTGGTAGGCAGATTCTTTACCACTGAACCATCTGGAAAGCCCTTCTGCTTTATCTGCCTTTTGCTGATAATAGTCTTGACTTAATTGATCATTGGCCATGTGATGTACTGGGATTTTGCCTCTCATTAATCTTCACAAAAACAGCATGACATAAAGATCTCCATTCCACAGATTAGAAAATTGAAGCCTAGAGAATCTGATAACTTAAGTAATTTAGGACAGATTTCAAATTCAGTCTTGGACGGTTCCCAAGTCCAGAAATTCCCCTGTACCATATTACCATTCTTGATGTTATATTGTCTTTCACTGAATTAATGAAATAACAAATCAAAATGATATTTAAAAAAATGAAGAACTTGAAAGAATGGGGTTAACAACCATCAGAATCACCTGGAGAGTTTTTTTTTTTTTTTAACCCTGATGTAATTCTTATCTCCCATCTTAAAATACAAATGTTTGAAGGAGACACAGACATAAAAAACAGACTTATGGACACAGGAGAAGAGAAGGAGAGGGTGGGAAGAATGGAGAAAGTAGCATGGAAACATATACACTACCATAAGTAAAATAGATAGCCAGTGGAAATTTGCTCTTTGACTCAGGGAACTCAAACTGGGACTCTGTGATAACCAAGAGCTGGGGGGATGGGGTGGGAGGTGGAAGAGAGGTTCAAGAGGGGGGTACATATTTATACCTATGACTGATTCGTGTTGCTGTATGGCAGAAACCAACACAATATTGTAAAGCAATTATGCTTCAATTAAAAAGAAATAAATTAAGAAAACACAAATGTGCAAACCAATGAGGTCCTTGGTTGAGAGTCTCTAAAGACGGGGTAGAAATCTTTATTTTATAAAGTTACTTAAATAATCTAGCCAGGTTTGGGAGTGTGATGTCCCTCAGAAGATGTGTCCATGTCCTATTCTCTGGAAACTGAATGTGATCTTACTTGGAAGGAATCTTTGCTATGTACTGAAGCATCTCTAGATGAGATCATCCTAGATTATGTAGGTAGGCCCTAAATCCAACGACTAGTGTCCTTGTAAGGCACAGAGAGAAGAAGAGAAGGCTGTGTAAAGATAGAGGCAGAGACTAGACTGATGCAGCCAGAAGTCAAATAATGCCAGGAGCCACCAGAAGGCACAGGAAGGATTCTCCTTCAGAGAGAGTACTAACCTGCTAACACCTTGATTTCTGACTTCTGGCCTGTAGCATTGTGAGAGAATAGAATTCTGTTGTTTGAGCCACCCAAGTTTGTGGTCGTTTGTTACAGCATCCCTAAGAAACTAATACAAGGATCTGACTTAGGTAAGAGAAAACAGCAAAGTAATTAAGGCAGGATTGAATGTGAGAGTGAGAGAGAAAATAATTGAAAGTAATGTAGGACATCTTTTCTCCATTTAGAAATGCTCACAGTTTTAACAGGCTATTTTGATTTTGATCTCTCACTGTTGGAAGTTCCATCTATATATTATTAACAATCTTAAAAGTATTAAGTAAACTCTTATAAATCGTATTTACATTAACTAGGAATGGTCATTCAAGTCTATGTAGTTAAGCCCATTGTGCATGTGGGCTTTACGAGTCTTTTCAGGAAAAGATTATATGCCTTCCTAGGTGGGTAGTGAAGGGGTTAATGTAAGATAAACAATTACCTAGAGAATATGTATCCATTAAGAAGATGTGAGATAAAAGGAGTGGAAACAGTGAAAATTACCTCTTTCACTTTGAGCCTCTGGAGGTGCAAATTCCCCTTTTTTCTATGCAAGCAGGGCTCCTGGTGATAAAGGCTTTCCCACTTTTTGGGAGATAGTCAGTGCAAGACATACAGGAACACTTCTATAGTTAACATGATTAAAAACAAGTAGAAGACAGCTGACTGTTCTTGGGCATCAGGCCAATAATTCTTTTTCCTCTCTAAATGTTGTAAAATATTATGCCATCTTTTTACAGATGGCCAACAGGCACATGAAAAGATGCTCATCATTGCTAATTATTAGAGAAATGCAAATAAACTATGAGTTACTTCCTAACCCTAGTCAGAGTGACCATCATTAAAAAGTCTACAAATAGAAAAATGGTGAAGAAGATGTGGGAAAAAAGGAATCCTTCTATGCTGTTTGTATGAATATAAATTGGTGCAGCCACTTATTCATAAAAGCAGAATTTCCATATGATCAGGCAGTGCCACTCTGGGTGTATAGCTGGACAAAACTCTAATTCAAAAAGATACCTGCACCCCTATGATCATAGCAGCACTATTCACAATAGCCAGGACATCAGATCAGATCAGTCACTCAGTCGTGTCCGACTCTTCGCGACCCCATGAACCGCAGCACGCCAGGCCTCCCTGTCCATCACCAGCTCCCAGAGGTCACTCAGACTCACACCCATCAAGTCAGTGATGCCATCCAGCCATCTCATCCTCTGTCATCCTCTTCTCCTCCTTCCCTCAATCCCTCCCAGCATCAGAGACTTCTCCAATGAGTCAACTCTTCACATGAGGTGGCCAAAATACTGGAGTTTCAGCTTCAGCATCATTCCTTCTAAAGAAATTCCAGGATTGATCTCCTTCAAAATGGACTGGTTGGATCTTCTTGCAGTCCAAGGGACTCTCAAGAGTCTTCTCCAACACCACAGTTCAAAAGCATCAATTCTTCGGCGTTCAGCCTTCCTCACAGTCCAGCTCTCACATCCATACATGACCACAGGAAAGACCATAGCCTTGACTAGGCGAACCTTTGTTGGTAAAGTAATGTCTCTGCTTTTGAATATGCTATCTAGGTTGGTCATAACTTTCCTTCCAAGGAGTAAGCGTCTTTTAATTTCATGGCTGCAAGACATAGAAGCAAGCTAAACATTCATATGTCCATTGACAGATGAATGAATAAAGAAGATGTGCGATTTATCTCTCTATCTATCTAACTACACAATGGAGTATTATTCAACCAGAAAAAAGAATGAAACAATGCTATTTTCAGTTACATGGATGGACCTATAGATTATTATACTAAGTCAGAAAGAGAAAGACAAACAGGTATGATATCACTTATGTGTGGAATCTAAAATACGACACAAATAAACTTATCTATGAAACAGAGACACTCTCACAGACATAGAGAATAGACTTGCGGTTACCAAGGGGGTGGTGGGAGAGGGATGGAGTGGGAGTTTGAGGCCAGCAGACGCAAACTATTATATATAAAGTGGATAAACCACAAGGTCCTACTGTATAGCACTGTACTGTAGAGGGAATGTGTATACTGTATATACAGTATATATACTGTACTGTATAGGGAGTGATATTCAATATCCTATGCTGCTGCTGCTGCTAAGTTGCGTCAGTCCTGTCTGACTCTGTGTGATCTGATAGACGGCAGCCCACCAGGCTCCTCCGTCCCTGGGATTCTCCAGGCAAGAACACTGGAGTGGGTTGCCATTTCCTCCACCAATGCATGAAAGTGAAAAGTTAAAGTGAAGTCGCTCAATGGTGTCTGACTCTCAGCAACCCCCTGGACTGCAGCCTACCAGGCTCCTCCGTCCATGGCATTTTCCAGGCAATATCCTATAATAAACTATAATGGAAAACAATATGAAAAATAATAAATATATAACTGAATAACTTTGCTGTACACCAGAAACCAACACAACATTGTAAATCAACTATACTTCAAGAAAAAATATTATGTCGTCTTTTGAAGGACTCAGAGCTGTATAGCAATTATTTTTAATTACATGTCAATTCAAAATGAACAATCGAACTTGGGTCTCCCACATTGCAGGCAGATGCTTTAACCTCTGAGCCACCAGGGAAGCTACTATGTATTAAGTCATATATTATTGACAATTAGAAAAATAGCCAACATCATGTTGGACCAATTCAACATGATATTGCCTCTGTTTTACTTGTATTTTTGGCTATGAAAAGACCTCTCGAGATTACACTAGTATGTTGTTTTAGTAATGTATTAATTTGATTTCCCCAAATATATTTTTGCCCCAACATTTTCTCTAAATTGCAAGCACTTCTAAACTAATTTGACATCTCCATTTGGATAAGTAACCAAAAAATAACTGATTTCTTCCCCAAAACTTGCTCCTTCCTCTATGTTCCCCATCTCAGTTAGTGGCATCACCGTTCACCCAATCACTCAAATCAGAAACAATAGAGTCGTTCTCCTGTCTTATTCTTCTGGCAACCACCTTACCTTCATCTAGATCAGATAATATTTGCTCAGTCTTCCAGAAACATTCTGAATCATATCACATCTCTCCCCCTCAGGCTGCTCTATCATCTGTTACCTTGATTACTGCAATAAACTCTTTACTAGTCTCTCTGCTTCTACTCTGCCCCTCACAGTTGATTCTCCACTTAGCAACCAAAGTTTTAAAATATAAACCAAAGTATGTATAATACTGTTCTCAGTTATGTCCGACTTTTGTGATACCGTGGTCTGTAGCCCACCAAGCTCCTCTGTCCATGGGATTTCCCAGGCAAGAATACTGGAGTGGGTTGCCATTTCCTCTTCCAGGAGATCTTCCAAGGGACTGAACCTGCATCTCTTGTGTCTCCTGCATTGGCAGGTGAGTTCTTTACCACTGTGCTGCCTGGGTTATATCTTTCCTTAAAATCCTCTAATGATTTTGAATTTTTTAACGTACAGGCAACTATTTAAACTGAGACCCTAAGTAACTATAGCTTCAACAAGATAAAAGGGTTATTAATGATGTCTCCACCGGTCAGCAACCCAGGCTACTTATATCTTATTGCTCTACTATGCATAGTTTGTAATCTTGATTCTCATTCAAGATGGCTTAAGGTCAACTCATCTGCTTCCAGGCCAGTAGGAACTGGAAAAGGGGAGGGGATGCAGGTTTCCATCCACTCACATTCTATTGGCCAGAAATTAGTTGTTTCTGCACTTAACTGCAAGGGAGGCTTAGAAATATAATTTTAATTCCATGTAGTCATACACTGTGTTGGAAATTAAGGGTTATATTACAATAGCAAAAAGTGAGAATGGATATTCAAGAACAATATGGTAGACTCAGTGCAGTTCAGTTCAGTTCAGTCGCTCAGTCATGTCCGACTCTTTGCAACCCCATGAATTGCAGCACGCCAGGCCTCCCTGTCCATCACCAACTCCCAGAGTTCACTCAAATTCACGTCCATCGACTCAGTGATGCCATCCAGCCATCTCATCCTCTGTTGTCCCCTTCTCCTGCCTACAATCCCTCCCAGCATCAGAATCTATTCAATTAGTCAACTCTTCGCATGAGGTGGCCAAAGTACTGGAGTTTCAGCCTTAGCATCATTCCTTCCAAAGAACACCCAGGACTGAGCTCCTTCAGAATGGACTGGTTTATGGTAGACTAGGTTATGATAATACATAGACCCAACTATGTTGGTACTCAACAAAATGGAAGTTAGTTTTGTCTCACAGAAGAGTTTTGGGTAAGTGAATATCAATTGTTGTAACTTTTCTGGATGTGGTCATTAGGTATCCAGTGGGTAGAGGCTCTGTCCTCTCACACATGTGGCTTTGAAGGTTGCCATCAACATTTCTATCCCAGAGAGCAAGAAAGGAGAAATGGCACAGAGACACACAGGTGGATCATTTTTATTGGCCAGTCCAGAAGTAGTTCACATCACTTCTACGCACATTCTATTGGCTAGTTCTCATTCGTATGACCATTGCTAAGTGAACTGCTGTAAAATTTGGTCTGGCTATGTGCCCAGGAGGAAGAGGAGAATAGAGATTTGGATAAACACCTAGGAAACTTCCCATCTCACACAATAAAATCCAAAGTCCTTACCAGACATAAAGCCCTTGAGAAGTGGCCCACAACTAACCTTCTTTAATCTTCCTTCCGCTGATTAGCTCCAGCTTCCCCAGTCCTCTTTCTGTTCCTTGACCTTATCAAGTTTGTTTTCACTCCAGGGTGTTTGCAACTGCTGTTTGTCTGTGTGGAACCTTTCCCCCAGATTTTCGCATGTCTCACTCCCTCACTTCATTGATTTATCATCTTAAAATCTACTAATGCATATATATGGAATTTAGAAAGATGGTAACAATAACCCTGTATACAAGACAGCAAAAGAGACACTGATGTATAGAACAGTCTTTTGGATTCTGTGGGAGAGGGAGAGGGTGGGATGATTTGGGAGAATGGCATTGAAATATGTATAATATCATATATGAAATGAGTCGCCAGTCCAGGTTCGATGCATGATACTGGATGCTTGGGGCTGGTGCACGGGGACGACCCTGAGGGATGGTACAGGGAGGGAGGAGGGAGGAGGGTTCGGGGTGGGGAGCTCATGTATGCCTGTGGCGGATTCATTTTGATGTATGGCAAAACCAATACAATATTGTAAAGTTAAATAAAAAAAAATAAAATCTATCTTCTAGAGAAACCATCTGTAGCCACTGTTTGTATACCTTCCACATCCTTGACTATTTCTCATCAAAGCCAAGTCCCTTATCATGCTTCATTTTTATTCATATAACTTGTTCATCTGTTTATCTATGGCTGGTGTCTACCCATAACCCATATTCATTTTGATTATATTATCTGCTTTATTCAGTTATATCCCTAACTGCCCAGAAAATTGCCATAGTAAGCACACAATAAATTTTTGATGATTTTTAGTAATTAATTAACTAAGATAGAAACTCTTTTGGTTACACATAAGATTTAATTCACCATAACATTTTATGAACCAATACCTCTCCACTCTTATGAATTTTCTCTATCTAAGAGCGTTCTCCAGAGTGTTAATGTTTGCATCCCTTATTTGTAGAATGGAGGTAATTACATACCTATTTCCTAGAATGATCATCAAGATTATACAAGGTAACGTATGTAAAATGCTGAGCACTGTGCGGCACTTGATCACACACACACTGCGCGGCACTTGATCACACACACACTGCGCATTCAACAAGTGTTAGCTCTGATTACTGCTACGGCTGCAGCTGCCTCTCGATTCCTATAAGGAAAGCTGTCAAAGTACAGAAAAGTGCGAGAAATCTATTAATCATTAACATATTTCTAAAATATTTCCTAAATTTATGGAGAGAATTAACTGATCTAAAATATAACTATTTGTTATCCTGATGGTAAAGGGAAAAGTGAGCAAGTTCTGAATTGCCTTTCATCTGTTCAAACTATCTAGATTTTGTCTTTCCAGCCCCAGTTTGACTGTAATAATATAACAGTTTAGAATATTACAGCCCTTCTTTCAACATGACCCACTGAAGAGAAAGCACAACAAAATCCTCTGGTAACAGTCTGTACTGTGTCTAATGCTTATTGATCATGACAGGGATTTCCATTTGGTTTTTACTTTCAAATTAAGAATACATTCAATCATAGAACCGACGATGTGCTATATTCCAGTTCACAGAACCACTAAAGGAGATACAGTTATGCAAGCTAATCCAGTCTCTTGGATAGTTCTTGTGAAGAACTATGATCAAACAACCCATGTGAATAAGGGTCACCACAAAATGGCTTTCGAAGATTAAAAGAGGCTGAGAATATTTAGCTAGTGAAAACACTGAAGTAATTGTTTTAAAATAAAGAATCATCCCGTTTGAATTTTGTATCAGTCATTTAAAAAATAAGCTCTTCCTTGACTCATTGGTATGAATATCTTTTCCCCTGATGTTACTAAATGATTTTATAGGCATTGGTAATGGGTCACCAATAGATAGGGTGAATGAGTGGGCCTAAGTCTCCATTACAGTTCGTTCTGGGCCTGGCAGTCTCTCCTTCCCAGATCTACCCAAAGAAGGTCAAAGGTTTTGTATATAATACCTTATGGGCATAGCATACAACAGCTGGAAGGAGTTGGGATGTCTGACAGTGATTGAAATGCAATTCCTATGAAAGTGCAGCACTTGAAAAATGGCACCCTTCCCCCACCACACCAGCACTCACCACACACAGTTTTAATTCCCATTCCAGCTTGTACTTGATATTTATTACACGGTTACCCAACCTCCTCTACTTCAGGCTGAGTGGCACACTGGGAAATGGAGCCTCTAAATGGATACAGAAATAGAATTGCTGAGGGAAAAAGAGAGAGGTTATGACTTTGGCTGACTCAGATGACAACTCTCCTTTTCTGGACAGTGGATTCCCTCGTCCTGAGGTTAAGGGATGGCAATGGGGCAGAGTCAAAGTCTTCCTCGTGCTTTGCGGTTGCTCTTGCTGTTCTGGTTCAAAGGGTAGTATCTGTGCCATCCAAGAAATTGTTTCTCAACACTTCCCCATGAATGATGTCATTGGTGGAAAGCTGGCAAGGCTCCCTGAAAGTTGACACATCTTCTCTTTGGTTTGCCACGCTGGTGCCACATTTTCATCTCTCTGTATATTTTCATGGGTAGTTTAATAAGACATTGAGAAGTATCTGTTAGGTATTGCTAAGTTGCTGCCATGCTATCCTGAAAGTCTTTCTACTTTATTTGATTTTGTTTTTTATTAAGAAAGATCAACTGAGCAGAATAACTGAATCTCAGGCTGAATAGGATCATAACAACCCTCTAAGGATTGATCTCGAACATTCAGTCTCTTTGATTGCTGGAGACAGAAAGGAATTTGGACACTATCTACTCCAGATCCATCACTTTATCTTAGGAATTTGAAGGTCCAACAGAATCAATGACTTGCCTGAGGACACAGCTCACGAGAAATAGAGAGCTGAGCAGGTAATCTATCACTTGGCTAATATTCTGTGTCACTTGTCTGAATGGAAACAAGGAAAGAGAAATAATGAATATTTATTATGGATCAGGTCTGTGCCGAGTGTTTTATATATATTCTCTATTTTTATCTTCATAAAAGTACATATTGTTATCCACATAATGTCAGTAAATAATTTTATTTTTATAAAAAGTAAGAGATTTTTAAATTTAAAGTTTCTGCCAAGCAACTCTTCAAATTACTAAACACATTTATCAAAGAGAGTAAAAACAAAATAGTGAGATGTCTTTATTTCTAATGACTATACTGTGTTTCCATCCAGGGTCCCTGCTGTTACTACTGAGGTAGCTAGGAATATGAGTTAGTAAGTAGGAACTCACATTTCAAAAATTATAGTTAGTGGGAAAGACTATGAATAAACTAGGAGGGATATCTCACTAGATGAGACTGTGAACCACCAAAGCACACACTATTAGATAATTATATCTAAGATCTAAGATCAGTCGCTCAGTCGTGTCCGACTTTGCGACCCCATGAACCGCAGCACGCCAGGCCTCCCTGTCCATCACCAGCTCCCGGAGGTCACTCAGACTCGCATCCATCGAGTCAGTGATGCCATCCAGCCATCTCATTCTCTGTCGTCCCCTTCTCCTCCTGCCCTCAATCCCTCCCAGCATCAGAGTCTTCTCCAATGAGTCAACTCTTTGCATGAGGTGGCCAAAATACTGGAGTTTCAGCTTTAGCATCATTCCTTCTAAAGAAATTCCAGGGCTGATCTCCTTCAGAATGGACTGGTTGGATCTTCTTGCAGTCCAAGGGACTCTCAAGAGTCTTCTCCAACACCACAGTTCAAAAGCATCAATTCTTCGGCGCTCAGCCTTCTTCACAGTCCAGCTCTCACATCCATACATGACCACAGGAAAGACCATAGCCTTGACTAGGCGAACCTTTGTTGGTAAAGTAATGTCTCTGCTTTTGAATATGCTATCTAGGTTGGTCATAACTTTCCTTCCAAGGAGCAAGCGTCTTTTAATTTCATGGCTGCAGTCACCATCTGCAGTGATTTTGGAGCCCAGAAAAACAAAGTCTGACACTGGCATTCAGTCAAATTCTTCATAGGATGTACCTCAACATATGCTATCACCTATGACTCCTTAGTTTCCCTTTTCTGTGCTCCACACTGACCACTCCCTTTTATTCTCATGGGCTTTATCCAGACAGGGAAGAGTAAAATTGGGTAGAGTTTCTCTTAGATTATAGTCCTGCCTTCCTGAGATTATACCGTGCTCTTGACTGGAATTTTGGTTGTTGTCAAAACTCTTCAAACAAACATTTGAAGTCCCTGGGTTTACCACCACGATGGCGTCTGTTTTATTATGTGTAGATTAGACTTTTTCTGTCTCATAAGGATGATCTTATCTTCTTTTCAAAATATTAGCAAATGCTTTTATTATCTCAACCATGTATTTATCATGTAGATTATTGTGACAATGTAATTGAATTGTGAGATAAATTGAAGTCACTTCCTCGGTATTAATCATGGAACCTCAGCTCTGGAAAGAACCTTAGGAAACCATCTCACCCAGTCCTCTTCGTCTAGGTGAGGGAATGCCTTATCAGGCACACCATTAGGCTTCTTCTCTTAACTAAATCCAGAAATGACACAGAACAATTTATCTCAAAATTCACTTCAGCTGACATTTAAAAAGTAGTGATCATTCGTTATGGTTAAACACAATCTTTTTAGTTTTGTTTAACTTTATTTCTTCTTCATTAGCTTTTTTTCTTTTTTTTAATCCCCCAGGAAAAGATGGGTAGAGAAAGGGAAGTATTCCAGAATTGTGGAATGACTATACAGGCAGAAGCCAGGCGAAAAAACAGAGGTGACCCCACAGTAGTTTGTTGAATGAACCTTGATCAAAAATAAAAGTGATTAAATAAACTTTGGGGAATGACCTTGACATTCAAAGAGGTTTGGGCCTGAATTTCCTGCATATGTTATATGAATTTTCCATCTCTCCAGAATGAACAGGAAAACAGTTGGTTGTTAAATCTAGGGAAGAACCAGAAGAAGAGAGAGGGTAGACTTCAGATTGGGGCTCATTGAAAAAGGAAGTTGCTTGGAGACCAGCTAGATTGTCTTTATTGCTGCAAAAGCAACAGTCATACCCCTCACAACCTCTTGGGTGTCCCAGAAGAATCTCTATTCCACAGGTAGAGCTTACGATGGGGAAAGTAGATGGGGAAATGCTCTGAGCACCAGGAGCCTCCAGGGCTCCCTTGGTGACTAAGGCTATTTTTATAATCCAACTGTGGACAGTATGACTTCAAAGACCCTATAGAAATCTGAGAGGCAATTTTTAATTTTTACTGTATCTTATTAACCTTAAAGTGTCTGGGTGCTTTTTTAGCTGGGATGAAATGCTTTTTCAGTACCAAACCAAAAATTTACCTTGACAGTCTTTTGAGGTAATGAAGGGAAACAAGAAAAGTGAGTGTTATTAGATGTGAAGAAATTTCCATTTTCCATCTCACTTTGACCTCTGACACAGCAGGCACACAGACAAAGGTTGGTTTTCAGGCAGTAGCTTATCAAACCAGGGTACATGGCATGCTCTCTGGGACATCCAGTTCACCCACAGTGGTGGGAACTTCTATCTGCTCCCTGTTTATTCAAGTGTCACATGTATAGCCTCACTGATAAATGTGCTTTCGTTTCAAATAGATTCTCCAGAACTTGGCATTAAATTGATTCTACAAGCACAGGGACACAAGGAGCAAGAGACTAACTTTGTACTTAGCTTTATGTTCCCTTGGTTGTTGTTCAATTACGAAGTCACGACCAGCTCTTTGCGATTCGTGGACTGCAGCATGCCAGGCTCCTCTGTCCTCCACTGTCTTCCAGAGTTTGCTCAAATTCATGTCCACTGAGGTGGTGATGCTAACCATCTCATCCTCTGCTCCCCCCTTCTTTTGCCTTTAGTCTTTCCCAGTGAGTCAGCTCTTCGCATCAGGTGGCTAAAGTATTTGAGCTTCAGATTCATTGTCAGTCCTTCCAATGAATATTCAGGACTGATTTCCTTTGGGTTGACTGGTTGGATCTCCTTGCAGTCCAAGGGACTCTCAAAAGTCTCCAGCAACACAATTTAAAAGCATCAATCCTTCATGCTCAGCCTTCTTCTTGGTCTAACTCTCACATCCATATGTGAGTGTGGGGAAACTAATAGCTTTGATGATACAGACCTTTGTCAGCCAAGTGATGTCTCTGCTTTTATTTTTTTTTTTTTTCAAATGCCATACTTCAGAGTCAATGATAATCATAGGAATCATCCTCCTCACTTTTCTTTCTTGTTCATCAACCCATGTTAATTTTCTCACTGCACTGCCCTGTGAGGGCGACTAGACCAACTAGGCCCTAAGTACTATGGTCTCCCAACTAGACCATAAGTTCTATGTGTTGTTGGCTGTTTAGACACACAAAGAGGGGCAGCCACAAAGTGGAAAGTGCCTGAATGGTTATTGAATAGTGATAATGGATGATAATATCGTTAGTTTAGTGAAAGTTTCCATAGGACCTACTATACCAGGTTTTGTGCGTACTGCCAGTAACATTAAGATGAGTAAGATGAGGTTACTTTAATCAGGGGCTTTTTTTTTTTTTTTTTTTTTTCTTGCAGGGGAAAATGGACAAAGGAAAGGATCAATGAGGGTGGGAGGGAAATGGGAAGAAAGAAGGGGAGTGATGGTGGGGAGGAGTATATGTAATTTCTTAACCAATGGCTTTCTGTTTTTAATCACAAAGAACACTTAAAAAAAATCATAGTGAATTCATCTTATATTAGGAGGTTTGTTCTCGAAATGAAAAGTTCAGGAAACAAAAAGTCCAGTTTGGGTGTCCTCATCTTTAGGCACATCTTGGTATTTTGTATTGGTAAGTCTATCTTTACCACAATATATTATTTAGGACAGGATCACATTTGTCACCTCTTCCTCCCTACTACCCAAAGTGGTATCAAACCCACAAAATAGTCAATAAACCTCCACAGAGTGAACAAATAAGTCTTTTTTTTTTTTTTTAAACTCTCCTGAGTGAACTGAATTTTTTGAGGCTCCTAAGTAAATATGTTTTCCTCTTTACTTTGTCTATTACAGCCAGATTATATGAGTGGGGTATTAAAGTCTCCCACTATTATTGTATCGCTCTAGAGAATGTCCTTTAGTTTTTGTTGGAGAAATGGTTTAGTGGTGCAAAATTCTCTCAACTTTTGCTTATCTGTGAAGCTTTTGATTTCTCCTTCATATTTGAATGAGATCCTTGCTGGATACAATAATCTAGGCTGTAAGTTATTTTCCTTCATCACTTTAATTACGTCTTGCCATTCCCTCCTGGCTTGGAGAGTTTCTATTGAAAGATCAGCTGTTATCCTTATGGGAATTCCCTTGTGAGTTATTTGATGTTTTTCCCTTGCTGCTTTTAATATTTGTTCTTTATATTTAATCTTTGTTAATTTGATTAATATGTGTCTTGGGGTGTTTCGCCTCGGGTTTATCCTGTTAGGGACTCTCTGGATTTCTTGAACTTGAGTGGTAATTTCCTTCTCCATTTTAGGGAAGTTTTCAACTATTATCTCCTCAAGTATTTCCTCATGATCTTTCTTTTTATCTTCTTCTGGAACTCCTGTGATTTGAATGTTGTAGCGTTTGATGTTATCCTGGAGGTTTCTGAAATTGTCCTCATTTCTTTTGATACGTTTTTCTTTTTTCTCGTCTGATTCATTTATTTCTAGGATTCTATCTTCTAGTTCACTAATCCTATCTTCTGCCTCTGTTATTCTACTATTTGTTGCCTCCAGGGTGTTTTGGATCTCATTTATTGCATTATTCATTATGTGTTGACTCTTTTTTATTTCTTCTAGGTCCTTGTTAAACCTTTCTTGCATCTTCTCAATCCTTGTCTCCAGACTCTTTAACTGTGATTCTATTTTGATTTCGAGATTTTGAATTAATTTCGCTATCATTATTCGGAATTCTTTATCAGGTAGATTCCCTATCTCTTCCTCTTTGGTTTGGTTTGGTGGGCATCTGTCCTGTTCCTTTAGCTGCTGGGTATTCTTTTGTCTCTTCATTTTGTTAAAATTGCCAAATTTAGAGTGTCCTTACTATATTCTGGTAGTTTGTTGAATTCTCTTTATTGAGGCGGTTTACAGGTCTTTTCAATATCTGATCTCTGCCTTGTTACAGAGGGGGCAGAGATGAACACCCAAATCTAAACCGGCCAGGTTCAGGCACTCAGATAATCCTCAGAAGCACAGACTTGGTTGAGTCTGCGTTTTATGCCCTTCCCAGATTCGAGTAGCGCAGGTGATGAAATGTTCAGCGAGCGCAGGTGCTGCGACTTATCGCCTCTCCGCCGCTCAGTTTTCTGGGTATACAAACAGCGCACTTTCTCAGGCAGATGTTGACCATCCAGAGCCCCAAGAAGCGTGAGTCAGCACAGAAACCTACTCACAGTTCCGTTAGACAGTGTCTCTCTAGGGCTATAATTGCCCGCCTCTGGCCCTGGCTGCCTGTCACGGGAGTGGGACGGCCTGCAGCCGGCCAACTCTGTGCAGCCCTTTGTTCCGTAGGTAGTCCTGATGGTGTCTTAAGTTAGGGCTGGCTTTTGATGTAGTAGATAACCGACAGTCTGGTTATTTCGCTCAGATAGCGCCCGAGATAGCCAGGCCAAATCCTTTCTCAAAGCAATGCAGGCCTCGCCGCTCCTCCTAGCCCAGCCCCCACTTGCCAATAGCAAATGCTGGTGTCCGCGCCACTTCTCCGCAAAAGGAGTTACCGCAGGGCTCGTTTTCTCGTTTTGAAGACAATGAGCTGTCTTTCTAAGTGCCTGATGTCCTCTGCCGGCATTGAGAAGTTGTTTTATCGAGTTTATTCAGCATTCAAATGTTCTTTTAATGGATTTGTGGAGGAGAAAGTATTCTCCCCGTCTTACTCGTCCGCCATCTTAGCTCCTCCTCCCCTAATCAGGGGATGTCTCTGCTTTTAAATACGCTCTCTGGGTTTGTCATAGCTTTCCTTTCAATGAGCAAGCATCTTTAGGGATTGTGTTAATCAGGGGCTTTCAGAATCTCTATCCAAGAACACTTCTTTCTCACCAAAAAATGTCAAATCTAAACTGCATTGAGTTTAATTTTTAAGTTGAAGAAAATTTTTTGGTAGAAAACAATGATTTTTAAAGGTGAACAGATGAACTAGGATGGAAATTACACCTGATACATAATATATATTATATATATAATAAATAATATGAGGCATCTTCTACTGATGTATTTTTGAGGGATGATTATGTCTCAATATGCCAGCAGATTTGGAAAACTCAGCAGTGGCCACAGGACTGCAAAAGGTCAGTTTTCGTTCCAATCCCAAAGAAAGGCAATGCCAAAGAATGCTCAAACTACTGCACAATTGCACTCATCTCACATGCTAGTAAAGTCAGGCTCAAAATTCTCCAAGCCAGACTTCAATAATACACGAACCATGAACTTCCAGATGTTCAAGCTGGTTTTCGAAAAGGCAGAGGAACCAGAGATCAAATTGCCAACATCTGCTGGATCATCGAAAGAGCAAGAGTTCGAGAAAAACATCTATTTCTGCTTTATTGACTATGCCAAAGCCTTTAACTGTGTGAGTCACAATAAACTATGAAGAATTCTGAAAGAGATGGGAATACCAGATCATCTGACCTCCCTCTTGAGAAACCTGTATGCAGGTCAGGAAGCAACAGTTAGAACTGGACAGGGAACAACAGACTGGTTCCAAATAGGAAAAGGAGAACGTCAAGGCTGTATATTGTCACCCTGCTTAATTAACTTCTATGAAGAGTACATCATGAGAAACACTGGGCTGGAAGAAACACAAGCTGGAATCAAGATTGCCAGGAGAAATAACAATAACCTCAGATATGCAGATGACACCACCCTTATGGCAGAAAGTGAAGAGGAACTAAAAAGCCTCTTGATGAAAGTGAAAGTGGAGAATGAAAAAGTTGGCTTAAAGCTCAACATTCAGAAAACGACGATCATGGCATCTGGTCCCATCACTTCATGGGAAATAGATGGGGAAACAGTGGAAACAGTGTCAGACTTTATTTTGGGGGCTCCAAAATCACTGCAGATGGTGACTGCAGCCATGAAATTAAAAGATGCTTACTCCTTGGAAGGAAAGTTATGACCAACCTAGATAGCATATTCAGAAGCAGAGACATTACTTTGCCAACAAAAGTCCGTCTAGTCAAGGCTACGGTTTTTCCAGTGGTCATGTATGGATGTGAGAGCTGGACTGTGAAGAAAGATGAGCACTGAAGAATTGATGCTTTTGAACTGTGGTGTTGGAGAAGACTCTTGAGAGTCCCTTGGACTGCAAGGAGATCCAACCAGTCCATCCTGAAGGAGATCAGTCCTGGGTATTCATTGGAAGGACTGATGCTGAAGCTGAAACTCCAATACTTTGGCCACCTCATGCAAAGAGTTGACTCATTGGAAAAGCCCCTGATGCTGGGAGGGATTGGGGGCAGGAGAAAAGGGTACAACAGAGGATGAGATGGCTGGATTGCATCACTGACTTGATGGACATGAGTTTGAGTGAACTCCGGGAGTTGGTGATGGACAGGGAGGCTGGTGTGCTGTGTTTCATGGGGTCGCAAAAAGTTGGACACGACTGAGCGACTGAACTGAACTATGTCTCTTCAAATAGAGATATACTCAAGTTTGTATATAGCACTTAATGCTTCTGGGCTTAAGGTAGTTCTAAAAATAATTTTGTCTTTGAGTGTCTGGATAGCAAACACTCACTGTAAAAAATATATAAAATATAGAAACCTGTATAAAAGAAAATGGAATCCTCTAGCAAACCTTTAATTAGCAATAACCACTGTTAACTTTCTGATATATCTTTTCTGGTTTTTTTTAATGCATTTTAAAAACATGATTAAGACTAGACAATATACAGTGTAATTTGGTGATCAGATCAGATCAGATCAGTCGCTCAGTCATGTCCGACTCTTTGCGACCCCATGAACTGCAGCACGCCAGGCCTCCCTATCCATTACCAGCTCTCGGAGGTCACTCAGACTCACATTCATCGAGTCAGTGATGCCATCCAGCCATCTCATCCTCTGTCGTCCCCTTCTCCTCCTGCCCTCAATCCCTCCCAGCATCGGAGTCTTCTCCAATGAGTCAACTCTTCGCATGAGGTGGCCAAAATACTGGAGTTTCAGCTTTAGCATCATTCCTTCCAAAGAAATCCCAGGGCTGATCTCCTTCAGAATGGACCGGTTGGATCTCCTTGCAGTCCAAGGGACTCTCAAGAGTCTTCTCCAACACCACAGTTCAAAAGCATCAATTCTTTGGAGCTCAGCCTTCTTCACAGTCCAGCTCTCACAGCCATACATGACCACAGGAAAGACCATAGCCTTGACTAGATGGACCTTTGTTGGCAAAGTGATGCCTCTGCTTTTGAATATGCTATCTAGGTTGGTCATAACTTTCCTTCCAAGGAGTAAGCATCTTTTAATTTCATGGCTGCAGTCACCATTTGCAGTGATTTTGGAGCCCAGAAAAATAAAGTCTGACACTGTTTCCACTGTTTCTCCATCAATTTGGTGACAGCATTTTACAAATATGAAACCAATGCCTTTGAAAAACATGTTTATTTATCTGGCTTTGCTATGGTTTAGGTGCAGCATATGAGATCTGGTTCCCCAACCAGATATCTAACCCTGGCCCCCTGCACTGGGAGCCTGAAGTCTTAGCCACTGGCCCACCGGGAAAGTTCCAAGCCAATGCCTTTTTATTTCTCCTTTTTATTTCCTTGTATCTTTTCCAAGTGCAAGGTTATCTTTATGAGCTTCTTGCCCCAGGAAGGGAGGGTGTTGGCAGTGCCTAGAAACTCTTTCAGTTCATTGTCACCCTTTCAGCAGTTTGTACCACCATCCAGCCATGTGCTATGACCAGAGTCCTTGGGGTCAGGCTTGGCTCTTTTCTCCTCATACCCCACATCCATTTGATTAATACATTCTATTGGCTCAACCTTCAAAATATACTTTAGCTGTGTCTTACAAATTTTGTGTGCTGTGCTCTCATTTTCATAGAGCTAAAAAAATCTTCCTAATTCCTCTTGATTTTTTATTTGACCAATGGGTTATTTAAAAGTATGTTATTTAGTTTCTGGATATTTGAGGATTTCCCAGATATATTTTTGCTCTGTATTTCTAGTTTAATTCTTTTACAAACAGAGAAGATGTGATTTGAACGATTTGAAATCTACTGAGATTTGTTTCATGGTCCAGAATATTGTTTATCTTGGTAAATGATCTATATGCACTTGAAAGAATGTCTATTTTGCTGACCAACGGTGCAGTGTTATACAAATGTCAGCTAGGTCAGGTTGATCGATAATGTTGTTTAAATCTTTGACTGTGATTGTGGATTTCTCTGCCTCTCTTTGATAGTCTATAATCTGTGTGTGTCTGTCATGTATTTTAAAGTTCTGGTATTAGTCATGTTATTAGTCTGTTATATGGTCATGATTGTTATTTTCCCTTAATGAATTAATTCCATCATTACAAAATCATCTTCTTTATCCCAGATAATAATCTTTGTTCAAAAATTTACTTTTTCTGGTATTAATATAGCCACTTCAACTTATTTTTTGACCTGTGTTAACCTGGTATATCTTTTCCCATCCTTTTACTGCTAACCAATTGGTATCTCTATATTTGTAACCTATTTGTGTCTCTTTTAGGCAGCATGTATTAGGTTTTGCTTTTGTTATCCAATATGACAACCTCTGCCTTTTATTTAGGATGTGTATGCTATTTAAATTTAATGTGATTGTTTGTGTCAAAATCAATTGTCTTGCTTTTACTCCTTGTCCTATCTGTTCTTTATTTCCATTTCTCCTAATTTTCTGTCTTCTTTTGGATTAAATTTTTATTTTTAAAGATTTTAAGTTTTATTATTAAAATATTTGTTTACTTATTTATTTATCTGACTGCACAGGGACTCAGTTGTGGCACATGGGATCCTTAGTGACAGCATGCGAACTCTTAGTTGTGGCATGTGGGATGTCTTTCCCTGACCTGGGATTGAATTCCAGTCCCCTGCATTAGGAACACAGAATCTTAACTGCTGAACCACCAGGGAACTTTCTGGATTGATTTTTTCTGATGACTCCATTTTATCTCCTTTCTTAAATCATTTACTATAACTCGTTATTATGTTTTCACTTGTGTTAGGATTTTAATACAAAATTTGAACTTATCCCAGTTTACCATTTTGCTGATGTACAAGAGCAATGCAATGTATACTCCTATTTCTCTCCTCCCTATCTTTGTGCTATTTTTTCATATATTTTATTTCTACATATTTTATAACCTACAATATATTGTTATCATTTTTATTTAAATAATCACTTCTCTTTTCAGAGAAATTTAATTAGCAATAGAGAAGCTATTATGATGCACCTATTTATTATTTCCAAAACTCCTCATTCTTTTGTGTAGATCCAGACTTCCATTTGGTATAAATTTTCCTTTGCCTCAAGGACTTTTAACATTTGTTGCAGTGCAGATGTTTTGGTGATAAATTATTTCAGCTTGGGTATGTTTGAAAATATATTTCGCCTCCATTTTTGAAAGATATTTCCCCTAGGCGTAGAAGTCTATTCAGCTGACACGTTTTCCCCCCACAGTGTTTTAAAAATGTCTGCTTGTTTACGTTGTTTCTGACCAACAGTTTGGTATCTTCCTTTTTTCTGTAGCCAGTACTTTCCTTTCCTCCCTGTTACTGGTTTCAAGGTTTTCCTTTATCTTTGCTTTATTGAAAATGTTGATTATGACGTGCTTTTGTGTAGTTTTTTTTTATGCTTCTTGTCTTGTGCTTTGCTGAATGTCTTGAATCAGAGTGTTTATAATTTCATCAAATTAGGAAAAAATATGCCTTTATTTCTTCAAATATTTCTATGTCTCCCTTTCTCATTCATGGATACTAGTTACAACTAGATTAGGACACTGAGGTTGCTCACATCTCACTGATGATGCTTCTTCCATGCTACCCACATCTGTGTGGGTATAAACAAACTTATACATTTGTTTAAGGTAGTGTTAGAGAGTCAGCTTTGTGAGACAGAAATAATGTGTGTCCTATCCACATCTTCAACTCCAGCATCTAATTCTGTGCCCTCCCATAGAAGGAATCCAAAAAAATATTCATTTGTGGACTAATTTGCATATAACTTTGTGTGGCTTCACTGTCTTCTTGTTTAACACTTACGGTGTTAGTTTGCTAGTAAGTACAATTTGTGTTAAATTGTGGATGTTGAAGACAAATAGGAAAAAGTGGTCTCCATAGTGCTTGGCAGAGGAGTTTTAGAGTGAAATACTCTGCAAGCTGTTCAACTGGAGTGGGAACAGTGGATTACTAAATCCATGACTTCATCCCAGATGTTTCTTTTATTGACTTACTTTCAACACTTCAAATCAACAAGTTAGATTAATACTAAATTGCAAATTGACCAAAGTAAACTTTTCCTTAGTTATTTCAGATTACTAGCATTCCAGGGAAATTATAAATCAGTTCAGTTCAGTTCAGTTCAGTGGCTCAGTTGTGTCCGACTCTTCGCGACCCCATGAATCACAGCATGCCAGGCCTCCCTGTCCATCACCAACTCCCAGAGTTCACTCAGACTCACGTCCATCGAGTCAGTGATGCCATCCAGCCATCTCATCCTCTGTCGTCCCCTTCTCCTCCTGCCCCCAATCCCTCCCAACATCAGAGTCTTCTCCAATGAGTCAACTCTTCGCATGAGGTGGCCAAAGTACTGGTGTTTCAGCTTCAGCATCATTCTATCCAAAGAAATCCCAGGGCTGATCTCCTTCAGGATGGACTGGTTGGATCTCCTTGCAGTCCAAGGGACTCTCAGGAGTCTTCTCCAACATCACAGTTCAAAAGCATCAATTCTTCCACGCTCAGCCTTCTTCATAGTCCAGCTCTCACATCCATACATGACCACTGGAAAAACCATAGCCTTGACTAGATGGACCTTTGTTGGCAAAGTAATGTCTCTGCTTCTGAATATGCTATCTAGGTTGGTCATAACTTTCCTTCCAAGGAGTAAGCATCTTTTAATTTCATGGCTACAGTCACCATCTGCAGTGATTTTGGAGCCCCCCAAAATAAAGTCTGACACTGTTTCCACTGTTTCCCCATCTATTTCCCATGAAGTGATGGGACCAGATGCCATGATCGTCGTTTTCTGAATGTTGAGCTTTAAGCCAACTTTTTCATTCTCCACTTTCACTTTCATCAAGAGGCTTTTTAGTTCCTCTTCACTTTCTGCCATAAGGGTGGTGTCATCTGCATATCTGAGGTTATTGATATTTCTCCCGGCAATCTTGATCCAGCTTGTGTTTCTTCCAGTCCAGCGTTTCTCATGATGTACTCTGCATATAAGTTAAACAAGCAGGGTGACAATACACAGCCTTGACGTTCTCCTTTTCCTATTTGGAACCAGTCTGTTGTTCCCTGTCCAGTTCTAACTGTTGCTTCCTGACCTGCATACAGGTTTCTCAAGAGGCAGGTCAGGTGGTATGGTATTCTAATAAATATTCTTCTTGCTTTTGTCTTATTTGTCTTTGAACTTCATGCCATTATTTTAACAAACTTTTTTTCTGGTTGGCTTAAACTTGACCATCTGGAGGTTATATTGATTTTATTTAAAATAATGCACAGCATTCTGAAATGGGAATTTTATTTTAATAGGCAGTAATGGTCTTTTGTAGGTGCCTGAGATGAGATGAGATGATTGAAATACAGGAAAACATGAGTAACTAGTCAATATCAAAGGAGTAGCAGGGAAAAAAACACAAATATTTGTTTTTCTGTCTTTGCATGTGCATTGCAATAATATATTTAATTTAAAAACATACTTAATTCTTAGACAATCTGAATCTGATTTTTTCTTGAATAAGTATTTACAATTTATTTATACTTCAGTCACAACAAGAGAGGAAATGGAAATACATCTAGCAAAATACTTCTCTCTTTATAAGAATAGAATTATGAACTTTTCCCCTTAAAAGCTCAGAGAAAAGCGTGTTGTGGTACCACATACAGTAATACCACATTACTTTCTCTCCTAGCCATTCGTTCTTCCCTGGGTACCTCACATGTCTTTATGACTTCTAGCCTCCCAGGGCCAACCTTTCCTTTAATACCAGTTAACTTAATCCAAGATCCTGACCTGCACAACTGCATGAAGTCCAGGTTGTATAGTTGCCCTCATCAAGTATATCTGAGAGTCCTCATGGATGCTTATAGTTCCTCAAAAATGTTTCCCTACATTTGTCCCTTCAGCCAGCCACTGTTCTCCAAGCTTCTGCTCCCCTATCATACGATAGCTTGTCCACCCTGCTGTGGCTTCTCCCTTACCACACCCTATGCATGGGTCTGGACACCTTCATTTCTCTGAAACAGCAGTAAATAAGTTTGAGTTTTTAAGGAAACTTCATCAAAGGCTTGGAGGTTACTAAATGGACTGTAAGTAATATTCCTAAATATCCAACTATCACTACACTTAATTCCATTGTCTGTGCCCTTCCGTGTGTCATCCTCTAAGCTTTCTTTCTCCTTGATCCTCAGAATGCTGCCTTATTCAAGGATCATTGCCTGCATCCTCCTACCTGAAATCCAGCTCAATTACTCATGAGCTGGATCCCCTCCTAGGGGATCTCCTAGATCTTTTCCTTTCTTGCTCTTAGGTTAGCTGGTAGGAGGAGCTCCTATTTCTTTAGGAGCACATCTACTTTCCATTGTTGGAGAAGGAAATGGCTCTCCAGTATTCTTGTCTGGGAAATCCTATGGAGAGAGGAGCCTGACAGGCTGTAGTCCATGGGGTCGCAGGAGTAAGGCACAACTGAGAGACTAGACCACCACCACCACCACCCTCCACTGCAGCACGTGGTCTGCCTATCCATCTCCCTCATCCATTGCTTAGACAAGACACTCTCAACGGCTGACTCTACATCTCCCAAGGTCTTAACAGCACTTCAGCAGAACAAAACCAAGCATTCCAGCACTTTAGAACCAACCTCATTTACTTCTTCATGGTCTGCCCTCTGGTAAAAGATGAAGATCAGATCAGATCCCAAGGCTCTTCTTGGCACTGGCTGGGGGTATTGCAATGTCTCTCAGGAACCCTTTCATTTATGGCACTCCTGTGAAAATTAGAAAAAAGTGCTATTTCTCCCAGAAGACTAGCACCGCATGGACTGGGGAGCAGAGTGTTGCCAGAGTTCTCTCCTCTTAGACAAGTGTCCTGGAGTAGGAGCCAATCTACCTGCAGCTCCATGGTGGCTCTGATTCTGCAAAGGCTTAGACCTGGCAAAGATCCATCCCAGGGTAGGTCATAAGAAAAGAGCTCAACTTGTGCTAAAACATCTGCATTAATACTAATATTAGTATCACCTTGTTGGTTTAGGGCTTTCTGTGGGACTCTCCCCCATCTCCCTCCCCACCCCCCACCAAAGGGAGAGTTTATAGGTTATAAATCTATAACCAAACTGGCTCACAGATGGTTTATTCTAGACCAAAAGGAACCTCTGCTCCAGGATATATACCAGCTCCCCTCCTTGAACACAAGAAATACTCTTACCTTAAACCTTCAAAGTACAGATCCCAACTTCTTCAAGAAGACCTTTTTATTGAGAGAAAAACTTTTGTTTACCTTCTTGAAAATTGCTTATAATTTTAAAAGGTTTAAAAAAATAGAAGAGGCAAAACCCAACTTGTTTCCCTGATTCTTATTACATTACAGTGGAACTTTCTGGATGAGAGGTTTTTAGGATGAAAATCTCATTTTTCTATTGAGAGGAAGAAAAAATCAAGAATGTTTAAAGAAAAATAAAAAGCTTTTACATGTCTACATTTATTATCTGACTTAAGGGGAACACACCAATAACTGCTGCCCTATCAAGTTTAGGCACAGTACACACCCCTCACCCTTCCCTCCCAGTCCGGCAAATTGGGGCAGAGGAGGTCTTCATGGGGCAGGCAAGGTCTCAGCTAAGCCCTGAGGGACTCGGAGAATCCCCAGGCCAGACCCTCATCCCTTGTAACATCTGGCGGTTACATGCATAAGCCTAGTTTACAGAGCAGAACATGAGACCTAGAGCTTTCAGGCCCCTCTCTGCTTCCATGATTCCTTTCTGCAAGCTTATTCATCATTGTTTGTTAGAGTGTATTGTGTACTCTGGGTTGCAAATCGCAAAATTGCAAGTAAAGAGGGGAGCCACCTGTCTTATCTGGGTCACAGACATGATGCCAGCTTTGAGATCATGCAGAACAGAACATTAAGTCTGGTCAGGGCATCCATGAAGACTCCCTGGAGGAGAAGGCTGAGGCCTTGAAGGCAAGGAGATACCAGCTAGGCATATTCCAAGCTCTGCTTCTAGACTGGGGCCAGGACAAGAGCCTGGGATCCCGGGAAGTTAGGAGAGCTGCAAATTGTGGCGTGGAGGCAGGAGTAACGGTAGGGTAGGGAAGGTGGGAGGGTGAGGGCAGGGTGAGAACCTGAGTGGGCCAGGTCCAAATGCTGCCAGGGTCTCCATGGCCCAGCTTGGAGGCACTGCTCCCTCCTTGATGATCTTAGGGTCTTCCCCTCACCTTGGAAGGGAGGCAGGATGGCCCATTTCAATACAAAGTCCTTATTCTTTTTCTCTGTTTTGATTCTTGCTCCAATCCTCAAATACTGTGTATATAGGTTGAAGTTTACGCTACTAGAGAGAATAAATAAATAAAAAGTCACAAAAAAGGGCTCTTTGCTAACACTTTAGTGTTTGTTCATGTCCTTATTTGCTTGTTTTGAAAACTAAAACATTTCTAAAAACATTAAAAAAAAACCAGGAAATATGGTGCTTGTGATTGCAATCTCATGTACATTCTCTTTTTTTCTCTGTGAATGTCTTCTATATGCAAGTGAAATCTCGCTGGTTATATGTGGGCAAGTTTCCAAAGAAACCCCAATAGCATGAGGAATTACCCCTGCTTCACCGTGTTGGCCAAATTTTAGTTTCAGGCAAAGAATCTTACAAAAACAATCTGTGAAACAAGAATGTATTTGTCTAAAGTAATAAATAAGCTCTCAAGTATCCCCAGTGGGGATATAATTTTATCAGCTATTATTTAGCAATCTTAGATATGGTCTTAGAGATGAAGCTGTTCTGTGTTCTTTTGAAAGAAAACTACAATAGCCTCATACATCAAGTGCCTGGCTACTGAAGGTGTTGGAGATACCATTTATATGAGGCCATCTATTTGACTCAAGTTTATTTTGTTACTGTCTTTTTTAAAAAATAAAGCTATTAAATGGAATATTGACTAATAGGGTCCTTAGATATTCATGTAAGTAGACTGAAGGATTGTAAAAACACAGAAATATGAACATGTTCCTATCATGGGGATTAAAATACTTGCTTCCCTCCAGTGATGCATAAGACAGAATAAAGGATCCACCTCCTCTCTCCCTGCTTCCCCAAATACCCCCTGGAGAGTGGGTTCACACAAGGGTGAACTTTGGGGTATAAATCTGGGATGAGATGGTCTTCTAGAAAATAAATGTGTGTGTGTGTGTGTGTGTGTGTGGGGGAGGGGGAGAGAGAGAGAGAGAGAGAGAGAGAGAGAGAGAGAGAGAGAGAGAGAGAGAGAGAGAGAGAGAGAGAGAGAGAGAGAGAGAGAGAGAGAGAGAGAGAGAGAGAGAGAGAGAGAACTTTGGTTATCCTAGGGTTGCTGAAGACCTTTGAAACGTGAAAGGTTATATCAGCTGCTTACTCCTCTCCACAACCACCATTGTAGTCTTTTGTATTCATGCCCTAAGAAAGGTGAACACTCAGACATTTTATGTTTGAGAATCTAAAAAGGGAGCTACTAGCCTGCAAGAGGGAAGACACTGGTTCTGTGAGTGGTGGATGCTGAGAACACGTTGAATCTGAAGAGTAAGTGTGTCTATGAGTGGTGGCAGGGGACACGGTTGTCTCATTTAGAGACGTCAGGTTAGTGTGTGGAGCAGGGGCAGAACACAGGACCTGACCTGCTGCCACAGACTAGCCACCACTTCTCTATGCTCATCCTGTTATCACAATAGGAAAAGTTGTCACGTGACTTAGGGATTGCAGGT
The DNA here is from genome assembly GCA_935064755.1 of Tragelaphus eurycerus. Taxonomy (NCBI): domain Eukaryota; kingdom Metazoa; phylum Chordata; class Mammalia; order Artiodactyla; family Bovidae; genus Tragelaphus; species Tragelaphus eurycerus. The sequence goes on along the minus strand of CAKXYN010000010.1, from coordinate 22,873,412 downwards.
CCCTAGGACCTTAGAACACCCTGAGCTGGGCTCAGGGGGAACACTACAAATCATTTCAAGTGACTCCAGTTCATGAGGGACTGAGCCATGGGGGAGTGATGGGAGAGATCACAGGCTCTCTTAGATCAAGAATGATGATCATTAGTAAACATGTATGCGAAGTTTGAAGTAGGGAAAGGAAAAACACAGACATACAGGTAAGTCCTTATCACAGGACCTTGTCTTAACGACAGGCAGAAAAGTGAGAGCAACATAGTTTTGTTACGTTTGTATGTTATGGGAAATCAATGTGTAGGCTGGTTATGATTTCAGCGGAGACTTGGTGTCCTCTTCCAAGCTCACTGGTTATTGGCAGAACTCAGTTCTGTATGGTTGTAGGACTGAGATCCTGCACCCCTAGAGGCCCTGTTTCCTGCCCCATGGTCCTGCTCACAACATGGTGGTTTACTCCTTCCAATCCAATAGGAGAGCATCACTGCTGCTATAAAGCTTCTCAGGAAAGAACTGAACTGTGTCATAAAGAGTTCACTTGATTAGGTCAGGCCCAGCTGGGATGACATTCCCTCCACACTGCCACCCTTTTAACCATTTTTAAGTGTATAGTTCAGTGGCATTAAGTATATTCATTATCCTGCAACTATCACCACTATCCATCTCTAGAAGTTTTTCAACATCCTGTGCTGATGCTGTGCCCATGAAACAACAACTTTCTACCTCTCCCACCTCCCAGCTCTAGTAATCACTGTTGTATCTTTCAGTGAATTTGACTATACTAGTTACCTCATATAGGTGGGATTATACAGTGTTTGCCTGCCATTTGTCTTCAAATTTCATCCACGTTGTAACATATATCAGAATTTCACTGGACTGAGAATATTCCGTCGAATCTATATACCACACTTTGTCTATCCATTCACCCATCGATCAACATTTAGTTTGTTTCTATCTTTAGGATCATATGAACAAATATGAGTTTACTTTCACTTCTTTTGTGAATTTACCAAAAGTGAAATTGCTGGATGGAATGGTAATTCAGTGTTTACTGAAATATTATCATACTATTTCCACATTGTTTTATATCTCAACCAACTGTGCACAGATACACTAACGCTGGCCGTTTTCCACTTTTTTGATAACAGCCTTACGACTGGATATGAAGTGATATCTCTCTGTGGCTTTGATTTGCATCTCCCTAATGATTAGTGATTTTGAGCAACTTTTCATGTGTTTATTGGCAGTTTTAAATTTTTTTAGAAAATGTCTATACAAGTCCTTTGTTCATTTTTTAATTGAGTTGTTTGATTTTTAGGCTTTCAACTAATTCAAAGTCAGCTGATTAAGGACCTTTATTATATCTGTGCAGTCCTTTTACTTTTGCACCTCATGTAACTTAATCATGGAAGTGGAATATCATCGTATTCATAAGACCCAAATGCATGAAAGGTGAAGAGATTATATAGGAGATTATTCTAGGAGTCTGAAATCTTACAGGTCATCTGAGAAGAATGCCTCACACAGTTTGATATGAAGCCAATTCAAAATAATGAATTCTCCCCGGATGCTGTGAAGCTTCATTTCAATCCAATTTCCTCAATTCTAAACAACTGTAAACTCTGCTAGGAGGACAGTATTGAAGAAATTAGTATTTTTCAAGCTCAGTAAAGCTCATAAACCTTACACAAGCTATAACTTTGAAAAAATCCTGTCCGTGATACATGAAAGAACAGCATTATTATTTACAAAGCAGGTTAGACATTTCCTAAGAAAACTGGACTTCCTTTTCATCTCTTCCTTAAAAAGTAAAAGGTTAATCGCTCTACAGGTCACTGGGTAAGGGCTCTCTGGTTTCTCCCCTTTCACTAACTATGTAAAGAATGTTCAAGAGCCTTCCTTCTCTGGTCAGAGTCTCAGACACCTGTTTTAGAGAGAATCTGGTCACTAGGACAAGACCATAGAGAATGATGGGGGCTTCCCTCGTGGCTCAGATGGTAAAGAATCTGCCTGCAATGCAGAAGACCTGGATTTGATCCCTGGGTAGGGAAGATTCCCTGGAGAAAGGAATGGTAATTTACTCCAGTGTTCTTACCTGAAGAATTCCCTGGATAGAGGAGCTTGGCAGTCCATGGGGTTGCAAAGAGTTGGACATGACTGAGCGACTGCACTTTCACTTTCATAGAGAATAAAGAGAGGATTCAGAGAAGCTAATGTAAAATTCAGGGAATGATTCTGTAAGAAAGGTTGTTTCTCTTTCTACAACTCCCCCCACCTTTTTTTTTTTTTTTTTGGATGGAGAAGAAATGACCAAGAAGAGAATTGCTGTTCAGTCACTAAATCATGTCCAACTCTTTATGACCCCATGGACTGCAGCACATTAGGCTTCCCTGTCCTTAACTATCTCCTGGAGTTTGCTCAAATTTATGTCCATTCAGTAGGTGATGCCATCCAACAATCTCATCCACTATTGTCCCCTTCTCCTACCCTCATTCTTTCCCCCATCAGGGTCTTTTCCAATGAGTTGGCTATTTCCATCAGGTGGCCAAAGTATTGGAACTTCAGCATCAATCCTTCTAATGAATATTCAGGGTTGATTTCCTTTAGGATTGACTGGTTTGATCTCCTTGGTGTCCAACGGACTCTCAAGAGTCTTTTCCAGCACTACAATTCAAAAGCATCAATTCTTTGGTGCTCAGCCTTCTTTATGGTCCACCTCTCACATCCATACATGACTATTGGAAAAAAAAAAGCTTTGACTATATGAAACTTTGTCAGCAAAGTGATGTCTTTGCTTTTTATTTTTATTTTATTTTTTCGTTGGGGAATGGTGGGATTAACCCAACCAGCCCAAGGTTGAGAGAAGTATTCACAAGCAGCTGAGCTTTCTGACCCTGTCTTTGCTTTTTAATATGCTGTCTAGGTTTGTTATAGCTATTCTCCCAGGAGCAAGCACCTTTTAATTTAATGGCTGTAGTCACCATCTGCAGCTATTTTGGAGCCCAAGAAAGTAAAATCTGCCACTGTTTTCACTTTTCCCCATCTATTTGCGTGAGGTGATGGGACCAGATGCCATGATCTTAGTTTTCTGAATGTTGAGTTTTAAGCCAGCTTTTTCACTCTTCTCTTTCACTTTCATCAAGAGGTTATAAATTCGTCTTTGCTTTCTGCCATTAGAGTGGTATCACCTGCATATCTGAATTTGTTGATATTTCTCCTGGCAATCGTGATTCCAGCTTGTGAGTCATCCAGCCTAGCATTTCGCATGATGTAGTCTGCATAGAGGTTTAAATAAGCAGAGTGACAATAAAAGCCTTGCCGTCCTCCTTTCCCAATTTTGAAACAATCAGTTGTTCCATGTCTGGTTCTAATTGTTGCGTCTTGACCTTCATACATGTTTCTCAGGAGACAGGTAAGGTGGTCCAGTATACATATCTCTTTAAGAATTTTCCAGTTTGTTGTGATCCACACAGTTGAAGGATTTAGAATAGTCAATAAAGCAGAAATAGACATTCTCCTGGAATTCCCTTGCTTTCTCTATGATCCAACAAATGTTGGTAATTTGATCTCTGGTTTCTCTACCTTTTAATTCAGCTTGTATATATAGAAGTTCTCGATTCATGTACTGTTGAAGCCTAACTTGAAGGATTTTGAGCATTACCATGCTAGCATGTGAAATGAGTACATTTGTAGGGTAGTTTGGACTTTCTTTGGCATTGCCCTTCTTTGGGATTGGAATGAAAACTAAACTGACCTTTTCCAGTCCTGTGGCCCCTTCTGAGGTTTCCAAATTTGCTGGCATATTGAGTGCAGCACTTTCACAGCATCATTTTTTAGGATTAGAAATAGCTCAGCTGGAATTCCATAACCACCACTGGCTTTGTTCACAATATGCTTCCTAAGGCTCACTTGACTTCATATTCCAGGGTGTCTGGCTCTAGATGAGTGGCCACACCATTGTGGTTATCTGTGACATTAAGACCTTTTTTTGTATAGCTCTTCTGTGTATTCTGGAGAAGGCAATGGCATCCCACTCCAGTACTCTTGCCTGAAAAATCCCTTGGATGGAGGAGCCTGGTGGGCTGCAGTCCATGGGGTTGCTGAGAGTCAGACACGACTGAGCGACTTCACTTTCACTTTTCACTTTCATGCATTGGAGAAGGAAATGGCAACCCACTCCAGTGTTTTTGCCTGGAGAATCCCAGGGACGGCAGAGCCTGGTGGGCTGCCATCTATGGGGTTGCACAGAGTTGGACACGACTGAAGTGACTTAGCACTTAGCAGTCTGTGTATTCTTGCCACCTCTTCTTAATATTTTTCTAGTGCTTCTAGTTGTATAACCAAAGCTTTTATTCCTATACAGATTCGGAAAATAAGAACATATATTATCTTATTGAATCTTTATACAGTGTTAGTATATTAATAGATATTTGAGTCAAATCACAAAATTAAGTACCACTCAGTAAGAACAATAAGTATTTAATTTATAGGATTTTCATATAAGAAAATAATGAGAGACATAGAAAAAATATGTGTATAGTAATGCTTATCACAGCGTTATTTATATTAATTGCATTATATAAAATGCAATTGTAGCAAATAAATTATGGCACATTAATTAAAACATATTATCCTGTTATTAAAAGGATCCTTTTAAAAAGTTTTTGTGTCAGTGTTTTATTTTTAAATTTTATTATTTATTAATGTATAATTCATGTATAATATTATGTTCATTTTCAGTATAAAACAGTGATCAATCAAATACATTAGAAAATGTTCACCATGATAAGTCTAGTAACTATTTGTCACCAGAGAAAATTAGTATAATATTGTTGACTATATTTTTTATGCTGTATATTATATCCCTATGATATTTATTTTATAACTGAAAGTTTGTATTTGGTAATCTCCTTTGTCTATTTTACCCAACTTCTCACCCCTCTGCTCTCTAGAAACCACCAGTTTCCTCTCTGTATTTATGTTTGTTTTTTTCTTTTTTTGCCACATGGCATGTAGAATCCTAGTTCCTCCACTGGAGATCAAATCTGCATCTCCTGCATTGGAAGCACAGAGTCCTAATCACCAGACCACCAGGGAAGTTCCTGGTTTATTTTGTTTTTCAGATTCAGCATTTGAGTGAGATCTTACAGTATTTGTCTTTCTCTGTCTGATTTATTTCCCTCAGCATAATGTCCTCTAGGTCCATTAGTGTTGTCACAAATGCTGAAAGTTCATTCTTCTTTATCCCTAAACAATATTGATTCCGTGTGTATATATATATGTATACATACACACACCACATCTTCATCTGTCCCTCTATTGATGGACACTTGGTTCCTTTTATTATCTTAGCTCTTGTAAATAATGCTGCAGTGAACACAGATGTGCATATACCATTTCAAATTTGCATTTTTGCTTTCTTCAAAAAAAAAAAAAATATCCAGAGGTGGAATTGTTGGATCATGTAGCAGCTCTATTTTTAATTTTTTGAGGAACCTCCATACTGTTTTCCATAGTAGTTGTGCCAATTTACATTCTTACCAATAGTACACAAGGGTTCCTTTTTCTCTATATCCTCATCAACACTTGTTATTCCTTGTTCTTTTTGATGATAGCCATTCTGACAGGTGTGAGGGAATATTGCATTGTGATTTTGATTTGCATTTTCCTCATGATTAGTGATGTTAGGTAATTTTTCTTATGTTTGTTGGCCAACTGTATGCCTTCTTTGGAAAAATATGTATTCAGGGTCTCTGCAAATTTTTCAATTGGGTTCTTTGGTTTTTTGATGTTGAGTTCTATGTTCAAGCTGGATTTAGAAAAGGCAGAGGAACCAGAGATCAAATTGACATCTGCTGGATCATCCCAAAAGCAAGAGAGTTCCAGAAAAGTACCTACTTTTGCTTAATTGACTACACCAAAGCCTTTGACTGTGTGGATCACAACAAACTGTGGAAAATTGTTCAAGAGATGGGAATACTAGACCACCTGACCTGTCTGCTGATAAATCTGTATGCAGGTCAAGAAGCAACAGTTAGAACTGGACAGGGAACAACAGACTGGTTCCAAATAGGAAAGGAGTACATCAAGGCTGTATATTGTCACCCTGCTTATTTAACTTCTATGCAGAGTACATCATGCAAAATGCCAGGCTGGATGAAGCACAAGCAGGAATCAAGATTGCCGGGAGAAATATCAATAATCTCAGATATGCAGATGACACCACCCTTATGGCAGAAAGTGAAGAACTAAAGAGCCTCTTGATGAAAATGAAAGAGGAGAGTGAAAAAGTTGGCTTAAAATTTAACATTCAGAAAACTAAGATTATGGCATCTGGTTCCACCACTTCATGGCAAATAGATGGGGACACAATGGAAACAGTGAGAGACTTTATTTTTCTGGGCTCCATAATCACTTCAGATGTTGACTGCAGTCTTGAAGTTAAAAGACACTTGCTCCTTGGAAGGAAAGTTATGACCAACCTAGACAGCATATTAAAAAGTGGAGACATTACTTTGCTAACGAAGATCCATCTAGTTAAAGCTGTGGTTTTTCCAAAAGTCATGTATGGATATCAGAGTTGGACTGTAAAGAAAGTTGAACTCTGAAGAATTGATGCTTTTGAACTATGGTGTTGGAGAAGACTCTTGAGAGTCCTTTGGGCAGCAAGGAGATCCAACCAGTTCATCCTAAAGGAAATCAGTCCTGAATATTCATTGAAAAGACTGATGATGAAGCTGAAACTCCAATACTCTGGCCACTTGATGCAAAGAACCGACTAATTGGAAAAGACCCAGATGATGGGAAAGATTGAAGGTCGGAGGAGAAGGGGATGACAGAGGATGAGACAGTTGGATGGCATCACTGACTTGATGGACATGAGTTTGAGTAGTCTCTGGGAGTTGGCGATGGACAGTGAAGCCTGGTGTGTGCAGTTCATGGGATCACGAAGAGACATACGTGACTGAGCAACTGAACTGAACTGTATGAGTTCTTTGTATATTATGGGTTTATCATTTGCATGTATTTTCTCCCATTTAGTAGGCTACCTTTTCATTTCATTGAGTTTCCTTCTTTGTGCAGAGCCTTTTTAGATTGATGGACTTCCATTTGTATTTTTGATTTTGTTCCCCTTGCCTGAGGAGACATCTCCAAAAAATATTGCTAAGATCAATGTCAAAGAGTGTACTGTCTATGCTTTCTTCTAGGAATTTTATGGTTTGGGATTGTACAGTTAGGTCTTTAATCCATTTTGAGTTTATTTTTATATATAGTGTGAAAAAGTAGTCCAGTTTGATTCATTTGCATGTAGCTTTCCTGTTTTCCCAACATCGTGTATCTAAGAGGCTGTCTTTTCCTCAGTGCACATTCTTGACAGTTTTACTTCTTCCTTTGCAATTTATAATCTTTTAAATTCTTTTTCTCTGATTTCTGCATCTAGGACTACCAATAGTGATGAGAGTGTACATCTTTGTATTAGTCCTGATCTTAGATATAATGCTTTTAGTTGTTGAGTATCCATGGACAGAGGTGCCTGGTGGGTTACAGTCCATAGGGTTGCAAAGAGCTGGGCATGACTAAAGCGACTTAGTAAAAAATAAAAAATAAAAAAAAATTATGTCAGCTATGGGTTTGTCATATATGGTCCTTATTATGTTGAGGTATGCTTCTTCAATGCCCACTTTGTTGCATGTTTTTATCATTGATGGATGTTGAATTTTGTCAAAAGCTTTTACTATGTCTATTGAGATAACCATGTAATTTTTGTCCTTCACTTGGTTAAAGCGGTATGTCACATTGATTGATTTCTGAATATTAAACTATTCTTGCATCTCTGGGATAAATGCCACTCAATATTTAAACATGTCTTTTAATGTATTGTTGAATTTGGTTTTCTCATGTTTTGTGGAGGTGGAAAGTATTAATGTTATGGGAAAATGAACAGGATACAACATTTGGTAAAAAATAGAGAGACACTGTTTTGTACGTAGTATATTATCTCAATTAATGTATTTAGGCATATGGGGAAATCAACTTAAATGTATCAAAATATTATTATTGTTACTGAATGATTGAATTATGAGTGATTCCTTTTGTAAACACTTTTGCATTTTCCAGTTACTGTAAAAACTCATATTATTTTTATAACTATAAAATATATGAATGCTGGCTTTTAGAAAGAAATAGTAAATGAAGGGTAAAATAAGCATTTTAAATTATTCTTCATTCAATCTAGTGACTCAGTTGTAAGAAACTCAGTCTGAGTACTTGTGTTTTTAGGAAAGGAATATGTAAGTCATATTGGCTTGTAAGTCTCATATTGGCTCTTTCTTGTCTATGTTTATAAACAGTTTAGTTTAGAAACAATTCACAAACTTTTAGAGGCACCATTCACTTTCTGTTATAATCTCTGGGAATAATAACCATTGCACTATCTAGACTAATCTATACTCTGTTGCACTTTTCTGTTTACTTGGTTCCATCCCTTTCAAGACTGTGAAGTCCTTGAGGACAGAACCAGTGTCCTTAGCACTTAGCTTAATGCTTGGCACACCGGCTAGAGGAATCTTTCAGCAATGCTCCTATGAGATATAACATGTCACATAGCTTACTTTCTTACTAACTCCTCCAGGAAAAATTAGTTGCAAAATATATGCTTAAAAACCAAAGGACATAAACCATTGTATACCTGATATAAAAACAACTATGGTTTGGAGAACCTCTCTCACAAAATGACAATTGGGATTTAGAGCAGTAGCCCATGATTCATTCATCATTAGCTAGATAGCAAAAACACTGTGGGGCTGAAAGCATTTTTAGCTTGAGACAATAACCAGTAAAGCTCATCTTCCTATTTTTTATAGCTGGGGACTGCTTCTACTAGGAGAAACTGAATTTCAGAGAAGTTAACTCAACTGTCCTAAGGCACATAGTTAACGCATGCAGAGCTAGGGGCTTAAAACCAGGTCTCTGGACTCCAATGACAAAGCTTCATCAGTGTACACTACAGCACAGGCCTGCCGAGTGACTTCTCTGCATTGGGTGAAAGTGAAAGTCGCTCAATCTGACTCTTTGCAACCCCATGGACTATACAGTCCATGGAATTCTCCAGGCCAGAACCCTGGAGTGGGTAGCCGTTCTCTTCTCCAGAGGATCTTTCCGACCCAGGGATTGAACTCAGGTCTCCTGCATTGCAGGCAGATCCTTTACCAGCTGAGCTACATTGGGTGGGCTTTGATAATCCAGTTCAGTTCAGTTTAGTTCAGTCGCTCAGTCGTGTCCGACTCTTTGCGACCCCATGAATCGCAGCACGCCAGGCCTCCCTGTCCATCACCAGCTCCCGGAGTTCACTCAGACTCACGTCCATCAAATCAGTGATGCCATCCAGCCATCTCATCCTCTGTCGTCCCCTTCTCCTCCTGCCCTCAATCCCTACCAGCATTAGAGTCTATTCCAATGAGTCAACTCTTTGCATGAGGTGGCCAAAGTTTGGGGTTTTTGACAACCCGAAATCCATAAAACACAAACGCTAGTCTCTAATCAACTCTGAAGAAAAAAATTATCAAATCCATCTGCTGAGCCAGGTCATTCTGAACCAAGAAAAGTCCCCAGATCAAGAGTCAGATGATAGGAATTCCCAGCAATAACCAAAAAGTCCCCCTCAACTTTTTACGTTGTTCCAAGAGAGAAAAATAAGTGGTTTAAATTCTGCCATCAGGAAAAACCTCAAAAGTCTACCCTGCCAGCTGCCCTTGGCTGTGGGGCAGCCTGAGCTGCTGGAATTTCTTGGCGGCTGGGCTGGTGCTGTAACATTCGCTAGCACTCGCTCCACGCACATCAACCCCCCTGAATTGCCACACTGGACACTTGACCCAGGCTGTGTCCTCACTCAAAGCAGAAAGTGCTAAATCAGGAGCCTGCCCCTGGCTGCACCAGTGGGAGCCCTGCAAAGATCCTCTGAATGACTCCTGAGGCTTTCCAGGTTTGAGTGCCAAGGCTTATCCTGAATAGCTTCAATGGCTTACAATCAGGACAAGCTAAGCCGTCCCAAGAGTAAAGGCCAACCTAGACAGCTCTCTGATTTGTCCTCCACAGATTCTGAGCAATGCTTCAGATATTTACAAAACCAGCGGTGCCTCATTTGGATCAGGCATGACATGACTTGAGTATGGGATACTTGAAGGTGAAAACACCACATAGTAAAAGCCAAAGCCAAAAAATCAAACCTGATCCCGAGGTTGTCAAAACGATTCAATGCAAACTTAAACCCGGATCGCAAGGCAACAGTGGGGAAGCTCCTCCTTGAAACTCTCCTCTGAGTTCTTCAGCTGAGAAATTTTATAGAACCAAGTGGCAAACTCTAATTTGACATTCTTTCCATGTCCTTGAGAACTCCCTGAACTCCAGGATGGCTGGAACGTCCTTCTTTATGCTCTCTAGCTAGCGTCTGGTTCGTATTTGCCTTATTGCACATATAGTCCATATCGCATGAGAGTTACACACGGGTATTGCCATTGCTTGGAGTGAAGCAATGGATCCTGATCCATGCTCTGCAGATCAGGATCCTTGTATTGTTCTTCTCTGTTGACGTTCAACTAACACAGTGCTTGGCACTCAGTAAGTATTGCCTAAATGAACATTGTTACTTAAGCAGAAAAGCTTTACATACAAGACTTCTCCATCTACCACTCCTGCTCACATGAATCTGATTACTTTCAGAGAAAAGGGAGAGCTTCAGATTAGTTTTCACCTAATTAGTTAAGAGTATTACTTGCCCTAAAGAATCTTTTTTTCTCCCACTAAAACAAAAATTATGGACTCTATTCTAGAACAGACTAAAATGAGACAGTGAAACTTGAATAAAGGTAAGGTTGGCATTTTTCTTCTCTGGAAGTAAATCCAGGTAGATGATGAATGTAACCTGGGATGAGACCAAGTCAGTTGGCCTTGCTTATCCTGACACTTCCTGAGAGCCTGGGTGAGTTTTTGGATTATTTTGAGATTTGGTTTCCTCACCCAGGCAAGCCAGGGGTCAACTAAGGAATCCTGTCCTAAATATAGCATTCTTATTAATAAGTCCTCTGTGCAGCTCTGAACTGAAGCTCCCTAATCTAGGCAAATAGGCTGCCTTTCACATACTAATACCAATAGGATTCCCGGAATGTTGGATTGAGAAAGCTCTATGGCTGCTTTTAGCTGTAGCCTCATGGCAGATGACTGGCAGCCACCCCAAATGCAGATGGGGAATTAGGCACTAGTTTAATCACTTCAGGCACAATTTAATCACTTCCCAGAACAAAGTTGCTACATAGGAGCCCTAATCATTTCAACCTTGAGGAATGCAGAAATGATAAATTCACAACAAATACCCTGAATTCAGAATTTCTTATTAAAAACAACCCTAGAAAAATTTACAGAGACATGCTTGGGAGTTAAGAACAATAAAATGTCCTAGGACAGATCCTTCTCAGTGTGCCCTGGCAGCTCTGGCTGAGCATAATCCCCACAGGAGCCTGTGCTGTGGACTTGGAGTCACATCCTAAAAGCCAATTGCTGCCTGTTTGATTTGTGGATTGCACAGCCCTGACCTGCACATGGCAATGGCAAAGGTGCTCTTTGGTATCATGGGGAATAATAAGAGCAAAACCTGCCAGGACAAGGCATATGGCAGAACTTGTTGAAGCCCTTTCTATTTTCAGAATTTAGGATTCACAAGGACCTCAAAAGCACCAGAGAGTCACTCTTAACTTATCCATAGTGCTCTTAAGAGGAATTATTTTCAGTTTTTGACCCTGTATGACCTACCCCAGGTACTTCATAGAAGCATATTTAAGTGTTTTACTTACTTGGTGGAGAGTTCATCTCCCCATCTACTGCTCTCCACCATCCCTCACAGCCATGGTTCATTTAGATGGGCATATAGGATAAGAAAAAGTTGGAATCCTCAAAAAAGAAACAGGATATTGACAAGGTCATCTTCACCATTTAAGTGAACGAAATAAACATTAGGTCACATGAGTGGAAGTAACACTAATATACTTTTAAAGCTGCTGCACATGAGCCATAATTTTAAAATACCCATATGTAGGCTTAACTGTGCTTTGCTTTCTTTCATCACATTATAGAACCTTTTACTCTAAATATATGTGAACAGTTCTCCCCAGATATTTCTGCCTGATACCAAATCCTATCTCTAACCAGTTGCTAATAAGACACACATAAGTGAGAACAGGGAACAAGGATGAAAGTTTTTTGTGCTAACTGCTCAATAGTATGGAGGCAACGTATCTTATCAACTTAGGATGCATCAAAAGAAGGAATACTTTAAACAAGTCAAATGCAAAAAAGTGGAAATTTTAAAAATCTATGGCAATTTGATGCAAGAAAGCAGGCCCTTGAAACACAATCACTGAATTGAACTAAGCAATTGTTCCAATTTTTTAAACTCTCTCTGAATTCCTTAGTCTGAACTAGGATTGTGGGCTATTTCTTTCCCTTTTATCTTCTACCTTCCCAACCAGAAGTAGTTCACAGGCATCAACAGATGAACCCAATGCAATTTTTGAGGATAAATCCTAGCAGACACCATGAATTCCGTATATAGGAGTGAGTCTACAGGGGAACCAAAGACTCTGCTCCACATTTGTCCCCAAGTCCAAGGAAGTGACACACCGTTTATAGGAGAAGCTTGTCTTTCTGAGCGATCTGGTTTGGCTCATCCAAGGACCAGACTCAACAAAAGGCAAATACACACACTTTTAGATTTTATGTAAGTGATAGTCTTTTCCTTTTTTCCTCTTATCTTATTTCCTGAAGATAAATGTCTCTTTTAAATATGATTTCAACCTCTCCAGACATGACTACATTAAAGGCATGTTTTATCTATAAAATATATCACAAAGAGTATGGTGATTGCCTTTGATGTTACGGGAATATAGCTAATTTTAATTATTTACATGTTTTAGCTTTGTTTACTTTCCAGATGATTTGGTGAGAACAAAACTTTTCATAGAGAATGAGTAAAGCTAGGAAAGTTGATAAAGGAAATTAGTAGAAAGCCCTCTAGTTTCTCTAGATTGTGGGAAGTTGCCACATATTCAATAAGGAAGTCAGCTCTACCTGTACAATGGCGCTGGTGTCTTCTCTCTTCTTCCCACTGCCACCAAATAAATCCTCATTACTTTTTGCTGGGCTGTTGCAATAGTCAATACCCGGTCTTCCTGTCTTCTTTCTCTCCTCTCTTCAAGCCATTTTAGATCAATCAAATAGCCAAGTGCTGAGGTCCAGCCCCGGCTGATCCAGGGAATTCGAAGCGAGGACAGCGTCGGTGAGGGTCGGGAAACAACTGCTTAATTAAATATTAATTAAAGATATAAAAAGTAATAGAATGAGGATAGCTCAGTAGGAAAATTCAGTGGAGAAAAGAGGCTGAATAATTTTGCAAAGCAGGGAATTTACGTCACCTACGTAGGCCGCAGGCATCCTCCCGTTCTCCAGAGGAAGAGGAGACACTAAGGCCTCCCGGGTCAGATCTTAGAAGCCCAGGCAAAATTAGTAGGCTTGACAAGCTTCCCCGCCCCAGAGGAAAAATTCAGCCCGAAGGATAGAGAAAGAACGACATGGAGAGACCAAATTTCGGTGATCCGAAAAAGGGCAGACTTTATTTTCCAAAGCAGTTTTATACCTTAAGTTTTGCATAGAGGATAATGGGGAAGGGGTGGAGTCATGCAAGGACAGCAGTCCCTGAGCCAGGCTTTCAAACTTATCATAGGCAGAAGTTTAGGTGATTTACATCATCTTCTGGGCAGAGGCCTACCAACATCTTAAGACCCTTTCAAACATCTCAACATCTTAAGACCCTGCCAAACTTAAGACCCTTAAGTTTAAGAAGAAAACTTACCCTTCTCCAAGGGTGATTAGTCAGGGACCACCCTCCAAAAGCATTAGATAAAGTTGCATTCCTATAGGGCAAAGGTGTGGTGGGCTATAACAAGAAAAAGAATTAACTCAAGAGTCCAAGGTTACAAACATTAAGGCTACTACTTACATTTCTACACACCAATTATATCAATCAATACACTGCCAAGGACACAGTAGGTAAGGGACATGGACACTTAGCAGCAAACATTGGCCCAACAAGTGAAAAACCCTTCACCAATACAGTTTCTAATCAATCTTTTAACTGCTCAAAGGAATCTGTATTTAGACAGTTTAGAACATCTCATGCCTCTCACAGTTGGGAGGCTCTGAACAACCACATGTGGCCGGAAAAGCGTATTCAGGCAGGCTAGAGGAGTTCCAAAAGAGTTTGTAGGTTGAAACACTGTCACACCCAGGAATTATTAACTGGAGCTGTAAGCTAACTCTTTTTTCAGAGAGAAGTAGTGGGGGACAGCCCCCCATAAAGTCAGAGGTGTAGGTGAGAGCACAAAGCAGAAAGTAGGCAGCCTCTGGTTTTGGGGGTAGATGCTCAAGAATTTCCAGGGGGGCTCCTGAGGCTAAATCCCACCTTTGCGTGTGCTGAGCCTCCTTCCTCATGACCTTTGCCACGGGTGGAGCTCGCTCCCCCGCAGCCAAGGAATAACAAGCATCTACTGCGTGTTAGGCATATTTTAAAACGACCATTTTAAACACCATCACAGAGAGTTTTGGTGAGAAACGGCTTTAAAAATACCCTTGGCACCAGCCCCAGGCATCCGTCATTGGGCATTGCACCTGGACTGGTGACTCGTTTCAGATATGATATTATACATATTTCAATGCTATTCTCCCAAATCATCCCGCCCTCTCCCGGTCCCAGAGGGATGGTGTGGGGAGGGAGGAGGGTTCAGGATGAGGAGCACGTGTATACTGGTGGCGGATCCATCTCGATGTATGGCAAAAGCAATACAATATTGTAAAGTTAAGCAAAATAAAATTTAATTAAAAAAAAATACCCTTGGATTGATTTTTAAAGAGAAAGACCTGAAAGGATGATCTGTCTACCAAATTCATCCACAGAGGATTTATAAGTAGGAGTGTGAGTGTGTGTGTGAGTGTGTGTGTGTGTGTGTGTGTGTACATCCCTCTAGATGAAAATCTGACATTCGTTTTCTTCTCTGAAGAAGATAAAAATATTTTCAATCATTTAGAAGACTGTTCCAATAAGAGCCTGTGATACACAGAGCAAAGCTTTGCTCGTAGCTGATGTCCTTAGGTATGAGGAGTGTCTGGGTGTCACTGTGATACAATTACTATCATATTTTTCCAGTCATTTAGGCTCAGTATGATTTCAAAGAATCTAGCCACCTTCTTCCTCCCAGGATCTCTGGTCATTTTCAAACTGTATTTCATTAATATTTTTATCACCTCTAGTTCCAAAAGCAGCTTTGATAATGTTTTCAAAAACTTGCATGCATTATTTTCAAAATTTCTTAAATTATTCTAGAATGGATTTTATTTTCCTACTTAAATCTTTAAATCTGAAAGTTTTTTTTTTTTAACACTATGTGAATAATAACTGGAGATTTTAAGAAAAAAAATTGATTCTAAGAAGTCTCATCAGTTAAGATATTCTTTAGGCCTTAGGAGAAAGACTATCTATATTCCTAGATTGTACATTGCCTTGTTTCTGTCTGTTGAGAAATGAACGCTCCCTGCTTGGAACTTGTTAAATGATACTGTGGAAAGGGCCTGGACTCTGGGGAAGACTTGGATTTAAACTCAACCTCTCTCCCTTGCTGTGCTCTCCAGGGAGAGGCACTTCAGATCTCGGTGCCTCAATTTTATCCCGAAAAATGTCACGGTTGGTGCTGAGGTATGAAATCACTCTATGAACCTTGAATTATTCTTAGTTGTGCACTGGCTGTGAGAAGGGTGCCTTGAAGCAGTGAGGTCTCTCCCTGACAGTAAAGGAATGGAGGAGAATCCCCTCCACTCTTGCTTCTTCCTGCAGAGCAGAGATGGGTGTGCCTCTTGAACTTTAAAATCATTGATTATGATAAGTATCTGATACATACTAAAGCATGAAAAGGTACTAAGAAGCATTAACATCACCCATAGACCAATTAATTATTGAAGTTAATCAGCAAATCTGAAGAGTCTTTGGCATAAATGTTGAGGCTTTTTAATGCACTATTGGTAACAAATATTCCACTTTTATGTGGGTCACTTTTCCAGGTATTGGTATAATCTTTGTTCTTCTACCTCCTGCACTTTTTTGGCTAAGTACTAACTAGGAGAATACACAGTGGGTACCACCAATTCAATGGACATGAATCTGAGCAAACTCCTGGAGATACTGAAGGACAGGGAAGCCTGGCGTACTGCATTCCATGGAGTCGTAAAGAGTTGGACACAACTTAGTGACTGAACACATAGACACACACACACACACACACACACACACACACACACACACACATCCAGACATTGGTCTCAGGGATGCAAGATTACATATATTCAGTTCTGTAAAAAATATCCAGTTGTATTAAACTCAATTGACTCCTTTTAATTTCTTAAAAATACAATATTCTGATCTCTAAGCCAAATGGATATTAAATAGATGAAAGATTATTAACAATGATTACACGTAAGTTGTGGTTAAATCTACTGGCTAGATCGAAATCCTGACAGAAAAGAAAAAGTTTATTTTTCTGGCTTTAGAATAGAAACGATACACTGCAGACTCTCCCAAAAGCCTGTGGTTTGTTATCGAAAACTTAAATCCCAGAAATAGAGAGAACTTTTGAGGACAATTATACTACTCTGTGAAGAAAGCTGAGAGCCAAAGAATTGATGCTTTTGAACTGTGGTGTTGGAGAAGACTCTTGAGAGTCCCTTGGACTGCAAGGAGATCCAACCAGTCCATCCTAAAGGAAATCAGTCCTGGGTGTGCTTTGGAAGGAATGATGCTGAAGCTGAAACTCCAGTACTTTGGCCACCTCATGCGAAGAGCTGACTCATTGGAAAAGACTCTGATGCTGGGAGGGATTGGGGGCAGGAGGAGAAGGGGACGACAGAGGATGAGATGACTGGATGGCATCATCGACTCGATGGACATGAGTCTGGGTGAACTCTGGGAGTTCTTGATGGACAGGGAGGCCTGGCGTGCTGTGATTCATGGGGTGCAAAGAGTCGGACACGACTGAGTGACTGAACTGAACTGAATTGAACTGATACTGCTCTAGTTTCCAGGTTTAACAATCATTGAATTAAATGGCACTGATAAGTCTATTTGCAGGGCAGGAATAGAGATGCAGACATAGATGACGGACTTGTGGACCAGCTAGGGAAGGAGGGGTGGGACTAGCTGAGCGAGTAGCACTGAAATACACACATTGCCACATGTCAAAGAGCTAGCTAGTGGAAAGCTGCTGCATGGCACAGGGAGCTCAGCTCCATGCTCTGTGATGACCTAGAGGGGTGGGTGGTGGCAGGGGTGCGGCAAAGGCTCAAGAGGGAAGGGATATATGTATATTAATACTTACGGCTGATTCGCATTGTTGTATGGAGGAAACCAACACAGTACTGCAAAGCAATTATCCTCCAATTAAGAAAATGAATCATTGAATTAATCCTTCTATTTATGAATTTTTATTTATGCCATGTCCACACTGCAGACAGACTCTTTACTGTCTGAGCCACTAGGGAAGATTCCACAATAAACATAATCAATATAATCTTTTAAAATATAATATTGAAAAGCTTTTTTTGTTAATTCACTGGCACATTTTTCTGCTCAATTTATATCTCCATTTCCTCACTGAGATGATGTGCTATCTGGGGACCTTTTGGTCACCATCAATTCTCTTTCCTGATTAATCACCCTGTCCACTTGCTTGAATTTCATGAACAGCTGACTCAGACCACTACTCATCTTCCTTGAGATACAGACATTGCCAACAAGTCCAGGATAGCTTTTTTTACATGCCAGACCCACTAGCAGTTGGAAGTGATCAGCCCATCCATTCCCAGAAACAGACAGGTCAGTGCAGGGGTGCAGGTAGTAGAAAGGGGAAGAGAGTCATGCCAGGCTGAGCTACGGCCAGGCTGCTAAACTATGACTTCCAAAAAACTTTAAAATTGCTGATCCTTCAATCACTCTTTTGAGGAAAAAATAGGAAAATATTCTGATGCCTGAAGACTTATTTTGGTATACATTTCATAAAGGAAAATGGAGGGACTATAGTTTGCAGTCTCTACATCCCTTTCATCTCTATGTCTCTAATTATTCATGCCAATCACTTTGCAAGAGGTGATGGAGGTTTGACTGGAGGCCAGCTGAGGGTGATAGAAATAGAAATGAATTCCAGTCCCAGAAGGCAGACTACCACTGCTCTTAGGGCTGACAGTGTCCCCAGTTATCCCATCTCTTTTATGGGTCCCTGTTCTGTGAAATACTTGAAGCTCCTCTGTATATCACACAATGCTGGCCACATGGTGGCACTTAACCATCTACTTAATTTCTCTGATTATGAAGTGAATTTGCATAGATTTTTTAGCTTGAGTTTAAGTAAACTCTGGGAGTTGGTGATGGACAGGGAGGCCTGGAGTGCTGCGATTCATGGGGTCGCAAAGTTGGACACGACTGAGCGATTGAACTGACTGAGCTTGTTTCTGAGATATTAGGCCTTGAAGTGTCACAAAGTAACATTACTTGAATTCAGTAGATTTTATATTTTTTAAATATTCCCCATCCCCCCTCCCAATTAATCACATCAGTAGTCAATCTTTTATAAAAATACAGTCCCTTCAGCAGCTAAAATGACAACCAGTAATGATTGATGGATCAAGAGAGATGTTGAAATTTTAAAATCAGAGAGTTTGATCCACTAGATGACACGTTTTAAAAGCTGCTTTTACTTAAATAAACTTATTTTTTCTTCTAGCCTTGTGTATTATTAAGGCAATGTTACATTAATTACCAAGAGGCATGGGACTTATGTTGACTTCACATTTGAAAGTCTGACACTAATTTGAGCATTTAATATTTTAAAATATTTTCTGGTCATGTACAGAAAGCTAAATTTGGATGATAAATCTAATGAAACAAAGAATTCACAAAGGTCCTTGTCACAATTTTTTCTTGAGAGAAAGTGCACAGTCTAGTTGAATTTCTTAGCTCTAAAGATGAATTTGGTGTGACACCTATGGAATGGGGTTAGCCAGGAAAGCCTGAGGGTTAAGTGAGAAATCTTGAGGTGGTTGAGTTCTATGAAATAAAGCATTATATAAAAGAACAAGAGTATACTTATTATCCATGCACACAAAACTTCCAGGAAAAAGTGTTACAATCATTCATTCCTATTCATTCACAGACTGGTGGGTTGTCCACTGGGTTGACTGGTTGCTTTTCCCTCTCTCTCTGATTTAGATACAATTACATCCCTTATACTATCATAGAGTGGGGTCATTATCTATCAGTGGAGTCGGGCACTGCAAGGCCTTACTGGAGGAGGAATGACTGTCAAATGGAGTCTGTGAAGGACTCTCCCAGGAAAAGAATATGATAGTGATGGCATCTCTCCTGAGTTTGGCTGAAAGGCAGTGAGGAGGTGCATGGAGGAGATAGTGGCATTGCCAGGAGAGTGCTGGCTGGCTGCCCTCACAAGGTCCACATGACGAGACTGTCTCAGGTAACGAATTTACCACTTGCCAGGGAATGACCTCAGACCTGTGGGCTCTGAGACCCATCAGAAACCCAGAGTTCCTTGAACTTAGAGATATACCTTATGCTGGCAAAACTAAAAAGATCATGAAGTAGAAACACAGAATGCTAATCTATTAGATTTTAAAGGGAAATGTAACTATCAAGGAGACCTCACATTCAAGTCAGTGTGATCAATACAGAATACACTAAGAAATTTACTTTGGGGAAAATAAAACAGAACAAGGGGAATTAGCTGTATGAATAGGATATACAGCAAGCATAAACTCTGACAGCCATCATATCCATTTCTATAATATGAATACACTAGCCACGTAGACCGGATAAATCCACTTTTTTCCATTGCTTGGGCTTGCACAACTCAGATTTGCCCATGATTTTCCTAGGACTTTCTAAATCTCTCTATTCTAACTTCAGTTCAATCACTCAGCCGTGTCCGACTCTTTGTGACCCCATGAACTGCAGCACGCCAGGCCTCCCTGTCCATCATCAACTCCTGGAGTCCACCCAAATCCATGTCCATTGAGTCAGTGATGCCATCCAACCATCTGTCATCCCCTTCTCCTCCCACCTTCAATCTTTCCCAGCATCAGGGTCTTTTCAAATGAGTCAGCTCTTCGCATCAGGTGGCCAAAGTATTGGAGTTACAGCTTCAAAATCAGTCCATCCAATGAACACCCAGGACTGATCTCCTTTAGGATGAACTGGTTGGATCTCCTTGCAGTCCAAGGGACTATCAAGAGTTTTCTCCAACACCACAGTTCAAAAGCATCAATTCTTCTGAGCTCAGGTTTCTTTATAGTCCAACTCTCATATCCATACATGACTACTGGAAAAACCATAGCCTTGACTAGACAGACCTTTGTTGGCAAAGTAATGTCTTTGCTTTTTAATATGCAGTCTAGGTTGGTCATAACTTTCCCTCCAAGGAGTAAGCGTCTTTTAATTTCATGGCTGCAATCACCATCTGCAGTGATTTTGGAGCCCAGAAAAACAAAGTCCGACACTGTTTCCACTGTTTCCCCATCTATTTCCCATGAAGTGATGGGACTGGATGCCATGATCTTCGTTTTCTGAATGTTGAGCTTTAAGCCAACCTTTTCACTCTCCTCTTTCATTTTCATTAAGAGGCTCTTTAGTTATTCTTCTCTTTCTGCCTTAAGAGTGGTGTCACCTGCATATCTGAGGTTATTGATATTTCTCCCAGCATTCCTGATTCCAGCTTGTGCTTCTTCCAGCCCAGCGTTTCTCATGAGGTACTCTGCATATAAGTTAAGTAAGCAGGGTGACATATATACAGCCTTGATGTACCCCTTTTCCTATTTGGAACCAGTCTGTTGTTCCATGTCCACTTCTAATTGTTGCTTCCTGACCTGAATACAGATTTCTCAAGAGGCAGGTCAGGTGCTCTGGTATTCCCATCTCTTTCAGAATTTTCCACAGTTTATTGTGATACAAACCATCAAAGGCTTTGCATAGTCAATCAAACAGAAATAGATGTTTTTCTGGAACCCTCTTGCTTTTTCCATGATCCAGCAGATGTTGGCAAATTGATCTCTGGTTCCTCCGCCTTTTCTAAAACCAGCTTGAACATCTGGAAGTTCATGGTTCACATATTGCTGAAGCCTAGCTTGGAGAGTTTTGAGCATTACTTTACTAGTGTGTGAGATGAGTGCAATTGTGCCGTAGTTTGAGCATTCTTTAGCATTACCTTTCTTTGGGATTGGAATGAAAACTGACCTTTTCCAGTCCTGTGGCCACTGCTGAGTTTTCCAAATTTGCTGGCATATTGAGTGCAGCACTTTCACAGCATCATCTTTTAGGATTTGAAATAGCTCAACTGGAATTCCATCACCTCCACTAGCTTTGTTCGTAGTGATGCTTTCTAAGGCCCACTTGACTTCACATTCCAGGATGTCTGGCTCTAGGTGAGTGATCACACCATCGTAATTATCTGGGTCATGAAGATCTTTTTTGTACAGTTCTTCTGTGTATTCTTGCCATCTCTTCTTAATATCTTCTGCTTCTGTTAGGTCTGTACCATTTCTGTCCTTTATTGACAGAATAAACTGACAGATTAACAGGAGATTTATTGTAAGTTTTATGTGACTCAGGAGCCTTCACAGGTAAACAAAGATCTGAGACCAGAGTTTTTGTATAAACAAACACTGTATAAACAAACAGGCCAGAGTATTTCTCTGCTGGGTATGATGAAGAGTGTACAGGTGTGGAGAGCTCTGGTAAGTCAAAGCATAAGAAGTAAGTATAGTAAACTGAGGAACTTAGCAAGCCCTGTGTGCCAGGATTCTTCTTGGCGTCCCTTTGTCTTTGGATATAAGGATGCTCTTTTTCTCCAGGTTCAAGGCGGTCACCTCTCATGTAAAGATTTTATGACCTGTTTTAGGGGAGGATGGCAGAGAGGATGACCTTCCTGCTTCTGATGTTTTCTCAACTCCTACAACTTAAAATATTCAGTTTTCCAAGTTGCCATATTTTGGAGTAGCATATCCTGAACCCCATCAAAAGGGGTTCAGGGGCTTTGAGATTCCTGCAAGTTCATAAATTCTAACAGACATTTCAAGTTGGAGGACTCCTGGAACTTAAAGAACAGATGTAGTTGGAAGAATGAAGAAGAAGTAGGAAAGAGTAGGACTAAGGAAAGGCTGGAAGGTTAAGAATTTTGTCTGAGCGTGACATATTAGAATTTAAGATTCAACATTGGTGTGGTTTCTGACCATAAGGCCAAGGGTGCTATAGGCTACAGGGAGGTGAAGAAAAAAAAAAACCAAAACAAAAACCATTGAAGTTGGGGGTCAGGAAATGTGGCTAGGGTTCAGTGGGTCACCACACCAATATTGAAATCCCTCAAGATAATGTGAAGGATTGTGGTGAAGATAAAGCCTATGAGCTAGAAGTAAAAAACTTTAGTAGTGCATGTACCATCTAATCAAGAGACAGTAGATTACAGTGGTCAGGTTTACCTACATTAGTGCTGGACAGGTTTTGGTTCAAATCACAGCTAAACCACTGACCATTTCTCATCCTTGGACACCTTGCTCACCATGTCAAATCATACTCTATTCAACTATAAAATGGGGGAAATAATAATGTCTATCTTATAGAGCCTTTCTGTGTAGCAGATACCAATAACAGCCTCCCCAACGGCCATTCACATCTTCACTAACATAACACAGTCTTCTACGAATACTGTGATCAGGTTGGCCCTAAACTTAGACCCACTGGGTAGACTTTGATTCATTTTAACCAGAGCGATTTCTTCGTCTCTTCCAATAATTGACTTAGGAAGGATCCAATACCAGACAATAAAATGTAGGATAATTCGGCTAGGATGACTTCTGGGAAACATTATCTTTCTCTTCACAGTTGTTTGTGAAGATATGATGTTAAAAGTTTCTGCAACCATCTTGCTACCGTGAGGAAAATTAGCAGATAAACTGAGAGCGTCAGTGCAGAAAGAGAGAACTCCTAATTATTTGGCAAAAGAAGTATTTGTAAAACTAACTGCAGAAATTCCAAAAATCTATTGTGAACCTGAGAATTTAGATTGAAATATAATCTACAACATCCATTCATGATAAAAAATGCTCATCAAAGTTAATATAGAGGGAACGTATCTCAACATAATAAACACCATTTATAACAAACCCACAGCTGACATCATAATGGTGAAAAGCTCAAAGCTTTTCCTCTAAAATCAGAAACAGCAAGCATTCCCACTCTCGCCACTTTTATTTAACACAGTTTTGAAAGTCCTAGATACAGATAAGAAAAAGAAATAAAAGGCATCTAGACTGGAAGGGAATAAACAAAATTGTCCACTATTTGCAGATGACATAGTTCTATATATAGAAACTCTAAAGTCTCCACATAAAAACTATTAGGAATAAAAAATAAATTTAGTAAAGTTTCAGGATACATGACTAATATACAGAAATATGTTGCTTTAATATACACTAATAATGAACTGTCGGAGAAATTAAGAAAATAACCCTATTTACAATGACATCAAAAATAATAAAATACCTAGGAATAAACTTAACCAAGGAGATAAAATACCTATACTCTGAAAACTATAAGACATTGATGAAGGTATTTTAAAACAATCCAAAGAAATGGAAAGATATCTTATATTTTTGGGTTGGAAGAATTAATATTATTAAGATGTCCATACTACCCAAAACATTCTACAGATTTAAAATAATCCCTATTAAAGTACCCAGGGCATTTCTCAAAGAACTATCTTATAACTTATTTGGAACAATAAAAGACCCCAAATTGCCAAAACAATCTTAAGAAAAAGAACAAAGCTGGACATGTTAAGCTACAGTAATCAAAATAGCATTGTATTGGCACAAAAGCACACACATAGGTTAATGGAACAGAACAGAGCCCAGAAATAAAACCTCACATTTGACTCAGATGGTAAAGGATATGTTTACAATGCAGGAGACCTAGGTTCGATCCCTGGGTTGGGAAGATCCCCGGAGAAGGGACTGGTTACCCACTACAGTATTCTTGCCTGGAGAATTCCATAGACCGAGGGACCTGATGGGCTATAGTCCATGAAGTTGCAAAGAGTTGGACATGACTGAGCAACTAACACTTTGACTTTTCACTTTCAACCTATGACAAAGGAGACAACAATATACAGTGGACAAAAGGCAATCTCTTCAATAAGTGGTGCTGGGAAAACAGGATAGCTACATGTAAAAAGATGAGAGTAGAACATTTTCTCATACTATATACAAAAGTAAACTCAAAATGCATTAAAGATCTAAATGTAAGGCCTGAAATGACAGAATTCCAAGAAGATAACATAAACAGGGCACTATTTTTTAATTAAAGTATAACTGATGTACAATATCATTTAAGTTAGAGGTCTACAATACAGTGAATCACAAGTTTTAAAGGTTATACTCCATTTATAGTTATTATAAAATATTGGCTATATTTTCTGTGTTGTACAATATATCCTTATAACTTACTTATTTTATACATAGTGGTTTGTACCTCTTAATAACCGAGTTCTATCTTTCTCTCCCCCCACTCACTAGTAAGCACTAGTTTGTTTTCTACATCTGTGAGTCTTACTCTTTTTTACTATATCCACTAGTTTTTCTTTTGTTTAGATTCCACATATAAGTGATATCATAGACTTCACTGGTAGCTCAGCTGGTGAAGAATCTGCCTGTAATGCAGGAGACCCCGATTTGGTTCCTGGGTGGGGAAGATCCCCTGGAGAAAGGGTAGGCTACCCACTCCAGTATTCTTGGGCTTCCCTGGTGGATCGGGCAGCAAAGAATCCACCTGCAATGTGGGATACCTGGGTTCAATCCCTGGGTTGGGTAGATCCCCTGGAGAAGGGCATGGCAATCCACTCCAGTATTCTTGCCTGGAAAATCCCCATGGACAGAGGAGCCTGACGGGCTACAGTCCTGACGGGTTGCAAAGAGTCAGACATGACTGAGAGACTAAGCACACATAAGTGATATCATAAAGTATTTGTCTTTCTCTGTTTGATTTATTTCACTTAGCATAATATTCTCCAAGTCCATCAGTGTTGCAACATTTTATTATGTTTTATGTTATGGCTAGGTAGTATATATACATATACATATGTATATACATATACATCTTCTTCATCCATTCATGTGTGCATGGGTCCTTAGGTTGCTTCTGTTTCTTGGCAATTGTAAATAATCCTGCTTTGAAGGCTGGGGGACATGTATCCTTTTTGAATTAGTCTTTCTTTCTTTTTTTTTTTTTTTTCAGATATATACTCAGGAGTAGAATTACTGGGTCATATGGTGGCTCTATATTCAGCTTTTGGAGAAACCACCATGTTGTTTCCACAGTGGCTGCAAGGTACATTGCCACCAACAGTGTATGAGTGCTCCCCTTAGGTAGAACACTCTGACATAAATTGTAGAAATACAATCTGTCTTTGATCTTTGGATTTATCTTCTAAGGCAAAGTAAATAAGAGTTAAACAAATGAGATCTAATTAAACTTAAATCTTTTATACAGCAAAGGAAATGATTGACAAAATGAAAAGACAACTGAATGGGAGTAAATATTTGCAAATGATATATTAAGAGGTTAATATTCAATGTATATAAACCGCAAATACAAGTCAACAGCCAAAAAAGAAAAAGAATCCAAAGAACACATTTAAAAAATGGGCGGAAGACCTGAATAGATACTTTTCTAAAGAAGGTATATGGATGGCCGACTACACATGAAAAAATGCTCAATACCACTAATCATCAGAGAAATGCATATCAAAACCACAATGAGATATCATTTTAAACATGTCAAAATGGCTATCATCAAGAAATCTACAAATAACAAATGTTGGTGAGGATCTGGAAAAAAGGAACTCTAGTACACTGTTGGTAGGAATGTGAATTGATACAGCCATTATAGAAAACAGTGTGGAGGTTTCTAAAAAAATTAAAAAATGAACTATCATACAATCCCATAAATTCATTTCTCAGTATTTTCCCCAAAGAAAACAGAAACACTAATTCAAAAAGATATATGCACCCCTATGCTTATTGCAGCGTTATTTACAATAGCCAGGACATAAAACAACATCAGTGGCTATGAATAGGTGAATGGAGATCCCCTGGAAGAGGGCATGGCAACCCACTCCAGTGTTCTTGCCTGGAGAATCCCCATGGACAGAGGAGCCTGGCGGGCTACATTTCATGGGGTCACAGAGAGTCGGACACAACAGCAACTAAAGCATACAGACATATATATTTATACATAGTAGAGTAGGGTATGAGATTGAGACACAAATTCCTATGTATAAAATATGTACAGCACAGGGAAATAAAGCCATCATTTTTATAATAACTTTAAGTGGAACATAATATATAAAATATGGTATTACTATGTTGTATAACTAAAACTAATATAATACTGTAAATCAACTACACTTCAACTAACAATATATATAATTTAAATATTGTTCCTTCTTAGTCTTGTAAAAATTGCATTTCACATTAAAAGGAAGGTGAAGAGGGTGACCTTTGAATGAGAAGCTAACAGATTTGTCTTTTAAAATCAGCAATGACTGGAACCTCATGAATAAATTATTAGATGCTGTATACTTCTTTCCCCGAAGTTGTCAGATGTCTTAAGAGGTAAATTAATGTTGGTTCAGGAAGTATAAAGTGAGTCATAGGAAGAGAATCTGGTTCAATAATCTGAAAATGTATTAAATGTCAAAGATGATAATTTAAACTCTTTTTTCCTACTTTTTTATCTAAATACTTTTAAGAGGCAAAGCTGACTTTTGACATAGAATGATTCAACAGCATGAAGCTGCTCACAGATCGTACAGCTATCAATATATGGAAAGCATTCCAGAATGCCTCCCACTCCTCAGACGGACAAAGTTTGTTGACTCATTTGTGAAAGTCTGATATAACAAATACCTTAAATAATTTACCAACTTTGAGTTTACGCTTCAAACTTAAACGGAGCCAAACAACCTATGCACACAATAAATGGGACTGTTGTATGCAATATTTGGATGCACATAAGATGTATATATGTCCAAAATATTTAATAACCATTCTGGAATGAAAACTGACTATCAGAATGAATGCCAGTCATGGGCTAATCAGAGTCCTGAGAGGCCTGTATTGTTCCAGGCTAATGCTGAAATGCTTTCCGATTTTACATCACTGGGAGAGAGGAAGATTCCAGGGGTGGATCTGGGAGTGGTTGCAGAAAGGAAACTGTTTACCAACTGTTGTGAGACTATTTCAATAATTTAAAAAGCAGTGTGGCCACCCTAGAGAATATCAAGTAAATATCAGCCCTGAATATGGAAACTTAGATCTAAGTTAACTTTTGACTGTCAAGGAAATGGACTCAGGATTTAACTGACTTTTCCAAAGTCATATTCACTCAGTTGTATCACCTGAGCTACATTTCAGGTCTCTTGACTCCCAATCTTCTGCTCTTTTCATCAAACTACATATTCCAGAGGGAATATGAAAACAAACAAAACTGAGGAACAGAGTTTTAATTCATTTACATTTATGTCTAAATAGTCCCCTAAGCTTTCTGGCTACATTTTAGACACTACAGGGATACAGAGAGCTACAGACTGATAACAGATGTGAAGAGGAGCTAAAGATAGCACCAGTTACTGAGAAAAGACAGGAGAGAGTTTTTCTTAAGACAACTCATATACACAAAACCATTCCTTTTAAGCTTGTTTCAGCTTTGGGAATGCACACAATGTATTAATAATGATTTTATTTACCAATGCATCTTTGAAGGGAGAAGTCTAGCTTTTCACTCATTTCTTTGGAAATTAGTGTTAGACATTTTCAACTGTGCTAGACATTTTGTATCTTGTTTATCATAAGAAATATTTTAAATGCTTGTAGCTTCAGTGCTGTGCCCATTCTTTACTGGGCTAATACAGACTTCTTGCTGTACTAGCCTGAGCATATTTGCACTAGTTTTCATGTCTTTGAGAAACCCTCAAGGCAGCTTTGCTGATATGCAGTGAGTTAAAATCCAACTCTTCTACCAGCATGGTATTTCACACCAAGGAAAATATCTTCTAGAAAGACTTAAAAGTTTAACAGATATGCCACAAAGGGTTAGATAACACTGGTGTTTAGTAAGTTAAGGCAGAGGAACCAGAGATCAAATTGCCAACATCCGCTGGATCATGGAAAAAGCAAGAGAGTTCCAGAAAAACATCTATTTCTGCTTTATTGACTATGCCAAAGCCTTTGACTATGTAGATCACAATAAACTGTGGAAAATTCTGAAAGAGATGGGTATACCAGACCACCTGATCTGCCTCTTGAGAAATCTGTATGCAGGTCAGGAAGCAACAGTTAGAACTGGTCATGGAACAACAGACTGGTTCCAAATAGGAAAAGGAGAACGTCAAGGCTGTATATTGTCACCCTGTTTATTTAACTTGTATGCAGAGTACATCATGAGAAATGCTGGACTGGAAGAAACACAAGTTGGAATCAAGATTGCTGGGAGAAATATCAATAACCTCAGATATGCAGATGACACCACCCTTATGGCAGACAGTGAAGAGGAACTAAAAAGCCTCTTGATGAAAGTGAAAGTGGAGAGTGAAATGGTTGGCTTAAAGCTCAACATTCAGAAAACAAAGATCATGGCATCTGGTCCCATCACTACATGGGAAATAGATGGAGAAACAGTGAAAACAGTGTCAGACTTTCTTTTTCTGGGCTCCAAAATCACTGCAGATGGTGACTGCAGCCATGAAATTAAAAGACGCTTACTCCTTGGAAGGAAGGTTATGACCAACCTAGATAGCATATTCAAAAGCAGAGGCATCACTTTGCCAACAAAGGTCCATCTAGTCAAGGCTATGGTTTTTCCTGTGGTCATGTATGGATGTGAGAGTTGGACTGTGAAGAAGGCTGAGCGCCAAAGAATTGATGCTTTTGAAGTGTGGTGTTGGAGAAGACTCTGGAGAGTCCCTTGGACTGCAAGGAGATCCAACCAGTCCATTCTGAAGGAGATCAAGCCTGGGATTTCTTTGGAAGGAATGATGCTAAAGCTGAAACTCCAGTATTTTGGCCACCTCATGCGAAGAGTTGACTCATTGGAGAAGACTCTGATGCTGGGAGGGATTGGGGGCAGGAGGAGAAGGGGACGACACGGGATGAGATGGCTGGATGGCATCACTGACTTGATGGATGTGAGTCTGAGTGACCTCCAGGAGTTGGTGATGGATAGGGAGGCCTGGCGTGCTGCAGTTCATGGGGTCACAAAGAGTCGGACACAACTGAGTGACTGATCTGATCTGATCTGACTGACAGTTCATGCACAGTACACGATCTTTCAACTTGTCTCTAAGACATACCTTGAACTAAAAACAAAAGCAAAGCAAAAACATTGATTACCTTAATATTCCTTTCTCCCCAGCCTTTCCTTCTATGCTTAGGAAGATATTAAACCTTCTGCTCTAATCCAATAATAATAATAATAATAATAGACAGAAACAATGGATATTCAAAATATATTATCAGGTTTGGGGGAAAACACTCCTAGAAAATGGAAAGAAAAGGTTTATTTACTTTTAAATTTGACTGAGGAAATAACCACTAATTAATTAATAACTTTAAAGTGGTATAGCAACATGAATTTAGAAAGCCTGTTCATG
The DNA here is from genome assembly GCA_935064755.1 of Tragelaphus eurycerus. Lineage (NCBI taxonomy): Eukaryota > Metazoa > Chordata > Mammalia > Artiodactyla > Bovidae > Tragelaphus > Tragelaphus eurycerus. The sequence continues at coordinate 22,843,566 of CAKXYN010000010.1, read as the reverse complement.
CTTACGTCTCATTAAAATGCATTTCAAAACACATCCTATTGTTTTTGGGCTGCTAATGAATTCATATTTAAGAGATGCACACAAAAGCCTCTCCCAGGCTTCTGAGACAATATAAAATGCACCAGTTGATGGTTTGCCTAAATGGAGCACGGTTATCACCAAGTTGCACAGCCTTTTTATCTGTACTGCCACTGCAGGAAATCTCATTGTGTATGTGACCTGAATACATACAACCCAGTGGAAAATTCCGTAAATGCAGAGTAGCCTAAGAGCATCCAACAGCTGCCTTGCTTTTTCTTTTTTGAAGTCAAACACAAGAGATTGCTGGAGATTGCTGTTCTCCCTAAACCACTGAGCCATTTTAGAATTCTCTGTCATTTTCATCTATCTATACTAATTCTTAAACAGTATCCACTCAAATTGCTAGGCTTTAACCCTGAGGAATGTAAACACTGAAGTAATTATGAGCCTTATTTCCAAGGGGCACACATTTAAATGATTATCTGAAAGTCAAATGTTAATGTCACAAAATAAAGTAAAACATAGTTAAGTATGTTGCCTATAGTTAATAGGCTAAACAGAGTAAGTATCTTAACATTGCCAGGAAATCTGAATGTGGAAACTAGAAGTGGTTTTTCATTATTCAAGTATTACAGTATAGAAGATATATTTTATTTGCATTAACCTCTTGGCCAGACCAGAGAGACAAATGGTATAAGGCAAAAGGATTAGGAGAAAATGTGTGGATTATTGGATAAAGTGCGTGTGTCCCACTGGGCAGGGGTGTGGGGTAAGAGTGACTCAGAGCACAATTCTCATCCCATGTCCAACAGGAGCTCAAGGGCAGTGAGAAAATCCTTTGTCATGTAGAACTTAGCCTTGCTCTTGCTCTCTGGGTCCCTTCCTTCTCCGGGTGTCATTCCTACAGATGCTTCTCATCCTCTCTTCTACACTCCACCCATCCTTGAAGTCGATTTGAACAAATATCAGCTGCAAAGTTTGTACCGTCCTTAATTGCATCCCAATTTATACTTATCATCCATTTTCCCTGGTGACTCAGATAGTAAAGAATTTGTCTGCAATGTGGGAGACCTAGGTTTGGAAGAGCCCCTGGAGAAGGGAAAGGCTACTCACTGCAGTATTCTTGCCTGGAGAATTCCAAGGACAGAGGAGCCCGGGAGGCTACAGGCCATGGTGTTGCAGAGAGTCAGACACGGCTGAGTGACTAACAACAACATGAAACTACACTCTCAGTAATTCTATATAATCTGGTGATTCTATCAAGTTGGTTGTTATAGATTGAATTGTGTTCCCCGATAATATCTGATGAAGCTCTAACCCTCAGTACCTCAGATGTGACCTGATTTGGATAAGGCAGTTACAACTGTGATAAATCAAGATGAGGTCATGCTGGAGTAGCATAAACTTCTGATCCAACATGACTTGTGTCCTTATATGAAGATGATGGCCATGTGAAGACACAGAAATCTACAGGGAGAATGCTGTATGAAGATGGAAGCAGAGACTAAAATGATACATCTACATGCCAAAGAATGCCAAGGACTGTGACCAGAAAGTAGGAGAGAGACATGGAATAGATGATCCCTCAGACCCCTTGGAAAAAAACAACCTGGCCAACACTTTGACTTTAGATTTCTAGCCTCTGGCATTGTGAATCAACCATTTCCTGCTATTTTAAGCCACCCAATTTATGGTGATTTTTAAATATATATATATATATATATATATTTAATTTTTTAAATTAGAGGATAATTCCAATATTGTGATGGTTTCTGCCATACATCAGCATGAATCAGCCACAGGTATACATATGTCCCCTCCCTCTTGAACCCCCCTCCCCCCTCCCTCCCCATCCCCCTCCTCTAAGTTGTCACAGAGCACTGGCTTTGGGTTCCTTGTGTCACACGTCAAACTCCCTAGGAAGCTAAGACACGGATCTATGGAGGAAACTAAAGACTTTCTCTCTCTAGCTCAGTGGTTCCCAACCTTTTTGGCACAAGGGACTAGTTTCATGGAAAACAATTTTTCCATGGCCCAAGGTCGGGGGATGGTTTCAGAATGATTCAAGCACATTACATATATTGTGTACTTTATTTCTATTATTATTCCGTCAGTTCCACCTCAGATAATCAGTCATTAGATACTGGAGGTTGGGGACCCCTGCTCTAGAGGACAATTATATCCATAATTCAAAACAAGAATGTCTGCCAACATTTACTACTTGCTATAATATATGCCAGACACCATCAAGTTTTCCTCCCCAGTGCCTGACCCATCGCCCCTACAGAAACCAGGATGCCCTGCACCCTTGACTCCAGCATCCAGGGATCCTGCTGTGGTAATAAATGGTCCACTCAGTAGTCACAGTTCTGAGTCTCTAGTAGTGTCAGTCACTCAGTCATGTCTGCCTTTTTGTAATCCAATGGACTGTAGCCCACCAGGCGCCTATCTCCATGGGATACTCCAGGTAAGAATACTGGAGTGGGTTGCCATTCCCTTCTCCAGCGGATCTTCCTGACCTGGAGATTGAACCCCAGTCTCCCACACTGCAGGCAGATTCTTTACCATCTGAGCTACCAGGGAAGCCTTGGTTCACTCAGTAGTCATAGCTAGTCTCCAGTTTGCAGTTCTCAAAATCCCCGAGAATTCCCTTGTGGACTTCAGTTCATGTATACATTTTCTCCTAAAAAATAGACCTACTGAGAAGTTAAGTAGTCAAGTGAACATTGGGTTGGGGAGGATCAACTCGGAGTCATATGAGTTGGAGAAACGAGATACTTAATGGCACTAGATACACTTCACAATGAGGATAACCTTTGGGCTGGAATGTGGCAATCTTCTCCTCTGGTCTGAAGAGCAGGAGCTGAGTTGTTGGCGCCCTTTGCAGAACTCCCTAAGCGGACTCTTTCTGAGAGTAACATATTTCCCCTTACTTATATTAATATACTAATTAATCAAGTTACAGTGGGATTTATGTTAGTCCATGAAGCAGATGTCAAGATGGGGTTAAATATGCATGGATTTTACTGGGGGAAGAAACCAGGGGAGATTGGAAAGGACATTGGACCATGGAGCATGTCTGACCCTGAATGAAGGAGAAAGGGAGAGAAGAGAGGTGGATGTATCCTAGATTGCCACACAGGCTGAGGAAGTTCCTCCAGGCTGCTGGGGGCAGGGGTGGGGTGGGAGAAGGTGGCTAGAGGCAAATGGGCAGAAGAAGGAATCTCCCACCTCCCAGGATTGGATCCGCCTCCTGGCTTGCTACAGTCCATGGATGGCAAAGAGTCTTACAGGACTTAGTGCCTGAACAACAATAGCATTCTTGCTGTGCTCAGTGATTGGCTGGAGCAGCCCATGGGAGACTGGGCCTCAGTGCTGACTTGCTGGAGGATTTCAGAACCGGAAAGTGAGTCTTTCAATCAGTTAACACACGGGGAAGTTGGAGATCTTCCATGGCCCGCACCCCGCAGTCTGGCAGTCACTCTTCTTGTTTAAGGGGATTGACAGCACATCTTGGTAATGTATTGATTTAAAATTTAACCGCCAGAAGCAGCTTTACTTTCCATTTCTTGGAAGAAATCTCATTGTGGTAAGACTTGCAAGCATTCATAATATCAATCTTGTTTTAGTCCATGTAACTGTTACACATGTTAACACACACATATATACATATGTTTAAGATATACTACCACATTTAAAAAAGAGAAGGCCATTGAGCTAAACACTTCCTGAGAAATGTAACTTTCCCAAACCCATAGTGAAACAGCTATTAAATGGAAGGATGCCTGTTTCAGAGCACTGTATTGTATCCACTAGACTTACACAAACACATTCGTAACATCTCAGGGTGAATAAATGACTCACCTTATACCTTGCAGCATAGATCACATTTATTGAAACATCTACTTGGCTCTTAAGAATCCTTCACTTCCCTTTAATTAAAACAGCTGTTGTGTGTGGAAATAGTAATGTCCACCATGGTAAGTGCTGAGAATAGGCAAAACAAAGAGCAGTGCACATAGCTTTTATGATGTCATCCAAATGGTGCTTGAGGACTATGCTGAGCACAGCCCCGTCTGCCTGGTGGGTGAGCACCACGTAGAGAAGACGTGTGAGGGCTCAGGTGCACGTGCGGACTCAGCCAGACCAGGATGAGTGGCCATCTGGACCCTCCAGGGGTGGATTGCTCTTAAAATGATGTGAAACTCAGGGTCACCCAGAGGCAAGGAAAGCACTGAAAAGTGCCATTCACAGTGCAAGAATTTTCCATGCTGTCTCATGTATGGTTGAACTTTAGATAAATTAAGTAACTTCTTGTTGACCCATTTCTCCTTTGTTTGGGCTGCTTGTTTTCTTTTCTTTAAATCCATAGTAGTTTATGTAGCACAGTTTAATCCACACTTCTGGCCTAATGACTCCTTTTATGAAATTATTGTGAAAATGCCATTTCAATAGTCAAACTTCCTCTGCGTTTTCCCAGTTTTTTATCCACTCATAACTTGTTTGGATTATTTTTCAATGATCTGATATAATGCAAAGAAATCTCACCTGAGAAAAAGCAAAAACATTTTGAGTCTCTCTTTAGAAATTAGTCATTTAGTTCCAAAAAATCACTTGTGTTTCAGGTCTACCTCAAGTTCATGGACAGAGAAGTCAGGTTAGAATAATAATAATCCAAAATAACTGGAACCTTCAAATAATCAGATTTTCATTTTTCACAGCCAGCACTTTAATTTTATGGAAAAATGACAAGCAAACAATCATAACTTTTAATGTGATTTTAATATCCTTGGACCTCTTCAGTTGCTTGCTGTTGAAAATTATTATTGAAGCATAACATACTTTGAGCATATATTCAAAATATTCTATTTGCTCATGAGTCAGTCAGTCAGTTGCTCAGCTGTGTCCAACTCTTTGTGACTTGATGAACTGTAGCCCACCAGGTTCCTGTCCATGAAAGTTTCCATACAAATATACTGGAGAGGTTTACTATTTCCTACTCCGGGGAATATTCCCGACCCAAGGATCAAACCAGATCTCCTGCATCTCCTTCACTGGCAGGCGGATTCTTTATTGTTAGTGTTAGCTGGGAAGCCCATTCTCTTTTCTAAGGCAGAAATAAAATAATACATTTCATCAATAATTTTCACAAAAAAAGACCCTGAAAAGATTCTGGCATTTAGGCAGTTAACTCTTGGCAGAGGGGAAAGTAGAATAACCCGAGTCTCTCATTTAGATATCCTAGACTTCTCTCTATTTCAATACATATGGAAAATCCTTGGCCTCTGACACACTTATGCAGCTGTACATCTCACGTCCATGAGCACTGAGTGGTTCCCAGGAGGCCACATGGCACCAGCAGCCTCCTTTCTTCCTATGCCCACCTTTCGCCCCCGTGGTTATCCTGAGAATGATGAATCAGAGAAATTATTTTAGGCCTCATAGTTTAATTGAGGGGGAGAGGATGGAGGAGAGCTGACAAGTAAAAAGGACTGCAGTGTTCCCACAGATCCCAAGGTAAAGAGATCTAGAAAGAAAGGAAAGATAAAGCCTGCTGTCACCTCTCCCTCTATTAAACACACACACACACACACACACATACACCTCTACACTGAATGCTGTACCTTTGTCATTTCTTTTCTTATTGCTGCCTTTATGTTCATTCAAACTGGACTAGGTACACAGAGTGCTTATGAGCTAAAGAGGACACATACTGAATGAATGGTCTTGAGTCACCTTTTTGTCTAGAGAATCATCTTTGGGCCTCATGATTTATTAAGGAGGTGCTCAATAAATGTTTGTTGAATAAATTCATGTATCTGTGCCACCTATAGATAAGAGGCTTAATTCTGATTGTTAAATGAGTTACTCTGCTTTGCTTCTGAATAATTTCCTCTACTTAGTTCAGGCATCCTAAGCTGCTAGGAGTTGCTGTTAGGAATTAAATAAGACCATCTTAAACTCTAAAAAGTCTGGCTACCATCTAGAGAAGCTTGGGTTTTTCCATCCTCTATCTTGGTCTCATTCCAACTTTGGAAATGACTTTCAGCTCTTCTCCTAGTAGTCTGTCTGCTAGTCGCTTGGACTGCAAGGAGGTCCACCCAGTCCATCCTGAAGGAGACCAGCCCTGGGTGTCCTTTGGAAGGACTGATGCTGAAGCTGAAATTCCAGTACTTTGGCCACCTGATGCGAAGAGTTGACTCGTTGGAAAAGACTCTGATGCTGGGAGGGATTGGAGGCAGGAGGAGAAGGGGACGACAGAAGATGAGATGGCTGGATGGCATCACTGACTCGATGGACGTGAGTTTGAGTGAATTCCAGGAGTTGGTGATGGACAGGGAGGCCTGCTGCTGCTGCTGCTGCTGCTATGTGGCTTCAGTTGTGTCCTGTGCGACCCCATAGACAGCGTGCTGAAATTCACGGGATCGCAAAAAGTCGGACACGACTGAGCGACTGAACTGAACTGAGGCTTAAATTTTATTAGTGCTTTTAAGTGAAATTCTTTTACAGGTGAACATGCAATATGTGTACCAAAATTCATCAGAAACTGAAGTACTATGGTGACAAAGTAAATTACTAGGAAGTTGGTGTGGGTTTTTTTCTGTTTGGACAAAAATTGTGCCTGTCATTTAATTTAATGCTCTACATATAAATGATTGGGTTAAAATGTAGTAAGTTTTACAGGTATTCCAGATTTTTATTTACATGCTTAGCACTCATATGACTTGACTTGGATCCAGACCTTTCGGTTTCTGTTCCTCACATGCCAAGAATGGGGTAAGACAGGAGACACTCACTAATGCCTATGTTTGGAGACTCTAATGACCCTTCCCCACTGTGCTTCATTCACTCTTCCTCCATCACCTTGATTGCAGGTTCAAGTGCTGTTATAGCGGTTGGGCTGTGCAGCAATGTGTTGTATGGGTTGTAATGTCAATGCAACTTACACAGAGTCATTAAACACTGATGAGTAAGGTTCTGTCAGTAGGAACATACTTTGCAAAATACGAATCTACTTAGATTTCTTTAATAAGAGTAAATTTGTTTGATAACCTGGTTTATGCATGTGCTTTATAAATCAAAACCTTCTGAACAACCTACATGTACACTTCTTTCAAATCCCAGGGTTTCTGATAATACTTTGCACACTTCTCAGTGCATAAGGGCTGAAATCATGTCTATTTGTGGCTCTCACAAGAGCAGTGTTTACTTTTGGGGGAAGTCTTTAAAAATATATAATGACTACTCATTCATTGGAAAATGAATACAAGTTAAGAAATAGGACAAAATTTAAATTCTCCACCACCCAAAAATTAACCATTATTGGTGTTTTGCCTGAAAGCTTTTCAGACTTTTCTGTGCATATATGTATATATTTTCTAAGATGGGAGCATATTGTTCATACTCTACACAGATACCTTAAACCTAATTCTTACATTTAACAATTTATCAAGACATATTCCTATGTCAATAAACATATGTCAATAAACATTCCTATGTCAACATTGCTTCTAATGGTGGCATAGAATCCCTTCAGATAGAGATAGCATGAACATCTGAGCATTATTCTATATTCTACAGTTGGACTGTTTTCAAAAAATCACTCCTTCAAATAACACTGCCATAAACATCTTCAGCTAAGTATTCATTTCCTTAGGATTAGTGATTTCCTTATGATAAATTACCAAATGTAAAAACACTGGTTCAAAGGCTATATGTATTTTTAAGCACTTAGAGTGGCAGTAATTTTTGAAGGAATCCCTTGATATTGATGCCATTTGACTTGGGCTTTTTAAATTATTATTGAAGGATAACTGCTTTGCAGAATTTTGTTATTTTCTGTCAAACCTCAACATGAATCAGCCATAGGTATACCTATGTCCCCTCCCTTTTGAACCTCCCTTCCATTTCCCTCCCATGCCACCCCTCTAGTTTGATACAGAACCCCTGTTTGAGCTTCCTGAGCCATACAGCAAATTCCTGTTGGCTATCTATTTTACACATGGTAATGCAAGTTTCCATGTTACTCTTTCCATACATCCCACCCTCTCCTCCCCTCTCCCCATGTCCATAAGTCTATTCTCTATGTCTGCTTCTCCACTGTTGCCCTGTAAGTAAATAAAGAGATGGGAATACCAGACTACCTGATCTGCCTCTTGAGAAATTTGTATGCAGGTCAGGAAGCAACAGTTAGAACATGGAACAACAGACTGGTTCCAAATAGGAAAAGGAGTACGTCAGGGCTGTATATTGTCACCCTGTTTATTTAACTTATATGCAGTGTACATCATGAGGAATGCTGGACTGGAAGAAACACAAGCTGAAATCAAGATTGCCAGGAGAAATATCAATCACCTCAGATATGCAGATGGTACCACCCTTATGGCAGAAAGTGACGAGGAACTAAAAAGCCTCTTGATGAAAGTGAAAGTGGAGAGTGAAAAAGTTGGCTTAAAGCTCAACATTAAGAAAATGAAGATCATGGCATCCGGTCCCATCACTTCATGGGAAATAGATGGAGAAACAGTGGAAACAGTGTCAGACTTTATTTTTCTGGGCTCCAAAATCACTGCAGATGGTGACTGCAGCCATGAAATTAAAAGACACTTACTCGTTGGAAGGAAAGTTATGACCAACCTAGATAGCATATTCAAAAGCAGAGACATTACTTTGCCCACAAAGGTTCGTCTAGTCAAGGCTATGGTCTTTCCTGTGGTCACGTATGGATGTGAGAGATGGACTGTGAAGAAGGCTGAGCGCCGAAGAATTGATGCTTTTGAACTGTGGTGTTGGAGAAGACTCTTGAGAGTCCGTTGGACTCTCAAGATCAAGTTTAGATCCAACCAGTCTATTCTAAAGGAAATCAGCCCTGGGATTTCTTTGGAAGGACTGATACTAAAGCTGAAACTCCAGTACTTTGGCCACCTCATGCGAAGAGTTGACTCATTGAAAAAGACTGATGCTGGGAGGGATTGGGGGCAAGAGGAGAAGGGGATGACAGAGGATGAGATGGCTGGATGGCATCACTGACTTGATGGACATGAGTCCGAGTGAGCTCCGGGAGTTGGTGATGGACAGGGAGGCCTGGTGTGCTGCGATTCATGGGGTCGCAGAGTTGGACACGACTGAGCAACTGATCTGATCTGATCTGATCTGAATAATGAGTGATGTTGAACATCTTTTCATGTGTTTGTTAGCCATCTGTATGTCTTCTTTGGAGAAATGTCTGTTTAGGTCTTTTCCCCACGTTTTGATTGGGTGGCTTGTTCTTCCGGCATTGAGTTGTATGAGCTGCTTGTATATTTTGGAAATTAATCCTTTGTCAGTTGTTTCATTTGCTATTATTTTCTCCCATTCTGAGAGTTATCTTTTCACCTTGCTTATAGTTTCCTTTGCTATGCAAAAGCTTTTCAGTTTAATCAAGCCCCACTTGTTTACTTTGGTTTTTATTCCTGTTACTCTAAGAGGTGGGTCATAGAGGATCTTGTTTTGATTTATGTCATTGTGTGTTCTGCCTATGTTTTCCTCTAAAAGTTTTATAAGGCTGTCTTTGCCCCATTGTATATTCTTGCCTCCTTTGTCAAAAATAAGGTACCCATAGGTGCATGGGTTTATTTCTCGGCTTTTTATACTGTTCCATTGGTTTATATTTCTGTTTTTGTGTCAGTACCATTCTGTCTTAATGACTGTAGCTTTGTAGTATAATCTGAAGTCAAGAAGGTTGATTCCTTCAGCTCTATTCTTCTTTCTCAAGACTGCTTTGGCTATTTAGGGTCTTTTGTGTTTCCATATGAATTGTCAAATTTTTTGTTCTGGTTCTGTGAAAAATGCCATTTGTAATTTGATAAGAATTGCATTGAATCTGTAGATTGCATTTGGTAGTTTAGTCATTTTCACAATATTGATTCTTCCTACCCAGGAACATGGAATATCTCTCCATCTATTTATGTCATCTTTGATTTCTCTCATTAGTGTCTTATAATTTTCTGTGTACAGTTCTTTTGTCTCCTTAGGTAAGTTTATTCCTAGATACTTAGTTCTTTTTGTTGCAATGGTGAATGGGATTGATTCCTTAATTTCTCTTTCTGATTTTCATTGTTAGTATATAGAAATCCAAGTGATTTCTGGGTATTGATTGTGTATCCTGAAACTTTGCTAAATTCACTGATTAGCTCTAGAAATTTTATGATACTATCTTTAGGGTTTTCTATGTACAGTATCATGTCATCTGCAAACAGTGAGAGCTTTACTTCTTTTCTGATCTGGATTCCTTTTATTTCTTTTTCCTCTCTCATTGCTGTAACTAGGACTTCCAGAACAAGGTTGAATAATAGTGGTGAAAGTGGACACCCTTGTCTTGTTCCTGATCTTAGGGGGAATGCTTTCAGTTTTTCACCATTGAGAATAACTTTTGTTGTAGGCTTATCATATATGGCCTTTAACCCCCTAGGGTTAATTCTCTGGTAGTCTAGGGTCTTGGAGTCAGTGTTTCCACTCTAAAGGCTCAGAGCTTGATCTCTGGTCAGGAACAAAGTTCCCACAAGTGGTTTGTTTTGGCATTAAGTGAGATTAAAACAAATATCCCAAATGAAAAACCAAAGATGAACCCCAGACAAATGGCATTTACAAAATCAGGCAAATAATAATTAAAATAATTAAATATACACATACACATATATACTCATGAGCAAAGTCAAAACAATCCAACAAAAATAAAGTACAATAGATTGACCTGGAGAACAAAAGAAATAAAAAAATTGTATTTACCAGTTAAGAACAAAACTAACTAAATCACAAACTGGAAAACAAATCTAAAGCAAGGTGCCAATTGGGGAATAAAGCAGTGAAAACAAAACTAATAAATATGTTGAGAGGAAAGGAAAGAAAGAAAAGAAAGAATAGATATGCAAAGTTAAACAGAGATAGATGAAAAAGATTTATATTCATTAAAGATTAACTGCAAGGGGAAAAGAGCAGTAGGAAAGGCAAGCAAAGGAATAAATGTATAAAAATATAATAGGCTAAAAAAATTAAAATTATAAAAAAGAGAAAAGAAAAAAGAAATGGAAGAAGAAAGAAAAAAGAAAAAAAAAAAAAAAAAGGAAAACTCCATAGAACTGCAAAGGCCTGACGTAGAGGCAGAGGTTTATAACAACAATAAAAAATGTGATTGAATATACACATATACATATATAGCCATAAGCAAAATCAAAAGAGTCCAACAAAAGTAAAGTACAATAGATTGACCTGCAAACAAAGGGAACCAAAAATTATGTCTACTAGAAAAAAAACTAACTCATGCACAGACTGGAAAACAAAACTAAAGCAAGGTGCCAATTGGGGAATAAAGCAATGAAAACAAAACTAACAAATATGTTGAGAGGAAAGGAAAGAAAGAAAGAATAGATATGCAAATTTAAATAGAGGTAGATAAAGAAGATTTATATATATTAAAGATTAACTGCAGGGGGAAAGAACAGTAGGAGAAGCAAACAAAGGAATAAATGCAGAAAAATAATAATAATGTAGAAAATAATAATTTTTAAAAAATTTAAAATATAAAAAAGAGAAAAAAAAATGGAAGAGGAAAGAAAAAAGTAAAAGAAAAGGAAAACTCCTCAGAACTGCAAAAGCCCAATGTAGAGGCAGAGGTTTATGATAACAATAAAAAATGTGACTGAGGAAAAAAAAGAAAATAGGAAAAAAAAGCTTAAATAGATTTCATAGTGCCAATGAAATCTACAACTACAACAGAGAGTGGAGGAAAGAAAAAATAGAAGATAATCCAAATGAATCTACAGAACAAGTCAAAATATAAGAATAATAAATGTTTTTCTTGAGTCACTGCTGTCAGAGTCCTTTCCCTCGCTGGGAGTCACTGTCCATCTCACCTCCCTAGGATACCCTCCAACACTGTGCTGACCTCTGGATCTGCTGTGGGGGTAGCTCAGATTCTCATTTTGTCCTACTCCTCTGTTCTTGCCTCCAATGTCCACAGCTCTTAAAACTAGTGTGTTTTCTTTTGTGGGAACTCTCTATGACCTTTTTATATTCCATAGGCACAGAATCTGCCTAGTTGACTGTGTGGATTTAATCCATAGCTTGTACAGCTGGGGGGAGGGGTTTGGGGTCTTCTTCCTTAGTCACACTGCCCCTGGGTTTCAATTGTGGTTTTACTTCCACCTCTGCATGTGGGTCATCCACTGGGGTTTGCTCCTGAGGCTGCCCTGGAGGACTTGGGTGTGGAGGTGGTGCAGCTGCTTGGGTCACAGGGGTTCTGGCAGCACCAGGTACTCAGGGGAGTTGGCGGCTAGGGCAGCAGGAAATACAGTGCTCTAGAAGGGTATGGTAACCAGTATTGGCCAATACACTCCAATATTCTTGCCTGGAGAACCCCTCTCCCAGACAGAGAAGCCTGACAGGCCACAGTCTACAGGGTCGCAAAGAGTCAGACACTACCGAAGCGACTCTGTGTGCATAGGTGCAAGACTTTTTTGCCTGTGGCAGCTCTGCCCCAATGAGAGTTGAGTGTGAAGGTGGTGTAGCTGTTTGGCTTGCGGGGACCCTGGCAGCGCCAAGTGTGCCTGGACATGGACTGCCTCTGCCGCAGGAGTTATGGACCTCTCAGAGTCTTTTTCAAGCTTCTTGTAGCTGGCAATCAGAAGGCCTCTTTAGCCAGTCTTTCTTGGTAGCTCCTCCTGTTCAGGCCCTTAGAGGGCTTCCTTGCCCCACTTCTCTGTTGTTCTGTGCGTCAGTCACTTAAAGGAGCACCCTGGGTGGGGTTCCTCTCTGTAGTTCAGTGTGTCCGCTGTTTGATGGGCCAGCCCCTGTATTGTTCAGCTGCCAGTGCTGGCCTGTGAGGGGAGAGAGACTATGGTGATGGCCCCACCCCCTCCACGTGACTCAGCAGTACCGCCTTGCTTCCATGGCTGCCCGGCTTTCCTCCATAGGCATTTCCCACCACAGTCACCTCCTTCACACCCCCTGGATCCGTCTCTGCATCAACAGCAGCCCTTGCCCAGGGACTGCTCCACAACCTCTAAACTCCAGCCCCCAGCTGCCGCGCCATCTGGGGTATGTATGGCTGCGGCAAGGCCTGTCCAATTCTCGTTCCATTTAGGCTGCCACAGATCAGCTGTTTCACTCTCAGCCTTAAATGTTTCTCCTCTGACTCAGATAATTGCCCCGAAGTGGGGCTCAGACCCTGGCTTCAGTTCCCCCACCTGCCGAGGGCAGGTCCAGTCCTGCTAACACTCCTGTTTTCCCCCTAGTCCCTTCATCCTACCGAGTTTTGTGTGGGCCTATAAATTCTTTTCCGCTGGTCAGGCACTCCTGTCTGCTCTCAGCTGGTGTTCTGCATGCACTTCTGTGGCTGAAGGTGTATTCCTGATGTGTCCGTGGGAGAGAGATGTACTCCACGTCTACCTCCTCCATCTTGTTCTCCTGACTTGGGCTTTTGAAACAGACAATTCGAGGGGAAAATTTGACTAAGAAAATGCTGCAAGTCATCTCATTTTGCATAGATAATGAAATAGTGGGATCTCTTAGTTTCTAAATGAATACTTTGTTTCCAGTTGAGTATACTTATAGAAGATATGTTTTAAAACTTAAAAAAATATTAGGGCCCATCAATAGCTGAAAACATATTGGTAAACTAGAAATGCAGAGGGCACTTTAGTGCAGTGGATTGTGCTGGACTTTTTCTGAGCCACGTAGGACATTAGGAGTCCCACCGTAGGCAGTAGGGGTCACTGACAATGACAGGCAACAGTAACATGAAACCTCCTTCCCAGTTAATTTTACCTCTTCTTTATCTCCTTTGAAGGGCATGAAGCTGATAAATGCCAAGTACTGAATTAAGCCTCAACAAACCACCATCAGCTGGGATCTTTTACCACACAGTTAATTGGAATCTTTCACCATTTGCATTAGATCAAATGGAGGGCTCAGAAAAGATAAGTAGGACAGTGGCCTGGGCAGAGAAGCTGAGAACTATATCCCTTTCCAGTGGTAACAAATATCATAGGTGACAAAGAATGGCTAACAACTGGGGGAAGGGGAGAAGGGTACACATACATGTTTTTCTAAATTTCTCTTAGAATTAGCTAATATGTACTCACTCGTACTTCTTGGAGAAGGAAATGGCAACCCACTCCGGTATTTTTGCCTGGAGAATTTCATGGACAGAGGAGCCTGGTGGGCTAGTCCATGGGGTTGCAGAGTCAAACACGACCAAGAGACTCATACACACACACACACACACACACACACACACACACACACACACAGACAGACTTCAGTGAAGAGGAAAGTGCCAAATTTAAGATGCCTCGGGAAATGTAGGTGCACATCCTAGGTCCCGAGTGGACATCAGGTGAGTGAACAGGACTCACAGAGGCAGCGAGGCTGGGAGGAGACAGTGCTGGGGGTTCACAGGTTTTCAATCTAACATCAGTTGACATCACTCCTCTTCCCTCCTGTAACCCTCACCAGGAAAGAGACCACTGCTGCTGGGCAAACAATTGCCTGTGCTCTTTCTGTACACTGCCCTCTTGTGATTTCTCTTCATAATGAGGCCTAGAGGGGACCTTGCTTAGAACCCTGGAGGCTGGGGCCCCAGGGTGAGAAACAGAAGCAGGAGACGGAGGACTGGGAAATGAGCTTGCGTGAGAAGACCACAGGAGAGCAAAGAGACTAAAGTTCCAGAAGAGAGCAAAGACAAACAAAAGGCAAACCAGAAATGAGACAACGATAGTCTCAAAACATTTTCTTGCTTTTGGATACATGAGCCTCAAAGGTCATAACAGTATTATTTACAGTAGCCAAGACATGGAAGCAATCTAACTGTCCACTGACGGATGAATGGATAAAGAAGATGTGGTACAGATAGACAATGAAATGTTACTCAGTCATATGAAGAAGGAAATGATGCTATTTGCAGCAACATTAATAGATCTAGAGATTATCATGCTAAGTGAAGTAAGTCAAAGACAAAATCATAATATATCACTTATTAATATATGTGGAATCTAAAAAATGATACAAATGAACTTACTTGCAAAGTAGAAATAGACCCATAGACAGAGAAAACAAACTTATGGTTACCAAAAAGGAGGGGAGAGGGATAAATTAGAAGTTTGGAATTAATAGATACAAACTATTAATACATTTTATAAAATAGATAAATGACAAGGTCCTACTGTATATTACAGGGAACTATATTCAATATCTTGTAATAACCTATAAATGAATATATAGATATATATAAATGATATATATATATATATCAGGCTTCCTTGGTGGCTCAGATGATAAAGAATCTGCCTGCAGTGTGGGAGACCTGGGTGTGATCCCTGTTTCGGGACGATCCCCTGGAAAAGGAAATGGCTACCCATTTCAGTATTCTTGCCTGGAGGATTCCCATGGACAAAGGAGCTTGACGGGCTACGGTCCATGGAGTCACAAAGAGTCAGACACAACTGAATGAATAACATACATACATATAAATATACATGCATACATGTATGCACAGTGAAGTGATTTGACCATAGACTCATAAAATATATACATATCTACATGTAAATCACTTTACACAACATTGTAGATTAGCTACACCTCAATAACAATAATAAAAAAAGACTGGAGAGACTCATCAGGGGCTATTGAACACAGCAAGGGAACACATAGGTGGACGATTTGAAGTAGGATGCAGGGTTTAAAAAAATTGTCTTTTTGTTGACAAAACAAAGTTGTGTTATCAGATCAGATCAGTCGCTCAGTCGTGTCCGACTTTTTGCAACCCCATGAACCGCAGCACGCCAGGCCTCCCTGTCCATCACCAGCTCCCGGAGGTCACTCAGACTCACATCCATCAAGTCAGTGATGCCATCCAGCCATCTCATCCTCTGTCGTCCCCTTTTCCTCCTGCCCTCAATCCCTCCCAGCATCAGAGTCTTCTCCAATGAGTCAACTCTTCGCATGAGGTGGCCAAAATACTGGAGTTTCAGCTTTAGCATCATTCCTTCCAAAGAAATTCCAGGCTTGATCTCCTTCAGAATGGACTGGTTGGATCTTCTTGCAGTCCAAGGGACTCTCAAGAGTCTTCTCCAACACCACAGTTCAAAAGCATCAATTCTTCGGCGCTCAGCCTTCTTCACAGTCCAGCTCTCACATCCATACATGACCACAGGAAAGACCATAGCCTTGACTAGGCGAAGCTTTGTTGGCAAAGTAATGTCTCTGCTTTTGAATATGCTATCTAGGTTGGTCATAACTTTCCTTCCAAGGAGTAAGCGTCTTTTAATTTCATGGCTGCAGTCACCATCTGCAGTGATTTTGGAGCCCAGAAAAATAAAGTCTGACACTGTTTCCATTGTTTCTCCATCTATTTCCCATGTAGTGATGGGACCAGATGCCATGATCTTCGTTTTCTGAATGTTGAGCTTTAAGCCAACCTTTTCACTCTCCACTTTCACTTTCATCAAGAGGCTTTTTAGTTCCTCTTCACTTTCTGCCATAAGAGTGGTGTCATCTGCATATCTGAGGTTATTGATATTTCTCCCAGCAATCTTGATTCCAACTTGTGTTTCTTCCAGTCCAGCATTTCTCATGATGTACTCTGCATATAAGTTAAATAAACATGGTGACAATATGCAGCCTTGACGTACTCCTTTTCCTATTTGGAACCAGTCTGTTGTTCCATGACCAGTTCTAACTGTTGCTTCCTGACCTGCATACAGATTTCTCAAGAGGCAGATCAGGTGGTCTGGTATTACCATTTCTTTCAGAATTTTCCATAGTTTATTGTGTTAAAAATATCCTAAAAATTAGGGGAACACTAATATCCTCTAAACAAGGAAATTCCCAATCAGATATTTTCTAAATCCAACACTTCTTAATTTATAACACCAATAGGAAAGACAAGGCAATGGTTTAGCATGTTTCTTTTATAATAAGATAGAATATGATCAGTACCTTGTTTAATAATGAAAAAGTGAAAGTGAAAGTCACTCAGTCCTCTCATGTCCATGGAATTCTCTAGGCCAGAATACTGGAGTGGGTAGCCTTTCCCTTCTCCAGGAGATCTTCCCAACTCAGGGATCAAACCGGGCTCTCCTGCATTGCAGGCAGATTCTTTACCAGCTGAGACACAAGGTAAGCCCAAGAATACTGGATCTTCCTGACCCAGGAATCAAACCAGGGTCTCCTGCATTGCAGGTAGATTCTTTACCAACTGAGCTATGAAGGAAGCCCACATTTGATAGTAGTGATAGATTATATTAACTGATAACTTGTAAAGTGCCAGGAACAGCGTTAAACACTTTAACTTATTATCCCATTCTACAGATGAGGAAACTGAGTCAGATAATAGTGCAGGATGGGTAGAATCAACCTTTGAATGCAGGCACTGTAAGACCAGGGTGCTAATTGTTGGGTTTCACTGTTCACCACATGGAACAGCATCACAGTGGGAGTGAAAACAGCTCATCAGCTTGCTAGGCCCACCTTCTCTGTCCTGTTTGTTCAATGAACACACAGTGGTCTCCTATGGGACAGATTTTTTAAAGTACTTTTGTATATTGTGCATTTCCCTAAAGTGCCAACCAAATAAGAGCAGCTGTTCAGAATGCTTTGATTACATCCATATGAATAAAAAGAGAAATATTCTTATGATTTTATCCCAAATGTCTTCCATGAAGGATGTTGGCTACTACTAACAACCGTTCTTAAAATGCATCCCATTTTTTAAAAAATTGAAGTACAGTTGAATTTCAATGTTTTGTTAGTTTCACATATACAGCAAAGTGATAGTTATACACATATGTCTCTTCAGATTCTTTTTCGTTGTAGGTTATTATAAGATATTGAATATAGTCTCCTGTTCTATAGAGCAAATTCTTGTTGTTTAAAAACAAATCCCATTTTAAATACTTAAATAACCTAGAGCAAAAAAAGAAAAAAAAATTATGACAGTTAAGTTGCATTGAATACAAATCAGAGGGCAAAAAGCTAGAGGATTTCTCTGTGTTCTCCACATGGGGGCATAGCTAGTCCTTCATGTACTAACAGGCCTGTGGTTCTGCGGCCGTGTCTGCCAGATGAGGGAAGTACAAGAGCAGGGACGCGGATGAGGGAGCAAGGCCAGAGGATACTGCCATCAGCTGCGTTGGGGGTGGTGGTTGATGATATTCACTCAAGGCTCCCGAGTCCTGTAGTCCTTCTTTGTGGGCCTGTTCGACCTTCCCCTGGTTGGTAACAATGGAGGCCAGACTTCAGATAGCATCGTGGCCATTCTCTACTTTAACAGAGGTCCTTGTGTAACAACCATTACAACACACTGCAGCCACAGCAAGGATGAGTGCCTGCTTCTCTTTGCCTAGAATGCTGTCCATTCTGGGTCTCTCCTCCCCAGTCTGGGGAATAGCTCTTTATGAGATACACAAGAGCCTGGGAGGTGATGGCATGCGAGCCCTCATGGGATGCACACCTTTTAAAATAGCCTGGTGACTTAATTCCATAGCTAATTCCTGGGTTGGGATGGAAAATATTTCCAGAAGAAGATAAAAATAATGAATGAAAGGCAGCGAGCCGCTTTCGCCTAGAGCAAAGCCCGGGGCAGGAGAAAGACCGAGGTGAGGGAAGCTTTCTATTTTTCCTTCCTCTCTCCCTCCTCTAAGAATCAAACGCAGTATATATAAGTTTCCTTTAGAGCACCAGAGACAGAAGCATGATAAGAAAAGCAAAGAGTGAGGTTTGTTAAAGATGCCAGAGCCTGAGGAAGACTCCTAGGTGAGAATTAAGAACATCTCTTGACTTTCATTTTATCTTCTGCCTCTGGAATCTTCAGCATGTTTATCTCAAGCAGACCTGAGGGGTTCCCTGGCCCCCTCTTTCAGTATAATGCAGTTTTGGGTGACTCTCCTCCAGTCACTCCTATCATGTATTAGTCCTCAGTCGTGTCCAACTCTTGCGACCCCATGGACTGTAGCCCCCCAGGCTCCTCTGTCCATGGAATTCTCCAGGCAAGGATACTAGAGTGGGCAGCCATTACCTTCTCTGGGGGATCTTCACCATCCAGGAATCGAACCCCCATCTCCTGCATTACAGGCAGATTCTTTGCCATCTGAACCATCAGGGAAACCCAGTCATTCCTACACCTGCCCCTATTGCTACCCACTGCCCAGCTCATTACAGTGTGTGGCTTGCGTAAAGCAGTTCATACTCAAGTTCTGACAGTAGGTGTCAGGACTAACCTTGCTCATTTCATTTCCATATCTGCTCTAACAGAAGCAGAATTCAGGTTATTTGTTCAGTGGCAGCATCTTAAGGACAGAAAATATCTGAAATGGTACTTTTAAAGAAAATAGATCATTTAGACACTTACCTTAAAAAAAAATCTGAATATCTTCTTGGGAGGGAAGAGGTTGGAGAATTTGCCCATATATATGGAGACATGAAGTGCAAAGGGGGAACTTTCAGATAGCTTTTCTTCCTCATCAAACTCCCAGATACATTTATTTACTAGGATATGCCTGAGGAAAGGGAAAGTTAAGGCTTGGAGTTAAAAGGAGAAAACTTTTATTTCATTACATAAAATATTATATCTCAGGGTCTGGCAGAGTTAGCTTTAATTATTTTTTTAATAGACTTTATTTTTTAGAGAAGTTTTAGATACACAGAAAAATTGAGCAGCAGACATTGAGATACCCTGACATCCTAGGTTCCCAACCTTTTTGGCCCCAAGGACCAATTTCGTGGAAGACAATTTTTCCATGGACCAGAAGTGAGGGAATGATTTCAGGATGATTCAAATGAATTACATTTATTGTGAGCTTTATTTCTATTATTATTACATCAGCTCCACCTCAGCCCATCAGGGATTAGATCCTGGAGGTTGTGGAACCCTGCCCCACATCACTCCTGCCCTCCTCCCATGCAACAGCTTCCCCTGCTAATAATTATCCTGCCCAAAGCTGGTACACTTGTCAAATGGATGAACTTATCATTACTCAAAGTCACGGAGTTCACTCCTGATGTACATTCCATGGGTTGTAACAGGCATACAATGACATGTATCCCCCAGTACAGGGTCATACAGGCAGTTTCACTGCCCTAAACATCCCTGGGCTCTGACTATTCATTTCTCCCTCCCTCCAACCCCTGGCAACCATAATTTTTTTTTACTGTCTCCATAGTTTTGCCTTTTCCAGATTGACATGTAGTTGGAAGTCATACGGTATGTAGCCTTTTCAGATTGGCTTCTTTCACTTGCTAACATGCATTTAAAATTTCTCCTTGCCTTTTCATGGCTTGATAAGACTTTTTTTTTTAGCACTTAATAATATTCCATTGTCTAGATGTACTGTAGTTTATCTATTCACCTACTAAAGGCCATCTTGATTACTTCCAAGTTTTGACAATTATGACTTAAACTGCTATAAACATCTGTGTGTAGGTTTGTGTGTGGATGTAAGTGTTCAGCTCATTTGGGTATTTGGAGTACAATTGCTGGATTATACAGTAAGAATGAGATGGGAATACCTGACAAGCTCACCTGTCTCCTGAGAAACCTGTATGACAGTCAAGAAGCAACAGTTAGAACCCAGTATGGAACAACTGAGTAGATCAGGATTGAGAAAGGAGTACAACAAGACTGTTTATTGTCATCCTGTTTATTTAACTTATATGCAGAGCACATCATGAGAAATGCCAGGCTGGATGAGTTATAAGCTGGAATCAAGACTGCTGGGAGAAATAGCAACAGCTTCAGATATGTGGATGAAAGCCTTTCTTTTTTATGACAGAAAGTGAAGAGGAATTAAAGAGCCTTTTGATGAAGGTGAAAGAGGAGAGTGAAAAAGTTGGCTTAAAACTCAGTATTAAAATGAGAAGATCATGGCATACAGTCCCATTACTTTGTGGCAAATAGATGGGAAAAAGTGGAAGCAATGACAACTTTCCTCTTCTTGGGCTCTAAAATCACTACAGATGGTGACTGCAGCCATCAAATTAGAATACGATTACTTCTTGGCAGGAAAGCTGTGACAAACTTACAGAGTGTGTTAAAAAGCAAAGACATTACTTTGCCGACAAATGTCCATATAGTCAAAGCTAAGGTCTTTCCAGTAGTCATGTACAGACAGATGTGAGAGCTGGACAATAAAGAAGGCAGAGCACTGAAGAATTCATACTTTCCAACTGTGATGCTGGAGAAGACTCTTGAGTGTCCCTTGGAAAGCAAAGAGATCAAATCAGTCAATCTTAGAGGAAATCAACCAACCCTGAGTATTCATTGGAAGCACTGACACTGAAGCTAAAGTTCGAATACTTTGGCCACCTGATGCGAACAATTGACTCATTGGAAAAGAACCTGATGCTGGGTGAGATTGAGGGCAGTAGGAAAAGACGATGACAGAGGATGAGATGGTTGGATGGCATCACCGATTCAATGGACGTGAACTTGGGCAAACTTCGGGAGGGTGAAGGACAGGGAAACCTGGTGTGCTGCAGTCCATGGGGTTGTAAGAGTTGGACACGACTTGGTGACTGAACACAACAGCAGTAAGAATATGCTTAGTTCTTTAAAAAGTTTTCTACAAATTTAGTTTTCCAAAGTGTCTTCTAAAGTGGCTGTACCACTGTACCAGCAACAAATGAGAGTCTGTTGATCCACATCCTTCCCAGTGTTTGCTGTCACCAGTGTTATGGATTTGGTTATTCTAATACGTTTGCTCCAATACATTGGCCACCTGGTGCAAAGAGATGACTCATTGGGGAAGACCCTGATGCTGGGAAAGATTGAAGGCAGGAGGAGAAGGGGACAACAGCGGAGGAGATGGTTCGATGGCATCACTGACTCAATGGACATGAGTTTGAGCAAGCTCCGGGAGATGTTGAAGGACAGGGAAGCTTGACACGCTACAGTCCATGGGGTTGCAAAGGGTTAAACAAGGCTGAGACTGAACAATATGTTTGCAATGATATCTCTTTGTTTTAATTTGCCATTTCTTAATGACATATGATATTAAGCATCTTTTCCTATGCTTATTTGCCATCTCTTCAGTGTCTTAAATCAGTATAGCTACTTCTTTCTTTTGGTTAATATTAGCATGGTATATCGGAGAAGGCAATGGCACCCCACTCCAGTACTCTTGCCTGGAAAATCCCATGGACAGAGGAGCCTGGTGGGCCGCAGTCCATGGGGTCACTAAGAATTGGACACGACTGAGAGCCTTCACTTTTCACTTTTATGCATTGGAGAAGGAAATGGAAACCCACCAGTGTTCTTGCCTGGAGAATCCCAGGGACGGAGGAGCCTGGTGGGCTGCCATCTATGGGGCTGCACAGAGTTGGACACAACTGAAGCGACTTAGCAGCAGCAGCAGCATGGTATATCTTTTCTTTTACTTTTACTCTATATGTGACATTTTATTTAAAATGGGTTCCTTCTACTCTGTGGAAATGTAAATTAGTGCTGTCACTATGGAGAACAGTATATAACAGTCACTACAAAAGTTCCTTAAAAAAATTAAAAATAGAGTTACCATATGATCCAGTGATTCCACTCCTGGGCATATCCAGGGAAAACTCTAATTCAGAAAGATACATGTGTCCCAATATTCATGGCAGCACTAATTGCAATAGCTAAATTTGGAAAACTCAGCAGTGGCCACAGGACTGGAAAAGGTACGTTTTCATTCCAATCCCTAAGAAAGGAAATGCCAAAGAATGCTCAAACTACTGCACAATTGCACTCATCTCACACGCTAGTATGGGGAAGGCAATGGCACCCCACCCCAGTACTTTTGCCTGGAAAATCCCATGGACGGAGGAGCCTGGTAGGCTCCAGTCCATGGGGTCGCTAAGAGTCGGACACAACTGAGCGACTTCACTTTTACTTTTCACTTTCCTGCATTGGAGAAGGAAATGGCAACCCACTCCAGTGTTCTTGCCTGGAGAATCCCAGGGGCAGGGGAGCCTGGTGAGCTTCCATCTATGGGGTCGCACAGAGTCGGACACGACTGACGCGACTTAGCAGCAGCAGCAGCAGCACACGCTAGTAAAGTAATGCTCAAAATTCTCCAAGCCAGGCTTCAGCAATATGTGAACTGTGAATTTCCAGATGTTCAAGCAGGTTTTAGAAAAGGCAGAGGAACCAGAGATCAAATTGCCAACATCCTCTGGATCATGGAAAAAGCAAGAGAGTTCCAGAAAAACATCTATTTCTGCTTTATTGACTGTGCCAAAGCCTTTGACTGTAGATCACAAGAAACTGTGGAAAATTCTGAAAGAGATGGGAATACCAGACCACCTGACCTGCCTCTTGAGAAACCTATGTGCAGGTCAGGAAGCAACAGTTAGAACTGCACATGGAACAACAGACTGGTTCCAAATAGGAAAAGGGGTACATCAAGGCTGTATATTGCCACCCTGCTTATTTAACTTATATGCAGAGTACATCATGAGAAATGCTGGGCTGGAAGAAGCACAAGCTGGAATCAAGATTGCCGGGAGAAATATCAATAACCTCAGATATGCAGATGACACCACCCTTATGGCAGAAAGTGAAGAGAAACTAAAAAGCCTCTTGATGAAAGTGAAAGAGGAGAGTGAAAAAGTTGGCTTAAAGCTGAACATTCAGAAAACAAAGATCATGGCATCTGGTCCCATCACTTCATGGGAAATAGATGGGGAAACAGTGGAAACAGTGTCAGACTTTATTTTTCTGGGCTCCAAAATCACTACAGATGGTGACTGCAGCCACAAAATTAACAGACGCTTACTCCTTGGAAGAAAAGTTATGACCAACCTAGATCACATATTCAAAGCAGAGACATTACTTTGCCAACAAAGTTCATCTAGTCAAGGCTATGGTTTTTCCAGTGGTCATGTATGGATGTGAGAGCTGGACTGTGAAGAAGGCTGAGCGCCGAAGAATTGATGCTTTTGAAGTGTGGTGTTGGAGAAGACTCTTGAGAGTCCCTTGGACTGCAAGGAGATCCAAGCAGTCCATTCTAAAGGAGATCAGTCCTGAGTGTTCTTTGGAAGGAATGATGCTAAAGCTGAAACTCCAATACTTTGGCCATCTGATGCGAAGAGTTGACTCATTGGAAAAGACTCTAATGCTGGGAGGGATTGAGGGCAGGAGAAGGGGAAGACAGAGGATGAGACGGCTGGATGGCATCACCGACTCCATAGACATGAGTTTGGGTGAACTCTGGGAGTTGGTGATGGACAGGGAGGCCAGGCGTGCTGTGATTCATGGGGTCGCAAAGAGTTGGACACGACTGAGCGACTGAACTGACTGACTGACTGAAGGCATGGAAGCAACATAAATGTCCACTTAGATGATTGGATAAAGAAGATTTGGTACAAATATGCAATGGAATATTAGTCATAAAAAGGATGAAATAGTGCCATTTGCAGCAACATGATAGATCTAGAGATTATCATACTAAGTGAAGTAAGTCAGACAGAGGAAGATGAACTTCATATGATATCACTTATATGTGGAATCAAAAAAATATGATACAAATGAACTTATTTATAAAGCAGAAATAGACTCACATTCATGGAAAACAAGTTATGGTTACCAAAGAAGAAATGGGGGGAGGTATAAATTATGAGTTCTGGGTTAACAGATACTCATTGCTATAAGTAAAAGAGATAACCAATAAGGACCTACCATATAGCACAAGGAACTATACCCAATATTTTGTAATAATCCATAATGGAAAAGAATATGAAAAAGAATATATATATATGTATAACTGAATCACTTTGCTTTACACCTGAAACTTAAGCAACGTTATAAATTAACTCTGTTTCAATAAAAATTAAAACAATCAAACAAAAATAATAAAATATAATTGGTTTCTTGTAGACAAAATGTCTTATTTTTTGACCCATTCTGATAATCTTTTAGTTGATGTATTTAGACTACTGATGTTTAAAGTGACTATTGATGTAGTTAGATTAATATTTTACCCTATTTATTATTGTTTTCTATTCATTGCCTTTGTTCTTTGTTTTTTATCTTTCATTGTTTTTCTGCTCTTTGTAGTTTTAATTGAAAATTTTATAGAATTTTATTTTCTCTTTGATTTTAGTATTCCAATCATGCTTTAATTTTTTTTTTTTTTTTTTTTAAGTGGTTGTCTTAGAGTTTGCAATATACATTTACAACTAAACCAAGTCCACTTTCAAATAACACTGTACCATTACATGGTAGTGCAATACCTTATAATAAGAAAATAATCCTAATTCCTCCTTTCCATCTCTTATATCCTGGTTGTCATTCATTTCTCTTAGACAGAAGCATACATAAGAATACATGATCAAATACACTGTTGATATTATTTTGAACTGTTATCAGATCAGTTAAGAACCAAAATCTTGGAATTTCTCTGTCATTCAATGGTTAAGACTCCCTGCATCCAATGCAAGGGTGTGGGTTTGATCCCTGGTGAAGGAACTAAGATCCCAAGTGCCACATAGCAAAAATAAATATGTATTTATTTCTCCTTCACGTTTGCAGGATAATTTTGTAAGATTTGGAATTCTACGTTGGTGTTTCTATATTCCAACACTTTAAGTATTTCACTCCACTCTTCTTGCTTGCATGGTTTTTGAAGAGAAATCAGATATAATTCTTATTTATGCTTCTCTACTCGGGCTTCCCAGGTGGCGTTAGTGGTAAAGAACCTGCCTGCCAATGCGACTGCAGGAGATGTAAGAGACAAGGTTAGATCCCTGGGTCTGGAAGATCCCCTGGAAAAGGAAATGGCAACCCACTCCAGTATTCTTGCCTGGAAAATCCCCCAGACAGAGGAACTTGGCAGGCTTCAGTCCATGGGGTCACAAAGAGCTGGACACGACTGAAGTGACTTAGCCCACATTCTGCTCTATAGATAAGGTATTTTCTCTTTGCTTTCTTTCAAGATTTTTTTATTTTTGTAATTTGAATTTAATATATATATATATCAGTGTAGTGTTTTAGGCATTTACTCTTCCCTGAGTTTCCTGGATATGTCATTTGATATCTGACATTCAGTTCAGTTCAGTCGCTCAGTCGTGTCCAATGACTTTGTGTCCGTGTCTTTGTGACCCCATGAATCGCAGCACGCCAGGCCTCCCTGTCCATCACCAACTCCCAGAGTTCACCCAGACTCACGTCCATCGAGTCAGTGATGCCATCCAGCCATCTCATCCTCTGTTGTTCCCTTCTCCTCCTGCCCTCAATCCCTCCCAGCATCAGAGTCTTCTCCAATGAGTCAACTCTTCCCATGAGGTGGCCAAAGTACTGGAGTTTCAGCTTTAGCATCATTCCTTCCAAAGAAATTCCAGGATTGATCTCCTTCAGAATGGACTGGTTGGATCTCCTTGCAGTCCAAGGGACTCTCAAGAGTCTTCTCCAACACCACAGTTCAAAAGCATCAATTCTTCGGCGCTCAGCCTTCTTCACAGTCCAACTCTCACATCCATACATAACCACAGGAAAAACCATAGTCTTGACTAGACGGATCTTTGTTGGCAAAGTAATGTCTCTGCTTTTGAATATGCTATCTAGGTTGGTCATAACTTTCCTTCCAAGGAGTAAGCGTCTGTTAATTTTGTGGTTGCAGTCACCATCTGCGGTGATTTTAGAGCCCCCAAAATAAAGTCTGACATTGTTTCCCCATCTATTTCCCATGAAGTGATGGGACCAGATGCCATGATCTTCGTTTTCTGAATGTTCAGCTTTAAGCCAATTTTTTCACTCTCCTCTTTCACTTTCATCAAGAGGCTTTTTAGTTCCTCTTCACTTTCTGCCATAAGGGTGGTGTCATCTGCATATCTGAGGTTATTGATATTTCTCCCGGCAATCTTGACATTAATTGAGGGGAAATTCTCAGTTTTTATTGCTTCAAATATTTCTGTTCCCCCTTCTCTTTTTTCTCTTGATATTTTCGTTGTAAGTATGTTACACCTTTTGTAGTTGGCCCACAGTTCTTGAATATTCTATTTTTATTCCAGTCTTTTTTCTTTTTACTTCTTTATTTTGGAAGTTTCTATTCACAGATTTCTTAGAATTTCCATCCCTCTGCTTACACTGTCCATCTGTTCTTACATGTTATTCACTCTAGTCATTAGAGGCCTTAGCATATTAATCATAGTTGTTTTAAATTCTTGGTCTAAGTCTGACATCCCTGCCATATCTGAGCCTGGTTCTCATGCTTGGCCTGTCTCTTCAAACTGTGTTTTTACCTTTTAATATTCCTTGTAATTGTTGAAAAACAGACATGACATACTGCTCCTTAGTGCTGTGGTGGTAAAGTGTGGGGGAGGGGAGCAATCTTTTAATGAGCCTGTACCCCTGAACTGTGAACTTCACAAGTCTATGTCCATTTCCCATCATCTCTTGGGTGGTACAGGATGGCTACAGTGGGCTGTAATTGGTTATTTCCTTTCTCCCACATGCAAAACTAGAGTTGAATATTTCTTTTTCCTTAAATTGGTTAGGCTCTGCTAAAACCCCAATAATGTAAACTCTGGTAAAAATAATTTCTTTTGCTCATAGACCTTGTTAAGAAAAAGACAAATACTGAACATTTGCTATGTGTCAGGCAGGATTTGGGGCTGCAAGACACCAATAGCAGAACAAAGATGTCTGCTCTCAAGGAGTCTATCTTCATTCCCAGGGAAATGACAGTTTTACAGTTCTTTCTCTTATATATTCTTGTCCTCTCCCATTGTTAATTCTTATGCTATGGAAACTTGTTACAATTATACTTCATCATGGGCTTCCCCAGTCACTCAGCAGTAAAGAATCCACCTGCAATGCAGGAGTTGCAGGTTCGATTCCTGGGTTGGGAAGATCTCCTGGAGGAGGGCATGACAACCCACTCCAGTATTCTTTCCTGGAGAATACTGTGGACAGAGGAGCCTGATGGGCTACAGTCCATAGGGTCGCAAATAGTCAGACACGACTGAAGCAACTCAGCACATACGCATGCACATACTTCATTATAATGAGCTTTTATTGAAGTTACCATATGTTAAATCCATATGAAGGGGACGACAGAGGATGAGATGTCTGGATGGCATCACTGACTCGATGGACGTGAGTCTGAGTGAACTCCGGGAGTTGGTGGACAGGGAGGCCTGGTGTGCTGCGATTCACGGGGTCGCAAAGAGTTGGACACAACTGAGTGACTGAAATGAACTGAACTGATATGTTAAATCCAATGGGTCCTCTTCTAATGTAATAGATTTCCCCCAGTCACCAGCTCTGAGTTGGAAGTGAAACTGTTATAAATTATTCTTGGCATTCAGAGAGGGGAACTAAGCAATCTTCTTATCCCTGGTAAAGATCAATCTAATTTGCTTGGATTTGTCCAAAGATTTTAGTCATGGAGAATGTAAGGACTCCTTTCTAATTGCAGACAATTTTAATTTCTCTTTGCCATTATCAAATAGCTATGTAATGCTTTACAAAAACTGAGATGAACTCTCTGGGAATGATCCCAGAAGACATACTGTAACATTATAATGCAGTATAACAAAATTATCCAGTCACACTGAAAGCATTTTAATAAAATGTACACACAAAAGACCACTTCCATCAAAGTCTGTTTTTAGCTGTACTCCAAATTCTTTATTTGAAGATTATTTTATTTCCGTTCTTGACTGGTTTAAATATGAAAGCTTTTTGGAATGGATCTGAATCACGTTAGGTAAAAATTTATCTCAGAAATAATTTGTCTTTCTATAATGAAGAGCTAGGGCAATGCTGTCCAGTGGAATTCTTTGTGATGATAAAAAAAAATATTCTAAATCTGTGCCACTAGTTGACTGTAGCTAATGAACACTTAAAACATGCTGAGTTTTTAATTGTATTTAATTTTAACTAATTTATAATTAAATAACTGTGGCTCAGATCATGAACTCCTTATTGCCAAATTCAGACTGAAATTGAAGAAAGTAGGGAAAACCACTAGACCATTCAGGTATGACCTAAATCAAATCCCTTATGATTATACAGTGAAAGTGAGAAATAGATTTTAAGGGCCTATATCTGATAGGTAGAGTGCCTGATGACCTATGGAATGAGGTTCGTGACATTGTACGGGAGACAGGGATCAAGATCATCCCCATGGAAAAGAAATGCACAAAAGCAAAATGGCTGTCTGGGGAGGCCTTACAAATAGCTGTGAAAAGAAGAGAAGCGAAAAGCAAAGGAGAAAAGGAAAGATATAAACATCTGAATGCAGAGTTCCAAAGAATAGCAAGAAGAGATGAGAAAGCCTTCCTTAGTGATCAGTGCAAAGAAATAGAGGAAAACAACAGAATGGGAAAGACTAGAGATCTCTTCAAGAAAATTAGAGATACCAAGGGAACATTTCATGCAAAGATGGGCTCGATAAAGGACAGAAATGTATGGACCTAACAGAAGCAGAAGATATTAAGAAGAGGTGGCAAGAATACACAGAAGAACTGTACAAAAAAGATCTTCACTACCCAGATAATCATGATGGTGTGATCACTGACCTAGAGCCAAACATCTTGGAATGTGAAGTCAAGTGGGCCTTAGAAAGCATCACTATGAACAAAGTTAGTGGAGGTGATGGAATTCCAGTGGAGCTATTCCAAATCATGGAAGATGATGCTGTGAAAGTGCTGCACTCAATATGCCAGCAAATTTGGAAAACTCAGCAGTGGCCACAGGACTAGAAAAAGTCAGTTTTCATTCCAATCCCAAAGACAGACAATGCCAAAGAATGCTCAAACTACCGCACAATTGCACTCATCTCACACGCTAGTAAAGTAATGCTCAATATTCTCCAAGCCAGGCTTCAGCAATATGTGAACCGTGAACTTCCTGATGTTCAAGCAGGTTTTAGAAAAGGCAGAGGAACCAGAGATCAAATTGCCAACATCCTCTGGATCATGGAAAAAGCAAGAGAGTTCCAGAAAAACATCTATTTCTGCTTTATTGACTATGCCAAAGCCTTTGACTGTGTGGATCACAAGAAATTGAAAAATTCTGAAAGAGATGGGAATACCAGACCACCTGATCTGCCTCTTGAGAAACTTGTATGCAGGTCAGGAAGCAACAGTTAGAACTGGACATGGAACAACAGACTAGTTCCAAACAGGAAAAGGAGTACGTTAAGGCTGTATATTGCCACCCTGCTTATTTAACTTATATGCAGAGTATATCATGAGAAACGCTGGACTAGAAGAAGCACTAGCTGAAATCAAGATTGCCGGGAGAAATATCAATAACCTCAGATATGCGGATGACACCACCCTTATGGCAGAAAGTGAAGAGGAACTAGAAAGCCTCTTGATGAAAGTGAAAGTGGAGAATGAAAAAGTTGGCTTAAAGCTCAACATTCAGAAAATGAAGATCATGGCATCTGGTCCCATCACTTCATGGGAAATAGATGGGGAAACAGTGGAAACAGTGTCAGACTTTATTTTGGGGGCTCCAAAATCACCGCAGATGGTGACTGCAGCCATAAAATTAAAAGACGCTTACTCTTTGGAAGGAAAGTTATGACCAACCTAGATAGCATATTCAAAAGCAGAGATATTACTTTGCCCACAAAGGTTCGTCTAGTCAAGGCTATGGTTTTTCCTGTGGTCATGTATGGATGGGAGAGTTGGACTGTGAAGAAGGCTGAGCGCCGAAGAATTGATGCTTTTGAAGTGTGGTGTTGGAGAAGACTCTTGAGAGTCCCTTGGACTGCAAGGAGATCCAACCAGTCCATTCTGAAGGAGATCAGCCCTGGGATTTCTTTGGAAGGAATGATGCTAAAGCTGAAACTCCAGTACTTTGGCCACCTCATGGGAAGAGTTGACTCATTGGAGAAGACTCTGATGCTGGGAGGGATTGAGGGCAGGAGGAGAAGGGGACGACAGAGGATGAGATGGCTGGATGGCATCACGGACTCGATGGACGTGAGTCTGGGTGAACTCTGGGAGTTGGTGATGGACAGGGAGGCCTGGCGTGCTGCGATTCATGGGGTTGCAAAGAGTCGGACACGAATGAGTGACTGAACTGAACTGAAGTGAACCACCTGCTGCTGCTGCTGCTGCTGCTAAGTCGCTTCAGTCGTGTCCGACTCTGTGCGACCCCAGAGACGGCAGCCCACCAGGTCCCCTGTCCCTGGGATTCTCCAGGCAAAAACACTGGAGTGGGTTGACATTTCCTTCTCCAGACTGTTAGTAGCTGCTGCTGCTGCTGCTAAGTCGCTTCAGTCGTGTCCCACTCTGTGTGGCCCCGTGGACTGCAGCCTACCAGGCTTCTCTGTCCATGGGATTTTCCAGGCAAGAACACTGGAGTGGGTTGCCATTTCCTTCTCCAAAGCATGAAAGTGGAAAGTGAAAGTGAAGTCGCTCAGTCGTGTCTGACTCTTAGCGACCCCATGGCCTGCAGACCACCAGGCTCCTCCATCCATTGGATTTTCCAGGCAAGAGTACTGGAGTGGGGTGCCATCGCCTTCTTCGACTGAACCACCTGCATCTAGTGGTTATTTGGAAACTGAAAATCCAGGGCCACTTGATCCTAAGAGCCATGCATTCTAATTCTCCCCATGAAAATTTAGAAGTCCAGATCACTACCACAGCCCTCATTGCCTATGGAGAAAAGCAGAACCATCAAAAGACAGAAAGAAATCTTTCTCTTCTCTTTGCATAGGGCAGAGGCTAGGAAGTGAGACAGAAATTTTGTGTTTGTCTTTAGCTTTATGGGGGTTAAAAGACAAAAAGTGTAAATATCCACAAACTATCACTTTCCAATGAATCTATGAAATAGAACTTTGTTTAATATGAAGAATTACAAGAAAGTACTTTTCTTTCTAACATGACATGCTGCTGCTGCTGCTAAGTCGCTTCCATCGTGTCCAACTCTGTGCGACCCCATAGACGGCAGCCCACCAGGCTCCCCCATCCCTGGGATTCTCCAGGCAAGAATACTGGAGTGGAGTGCCATTGCCTTCTCCGTCTGACATGACATAAACTCAAACAATTTCTAATTTTGCTCGGATGGAAAAATTTCTCCTAAATCTTTTTCTCTTCCTACAAGTTAAGAGTTTTATCCATTACTTCAATAAACATCAATTAAGCATATTTACTGTGCTTCCATATAGTTAATAAAGTTTTTAATTGCTGCAATCATCTATGCAAAGCTGTTTATGAAGTTAGCCAGTAGGGCACAAAGAGAAATTTTCTTTATTGTTTTCCCCCAAGGACCCTTCAAACCTCCTCTTGCAGGTTCTTTCCTGCCCCTGGAGGAAATACCAAGCATACTCCACAGCTTTTGTAGTCTCCGGGAATCATAAGAGTAATTTCATACTGTAGATTGAAAAAGCATCTTCTGATCTAACCTTGGAATGTTCATCATTTATCCCCTTTAAAGTCTCTGCCTCTCTCATCAAGACTGGGAAATCTGCAGGATAAAGAGACTGAGGTGGATCTCTTTCTTGCTTCTTCTAGTCCCAACTCCTCACCCCTCACTAGCTGCCATTTTGGGACCCTTCACTGTTGAAACAGATGGAAAAGGAAAGAAATTATAGTGATAGTCCATCCTAACCACACTAGTACGGTTATAATCTTGGATTAGTTCCCTCCCATAGCAGATGCACAACTGCTGACTCTTGTGGTATGATCAACACCCCTAACATCATTCCAAGAGGACACTCACAGCTCATTGACTTGGATGAAGACTCGGGGTTGGTTGGCCGACATCAGTTCCCACCCTCAGCCTCCTGTTTCCTGGGCAGTCCACACCTATTAGGTCCCCTTTTGGGGAACTTTGAGGCCCGTCAGACCATCCTCTTTTTGTTCATCCTGTTTTTGATTCAACATGTGTATCAGCAAAGTACTTTTGGCTGTGACCAGTGATGTACAGGAAAATGTTCAACAAGCAGGTTTCCAGTGAAGGGTGGTGGTGTTGGGAATCCCTAATTCAGAGCATTTGCCAATTTTTGAGTTTTAAATAGTCCCACGATGGTCAACTTTAACCTAACAAGATGACATCACTGAATACAGAGTTGGGAAAAGATGTGCCCACTCAGTTCTAGAGAACTGGCTCCAGGATTTACTGAAGTAACAGTAAGTGACAAACCAAACTGTCTTACACTATAAAGGAATAGAGTGGTTTAACAGGAAATTTGGAGGTGAGGTGAGTTAGGGCTTGCTTATCTGTTAGGTCTTGAAATTCATAAAAGATGCAAGTTCTTTCTGGCTCCAGCAACAACGTTGTCTTGATCTTGAGTCACTGCTTTTGACTTTGAGCAGAGTCAGCTCCTTCTGAACCTTTTCTTTGAGCTTTGGCTCTTTCAAGTAACTTGGCATCACAGACCTTATAAGTAGATTTTTCTTTGGAATTTAATTTCTCTCTTCCTCTCTTCGTATAATTTTCAGGTGAAAAAAAAGTTGTGCCAAATGATGTGTGAAGTCCTGTCAGCTTTCAGAGTTGTGACCTGGTCTGGCAACGTGTTTCCACGTATCCTTGTTTCTATGTACTCTTTTCCATGATGATCTCATCCTCTCACATGGTTTCAATTATTGTCTCTGTGTATTGTAGATAACTGGCAAATGTGTAACTCCAGCTCTGAAATCTCTTCATTACTCCAGTACCTACATTTCCTAATGCCCAATCAATATTTTTTACATAGGCATCCCTGTGACTTCAAATTCAACGTCTCTAATCCACATAAATCACTCTTTCCTTGTTCTTTCCAAAAAAAATAAAAACAAATAAGAGTTAAACTTCTCCTGAAAGTATCAGGCACTGTTAAGGGCAGCACTACTCTCCAAGGAACACAAAGTGACTCATCCTTTGGTAATTAAGGATGATGCTGAGGTCAAACTCTGATTTAAAAAACTAGATGGAGGAGGAGCTAAGATGGCGGACAAGTAGGATGGGGAGAATACTTTCTCCCCCACAAATCCATTAAAAGAACATTTTAATGCTGAGTAAACTTTGCAAAACAACTTCTGAATGCCGGCAGAGGTCATCAGGCACTTAGAAAGACAATTCATTGTCGTCAAAACAAGAAAACGAGCCCTGCGGTAACTCCTTTTGCGGAGAAGTGGCACGGACACCAGCATTTGCTATTGGCAAGCGGGGGCTAGGCTAGGAGGAGCAGCAGGGCCTGCATTGCTTTGAGAAAGGTTTTGGCCTGGCTATCTCAAGCGCTATCTGAGCGAAATAACCAGACTGTTGGTTATCAAAAGCCAGCCCTAACTTAAGACACCACCAGGACTACCTATGGAACAAAGGACTGCACGAAGATAGCCGGCTGCAGGCCGTCCCACTTCAGTGACAGAGAGCCAGGGCCGGAGGCGGGTAATCACAGCCCTAGAGAGACATTGTCTACAGAACTGTAGGTAGGTTTCTGTGCTGACTCACGCTTCTTGGGGCTCTGGATGGTCAACATCTGCCTGAGAAAGTGCGCCGGTTGTATACCCAGAAAACTGAGCAGTGGAGAGGCGATAAGTCGCAGCAGCTGTGCTCGCTGAACATTTCATCACCTGCGCTACTCGGATCTGGGAAGGGCATAAAACGCAGACTCAACCGAGTCTGTGCTTCTGAGGATTATCCGAGTGCCTGAACCTGGCCAGCTTAAATTTGGGTGTTCATTTCCACCCCCTCTGTAACAGAGCACATCAGATATTGAAAAGACTAGTAAACCGCCTCAAGAAAGAAAATTCAACAGACTACCAGAATATAGTAAGGACACTTTAAACTTGGCAATTTTAACAAGATGAAGAGACAGAAGAATACCCAGCAGCTAAAGGAGCAGGATAGATTCCCACCAAATCAAACCAAAGAGGAAGAGATAGGGAATCTACCTGATAAAGAATTCCGAATAATGATAGTGAAATTAATCCAAAATCTCGAAATCAAAGTGGAATCACAGTTAAAGAGTCTGCAGACAAGGACTGAGAAGATGCAAGAAAGGTTTAACAAGGACCTAGAAGAAATAAAAAAGAGTCAACACATAATGAATAATGCAATAAATGAGATCCAAAACACCCTGGAGGCAACAAATAGTAGAATAACAGAGGCAGAAGATAGGATTAGTGAATTAGAAGATAGAATCCTAGAAATAAATGAATCAGAGGAGAAAAAAGAAAAACTCATCAAAAGAAATGAGGACAATCTCAGAGACCTCCAGGATAACATTAAACGCTGCAATATTCGAATCATAGGAGTTCCAGAAGAAGAAGATAAAAAGCAAGACCATGAGGAAATACTTGAGGAGATAATAGTTGAAAACTTCCCTAAAATGGAGAAGGAAATTACCACTCAAGTTCAAGAAATCCAGAGAGTCCCTAATAGGATAAACCCAAGGTGAAACACCCCAAGACACATATTGATCAAATTAACAAAGATTAAATATAAAGAACAAATATTAAGAGCAGCAAGGGAAAAATGTCAAATAACTCACAAGGGAATTCCCATAAGGATAACAGCTGATCTTTCAATAGAAACTCTCCAAGCCAGGAGGGAATGGCAAGACATAATTAAAGTGATGAAAGAAAATCACATACAGCCTAGATTATTGTATCCAGCAAGGATCTCATTCAAATATGAAGGAGAAATCAAGAGCTTCATAGATAAGCAGAAGTTGAGAGAATTTAGCACCACTAAACCATTTCTCCAACAAAAACTAAAGGACATTCTCTAGATAGGAATCATTAAAAGAATGTATGAATTCGAACCCAAAACAATAAAGTAAATCCTATTTATCAATAATTGCTTTGAACATTAATGGGCTGAATGCCCTAATCAACAGACAGGGACTGGCCGAATGGATACAAAAACAAGATACCTAAATACCTTGTCTACAAGAGATAACCAAAAGACTAAAATGCATTAAATGGATACAAAAACTAGACCCCTATATATGTTGTCTACAAGAGAACCACCTTAAAATAGGGGATATATACTGACTGAAAATGAAGGGCTCGAAAAAGATTTTCTATGCAATTATGGACCAAAAGAAAACAGGAGTAGCAATACTCATATCAGATAAAATGGACTTTAAAGATCCTGAAAAGGAGACAATCAAGGTTATACATAACAACATAAAGGAACAATACAAAAAGAAGTTATAACAATTATAAATATACATGCACCCAACATTGGAGCATTGATTTATCTAAGACAAACATTAATTAATATGATAGAAGAAATATGCAACAATACAATAATAGTGGGAGACTTTAATACCCCACTCATACAATCTGGCTGTAATAGACAAAGTAAAGAGGAAAACACATTCACTTATGAGCCTCAAAAAATTCAGTTCACTCAGGAGAGTTAAAAAAAAAAGTATTGACTTATTTGTTCACTCTCTAAAGCTTTATTGACTATTTTATGGGACTGGTACCACTTTGGGTAGTAAGGAGGAAGAAGTGACAAATGTGATCCTGTCCTAAATAATATATTGTGGCAAAGATAGACCTATCAATACAAAATACCAAGATGTGCCTAAGATGAGGACACCCAAACTGGACTTTTATTTTCCTGAACTTTTCATTTCCAGATCAAACCTCCTAATATAGGATGAATTCAACATGTGTTTTTTTTTTTTTTAAGTGTTCTTTGTGATTAAAAACAGAAAGCCATTAGTTAAGAAATTACATATACTCCTCCCCACCATCACTCCCCTTCTTTCTTCCCATTTCCCTCCCACCCTCATTGATCCTTTCCTTTCTCCATTTTCCCCTGCAAAAAATAAATAAATAAATAAATAAAATATTGGTATCTTAAAAAAAAAAAGAACATAACAATGAAGGTCTTTATTCTCTCTTTTTTTTTTTTTTTTAAATAAAAAACTAGATGACAGTTTAATTCACTGAGATAGGAAAGCATGGAGGACAAAGCAGTTTATGATGACAAGGTTTAGAGGAGAAGGGGCAGAGCAGAGGGGAGGAGTTTGGTCTTGGACATGGTAAATTTAAAGTAGGATGGTGATGTCCAAGAGAGGGTGTCTAGAGACAATGACACTCATTGTCTGGAACTCAGGAGAGAGGACTGGGCTGAAGAGAAAGATGCAGTTGATGATATTGACATGGAAGGGCACATAGAGGAAGCAGAGTGAGAAGAGAAAAAAAAAGCCCGGTTGGAGCCCTGAACGTGACATTGAAGGGAAGACAAGGAGGGAAAGATCAGAAGAAAGCCAAGAAGATGAAGTGTTACTGAAATCAAGAGATGAGAATGTTGGAGGGAAAGTTTTGGTCTAGAGAGTCAACTGCTGCTGAAACCTGATGCAGGGTAAAGTCCTGTAAAGTAGTCTCTGGATCGACAATAAAGAGCATGTGGGAGACCTTCCAAATGCGTTTTCAGGGGTGTGTTGGGTGCAGCAGCCAGAATGTGGTGAGTGGGGGGTGAGGACACAGATGACTGCTCAACAAATGGTGTTAGGAAAAGTGATAACCTTTTGGGAGGAAGAATCAACACATGTGGCCAGAATATGAAGAAAACAAACAAACAAGAAATAGGTTCAGGCGCTTGTCCTCCAAGAAAAATGTAAGAGAGAGCTTCATTTGAAAGGCAGCCAAAAGTTCACGGGCATTTTCAGGGGTAGACATGTGAAGAAAATATTTTCAATACCAGAAAAGGCAAGAGCAAAGGTGTAACAACAGAGGAGGATGTGTGCTGAGGACCTGCAGAGTTTTAGAAAAATGAGCTAAAATGAAATAACCAAGATGGATGAAAGAGCGGGAAGCCTACAATATGAACACTGGCTAGGAAGCTCTCTGCCACTACTCTTTTCACGGATGTTTCAACACCTTCAAGGCTGTGCTGTTTGAAAAGCATCACCACTGCTTTAAAAAGAAAAACCACCATAAAAACCTCTTCCTGTGACCTCTGCATTTTCCCCTAGCTCTAACCATAGTCTATCCTGTTCATAACCAAACATTTTGAAGGCTTTCTATTCACACAAGCTGATCTCTTTACAGTTTTCTGAATCAGTTTCACAGTCCTCTTTCACTTATCCCAACTCGGTCTATATTTTATCTTCAGGTTCTTTTCCAAAGAGGAAGAGGAAGGGAAGGGAATGTGGATTGCTGACTGGCATAGTCACCATACATGCACAAGGCAGGCCTCTCTGTTTCCGGGAGGCAGAGCCATTCTCTCGGCTCTCCTTGGCTGCTGTCCCCACCCTCTGTACTCTTCCTCCCTCTGTTGTAGGTGTCTCTGAGCTTCCATCCTCTCAATCTTTCAGATAATTTCTCCCCAATCTTCAGATAATTAAAAGGTTAACCTTTTAATTTTTATTTTTATTTGGAGGATAATTGCTTTGCAATGTTGTGTTGGTTTCAGCCATAGATCAATTTGAATTAGCTGTATGTGTGAACTCCGGGAGTTGGTGATGGACAGGGAAGCCTGGCGTGCTGCAATTCATGGGGTCGCAAAGAGTTGGACACAACTGAGCAACTGAACTGAACTGAACTTGGTTTGAGTTTTTATATTGACATATAGTTGATTTACAATGTTATATTAGTTTCAGGTATACAAGAATGTGATTCAGTTATACATATACATATCTACTCTTTTTCGCATTCTTTCCCATTATAGATTATTATAAGATACTGAGTTTAGTATGCAGGTCAGGAAGCAACAGCTAGAACTGCACATGGAACAACAGACTGGTTCCAAATAGGGAGGCTGTATATTGTCACCCTGCTTATTTAACTTATATGCAGAGTACATCAGGAGAAATGCTGGGCTGGAGGAAGCACCAGCTTGAATCAAGATTGCCAGGAGAAATATCAATAACTTCAGATATGCAGATGACACCATCCTTATGGCAGAAAGAGAAGAACTAGAGTCTTTTGGTAAAAGCGAAAGAGGAGAGTGAAAAAGTTGGCTTAAAGCTCAACATTCAGAAAACTAAGATCACGGCATCCAGTGCCATCACTTCACAGCAAATAGGTGGGGAAACAGTGGAAACAGTGAGACTTTATTTTCTTGGGCTCAAAAATCACTGCAGATAGTGACTGCGGCCATGAAATTAAAAGACACTTCTTTCTTGGAAGAAAAGTTATGACCATCCTAGGCAGCATATTAAAAAGTAGAGACATTACTTTGCCAAATAAGGTCTGTCTAGTCAAAGCTATGGTTTTTCCAGTAGTCATGTATGGATGTGAGAGTTGGACTATAAAGAAAGCTGAGTGCAGAAGAATTGATGCTTTTGAACTGTGGTGTTGGAGGAGACTCTTGAGAATCCCTTGTACTGCAAGGAGATCAAACCAGTCAATCCTGAAGAAAGGCAACCCTGAATATTCATTGTAAGGACTGATGCTGAAGCAGAATCTCTGGTTATTTGGCCATCTGATGTGAAAAACTGACTCATTTGAAAAGACCCTGATGCTGGGAAAGATTGAAGGCAAGAGGAGGAGGGGACGACAGAGATTGAGATGGTTGGATGGCATCACTGACTCAATGGACGTGAGTTTGAGTAAACTCCAGGAGTTGGTGATATACAGGGAGGCCAGGCATACTGCAGTCCACGGGGTCACAAAGAGTTGGACATGACTGAGCAACTGAACTGGACTGATCTGAGTTTAGTTCCTTGTACTATACGGTAGGTCTTTGTTGTTTGTTTATTTTATGTATAGTAGTGTGTATGTGTTTATCTCCACCCCCTTCCCTTTCTCCTTTGGTAAACATAAGTTTATTTTCTATGTGTGTCTATTTCTGTTTTGTAAATAAATTCATTTGTATCATTCTTTTTAGATCCCATATATAAGTGATATCACGTGATATTTGTCTTTGTCTGACTTACTTCATTTAGTATGAAAACCTCTAGGTCCATCCATGTTGCTGCAAATGGCATTATTTCATTATTTTTTATGGTTTAGTAGTATTTCATTGTGTGTATGTGTATACTACATATTCTTTATTCATTTATCTGTTGATGGACATTTGGGTTGCCTCTGTGTCTTGGCTTTGCACACAGTGCTTCCAGATACTTAAACCTTTGTTCGATGCTGATTTACTTTCTGTTCTCTTGGCTATTACAAGTTTTCCCCTTAACAACAGGGTCTTGGGAGGGCTCAATTTTGTTCTTGAAAATAGTCTAAGAGAATAGGGGAATTAAATTTTTTCCTTGCCAGATTTTATTAGCATATCTTGAAATGAATCAATATCCAAAACCAAAATTTTTTTCATTTAAGTTATGGGCTATAGCATGATAAGTGTTCCCTTCCTAAGCCTTTGCCTCTAGCCAAATGTTTGACCTTCCGTGGCCTTTTCCCTTCTTTCTCTTCAAGACCCTGCTCATATGTCACTTCCTCAGAGAGCCCTTCCTTAATGATTCCTGCCCAGTCACTCTTCCATCACCTGTATTTGTTATCTTCAAAGCAGTTATCACTGGATAAAATGATCATGCAAGCATCTTGCCTCTCTTGTTCATAGTGGAATCTCAGGAGACTTGAATAGTGCCTGACCCACAGTAAATATGCAATAAATATTATCTATATAATTTATTGATCCAATAAAGTGAATTCACAATGTTAGTAGCTTTTATTCTTGAAATGCACAATGTCTTTTCCCTTCTTTCTCAAAAAATAGCAGAAAATGTAGCATAAATTGTGACTTTTAGGTCCTATTTGTGGAATTTAAATCTTTGAAAGCTTCCATAATCATGCCACACTTTGACTCATGGAGCATGTACTAAATACCTACTAAGGGCAGGTGTGGTAGGAGACACAGAGGTAGAAGTGACAGTTGCTGAGTTCTGCTGAACCATCTCACATGCTTCCCCGACCCTCATGACAAAGGGGTAAATATTCTAACCTGGTCTTGAAGAGCTTCCACTCTTCCTTTCTATAATTTGACCACATAGAACTCTTCTTTAATCTAGTTTATAAATTAATTATTTCTATGCTTCTTCTGTGAAGAAGGCTGAGCGCCGAAGAATTGATGCTTTTGAACTGTGGTGTTGGAGAAGACTCTTGAGAGTCCCTTGGACTGCAAGGAGATCCAACCAGTCCATTCTGAAGGAGATCAGCCCTGGGATTTCTTTGGAAGGAATGATGCTAAAGCTGAAACTCCAGTACTTCGGCCACCTCATGCGAAGAGTTGACTCATTGGAGAAGACTCTGATGCTGGGAGGGATTGAAGGCAAGAGGAGAAGGGGACGACAGAGGATGAGATGGCTGGATGGCATCACTGACTCGATGGATGTGAGTCTGAGTGACCTCCGGGAGTTGGTGATGGACAGGGAGGCCTGGCGTGCTGCAATTCATGGGGTTGCAAAGCGTCAGACACGACTGAGCGACTGATCTGATCTGATGCTTCTGTTGATTCCATTAGACAATATTTCTTTTATACACAATTAAATCTTGGCCATCCTTTAAGATTCAACTCAATACTCCTTTCTCCATGTACTTTCCCCTAAATCCTGGTTTGCATTGTTATTCATCGACTTGGAACATTTAGAGTATACCGCCTGTCATAGAACTTCAAATTTGTATTGTTCACTCTTTTCTGTCCTAAATCTTGACTCTGTGCTGGATTTCAAGCTCCAAGAGGAGTTTGCAGCTGGTGCTCCCTAAATACTGATCCTTGAACTGAGTGTCCTGAGATAAGTTTGAAATTCAGAGTCATGTTCATGAAATAGAATGGAAAGAGATCCTGAGAACCTGTCCAGAGAAGATTATTCTGTTCCCCACCTAAGCTAACAAACTCTCTCTGACATGCCAAGTTTATTTTTTCCTTTGTTGACAAACATCTACATTTGGGATGATTCAGTGGCCCTGTGTGTTCCCCAACTCTCTCACCCTCCAGTATCCAAGGTCCTTATCACCAAGATGATAGAATCTTTGGAACGATGAAACCGACAAGGTGGAGGAGGGGTAAGGAGGAAACGTGGTGGTTTGTATATTTTTTCACTTAGCGAATTGTGGAGGTGCATTAACTCATCTGCTCTGCCTAACTTCTGAAAAAGATTTCAGTGAGAAAATAAATGAGACTGCAACACCTCTTATCTTTCAAAAGTCAAGCACTGAATTATATGTGGGTCTGTGTGTTTTCTGCCCAAATTTGCAGTGGAAAAGAAAGGATTCCAAAATTATTGGTGTCATGATGCCAAAATATCTAGATGAAGAATTCAATCAATTGTGCAGATGTTCCAAATGCATCATGCCAAATATCCCAATCTGTGGAAATATCCAGTGACCATCTTTTTCATTTTGTCCTTGATATTTTGGCAGGGTACAGTTGCAGACTGATTTACTGAGCTTAAGAGCCAAAATCACAACATTTCTATCCAGAGTTATCAGGTTGATACTCTTGAATGGGCTTTTGATATTTTAAAGATTTATACTTTCTTCTCTTAGGGAACTCTTCAAGAAGGAATTATT
The DNA here is from genome assembly GCA_935064755.1 of Tragelaphus eurycerus. Lineage (NCBI taxonomy): Eukaryota > Metazoa > Chordata > Mammalia > Artiodactyla > Bovidae > Tragelaphus > Tragelaphus eurycerus. Next base: position 22,801,170 of record CAKXYN010000010.1, on the reverse strand, counting down.
TTTCTGACTTCTATTATTTATCTTAATCAGAAGAGGAAAAGGTAGACAAGATAGATAAATCCTCAGAAATTGCTGCAGAAATGAATAAACACTGTATTCCTAAAAGAAAATGGTGTTCAGCAAGACAAACATTTTAAAGAGATTTAAATGGAAAAATGTACAGGATACTGTGCATTAAGTGTTCTCATATTAACATACTAAGCTGTAATAACAGAACTTCTTTAAACTCTGGTCTACTTCAATAATGCTCTGATTTGGTCCCACTATCCAAGTCTTCAAATATCTGACATTGATTCCACAGCCTACATTCAACAGTACCAGAAGAACTGTACACCAGAGTTCCATTTCAAATTTTGTGTCCAGTTAATCCCAGCCAACTTCACATTCCACATTGCTGAGTCACTCCCCAGACTACAGGCCCATGTGGTCCTCTGTCTTCTTCCTTATTTCATCCTAAACCACTCTTGGTTTTTTTCTCTTCTCACATAACCTACAGTCTCCTCTTATCTGATCCTTGATTATGGGGGTGGGAGGAAGGCAAAGATCAAAATTTCTTAGTCCGCACTTTTGAAAAAGCGAAGGTTCTTTTCAACCGTGTCATGGTCTGTGTTTGTTCTTTTAAAATATTTTACTGTCATTGTTATTAAAGAGACAACCAAATGTTCTTTCTAAGACACTCATGACTATCTTAACCAAGTGTCTGAATTTCTTCTGACAATTTTTTTCATTTTTGCCTTCCAAAATAGAATCCTATGTATAGAAAAAATAAAAATTCTCAAACTATCTTTCATACCTAAAACTATATGAGATTTCCCAGAGGGTCTCTGAAAATTGCAAATATTATTTTTTTTCATCTTCAGAAAGGTGCTGGAAATAACTAGGTTTGTTTGATGAGTTGCATTATTTGTCAAACCAGAAGAGAGAGTCATTCCCAGGTTAACTTTGTAAAGGTAAAATTTTATTAATATATCTGCAGCAGAAATTGCATGCTTTACGGGAAATCGTTGGTAAATTGCCAGTATCATCACTGTCCACAATATAGTTTAACCTTCAGGGATAACATTGGTCAAAACTCTAGGTTATAGCTGTGTCAGATGGTCCTGTTTTATCGGAGTCCTGGTACTGCTTGAGGCTTCCCTGGTGGCTCAGATGGTAAAGAATCTGCTGGCAATGCAGGAGATCCCAGTTGGGCCCCTGGCTTGAGAAGATCCCTTGGAGAAGGTCATGGCAACCCACTCCAGTATTCTTGCCTGGAGAGTTGCATGGACAGAGGAGCCTGGTGGACTATAGTCCTTGAGGTTGCAAAGAATCAGACACGACTGGGTGACTAACACTGGTACTGCTTTGCCTGGTGACCAGATCATCCTCATTCCTACTCTCATCTTCTGGGATTTATTTTAACTCTTTCAATCCCCATCTACATGCTGCTGCTGCTGCTGCTGCTAAGTCGCTTCAGTCGTGTCCGACTCTGTGTGACCCCGTAGAGGGCAGCCCAACAGGCTCCCCCGTCCCTGGGATTCTCCAGGCAAGAACAGTGGGGTGGGTTGCCATTTCCTCCTCCAATGCATGAAAGTGAAAAGTCAAACTGAAGTTGCTCAGTCGTGTCCGACTCTTATCAACCCCATGGACTGCAGCCTACCAGGCTCCTCTGTCCATGAGATTTTCCAGGCAAGAGTACTGGAGTAGGGTGCCATACTCCTCCAATTTCTATCTTTCTCATGTTTAAACATTATGCTCATGTATCTTAATTAAACCAAAGTAATCGTTAAAATGTTACTCACCATGTTTACAGGTCAGAGATTCTAATAATCTGCACTTTCCATGACATTTATAAATCTTGGTTTGTTTCAAAATCTATTTTATGTTACTATTAATTTTATTAGTAAGGCTTTACAAAGTTTCAATCTATGTTAGCTCTGCTGCTGCTACTGCTGTTAAGTTGCTTCAGTCGTGTCTGACTCTGTGCGACCCCATAGACGGCCTCAGGGACTAATAAACGGACGCTTATGAAAGCTGTATCACAAGTCCAAGGAGATCTTCAAGATACTCGTGGAGCATTATGTTTTATAAGTGGCAGTCAGGAATATCCTAGTGGATAGGATAGATAAGTGACATTTCTATAGGAAATATTTTATTGCTGACAGACTTTGCATCATTCTCAATATGATATGGCAGGTGCTACCTATCAGTAGTCAAAAAGTCCAAAATAAAAGGCATATTGCAGCAATAGTCCTATCGTCAGCTTTATCATTATAACCACAAAATATGCAACTAGAATATCTAAAGAAATTTTTTTCTGTTTTGAGAGAGGAGATAGATGAGGGGAAAAGGAGGAATAGGTAAAAATAGTAACAAAGAAGCAGGCGGAACAGTAAAAATACCAAACAGAACATTTGGAAGATACCAAGAAGTGAGGAAGATACACACAGAGAGAAATAAAGGAAGTGGGAGGCACACTTGGAAAGAGGATCAGAGCACCCTTTCCAGGCAAAGCCGCTTACGGAATTTTACAGGACAGGAATCTGACAGCATTATGACCTCCAGGAATTGAAATTCCACCAGGCCAACAAAGTCTTGTCATAATGAGCAAGTATAAAACAAACCGGAAGGAAAATCTGTCTATTGTCCTGGTTCACATTAAGTGTAATATTTTTGTTACCACATTTCCCCCAACATATTGAAAAAAATCAAATAACAAAATATGTATTAAACAGTTCAGATGCGAAAAACTTGATGTTTGTGTCACATATGAAATTATACAAAGCAAATAATAACAGACTAGACATCTGTACAGTGCCATTTGGAAAGGCCAAAATATCTTTTGGAGCTTAAGGCCACCTTAATCAATGGAAGCTTTTCTAAACTCTACTTTATATAAGTCTCTCTGAACCTGTCTGTGATTTTGAAAATATGTTTTTAGAACTGATGTGAATACTGCATCAGAAACATGGGAAATGAATGATTATGTACACAAAAAGACTAAATTATTGAGTGACATTTTTAAGAAATATTGTATTTTTCTACTGAAACTTGTTCTGGAATTGCTTTGCTTTTCTCCTTGAAAGTATATACCAGTCACTAAATTTGTCAACATTGACATTTTTACCACAGAATAACAGCAATAATTTAGTTATCATTTACTGATCACTTACTATGTGGCTGGCACTATTGTAACATGTCACATGTACTGGCTCATTTAATTCTCACAAAAGCCAATGTGTTTAGTATATTATCCCCATTCTACAGACGTGGAAATCAAGAGATAAGCTGAATAATTTGCCTCAAGTGACACAGCTTCTGTAAATGGCTGAGCTTTCGCTCCTGCTATTACCTATGCTTTTGTTGCTGTTCAATCGCTCAGTCGTGTCCGACTCTCTTTGACCCCATGGACTGCAGAACACCAGGCTTCCCTGTCCTTCACCATCTCCCAGAGCTTGCTCAAACTCATGTCCATTGGGTTGGCGATGCCATCCAGCCATCTCATCCTCTGTCGTCCCCTTCTCCTCCTGCCTTCAGTCTTTCCCAGCACCAGGGTCTTTTCTATTGAGCAGGCTCTTCACATCAGGTGGCCAGAGGATTGGAGCTTCCACTTCACTGTCAGTCCTTCCAGTGAATACTCAGGATTGATTTCCGTTAGGATTGACCTATGCCTACAATCACTGTGTTAGCATTTCTGCCCATCACTTTCCCACTGATTCTCAAGGTCTGGATCACAAACCACTGTCCTCAATTAAGCTTTTCCTAGGCTTCCACTCTTATTCTTACCCACAGGAGAATGAATGATCCCCTCTTCACCCATCCTCCAGCACTCTGATATTCTTCAGCCCAACTTTGTCATTACACCTTTGGTTTCCTCTAAAACAACATGGACTATAGCACAGACCAGATGCTTCACAAGCTGCATCAGATCAGATCAGATCAGATCAGATCAGTCGCTCAGTCGTGTCCGACTCTTTGCGACCCCAGGAACTGCAGCACGCCAGGCCTCCCTGTCCATCACCAGCTCCCGGAGGTCACTCAGACTCACACCCATCAAGTCAATGATGCCATCCAGCCATCTCATCCTCTGTCGTCCCCTTCTCCTCCTGCCCTCAATCCCTCCCAGCATCAGAGTCTTCTCCAATGAGTCAACTCTTCGCACGAGGTGGCCAAAATACTGGAGTTTCAGCTTTAGCATCATTCCTTCCAAAGAAATCCCAGGGCTGATCTCCTTCAGAATGGACCGGTTGGATCTTCTTGCAGTCCAAGGGACTCTCAAGAGTCTTCTCCAACACCACAGTTCAAAAGCATCAATTCTTTGGCACTCAGCCTTCTTCACAGTCCAGCTCTCACATCCATACATGACCACAGGAAAGACCATAGCCTTGACTAGGTGAAGCTTTGTTGATAAAGTAATGTCTCTGCTTTTGAATGTGCTATCTAAGTTGGTCATAACTTTCCTTCCAAGGAGTAAGCGTCTTTTAATTTCATGGCTGCAGTCACCATCTGCAGTGATTTTGGAGCCCAGAAAAATAAAGTCTGACACTGTTTCCACTGTTTCTCCATCTCTTTCCCATGTAGTGATGGGACCAGATGCCATGATCTTCGTTTTCTGGATGTTGAGCTTTAAGCCAACCTTTTCACTCTCCATTTTCACTTTCATCAAAAGGCTTTTTAGCCCCTCTTCACTTTCTGCCATAAGAGTGGTGTCATCTGCATATCTGAGGTTATTGATATTTCTCCCAGCAATCTTGATTCCAACTTGTGTTTCTTCCAGTCCAGCATTTCTCATGATGTACTCTGCATATAAGTTAAATAAACATGGTGACAATATGCAGCCTTGACATACTCCTTTTCCTATTTGGAACCAGTCTGTTGTTCCATGACCAGTTCTAACTGTTGCTTCCTGACCTGCATACAGATTTCTTAAGAGGCAGATCAGGTGGTCTGGTATTCCCATCTCTTTCAGAATTTTCCATAGTTTATTGTGATCTACACAGTCAAAGGCTTTGGCATAGTCAATAAAGCAGAAATAGATGTTTTTCTGGAACTCTCTTGCTTTTTTGATGATCCAGCGGATGTTGGCAATTTGATCTCTGGTTCCTCTGCGTTTTCTAAAACCAGCTTGAACATCAGGAAGTTCACGGTTCACATATTGCTGAAGCCTGGCTTGGAGAATTTTGAGCATTACTTTACTAGCGTGTGAGATGAGTGCAATTGTGTGGTAGTTTGAGCATTCTTTGGCATTGCCTTTCTTTGGGATTGGGATGAAAACTGACCTTTTCCAATCCTGTGGCCACTGCTGAGTTTTCCAAATTTGCTGGCATATTGAGTGCAGCACTTTCACAGCATCATCTTTCAGGATTTGGAATAGCTCCACTGGAATTCCATCACCTCCACTAGCTTTGTTTGTAGTGATGCTTTCTAAGGCCCATTTGACTTCACATTCCAAGATGTCTGGCTCTAGGTCAGTGATCACATCATCATGATTATCTGGGTCGTGAAGCTCTTTTTTGTACAGTTCTTCTGTGTATTCTTGCCACCTCTTTTTAATATCTTCTGCTTCTGTTAGGTCCATACCATTTCTGTCCTTTATCGTGCCCATCTTTGCATGAAATGTTCCTTTGGTATCTCTGATTTTCTTGAAGAGATCCTTAGTCTTTCCCATTCTGTTGTTTTCCTCTATTTCTTTGCACTGATCACTGAAGAAGGCTTTCTTATCTCTTCTTGCTATTCTTTGGAACTCTGCATTCAGATGTTTATATCTTTCCTTTTCTCCTTTGCTTTTCACTTCTCTTCTTTTCACAGCTATTTGTAAGGCCTCCCCAGACAGCCATTTTGCTTTTTTGCCTTTCTTTTCCATGGGGATGGTCTTGATCCCTGTCTCCTGTACAATGTCACGAACCTCATTCCATAGTTCATCAGGCACTCTGTCTATCAGATCTAGGCCCTTAAATCTATTTCTCACTTCCACTGTATAATCATAAGGGATTTGATTTAGGTCATACCTGAATGGTCTAGTAGTTTTCCCTACTTTCTTCAATTTCAGTCTGAATTTGGCAATAAGGAGTTCATGGTCTGAGCCACAGTCAGCTCCTGGTCTTGTTTTTGCTGATTGTATAGAGCTTCTCCATCTTTGGCTGCAAAGAATATAATCGATCTGATTTCGGTGTTGACCATCTGGTGATGCAGATGGTCAAGCTGCATACAATTATTTAATGAACTCTGTACAAACTTCTCCAGCTATACATAATTTAGAATATAATCTATATTAATTATTATATCAGAATATATTAAATATTATATTTATATCATATTAATATTTAATATGATATTAAATATTATATCAGAATATAATCGATCTGATTTCGGTGTTGACCATCTGGTGATGCAGATGGTCAAGCTGCATACAATTATTTAATGAACTCTGTACAAACTTCCTCCAGCTACACATAATTTATTTTCCCTCAAACCACCACGTTTAGCACTTTCCCTTCATGTATGTTATCATTCTGCCCTTTTTGCTTTAGATAAGAGCCAATTCTATGAGGTCCTACGGATGTAAGAGTTTTGAAGTCTTAATAAAGTGATGAACAGAGGCCACCTGAAAGAGGAAATGCAGGAGCCCCAGAAAGTAGGAAGCAGGAACCTGGCCTGAGAAGCTCACTCTTCTTCTTTTTTTTTTTTTTTAAATAATTTATCTTTTATTTTTATACAATTTTAAAAGTTATTTTCCATTTGCATTATTAAAAAATATTGACTATGTTCCCTATATTGTGTTGTACAATACAGCTTTGCAGCCTATCTTACAGGCGTCAGTTTGTACCTCCCACTCCTCTTCCCCTGTGTTGTCCCTCCCCTGATGCTGGTAACCACTAGGCTTTTCTTTATACCTGTGAGTCTGCTTTGTTGTTGTTGTTATATTGACTACTTTTGTTGTATCTTTTAGAGTCCACACATAAACACAGTATTTGCCTCTCTCTGACTTATTTCACTTAACACAATGCCCACAGTTAGCACTTGTCTTTCATGTATGTTATCATTCTGCCCTTTCCGTTTTAGATAAGAGCCAGGTTATGAGATTGTATGGACGTAAGAGTTTGACGTCTGTAAATAAAGAGGCCAATTAAAAATGATTTAGGGATTTTAATAGACAATATCAATAGTGTATATGTATGTCAATCCTAATCTCCAGTTCATCCTATCTCTCCTTCCCCCTTGGTATCCACGTTTGTTCTCTATGTCTGTGTCCCTGCTTTGCAAAGAAAATCATCTATACCATTTTTGTAGATTCTATGTGCCTGCCTTGATATAGCACAGGGAACTCTACTCACTGCCCTGCTGCTGCTGCTAAGTCGTGTCAAGTCGTGTCCCATTCTGTGTGACCCCATAGACGGCAGCCCAACAGGCTCCTCTGTCCCTGGGATTCTCCAGGCAAGAACACTGGAGTGGGTTGCCATTTTCCTTCTCCAATGAATGAAAGTGAAAAGTCAAAGTGAAGTCGCTCAGTTGTGTCCAACTCCTAGTGACCCCGTGGACTGCAGCCCACCAGGCTCCTCCGGCATGGGATTCTCCAGGCAAGAGTACTGGAGTGGGTTGCCATTGCCTTCTCTCATTGCTCTATGGAAACCTAAACGTAAAGGAAATCCAAAAAAGAGGGGATATGTGTATACATATACCTGATTCACTTTTGCTGTATGGTAGAGACAGAGCACTGTAAAGCAACTGTACTCCAATAAAATTAATTTAAAAAGTGATTTAATCTGGGCTGTAGGTTCTTTTCTTTCATCACTTTAAGTATGTCTTGCCATTCCCTCCTGGCTTGGAGAGTTTCTATTGAAAGATCAGCTGTTATCCTTATGGGAATTCCCTTGTGTGTTATTTGTTGTTTTTCCCTTGCTGCTTTTAATATTTGTTCTTTGTGTTTGATCTTTGTTAATTTGTACAGATTATTGTACCCAGCAAGGATCTCATTCAAATATGAAGGAGAAATCAAAACCTTTACAGACAAGCAAAAGCTGAGAGAATTCAGCACCACCAAACCAGCTCTCCAACAAATACTAAAGGACATTCTCTAGACAGGAAACACAAAAAGGATATATAAATTCAAACCCAAAACAACAAAGTAAATGGCAACGGGATCATATTTATCATTAATTACCTTAAATGTAAATGGGTTGAATGCCCCAACCAAAAGACAGAGACTGGCTGAATGGATACAAAAACAAGACCCCTCCATATGAATGAAACTAGAACACTTTCTAACACCATACACAAAAATAAACTCAAAATGGATTAAAGAGCTAAATGTAAGACCAGAAACCATAAAACTCCTAGAGGAAAACATAGGCAAAACACTCTCTGACTTACATCACAGCAGGATCCTCTATGACCCACCTCCCAGAATATTGGAAATAAAATAAAAAATGAACAAATGGGACCTAATCAAACTTAAAAAGCTTTTGCACAACAAAGGAAACTATAAGCAAGGTGAAAAGACAGCCTTCAGAATGGGAGAAAATAATAGCAAATGAAGCAACTGACAAACAACTAATCTCAAAAATATACAAGCAACTTCTACAGCTCAATTCCAGAAAAATAAATGACCCAATCAAAAAATGGGCCAAAGAACTCAATAGACATTTCTCCAAAGAAGACATACAGATGGCTAACAAACACATGAAAAGATGCTCAACATCACTCATTATCAGAGAAATGCAAATCAAAACCACTATGAGATACCATTTCACGCCAATCAGAATGGCTGCTATCCAAAAGTCCACAAGCAATAAATGCTGGAGAGGGTGCGGAGAGAAGGGAACCCTCTTGCACTGTTGGTGGGAATGCAAACTAGTACAGCCACTTTGGAGAACAGTATGGAGATTCCTCAAAAAACTGCAAATTGAACTGCCTTATGATCCAGCAATCCCACTGCTGGGCATATACACTGAGAAAACCAGAATTGAAAGAGACACCTGTACCCCAATGTTCATAGCAGCACTGTTTGCAATAGCCAGAACGTGGAAGCAACCTAGATGTCCATCCACAGATGAATGGATAAGCAAGCTGTGGTACATATACACAATGGAATATTACTCAGCCATTAAAAAGATTACATTTGAATCAGTTCTAAGGAGGTGGATGGAACTGGAGCCTATTATACAGAGTGAAGTAAGCCAGAAACAAAAACACAAATACAGTATACTAAAGCATATATATGAAATTTAGAAAGATGGTAAAAAATAACCCTATTTACGAGACAACAAAAGAGACACTGATGTATAGACCAGACTTTTGGACTCTGGGACCAGGAGAGGGTGAGATGATTGGGGAGAATAGCATTGAAATATGTATAATATTATATCTGAAATGTATTAATTGTTCAAACTAAACACTATCATGTTACAATTTGTTCATACTAGATGTTTGTAATGTTTCTGATAATCAATAAAAGAGATTCTTGATAAAAAAAAAAATAATAAAATAAAATAAAATAGAAAGTGAAAAAAAAAAAAAAAATAAAAAGTGATTTAGATCACTGTGCTGTCTCTCAACTTCTATTTCCTTATATGTGAAAGTAAGTAAAATACTTGCCCTAGGATTGTTGTGAAGTTTATATTTTAAATGTTTTGGGGATAGTAATCAATACACATGTTATTGTTTAGTCCATAAGTTGTGTCCAACTCTGTGACCTCATGGACTATAGCCCATCAGGCTCCTCTGTCCATGGGATTTCCCAGCCCACTGGAGTGGGTTGCCATTTCCTACTCCATCACTCTTCTTTTAGTAAGAGAAGGCAATGGCACCCCACCCCAGTACTGTTGCCTGGAAAATCCCATGGATGGAGGAGCCTGGTAGGCTCCAGTCCATGGAGTCGCTAAGAGTCGGACACGACTGAGCAACTTCACTTTGACTTTTCACTTTCATGCACTGGAGAAGGAAATGGCAACTCACTCCAGTCTTCTTGCCTGGAGAATCCCAGGGACAAAGGAGCCTGGTGGGCTGCTGTCTATGGGATCGCACAGAGTCGGACACGACTGAAGTAACTTAGCAATGAGTACATAAGAAAAGAGTGTAGGAAGTCCTGAGAATAAAAAGATAAGACCCCAGTGAGGGCAAGTAGATAGGGGTCTTCAAAAAGCGTGGCATCCAGGGGATTAAAGAAAGGCATTGGGAATTTCACCTCTCCTAGTTCAATAGCTGTGGAAAAACCCACGATTGCAAGCCAGCCAAGGCAGAATGGACCTGGTATCTTTAAGTTCCAGAGCTATGAGAACTGGCCAACAGGGTTTGATAGAGCCAGATAAATGTATTAACTCCCACAAACACCAGACTTTCTGTCTTGTGCTCTGATTAACTAGATAGGGCTTGTACCATAGAATCCTACATGTTGTTAATAGCAGAGTTGACCATTTGCTTGGTCCATATGCTGTGATTTAGACAGGATGGAACATGACTGTTGATCTAAGGTGGTTTCAAAGATTTGGTCCAAAGGGAAGAATTCTATTGCCTCTTGGATTGTGGCCTTGCAAGGGGATGGAACGAGCCTCTGTCCTGATGCCTTGGGTATCTTCGATATGCAGACCCCGGAACATCTCTCTGTTGATTCTCCAGTGCTGCCCCAGGATACTCTCACTCTGTGTCAATTACCTTTACATCTGGCAGATCCAGTTTTGAGATTAGCACTGCAACATTGTCTTTTTGTTGGGGGGAGTGGGTGGGACCTCCTTCCAAGGTACACTGGCTGTGTATGTAGAATCTTTTCCTGGTCATAAAACGTATTGGGGGTGTCAGTATTGGGAGAGTTCTTATTTCTCATGCAACATCTTTCTTGCAAATTAGAACTACTGTCTTTGGATGGTGAAAGAGACAAGAGACAACTCCATTGTGTGTGAAAGTCACTCAGTCGTGTCCAACCCTTTGTGACCCCATGTACTAAACAGTCCATGGAATTTTCTAGGCCAGAATACTGGAGTGGGTAGCCTTTCCCTTCTCCAGGGGATCGTCCCAACCCAGGAATTGAACAGGGGTCTCCTGCATTGCAGACAGATTCTTTACCAACTGAGCCATCAGGGAAGCCCTTGATTGGTGAAGAAGTCTGTAAATGGTCTCTATATCTCGTAGTTAAGGAGTTTTTCCAAGATAATTTAGAATTAAAACAGACAACCACAGTTTGATTTTCGGTGTGATGGTGGTCTTCAAAGAAAAGAGTATGTCTTTTCTATCTGCTCTAAAATTTCTGACAGTCTGTGCTTATACCTCATAGTTCAGTTCAGTTCAGTTGCTCAGTTGTGTCCAACTCTTTGTAACCCCATGGAGTGCAGCATGCTAGGCTTCCCTGTCCATCACCAACTCCCGGAGTTTACTCAAACTAATGTCCATTGAGTCGGTGATGCCACACAACTGTCTCATCCTCTGTCATTCCCTTCTCCTCCTGCCTTCAATCTTTACCCAAATGGGGGTCTTTTCCAATGAGTCAGTTCTTCTCATTAGGTGGCCAAAGTATTGGAGTTTCAGTTTCAGCATCAGTCCTTCCAATGAATATTCAGGACTGATTTCCTTTAGGGTGGACGGCTGGATCTCCTTGAAGTCCAAGGGACTCTCAAGAATCTCCTCCAGTGCCACAGTTCAAAAGCATCAATTCTTTGGTGCTCAGCTTTCTTTATAGTCCAACTCTCACATCCGTACATGACCACTGGAAAAACCATAGCCTTGACTAGATGGACCTTTGTTGGCAAAGTAATGTCTCTGCTTTTTAATATGCTGTCTAGGTTGGTCAAAACTTTTCTTCCAAGGAGTAAGCGTCTTTTAATTTCATGGCTGCAGTCACCATCTGCAGTGATTTTGGAGCCACCCAAAAATAAAGTCTGATACTGTTTCCATTGTTTCTCCATTTCCCAGGAAGTGATGGGACCGGATGCCATGATCTTAGTTTTCTGAATGTTGAACTTTAAGCCAACTTTTTCACTCTCCTCTTTCACTTTCATCAAGAGACTCTTTAGTTCTTCATTTTCTGCCATAAGCGTGGTATCATCTGCATGTCTGAGGTTACTGATATTTCTCCAGGCAATCTTGATTCCAGCTGTGCTTATCCAGCCCAGTGTTTCTCATAGTGTACTCTGCAAATAAGTTAAATAGGCAGGGTGACAATATATAGCCTTTGCGTACTCCTTTCCTGATTTGGAACCAGTCTGTTGTTCCATGTCCAGTTCTAACTGTTGCTTCTTGACCTCATAGTGTTATAAATTTTTTCAGTACTATAATTAAAAGTGAATTTAAAATAGTTTATCTAAGTTAATACTTTCCAGGTAGCTCAGTGGTCAAGAACCTGCCTGCCAATGTAGGAGACACAAATTTGATCCCTGGGAAAGATTCCCTGGGAAAGGAAATGGCAACCCACTCCAGTATTCTTGCCTGGGAAATCCAATGGATGAGGAGCCTGGTAGGCTACAATCCATGGGGTCAGAAAAAGTCAGACACCACTTAGCGACTAAACAGCAACAACAACAACAGCAATCTAACCAATTACATGCACATGATTTAAAAACAACAGTCAGTATTTAGACATTTTGATTAAAAATTACAGATTGGTTAACCCATCTCTCCTTATCATTCCCCCCACAACACATACACGCACAAATAATTTTCAATTTCTTTAACTGTTGTCTGGGTTTTACCATCACATTTTAAAACTGCAGTATCTCCATCTTGATTCATTTCAACTTTAGCTAATATTTATTGTTGAGATTATTTACCTCTTACAAGTCCCGCCCCCTAACACTTCCCTTTGCCCCTTCTTCTGTTTCTTCCAGCTATATCACAATTTCTTAAATGTTTAGTTCACAATTGCATTACTATAGCTATATAAACATCGCCGAGCCACATTTTATAGTTTGATATATTTTCTTTTTTGTATAATAATACTTAATTTTCCTTCTCTATTTTTTTGTAGTTTCTTGTGTATCTATTCAACTGCTCCATGAGACCTGTAAAGTAGCATTAAATTATCCAGATACCTACCTCAGATATTTATTGATGTCATATCTGCCCCCTGAAACTCACACACAAACCTCCATTCCTGACTCTTCATTTCTTCTGTTCCAGATTTCATAAATTACTTTCTAGCCTTGAGTGAAGCTTCCATCTGGATTCTTCTCTTTGCTGTTTTCCTATGCTGGGTCCGTAATTTCCCGGGTCATACAACTTCCTTCTGTAGGTTTATATCATCATTTTCTAAAGCATATTCTCTAGTACATTTGTAAGAAAGGGTGCAGGGGTGATTATTTTCCTCAGCCCTAGTACATCTGAAAATATCTTTTGCTATCATACTTCCTTTGTAGTTAGGCTGAGTATAGAACTTTGGGCCTAAAGTGTTTTTCCTCAGATTTTGAAGATATTGATCAGTTAGCTTTTAATGTTGCAAATGAAAAGTGTGATGCCATGCCATTGATTTTATATATATCTCCACACCTGTTCAGTTCAGTCACTCAGTCGTGTCTGACTCTGCAACCCCATGGATTGCAGCACGCCAGGCATTCCTGTCCATCACCAACTCCTAGAGCTTACTCAAACTTATGTCCATCGAGTCAGACACATATACACATATATGCTCATATATGTGTACACATGTATGTTCTGGCTATTTAAGTATCAAGAATCTTATATTAATGTTTTTGGTCTTCTTTAATTTAAAAATGTCTTGAAATAAAATTTTTTAAAAAAATTGTTACTCAGAGTGTTCTGTGGAGTTTTCAGTTTGGAAGCTCATGTCCTTTAGCCAAAGAAAATTTTCTTGTTGTTTCTATTTTACTTTCCTCTACTTCATATTCTTTGCTCTCTTTTCCTAGAAATCTTATTATTGAAATTTCTTGTTGGTCTTCCAATTTTATCTTATCTCTACTGGATTACAACTCTGTATCTTTTTGTTTCATTTTTCTGGGATTGTTCCTTTGATTTAGTAGTAATTGCATTTTTATTTGTGGGAATCTTTATTTACAGGAACTTGCTCTGTTGTGAAAATATTAAGATTGATATTTTCTTATCCATCTCTCTAAGGATACTAATGTCTTTAATTTGAACGTTTCTTCTGTGTCTTATATTGTGTTTTCCCTTGCAAGTTTGTGTGGTTTGTTTCCATTACTGTCTTTAATGTTGTAGACTTTATACAGATGTTTGAGTCTGTGGCTTGCCATGCACATTTTTCTAATGGCTTTACTGATATATACTGCACATACCATAGCATTCACCCATTTCAAGTGCATACATCAATGTTTGTGATGTAATCACAGACTTGTGCAGCCATCACCACAGTAAGGCTTAGCAGTTTCCATTACCCGCCAAAGAAATCTTGTACCCTTAATAGTCACTCTCCGTTTACCCTCAGTCAATTTCTCCCCTCCCCTGCTCCTGACCCAGCTCTAAGAAGTCACTAGTTTACTTTCTATGTATTTGTCTATTTGGGGCATTTCATAAAAGTTGAATCATAAAATAGTCTTTTGTGACTGTCTTCTTTTATATATGAAGTTTTCAAGATTCATTCAGGGTTGCTGTATGTATTAGAACTTCATTCCTTTTATTGATGATAATATTCCATTGTAAGAATATATCATACTTTGTTTGTCCATGTCAGTTTATGGGCATTTGAGTGGTTTCCACGTTTTGATTACTATGATATGAAAATGGAAAAAAAAGAGTACGTCGAGGCTGTATATTGTCACCCTGCTCATTTAACTTCTATGCAGAGTACATCATGATCATGTGAAAAGGCTGGCTGGATGAAGCACAAGCTGGAATAAAGACTGCCAGCAGAAATATCAATAACCTCAGATATGCAGATGATACCACCCTTATGGTAGAAAGCAAAGAGGAAAAAGAGCCTCTTGATGAAGTTGAAAGAGGAAAGTGAAAAAGCTGGCTTAAAACTCAACATTCAGAAAACTAAGACTGTGGCATCTGGTCCCATCACTTCATGGCAAATAGGTGGGGAAACAGTGAGAGACTTTATTTTTGGGCTCCAAAATCACTGCAGATGGTGACTACAGCCATGAAATTAAAAGACACTTGTCCTCAGGAGAAAAGCCATGACAAACCTAGGCAATATAATAAAAAGCAGGGTCATTACTTTGCCAACAAAGGTCCATATAGCCAAAGCTGTGGTTTTCCCAATAGTCATGTATGGATGTGAGAGTTGTACCATAAAGAAGGCTGAGTGCCAAAGGATTGATGCTTTTGAACTGTGGTGTTGGAGAAGACTCTTGAGAGTCCCTTGGACTGCAAGGAGATCCAACCAGTCCACCCTAAAGGAGATCAGTCCTGAATATTCATTGGAAGCACCGATGCTGAAGCAGAATCTCCAGTTATTTGGCCATCTGGTATAAAGAGCCAACTCATTTGAAAAGACCCTGATGCTGGGAAAGATTGAAGGCAGGAGGAGAGGTGGACGACAGAGGACAAGATGGTTGGATAGTATTAGTGACTTATTGGACATGAGTTTGAGCAAGTCCTCGGAGATGGTGATGAACAGGGAAGCCTGGTGTGCTGCAGTCCATGGGGGTCATAAATAGTCAGAAAGGACTGAGCAACTGAACAATGATAGTTCTATGTGTGGTGTTTTAAGGAACCACCAGAAAAGATTTCCAAAGTGCTGTGCCATTTTACATTCCTACCAGTACCGTATAAGGATTTCAATTTCTTTATATATCTGTTGTCAGTTGCTATTATTTTTTCTTTTATTAGACCCATCTTAGTGGGTATGAAGTGGTAGCTTATGGTTTTGATTTGCATTTCTCTAAAGGTTAATGATAGGACTTCCCTGGTGGTTCAGATGGTAAAGCGTCGGTCTACAATGCGGGAGACCTGGGTTCAATTCCTGGGTTGGGAAGATCCCCTGGAGAAGGAAATGGCAATCCATTCCAGTACTATTGCCTGGAAAATCCCACGGACAGAGAAGCCTGGTAGGCTACAGTCCATGGGGTCGCAAAGAGTCGGACACGACTGAACGACTTCATGTTCAGTTTCAAAGGTTAATGATACTTTCATGTGCTTCTTGAATAAGTGTGTATCTTCTTTGGAGAAGTATCTCCAGATTATCTGTCCATTTTTAATTATATTATTTACCTTTTTGTTGTTGAGTCATAAAATTTTTTAATGTATTCTGGATATGTTTTTTTATTGGAATATAATTGACTTACAATGTTGTGATAGTTTCTGCTGCTCAATGAAGTGAACCAGCTCTATGTACACATCTCTCTCCTTCTTCTTGGATGGATGTAGATCTCTTATCAGACACATGATTGGCAAGTTTTTTCTCACTTTCTGTGTTGTCTTTTCAGTTTTTTGGTGGTTTCTTCGGAAGCATAAAAGTTTAAAATTTTAATGAAGTCCAATTTATCTGTTTTTGTTTCTTTTATTGCTTGTGTTTTGTCTAATCCATGGTCATAAAGTTTTAATCCTGTATTTTCATCTAGAAATTTTATAGTTTTCAGTTCAGTTCAGTCACTCAATCGTGTCTGACTCTTTGCAACACCATGGACTGCAGCACGCCAGGCTTCCCTGTCCATCACCAACTCCCGGAGCTTGCTCAAACTCATGTCCATAGAGTTGGTGATGCCATCCAAACATCTCATCCTCTGTCATCCCTTTTTCCTCCTACCTTCAATGTTTCCCAGCATCAGGGTCTTTTCCAGTAAATTTTTCATATTAGGTGGCCAAAGTATTACTGCTTCAACTTCAGCATCATTACTTCCAATGAATATTCAGGACTAATTTCCTTTAGGATTGACTGGTTTGATCTCCTTGAAGTCCAAGGGACTCTCAAGAGTTCTTACATATAAGTCCATGGTTAACTTTTAGTGGGTTTGTTTTTTTTTTTTTTTTTGGTATGAAAAAGCAGTACAACTTCATTTTTCACATGTGGATATCCAATCAACTCAATACCATATCCTGAAAAGACTTGTTCATTCATATCAAAAAGTGAAATACTAAAAGACTAATTGGAAGTGCTATGTGCATGAGAGGGGTTAATCAACAGGTAGGCTTTACTTTAAAGGTTTGGGGCAGTGAATTGGCCTTTTCCCTGAGTTTCCTAGATGAATAATATGCAACGATATGTCACTCTGTCCTCAACACCACACCTTAATGCTTTCAGGTCCAGAACATCTCTTGTTCATTTCCTTCAAATAGTTTGTGGTGACTTAGAGAAAGGTGATGAGTAGGTGGTTAGGAAAAGATTGTCACTTGTCTGATGTGGGAAGGAAGAAGTTATCTGGGACGTTCAACCACTTCCAATGCAGACTTCAAACTTATCCCCCTGGTTTTAACCTTTTGCTATATCCACACTTAAGTGACTCCAAGTTCTGAGGCTATGAGTTTCAATGCAGCAAATTGGCTCATTCCTCATCAGTGTTCCTTTCAGCAGACACTGCAGTGTTATCTTCTTCCTCTCTAAGTCACTTACCAGGTATTTTTCTCTTTATCATCTGAAAGTATTGAAATCCTCTGTCTGTTGATGATTCATCTCCCTCTCTTGCTTTGTTCATTCATCATTTTAATGGTGTTCAGGAGCAAAAGAGATAACCATGTGATAAGAATACCACATTTAGCAGGAAAAGTCTCTTCAGTTCCTACTGTGCATGGCTTTCAAAGCAGTTTCATTTTAAATCAGAATATAGCTCATTTCAGTAGGATAATCTAATTTAGCAAATGTAAATTTACATTTAGACAGTGACAGAGAGTAATCTTTCTAAATAGTCCATATTAGATGCCATCCCATTGGCAATTGTAACATCCCTCAATGGCAGTGTTATGTTTCCTTGTTTCACCATTGAGTTCCCAGAGTTTAGCACAATGTTTAATGTGTAGGGAGTCTTAATAAATGCTTTGTAATTGGATGGACAGATTAATGAGCAACCACATGATACTGATCAAAAGTTTTCAACTACCATGAGTAGCTTACTCTTAGACGGTAATATTTTTTAGCACTTACAACTCTGATTTTGATTGACTTTCACATCTTGACCTGGGGGAGTAGATGAAATGTATTAATTTCTTAACTGTAGTTCCAAAGTTGAACTGTATTTTGCTCATACGCAAGTCAGCACTGACTGATGAGTTATAATAATTTACTTTCAGTTCAAAGAAATCTGACTTCAAAACAGGTTAAAACTTACTCTTAAATCAATTTCCCCACTTTTTCCTCCCACTAATTCCAGAAGACAAAGTTTCATTGTTTGCCAACATGACTTAAATAGAATTAATAAATCCAGTTCACTTTGATGATTAGAAAAGATAATTAAATTTATAACAGGATTCTAGTATATATTATCATGCTGTTTAAAAATTATCTTTTTAAGCCTAAGAAATGAAATGAATATTCTTTTTGAGTGAGCTTTAGTTTCATTTCATTATGAAAATTCTAAAGAGATACATAACACCTAGAGACATTTGTTCTGAATCTAATATTTTTCTCATATAAAGTCATTAAGACATGATAGCTGAATAAAATACATTATTTGAAGTTGAAGAAGCAAGAGTAAAATAGACAAAGAATATTATATGGTTATAATTTGATATGATTTTACTTACCATTTTTACTACACCTAAATACAATATATTAGTACACTCTGGAAATAAAAAATGCAAATAGGAGTTTTTAGTGATTTGGATTCTCAAACTGTTTAGCTTGCTAAGGAAGTTGCAGATAATTTTTAGATACAGCCCATCTAAATTGTTCCGTTGGTCTCAAACCATTGCTTGTATCTTGGATTTCTGCCTAGCAATTTCTTTAGGATTGCTGGAAGATGTTGTTGCTTGTCTTTTCAAGAATAGTTGAGACACAATCAAGAAGAAAGCATGTTTCCATTATTCTGAAAAAATACAGAAGCAAAGTGGGAAGAAGTTGTTTGATATCAATCAAGCTGTGATTGACAATTAAACTTGTTTTGTTTGGAGGCTTAAATGTCTTAAAAAAATTTTTTTAATTATTATTATTTTTTTTTACTGTACAATATTGTATAGGTTTTGCCATACATCAATATGCATCCGTCATGGGTTACACGTGTTCCCCATCCTGAACCCCCCTCCCACCTCCCTCCCCATACCATCCCTCTGGGTCATCCCTGTGCACCAGCCCCAAGCTTTCTGTATCCTGCATCGAACCTGGACTGGTGATTCATTTCTTATATGATATTATACATGTTTTAATGCCATTCTCCCAAATCATCCCCTCTGCCCTCTCCCACAGAGTCCAAAAGACTGTTCTATACATCTGTGTCTCTTTTACTGTCTCACATACAGGGACTTATTGTTTTTCTTCATTATCATTAATCAGGTATTTAAAAATTACATGAACATAATTTTTTTTGAATCTCAAATAACAATTTGAAAAGTCATTTACTTATATTATGATTACATAAATATGTTTCTGGTAGAAACAAATGCTGGCCATACAGAGAAGTAAAAATAAGTATTATTGTCACTGTATTTTTCTAAAGAAGACATTTCACAAATCCCAGCCTGATGAGTTCACTTTTAACTTTGTTCTAGAGTGTTTTATTTCTGCATCAGACTCAATTATTGATGTTCCTTGAATTTCACATCCTGTTTTTTAGAATCATTTGGCTATAGACTGAATGTATGCCCCTCAAATTCATATGTTGAAATCTAATCCGCAGTATGATGGCACTTGGAAGTGGGAACTTTGGGAGGTGATAAGCTGATGAAGGTAGAGCCCTCATGAATGGAATTAGTGTACTTATAAAAGGGACCCAGAGAGCTCCCTCACCCCTTCTGCGACATGAGGCTGCAAGAAGAAGTGGCCAGATAACCAGAAAGTGGGTTCATCAGTCACTGAATCTGCTGGCACCTTGGTCTTAGACTTGCCTCCAGAACTGTGAGAAATAAATGTCTGTTATTTGTAAACAATCCAGTCAATGGAATTCTGTTATAGCAGCTCAAACTAAGGCACATTTTATATTTGATTGGTTTGCCTGTTTATTTATTTATTTATTTTTTACTTCTTTTGGGGTGAATTTTATTTATTTATTTTTAATTTAAATTTATTTATTTTAATTAGAGGCTAATTACTTTACAATATTGTATTGGTTTTGCCACACATCAACATGAATCCACCACGGGTGTACACATGTTCCCAATCCTGAACCCCCCTCCCACCTCCCTCCCCATATCATTCCTCTAGGTCATCCTAGTGCACTAGCCCCAAGCTTCCTGTATCCTGTATCGAACCTGGACTGGCGATTCATTTCTTATATGATATTATACATGTTTCAATGCCATTCGCCCAAATCATCCCCACCCCCCCTGCACAGAGTCCAAAAGACTGTTCTATACATCTGTGTCTCTTTTGCTGTCTTGCATACAGGATTATTGTTACCATCTTTCTAAATTCCATATATATGTATTGGTGTTTTTCTTTCTGGCTTACTTCACTCTGTATAATAGGCTCCAGTTTCATCCACCTCATTAGAACTGATTCAAATGTATTCTTTTTAATGGCTAAAGGCAATGCCACCCCACCCCAGTACTTTTGCCTAGAAAATCCCATGGACGAAGGAGCCTGGTAGGCTCCAGTCCGTGGGGTCGCTAAGAGTCGGACACGACTAAGTGACTTCACTTTCACTTTTCACTTTCATGCATTGGAGAAGGAAATGGCAACCCACTCCAGTGTTCTTGCCTGGAGAATCCCAGGGGTGGGGGAGCCTGGTGAGCTTTCGACTATGGGGTCACACAGAGTCGAACACGACTAAAGTGACTTAGCAGCAGCAGCAGCAATACTCCATTGTGTATATGTACCACAGCTTTCTTATCCATTCCTCTGCTGATGGACATCTAGATTGCTTCCACGTCCTGGCTATTATAAACCTGTTCAGGCGCCACTTGCCGGGGTCCAGCCCGGGTGGATCCAGGGAATTCGAAGGGCAGACGGAGTCGGCAGGGGTCAGGAAACGATTAATTAGGCGTTAATTAAAGATATAAAGAGTAATAAAAATGAAGATAGCTCAGTGAGGAAATTCAGTGAAGAAAAGCGGATGAAATAAGGATAGCTCAGTGAGAACATTTTGGGGAGAGAGGAGGCTGAATAATTCAGCCAGAAGGTAAGAGAAAGAACGACATGGGGAGACCAAGCTTCAGTGAACAAGGCCCCACACTTTATTTTTCAAAGTCTTTTTTATACCTTAAGTTATGCATAGAGGATAATGGGGGAAGGCGTAGAGTCATGCAGTAAGCCAGGCTTTCTTCCTGCAAACTTATCATATGCAAAGTTTAGGTGATTTGCATCATCTTCTGGCCCGGAGGCCTGTCAACATTTTAAGACCCTTTCTTCAGAAAACTTATTTTTCTCTAAAGATGATTAGTCAGGCGCCACCCTCCAAAGGCATTGGGGTTGCATTTCTATAGGGCAAAGGTGTGGTGGGTTATAACAAGAGAAAGAATTAACTCAAGGGTCCAAGGTTACAAACATTAAAGTTACTACTTACATTTCTATAAATGAATTATATCAATCAATACACTGCCAAGGACACAGTAGGTAAGGGACATGGAGACTTAGCAGCAAACATTGGCCCAACAAGTGAAAAACCCTTCACCAATACTATTTCTAATCAATCTTTTAACTGCTCAATGGAATCTGTATTTACACAGTTTAGAACATCTCATGCCTCTCACAGGTGGGAGGCTCTTGAACAATCACATGTGGCCGGAAAAGCCTATTCAGGCAGGCTAGAGGATTTCCAAAGGAGTTTGTAGGTTGAAACACTGTCACATCCAAGAATTATTAACTAGAACTGTAAGTTAACTCTTTTTTCAGAGAGGTAGTAGGGGACAGCCCCCCGTAAATCAGAGGTGTAGGTGAGAGCACAAAGCAGAAAGTAGGCAGACTCTGGTTTTTTTGGGGTAGATGCTCGAGAATTTCCTGGGGGGCTCCTGAGGCTTGATCTCACATTTGCGTATGCCGAGCCTCCTTCCTCATGACCTTTGTCGTGCGTGGAGTGCTGATTCAAGCAGGCTCCCGACATACCACAGCTTTCTTATCCATTCATCTGCTGATGGACATCTAGGTTGCTTCCATGTCCTGGCTATTATAAACAGTGCTGCGATGAACATTGGGGTATACATTAGTGTCTCAATTCTGGTTTCCTTGGTGTGTGCCCAGCAGTGGGATTGCTGGGTCATATGGCAGTTCTATTTTCAGTTTTTTAAGGAATCTCCACACTGTTCTCCATAGTGGCTATACTAGTTTGCATTCCCACCAACAGTGTAAGAGGGTTCCCTTTTCTCCACATCCTCTCCAGCATTTATTGCTTGTAGATTTTTGGATCGCAGCCATTCTGACTGGTGTGAAATGGTACCTCATTGTGGTTTTTATTTGCATTTCTCTGATAATGAGTGACGTTGAGCATCTTTTCATGTGTTTGTTAGCCTTCTGTATGTCTTCTTTGGAGAAATGTCTATTTAGTTCTTTGGTGCATTTTTTGACTGGGTCGTTTCTTTTTCTGGAATTGAGCTGCAGGAGTTGCTTATATATTTTTTGAGATTAGTTGTTTGTCAGTTGCTTCATTTGCTATTATTTTCTCCCATTCTGAAGGCTGTCTTTTCATCTTGCTTATAGTTTCTTTTGTTGTGCATAAGCTTTTAAGTTTAATTAGGTCCTATGTGTTTATTTTTGTTTTTATTTCCAATATTCTGAGAGGTGGGTCACAGAGGATCCTGCTGTGATTTATGTCGGAGAGTGTTTTGCCTATGTTCTCCTCTAAGAGTTTTATAGTTTCTGGTCTTATGTTTAGATCTTTAATCCATTTTGAGTTAATTTTTGTATATGGTGTTAGAAAGCGTTCTAGTTTCATTCTTTTACAAGTGGTTGACCAGTTTTCCCAGCTGCTGCTGCTGCTAAGTCACTTCAGTCATATCTGACTCTGTGTGACCCCAGAGACAGCAGCCCACCAGGCTCCCCCATCCTTGGGATTCTCCAAGCAAGAACACTGGGGTGGGTTGCCATTTCCTTCTCCAATGCACCACTTGTTAAAGAGATTGTCTTTTTTTTTCTCCATTGTATATTCCTGCCTCCTTTGTCAAAGATAAGGTGTTCATAGGTGTGTGGGCTTTCTACAGAAATATAAATCAATGGAACAAAATGGGTTGCCTGTCTAAATAGCAGTGGATGCTAGACTTTCTCAGAGAAGGCAATGACAACCCACTCCAGTACTCTTGCCTGGAAAATCCCATGAATGGAGGAGCCTGGTAGGCTGAAGTCTAAAGTCCATGGGGTTGTGAAGAATGGGACACGACTGAGCAACTTCACTTTCACTTTTCACTTTCATGCATTGAAGGAAATGGCAACCCACTCCGGTGTTCTTGCTTGGAGAATCCCAGGGATGGGGGATCCTGGCGGGCTGCCATCTATGGGGTCGCAAAGAGTCGGACATGACTAAAGTGACTTAGCAGCAGCAGCAGCGGCAGCTAGACTTTCTGAATTCCTGCATGTCCAAAATTGTCTTAATTTTCTGTGACCATTTGATCAATATTTGACTGGGTACAAAATCCTAAATCCAAAGTTTAGAACTTATAAACCATTATTGTCTTGCTGGAAATGAAATCTCTGATATTAGCTAGTTATTTTTCTCTTTATCCCAGAGTTCTAAAATTTTAAATATGTGTCTAGATGTGTTTTTTAAAGTTATTATTATTGTCACTTAATAGAGTCTTTCAAATATTTCTTCAGCTCAGTACATTTCTGCTCTTGTTTCTCAATTATATCTTTCCTTTTATTCATCTTGTTTGCTTCTTTTGAAACTCACATTAGGTGGCTATTGGATTTCCTAAATATATCTTCCACATCTCTCAACTTATCTACTACTTTTAAAATAGACAGTGAAAATAAAAGTTAAGAACAAGGTCTTGGAGTCAAATTCCCTGGGTTGGAATTTCAGTTCTATCACCTCATTAGCTGTGTGACTTTGGGTATGCTACTTAACTTCTCTCTGTATATAATAATAGTTCTTAGTTCAGAGAGTTGTTATGAAAATTAACTATGTTTTTATAACTAAAGCACTTACAGCAGTCTGGCACATTAAGTGCTCCTATTTCCTCATTGATTTTTTTGCTTAAACATTCTAAAGAGTTCCTCGAATTTACCTTCCATACCATCAACTTTCCTAATTGTCTAGTTCATTTTTCGGACCTTTTTAAAAAATTGGGGCAATGGTAATTTTAATTGCAATAAAGTTTCTCCTGTTTTCTGATTGCTCTATTTTCATAACAGCTTGTTCTCATTTTTGGCTGCAAAATCTTCTAAATTCTAATATTATTTTTATATGTAGGCTCTTTTTAAACAAGAATTATTGAAATATAGTTAATTTGCAATGTTGTATTAGTTTCAGGTGTACAGAAAAGCGATTCAGTTATACATACACACATATATATGCATATTTTCTTTTTCAGATTCTTTCCCATTATATGTTATTATGAAGGGATTAGATCTGATAGAGTATCTGAAGAACTATGGACAGAGACTCGTGACATTGTACAGGAGGCAGGGCTCAAGACCATCCTCAAGAAAAAGAAATGCTAAAAGGCAAAATTGTTGTCAGAGGAGGCCTTACAAATGGCTGTGAAAAGAAGAGAAGTGAAAGGCAAAGGAGAAAAGGAAAGATATACCCATTTGAATGCAAAGTTCCAAAGAATACCAAGGAGAGATAAGAAAGCCTTCCTCAGTGATCAGTGCAAAGAAATAGTGAAAAACAATAGAATGGGAAAGACTGCTGCTGCTGCTGCTAAGTCGCTTCAGTCGTGTCCGACTCTGTGCGACCCCATAGACGGAAGCCCACCAGGCTCCCCTATCCCTGGGATTCTCCAGGCAAGAACACTGGAGTGGGTTGCCATTGCCTTCTCCAATGCATGAACATGAAAAAGTGAAAGTGAAGTCGCTCAGTCGTGTCCCACTCTTAGCGACCCCATGGACTACTATAGATCTCTTTAAGAAAATTAGAGATACCAAGGGAACATTTCATGCAAAGATGGGCATAATAAAGGACAGAAATGGTATGGACCTAACAGAAAGAGAAGCTATTAAGAAGAGGTGGCAAGAATACACAGAAGAACTATCCAAAAAAGATCTTCACGACCTAGATAAGCACAATGGTGTGATAACTCACCTAGAGCCAGACATCCTGGAATGTGAGGTCAAGTGGGCCTTAGGAAGTCTGGTTGAACTATTTCAAATCCTAAAAGATGGTGCTGTGAAAGTGCTGCACTCAATATGCCATCAAATTTGGAAAACTCAGCACTGGCCACAGGACTGGAGAAGGTCAGTTTTCATTCCAATGCCAAAGAATGCTTAAACTACTGCACAGTTGCACTCATCTCACACACTAGCAAAGTAATGCTCAAAATTCTAAAAGGCTTCAACAGTACGTGAACCAGGAACTTCCAGATGTTCAAGCTGGATTTAGAAAAGGCAGAGGAACCAGAGATCAAATTGACAACATCTATTGGATCATCGAAAAAACGAGAGTTCCAGAAAACATCTACTTCTGCTTTATTGACTACACCAAAGACTTTGACTGTGTGGATCACAACAAACTGTGGAAAATTCTGAAAGAGATGGGAATACCAGACCACCTGACCTGCCTCCTGACAAATTTGTATGCAGGTCAAGAAGCAACAGTTAGAACTGGACATGGAACAACAGACCGGTTCCAAATTGGGAAAGGAGTCGAGGCTATATATTGTCACCCTGTTTATTTAACTTATATGCAGAGTACATCATGAGAAATGTTGGGCTCAATGAAGCACAAACTGGAATCAAGATTGCTGGGAGAAATATCAATAACCTCAGATATGCAGATGACACCACCCTTATGGCAGAAAGGGAAGAAGAACTAAAGAGCCTCTTGATAAAAGTGAAAGGGGAGAATGAAAAAGTTGGCTTAAAGCTCAATGTTCAGAAAACTAAAATCATGGGATCTGGTCCCATCATTTCATGGCAAATGGGTGGGGAAACAATGGAAACAATGAGGGGCTTTATTTTGGGGGGCTCCAAAATCACTGCAGATGGTGACTGCAGCCATGAAATTAAGAGATGCTTACTGCTTGGAAGGAAAGCTATGACCAACCTAGACAGCATATTAAAAAGCAGAGACATTACTTTGCCAAAGAAGATCCATCTAGTCAAATCTATGAGTTTTCCAGTAGTCATGTATGGATGTGAGATTTGGACTGTAAAGAAAGCTGAGTGCCGAAGAATGGATGTTTCTGAATTGTAGTGTTGGAGGAGACTCTTGAGAGTCTCTTAGACTGCAAGGAGATCCAAGTCAATCGTAAAGGAAACCAATCATGAACATTCATTGGAAGGGCTGATGCTGAAGGTGAAACTCCAATACTTTGGCCACCTGATGTGAAGAACTAACTCATTGGAAAAGACCCAGATGCTGGGAAAGGTTGAAGGTGGGAGAAGAAGTGGCTGACAGAGGATGAGATTGTTGAATGGCATCACCGACTCAATGGACATGAGTTTGAGTAAACTCTGGGAGTTGGTGATGGACAAGAAGGCCTGGTGGGCTGCAGTCCACGTGGTCGCAAAGAGTCGGACACGACTGAGCAACTGAATTGAACTGAATAATTGATATGTAATTACAAGGTATTAAACCTAGTTTCTTGTGTTATGCAGTAGGTCCTTGTTGGTTATTTTATATATATTTTAATCCCCAATAAATTCTAGGTTCTTATTTACCAGGTTATATACTTTTCCCTACAGTAAGTATTTCTTTTGTTTATCTTGTCTTTCTCTTCCATGCTATTGATTTTCCTTGAATGCTTAGTAACCTTTGATTTCCTTTTTATGTTCATGAATATTGATCAGTGCACATACTGAGTTTGGTTTTCTTGGTAGCTGTGTTCAGTCTGGCTTTATATCAGTCAGAGTACAAATAGGAAAATAGAAACCACACTAGGTATTTCAAACATTAATTCAGATCAAAATGTTAAAACAAACATTCTACAAGATTGTTGGAAATTGTGGAGATGCAAAAGATGGCAAGACTAAGTTACTCAAAGACAAATAAATATAGGAGGCTGCTACCATCTCTGTGCTAAAGAGGAAAAACTACCCAAAGGCCAGATCCGCTTTTGTTATTGACGCTCGTATGCCTGAGTAGGAACCCAGTAATTTGATCTAAGTGGTTGGGACTGGGGTCTACAGATTTAAATGACTTCAGGAAAATGGCATTTCCCTACAAAAGATGAAGCAGGTGGACCAGTGGGTATGAAATAGCAAGGGTGGTACTGTGGCTAGCTGGACAATGCACACCCGGCCAAAAAAATACTTGCATACAACCTTTACAAAATATTTTGCTGTCTAACATGAGTTTGCTATTATTTGTGGAGCTGAATGTTAGTAAATTATATCCTGCTGCTGCTGCTAAGTCGCTTCAGTCGTGTCCGACTCTGTGAGACCCCATAGACGGAAGCTCACCAGGCTCCCCTGTCCCTGGGATTCTCCAGGCAAGAACACTGGAGTGGGTTGCCATTTCCTCCTCCAATGCATGAAAGTGAAAAGTGAAAGTGAAGTCGTTCAGTTGTGTCTGACTCTTAGCGACCCCATGGACTGCAGCTCACCAGGATCTTCCATCCATGGGATTTTCCAGGCAAAAGTACTGGGGTGGGGTGCCATTGCCTTCCCCGAATTATATCCTACTTTATCATTTTTAATAATCATATGTATGTGTGTATATATATAATCACATATCACAGCATGTTTGGGGTCACACTGTTCTAAACAGTCAGTTGTTTTTTATTCAGTGCTTTCAAAGGTATAGGAAAATGATTCTGTTTCTTTAAATACTTTATAGACTGTTTTTTTTTTTTTTTTGTAGCTGTGACAAATACGAGCTGAAGTATCATGATTTGGACGCTTTCCAGACATGAATATCACTTTTCAAACCATAAAAGGAGTGATAGGATCCTTGGCAAATGGACTAGAACTGACTGGACATTGGAAGAACTGGCTTTATGCTGACTGACGCAGTGGGAAAAGGAAACACTGGACAGCAAAGCGGACATGTTGTATGATTGCTGGAGTTTTCCCTCCTACTATTATGTTTATGGGGGAAAAACGCATACCAAGACCAAGCAATTGTCTTCAATCCTAGGAGAAAAGAACTAAGAAGTTTTCACGTCAGATGCATGCCAGGCACTGTGCGTGTGTCATTTTGTTTTCTCAAATCAACCTCATAAGGCAGGCATGTTAGCTCATGTTGTTGTTATTCACTAGCTCAGTTGAGTTGTGTCTGATTCCTTGTAACCCCATGGACTGCAGCACGCCAGGCTTCTCTGTCCTTCACTGTCTCCCAGAGCTTGCTCCAACTCATGCCCATTGAGTTGGTGATGCCATCCAACCATCTCATCCTCTGTCATCCCCTTCTTCTCCTGCCCTCTATCTTTCCCAGCATCAGAGTCTTTTCCAGTGAGTTGGCTCTCTGATGACACATGGCAATCTGAGGCTTAGAGAATTTAAGTCCCTTGACCAGTCAAATTATCCCAACTATGAAGTGACAGTTGTGCTATTCAAACATAAATCTGTTTGATTTCAATACCCAGGTTCTTTCATCTGTACCATATCATCTCTTTATGAAGTCAGAATTTGGTGAGACATTTCAGAAGACCTTGGGGAAAGTTCTCAACAAATGAGTATTTTTGAGAGCTTTCAATTTCCCCCCGAACAATATGTTGAAAAAAAAAAATGTTTCAAGTTTTAGATATTTTACCGGTTAGTTTGCGAATGGGTAGAACTATTCCAACTTCACCTCCACTTAGATATCTATTGAGCCATCAGGCATTGAAGATCGCTGGCAGTGTTTGCTCTGTTCCACAAATAGAGCAGTGATGATTCAAGCACACAGAGTTGGAATTAAACCTGGTTGCTCACACATGCACCCTGAGCTGTGGTCCCCAGTGACTTACCGCATTTCTGAATGTTGACAGTGAGCCACGTCTAAAATCCCAGCTGGGAATAGAAGGGGACTGAGAAACCAGATACCACTCACTACTTCCAGAAACCTCGCGGCAGCACAATGGAAAAACCAGAGTAGGCCTTCAATAGGCAGCTGAAAGATTAAAGTCTGGGTTGGCAGAATGAACCTATGTGAAATGTCATTGATCAAGGGGCAATTGATTCTGTGACTTGCAATAAATGAGACGCCCCTGGAAGCCTGGCACTTTTGATGGTGCCTTGCTGTATTCATTCCTGTTAAGAGCAACATGTTAATATGTTTATGAGCCTATGGGCACTGCCTAATACCACTAATTGCCACTTAATGTTAATTTCGGGTTTTACTCTTTCTGTGTGCTCTATGATCCCTTAATTGGTTAATTAGACCAGCACTAGCTGTGGAGGAGGCAAGAGTGCTGCTGCCTGCATCGACTCATAAAAGACTGAAAGTCAATGACCACTGCCCTAGGAAGACCACAGCTTGATTTTTTCCTTTGCCACATCTTGTCTTGAAGTAGTTATACCAGGAAAGCCCTTCATAGTTGTTGCCTGAGTGCTAAGTTGCTTCAGTCATGTCTGACTCTGCATATCTACGGACTGTAGCCTGCCAGGCTCCTCTGTCCGTGGGATTCTCCAGACAAGAATACTGGAGTGGATTGCCAAGCCCTTCTCCAGGGGATCTTCCTAATCCAGGGATTGAACCCTGGTCTCTTATGTCTCCTGCATTGGCAGGCATGTTCTTTACCACTAGTGGCACCTGGGAATCCCAATCACAGTTGCTAATATTTACTAAAAAATCCTAAATGGCTTCCCAACAACCTCTCTAATCCTGTGGTCCCCAAACTTTGGCCTGCATCAGAACCAATAGATTGTGGAGTTGCCTGTTCATTAAATCTAGGGTGAAGCCCGCAAATGTGCATTTCTAGTAAATCCCTAGATAATGCTGATACTACTATACACTTTGAGCACTCTTGTTCTTACTGGATATGCCAAAACCACCATAAAACATATGTCTTGGTCAATATTCAAAGACCTGGCCTTTCAGAAGCCCAGCACAGAAATTCAAGTCTTTGTGAAAAGAATCATTGAGGAAAAAGCCAAATTCTGGTTTTTACCTTAAGTGGAGGAAGGCCACAGTGACTCTTTAATTTAGTGGTTCTCGAAGTGTGATTCCCCAACCAGAATTATCAGCATCACCTGGGAGCTTGTTATGAAAGCAGAATCTCAGGCCCTACCCAGACTGACTGGATGTGACATTCTGCAGGTGGAGTCCAGCAATCTGTGTACTTTTGTTACTGAGTCCAAGCTCAGTCTGCTCACCACATGACAGACCAATGAATCTGAGAAATGAATTGTTGAGGCAAGGAATACAACTTTATTCAAAAAACTGGCTGGCCAAGAACAATGCAGACTAACGTCTCAGAGAAACCATCTTGTTGGGGTCTGGATGTCAGGTTCTTTTATAGAGTCAGAGAGAGAGAGAGAGAGAGAGAGAGAGAGAGAGAGAGATGAAATGAGGAAGTAAATTCAAAAGGTAGAATAGAGAGGGAGAGGCAGTGAGGAAGTAAAGTGAAAGGGTCTTCAGTCTCTCAAAGCATCTGTCTTTAGGAATGGCCAGACTTTGGAAGGGGTGTGTTAATCTCTTCTTTTTGTTGTAGCTATTTGCAGGTGGGCAGGGCCAGATTCTCTCTCTATGAGCTATTTATAGGCACTTAAATTTACAGTCAGGCAGAGAGGCAGGGTCCTCTGAGGCAGGCTATTATACTTGATATAATAATAAAAGCAATGAAAAGCAAGTCAAAGAAACAGTTTCCCACATAGAGTCAGAATTGGCTTTTTCTCTGCAACACTTTCACGTATCCACCACCATGGGCAAGTTCCAACACCACGAAGATTCTTCAGTTTGTCCTTTTATGAACATACCCACCTCCCTTCCACACAGCCCCCACCTTCCTGTCCCTAACCCTTGGCTACCACTAATCTGTTTTCCATTTCTAAAACTTTGTCATTTCAAAAATGTTACATCAGTGGAATTATGCTGTCCTTTTGGGATTCACTTTTTCCACTCATCATAATTCCCTGGAGATTCATCCAAATTGTGTGTATCAACAGCTTGTTTTTTTTTTTAATTACTGAGTAATTTTTATGATACTTGTATACCACAGTTCATTCCTGGTGAAGGTCCTCAAGATTGATTTTGGTTTTTGACTATTACAGACAAAGTGGCTGTTGAATATTCATGTACTGGCTTTTGTGTTAAGCATATGTTTTAATTGCTCTGGGGATAAATATCCAAGAATTCAATTACCAGGTGGTATGTAGTTTCATTCCTTTATTGACAAAGTCTGTATTGTCAGAGCTATGGTTTCTCCAGTAATCATACCAAACCACCTGACCTGCCTCCTGAAAAATCTGTATGCAGGTCAGAAAGCAACAGTTAGAACTGGATATGGTACAACAGACTGGTTCCAAATCAGGAAAGAAGTACGTCAAGGTTATATATTGTCACCCTGTTTATTTAACTTATATGCCGAGTACATCATGAGAAATGCTGGGCTGGAAGAAGCACAAGCTGGAATCAAGATTGCCAGGAGAAATATCAATAACCTCAGATATGCAGATGACACTACCCTTATGGCAGAAAGGGAAGAACTAAAGAGCCTCCTAATGAAGTAAAAGAGGAGAGTGAAAAAGTTGGCTTAAAATTCAACATCCAGAAAACTAAAATCATGACATCTGGTCCCATCAATTCATGGCAAATAGATGGGGAAGCAATGGAAATAGTGACAGACTTTATACTTTTGGGTTCCAAAATCACTGCAGATGGTGACTGCAGCCATGAAATTAAAAGACACTTGTTCCTTGGAAGAAAAGCTTTGACCAACCTAGAAAGCATATTAAAAGGCAGAGACATTACTTTGCCAACAAAAGTCTGTTTAGTCAAAGCTATGGATTTTCCAGTAGTCATGTATGGATGTGAGTGTTGGACTATAAAGAAAACTGAGTGCTGAAGAATTGATGCTTCTGAACTGTGGTGTTGGAGAAGAATCTTGAGAGTCCCTTGGACTGCAAGGAGATCCAACCAGTCAATCCTAAAGGAAACCAATCATGAACATTCATTGTAAGGACTGATGTTGAAGGTGAAATTCCAATACTTTGGCCACCTGATGTGAAGAACTGACTCATTGGAAAAGACCCTGATGCTGGGAAAGATTGAAGGCAGGAGGAGAAGGGGACAACAGAGGATGAGATGGTTGGATGGCATCACTGATTCGATGGATGATTTTGAGTAAGCTCCAGGAGTTGGTGATGGACAGAGAAGTCTGGCGTGCTGCAGTCCATGGGGTTGCAAAAAGTCAAACACAACTGAGTGACTGATCTGAACTGGTGTATGGATGAACAAGTTGGAACATAAAGAAAGCTGAATGCTGAGGAATTGATGCTTTTGAACTGTGGTGTTGGAGAAGACTCTTGGGAGTCCCTTGGACAGCAAGGAGATCAAACCAGTCAATCCTAAAGGAAACCAATCATGAATATTCATTGAAAGGACTGATGCCGAAGCTGAAGTTCCAATACTTTAGCCATTTGATATGAACTGACTCACTGGAAAAGACCCTGATGGTGGGAGAGATTGAAAACATGAGGAGAAGGGGATGAGAGAGGATGAGATGGTTGGATGGCATCACCAACCCAAAGGACATGAGCTTGACCAAGCTCCAGGAGTTGGTGATGGACAGGGAGGCCTGGAGTGCTGCAGTCCATGGAGTCTTAAAGAGTCGGACATGACTGAGCAACTGAACTGATGTAGTTTCATGTTTAATTTTAAAAGAAACTGAAGCTATTTTCCAAACTGGCTGAACCATTTAGATACAGCACTGTGGAAATCTACAACAAAGTATGAATAATCTTGTTTCTGTATCCTTGCCAGCATTTGGTATTGGTACAGTTTTTTTCTTTTTTTTAAGCATTTTGATAGTGTTACAGAGAAGAACACATTCTGACTCCATGTTGAAACTGTTTCTTTGGATTTGCTTTTTGTTGCTGTTGTTGTTATAATCAGACATAACAGTCGGCCTCAGAGGACCTTGTCCCTCTGCCTGATGGTTAAATTGAAGTGCTTTTGTTCAGCTCATAGAGAGATAATCTGCACCCCTCTTCCCTGCCCCGCCCGCTGCCACACACTTAGCTTTGAATGTCTGCAAGAAAGAAGAGATTAATATATCCCTTTCCTGATGCTGGTCATTCTTGGAGACATTTTCCAAGGCTGATGGCCCTTATTTACTTCCTCACTGCCTCTCCCTCTCTATTCTGCCTTTTGACTAGTTCTTCATCACCTCTCTCTGGTTCTATAAAAGAATCTGGCATCTAGAGCACCACAGATGGTTGTTTTCAGTCATTAGTCTGCCATCTTCTCAGTCAGAATACAATCGTATTCCTTGCCTCAGTACCTTGTCTCTAGATTCATTGTGGTGAGCAAAGTGAGCTTTACAGTAGGTTCTCTGATTGTACTTTGTAACAATCAGTTCAGTTCAGTTGCTCAGCTGTGTCCGACTCTTTGAGACCCCATGGACTGCAGCATGCCAGGCCTCTCTGTCCATCACCAACTCATAACTATTCCCTGTCCATCACGAACTCATACCAACTCATTCCTTCATAACAATAGGTGTGTAGTAATATCTCACTGGGATTTTAATTCACATTTTTCTAAAGACTAATGATATTGAACACCTTTTCATGTACTTCTTTTGTATCTGTATATCCTCCTCAGTGAAATGACAGCTCATGAGATTTTTTTCCATTTTCTAATTGCATTATTTTGGTGTTGTTGAAGTCTTACTACTAAGTTTTTGAAAATGCTTTCTATATTCTAGATACTAATCTTTTTTTGGACATGGGGTTTGCAAACATTTTCTCCCAGTCTATATCTTCTCTCTTCATCTCCTTCACATGGACTCTCATAGATCAAATGTTCTTCATTTGATGAGGTCCAGTTTTTCTTTTATTAAAGAGATGATGCATAGTGACCACTTTTTATTTGGTTTTTCTTGTTTCTTGAGATAGACTTGTATCACTATAATGATACTGCATTTGCTGTGTCCCAAAGATTTTAGAAAGTTGTATTAAAAATATATATACATATATAGTGGTAAAATATACATAACATAGTGACTATTTTAGAGTTCTAGTGACTGAGGTTTTTTTTGTTTTGTTTTGTTTTTAGCATAGTGACTTCTTAGAACACAAATTTGATTATGTTGCTTTCCTGTTTAAAACCTTTGACTGCCCATTTCCCTTAGGATAAAGTTCAAAGTTCTTAATGTGGATGAAAGCCCTCCACTATTCTGCCAGGAGGTCATTCTTCTCTGCACTTTAGCCAAACAGGAACTACTTTTAGGTCCTCTAAGATATCTGGTGTTCTTGCTCTTCACTCCTGGGACCTTTTTCTTCTCTACCTTCTTCTCTTTCAGAGCATGAACAGCACAAAGTGCTCCTGAAGTAGAGTAGTAAGTGCCCATTGCCTTGCCTCCCCTCCATTATCTAAGCTCCTTGAAAGCAAGAACTATTTATTCATTGCCTGTCAAAATGCCCATTACACAGGACACTAGACCTAAGTCACTAAATCCTGGGACTGCAGCCCTCCCCACAGGACCACCCTGCAAGAAAAGAAAACAAATCTAACCAAAACTTTAGCTTCAGAATGAACATCACTCTCATAATCTCTGTTGAGCTTTCAAAACACTCTGCAATTACAAAGCAGCCTTTATTTTTGAGCACTTGAGTGGCATGGTATTTTGGCAAAGTACTTTATAATGAGCTCGTTGATTGCTTCTCAAAACCCTCAAGGAGAAATGTTCACGCTCTCTCAGAGATTAGAGACTGAGCCCAGATCAGAAAATCACATCTACAGTCATATGGTAAATCATTAGCCCTCACCACAGAGTATCTTTCTCTTCTTGGCTTTGACCTTGATGTGTAATTGCTCATCATACTGGGGAAATCCACAAAACTCTTGGGACACTTAGAGGGGGTTATTCAATACAACTTTCCTTTTTGGGTCATTAACAGAAATTGAATGACAATTCTTTTATTTTTCATTTTTACTTTTTAAATTAATTTTTATTGGAGTAGTTGCTTTGCAATGTTGTGTTAGTGCCTACTGTATAAAAAGGTGAATCACCCATACATGCGCATATAGCCCCTCTTTTTTGACTTCCTTCCCATTTAGATCACCACAGAGTACTGAGGAGATAGTTTCCTGTGCTATACAGTAGGTTCTCATTAATTATCTATTTTACAAAGCCTTTGACTGTGTGGATCACAATAAACTATGGAAAATTCTGAAAGAGATGGGAATACCAGACCACCTGATCTGCCTCTTGAGAAATCTGTATGCAGGTCAGGAAGCAACAGTTAGAACTGGTCATGGAACAACAGACTGGTTCCAAATAGGAAAAGGAGTACGTCAAGGCTGCATATTGTCACCATGTTTATTTAACTTATATGCAGAGTACATCATGAGAAATGCTGGACTGGAAGAAACACAAGTTGGAATCAAGATTGCCGGGAGAAATATCAATAACCTCAGATATGCAGATGACACCACTCTTATGGCAGAAAGTGAAGAGGGGCTAAAAAGCCTCTTGATGAAAGTGAAAGAGGAGAGTGAAAAGGTTGGCTTCAAGCTCAACATTCAGAAAACGAAGATCATGGCATCTGGTCCCATCACTGCATGGGAAATAGATGGGGAAACAGTGGAAACAGTGTCAGACTTTGTTTTTCTGGGCTCCAAAATCACTGCAGATGGTGACTGCAGCCATGAAATTAAAAGACGCTTGCTCCTTGGAAGGAAAGTTATGACCAACCTAGATAGCATATTCAAAAGCAGAGACATTGCTTTGCCAACAAAGGTTCGCCTAGTCAAGGCTATGGTCTTTCCTGTGGTCATGTATGGATGTGAGAGCTGGACTGTGAAGAAGGCTGAGCGCCGAAGAATTGATGCTTTTGAAGTGTGGTGTTGGAGAAGACTCTTGAGAGTCCCTTGGACTGCAAGAAGATCCAACCAGTCCATTCTGAAGGAGATCAATCCTGGAATTTCTTTGGAAGGAATGATGTTAAAGCTGAAACTCCAGTATTTTGGCCACTTCATGCGAAGAGTTGACTCATTGGAGAAGACTCTGATGCTGGGAGGGATTGAGGGCAGGAGGAGAAGGGGACGACAGAGGATGAGATGGCTGGATGGCATCACTGACTCGATGGATGCGAGTCTGAGTGACCTCCGGGAGCTGGTGATGGACAGGGAGGCCTGGCGTGCTGCGGTTCATGGGGTCGCAAAGAGTCGGACACGACTGAGCGACTGATCTGATCTGATCTGATCAATAGTGTATACATGTCAATCCCAATCTCCCAGTTCATGTCATTGCCTCTTTCCCTCTTGGTATCCATACATTTGTTCTCTACATTTGTGTCTCTATTACTGCTTCTATACCATTATTTTAGACATCTGTTTGAATGTATGAATTGAACAAATACATTCTTAAATTTAGATACGAAACTAATATTTCTGTTTAAAGAGGTAGTCTCATTATGAGTCCTGCTCAACATTAGCTTACTGAACATTTTCTGGCTTATGGAATCAACTCCATACATTAGTATTATCATTCCTCCAGCTTCTATAATATTGGAAGTAGAGAAAAATATTCACAAATGGCATAGTCCACTCTCTTTACTTGGCACAGTTTCATCTGGATCTTTTCTCTAGTAGTTGAATGGTGTTAAAGACAATACGTTGTAAGCCACTCCCATTATCAGATCAATTTGAGCTTTCAGTACAGTCCCTTACGCAAGGAAGAAGGGCCGGCTCAAAGGGAATCATACACTGTAAAGAAAATTCAGGAAGAAGACTGACCATCCCATCCCCCACATACGGTAGTGTATCCTGAGGGCCTACATTGTCTCCTTTGGGGCAGCTGGGGTTGGGACAAATAAAGTACTAGGGCTTCTTGGACCAAGGCTTGATTGCTGCTTCATCTACGTTCTTGCATTCTTGTGCAGAGGGACAAGACATAGGGGAAAGGTCAGTTTCAAAGCACCACCTAAACCGTTGACCTAGATATAAGAGCAGCCCCAGCCTGTCCTGGGCTCAGGTCTCACCCCATATCCATCCATCAGAGCAGCACCTGCTCATCTCTGGTTTATCCACCCCAGGACTACTGAATCAGGAGCAGAAATTTACTTCTCATAGACTTATTTTCTCCTACACTCACTCAGGTATATTACCTGGATGTTCAATGGTATTATTTTGCGTATGAAGGTAACACTTAACTAAGATTTAAAACACTTCTGTAGTCTGGTTTTGGTGACCAGTATAAAACTGTTGCTCATTTATTTCTTCAGCGTGTACTTACTGACTACTTCCAATGTGCTAGACACTATGTTTGGCACTGAGGACTGAGTGGTAAACAACATGAGCAGGGCCTCTACATTCAAAGCTTACAGTCTAGCAAGGGAAGAACCTAATATCAAACAGTCCTGCAAGTACACACATACCTCCTTTA
This sequence comes from Tragelaphus eurycerus, assembly GCA_935064755.1. Lineage (NCBI taxonomy): Eukaryota > Metazoa > Chordata > Mammalia > Artiodactyla > Bovidae > Tragelaphus > Tragelaphus eurycerus. Next base: position 22,763,637 of record CAKXYN010000010.1, on the reverse strand, counting down.
AAGGTAGACTTTGTATGCAGCATTGATTTTTTACAACATCATTTATTTTGAAGCAATTTTCTTAAAACACACACACAAGACACACATATAGCACATTATATATAAAACACTTCAGTTAACTGTGGATGCCTGTGTTTCCCCCATGCTTAGTGAAAGCAAGTTCAACCATTGGAGCATGATGCTCCACACTACAAAGACCCACGGCCAGCACGTGATGGTCAGGATAGCAAGACTGCCTTGCCTACATCCACATGGAGCTATATTCTGCCAACAACTTGAATGAGTTTAAAAGTGCCTAGACCCTACAGAAAGGAATGCAGCTTTGCCGATACTTTTGACTTTGTCAAAAATCATCATATCAGAAAGCCAGCCAAACCTATTGGATTGCTATGGAGCTGTGAAGTGATAATTAATGCTGTTTAAAATGCCGAGCTTTGATAATTTGTTACAGCAGCAAAAACAAAGCAAACAAACAAACAAACAAATACAGGACAAAGGGAATAAACAATAATCAAAAATTTACTGCAAAATTCTAGCAAGAGATGTTGGTGGCATGGTCTGGGCAACAGTGTGGAAGTGACAAGAAATGGTGAGATTCTGTATATGTTTTTAAGGTAGATCCTGGATGATTTGCTGAGCTGGTATATAACTGAGAGGAGCCAAGGGTCTCTCCGAGGTTTTTGGTCTGAGCATTTGGAAAAATGCTGTTTCCATTGAAATAGAGTAAACTTTGGGAGGAGCAGTTTGCAAAGGTACATCTAGTGAAGCAAGTGGGAAACAAATTATACAGAGCTTTCTAAGAATTTTTGAATTAAAAATAAAGGAATACTATTAAATACTTTGTCTAAACTTTAGACAAAGTTTAGAATCAATTTGCATCTTAGTAAGAGCACTCAGGAACCCTCACGGTCAAACAGATGTAGTGAGGTGTGATCATCCAATATAAATAGGTAACTTACACATTTAGGAAGACCAGCAATGCCAGGGTTCCCCAAAGTGAGACCAAGCACAGTTTCCTAGCTTATTGGAACAGAATTTCTCAAATTAATAAAATGAGAGACTATTTCACAGCAAAAAACATACACATGGGCTACCAGGATTTATTAAACCTATTTTAATTGCAGGCAAGAATACTGGAGTGGGTTGCCATGCCCTCCTCCAGGACATCTTTTCAACCCAGGGATTGAACTCAGGTCTGTGTGGCTCCTGCATTATATGAGGATTCTTTACCACTGAGCTCCGGAGAAGCCTCTATTTTCATTATAACATTATTTAACTATGCAATAAAACTATAGTTCTTATGGCTATAAAACTCAATAAATGCACAAATTAAACATTAGGAAAAATAGAATTCAAATTTAGAACACTAACACACTGTTATAAAAGATGCTGTTTTGCAGAAGTTAAATTGCCAAAGCTTGACTTAGTAGTTGAAAGATGCAGTTTCTTTTTTTCTATCATCAACAATATAAATACCAATGTTTGCTGTCAAATGTGTTGCAAAAAGTCATATTACTAACATCAAAGCTCTGCTTGCTAGTTCAAGATAATCAGATATCATGTCAGTCAAAATTTTACCAATTTGCCAATCTTCAAATGGCATTTTTAACAAGGCACAGTTTGATAGCTCTGTAAAGTGTACTTACCAGCATCAAGATGGTATAGCATTGCAACATCTTAGAAATCATTATTAACATTACATTTAATAGGTTTATTGGACAGTCTGTATTATATATTTACCTCCACATCAAAGAGCTATAGCAAATGGGTACATATAAAGATGGGATTTGTGTGGTATATATTTACAACACAGCGCAGTTACTTTTGAATTTAGCATACCTATATGCAAAGAAGACAAGGAGCGGAAAATAAAATTACATGGATTAAAAAGAAAGAAACAAAACTGAAATTACTTGCAAATGATATGATCTTGCATATAAACATTCCAAAACACATTCTAGAAAATTAGTAGAAATAACAAGAGAATTTAACAAAGTTGCAGGAAATAAAATCAAATAAACATTGATAATGCATTTCACATTCCAGTAGCAGTTTACAAATAAAATTAAAGAGATATTATTTAAAATATCATTAAAGAGGTACTTATTAATGAATATAACAAGAGATAGGCAAAACTTTTCTGGATAAATGTATAAAACTTTTCTGAATGATGTTTGTTGTTTAGTTGCTAAGTCGTGTCCAACTCTTTGTGACCCCAAGAACTGTAGTCTGTCAGGCTCCTCTGTCCATTGGATTTCCCAGGCAACAATACTGGATTGAGTTGCCATTTTCTTTTCCAGGGAATCTTCCCAATCCACGGATCAAACCTGTGCCTCCTGTGTCTCCTGCATTGGTAGGCAGATTCTTTACTGCTGAGGCACCAGGGAAGCCAGAATGATGTTTAAGGAAGCCTAATTAGGTAGAAAGATAGACCATGTTCACTGATTAGAGAATGAAATATTTTTAAAAGTTTGTCTCTCCAAATAAATTTGATAAAATACAATCATATACCTGAGATATTTTTTTTTGAAAATTGATAAGCTAATTGAAAAAAAAAATTAACATTGAAAGAAATCTGAAAGAGCAAGGACATGATACTTCTTTGGAATAATGAACATGTTCTAAATTTAGATTGTGGTGATGTTTGCATGAATACACTAGAAGGACTGGACTGTATGCATTAAATGGATGTGTTTTATGTGAATTAAATCTCAATACATATGTTTAAAAAATTTTTTTTATATGTGCAAAGAGCCAAGAATAACTGGGACATTTTTGAAGAAAAGATAGGTGGGGTCACACCCAAGTTGTCCTCCTTCCCATAAGACATTATCAAGTTAAAGTAATTAAGACTATAAGGTATTGGTACAAGCATAGAGAAATAGATAAAAAGAAACAAATTAGAGACTCCTCAAATAAACCCATAATATATGGGCTGTTGAAATAAGGCAAGAATAGATCTGCAGATCAATAGAAAATAATTTTTTTTCACTAAGCAATTCTGTGCATCATTTATACTTTCAGAAAAAATAAAGCCTTTCTCACATCATAAGTAAAAACAATCACAGATGAAAAATTAAATTAGGTTCATAGCAATATAGGCATACCTCAAGAAACAAGAAAAAAGCCATATAAATAACCTAACTCTACACCTAAAGCAACTGGAAAAGGAAGAAATGAAGCACCCCAAGGTTAGTAGAAGGAAAAAAAATCTTAAAAATTAGGGCAGAAATAAATGCAAAAGAAACAAAAGAGACCATAGCAAAAATCAACAAAGCCAAAAGCTGGTTCTTTGAAAGGGTAAATAAAATTGACAAACCACTAGCCAGACTCATTAAGAAACAAAGGGAGAAAAATCAAATCAATAAAATTAGAAATGAAAATGGAGAGATCACAACAGACAGCATAGAAATATAAAGGATCATAAGAGACTACTATCAGCAATTATATGGCAATAAAATGGACAATGTGGAAGAAATGGACAAATTCTTAGAAAAGTACAACTTTCCAAAACTGGATCAGGAAGAAATAGAAAATCTTAACAGACCCATCACAAGCACGGAAATTGAAACTGTAATCAGAAATCTCCCAGCAAACAAAAACCCAGGCCCAGACGGCTTCACAGCTGAATTCTACCAGAAATTTAGAGAAGAGCTAACACCTATCCTACTCAAACTGTTCCAGAAAATTGCAGAGGAAGGCAAACTTCCAAACTCATTCTATGAGGCCACCATCACCCTAATGCCAAAACCTGACAAAGATGCCACAAAGAAAGAAAACTACAGGCCAATATCACTGATGAACATAGATGCAAAAATACTTAACAAAATTCTAGCAATCAGAATCCAACAACACATTAAAAAGATCATACACCATGACCAAGTGGGCTTTATCCCAGGAATGCAAGGATTCTTCAATATCCGCAAATCAATCAACGTAATACACCACATTAACAAACTGAAGAATAAAAACCATATGATTATCTCAATAGACGCAGAGAAAGCCTTTGACAAAGTTCAACATCCATTTATGATAAAAACTCTCCAGAAAGTAGGAATAGAAGGAACATACCTCAACATAATAAAAGCTATATATGACAAACCCACAGCAAACATTATCCTCAATGGTGAAAAACTGAAAGCATTTCCTCTAAAGTCAGGAACAAGACAAGGATGCCCACTTTCACCATTACTATTCAACATAGTTTTGGAAGTTTGGCCACAGCAATCAGAGCAGAAAAAGAAATAAAAGGAATCCAAATTGGAAAAGAAGAAGTAAAACTCTTACTGTTTGCAGATGACATGATCCTCTACGCAGAAAACCCTAAAGATTCCACCAGAAAATTACTAGAACTAATCAATGAATATAGTAAAGTTGCAGGATATAAAATTAACACACAGAAATCCCTTGCATTCCTGTACACTAACAACGAGAAAATAGAAAGAGAAATTAAGGAAACAATTCCATTCACCATTGCAATGAAAACAATAAAATACTTAGGAATATATCTACCTAAAGAATCTAAAGACCTATATATAGAAAACTATAAAACACTGGTGAAAGAAATCAAAGAAGACACTAATAGATGGAGAAATATACCATGTTCATGGATTGGTAGAATCAATATAGTGAAAATGAGTATACTACCCAAAGCAATTTACAGATTCAATGCAATCCCCATCAAGATACCAATGGTATTCTTCACAGAGCTAGAACAAATAATTTCTCAATTTGTATGGAAATACAAAAAACCTCGAATAGCCAAAGCTATCTTGAGAAAGAAGAATGGAACTGGAGGAATCAACCCGTCTGACTTCAGGCTCTATTACAAAGCCACAGTCATCAAGACTGGCACAAAGACAGAAATATAGATCAATGGAACAAAATAGAAAGCCCAGAGATAAATCCACACACATATGGACACCTTATCTTTGACAAAGGAGGCAAGAATATACAATGGATTAAAGACAATCTTTTTAACAAGTGGTGCTGGGAAAACTGGTCGGACACTTGTAAAAGAATGAAACTAGAACACTTTCTAACACCATACACAAAAACAAACTCAAAATGGATTAAAGAGGTAAATGTAAGACCAGAAACCATAAAACTCCTAGAGGAAAACATAGGCAAAACACTCTCTGACTTACATCACAGCAGGATCCTCCATGACCCACCTCCCAGAATATCGGAAATAAAATAAAAAATGAACAAATGGGACCTAATCAAACTTAAAATCTTCTGCACAACAAAGGAAACTATAAGCAAGGTGAAAAGACAGCCTTCAGAATGGGAGAAAATAATAGCAAATGAAGCAACTGACAAACAACTAATCTCAAAAATATACAAGCAACTTCTACAGCTCAATTCCAGGAAAATAAATGACCCAATCAAAAAATGGGCCAAAGAACTAAATAGACATTTCTCCAAAGAAGACATACAGATGGCTAACAAACACATGAAAGGATGCTCAACATCACTCATTATCAGAGAAATGCAAATTAAAACCACTATTTCACGCCAGTCAGAATGGATGCGATCCAAAAGTCCACAAGCAATAAATGCTGGAGAGGGTGCGGAGAGAAGGAAACCCTCTTACACTGTTGGTGGGAATGCAAACTAGTACAGCCACTATGGAGAACAGTATGGAGATTCCTCAAAAAACTGGGAATAGAACTGCCTTATGATCCAGCAATCCCACTGCTGGGCATACACACTGAGAAAACCAGAATTGAAAGAGACATGTGTACCCCAATGTTCATAGCAGCACTGTTTACAATAGCCAGAACGTGGAAGCAACCTAGATGTCCATCCACAGATGAATGGATAAGCAAGCTGTGGTACATATACACAATGGAGTATTACTCAGCCATTAAAAAGAATACATTTGAATCAGTTCTAAGGAGGTGGATGGAACTGGAGCCTATTATACAGAGTGAAGTAAGCCAGAAACAAAAACACAAATACAGTATACTAACGCATATATATGGCATTTAGAAAGATGGTAAAAATAACCCTATTTACGAGACAGCAAAAGAGACACTGATGTATAGAACAGACTTTTGGACTCTGGGACCGGGAGAGGGTGGGATGATTGGGGAGAATAGCATTGAAATATGTATAATATCATATCTGAAACGAGTCGTCAGTCCAGGTACGATGCCCGATAACAAATGCCTGGGGCTGGAGCACTGGGACGACCTGGAGGGATGGTGTGGGGAGGGGAGAGGGAGGAGGGTTCAGGATGGGGAACACATGTATACTGGCGGTGGATCCATCTTGATGTATAGTAAAAGCAATACAATATTGTAAAGTTAAGCAAAATAAAAAAATAATAATAATAAAAAAATAAAAAATTAAATTAGAAAGTCAAAATTATTAAACCTTAAAAACATAAAATAGAATACGACTTCAGGTAGGGAAGAACGTTGTAAATATGATATAAAAGTATAGACCATGAAAAATTGATGAATTTAATTATATTTAAGAACTCATGTTCATCTAAAGACACCACAAAGGAAATGGCAATCCACAAACTGGGAGATAGTACTGAAACACATCCATAAAATGGGTAAATCTAGAGATTCTTCTTAATATATTATAAGAAGGACCTACATAAAAGGGAAGGTTTATGTATAGCTGATTCATTTTACTATACAACAGACACTAATACATCATCGTAAAGTAACTATACTCCAATAAAAACTAATTTTTATAAAAGGGAAGGTAAAGGGTGGGGATGGGATAATTAGAAGATTGAGGTCTTTGGGAAGGCAGAAAAAGATACGGAACAACAAAAGAGACATTTGCTATTAATAACTGTAGGAATAATTAACCTGTAGCAGAAAGAATGAAAATAAGAGTGGAACAGATTCAGGAATAGTTTTAGACTTGTTGGAGCAAAAGAGGTGGCAGAGGGCTCATGAGTGATGATTTCTATTTTCTTTATAAGTTATGAGGTAGTATTAAGAGGTAGCATGTAAATTTGGTGGTTGCAACCCCATGGATTCTCTTGCAACGCCATGGACCCAGTAGCCTACCAGGCTCCTCTGTCCATGGAATTCTCCAGACAAGAATACTAGAGTGAGTTGCCATTTCCTTCTCCAGGGAATCTTCCCAACCCAGGAATCGAACTTGGGTCTCCTGCATTGCAGGAAAATTCTTTACTGACTGAGCTATGAGGGAAGTTTAGGGAGATCAGGTGCAAGGTTGGGGATGAGGGCAGAACAAATGAAATACTTGTAAAAGGAAGAACGAATTTACTTCCAGCAGTACTGAGTGCCAATTTGAGTTTAATGATCAAGAGTATCTATAGCTGTTATTTTTCACAATTACCTGAAAAGATTTCTGGTAATGCTCAGTCTTTGAACACATGTTCAGAGAATGCCAGTGATTGGATTTATCCAGAGTTGTGTTTTTCCAAGAAGGCATGATGGAATAATACTTTATTTAGTACTATTTAAATTACTCACCTAGAGCCAGACATCTGGACTGTAAAGTCAAGTGGGCCTTAGGAAATATTACTATGAACAAAGCTAGTAGAGGTGATGGAATTCCAGCTGAGCTACTTCAAATCTTAAAACATAATGCTGTGACAGTGCTGCACTCAATATACAAGTAAATTTGAAAAACTCATCTGTGGCTACAGAACTAGAATATGTCAATTTTCATTCCAATGCCAAAGAAAGTCAAGGCCAAAGAATGTTCAAACTACCATACAATTGTGCTCATTTCACATGTTAGCAAGGTAATGCTCAAAATCCATCATGTGAGGCTTCAACAGCACGTGAACCAAGAACTTCTAGTTGTACAAGCTGGATTTGGAAAAGGCAGAGGAACCAGAGATCAAATTGCCAACATCTGTTGGATCATAGACAGAGCAAGAAAATTCCAGAAAAACATCTACTTTTGTTTCACTGATTACACTAAAGCCTTTGCCTGTGTGGATGACAACAAAGTGTGGGAAATTCTTCAAGAGATGGAACTACCAGACCACTTTACCCGTCTCCTGAGAAACCTGTAGGCAGGTCAAGAAGCAACAGTTAAAACTGGACATGGAACAATGGACTGGTTCAAAATTGGGAAAGGACTACATCAAGGCTGTGTATTGTCATTCTGTTTATTTAACTTGTATGCAGAGTACATCATGCAAAATGCCAGGCTGGATGAAACCCAAGCTGGAACCAAGACTGCCAAGAGATATATAAACAACCTCAGATATGCAGATGATACCACTCTAATAGCAGGCAGAAAGTGAAGAGGAACTAAAGAGCCTCTTGATGAGGGTGAAAGAGCAGAGTAAAAAAACTGGTTTAAAACTCAACATTCAAAAAACAAACATGGCATCCAGTCGGATCACTTCATGCAAATAGATGAGGATAAAGTAGAAATGATAGCTGTGGTACATATACACAATGGAGTATTACTCAGCCATTAAAAAGAATACATTTGAATCAGTTCTAAGGAGGTGGATGGAACTGGAGCCTATTATACAGAGTGAAGTAAGCCAGAAACAAAAACACAAATACAGTATACTAACGCATATATATGGCATTTAGAAAGATGGTAAAAATAACCCTATTTACGAGACAGCAAAAGAGACACTGATGTATAGAACAGACTTTTGGACTCTGGGACTGGGAGAGGGTGGGATGATTGGGGAGAATAGCATTGAAATATGTATAATATCATATCTGAAACGAGTCGTCAGTCCAGGTACGATGCCCGATAACAAATGCCTGGGGCTGGAGCACTGGGACGACCTGGAGGGATGGTGTGGGGAGGGGAGAGGGAGGAGGGTTCAGGATGGGGAACACGTGTATACTGGCGGCAGATCCATCTTGATGTATTGTAAAAGCAATACAATATTGTAAAGTTAAGCAAAATAAAAAAAATAAAAAATAAAAAAATAAAATAAAATTAAAAAAATTAAAAAAAAAAAAAAGTAGAAATGATAGCTATTTTCTTTAGGCTCCAAAATCACTGCAGATAGTGACTGCAGTCTTAAAATTAAAAGACACTTGCTCCTTGGAAGAAATGTTATGACCAACCTAGACAGCATATTAAAAAGCAGAGTCATCACTTTGCCTATGAAGGTCTGTATCATAAAAGCTATGGTTTTATCATTAGGCATGTACAGGTGTGAGAGTTGTGTCATAAAGAAGACTGAGTATCAAAGAATTGATACTTTTGAATGATGGTGCTGGAGAAGACTCTTGAGAATCCCGTGAACAGCAAAGAGATCAAATCAATCAACCCAAAGGAGATCAATCCTGAATATTCATTGAAAGGACTGATGCCGAGGCTGAAACTCCAATACTTTGGCCACCTGATGTGAAGATTGACTCATTGGAAAAGACCCTGATGCTGGAAAAGATTGAGGGCAAAAGGAGAAGGGAACAACAGAGGATGAGATGGATGGCATCACCGACTCAATTGACTTGAGTTTGAGCAAACTCTGGGAGACAGTGGTGGACAAGGGAAGCCTGGAGTGCTGCAATCCATGGGGTACAAAGAGTTAGACATGAGTGAGCAACTGAATAACAACAACAGTGATGATTCTCCTTCAGTTTTTTAAGGAACCTCCATATTGTTCATCATAGTGGCTGTACTAATTTAGATTCCCACCAACAGTGTAGAATTCCCCTTTCTCTACACCCTCTTTAGCATTTATTATTTGTAGACTTTTGATGATAGACATTCTGTCCATTGTGAGGTGATACTTCATTGTGGTTCTGATTTGCATTTCTCTAATAATTAGTCCAATATAATGGATATGAACTTGAGCAAACTCCAGGAGATGGTGAGGGACAGGGAGGCCTGGCATGCTGCAGTCCATGGGGTTGTGAAGAGTCAAACATGACTTGGTGACTGAAAAACAATAATTAGTCATGTTGAGCATCTTTTCATGTACCTATTGGCCATCTGTATGTCTTCGTTAGAGAAATGTCTATTTAGACATATGTTCAGTTCAGTTCAGTCACTTAGTCACGTCTGACTCTTTGCGACCCCATGGACTGCAACACTCCAGGCTTTCCTGTCCATCACCAGCTCCCAGAGTTTACTCAAACTCATGTCCATCAAATCGGTGATGCCATCCAACCATCTCATCCTCTGTCGTCCTCTTCTCCTCCTGCCTTCAGTCTTTTCCAGTATCAGGGTCTTTTCAAATGAATCAGTTCTTTGCATCAGGTGGCCAAACTATTGGAGTTTCAGCTTCAGCATCAGTCCTTCCAATGAATGTTCATGACTGATTTCATTTAGGATTGACTGGTTGGATCTCCTTGCAGTCCAAGGGACTCCTAAGAGTCTTCTCCAACACCATAGTTCAGAAGCATCAATTCTTCGGCACTCAGCTTTCTTTATGGTCCAACTCTCACATCCATACATGACCACTGGAAAAACCATAGCTTTGACTAGATGGATCTTTGTTGGCAAAGTGATGTATCTGCTTTTTAATATGCTGTCTAGGTTGGTCATAACTTTTCTTCCAAGGAGCAAGTGTCTTTTAATTTCATGGCTACAGTCACCATCTGCAGTGATTTTAGAGCCCCCCAAAATAAACTTTGTCATTGTTTCCATTATTTCCCCATCTATTTGCCATGAAGTGATGGGACTGGATGCCATGATCTTAGTTTTCTGAATGTTGAGCTTTAAGCCAACTTTTTCACTCTCCACTTTTACTTTCAGCAAGAGACTCTTCAGTTCTTCACTTTCTGCCATAAGGGTGGTACCATCTGCATATCTGAGGTTATCGATATTTCTCGTGGCAGTCTTGATCCCAGCTTGTGCTTCATCCAGCCTGGCATTAGGCATATGACTGTCTGTTAAATGGAGCATAACACTTTGAAAAGGCTATGGATATAACCAGACACATATGGTAGTCATTACATTAGCAAGAGTTTTTAGTTGTAAGCAACCAGGCAAAATGATTTAGATAGAAAAGAAATTCATGAAAAGGAGCATGAATACCTCAGAGACCCACACAAAGGAGGGACAAAGCCGCTATAAGCTGGCAGAGTCCCATTCTACCAGGAGGGGGCAGCTTTTCATTTTTCACACAAAGACCTCAACAGGCCCTGGGTGAAGAATTTGATAAAGGGTGACAGATCCAAACAAAGCGCCACTGCTCCGTAAGGCTGGTCTAGGGACTCCTTCACTACCACCTCCCTGAGAACCATGCCCTGCGGTGTGACAGACCAAGCACAGGCTCAGCCCACACCACTGGCATTCTTGTTGCTTCTGGCAGAGACAGTGGCTCTAGGGTGGAGTGTGTTGGCAATACCTGAGTTACTTTTGGCTCTTGCTTCAAAGAAGACAAGAAAAGCAATTCTCTGACATACTCTGCTGTGATAACAGCAATGTCTATTGCTTGAATGGCTTGAGTCACTCACCAAGACCCAAGAAGTGAGGAATTTCCCAAACACAAGTAGGGGCTCTGCTGGGCAGCTGAGAATGCCAACAGTAACTTGTTGTTGTTTCCTGTCCTTGTTTGTTTATTTTACCATCTATTTCGGCTTTGCTTGGCATTCTCAAACACAAATGAGGTGGTGCCTACATGCAATAACAGATTACAGGAAGTCAGCACAAAGTTGAAAAGGGGGTCAGTCCATGGATAGTGGGGACTTTAAAGAAGAAAGGACATTTCCAATAACAATAATGTCCTTCAGGCTACTTACAAGCATTACATCACATGGATCATTGCACGGTATGAAGAGATGTGGAAACTGAGCTGTTGGTCTAAAAAATGAATGCACTATATATGATTAACTCAAATTTTTATTTATTAAAGTTTGATCCTGGAATGTTATTTCTTCACACAGTCACACACACAAAATGATGGAGATTACTACTGTATAAGTCTCTGTGTGTGTGTATATATATATATAACAGTATATATACAGTATATATGTATAAATAATCATCATTGTAATCATTCTCTCTTCATTTCTGTTTTCTTACTTTGCTTTGTATTTTGCCTCCTTCTCCCCCCACCCTTCCTCCAATATTATTGATTCAACTTGATTACATAGCAACGTGTATTTCAACCATCAGCCACATATTCTTAATCCTGGCTTAACTTAATTCAAATCAATAAATATTTATTATTTGCTGTTGTGTGCAACATATACAGATGTTATTAAACATTCAGAAATACATCTTTTTTTCCCTGTCTCTCTCTCTACAGCTTTTAGCAGATCAAGCTGCCCCAGATAGATATTCTGTAAAAGCCAATAAGATGACTAGAAGGATATGGGCAAGTTATACATAAAACGAATGACTCCATTACCCATAAAATACCAGTAAAATACTTCTCTTTATCATAACTTCTTTTTTTGTTGTCGTCATTCTTTAATATCTGAAAACATGCCAATTTTAACATGCCACTCATCAAAATTTAAATACATTTAGAAATTCACTATGATAAAATCTGCAGATAAATTAAATAAAGCCCTCCTTCATACAACAGAAAAATATTATGTATTTTAACTCTCTTTTCCAGTATTCAGCAAATATATTCTCATAAAATAGTGAATGATATTAAGAAATATGCATTTAACATTTTAAAAGTTCTAATGCACTTATAATTTACAAGAATGTAAGATGTTATTGTTTCAATATGATAGATACAACTGGAGTTAATTTATTAGTGATGCACTTTGAAGCTTTTTTTTGAATTCTTCTTGTTTGTCTTTATTTTAAAAATTCAAGCTTTGGTTCTTTCACTTAAAAAGCTATTTAAATATCAGAAGAAGTGTTTTCAAATTCCTTAATACACTCTACAAATTTTCTCAGTTTCAATATCTAAGATAATCTTTCTTTTAATTGAAAATTTATCTTCCACATCCATAGTCTCATTAGATAACTAGATACACTTTGAAGCTTAATCAGGACTATGATGCCTATGCCCGAGGAAAGTGATGTTCTAAGTTTGCTAAAACCCAGTGGAAGAGAGCTGGCCCACCCACCAAGACTAAAGAGGTGAGGAATTACAGGCAACTCTTCTGGGTATTGTGTTAAACTCTAATTAAGGACAGAATAAAGACACAGTTGTGTTTTTTTAATCTAACTTTTAAACTCTATCTTGTCACTTAACAGTCCTGAAGACATAGACGAGCCATTACCAGTACAATTACTGTGAATGGAAGACATTTTGTAAAATAGATTGTTGTTGATGATGTTGTTAAAGGGAGCAATGACTAACAGGTTTTGAAAGAAAAGGGATTTGCTTTTTTAAGCAATATGTGGCACACATGGGCAGTTGAAAATCAAGTTCTGAGACTTGAATTTGGAAAATTCAAGCAAAAACTATGAATAGCTCTGCTTTTGTGTACATAGTCCTGGTCTGTTTGTTCCTCCTTTCCCTACAACTCCTCTTCCTAACTTTGATCATTTCTTTCAAGCTCTTTGCTCAATCCCATCTCCTTTGTGAGCAAATCACCTTGCCTCATACCTTTCAGAAGTTTTCAGGGTCAAACTCTCCCAGAGTCCCAACTTTTGTACAGATGCAAATAGGCATCTGATTAGTGGTATCTCTCCTGCTAGATAGAAAACGGTTAGATCAGGGATAGAGCCTGTTCATCAGTGTCCCCAGCTCCCAACACATGGTCTAGTTAGTAGGGGCTCAGTAGGACTGTTCGGAGAAAGCAATGGCAGGATTTTCCTGCCTGGAAAATGCTATGGACGGAGGAGCCTGGAAGGCTGCAGTCCACGGGTTCGCTTAGGGTCAGACACGACTGAGCGACTTCACTTTCACTTTTCACTTTCATGCATTGGAGAAGGAAATGGCAACCCACTCCAGTGTTCTTGCCTGGAGAATCCCAGGGACGGGGGAGCCTGGTGGGCTGCCGTCTCAGGGGTCGCACAGAGTCGGACACGACCGAAGTGACTTAGCAGCAGCAGCAGCAGCAGCAGGACTGTTACCCAAATGAATGAACTCACTTCCTTTCTCTTATATGTAACTTTTTGTTTTAAAACCAAAAGTTTTGCTTTTAACATATATTATTGTGGTTTTTTAAAAAAGCAGAATAGTACATTAAATAATGTATTATTACATTATTCGTCATGTACTATTACATTATTATGTCAAAGTAGCCCTCCCGGGTAAATCCCACTGGCTCCCCTCCTCACCTCCTGTCCAGCCTCAGGAGTTAACCTCCCCCTTCTGCCCCAGATTCCATCCTCTTGTTGTGATCTCCTCTAGGAAGCACTTCTCCTCCACGTGGACAAATCAGGGAGGGAGGGCTTGGCAGGGCATTTACTCCTAGAGGCCAGGAGTTGCAACAGCTGAGGGTGAGGGCAATAGTGTGGCCAAGGAGAGCAGTGGCCAGGTGCCAGCGAAGCTCAATCAGTCACCAGATCTTAAGGCTGAATGCAGGTGACAGAAAAGGAGTCCAAGTAAAAGGTCAAGGGAGTGCAGCAGGAAGTCAAGAATGTAAATGCAAAGCAAGATGAAGTTAGAGGTCCAGGGCCACACGAATGATTGGAGAAGGGACATTGAGAGTGCATTTTTAAATCAATTTGGGAGAGTTTACCAAGCAGTGAACAGATAGGTTAATAAGAGCCTGGTTGGCATTCTGACACCTCTTCAGAATTTCAACCCTATTAATTATCTCTCTCTCTTCTGGACACTGCACATCTCCCTCGCCTCTAATTTTCTTTCTCAGATTATAAATATACCAATCTTCTTTCACCTAAAAACAAAACAAAAACCTTTTTCTTCACCCTGTCTCCCCTTCAAAGTACTCCTCCCAATCTCTCTTCTGCTAATTCTGGACAAATTTCTTGAAAGAATAATATAAGGTCACTGTCTATATTCTTCACCATCCCTCACTGCCCTGCTCAGTGGAGTCTGCCTTCTTCCGCACCACTTTGCTGAAAATCATGTTTGCCGAATCATCAGTGGCCTTATTCTTATCATTAAATGCAGACGAAATGCCTTCAGTCCCAGCTGAACTGATTCTTTCAGGTCTGACAACATGACTGCTGTCTCCTCATTTGGCCTGTCTGACACACTCTCTGCTGATTCTGCAGCTCTATCTCTGGCTCATGCTTTTAATTTCCTTTGTGAGACCCTATTTCTCCACTCATTTCTGTCTCTAGCTGTAATATTGTGTGGTAGGCATCTGACTGGCTGTGTCTTCCCATTCCGGAGCAGCTAATAAATAGACTGCTTGAGCACCACTCCTGAAACAAAACCTGCTCTGGGTGATTGTTGGCTCTGCTCTCCACTTGTGTTCAATCTTCTCTTCCTACATCAGCTCACTCTTCCTTTCTATCACAGGAAAACATTCTTGTCCATCATTTATCATATTTTTTCAATGACACTTTACTGAGGACTTTGATTTGCTGGGAATTCCAGTGGGTGCTTACTTTTGTTTATTTACTCATTCATTTATTTCTTCGGTCCGCAAATATTTACCGACTCTCACTATGGTGCAGGCACTGTGAATATATAATTTCTAGTTACTACAACTAACTTAGGAGACAGCATGTTGCCATTTTACAAATGATGAATCTGAGGCTGGGAACTGTTCATCTCAAAGCTCTAATAGGCAAACCAGACATCTGAATTCACAGCCCTTTTCATGTCACGAAAATATCTTTAAAACACCTCTATCTTTCATTGCATGTCTTATGCTAGGAGCTTGTCCCTCCTTTATCTTATTATACCAGTGGGACCACTAGCCTATGGTTTGATGTTATTTTTGAAACATGGGAGGGAGAAATTCACAGCCATGAAAATGCAGAATACAAGAACTTTGTTATCAGCACCATTACACGTCTTTCCACATGATCCCAGGCAAGGCTACCTATAAATTATGCAGCTCTAGATTCACTTATTTATTCACTTTCTCATAGAGCTTACAATATACTAGCAGAGAATAGGGAGTTGGGGAGACAGAGTTTAATCAATTAAATGAATAAGAGAATATATTATTGTATCTGAAAAAAGTCCCTGGAAGGGAAAGGGTGCAGTTAAATACAAGCTAATAACAAAGAAAATTGATCCATATTGGTAGGTCAGAAAAACTTCCCTAAAGAAGTGGTATGTGAGTTGAGATTTGAGTAATGAATAGAAGTTAAGCCCATAAACAGGTAAGTAGACCACTCTAGGATGAAGGAACAGCATATGCAAAGTCTTGGGGAGAGGAGGAAGTATAAGGCTTTCAAAACCTAGAAAGCTGGGATGTATAGTGAGAATAATGGGAAGAGGCCAAGAGGGGTAGCCTGGTTAGATTATGCTGATAATGCTTCATTCTTTTTAATCTTAAGAATAATAATGATGGGATCTTATCATCAAATCTGTGTTCAAATCTGTGTTCTAGAAGTTCACTCTGGCTACAGTGTAGAGAATCTTGCTATAAAGGTCTGGTCTGGGGTCTGGATGCATAGAGAACAGCTAGGAAGCTATTGCTGTCATGTGAGTATGAAATGATGGCTTTGGACTAGTGTTGTGGTCATGAAGGAAGAAATAAATAGTCAATTTGATACATATTTGAAGAGGTAGAATTGGTAGGACTTGCTGACAGAGTAAGTAAGAAGTGGAGAATGTGTCAAGGTTAGGTTTTAGGCATCTGAGAGGCCCAATTGCATGAATGATGGTGCCATTTGCTGAGACAGAGAAAGGCAGAAGTCCAGATTTGGAACAAATCATGGGTTTGGTGGGTTACGTTAAGATTGGAGAGTTTGTGGCACAATAAGATTGTTGCTGAATGTACAGATTTGGGACTCAAAGGAGACACCTAGGTTGAAGATATAAACTTAGGAGACATCAGAGGAGAAGTTATCAAGCCATGGGCATGAATGAGACCAAGTAGGGAAGAACTATAGAGTGAGGAGAAAAGAGGCCTAGGATTGAACCATCCACAAAACTTTCATGTAAAGAACTCACTTCCCAGTCATTTAAAAGAAAAACATTTTCTGAAGAAATGTATGGACTTCTTAAAATAAATTTCTCTTAAATATATTTTAAAATATTAGTATTGATAAGAATTTGGAAAACACCTTGCACCTCTGTGACCCCAAATCAATCTGTAATTTTTACTTATTAAAAAAATTTCAAATCTTGTAAGATATTGGCATTTGTCTAAGTCTAAAGGTATATACATGGTATTTGTTATATGTCTCTGTACTTTTTGAACAAGTGGAATATTTAATAATAAAACAACAAAAAGTAACAACAATAAATTCCAGGAAATAAAGCCTAAGACAATAAAACTCAGGCCAAAAATTAAACAGCAGAAGCAGTTAAGGGAAAAAAAAAGGCTGATAGATATTGTCAAGGAATTTCTTAGCCTCAGATGGAAAGATTTTAGTCTCAAACCAATAAGATTGGACTGCAAGGAGATCAAACCAGTCAAACCTAAAGGAAATCAGTCCTGAATATTCACTGGAAGGACTGATGCTGAAGCTGAAACTTCAATACTTTGGCCACCTGATGTGAAGAACTGACTCACTGGAAAAGACCCTGATGCTGGGAAAGATTGAAGGCAGGAGAAGAAGGGGACGACAGAGGATGCGATGGTTGGATGGCATCACTGACTCAATGGATATGAGTTTGAGCAAGCTCCGGGAGTTGGTGAATAGGTGGATAGGGAAGCCTGGAGTGCTGCAGTTCATGGGGTTGCAAAGAGTCAGACACGACTGAGTAACTGAACTTAATAAGATATACCGTGAAAGATTCTGGTGATATTTATGTAGGAATTTCCAACATTATAGAAACCATAACAAATAAGATCTTGGCTCTGTTTATATTTCTGGATAATGGGAAACAAGAAATTGGCCAACATTTATTTGCTTTGGCTGCGCATAAAAGTCATTAGTCTGGCTTAATGAATGGATACTACTCTTGTGAGACTATATAAGCAGGGACATTATTTAAAATTTGGAAACAAAGTATGTCTGAAAGAAGAATAGTGATCCACAAGTGGTCTCTAATCAGAAGTGGCTTTGGTAGTATAATGGAATAATGAAGTTTGGAATAATTTAACTTACTCCCTCCTCAGTACCACTAATTACTGCAACCACCAACACCCCTTCTTACCTACTATCCCCAAGAGAGGGTAAGGGATGATTTTATAAAGGTGCTTTCTCTAAAAAATTACCTGCCTCTATATTAAGGAATATATGGCTCAGTAATTGATCTGCTGAAACAATCTTGAGAAAGGAGAACAAAGCTGTGGTATCATACTCTATGATTTTACACTATATACAAAGCTATAGTAATCAAATAGTATGGTAGTGGCACAAAAATAGGCACACAGATCAATGGACCCCATATTCTATGCCAAATGAGGAGAGAACATACAGTGAAAAATGGAGTTTTTTCAATGAAATAGGTTGGGGAAACTGGACAGTCACATGCAAAAGAATGAAACAAGGCCATTATCTGGTAAAAAAAATCAATTTTCACTAAAATTAATTCAAAACAGATTAAAGATGTGAATGATTTGTACACTGTTGGTGGGAATGGAAATTGGTGCAACCACTATGGAAAACAGAATGGAGATTCTTCAAAAAGTTAAGACTAGAACTACTGTATGACCCAGCTGTTTCACTTCTTGTTATGTATCTGAAGAACATGAAAACACTAATTTGAAAGGATATATGCACTCTTATGTTCATTGCAATATTATTTACAATAACCATGCTATAGAAACAACCTAAGTGTTCATGGATGGATGAAGATGTGGTATACATACAATGAAATATTACTTACCCATGAAAGAATGGAATCCTCCCACAAATGGATGGACCTTAAGGATATTATGCTAAGTGAAACAAATCAGACACAAAAGGACAAATACCATATGATTTCACTCATATGTGGATTCTAAAAAACAAAAAACAATAACAAAACCCCCCAAAACAATAAACAGAAGAAATTCATAACAGATTACTGGTTACCAAAGGGGAAGGAGGTTGTGGGGTAGACAAACTGTCTGAAAGATGTCAAGTGTATGGTGATGGACAGTAAGTAGTATAGTGGTGAACACTCTGTAGTGCATACAGATATTGAATTATAGTGCTATACATCTGAAATTTATATGATAAAAAGTTTACAATTAAATGTTTTTTTTAGTATATTCACACAATTGTGCAACAATAATGACAATTAATTTTTTCTCAACTATTTATTAAGAAATAGCTGATGTTCTTCACTGTGTAAAGCATACAGCATGGTTTGATTTACATATATTGTGAAATGATTACTATAACAAATTCAACTAACAACAGTTACCTCATACAAATATAATAAAAAGAGAAGAAAAAATTTTGCTTATAATGAGAACCCAGGATTTACTCTAACTTTTATTCTAACTAAAATAACTTTCCTATATATAATATATTACATACAGTCATTGCTATCCATTGAATTGGAGTACGTCAAGGCTGTATACTGTCACATTGCTTATTTAACTTATATTCAGAATACATCATGAGAAATGTTGGGCTGGATGAAGCACAAGCTGGAATCAAGATTGCTGGGAGAAATATCAATAACCTCAGATATGCAGATGACACCACCCTTATGGCAGAAAGTGAAGAAGAACTAAAGAGTCTCTTGATGAAAGTGAAAGAGGAGAGTGAAAAAGTTGGCTTAAAGCTCAACATTCAGAAAACGAAGATCATGGCATCCGGTTCCATCACTTCACGGCAAATAAATGGGGAAACAGTGGCCGACTTTATTTTCTGGCACTCCAAAATCACTGCAGATGGTGATTGCAGCCATGAAATTAAAAGATGCTTACTCCTTGGAAGGAAAGTTATGACCAACCTAGATAGCATATTAAAAAGCAGAGACATTACTTTGTCAACAGAGGTCCGTCTAGTCAAGGCTATGGTTTTTCCAGTAGTCATGTATGGATGTGAGAGTTGGACTATAAAGAAAACTGAGCGCAGAAGAATTGATGCTTTTGAAATGTGGTGTTGGAGAAAACTCTTGAGAGTCCCTTGGACTGCAAGGAGATCCAACCAGTCCATTCTAAAGGAGATCAGTCCTGGGTATTCATTGGAAGGACTGATGCTAAAGCTGAAACTCCAATACTTTGGCCACCTGATGTGAAGAGCTGACTCATTTGAAAAGACCCTGATGCTGGGAAAGATTGAGGGCAGGAAGAGAAGGGGATGACAGAGGATGAGATGGTTGGATGGCATTGCTGACTCAATGAACATGGGTTTAGGTGAACTCCAGGTGTTGGTGATGAACAGGGCGGCCTGGTGTGCTGTGGTTCATGGGGTTATGAAAGTTGGACACCACTGAGTGACTGAACTGAACTGAACTGAACCTTCATAGGGCTTATTCATCTTACAACTGGAAGTGTTTATCTTTGGTATTGTTATTTATCACTAAGCCATGACCTAAATCAAATCCCTTATGATTATACAGTGGAAGTGTGAAATAGATTTAAGGGCCTGGATCTGATAGATAGAGTGCCTGATGAACTACATTGTACAGGAGACAGGGATCAAGACCATCCCCATGGAAAAGAAATGCAAAAAAGCAAAATGGCTGTCTGGGGAGGCCTTACAAATAGCTGTGAAAGAAGAGAAGCGAAAAGCAAAGGAGAAAAGGAAAGATATAAACATCTGAATGCAGAGTTCCAAAGAATAGCAAGAAGAGATAAGAAAGCCTTCTTCAGCGATCAATGCAAAGAAATAGAGGAAAACAACAGATGTATGGATGTGAGAGCTGGACTGTGAAGAAGGCTGAGCGCCGAAGAATTGATGCTTTTGAAGTGTGGTGTTGGAGAAGACTCTTTAGAGTCCCTTGGACTGCAAGGAGATCCAACCAGTCCATTCTGAAGGAGATCAGCCCTGGGATTTCTTTGGAAGGAATGATGCTAAAGCTGAAACTCCAGTATTTTGGCCACCTCATGCGAAGAGTTGACTCATTGGAGAAGACTCTGATGCTGGGAGGGATTGAGGGCAGGAGGAGAAGGGGACGACAGAGGATGAGATGGCTGGATGGCATCACTGACTCGATGGATGTGAGTCTGAGTGACCTCCGAGAGCTGGTGATGGATAGGGAGGCCTGGTGTGCTGCAGTTCATGGGGTCGCAAAGAGTCGGACACGACTGAGCGACTGATCTGATCTGATCTGATCATGATTGACTCTTTGTGACCCCATGGACTGTAGCCTGCCAGGGTCCTCTGTCTATGGAATTTCCTGGGCAAAAATACTGGAAGGGGTTGCCATTTCCTTCTTCAGGGAATCTTCTCTACCCAGGAATTGAACCTATGTTTCCTGCATTGGCAGGTGGTTCTTCACTGCTGAGAAAACTGGGAAGCCCTTTTCTTTGACTATCTTTCTCCAATTCTCCTCATCTCCATTTTTTGCCTTTCACAACCACAAGTCTGATCTCTTTTTCTATGAGTTTGGGTTTTTCCTTCCTGTAGATTCCACGCATAAATGAGATCACACAGTATTTATCTTTTTATGTCTGATTTATTTCATTTAGCATAATGCCTTAAGTTCTATTCATTTGTAGCAAACAGAATTTTCTCATTTGTTTTTAATGTCTGAGTAGTATTTCACATATTGTGCTTCCCTTGTAGCTCAGTTCAGTTCAGTTCAGTTGCTCAGTCATGTCCAACTCTTTGCGATTCCATGAATCGCAGCATGCCAGGCCTCCCTGTCCGTCATCAACTCCCGGAGTTTACTCAAACTCATGTCCATCGAGTCACTGATGCCATCCAGCCATCTCATCCTCTGTCGTTCCCTTCTCCTCCTGCCCCCAATCCCTCCCAGCATCAGAGTCTTCTCCAATGAGTCAACTCTTCACATGAGGTGGCCAAAATACTGGAGTTTCAGCTTTAGCATCATTCCTTCCAAAGAAATTCCAGGGCTGATCTCCCTCAGAATGGACCGGTTGGATCTCCTTGCAGTCCAAGGGACTCTCAAGAGTCTTCTCCAACACCACAGTTCAAAAGCATCAATTCTTCGGCGCTCAGCCTTCTTCACAGTCCAGCTCTCACATCCATACATGACCACAGGAAAGACCATAGCCTTGACTAGGCGAACCTTTGTTGGCAAAGTAATGTCTCTGCTTTTGAATATGCTATCTAGGTTGGTCATAACTTTCTTTCCAAGGAGCAAGCGTCTTTTAATTTCGTGGCTGCAGTCACCATCTGCAGTGATTTTGGAGCCCAGAAAAATAAAGTCTGACACTGTTTCCACTGCTTCTCCATCTATTTCCCATGCAGTGATGGGACCAGATGCCATGATCTTCGTTTTCTGAATGTTGAGCTTTAAGCCAACCTTTTCACTCTCCACTTTCACTTTCATCAAGAGGCTTTTTAGTTCCTCTTCACTTTCTGCCATAAGGGTGGTATCATCTGCATATCTGAGGTTATTGATATTTCTCCCGGCAATCTTGATTCCAGCTTGTGTTTCTTCCAGTCCAGCATTTCTCATGATGTACTCTGCATATAAGTTAAATAAACATGGTGACAATATACAGCCTTGACGTACTCCTTTTCCTATTTGGAACCAGTCTATTGTTCCATGACCAGTTCTAACTGTTGCTTCCTGACCTGCATACAGATTTCTCAAGAGGCAGATCAGGTGGTCTGGTATTCCCATCTCTTTCAGAATTTTCCACAGTTTATTGTGATCCACACAGTCAAAGGCTTTGGCATAGTCAATAAAGCAGAAATAGATGTTTTTCTGGAACTCTCTTGCTTTTTCCATGATCCAGAGGATGTTGGCAATTTGATCTCTGGTCCTCTGCCTTTTCTAAAACCAGCTTGAACATCAGGAAGTTCACGGTTCACATATTGCTGAAGTCTGGCTTGGAGAATTTTGAGCATTACTTTACTAGCGTGTGAGATGAGTGCAATTGTGCGGTAGTTTGAGCACTCTTTGGCATTGCCTTTCTTTGGGATTGGGATGAAAACTGACCTTTTCCAATCTTGTGGCCACTGCTGCTGAATTATATGTTAATTCTATTTTTTAATTTTTGAGCATCCTAAATACTGTTTTCTATAGTATCTATACCAATTTATAATCTCATTGATGGTGCACATTTCCCATTTTGTCCAAATCCATGCCAAGATTTGTTGTCTCTTTTCTTTTTGGTAATGGCTATACTAACAGGTGTGAGATGATATCTCATTGTGGTTTTTATTTGTGCTCAATCAAATTTAGAACACTTCATCACATCCCAAAAGAAATTCCATACTCATAAACAGTCACTCATCATTTCCACTCACACCTAAGCACCCATCCCCAAACAGACCTGGGAAACCACCAATCTGTCTTCTCTCCATGCATTTGTCTGTTTTGAACATTTCGTATAAGTAGAGTCATATAGTATATGTGTTTTTTATGGCAAACTTTTTTTTAATAGCTTTTTATTTTGTATTGCTGCTAAGTCACTTCAGTCGTGTCCGACTCTGTGCGACCCCATAGACTGCAGCCCACCAGGCTCCTCCGTCCCCGGGATTCTCCAGGCAAGAACACTGGAGTGGGTTGCCATCTCCTTTTCCAATGCATGAAAGTGAAAAGTGAAAGTGAAGTCGCTCAGTCAAGTTGGACTCTTAGGAGTGACTTTAACTCTTAGCATCCCCATGGACTGCAGCCCACCAGGCTCCTCCGTCCATGGGATTTTCCAGGCAAGAGTACTGGAGTGGGTTGCCATTGCGAGGTATAGACAGTTAAGTATGTTGTGATAGTTTCAGGCAGACAGGGAAGGGACTCAACCATACACATACATGTATCCATCCTCCCCCAAAACTCCCCTCCCACCCAGGCTGTGTGATTAGCTTCTTCTTATTTTATTTATTTATTTTTTGGCTAGCTTCTTTTATTTGACATAATGTTTTCACTGTTCATCCCTGTTGTAGCA
This sequence comes from Tragelaphus eurycerus, assembly GCA_935064755.1. NCBI lineage: Eukaryota > Metazoa > Chordata > Mammalia > Artiodactyla > Bovidae > Tragelaphus > Tragelaphus eurycerus. The sequence continues at coordinate 22,739,788 of CAKXYN010000010.1, read as the reverse complement.
TATATCAATAGTTTCTTTTTTGACAAATAATATTCCATGGTATGGACAGACCACATTTTATTTATCCATTTATCAATCTATGAACATTTGGGTTGTTTCCACTTTTGCACTACTATGAATAATGATACTATGAACATCAGTGTAAAAGTTTTAGGTGGATGCATGTTTTTGTAGGAGCGGAATCACTAGGTCATATGGTAATACTTTGTTTAGCTTTTTGGGGAATTGCTGGACTGTTTTCTAAAATGGAAAAGTCTTTATTTATCTTTAAAAGTCTTTGTTTCACCTTAAGTTTTGAAAAATGGTTTTGCTGAATATAAAATTCTTATTTAGCATTTTTATTGAGGATTTTGTGTAATCCCACTGCCTTTTGGGCTCCAACTTTTCTGAACAATGAAGTTGGCTGTTAATCTTACAATTTTCTCATATATAATTAATAGCTTTTTTCTTGATCTTTAAAAAGTTTCTCAGTGTCCTTGGCTTTCAGGAATTTTATTTTAATATGGGTAGGTGAGAAGGCAATGGCAAGCCACTCCAGTACTCTTGCCTAGAAAATCTCATGGATGGAGGAGCCTGGTAGGCTGCAGTCCATGGGGTCGCTACGAGTCGGACACGACTGAGCAACTTCACTTTCACTTTTCACTTTCACACAATGGAGAATGCAATGGCAACCCACTCCAGTGTTCTTGCCTGGTGAATCCCAGGGACGGCGGAGCCTGGTGGGCTGTCGTCTATGGGGTCGCACAGAGTCGGACACGACTGAAGCGACTTAGCAGCAGCAGCAGCATGGGTAGGTGAAGATCTCTTGGTGTTTTTCTTACTGGGAGTTCTCTTGGTGTTTTTCTTACTGGGAGTTTGTTGAGCCTCTTAGATGTGTAGATCATGGATAATGGATTTTCTTTCTTTTTAAAAAATCCAACTGGTAAATGTTCAGCCATTATTTCTTTAAGTTTTTTCTTTTTTCTGCTTCTTTCTCTCTCGCCTCTTCCTCTGGAACTTCCACTATATATATGTTGGTGCACTTAGTAGGATCCCACGTTCCTCTGTAGCTCTGTTTATTTTCTTTCTTTTATTTTCTATTTTTTCTTCATATTTCATAATCTCTATTGATCTATCTTCAAGTTCTCTGATTCCTTCTGCCAGTGGAAATAAACTGAGGAGCCTGTGCATTGCATTCTTCATTTCAATTCCTTCACCTTTTGTTGCCAAAGTTTCCATTTTTTTTGGATAATTTATATAAATTTATTAATATTCTCTATGAGACATAGTCATTACTTTTTTTCTTTAAACATAATTTTCTTTATTTTTTTGAATACATTTATAATAGCTGCAGTAGTGTCTTTGTTAAATCCAATAACTATACCCAGTCACAGGTAACTTCTGTTGTCTGCTTTTTCCTGTGTATGGGTCATACTTTCCTTCATGTTTTATATCTCATATTTTTTTGTGTTAAAAACTGGACACTTTAGCTAATATTTGTAGTAATTTTGGATACTGTTCTCCCTTTTTCCCTAGAGTTTATTTTCCTTATTGTTTGCTTTGTCATTTGTTTAGTGACTTCACTGAAATATTTTAAATGAAATCTATTTCCTATAAATGTCAAGTCTTTGATGTTATTCCTCAAAGGATGCAACCTTGGGCAAGTACACATTTATCCTGGGAGTATAGTACTTTTAACAGAGTTCTCTTTGACTGTCTTTCCCTGATTTCACTGTTGTCTGCCTCTGCTGGTATCACATCCAGATGTTAGGCTTCACTAGTCCCAGGGACAGCAGAGCCTGGTGGGCTGCCATCTATGGGGTCACACAGAGTCGGACACGACTGAAGTGACTTAGCATAGCATAGCATAGGGCATCCATTGTCCCACAGTATGATCCAATTAAATTCAGGTTCTCTTGCAAGGTTAGTCTTTGAAACCAGTCTTTGAGGTTTTTCTTGACTCTAGAGGAGATCTCAGTGTTTCTTTCCCTGGTTCTCTCAGTAAACAGATTGGCCCACAATTTAACTTGTTACCCTCATAAAGCTATTAGCCTCCACTTAATTGCTTACCACCAAAACCACCATTATTTTTAAGAGTGCTTGAGCTTGAACTTCCCCAAAATCTGTTTCAAATAAAATCAGTTCCTCTAGGAAGAGCTTTGAGATGTTATTACTGACTGCCTCTCTCTCTAGGTAAAACCTCTGAGTCCCTGCTCAGGAGCTGCAGATGGGGATAGCTGTCTACTCCTCTCTGATTGGCACCCTTCCTTTATAAGCCGAGTTCTGGGTGAAGGTGATAACCTGTGGTGTCAGCTTGCCTCTGTTGGTGTGGAACGTCTGCTCTCCGAGTGAGCTGGTATAATCAATTCCCAGTATTCTTGGTGTAACCATCTCTCAGAAATGCAGGCTAGATGAAGGAAGGAACCCCTAATCTCTTGATTGTGCTCACCAGGAATTTAGACTCTGCAAGCAAGAGTGATGAGAAATGCTGGCATCCTGCTCTACCAATGAGAAATTGTATCCCTTCACTGAGATCTGAGGAAGGCTCCAGTTTCTTAGGCACATCCCCCAATGTGAAGCTCCCATTTCACTGAGTTGGGGAGTGAGAGAGAGCATCATACCACAAGATCCACAGGCTCTTGCTATTCTTACTGAGATTTAGTAGATTTTCTTGAAGAAGCAAAATTTTCTTCACTTGCTATATGCTTTTTAAGACATTTTCCAGAGACTTTAAATTGTTGTTTATTTCAGTGTGTAATTGACATAAAAACAGACACATCAATGGCAGAGAATAAAGAGCTCAGAAATACATTGACCCACACACCTATGGTCAATTAATCTTTAACAAAGGAGTCAAGAATATATAGTTGAGAAAAGGCTGTCTCTTCTACAAGGGGTATTGGGAAAACTGGACGGTTAACACGTAAAAGAATGAAGTTAGAACATTTCCTCACACCTATACAAAAATAAACTCAAGATGGTTTAAAGACCTAAATGAAGACACAACACCATAAAACTCTTAGAAGAGAATGTAGGTGAAACATTCTTTTACAAATTTTTATTCATGTATAGTTGACCTACAATGTTGTGTTAAAACATTCTTTGACATCAGATCAGATCAGATTAGTCGCTCAGTCGTGTCCGACTCTTTGCGACCCCATGAACCGCAGCACGCCAGGCCTCCCTGTCCATCACCAGCTCCCGGAGGTCACTCAGACTCGCATCCATCGAGTCAGTGATGCCATCCAGCCATCTCATCCTCTGTCGTCCCCTTCTCCTCCTGCCCTCAATCCCTCCCAGCATCAGAGTCTTCTCCAATGAGTCAACTCTTCGCATGAGGTGGCCAAAATACTGGAGTTTCAGATTTAGCATCATTCCTTCTAAAGAAATTCCAGGATTGATCTCCTTCAGAATGGACTGGTTGGATCTTCTTGCAGTCCAAGGGACTCTCAAGAGTCTTCTCCAACACCACAGTTCAAAAGCATCAATTCTTTGGCGCTCAGCCTTCTTCACAGTCCAGCTCTCACATCCATACATGACCACAGGAAAGACCATAGCCTTGACTAGGCGAACCTTTGTTGGTAAAGTAATGTCTCTGCTTTTGAATATGCTATCTAGGTTGGTCATAACTTTCCTTCCAAGGAGTAAGCGTCTTGACATGAATGATAGCAATTTTTTTCTTAGGTCAGTCTCCCAAGGCAAAAGAAGTAAAATCAAAAATAAACAAATGATATCTAATTAAACTTAAAACCTTTTGCATAGCAAAAGAAACCATCAGCAAAATTACAAAATGGAAAGACAACCTGCAGAATAGGGAAAATATTTACAAATGATGCAACTGACAAGGGGTTAAATTTCCAAAAGATACAAACCATTCATACAACTCAATATAAAAAAACAAACAAAAATGAGTAGAAGACTTGAATAGATATTTTTCCAGAGAAGACATGCAGATGGATAACAAGCACATGAAAAGATGTTCATAACTAATTACTAGGGAAATGCAAATCAAAAGAACAAAGAGATATCACCTCACACCTGTCAGAATGGCTATCATCAAAAATGTTAGAATATGGAGGAAAGGGAACACTTTTACACTGTTGGTGGGAATGTAAACTGTTTCAGTCACTATGGAAAACAGTATGGAAGTTCCTTTAAAAACTGAAAATAGTACTACCGTATGATTCAGCAGTTCCATTCCTAGGTACATATCTAGAAAAAAAAAACACACTAATTTGTGAAAGATACCTGCACCCAGTGTTCATAGCAACACTATTTATAGTATGCAAGACATGAAAGCTGAGTGCCTATCAACAGATGAATACATTTTTTTTTTTTTTTTTTCAAACTCATGAGGACATTTAATCATCAACCAAATGATTTAATCATCAGCTCTCCTTCTGTTAATATTCTATTGTATTTGCTCTGGAACTCTGAAAATTCGTGCAGAATTTATTTATTTATTTATTTATTTTTGCAGGGGAAAATGGACAAAGGAAAGGATCAATGAGGGTGGGAGGGAAATGGGAAGGAAGAAGGGGAGTGAAGGTGGGGAGGAGTATATATAATTTCTTAACTAATGGCTTTCTGTTTTTAATCACAAAGAACAATTTTTAAAAATCATGTTGAATTCATCCTATATTAGGAGGTTTGATCTGGAAATGAAAAGTTCAGGAAACTAAAAGTCCAGTTTGGGTGTCCTCATCTTAGGCACATCTTGGTATTTTGTATTGGTAGGTCTATCTTTACCACAATATATTATTTAGGACAGGATCACATTTGTCACTTCTTCCTCCCTACTACCCAAAGTGGTACCAGACCCATCAAATAGTCAATAAACCTTTATAGAGTGAACAAATAAGTCTATTTTTTTTTAACTCTCCTGAGTAAACAGAATTTTTTGAGGCTTATAAGTGAATATGTTTTCCTCTTTACTTTGTCTATTACAGCCAGATTGTATGAGTGGGGTATTAAAGTCTCCCACTATTATTGTATTGTTGCATATTTCTTCTATCATATTAATTAATGTTTGTCTTAGATATATCAATGCTCCAATGTTGGGTGCATACATATTTACAATTGCCATAACCTCCTTTTGGATTGTTCCTTTAAGTCATTATGTATAACCTTGATTGTCTCCTTTTTAGGATCTTTAAAGTCAATTTTATCTGATATGAGTATTGCTACTCCTGTTTTCTTTTGGTCCATATTTGCATAGAAAATCTTTTTCCAGCCCTTCATTTCCAGTCAGTATATATCCCCTATTTTAAGATGGTTCTCTTGTAGACAACGTATATAGGGGTCTAGTTTTTGTATCCATTTGACCCATTTTAGTCTTTTGGTTGTCTCTTGTAGACAAGGTATGTAGGGGTCTTGTTTTTGTATCGATTCAGCCAGTCTTTGTCTGTTGATTAGGACATTCAGCCCATTAACGTTTAAAGCAATTATTGATAAATAGGATTTACTTTATTGTTTTGGGTTCGAATTCATACACCCTTTTAGTGATTCCTACCTAGAGAATGTCCTTTAGTTTTTGTTGGAGAAATGGTTTAGTGGTGCTAAATTCTCTCAACTTTTGCCTATCTGCGAAGCTTTCGATTTCTCCTTCATATTTGAATGAGATCCTTGCTGGATACAATAATCTAGGCTGTAAGTTATTTTCTTTCATCACTTTAATTATGTCTTGCCATTCCCTCCTGGCTTGGAGAGTTTCCATTGAAAGATCAGCTGTTATCCTTATGGGAATTCCCTTGTGAGTTATTTGATGTTTTTCCCTTGCTGCTTTTAATATTTGCTCTTTATATTTAATCTTTGTTAATTTGATTAATATGTGTCTTGGGGTGTTTCGCCTTGGGTTTATCCTGTTAGGGACTCTCTGGATTTCTTGAACTTGAGTGGTTATTTCCTTCTCCATTTTAGGGAAATTTTCAACTACTATCTCCTCAAGTATTTTCTCATGGTCTTTCTTTTTATCTTCTTCTTCTGAAACTCCTATAATTCGAATGTTGTAGCATTTAATGTTATCCTGGAAGTCTCTGAGATTGTCCTCATTTCTTTTGATGCGTTTTTCTTTTTTCTCGTCTGATTCATTTATTTCTAGGATTCTATCTTCTAATTCACTAATCCTATGGAACAACAGACTGGTTCCAAATAGGAAAAGGAGTACGTCAAGGCTGTATATTGTCACCATGTTTATTTAACTTATATGCAGAGTACATCATGAGAAATGCTGGACTGGAGGAAACACAAGCTGAAATCAAGATTGCCGGGAGAAATATCAATAACCTCAGATATGCAGGTGATACCACCCTTATGGCAGAAAGTGAAGAGGAACTAAAAAGCCTCTTGATGAAAGTGAAAGTGGAGAGTGAAAAGGTTGGCTTAAAGCTCAACATTCAGAAAACGAAGATCATGGCATCTGGTCCCATCACTACATGGGAAATAGATGGAGAAACAGTGGAAACAGTGTCAGACTTTATTTTTCTGGGCTCCAAAATCACTGCAGATGGTGACTGCAGCCATGAAATTAAAAGACGCTTGCTCCTTGGAAGGAAAGTTATGATCAACCTAGATAGCATATTCAAAAGCAGAGACATCACTTTGCCAACAAAGTTCTCCTAGTCAAGGCTATGGTCTTTCCTGTGGTCATGTATGGATGTGAGAGCTGGACTGTGAAGAAGGCTGAGTGCCGAAGAATTGATGCTTTTGAACTGTGGTGTTGGAGAAGACTCTTGAGAGTCCCTTGGACTGCAAGGAGATCCAACCGGTCCATTCTGAAGGAGATCAGCTCTGGGATTTCTTTGGAAGGAATGGTGCTAAAGCTGAAACTCCAGTATTTTGGCCACCTCATGCGAAGAGTTGACTCATTGGAAAAGACTCTGATGCTGGGAGGGATTGAGGGCAGGAGGAGAAGGGGACGACAGAGGATGAGATGGCTGGATGGCATCACTGACTCGATGAATGTGAGTCTGAGTGACCTCCGAGAGCTGGTGATGGATAGGGAGGCCTGGCGTGCTGCAGTTCATGGGGTCGCAAAGAGTCGGACACGACTGAGCGACTGATCTGATCTGATCTGATCTGATCTTCTGCCTCTGTTATTCTACTATTTGTTGCCTCCAGGGTGTTTTGGATCTCATTTATTGCATTATTCATTATGTGTTGACTCTTTTTTATTTCTTCTAGGTCCTTGTTAAACCTTTCTTGCATCTTCTCAATCCTTGTCTCCAGACTCTTTAACTGTGATTCCATTTTGATTTCAAGATTTTGGATTAATTTGACTATCATTATTCAGAATTCTTTATCAGGTAGATTCCCTATCTCTTCCTCTTTGGTTTGGTTTGGTGGGCATTTATCCTGTTCCTTTAGGTGCTGGGTATTCTTTTGTCTCTTCATTTTGTTAAAACTGCCAAGTTTAGAGTGTCCTTACTATATTCTGGTAGTTTGTTGAATTCTCTTTATTGAGGCGCAGGTCTTTTCAATATCTGATCTCTGCCCTGTTACAGAGGGGGCGGAGATGAACACCCAAATCTAAGCCGGCCAGGTTCAGGCACTCAGTTAATCCTCAGAAGCACAGACTCGGTTGAGTCTGCGTTTTATGCCCTTCCCAGGTCTGAGCAGCGCAGGTGATGAAGTGTTTAGCGAGTGCAGCTGCTGTGACTTATCGCCTCCCTACCACTCAGTTTTCTGGGTGTACAACTGGTGCACTTTCTAAGGCAGATGTTGACCATCCAGAGCCACAGGAAGCGTGAGTCAGCACAGAAACCTGCTTACAGTTCTGTAGACGGCATCTCTCTAGAGCTGTGATTGCCCGCCTCCAGCTCTGGCTGCCTGTCACTGGAATGGGACGGCCTGCAGCCAGCCATCTCTGTGCAGTCCTTTGTTCCGTACGTAGTCCTGGTGGTGTCTTAAATTAGGGCTGGCTTTTGATAAGCAGAGGTTAAGAAGAGGTGGCAAGAATACACAGAAGAACTGTACAAAAAAGAGCTTCACGACCCAGATAATCATGATGGTGTGATCACTGACCTAGAGCCAGACATCCTGGAATGTGAAGTCAAGTGGGCCTTAGAAAGCATCACTAGGAACAAAGCTAGTGGAGGTGATGGAATTCCAGTGGAGCTACTCCAAATCCTGAAAGATGATGCTGTGAAAGTGTTGCACTCAATATGCCAGCAAATTTGGAAAACTCAGCAGTGGCCACAGGATTGGAAAAGGGCAGTTTTCATCCCAATCCCAAAGAAAGCTAATGCCAAAGAATGCTCAAACTACCGCACAATTGCACTCATCTCACATGCTAGTAAAGTAATGCTCAAAATTCTCCAAGCCAGGCTTCAGCAATATGTGAACCGTGAACTTCCTGATGTTCAAGCTGGATTTAGAAAAGGCAGAGGAACCAGAGATCAAATTGCCAACATCCGCTGGATCATCGAAAAAGCAAGAGAGTTCCAGAAAAACATCTATTTCTGCTTTATTGACTATGCCAAAGCCTTTGACTGTGTGGATCACAATAAACTGTGGAAAATTCTGAGAGAGATGGCAATCCCAGACCACCTGATCTGCCTCTTGAGAAATCTGTATGCAGGTCAGGAAGCAACAGTTAGAACTGTACATGGAACAACAGACTGGTTCCAAATAGGAAAAGGAGTACGTCAAGGCTGTATATTGTCACCATGTTTATTTAACTTATATGCAGAGTACATCATGAGAAATGCTGGACTGGAGGAAACACAAGCTGGAATCAAGATTGCTGGGAGAAATATCAATAACCTCAGATATGCAGATGATACCACCCTTATGGCAGAAAGTGAAGAGGAACTAAAAAGCCTCTTGATGAAAGTGAAAGTGGAGAGTGAAAAGGTTGGCTTAAAGCTCAACATTCAGAAAACGAAGATCATGGCATCTGGTCCCATCACTACATGGGAAATAGATGGAGAAACAGTGGAAACAGTGTCAGATTTTATTTTTCTGGGCTCCAAAATCACTGCAGATGGTGACTGCAGCCATGAAATTAAAAGACGCTTGCTCCTTGGAAGGAAAGTTATGACCAACCTAGATAGCATATTCAAAAGCAGAGACATCACTTTGCCAACAAAGGTTCGCCTAGTCAAGGCTATGGTCTTTCCTGTGGTCATGTATGGATGTGAGAGCTGGACTGTGAAGAAGGCTGAGCACCGAAGAATTGATGCTTTTGAACTGTGGTGTTGGAGAAGACTCTTGAGAGTCCCTTGGACTGCAAGGAGATCCAACCGGTCCATTCTGAAGGAGATCAGCCCTGGAATTTCTTTGGAAGGAATGATGCTCAAGCTGAAACTCCAGTATTTTGGCCACCTCATGCGAAGAGTTGACTCATTGGAGAAGACCGTGCTACTCCTCCTAGCTCAGCCCCCGCTTGCTAATAGCAAATGCTGGTGTCCACGCCGCTTCTCCGCAAAAGGAGTTACTGCAGGGCTCGTAATCCCCTTTTGAAGACAATGAATTGTTTTTCTAAGTGTCTGATGTCCTCTGCCGGAGTTCAGAAGTTGTTTTGTAGAATTTATTCAGCATTCAAATGTTCTTTTAATGGATTTGTGGAAGAGAAAGTATTCTCCCCGTCCTACTCGTCCGCCATCTTAGCTCCTCCTCCTCATGCCAACAGATGAATAAAGAAGATGTAGTTTATACATACGGTGGAATATCAGCCATAAAATAAAGAATGAAATACTGTCATTTTGCACTAATGTGGGTGCACCTAGGTAATATTATGTGTAGTGAAGTGAGAGACAAATACTATATAATGCCATTTACAAGTGGACTCAGAAAAATAATACAAAAGAATCTATATACAAAGCAGAAACAGACTCACAGAATACAAACTTATGGTTACCAATAGAAGAGAGATTGGGGGAGGGGAAAATTTGCAGTATGAGATTAACAGACATAAACTACTATATATGAAATAGATAAGCAACAGGATTTACTGAAATATCCCAGGGAATTACACCCAATATCTTATAATAACCTTTAATGAAGTATAATCTGCAGAAAATTAAATCACTATGCTGTAGGTCTGAAATTAACACAATATTGTAATTGATCATATTTCTTATTTCTGTTGACTCAATCCATTCTCATTGTGGTAGATTAAACAAGGTCTCAAAGTTTTAACATTTTTTCATTAAGAGGACGAGGATGAGGTCAGGCTCTGTGACTGCTTGGCCAATAGTATATGGTAGAGGTGCTACATTCCCTTTTCTAGACCCTGACTTAAGCAGATAGCATTTCCAATTTCTACCCTTTGGAACATTCACTCTTGGAAATCAGTCACCATGGCAATGAGAGCACTCAAGCAGTTCCATGTGCAAGGCCCACGTGGGGAATAACTGAAGCTCTCAGATCATAGCTCCAGTTGAAACTAGATGACAGTCATCACCAACTTATGAGCCATGTGAATGAGCTGTCTTGGAAGTGAATTCTCACAGCTGATGCTCTGTAGAGCAGAGATTAGTCATTCTTACTGAGCAAATTCATATGCAAATTCAAGTGCCACCGGCCTCCAGTTCTCAGTGTTATAACCAAGGTCCTTCTGCTCATGATCGCAGTGCTTCTTCAATTACCTAACTCAGGGCGTCTCTCCACCCTTCCTCTCCCACCCTCTAGAATCACCTGCTCAGCATCTCCACTTGCCTGGCCCTCTTACTTCTCCATGGAAGAAGCTGCATCAGAGATAATATGGTGAGTTGTCACCAGACCCTGTAAGTACTGTATTTAGACTGCTGGACCTGCCACCCTCCCAGCACATCCTCAAATTTGTCTCATCAGTGGGTGCATTTTGTCTAGACAGTCTCTGTCTTAGTGGGAGTGAGAACCATTTGAGGAATGTGTTAAAAATATGGTTTTCCTCACATTTTAGAGATGCTGGTTCATCATACCAGGGGTGGAATGAAGGAATTTTTCACAAGTATTCTGGGGAATTCCCATTAAGGTGGCTATTTAGGGACCCTGCCTTGCACAAAACTTTCATCTGGTTCCAGGCCCAGGAAAATGGACCCTATCCAGGTAAAGTTTATGGACCTGGATTCCAAAGCCAGTATGATCTATATAACAGATATGGACACTGAAATAGTAAGACTCCAATCTGTTTGGGACCTACATCATCCTCTGACATTAAGTTAGGACCCAGGGGAAGGGTGAGAATTGACCTTACAAAAAGACATGATCTGAGCCAGTATAATTTCAGTTTTTCAAGAGATAGCATTGTAGTTTTCAAACCTGGCCACACATTAGGATGATCCAAGGTATATCGTTAAAAGGTAGATTCAAGGGACACAAATTGATGTTGCCAAATCAACTTCTTCAGAATGGAGTTCAGGAGTTTCCATATACCCTACGCTTCAGACAAATCTGGTACAAATCTGTGTGTGGACCTGTCAGCAATTAGAAACAATAAGGATATAGCACATTTCTTCTGGTTCCCGAAATTCCACACTTAGAGATTCATTCCTTTGGCCTAAAGGTTGTTTGGTTATTCTATCAGTAGTAAACATTCCAAGGAAAGAGGGTCCCTTTAAGTGCTGGAGAACAGGAATAATTAACATTAAGCACTATCATGTTGCTTTGGCTGAGGGTATTGAGACGTTTTCCAACCATGACCCAGCTGGAACCTTGAGGCTGCTTAGTTCTACATTCCTTCACATGTGCTTCTCAACACTGTCCTCCACTCACCCTCCAAATTATTTTAGAATAACTGTTTTTACCTGTACACTCCTCTCTTGGACTGCTAATTCTTAAGAATAAGGTGGGTGGGCTAGGTGACTTCAGTTGTGTCTGACTCTTTGCAACCCTATGGATGGACCACAGCCCACCAGGCTCCTCTGTCCATGGGATTCTCCAGGCAAGAATACTAGAGTGGGTTGCCATGCCCTCCTCCAGGGGATCTTTTCAATCCAAGAATAGAACCTGCCTCTTTTGTGTCTCCTGCATTGGCAGGTGTGTTCTTTACCACTAGCACCACCTGGGAAGGCCTCTTAAGAACAGTGAATGTCTAGTCTCTGCATCTTAGACATTATCCTGCATGTTAATAAATGTTGCTAAATAGACAGAAGATAGTACCTCAAATCCTCACACCTTAATGCCAATGATGACAGCCTAAAAGGTGTCCTAATACGGGGGAGGACACAGCTGTAACTGAACACATCACACACCCACATCACCAATTTGTAGCTTGCCAGGCTTCTCTGTCCATGGGATTCTCCAGGCAAGAATACTATAGTGGGTTGCCGTGCCCTCCTCCAGGGGATCTTCTCAACCCCGGGATCAAACCCATGTCTCCTATGTCTCCTGCATTGCAGGCAGATTCTTTACCACTGAGCCACTGGGGAAACCCAAATAGGTGATACCTCCCCCATATTAGGACACCTTTTAGGCTGTCATCAAGTAGTTCTATTCGAGGCCTGTTCACAGAGTGGGTGATTCTGAGGATTTTGGTGTATTGGATGCTTACAGGTCTGCTTGCCCTAAAGAAGTGCAAGCTTCTAACTAAAATGAGAGAAAGACCATTACATTTTTATGGGGTATCCAGAGATTAGGACACTACCTCAGGGAGCAAAGTAGGGAGTTTGCTTTCCTAAATGGACAGAAGGCTCTTTCTTATCCTGCGAAAGATAGGAAATAGAACATGTTCAGGCAGGGACCAGAGGATACTCAAAGGGGAAAGTAAGAGAATATGTCAGTCACATTCCATCGCATTTACTCCTCTGGTAAGGCCAGAGTGGGGACCCTGTGTGGCGAGCTGATTTTAAAGTGAGAGCAAAGGTAACAAAATACTAGGTTCATGAACAGAAGACTCAGTTTAATGAGGATACTTGAAATTTACATTTGCAAACCAATTTTCATGATCACCTTGACACTCTTGTGTACTAGCTCATACCTTTGAAGAAGGATGGCCAAGTTTATCTGGAGGCATTTTCCCTGTAAGTTATAAGTGGAACTACTAACATAAAAATGGGTTATGTTAAAAAGCACAGAGCCCAGAAGCTGGGCTTGAGGTGTGACTTTGTCCTTTACACATTAAATATTGCAACAGGTCTTTCCTAACATGCTACATGCTGCAATGTGTCAACATAGATTTAAGAAAAATTTATGCACTGACTGTAAATCCTAGTTTTAAGTTGACTTTTCATTAGTTTTTTTAAGTTTTAAAGGAAACTCTGTTTCATGTGCCAGACCTGCCTCAAAACGATGGTGTTCAGTGTTCTGGAGTTTGAGGCTCATTCATTACCATCCCACTCAGATGCTCTTGCCAGTTTACAGTCTGGCTTTATTATAAAAGCCAGAACCCTTTTTTAACTTGAACTCTCTGTGGCAGACTGAACTAACAGATTCCATCCTCTCCTATCTAGAGCATCAACAGAGGGTCTCTTATCAAAAATATCCCATCAAACTGGATCATTGCTTCCAGAAAGTAAAGGGATAACTGATATCTAGTGTACCATGATGTTTAGTGTGATGTGCTTGGCTTAAGGAAGAACATAAAAAGAGCTGGAAGGATTTTGTTAGAGGTAGGATGGGATTCTCTCGGATTCCTAAGTATGAGTATGTATGAAAGTCACTCAGTTGTGTCCAACTCTTTGCAACTTCATGGACTATACAGTCCCTGGAATTCTCTAGGCCAGAACACTGGAGTGGGTAGCCTTTCCCTTCTCCAGGGTATCTTCTCAATCCAGGGATTGAATCCATGTCTTCCACATTGCAAATGGGTTCTTTACCAGTTGAGCCACAAGGGAAGCCCAAAAAGACTGGAGTGGGTAGCCTATCCCTTCTTCTAGCAGATCTTCCCCACCCAGAAATCGAACTGGGGTCTCCTGCATTGCAGGTGGATTCTTTACCACCTGAAGGATCAGACAAAAAGAGGAGTAACTCTGGTTGGTTCTAGATGAGTAAATCACGTGTCTGTGAAATGTGTGGATTTGCAGAGGATCTAGGAACACACACCAGCCAGCCCACAGCTCTCACTGATAGGGAGACAGAACTAGAATCAGGTTCTTGCATTTATCCCATTGTGGGGACAGGAGTTTGTCCACCTCCGGAGAGAATGAGTAAAGAAAACTGAGAGGGGGAAGGTATCCCTCTTGCTACTGAAGGTGATCCCTCTACCTGAGGTGGATCCACATGCCCACCATCTCAGGAGCACCAGGCTGCCTTGCCTCCCCCACAGGCACAGGCTTCCTATCTGCAAGGGAATACATTAAAGTTGTTCACTTTCATCTTCACGACTCATTTCCTCAGGTAATTCTGTCCCTATGATCAGTGCACCCATCTTTCACTGCAGTCTTTGTCATTTTATGTGTATTGCTGTCACACTTTGATTGTTTTATCCTACCAGATCATAAACCCCACGAGAACAAAGATTGTATCTGCTTTGACTCGCTCTCGGGCTTCCCTGGTGGCTCAGATGGTAAAGAATCTGCAATGCAGGAGACCAGGGTTCAATCCCAGGGTTGGGAAGACCCCCTGGAGAAGGGTATGGTTACCCGCTCCAGTATTCTTGGCCTGGAGAGTTCCACGGACAGAGGAGCCTGGAGGGCTACAGTCCAAGAGGTCCCAAAGAGTCATCACAACTGAGTGACTAACACTTAACACTTTGATTAAAATGCTTTCTCCTACCAGATTATAAACTCCATGAGAACAAAGATTGTGTCTGTTTTGACTCACCATTTTGTCACTCATAGCTAGAACTTAGGAAGTACCCATTAAATGTTTTTTAAATCAGAGGATGAACAAATGCAGACAGGACTGGATTTTTGGAGGAAGGACATGGTATCATGAGCATTAAACAGGGGACTACCTGTGGGCAGGCAAAGTCCAGAGAGGAGAGATATCTCAAGTGAAAGCAACATACATGAGGCTTCATGTCAGAGCCTTCCTTTGTGCAGTCAAATTAGTCAGAATTTCAACCCTGAATCGTCCACCTTGGGATACCCTTCAGAGATGCGCCTCACTCCTCAGAACTTAGCATATTTACAAAGTCCTGCACTTGTGAGCTATTGAAGGCTGTCCAAGCAGGATGACATGAAAGATAAGGGTCTGGATATTCTGCTTTGTTGACAGCCTCATTAGAGAAGGATCTGGAAAAGCATTGAACCCCTAGGTGACATAGAAGGAGGAATCCCCCTTGGTCAGCAACAGCTATATGGAATGGCACAGAAAATCCCAAGAAGATTCAGTTCTTCCAATGTCCCAGGTTAGGAAGAACCTTCATCCAGGCTAGAGACCCCCAATAAAGCCATTTGATGAAAAAAATAAATGAATCAATCAATTGATGCTTCTCTGTTTTACAAAAATTTGAAAAGCTAAGTGATAATTTTCTCTAAGAAAAGGATGGAATTTAATCAAACAAAAACATTTCAAATTCAATACCACTATGAAGACACTTTTGAAACTCACTGGTTTAAAATTATAACCTGGAGGTGGTCCTAAGATGGCAGAGGAATAGGATGGGGAGACCACTTTCTCCACAACAAATTCATCAAAAGAACATTTAAACGCTGAGTAAATCCCACAAGCAACTTCTGAATGCTGGCAGAGGACATCAGGCACCCAGAAAAGCAGCCCCTTGTCTTCAAAAGGAGATGCTTTATCAACGGTGCTGTATAGATGGAGAAGTCTTGAGACTACTGTAAAAATAAGACTGAAAACCAGAAGCAGGAGGCTTAAAAAGTCCAAATCCTGAGAACACCAGAGAACTCCTGAATCCAGGGAACATTAATTGACAGGAGCTCATCAAATGCCTCCATACTTACACTGAAACCAAGCACCACCCAAGGGCCAATAAGTTCCAGAGCAAGACATACCATGCAAATTCTCCAGCAACACAGGAACACAGCCCTGGGCTTCAATATACAGGCTGCCCAAAGTTACTCCAAACCCATTGTCATCTCATAACTCATTACTGGACACTTCATTGCACTCCAGTGAGAAGAAATTCAGCTCTACCCACCAGAACACTGATACCAGCTTCCCTAACCAGGAAACCTTGACAAGCCACCCGTACAACCCCACCCACAGTGAGGAAACTTCACAATAAAGGGAACTCCGCAAACTGCCAGAATATAGAAAGGCTACCCCAACACAGCAATATAAACAAGATGAAGAGACAGAGGAATACCCAGCAGGTAAAGGAACAGGATAAACGTCCACCAAACCAAACAAAAGAGGAAGAGATAGGGAATCTACCTGATAAAGAATTCCGAATAATGATAGTGAAAATGATCCAAAATCTTGAAAGCAAAATGGAATCACAGATAAATAGCCTGGAGACAAGGATTGAGAAGATGCAAGAAAGGTTTAACAAGGACCTATGCTATGCTATGCTAAGTCACTTCAGTCGTGTCCGACTCTGTGTGACCCCATAAACGGCAGCCCACCAGGCTTCCCCGTCCCTGGGATTCTCCAGGCAAGAACACTGGAGTGGGTTGCCATTTCCTTCTCCAATGCATGAAAGTGAAAAGTGAAAGTGAAGTCACTCAGTTGTGTCTGACTCTTCATAACCCCATGCACTGCAGCCTACCAGGCTCCTCTGTCCGTGGGATTTTCCAGGCAAGAGTACTGGAGTGGGGTACCATTGCCTTCTCCGAACAAGAACATAGAAGAAATAAAAAAGAGTCAATATATAATGAATAATGCAATAAATGAGATCAAAAACACTGTGGAGGCAAAAAATAGTAGAATAACAGAGGCAGAAGATAGAATTAGTGAATTAGAAGATAGAATGGTAGAAATAAATGAATCAGAGGAGAAAAAAGAAAAACGAATTAAAAGAAATGAGGACAATCTCAGAGACCTCCAGGACAATGTTAAACGCCCCAACATTCGAATCATAGGAGTCCCAGAAGAAGAAGACAAAAAGAAAGACCATGAGAAAATACTTGAGGAGATAATAGTTGAAAACTTCCCTAAAATGGGGAAGGAAATAATCACTCAAGTCCAAGAAACCCAGAGAGTCCCAAACAGGAAAAACCCAAGGCGAAACACCCCAAGACACATATTAATCAAATTAACAAAGATCAAACACAAAGAACAAATATTAAAAGCAGCAAGGGAAAAACAACAAATAACACACAAGGGAATTCCCATAAGGATAACAGCTGATCTTTCAATAGAAACTCTCCAAACCAGAAGGGAATGGCAAGACATACTTAAAGTGATGAAAGAAAATAACCTACAGCCCAGATTATTGTACCCAGCAAGGATCCCATTCAAATATGAAGGAGGAATCAAAATCTTTACAGACAAGCATAAGCTGAGAGAATTCAGCACCACCAAACCAGCTCTCCAACAAACACTAAAGGACATTCTCTAGACAGGAAACACAGAAACGGAAGAAATCAAAAAAGAAACCAAAATTTGCATAGAAATGAATGAAAATGAAAATACAACAACCCAAAACCTATGGGACACTGTAAAAGCAGTCCTAAGGGGAAAGTTCATAGCAATACAGGCATACCTCAAGAAACAAGAAAAAAGCCAAATAAATAATCTAACTCTACACCTAAAGCAACTAGAAAAGGAAGAAATGAAGAACCCCAGGGTTAGTAGAAGGAAAGAAATTTTAAAAATTAGGGCAGAAATAAATGCAAAAGAAACAAAAGAGACCATAGCAAAAATCAACAAAGCCAAAAGCTGGTTCTTTGAAAGGATAAATAAAATTGACAAACCATTAGCCAGACTCATCAAAAAACAAAGGGAGAAAAATCAAATCAATAAAATTAGAAATGAAAATGGAGAGATCACAACAGACAGCACAGAAATACAAAGGATCATAAGAGACTACTATCAGCAATTATATGGCAATAAAATGGACAATGTGGAAGAAATGGACAAATTCTTAGAAAAGTACAACTTTCCAAAACTGAACCAGGAAGAAATAGAAAATCTTAACAGACCCATCACAAGCACGGAAATTGAAACTGTAATCAGAAATCTTCCAGCAAACAAAAGCCCAGGTCCAGACGGCTTCACAGCTCAATTCTACCAAAAATTTAGAGAAGAGCTAACACCTATCCCACTCAAACTCTTCCAGAAAATTGCAGAGGAAGGTAAACTTCCAAACTCATTCTATGAGGCCACCATCACACTAATACCAAAACCTGACAAAGATGCCACAAAAAAAGAAAACTACAGGCCAATATCACTGATGAACATAGATGCAAAAATCCTTCACAAAATTCTAGCAATCAGAATCCAACAACACATTAAGAAGATCATACACCATGACCAAGTGGGCTTTATCCCAGGGATGCAAGGATTCTTCAATATCCACAAATCAATCAATGTAATACACCACATTAACAAATTGAAAAATAAAAACCATGTGATTATCTCAATAGATGTAGAGAAAGCCTTTGACAAAGTTCAACATCCATTTATGATAAAAACTCTCCAGAAAGTAGGAATAGAAGGAACATACCTCAACATAATAAAAGCTATATATGACAAACCCATAGCAAACATTATCCGCAATGGTGAAAAATTGAAAGCATTTCCTCTAAAGTCAGGAACAAGACAAGGGTGCCCGCCTTCACCATTACTATTCAACGTAGTTTTGGAAGTTTGGGCTGCAGCAGTCAGAGCAGAAAAAGAAATAAAAGGAATCCAAATTGGAAAAGAAGAAGTAAAACTCTCACTGTTTCCAGATGACATGATCCTCTACATCAGATCAGATCAGATCAGATCAGTCGCTCAGTCGTGTCCGACTCTTTGCGACCCCATGAACTGCAGCACGCCAGGCCTCCCTGTCCATCACCAGCTCCCGGAGGTCACTCAGACTCGCATCCATCGAGTCAGTGATGCCATCCAGCCATCTCATCCTCTGTTGTCCCCTTCTCCTCCTGCCCTCAATCCCTCCCAGCATCAGAGTCTTCTCCAATGAGTCAACTCTTCGCATGAGGTGGCCAAAATACTGGAGTTTCAGCTTTAGCATCATTCCTTCCAAAGAAATCCCAGGGCTGATCTCCTTCAGAAAGGACTGGTTGGACCTTCTTGCAGTCCAAGGGACTCTAAAGAGTCTTCTCCAACACCACAGTTCAAAAGCATCAATTCTTCGGCACTCAGCCTTCTTCACAGTCCAGCTCTCCCATCCATACATGACCATAGGAAAGACCATAGCCTTGACTAGGCGAACCTTTGTTGGCAAAGTGATGTCTCTGCTTTTGAATATGCTATCTAGGTTGGTCATAACTTTCCTTCCAAGGAGTAAGGAGTAAGCGTCTTTTATTTCATGGCTGCAGTCACCATCTGCAGTGATTTTGGAGCCAGGAAAATAAAGTCTGACACTGTTTCCACTGTTTCCCCATCTATTTCCCATGCAGTGATGGGACCAGATGCCATGATCTTCGTTTTCTGAATGTTGAGCTTTAAGCCAACCTTTTCACTCTCCACTTTCACTCTCATCAAGAGGCTTTTTAGTTCCTCTTCACTTTCTGCCATAAGGGTGGTGTCATCTGCATATCTGAGGTTATTGATATTTCTCCCGGCAATCTTGATTCCAGCTTGTGTTTCTTCCAGTCCAGCATTTCTCATGATGTACTCTGCATATAAGTTAAATAAACATGGTGACAATATACAGCCTTGATGTACTCCTTTTCCTATTTGGAACCAGTCTGTTGTTCCATGACCAGTTCTAACTGTTGCTTCCTGACCTGCATACAGATTTCTCAAGAGGCAGATCAGGTGGTCTGGTATTCCCATCTCCTTCAGAATTTTCCACAGTTTATTGTGATCAAGACTCCACCAGAAAATTACTAGAACTAATCAATGAATATAGTAAAATTGCAGGATATAAAATCAAGACACAGAAATCCCTTGCATTCCTATACACTAATAATGAAAAAATAGAAAGGGAAATTAAGGAAACAATTCCATTCACCATTGCAATGAAAAGAATAAAATACTTAGGAATATATCTACCTAAAGAAACTAAAGACCTATATATAGAAAACTATAAAACACTGGTGAAAGAAATCAAAGAGGACACTAATAGATGGAGGAATATACCATGTTCATGGATTGGAAGAATCAATATAGTGAAAATGAGTATACTACCCAAAGCAATTTATAGATTCAATGCAATCCCTATCAAGCTACCAACGGTATTCTACACAGAGCTAGAACAAATGATTTCACAATTTGTATGGAAATACAAAAAACCTCGAATAGCCAAAGCAATCTTGAGAAAGAAGATTGGAACTGGAGGAATCAACCTGCCTGATTTCAGGCTCTACTACAAAGCCACAGTCATCAAGACAGTATGGTACTGGCACAAAGACAGACATATAGATCAATGGAACAAAATAGAAAGCCCAGAGATAAATCCACACACCTATGGACACCTTATATTTGATAAAGGAGGCAAAAATATACAATGGAGAAAAGACAATCTCTTTAACAAGTAGTTCTGGGAAAACTGGTCAACCACTTGTAAAAGAATGAAACTAGAACATTTTCTAACACCATACACAAAAATAAACTCAAAATGGAGGAAAGATCTAAATGTAAGACCAGAGATTATAAAACTCCTAGAGGAGAACATAGGCAAAGCACTCTCCAACATAAATGACAGCAGGATCCTCTAGGACCCACCTCCCAGAATATTGGAAATAAAAGCAAAAATAAACAAATGGAACCTAATTAAAATTAAAAGCTTCTGCACAACAAAGGAAACTATAAGCAAGGTGAAAAAACAGCCTTCAGAAAGGGAGAAAATAATAGCAAATGAAGCAACTGACAAACAACTAATCTCAAAAATATACAAGCAACTCCTACAGCTCAATTCCAGAAAAATAAATGACTCAATCAAAAAAATGGGCCAAAGAACTAAACAGACATTTCTCCAAAGAAGACATACAGATGGCTAACAAACACATGAAAAGATGCTCAACATCACTCATTATCAGAGAAATGCAAATCAAAACCACTATGAGGTACCATTTCACGCCAGTCAAAATGGCTGCAATCCAAAAGTCTACAAGCAATAAATGCTGGAGAGGGTGTGGAGAAAAGGGAACCCTCTTACACTGTTAGTGGGAATGCAAACTAGTACAACCACTATGGAGAACAGTGTGGAGATTCCTTAAAAAATTGGAAATAGAACTGCCATATGACCCAGCAATCCCACTGTTGGGCACACACACCAAGGAAACCAGAATTGAAAGAGACACATGTACCCCAATGTTCATCACAGCACTGTTTATAATAGCCAGGATATGGAAACAATGTAGATGTCCATCAGCAGATGAATGGATAAGAAAGCAGTGGTACATATACACAATGGAGTATTACTCAGCCCTTAAAAGAATACATTTGAATCAGTTCTAATGAGGTGGATGAAACTGGAGCCTATTATACAGAGTGCAGTAAGCCAGAAAGAAAAACATCAATATAGTATACTAACGCATATCCAGAAAGAAAAACACCAATACAGTATACTAATGCATATATATGGAATTTAGAAAGATGGTAACAATAATCCTGTATGCGAGACAGCAATAGAGACACAGATGTACAGAACAGTCTTTTGGACTCTGTGGGAGAGGGAGAGGGTGGGATGATTTGGGAGAATGGCATTGAAACATGTATAATATCATATATGAAACAAAAAAAAATAAAAAAGGGGATATTATGTAACAAAAATATAACCTGGCTTTGTGTACTGTGCTTAGTCACTCTGTCATGTCTCTTTGCCACCCCATGGACTGTAAGGCTCCTCCATCCATGGGGATCCTCCAGAGAAGAATATTGGAGTGGGTTGCCATGCCCTCCTCCAGGGCTTCCCTCGTGGCTCAGACAGTAAAGAATCTGTCTGCAATGTGGGAGGACCTGGGTTCGATCCCCGGTTTGGTAAGATCCCTGGAGGAAGGTATGGCATCCCACTCCAGTATTCTTGCCTGGAGAATACCTATAAATGGAGGAGCCTGGTAGACTGAAGTCCATGGGGTCGCAAAGAGTCAGACATGACTGAATGACTAAGCACAGCACACAAAGCCAGATTATAATTTTAAATCAGTGAGTTCCAAAAGTGTCTTCATAGTGGTATTTGAATTTGAAATGTTTTTGTTTGATTAAATTCCATCCTTATCTTGAAGAAAATTATTACTTAGCTTTTCAACTTTTTGTAAAACAGAGAAGTATCAATTGATTGACCCACTTATTTATTTATTCAGCAAATGTATTTTGATATAACATCTACAAAACTTACAGTCTCAAGAGGAACCATGTAAACAATTTATCATACAATGAGAAAGAATGAAACCTACTGCAGCATTGGAACACGGCCATGGAAAAGTAAGCACACAATTCTGACCTCTTTCACAACATCTATCTCTTATATTTGAAGACTAGAAGTTAAATGCTTTCATGGTTTCAAAATTAAACTGCAAATTTTGTATTGCTTTACATTTCAATCTTAAGAAATTTGAGTAATAGGCTAATGATAGTTTTCTGTTCTCCACTACTTCAGAAGGCAAATTTTAGGGAACTAGGGTTTTATTTTGGTAACAAGGGAATAAAAGAAGTAAATACCCATAAGCTGTGCAATTGTAGAATGTTAAGATCACACAGGATGCAAGGATCAAATAGTCTGCTCTCTTGTACTAAGAATGAGGAAACAGGTCCAGGAGAATAGAATGAAGTTTTAGGGTAATTAGAAGAAATTTTCAGTAACAGATGATACAACTATAATCAGTATTTTCCATGTGAAAAAGGATGATTTAAATGCCTTATGAGATTTACTTGATTTTTTTAAACAACTCTAAAATAGGTAAAAAATACATGCTCAGTCATTTCAGTTGTGTCCAACTCTTTGTGATGCTATGGACTGTAGCCCTCCAGGCTCCTCTGTCCATGGCGTTTCTCAGGCAAGAATACTGGAGTGGGTTACCATGCCATCCTCCAGGGGATCCTCCCAACCCAAGGACTGAACCTGAGTCTTTAAAGTCTCCTGCATTGGTAGGTGGGTTCTTTCCCATTTGTAGGTTGTTTCTTAGCACCACCTGGGAAGTCCATGTTATCCCCAAATTACAGATGAGGAAACTGGGGCATAGAGAAGTTAATAATTTACCTAATTATTATGTAACTAATAACTAATTACCAGCTAATAAATATCAGAGTTAGAATTTAAATCCAGGAAGGATTCTGGTTCCAAAAATCAGAAACCAAGTGTTTAACTTTACATGTTCTACATCTTATTCATTCGTAAAACATACATGTATATATTAATACTTCTTTTAAATGTGGTCATTCTCCTTAAACATCTCTAGTTTTGGGAAATTAGTGATAAGTTCTTTCATTTTATTTTTCCAAATAAAGGAAATAGTAAGTTAAGTTTGACATGACTATGTTTCTAGCTCTCAGAGGAATGTTGCCCTGAGAGTAATTTGGTATTTTCTGAAAGCTGCCATGCTATTGTGTTACCTGGCAATAGCAAATCAATGTCAGTCTCTGTTCAAACACCAGTTATGCAAAGCATGTCAGAGTAACTGGTAGCCTGGCAGACTGAATCAGCGGTTGTCTCTCTGGGCACCAAAATTCTAACTGGCCACCTAATTATGGTTCTTCTTAACTACAGGGAAAAAATTGAGAGAAGATGCAAAATATCACTAGGGATAAATCACAGATCACTTTATTTAACAAATAACTCAGGCACAGAGTGTGTGACAGTATACAAATTGTAGGGGTTTTCTTCATTAGTTCATTCACTCATCCAGTAAGTAACTACAGGGCTACCCTACTGATGAGAATAAACGGAGAATGGTCGCTCAGGAGCTTGAAGTCTAGTGGGGCTTATACTCGTGTGTTATGATGTGCTTCTGGAGCCCAAATGAGGACAAGTCTAACGATGGGACAGAAGGGGAAGACCTTTGGAATCATATATAGCTGAATCCTTCCTCTGATTCTGCCTCTGGCAAGTCCCTTAACTCATTCACTCTGTTTTCTCATCTGAAAAGTAAAGATAAAAACACCAACGTCACAAGTAGTAGTAGTGGTGTTAGTTGCTTAGTCAAATCCGACTCTTTGTGATCCCATGGACTGTAGCCCACCAGGCTCCTCGGTCCATGGGATTCTCCAGGCAAGAATACTGGAGTGGATTGCCATTCCCTTCTCCAGTGATTGCCATTCCCTTCTCTTTCGAATGCTGGTTTAAAACAAGCCCTTGAGGATTGTTAAGTATATTCAGTATAGTCATCAAAGGCTCAAGAGTTTGATTATATCACTGAAAGACAATGGCATGCCAGTTGTCTCATATCACCTAGACATTTCTCAGAGCTCTTCTAAAACTCTAAGAATGTAAAATAGCTACAAAAGATGACAAGTTTGAATTTTGCTCATCACTTTGTGGCTTTATAGACAATGCAATTCATTTTATTTCAATACATGTGTGATTAAAGTAAGCAACACATATGAAATGAACAACCTATAGTTCTCTAGATTAGGCAATGAACCACTATTTTTCTGTACTAGCTAAGATATGGACACCAAGAACTGACTAAATAAGCAATTCGTTAAAAAGTTGAGTAGCTGCATAGTGAACCAGTATCAGTCTTAGGACTGCATTGATCCCATCTTTATTTGTATTTTCTCTGAAATGGCCTTTTGTTTTAGAAACTTGGATTTTGCTTTTATTAATTTAGGTGGAGAGAAATATATATCTATCATGATCTCTCATTAATCCTCTTCCAATTTTACCAATTTTGACAATTTAATACTTTTATAAAAGATGTTTATATTTATTAAACAATAGATGGAAAAGTGTAATAATGTGAAGATAATCTAGTTTCAACAAGTTTAAGGAGACATCACAATTATTATGATGTATTCTAATTTCTTGGTCGTGAAGATCTTTTTTGTACAGTTCTTCTGTGTATTCTTGCCACCTCTTCTTAATATCTTCTGCTTCTGTTAGGTCCATACCATTTCTGTCCTTTATTGAGCCTATCTTTGCATGAAATGTTCCCTTGGTATCTCTAATTTTCTTGAAGAGATCTCTAGTCTTTCCCATTCTGTTGCTTTCCTCTATTTTTTTTTTTTTTTTTTTTTTGATTGCTGAGGAAGGCTTTCTTATCTTTTCTTGCTATTCTTTGGAACTCTGCATTCAGATGCTTATATCTTTCCTTTTCTCCTTTGCTTTTCGCTTCTTTTCACAGCTTAACTTATATGCAGAGTACATCATGAGAAACGGTGGGATGGGAGAAGCACAAGCTGGAATCAAGATTGCCAGGAGAAATATCAATAACCTCAAATATGCAGATGACACCACCCTTATGGCAGAAAGGGAAGAAGAGCAAAAGAGCCTCCTAATGAAGTGAAAGAGGAGAGTGAAAAATTTGGCTTAAAGCTCAACATTCAGAAAATGAAGATCATGGCATCTGGTCCCATCACTTCATGGGAAATAGATGGGGAAACAGTGGAAACAGTGTCAGACTTTATTTTGGGGGCTCCAAAATCACTGCAGATGGTGACTGCAGCCATGAAATTAAAAGATGCTTACTCCCTGGAAGGAAAGTTATGACCAACCTAGACAGCATATTAAAAAGCAGAGACATTACTTTGCCAACAAAGGTCCATCTAGTCAAGGTTATGGTTTTTCCTGTGGTCATGTATGGATGTGAGAGTTGGACTGTGAAGAAAGCTAAGCACCGAAGAACTGATGCTTTTGAGCTGTGGTGTTGGAGAAGACTCTTGAGACTCCTTTGGACTGCAAGGAGATCCAACCAGTCCATTCAAAGATCAGTCCTGGGTATTCTTTGGAAGGAATGATGCTAAAGCTGAAACTCCAGTACTTTGGCCATCTCATGCGAAGAGTTGACTCATTGGAAAAGACTGATGCTGGGAGGGATTGGGGGACAGGAGGAGAAGGGGATGACGGAGGATGAGATGGCTGGATGGCATCAATGACTCGATGAACATGAGTTTGGCTGAACTTCGGGAGTTGGTGATGGACAGGGAGGCCTGGCGTGCTGCAATTCATGGGGTTGCAAAGGGTTGGACACGACTGAGTGACTGAACTGAACTGATGTGTGTTAATGGAGAGTTTTTAATTCTCCTGATTATTATATATCTGCATTATCTGGATGGATTTTGTTTTTGTTGTTTTCCTTTTTTTTTTTTTTTTTTTAAAGTGCTGAGATGCTGCTGATGCATTAGGTAATGGGAACTATAAAATAAGACGGTTCTAGATATTTACAGTCTGAACAGTGAACCTTACCATTCTGGATAAAGTTAAATTGGGTATGTGAGAATTTAGAAAGTTATTTGTGTTGCCTGATAAGTGTGTTAAACTGTGGGGCTAAGATCTCTACAGGAGAACATTTTCTTCCTTAAAGAATGACAAATGAGCATTAAATAAACAGGAGGTTGTGAACATATTTGTTACATGCATAGGCTTTTTGGAAATAGGAATTTTGGTTAACCTCAGAAAAGTTTCAATGTAAACAGTGTTCTTTAAAATGGTAAGTGGTGCCTTTAACAAGCAGAACTGAAATTGTAGTGCTATTTATTAAAACCTAATTCCTTCTTCATATATACTGAGGATTATGCTTACAGTGGAATCCTGGAGTGGGTGGGGAATGACCACAAAAGACCCCTAGCCATGGTTAAGGGCTGGCAAGCTATCTTCTACACTGCTCCTGCATTAAGTGATTTTTACTGTGAATGACAGGTTTTTCATTTACAACCCTTCCTTACTTTTTTTTCCTTTATGTCAGATTCAGGTTTGACATCATCAAACCTACAGGAGGTTTAGGGCCACCTACTGAAAGAAAGACTCTTTCACAGACTTCAAAATGAGCATGGACATGTATTTCCACATATAGGACAGATTTAATAAATGCAACCTTGACTAATGAAGGAACTTAATCGTTTTTTTAAAAAAACAAACCCGCAGAAAAGCTCAACTCACACCACGATATCCTCTGTTGTCGTGTGTCTAGGAAAGCTGGAGCAGGGGCTGGCAGGTCCCAGGCTTCACTCCTGGGGGACAGCTGGACAGCTCAGCCCCACCTGGGAGGATGCTTTCGTTGACATCTCAGGTTGCCGCCTGACGATTGGTGGCTGGGGCTGGAAGGGAGGGTCCGCAGGAAACGCGACACTGGGGATGCTGCCCCCTATCACATGATGGAAATTTCCACTCTTTAGAAAGGCGAAAAGAAAAGAAAGAAGGGTCTCTCAATCCACCCTTTTCCCCTGGATCCCAATCGGGAGAGGGAAGAAAAAGGCGGGTGAGTGAAGCTGTTTATATTTTCCGTTGACTTAAAGACTTTTCAGTGTGCAAACCTGTGGCTGGATCCCAACTGGGATATGTGTGTGTTTGCGCGCGCGCGCTCCTGTGCGCACTGGGACAGGCACACGTCTGCAGCGTGGTCTCTCAACCTTCTGGGGCTTAGGTCAGGCGCTGTGGCTCCTCGTGTCTTGTTGATGGTCCTAAATCCTTATCATTTTCCAAAGGATCCCACTGCGTGTGGGTTACTGCAGGCTAATGACCGGACTGACTAGAAAATAAGTAAACCAGGGCAAACCGAGGTAAAGGGCACAGGCTGGGAAAGCTCCTGTGAGTCTCTATGCCAGGAGAAGTGACTGTGCCAAGGCGGCCTATTCCTGGGGGGCGGGCAGTGGGTGGCTTGCGCTGGAACGCCCCACCCGCGAGCCCGGGTTCCCTGGTTGCTCGAATTTCGAGATGCTTGTTTTGAGACCGCCATCCACAGCCGTGGCGCCGCCGCCTGCCTGGCCAGGGGATCCGAGACCCTCTGGAGGAACTGGCTCCACGTTAGCTAAGGATCGTGCTGGAGAGGTGTTACCCGAGTCGCGGGACCAGTGCCCGCGTCCTCGGGGTGGGGACACTGGATGCAGGACCTAAAATAGACCCATCTTCCCTGACAGCTGGGCCCTCCGGGAGGCCAGCGCGGTTCCCTGGGTCGTGAGCTCGGGCTTGGCCCAGGAAACTCCAGGAAGGCTCCTTTGGGGGAGAAGAAGGCGAGATCAGCGCTGGATCTGGAGACCGTGGCTGCCGGCAGTGAGCGCGTTCCTTGCCGTCGGACTGAGAAGCCTGGGGCGCGCAGAAAACAGGGAAAGAGCGGCGCAGAAAAGCGAGCAGGAAAGACAAGTGGAACCAAGGGAACGGAGAGGGGCCGTCGGGGAAGAGGGTTGAAGTCCAAGGAGGAGGGGAGAAGGAGAGAGCGATAAGGGTTCAGACCCCGAGAAGAGTAGGAGTAGGAAGGAAAATGGAGAAAAGGGAGAGAAAGAATGGAAGGATGAGAGGATGGAAACGGGAGCGGGGACGCTGGGAGCACCTCGGAGTCCAAGAGAGGAGCGGGTGAGCGCGGGGACAGCTCCAGAGCCGCGCGAGGTGCAGGGAGGGGCTCTTCGCACAGGTGGGCGTGCGCCCTAGTGGGCGCTGGCTGGAAGTGGAGAAACCGCGCATCCCCTAGCATCCCCTTAGTGATCCAGCAGGGAAAGGTTGCTAGTGTCCCTTCCACGTGCACCGGAACCAGCCCAGGAAGTGGGCACCAGGGAGCCGACTTGGTTAGAGGAACTGGCTAAACTAAACCAGGGATGATCCAGAAATCCCCACCTGCAGTCCTCCGCAGAGCCTTTAAATACCTGGGCCTGATTCCCCCGGAGGACGCCAGGTTGGCTCTTGATGTGTATCTCTTAGTGCAAAAGGTGTATTTCTACCTGTCTCAGAGGGATCTTAAACCCTGAAAAGAGAGGAGAAGCGAAGGGTAACCTCTGCGCTGGAGGTGTAAGAAGACCTGGTCTTGCACTTACCTCCACCGCCTCCTGGTCAGGTGCCCCATCCCCCAAGGCTGCTAGACCTGCTTTCTTTGTTATTGGTTGGGTAGTGGTGCACTTTGGCACCCTTAAGGAAAGGAGGGAGTGGCTAGCCTTTCACCGTGAATGATCTGTTTCCCAAATTCCAGATTTCCTATATTCATCTTTATTCGCTCCCTAGGCAGTGCAGACATAATCATTATGACATCTTTATGACTAAATTGTCTTATGTTGTAAAGAGAGGATCCTACACCCAGATCACAGTTTCCAGGGCCTGAGTTTGTTTCAGCTTTGGTTAAAACTTTTCATTGACCTTAACTTTTGCTGGGAGGAGGTGTAAATTCGCCTGTGGGTTTTCTTTTTTTTTTTTTTTTTTTGTCCCCACACTGCAAATAAGTCTCTAAGGACTGGGTGAGATTGGTGGACTCTCTCATATGGAACACAAGAAATGTTTGTGTGTGATATAGTCTCAAATTCTAACAAATGAATCTACAGAAAATCTGTGTTTTAGGTAGAAGATTGTAAGCACAGAGACACTGAAGAGAGTATCTGATCTCCCCAAGTTACAGAATACCATGGGGTGGCAAAAAGTCAGTCGGACATGACTTAGTGACTAAACAGCAAATATGTGTTCAGAGACAGAAAGCTTTTAATGGGCTGATTTTATCACAAAACCTCATAAAACAGGAAGACTGGGGTAAAGGGATAAATAACTTTTAAGGCTGTGGGCATAGGAGGTGAGGGCTGAGGGCATACACTGTCAGAGTATGCAGTGCTAGGTGCCCCAAAGAGGCTAGTTTCTGCTAGATTCATCATTATAATGGCTCACGCATACATATCAATTACTATATTCCCTATATGTTACTAAGTGCTTCTTTTAACATTTGACCCTCATTTGACCCTAGCCTATTGAGCTAGATTCTATTATTCTAGCTATATTATAGATGAAGAAATGGAGATACACAGTGTGGGGGACATAGAACATCTTTGGAAGTTCTGTTTAGGCATTAATTATTCTTAGGTGTACAGAACATCTTCTTTCACGTTATATTTAATCATAGTCAGAACTAGACAGGTTCTGGAGACCCAAGACTGACTTCTTAGTCTATTAGAGACTAATTCTATCCTAAGAAAGCCAAAAAGCATGACCAAAAGCTTAAGAATTAATCTTTGTCAGACCCAGGACTGGATTTTTTTATAAGTGACATTTGAGAAATGCATAACTATGGTTCAGTTCAGTTGGGTTCAGTTGCTCATTCATGTCCGACTCTTTGTGACTCCATGGACTGCAGCACGCCAGGCCTCCCTGTCCACCACCAACTCCCAGAGCTAGCTCAAGCTCATGTCCATCGTGTCAGTGATGCCATTCAACCATCTCATCCTCTGTTGTCCCCTTCACCTCCTGCCTTCAGTCTTTCCCAGCATCAGGGTCTTTTCCAATGAGTCAGTTCTTCACACCAGGTGGCCAAAGTATTGGAGTTTCACCTTCAGCATCAGTCCTTCCAATGAATATTCAGGACTGATTTCCTTTAGGATTGACTGGTTGGATCTCCTTGCAGTCCAAGGGACTCTCAAGATTCTTCTCCAACACCACAATACAAAAGCATCAATTCTTCAGTGCTCAGCTTTCTTTATAGTCCGACTCTCACATCCATACATGACTACTGGAAAAACCGTAGCTTTGACTAGATGGACCTTTGTTGGCAAAGTAATATCTCTGCTTTTTAATATGCTGTCTAGGTTGGTCATAACTTTTCTTGCAAGGCGCAAGCATCTTTTAACAGCATGGCTGCAATCACCATCTGGAGTGATTTTGGAGCCCAAGAAAATAGAGTCACTGTTTCCATTATTTCCCCATCTATTTGTCATGAAGTGATGGGACTGGATGCCATGATCTTAGTTTTTTGAATGTTGAGTTTTAAGCCAACTTTTCCACTCTCCTCTTTCACTTTTAAGAGGCTTCTCAGTTTATCAAGCTCTCAGGACAAGCATAATAAATATAGCAGCTTGTGAACTTCTGAGCTAAAGGTTTTTCTTCTTTTATATTATCATTTTTGTTCATTTCTGCAGTGATTTTTAGGCATATCCACCCCACCCCCATCCTTTGTACTGACAATAATTTTTCTAACTCTTTTTTTTTGTTTTTGTTTTTTTTTCTTCTCATTTTTAAATTTAAATTTTTTAAATTTTAGAGTATATATATCTCCATTCTTTTTCAGATTCTTTTCCTGTTTTTAAAAAACTTAAATCTGTTTTATTTTTTTGCAAATCCAAAGCAGCAATTTCTATATAAGGCAAAAATTGAATGAAGTTTAATGACCATATATTTTAATATGTATAGGTAATATTATTATTCTATAAATGTATAATATATATAAAAAAGTTGGAGAAGGAAATTGCAACCCACTCCAGAATTCTTGCCTGGAGAATCCCAGGGATGGGGGAGCCTGGTGGGCTTCCATCTATGGGGTCGCACAGAGTTGGACATGACTGAAGCGACTTAGCAGCAGCAGCAGCAGCAATATTACTATTCTAGAAAATTCCATGTATCACATGAAACCATTGTGCATACTACTACTACTGTGATGATGTCTTGTAGGAAGATGAGGGATAGAAGAAGGGGAGAGCCAAAAAAAGGAAGACTCTTCAAAGTCAGACTAAGGGTCAAGCCCTTTTTATGTGTGAATCACATTTAATCTTCACACAGTACTCCACTGTATAGGTATTTGTAATTTCCATTTTACAGAGGAGGAGATTCCAGCTCAGAGAAATTAAGCAAAGAGCCAAGGATCACAGAGATAGTAAGCGACAGGGCTGGCATCAGAACTGTGGTCCCTCCTATGCCAAAGTTCCTGCTTCCTATAAAGACAGCAGTAAGATGAAGACCACGAGGAGAGCAAAAACTTAAATCAAGTAGCTTAGAGAGATGTTATACAACAGAGTGGGCTGTGAGAAATGGGAGAATGGAAAAAACAAATCACTTTGGAGTGGCAACCCACTCCAGTGTTCTTGCCTGGAGAATCCCAGGGACGGGGAAGCCTGGTGGGCTGCCGTCTATGGGGTCACACAGAGTCGGACACGACTGAAGTGACTTAGCATAGCATAGCATTTTATCATTTTATTATGGCCCTATAATAGAGGACTATAACTCTTTATAATGTTAGTGTTTTAAAACCTAAGCTCAGATAGGAAGACTAGACTTTGTTGTCCTCTGTATGGGAAAACCAAATTATTTTTCTTGTTCTCAAGGGGATATTTTATTTTGGTATAGGTACAATCTACATAATCACGAAAAAGACTTCCTAGCTAATGCTTTATTATGCTTTTCTTAAAAGGTAGCTTGGAGGGCTGTGGATTTCTCTTTTTATTTTAGTTTTTGTTGATTTTATTTTTCACTTTAGCTTGCTAAAGAAGAATCAGAAAGTAAAAAATTTATTTAAAAAAATGAAATGTGAAGACAGTAATAAATTTCACTCTCTTATCTCCAAAATAGATGTTTAAGCCAATTAAAATTCTAGGTTTTGATAGTAGACTTTGAAAACTTACCCAGCATCTCGTTTTTCTTTAGGGATCTTTTATATGCATTTTTCATTGTAGGTTCAGAGGTCTGCATGCCACTTCACCATTTCCAGACTTGTAAAACACTCACTCACACTGTCATGAGGAAGGGAATTCAAAGAGTGACTGAAACCTATAAGTAATCCCAAACCTAATTTCTGTTAACAGATTAAAACCTCCACATATTGCATTAGATCCTTGGGTAAGTTTCTTAATCTTTGTGAGTTTCAATCTCTTCGTCTATAAAATTTGGATCATAATAGAATCGATCTCATAATCTATTAAATGAGTTAACATATGTAAAATTCTAGACTAATGCCTGATACATAAGAAGCGTTTAATATGTGATAGCTCTTATCATTAATGTTATTCCTTCTGTCACCCAAAGCACTGTTTGAAGTGTTAACAAATGTCTATACTAAGTGTTATTTGATAACGTGTTCTCCTCGAAGTGCTGTAACTAAATGAAGGAAACAGAAGGGAGGAAATGAAAAGAGGGCTAAATAATACTCATGTGGGACAGTCCAGCCCAGAATAATGTCATTCCCTGTATAATAAGATGGAAATATTCCCTTATTTCCTGTTGGCTCTTTGCCCCTAGTGCTCCCGGTAAATCTAGTGTGTATTCATCATTAAAATGAACATCATGTCCGGCTCCCTTGTTTTCTCTCATTTTTGTCTCTTTCGCTCACTGGTATCACCCTGGTACTTCACATCGTGTCTGGCGTAAACAGACACTCATGCAGGTTTATTGAATGAAGGAAGGAAGGAAGGAGGAAAACGTACCCCTTTTTTAAAAAACAATATTTATTCTTCAAATAAACACTTTTTCATCACAATATTAAAGGCCTTTACAAAATAAATCTGCATTGTGAATAATCAATATAAATATTTTAAAATTAAATTATTTTTTCATTGTGTTTCATTGCACATAATGAAACACACAGGTTTAAGAGTCAGGGCTTGTGGATATGAATCCCAGAGCCATCACAGAGTTGAGCTTCCTGGATTTGGATCTTGGCTCCATCCTGACTTCTCAGGTCCAAATTCTGGCTCCCTCACTTTCTACCTGCGCCACATTGAGCAAGTCACTTAACCTGACTGCTTCATTCTCTTTATCTGTAAAGTAAGTGAAACAGTTCCTATTTCAGAAGGATTTTATGAGAATTAAATGAGTTAATTTATTCAGAAGCATATTTGGCACTTTGTAAGCATTAGAGGTGTTTGTTAACAGTTAAAAGAAACCCTTTATTTCCAGGTAGGTATAATAAAAGTACCTGCGTTACAGAATTAATTCGACGATACTGTACGATACACATTAATAACAATCAGATCAGATCAGTCGCTCAGTCGTGTCCGACTCTTTCCCCAAATGTTACTGTTGCTACTGCTATTATATTTCTGTCTTATGGGGAGGAGTTGGAACCCTGCCCGTAGCCTTTCCATTCTTGGTCCATTGAAAGTCTTATTGATTGTACCTTACATTCCCTCCCTACTCTGTGTGTTCGTGCTGTTAAATTTCCTTGCGTCATTCGCGCCTTTTACACCGCATACTCCTCAAGAAAAGGACTTTACTCTTTGTTTTGGCATAATTTTATAACATTGCGTACACTCACAGTACTATAAAAATGTTAAATGAGAAAAAGAAAAAAAGATGTAGTTCACCAGGAGGCAACTTTGGCCGACAGCTGATCAGGCTGCTGCTGTGTTCGCAGTGTTGGTACTTGGTGAGGGCTGCCCAGCAGCGTCTCTAGGGGCAACTGGTGGTTTGCGGGTAAGGCTCAGATCCCGCCCGCTGGTGGGGAGCATGAGCTGGGTCGCTATGCACAGGAAGGACCGCAGGAGGCCACCGCCTGGGTTTGCCACATCGCTTATAGGTTTTGCCTGCTTTGCCATTAATAGAACTTCACTAGAAAGATCAGGCTAATGAGTCAGGCAAACTTGGAGGGAGACGTAGTAAAGAACTGAAAAAGGTAGAGAGAGAGAGGCATTCTTTAAGGAGAGAGGCTACGGTGATCCTTTCTGTCTGAAGAAACGTTTCCTGCATGCTACATGGGGCTACATGCTGTGGTCTTATTTTCTGGAATTTTTCCAAAGGGGACAGAGGAATATGGTACCTGAATGCAGAATGTTCTTATAGACCAAACGACCAAACTAAACTTGATTGTGGATGGGATCCAACTAAAGGGGTTTGTGCTTCCGCCCTCACTTTGTGCATCCCTGGAAAACAGTCAGACGGTTGAGAGCTCTGCAGAAATGGAGGACCCTGTGACAGCCCCGAGAACACAGTTCAGCACAATTTTATTCCTTCTTGCCTTTGAAGCAGCTCTTTAGTGACAGATCTGATACTTTTTTGGCATCGTTAGCTATGCTGTATTTATACTTGCTGTGCAGAGGAGTCCTCACTGTTGGTTGATTTGTATAAATTTATCATTTTAAAGCCATTATAGTTTCACAGGAAGTTGCAAAGGTAACACAGAGAGACCCCATGTACCTTTCAAAGCTAGTTTCCTCCAGTGGTTACCTGGGACATAATTTTCTTACAATATCAAGGCCAGGAAAGTGACATCAGTGCAATATGTGTATGTATTTTCTGTGTCATTTTATCACATGCACAGATTTGTGTAACCACCATCACAACCAAGAGACAGAGCTTCCATGCTACAGAGATGAAGAACCTTTGTAGTCACACCTTCCTCTTTCTCTCTACCCTTGGCAAACAGCTATTTTCCATCTCCTTATTTATTTATTTTTATCATTTTGAGGATGTTACATAAAAGAAGTCATAATGTATGGGATCTTTTGTGGGATCAATTTTTTTTCACTTGGTATAATGCTCTTGAGAGTCATTCAATTTGTTGTATCCATGCATGCATGCGTGCTAAGTAAGTCACTTCAGTTGTGTCCAACTCTTTGCAACCCTATGGACCGTATCCCAACAGGCTCCTCTGTCCATGGGATTCTCCAGGCAAGAATACTGGAGTGGGTTGCCATGTCCTCCTTCAGGGGATCTTCCCGACCCAGAGATCAAAACTGCATCTCTTTTGTCTCCTGCATTGGCTGGTGGGTTCTTTACCACTAGCACCACCTGGGAAGTGGGTTGTTGTATTCATAGTTGGGGCCTTTCTATCGGCAAGTAGTATTCCAATTGTTTGACTGTATTTACTGGTATATTTTTATATTTTTTCCTCTCACTTGATATACTTATTTAGAACTTTAGTTGGATTAAAGAGGTGCTGAAGGAACTTGATGACATGAAGTGTGAAGGTAAAATTTGAATGTTTTTCTCTTAAAAATGACATTTGTGTGGTAGGGCAAAAAGGTGCATGAACCACATCTCCATTTAAGATGGAGGTCATTGGAGGGATGGAAAGGAAAAAAGGAATAGGGCAGAGAAAGTATGTCTTCAGACAATAAGTTATAAAATCTAGAATCTGTTAAAATTTCCACACCCATTTAATAATCTATTCTGTGATTTTACATTTAGTTTAGACAACTTCTCTACACGACTGAAGCGACTTAGCAGCAGCAGCAGCAGACAACTCCAGTTTCTTGAAACTAACAAAAACAAAGCCTCTGTAGTAGGAAATCCCCTGCCAGTTTATGCTCAGTCACATAGCTGATTACTCAGGGACAGACACATGGCTGGAAATGCCAGCAAATGGCACTTTAGTTTGACAGGGTCACTGAGAGTCAAAATAGCATCTTTGGCCCCAGGGCAACTATCAAGGGTCCAGAGACAGTCAGTGTTACCTTACGCTGCTTCATCTCACCAGCCAACGGGAGGAGCATCCCCTAGAGGTCACTTAAGTGTTAAGAGAGGATGTTATCGCTCACCTGAATGCCCACAAACCTGGATGCTGGTGGCTGAAATGACTAAGGAAGTGCATCACTTCTGTAGGACTGGAAGAGGTAAGCTTGGCCCCTCCATCAGTCAGCACCTAATTAGGGAACTTCCCACCCCAGTACTACCATGCCTCCAAGCAGAGGAAAGAATGAAATATCCACTATCATCTGAAAGTGTAAACACTCCTTTAAGTTTTTAGAATTTCACATTTTGGGCTTTCTGAGTCACAATAATTCACAACATAACACTATCACTCAGGAACCCTGACTAGAAGAAAGTTTAACTGAAGGCATTGTCCACTAAATCTCCATTTTAATGCTTTATGTTACCAGAAAAATATTTCTTATCCCACATCCTCTGCCTGAGGATGGAAGGTAGATACAGGATGCTCGTTCCAAAGCCTAAAACATAGAAAGGACCAGGAATGTCATAGCTAAAATAACATATAACTTCTTTGATAGGCAAATCTGCTTTCCTGAATCTTTCAAAATGAAATAGAATTGTTTGTACTGTCTTTATGATTTATTTTATTTTGTGTAAATGTTAGATATCTCATATTGATTTACAGGCTGTTCTTCTGGGTCACGTATCCTGTGTTTGGACCACATGATCACACAGCATGTGGTAGGCAGTTAACTCAACCCTGCAATCTTGAAGGAGCCAACACTTGGCTGTCAATGGGAAGACTGAACAAAAGGCCCACTGAATTTAGCTTACTTTTCTTATATTAATGCTGTTTACTTATATGATTAATGATGACAGCCATTGGCGTAGAGGGGCAGACACAAAATATAAGCACATACAAAACCTGTAGTTCCCAGCACTGAAGTGATTTTTTCTTAAGGGGCGATGGGGAGATTGTTTGGTTTTGAATTTTTGTTCTTTAAAGAAAAGAAGTATAGCTTTTCTGAAAGAAAAATAAAATATAAATACTGCATGTATTATATTAATGTACATAGAAGTCAAGTACTAGCTGTACAGTTACTTTCAAACAATGTTGTAACACTATAGCAGTAGCCACACTTTGAAGAATGAAACAAAATCTAATGCTTTACATTATTATTGTTTTTTTGCATTATTTTTTATACCAGAATTACAGAATGTTCAAACTCCTTAACTGGTGGTCAAGGCCAACCTCAGACAGACTCTGCACAAACATTCCGTTTGAGATAAAGTAGACTGTAGTCATTTTGCTATTTCTGGGCCCAAACTTCTGAAACCATTACTCCTGCCTGGACCCCCTCTCACCTCAGAAGCCACACCATTTTTCCTCCATGACGCCTGCTCTATTTGCCCCAACTCTCTTGCTGAACCCTCCAGTTTAGGTCCATTATTTGGTGACAGGGACCCTATTAGAAATAGTGTTCAACATGGAGTAGGTACTCCATGGACATTGAACTGGATTCTGCAGTCAGACATGGGGGTATGCATGTCCTGCTCAGCCAGTCCTTCACCAGCTTTGGTCTTTGGATAAGTTACTCCATCTTTTTGATCATCAGTTGCCCCACTTGAAAAATGGGGAGATAATATGGCATCATCAACTCAGCGAACATAAATGTGAGCAAACTCCAGGAGAGAGTGAAGGACAGGGAAGCCTGGCGTGGTGCAATCCACAGGGTCACAAAGAGTTGGACATAACGACTGAACAAGAACAAAGGTTAGGATACTACTGACTTGATACAAGTCCCTGGCATAATGTTGGGCTGTCATGAATATGTTTATTACTAGTGAGAACTTAAATAAAAGAGATTTCAGACTTTACAAAATTAACAGGATAATGATGTGAGTGGAGGATGAAGAAAACTTGATTGTTTAGACTTCTCTGCATCTTTCCACCCTAATTGATATCACAA
This sequence comes from Tragelaphus eurycerus, assembly GCA_935064755.1. Lineage (NCBI taxonomy): Eukaryota > Metazoa > Chordata > Mammalia > Artiodactyla > Bovidae > Tragelaphus > Tragelaphus eurycerus. Next base: position 22,701,760 of record CAKXYN010000010.1, on the reverse strand, counting down.
GGAGGAATAGAGTCCCTCTCTGCTGGTCAGCAAGGAAGAGAGAGTCTCCAGCTGCCCACCCACTGAGACTGGATACAAACAAATGGAAACAGAATGATTCTTCCCTTCTTAAATCTATGGAAATATGTGTGGTTTGGCACAGATTTTAGTTTTAGTAAGAGATAATCAAGTGATGGATGCATTTTTATAAAGAAGGGAATAAATCCTAGATATTAGCTATAAAGAGTAATTAAAATAGTCTCATGATGAATCATCTATCCTTGAAGCTATTCACAAACACAACCTGTAGCCTCAGACAAGTGAAAATTTCCATGAATTAACTGGTTGTTCGAGCTACATGATACCAAATTATTAGAGTTCTAATGCTTCCCTACAAATTGGTTGATATTTTACTGAAGCATGGCTTCAATCAAATCAAGGGCATAACAATTAGCTCTTTTTCTGGTTACACTTATGTCTAAACAAACTCCTTTTGTGTTTTGAATTACAGACCTAAAAAGGATGTGTTTAGACCATAGCATGCAATTACAAACAGAACAGCCATACTTTAAATAAATAGCAAAATATATTGAGTCTGGAATAAAGGGTCCCATACAAATTTTGACTTTTTCCTATTTGGGGCCGCACCTTAAATAATTACTCTTTTATTAAGTGGTTGGAACTTTATTGGAACAACTCTAAAGTTGTTTCAGAATAACAACCTCTTCTAAAGGAGTTCTCAATATTAGGTGAAGTGCACATATGCACATGGATCTGTACATATTTCACAGTCACAGAGGAAGAACATTTGCTCAGAAGTCTCCTTAGTCTAACTAAGGATATGGAAAAAGCTCTGTTAAATGACTGAGGAATACAGTGTTCTGATTAAGGGGAAATTGTACCTGCTATGGGTTGCTGATTTTCAAAGAATTAGAACATAGCCAGATTCATTTTAAAATCACAGTCTTATCAAATATAATTTAATCTTTCAATGTTTCAGAGTGCCCTGGGCTCACCATCATGAACTTCATCTGTAATGGCCAAATTCAAAGGTGCCAGTTAACAGAAATTTCTGGCTGGTTGAAGAACTTTATAGTGTCTTCCTTGTGCTTTTAAACTTCTTGGAGAAACATCAAGAAAAATACAAGTAGGAGTTCTGAACTAGGAAACTTAACCATATTTATTATGGAAATCTCTAACATATTTCAAAATAGAGAATGATACTCTGTAACTCTGTCTTCATCTAACTTCAACAATTGTTAATACTTGTCTGTTGCATTTCACCTATACCCAAACCTTTCCTCCCTGCTCCCCCACCATAATCATTACCAGATTACTTCTAAGCAGATTCTAGTCATCATACCATTTGGTACATACATGATTCAGGATGCATCTCAAAAAGAAAAGAAGTCTAAAAATAGCTAAAATGTCATCACACCTTAAGTAAACCAATGTTTCCTTAATATTATCAAATATTCAGGCAGTGTTCAAATACCCGATTCTCTTTTTTGTTTTACCCTTACTGTGTTTGAATCAGAATGAAACAGGTGAACACACTCATTGGTTGATATTTCTCCTAAGTCTGTTTTAACCCAGAGGTTCAACCACACTTTATCTCTCTCTTTATCACACTTTATCTCTTTATCTCACACTTTATCTCTTTTTTTAACCTCATGTAATTTATTTGATGATAAATCCCAATCATATGTCTGATAGGATTTTCAATATTCCGAATTTTGTTAATTTATACAACCTTAAAAATGTCACCCTAAAACTCTAATCTTCTGCCTTCTTCAATCTAACTCTTGTAAATTGCTTCTGTTTTAAACAAACATTGCACTTTGTTGTCATTTCTTTGCCTGTTTCCTTGAAGGTCCTGTCCTGCAGCCTACATTTTGTGCAGTTTTGAACAAATATCCTTCCTCATAGTATCTGTAATTTACTGAACATTTCTCCCAGATAGAATCTGGCCAACCTGGAGTGAGTGTCCTTTCAGTATGGTTTCAAAATGTGTATTGATCTACTAACTCAGGTGCTTACTCAACTTTCTCTAAGATTGCAAGACATCACCAGTAAATAGCAGGGGTTGTTTTGATTTTAAAAGCTCTGCTATGTGACTACATTTTTAGAAGTGTACTTTTCTATTACTGATATACAAAGATATATTTACTTGGAAGTTAACATATTTGGGATTTGCCTTAAAATAATGGAGTGGTTGTTTACATGTAATGAGATTAACCATGGCTGATAAATGTTGAAGCTGATAGTGCATATGTAAGGTTTCCATATATTATTCCACCAACATTTGTATAACTTTGAAATATTCGCTAGTAAGAAATAAAAATGAAATACAGTAATAAGCTAAGTTATGTAATGAAACATTCCATTTTGGGAAACTTTATTGCCAAGGACACTTAAAAAATCATCTAGACCTACAGGGGTGGGATGGGGGCATAGGATCAAAAGGGGGAGATATAAATATACTCATGGCTGATTCACATAAATATACTTATTACTGATTCACACTGTTGCACAGAAGAAAACAGCACGGCATTGTAAAGCAGTTATCCTCCAATTTAAAAACATCATGTCTAAGGAACAATGCACTTTGGTTTGTCTAAAAACAAGTTAGTTTTTCAAGTGAAAAAAATCAATATTAAATAATATTTAAATAAAATGGAGAAATGGGGTTGGAGCGATTGAAAATGTGACTCATGCAGAGGTGATTCATTGGTTTTGTGATTTGACTAAGCTGCCTTCTTTAACACTCTAGTGTGGCGGAACCCATCAACATGCCGCTATAGTCTACCAATTGTTGACCAAAGACTCCCTAGAGAGGAATGACCCAAACCCTTTGATTATCCCATAAGAGAAGATGCTCAGATGGATTATGACAGTCATACTTATAAGCTTTCGCTGCTATTATGCCAGATGAGAATTCAGGTTTTATTTTCCAAGGTGAGGGTCAAAAGCAAAACTTTCCCAAAACCTATCAACGTTTAACTTTAGTTTGATTTCCCTTTGTTCTATTTGTTGAAAAGGTAAGAGAATTAACACCTTATGCTTACATTAGCCATATATACTAGAAAATACTTTTCAAAGGACATTTCGCTTCTATTCATAATAAGTTTCTATTATCTCACTAAGTAATTAATTTTGTTGTTTAGTCGCTAAGTCGTGTCTGACTCTTTTCAACCTCATGGGCTATAACCCTCTAGGCTCCTCAGTCCATTGGATTTCTCAGGCAAGAATACTGGAGTGATTGCCATTTCCTACTCCAGGGGATTTTCCAGACCCAGGGATCAAACCTGCATCTCCTGCATTGGCAGGCAGATTCTTTACCACTGAGCCACCAGGGTAAATAATAGTTAATTTTTTGTTATACTCTGCTATGCAACAGCAAAATTTAAGAGTCTAGGGACATTTTCATGGGCAAAAGGTGAGAAGTTGGAATTTAACTGTATTTATCATCATCATTTTAAAATATGTAATAATATCATCGGCGATATTTTTACTTATATGAGTGTAAAAGTATTTTGCGGATTCACTCAGGCTTGGCCCTAACCCTGTAAAACATATCTTCCTTTAAGTTATTGAATTATGCAACCTGGAATTCTCCTTTTATGGACTTTTCAGAAGTTTAATGCTCTCAACTAGTGAGAGGTTATTCTATACCCAGATTCCTCAATCCCTCTGAGCTATTGCTTTCTACCTACTTACTTTTTAAGAATTTTGATCAGAATTTTAATAAAAAGCTAACTTGTGTCTCTTTGTAATTCTTTCAATAAAACTAATATAGGTATATGTCCTCAGTTTCTAGATTTATTAAGTTTTATAAAAAAATTAGAAAAATGATTCAGTAACCTATGTGAATACATTTTTTTTTATTCCTTTATTCTCTACCAAAATTAAGTGAGAAAAATAGATGGAGGCAACCCACTTTTGAATAGGGAAAGCATGGAAATAGTCAAGTATGTTGGGCTTCAAATTTCATGGGACTTAAGCCAATAAATATACCAAATATTGAGGCCAAAGGAAGGCCCAGTCACCTGCTCACCTGACAATAAAGCACAAATCAATTTCTCAGCATAAAAAGAGAAGGAATGTTCTTTAAAAAGATATAGAGTGGGTTTTTCCAGGTTCTACAATGCTCACTTTTAACAAATAAACTTGAAAACAAAATGTCAAATGTCATGGAAAATAAAAATAAGGCATTATATTTACAAATCATGTATTTTTTGTACAATGACAGCCATTAACTCAAATTCTTACACTGCTGTGTCTGTCTTCTTTGCCAGATTCACTGTTATATATCCAAATACACCACAACTTTTAGATTTCTTTTTTTAAAAAATAATAATGGTAGCAATAATATGTACTTAGAAACAGTCTGCTGCTGCTGCCGCTGCCGCTGCCCCTGCTGCTAAGTCACTTCAGTCGTGTCTGACTCTGTGCGACCCCATAGACGGCAGCCCACCAGGCTTCCCCATCCCTGGGATTCTCCAGGCAAGAACACTGGAATGGGTGCCATTTCCTCCTCCAATGCATGAAAGTGAAAAGTGAAAGTGAAGTCGCTCAGTTGTGTCCGACTCTTAGTGACCCCGTGGACTGCAGCCTACCAGGCTCCTCCATCCATGGGATTTTCCATGCAAGAGTACTGGAGTGGGGTGCCATTGGCTTCTCCAGAAACAGTCTAAGTATTTAAAAATATTCTTATGGTTCCATATAAAAATGTTATCACTATACACATTTCCATTTTGCAGAACATCTAATCTGTACTTGGACAACTAGCATATTTTTGTATGTTTCTTTAAAAAAAAAAGATATGTGTATCTTAGAAACACATATAGGCTTTGTGTTGCAATGGTTGCTATGGCAAATTTGTATATTTTAGTAAATACCAGACCAGAGTAAACAGACATCACAGCAGGCAGAGGTAGCTGGAAGCATCGAGATCATGTCAGTATTTCTGTTATGAATATATATGTTTTCAGGGTTTCCTATGTTTGAAATGTTAACTCCAAGACAAGTTAACACAAGGCAATGAATGCTAATGCTTAAAAGGCTGACTTTTATTTTTAATTAATTAATTTAATTGGAGGCTAATTACTTTACAATATTGTGGTGGTTTTTGCCATACATTGACATGAGTCAGCCATGGGTGTATATGTGTCCCCCATCCTGAATCCCCGTCCCAACCTCCCTCCCAATCCCATCCCTCAAGGTCATCCCAGTGCACCAGCCCAGAGTGCCCTGTCTCATGCGTTGAACCTGGACAGGTGATTTGTTTCACATATGGTAATATACATGTTTCAATGCTATTCTCTCAAAGGAGCCCACAAAAGGAAGTTATTTCTCCTGGGGACCTGTGAATATTGCAAATAACAAAAGTTTGGAGGCTATTCCTGGAATGTTTTCTAGTAGGCCGAGGAATTCAATTTGCCATCTGGTTTTCAGCCAAGAATACAGAATGAAATGTTTATAGAAGAGCCTGGTGGGCTACAATCCATGGGGTCAGAAAGAGTTGGACACGACTGAGTGACTTCACTTAGTACATGATAATAGCTCTTCTGAGTCAAAAATAATCTACTATTTAAGAGGGTTCTCATAAAAACATTAAATTCCTAGGCTACTTCATATGGTTCATGTACTTAAAAATACACAACCAACAGCAACAACTAATATTTGTTTACTTCTATACAGGTGGCACTAGTGATAAAGAATCTGCCTCCAAATGCAGGAGATATAAGAGACTGAGGGTTCAGTCTCTGGGTTGGGAAGATCCTCTGGAGGAGCGAAGGGCAACCCACTCCAATGTTCTTGCCTGGAAAATCCTATGGGCACAGGAGCCTGGCAGTCTATGGTTCATAGGGTCGCAAAAGTCAGACAGGACTGAAGCGACTTAGCACAGCACAGTACATATCTGTATCTGTATTACTACATCCCACGCTCTGTTCTAAGTTCTGTACATATATGATCCCACTTGTGGAAAAGTAAATAACAAATGCATATACCTTCTTTAATAAGTTACTGTGTTCAGTTCAGTTCAGTCGCTCAGTTGTGTCTGAGTCTTTGCGACCCCATGAACTGCAGCACGCCAGGCCTCCCCGTCCATCACCAACTCCCAGAGTCCACCCAAACCCATGTCCGTTGAGTCGGTGATGCCATCCAACCATCTCATCCTCTGTCGGCCCCTTCTCCTCCTGCCCTCAATCTTGCCCAGCATCAGGGTCTTTTCAAATGAGTCAGCTCTTTGCATCAGGTGGCCAAAGTATTGGAGTTTCAGCTTCAACATCAGTCCTTCAAATGAACACCCAAAGTTACTGTGCTCCATGCAAAAATAAGAACAAAAAAGAAGGAAAAAGCAATATAATAGAAAACAAAATGTCTTACCAGTCTATTTAAGATATAAAACAAAGACCATTTCCATTTGATCCATAGAGCTATTCACAGAGATTGAGATACGTGCTTTTATAAAAATATAAATAGAATCTCTGAAAAATTATTCCCCCCTACAAATCTGCTCAGTGTAGGCACACTATCTGATGTACAATTATTCTCAAATATAATTTTAGTGGTCACAACAGAGAATAACTAAGTATGATTAGATGAGATAATGCAAAGCTTTGAAAGAAAATTGTTTCTTAAGCATTTGTGGTGGAAACTCAGGTGGTCATATGACTGCACCTGTTTCTACACTTTGAAAATGACCTGTACATATACCTAGACATTCCTCATGGGTAGGTCTAAATTTGGTGACAATGCATATGGAAACTGAACACTTTTATTTGCTAAAATCCTAGAAAAAAAATAAAAAGAGTCTCACATTTTTCATTCTAGCCGGAGTGAGAAGACATCTAAACATGTGTTTCATCTCTTTGCCACATACTTCTAAATCTTATATTAGTGCAGTAAATACTATCTATACCAGATATAAAAGAAATATTTAAGCTGTATTTCCTATGACAAAAACATGACCAAAAAACATTGAGAAAAATCTTTGGGGGATATTTTCAAGAACTCATTGCAGTCTCATTTTTTTTCCTGTTTCATATTGTAGTTTTCACTCCTGTTGATGCTTTTCATAATCGGGCATGGGAGTGATAAAAATTTTGTTTACTTAACAGTTGCCCCAGGAAAACCAGTCTACATGGTGACACATTGGACAATGAGCAATACAGCAGACTAGTTACTGTTATCACCAAATGGGCAGATTTAAAAAACAACTAAATTTATCTTCTGAAAATTAAACCGCATTGTTGAGACCATGAGTCTTAGTCTAGATAAGTATTAAGTCTTGAGACATTATTGATATAATAAATATACTTCAACATTATTCTGTTTAGGAGAAAGACAGGGCTTGATGTCAGTACGAGCACACTCATGTGAGAACAGTTCATTATGTCAGCAACTGGAAGACCAACGGTTAGAAAGAGGAAAAGATGGAGAGAGTAAAATATCAGGATGGATAATACCAGCTTTTACCTGCATTGTGTTTATTCCCGTTTCTACCCGTACCACCCAGGAAAAAATGACCTGTTTCTCAAACAGCATAAGAATGGTTGATAAGAATACTAAAGATTTTTAATGTTGTTTTTCGTTTCTATAAAGCTTTCTGTTTGAAAACACCTGCATATATGTTTCCTTATCTCTAAATTTCCAAGAATAAATTGACCTGGAGGTAATAAAAAGTAAAAAATTTGACGTGCTAGTCATTTAAACTTCAACTCAAATTCTAAGCAGTCTAATACAAGTTAACTGGAAATTAGTGAGAAGTAGCATATGTGCATGCTTATAAGACTTCCCTGCATTTAAAAGATAAGGAAATGGAAGTTGTGGGGTCCTTCTTTGATCAAGAAGCTGCCTCAAAGAGAGCCAGTCATCCATTCATGTTGCCAGTTTTATCCAGACACTGATTCATAATGATTAAAAAGGTCTTACCTTTGAGTCAACTAGTTCTGATTAGACAAACCTATGTGGGTGGACAATTTGAGAATTAGTACAAGAAGGCCAGCAATCTCAAATCCCATAGTGTAAGCAAAAGGTCAATCATTTTTTGTGGCATCTGAAACATGTGTCTTGGTACATTTTGGGGTCTTCGTGTTTTGTCAATCTTATAGGAAAAAAAAAAATTCAAAGCAAGCTAAATCAAAAGTCCCTAGATCTACTAGCACATTTGCATGTTTAAACACTGTCTCTTGAGGACACATTCAGAGGTAAATATGTACCATGATACTGTTCAGCTTCACAGGTTGGTTAATGTTAAACAAAAACGTGTATTGCAAACGGTATCTTATTATGAGGTTGCTTTCTGAGATTCCACGGGTCAGGGTCAAAACCTGCCGTTTTCTAGCTTTTCAACAGCACTAATCAATAGTTTAACAGATGAAATAATACTCTAATAAACAGTGACAATACTTTCAAACCAAAAGATATTGAAACCAATTTAATTCTATGAATGATTTTGCTAATGTCACATTGCCATTATAATCAAACAGCCACAGAAATACTTATTATCTGTATAATGCTTAAATATCCATGATCTCATTTCATCCTCACAGTCATAATGGTTCTTATTAGGCACAATTTTAAAGACTGAGTTCTAGAATATTTAAATTCCTTTATCTACTTTTCAACAAAGAAAATAAGTACCGTATTAGCTTTCGAAGTTAGAGACAATTCCTTAAGCATACACATATAACAAACACATAATATTTATTATGTGTCAGAAACTCTTCTCAATGTTCTACAAATAGGGACTTAGTTAATCTCCACAACAGCAGAGTGAGGGAGGCATTATTATCTCCTTTTTACAAAAGAGGAAACTGAGACACGGAGATAAAAACAACTTGCCCAAAATCAGATGATTATGAAGTGATAAGAATCAGATTAAAGTCTAGGCAGTCAAAGTCCGGAACCTATACTAGATTCAACTACACTAAATGAGACACAGTGTCTGCTCCTAAGGACTTCAAAGCCTAGAAGCTACTGTAGACAAATATACTAAGAGAGCATGTTGGCATGGTAGCAAAGCTTTTAGAAAGCAGAGGCAGCACAGAGGAGGGAGGGATTAACTCTGTTGTAAAGTCCTTCAACTAGTAGGCAGCAGGATAGGGTTTAGATCTGAATCCTTGAATTTGGACTCCAGAGTCGGTGTGATCTCCATTTCATAGGGCAACTCCATGTTTGGTAGAAGAACTGGGAATTAACAGTGAGAAAACAGCAATGCACTTATAACGCCCTAGCATATGAACCAAAGGACCAAAGCTAAGTTTGTTTAAAAAGGGGAAAAACGCACTGTGAATCCTAATAGATATAAATGGAAACATAGATACAGATCTTTTGTATATGTAATGTAGAATATATAATTTAAAAGATATATATAGATAGCCACAGAACTCTTGTATATCTCAACCCAACTGTAAAGCTCTCCAGTCATTCTTGTGACTCGGGGTTTGTCAGAAAAAACAGCCAGATGTTCAGAAGTAGAAGGAGAGACTAAAGACAGGCAAACACTGAAAGGCACCGTTACAGGAGCATACATAAGAGGTGCTCAGTGCTTACACCCTAAATGAGTGATTGCTAATTGACTGATAGAAAACAGGAAAAGGAAAGGAGAAAAAAAAAAAAGATAAAAGAATTCATTCTGTTATTCACCTTTTAGCTTGCTAAAATTTTGATGAGTTATTTAAATATTTAGGATAGGACTTTTATGTCAATGATCAGAATTTTACATCCAAAGAGTCTCTAGTGGAAAACCACTTTGCTATTTCTTTGACAGTTATATAAATATAGTTACCATCTATTTACATTTCTAAGTTTTGTGGTTCAAATGGTGGCAAAAAGGACTCTATGGGAAGAAAGAAATAACTGTTTTGCCAGTATGAACTATAGTCATGTTTATATAGTCATGTTTATAAGTGTTTTTCCATCACACCATAGATCCTCAATAGATGAATGGGTGAATTTCATTTACTTCTTCCGGTGGTCTTGTTGTCACCTCAGGAATTATATACTCTTTGTAAATGAGAAAACAATGGCCCACAGAGTTTACTGAGTTGATAGTTCCACAGCTAGTAAATGATGGAGTTAGACCAGAAACCCAAATCTTTAGAATCAAGTGCAATGGAAAATGTTAGCGTAACAAAAGAGAGAGACCTTGTTTAGTCATTCAAATCCTTTGGGTGTCAAAGATTAGAAGGGATGAATAGAGACTGTTTCAAGACAGAAAATGTGAACTCCTCTGAGGCTTCCTCTGAAAAAACTGTTAAAAGTCATAAGTTTCAAAGGAAATGTCATCAGTCTTTTAAAATTGAAAAAAGGCCACAAACAAAATTATTGGCATCACCATGATTGTCTTATGTGCATGTAAAAATCAGATCACCCATCATTAAAAAGCAAGTATCAATCTTCCAATTGTTATTTATTACACTATACTAGATACTATAAAAAAAGAATTAGAGAATGTAGACACTTGAAAGTTAGGACATTAATATTACTAAGTATATTACTCATATATAATTTACTTGGTTATCAATCCTCACTTAGATGTATTTTTAAAATAATTAAGGAAAGTGCACCAGGACAGTACAAAAACACAGTAATAATACTTTCCTGCCGTTTTAATATTTAAAAGATGGTAGGAATTCTTTTTGACCAAAACAATTTGCCCTAATTTTATCCACATTAAAAAGTTTATGTCTGCTTTCTGGCCATCTTTGATACAAAATTCTCTCTGTTTTGATAGCCTTAGAAAATATGCCATTTTTACCATGACTGACATACATTTTTTGCAATCAAATTAATAAAAACTTTGAAAAAGGAAAAAAGAGAGAAGTTTAAGAAGGTTGAACCTTAGACTGGAACTTAAAATATAATCTTCAAATATCTAGGAATAACTAAAGAAAGGGTCAAGATTTCTATAGTTAAAAATTCAGTTCCTGTAAGTCTTATAAGTATGGTAGTTGTATGAGAGGTGGGCCATAAAGAAGGCAGAGCACTGAAGAACTGATGCTTTTGTACTGTGGTGTTGGAGAAGACCCTTGAGAGTCTCTTGAACTGCAAAGAGATCAAACCAGTCAATCTTAAAGGAAATCAACCCTGAATATTCATTGGAAGGACTGATGCTGAAGTGAAATCTCCAGTTATTTGGCCACCTGATGAGAAGAACTGACTCATTTGAAAAGACCCTGAAGCTGGGAAAGATTGAAGGCAGGAGGAGAAGGGGACAACAGAGGATGAGATGGTTGGATAGCATCACCGATTCAATGGACATGAACTTGGACAAACTCCAGGAGATGGTGAGGGACAGAGAAGCCTGGCATGCTGCAGTCCATGGGGTTGCAAAGAGACGGATACAACTTGGTGACTCAACAACAAATCATCTATTTACATCATTTTAAGCAAAATACCTCATGAATGTGAATTTTTCTGTTCTTAGGAAAATTATAATACAACAGCCCTGATGGTGCAAAGACAAAGCAGTGACCCCAGCTCACCTAAACACAATGCAGGAAAGAATTGCCTCATGCTACCCTGGTGGTTGTTATTACTGTTTGCAGTAGCCTTAAACTATCACCATTCCTGACAAAGCACATTTTCTTCACATATCTGAAATTGTGAGCTTTATGTGGCATTGCTAGGCTAGTCTTTTAAAATGAACTCATCTGAACTGAACAGAATAGAGAAAAAACATGGAGCCCTAACCCACTGTGATCCCACCAATGACTTTGCCAGTCAAGTTTTTTTTTAACATTCCAGGGACACGAGACAGCTGGGAGCTGCTTCTTGCCTTCTTGCTTTTTCTTGTGCTGTCTCTCTACCTGCCGTCTGCTCCCCACGCCATTGATTCTAGCCAGCTCCTGTTTATTCTTTCAGTCTAAGCTCAGCTGTCACCTCTCCGATAAGTCTTCTCTGTCCTTTTCCAGTTGAGTTGGGTGCTGCACTTCTCTGACCCCCCTCCCCATTCCCCTGGGCATTTCACATACCTCATTATAGCATCCTGACCTACTTAAGCAGATTCCCTGGAGAGACCAGGGCTTATTGAGAACAGAGACTGGGTCTTATATTTTTGTCTATCTTGCCTTAGTCCCTACCATAAAGCCTGGCACATAGGTGTTCAATAATACTTATTGAATGAATAAATGAAGATGACTACTTACTAGGCTGTAACAGAAACTGACTATCTCACAGCATTATGAGAAAACATTGAGGCTCCAAATATATTTAAATATCTATTTTTCTCAATAATATTTTGAGAGTTATTACAGTACCTCTTGCTGATTGGGAAGAAAAACAATCCATCCCTCCAGAATAAACTGGACATGGATAATTTTATCTATACCTTAAATAACACAAATGCCCATTCAGAACTGAAGTTTTGTTTTTGTTTTTTTTTTAAAGAGAATTGATTGTTTCTGGTCAAGCATCCAAAATATTCTCACTAAAAATAGAAATTTAGTTTGTGGCTAATGTCTGGGATTGATTAACAATTTTTACAAAACCTAGTATTTTAATAGTATTTATTGTTTTTCTCATAGTAAAAGTAATCCATACTCTTTAAAGTTCATGGGAAAATATAGATGAGAAAAGAAAGATTATCGACATTTTCACAATCTGGAAATAACCACTCTTTATATTCTGTTATGTGTTCTCTAAGGCATTTTTCCCTTTCCCTTTAAAAAATATATATTATATATATAGTATATTTTTATGTATCATATGTATAATTTTAAAAACAACACTGGGAACGTATTATTGTTAGATTTTGTATCTTGCTTTTTAAAACTTATTATAATTAGAATTTTCTCATGCCCTTATTATTATTTGAATATTCTTTGAACACATGATTGGTGATTACTGCTTAATATTCCAGGAATCCAGCTCTCTATACAAGGACTAATGGCCCCTTGCATGTAGTATGGACATCCACCATACCATCTCACAGCTGTCTCTGGGCACAAGAAGGAACTACTCCATTTTAATGTGGCATGATCCTCATTTAGAATAATTATAATGTTTCTTGTTGCAACCCTTAAATAAGTTCTAAAGAATTGTTTTGGATGCACACATTGAGACAACACCTTTAATAAAGACTTTCACTCATTCATCATTTATGCAATACCTGCTGTGAACAGGCATAGCCTCATATTAAGGTAAACAAACAAAAGAAATTATTTACAACTAATCTAACTTGGCTGTCTAGACATACTCGAATTTATCCCCAAACCTCCTAAGTATACCATCTGCCCAAATGTCCCTCTTGACTGCTATCCTGCTGAATGAGGTCAAGACATTTACTTTTTCTGAGTCAGCTTCCCTATATTTAAAGAATGTCTGGTGTTACCCATCCCTCCAGGAAGTATAATTCCTAACTCCTAAAACCCATAAAGTACAAATAGTTCAGTGAATCTTGCCATGCTGGCTCCTGCTAACCCTTGTAGCAGAGGACAGCACATCTGTCAACATGCTGCAAAGAGCTCTGACCTCACTGTGACCTGGCCCTGGGGGTTGCTTACAGCTCAGCAGAGAGAGAGCTGCCCCCTCGCTTACTGAGATCTGACTCAGGAAATCATCTGCATTCCCAGAAAAGTCCATTAAGAAATGTCAACATCACTATTTTAAGTCTCACTCAGCTCAAATTCCTTTGAAGAGCACCTTAGCGTAGACTTGCTGGCCTGGTTTCAAAATTCTGGAGAGGCCAGCTTAAGCATATCTTTTGTTATTAGGGATGCTGATTCTCGTACAGGATGGATTTGTGTCATCCCCATTTTGGAGAGCCCCTTCCCTTTAAAAATCCTGCTGGGTGATTTTTTTGTCTCCTTTGCTGTCTATCTCCTCCCAGTCTAGCCTGGCAGCCTATCGGGTCTCAGCTTAAGAAACTACTGGTTGTTCAGTTCAGGCAAGATGACGCCAGAATTACAAAGTCCAATCACTGATGAAATTACAAAATCCAAATGCACAGAAGTTGTTTTGGAAGGGAATTTGCTTTGAAAGGAAAGGGAAGGGAGAAAGCAACGAAAATTAATGTGCTGTGCCCGAATAGTATGTAGTTTTTAAAACATTAATTGCTATTTGTTAGAAAGGCAGTCAACTCAATTTAGCACAATGTTAATACTGTATTCTGTGTGAAAAACTTAAATTATCAAGGTCATTTATTTAGGAAGTGCTATTATAATTTAATCATTGATCTCCTAGTAGTGCTATTTTCTCAAGCAGGCATTTTACATGATAGGAATCATATAAAGCAAGGAAGGACTGGTGCTGAAGCTGAAGCTCCAATACTTTGGCCACCTGATGTGACGAGCCAACTCATTGGAAAAGACCCTGATGCAGGCAAAGATTGAGGGCAAGAGGAGAAGGGGGCAACAGAGGATGAGATGGTTGGATGGCATCACTGACTCAATGGACATGAACGTGGACAAACTCTAGGAAAAAATGGTGATGGACAGGGAAACTTGGCATGCTGCAGTTCATGTTCACAACTTTGTAACTAAACAACAACAATTAACACTTAGAATTTCAGTACATTATTTAAGTTATAATTATCCACAAGCCCCACAGATCTTATCTTTCTTCACTTTGGTGTAGCCGCTCAGGCAGAAGCCTAGAATGAACTTGAGATACTCTGCATCGTTTCAATGTGGGATCAAGAAGTGAAATGGACCAGAAGGATCTTAGTTGCTTGAAAGGCAAAATGCAGAAAACAAAACATGAACAACATGAGCTCTCTTCTAACTAGTCTTTTTTTTTTTTTTTTTCATCAGCTGAGGCTAAAGGAATTTTTATCTAGGTCTGTGGCCAAGTCAGTAAATTTGTCCACCTGCCCCAACCTTGTTTGCTAATTTTGCAACATGGTGACTATTCAAACATTTCCAGAATGCTCCATTGTATAACTGTAAAGGTGGTTTAGGCTGGATTCAAGACAGGGGGACGCCATCCATCAAGTGATTTCCTCAGCACATGTGGGTCATTGTCCTTCTCTTGGTCAGGGAATTTTTTTTTTTTTTTTCTGAACAGAAAGCAGAGCCTTTCCGTGGGGCCAGGCTGGGCAGCCTTTTGAGAACTCATATGTGAGAGGGTTCCAAATTTAGACTTTTAGAAAGTATCAGCAAATAAGGCTCTTCATAAAATCACTTGTATTATATGTGTGTTGAGGTGTTATTTTGTGAAATAGGAACATTGAAAAATGTATGACAGTTCAGAAATCCACTTTTGGATTTTTAAAAAATTTAAAAAGTATTTTTGAATCCTCTGCCAAAGAAGAATTAGAAAATTATTCATTTGTATTTCTATGTTTACAGTTAATTTGGTATGTGGCTTTTGAGGGTCATATTTACATTTTTTCTTCTTGTAGTCATTTTTTTCTGTAAGTTGAGATTAATAATTTCATAACTATGAAGAGAGAGACCTATAGCACGTCTATGTTTCCCTCTCTCTGCAGATGAATCAAAGGACCTACACTCTCAGATCACCTCCAAGATAACACGAATTCTGTAATTTGAATAATTTAGGAAGAATTATGCAACATTTCTATATGGTTTTTCTTCTTTTTTAAAAAATGTATTCATACTAAGACAGATAAGATGAAGAATTTGGAGGGCCAAAGAGTGACATCAGTAAAGATCACAAATGCTCTTTGTCCCTGGAAGCCAGAAACTCAAAAGCCAGAGAATAAATCCTAAATTAAAAAGAAGTAATCAAAGTCTTGTTTCTAATTGCAGTTATGTTAGTGTCTTCCATTTCTAGGAATGGCTTGGTCACTGTAGATGATTACCTACAATACTATAAAAAACAATTGGATTAAATCACATATGGTCTGTATTTGGAAGCACTAATATTGTAAGATGAGGACAGATCTATAATCTTGGCAACTGATCAACTGTATGCAATTTCGGGTTCACAAATCTAAAACCTAGAAATTGTAAAAGATAACTTATTGAAGAATAAGGTCTTGTAAAGACAGTATAGCAAGTGAGAGAATAAGTTTGAAATATATATATTACCATATGTAAAATAAATAGTTGGTGGGAAGTTCCTCAATCCAGAGAGCTCAACCCAGTGCTCTGTGACAACCTAGAGGTGTGGGATAGATGGGGTGGAAGGGAGGTTCAAGAGGGAGGGGATATATGTATGCTTAAGGCTGATTCACATTGTCACAAGACAGAAACTAACACAACACTGTAAAGCAATTATCTTCCAATTAAAAATAGAATAAAAAAGGACAATGTAGTACAGAAAAGTTAAAAAGAAACAGAAGCAAGGAAAAAGGTAGGTGACCTAAAGAGAAATTAAAGTAGGAGCAAAGAAAAGCACTTGAATACAGATACAAAGGCAATACAAAATTATTGAAAATTGGGTGATTTTATTTCTTAGTCATTACTGTTTCTACCCATATTCTTCCAATTTGGCTATAACCACACTGCATTTCCAAGTATTATTTTGTCCCATGACTAAAATTGGAAATTTGGTAACAATCGTGAGAACAAGATGTTATCTTTCCCTATGTCATTGCAAAATGCCATGATAGTTTGGCTAAAGAATATATATATATAGTTGACCAATTTTTAACTTTATCCATCTGGAATTTTCCCTTCAAAGACATTGATCAAGGTAGAAATTTGAAACAAGATGAGTAGTGCTTTTAAATACGGGCAAGGAAAAAAAAAATCTGATTTAATGCATGGGTATGATCTGAATCAGTTTGAGTCTGAAAGTTTGTAGTTTTACTAGATAACATATTGGGATATACATTCTAGGATCTTCTCTGTACTATTTGAAAATGAGCACCACAGATTGATGGGGTGCTGAAGTGGATGAGTTACCACCATATATTATCTTTCTCTATATAAAGAAATATAAAGGTTTCATTACAAGTTTCTTATTTCTGATAGAAGTATCACATAAAACTCACACCATGCATTGTGAGCTAGTGAAAGTGATAAATAGAAACAGTAGTACAAGGAAGAGTCAAACTACCATTGACTCCACTTCAAATCCTTTCCATTTGCCTTCTCTTCTGCCATTATTCTCAGACAGGTAAATATCACCAAAGCCAAGCCAGCAGTCAGCCTCCTCAGCATCCTTCTTGAACTCTTCTCCATCTCTACCTTATCATCCCACCTGTATCCCTCCCTGCTGATTCTATGATTTTCTTCAGAAGCTTTCAAGAGATCTTGATCACATAAATCTGAGTTCTCTAGAGTTAATGCCTTTTATAGCCTGAAGTATTCCATTCCAATCTGTTTTTCTCTGCAGCCTGTTTTCACTGTTGCCAGAATATGCTTCTAGCATTTCTACCTTTTGCATCCAAAATGCCTCTCCCTTTCATCTCTACCCATTGGAATCTCACCCAGACTTTAAGGTCCTCTGTAAGATCAGTAGGCCCCCTCAAGTCATCTTGGATGATCTTAGCCCCTGGGGACTTTTCATCTTCTAGAGTCCTGGAGTATATGATATAATTCTGCTAATATTAATCATATTGTAATCTGGAAGCTGGGTACCTCTTTAAGTGGACATATATTTCACCTTGCAAACCAACTTCCCACCTCAACTACCTCTGTCCTTGGTGGCACTTCTATGAATTCCTTATGAAAAGGATCATAATGTCTGTCATTTCATTGTTCAGACTTGCTTCATTATTCACTATCCACATATTTTTCATTTTATTCATTTTTTTAAAAGTCTGTACATATTCTGGTTCATTACCTCTTTATACACTGATGCTTGTACCAAATTAGATCCTATCAGATTATGTGGCATTTTCATGTTTTAAAAATCAAAAGAGAATAGACCTACTGTCAAATGTATATGAAATTACATTATGATATGATTTAAGAAATATTTAGAACATAAAACTATAATGCTTAAGTCTGTATTTTCCTTGTGAAAGGAAAGTTACTATGAGTTTTGTCAAGACCAAACCATACATTTCTTCATTAATCTTTGCATGTCCAAACATGTCAGATATCTAAGGGAAAAATAATTGCACATAAAAAGTTCCTAAGTCATTTTAATTTAGCCAACTTTTGTCAAGTTAGTTTTTATCTATGTATATTTGACTTTTGAGTCAATGTTAGGAAAATTTTCTGATAAGAATTTTGCAATTAGAGTAGGTTCTAAAAATATATAAAACTCTTCATAGAAGTCTCTTATGTGTACTTTTCATTTTAATCCAGCATGCTAATTTGTTATAATTACTTAGTGAACGTGAAGAACTTAAGAATTATATGGATGCCAAGACTCAAAATTTGAGAGGTAAAACTGTGTATTTATTCATTTATCTCCACCCTATTTTGCATGAAGATATACTATGAAATGAAATTGTACTATTACATGAAATTTTGCTAGAACAAAAATATTCATTTTCTAACAATTAGCACAGGTTTTTGCTTTCTTAATTTTATACTCATCTGATAAGTTTTCAAACAGAAGAAAATCTTAAGTTGGAAAGATAATAATTAAATGATGGAAATAACTTGAAAAGAAATATTCCTTAAATTTATCTGAAATTTAAATTAGTGTTGTTGTTGTTGGTCAGTTGCTCATTCATGTCCGACTTTTTGCAACCCCATGGACTGTAGCTCACCAGGCTTCCCCGTCCTTCACCATCTCCCAGAGTTTGCTCAAACTCATGTCCATTGAGTTGGTGATGTCATCCAACCATCTCGTCCCCTGTTGTCCCCTTCTCCTTCTGCCTTATATCTTTCCCAGTCTCAGGGTCTTTTCCAATGAGTCAGCTCTTTGCATCAGGTGGCCAAAGTATTGGAGCTTCAGTTGACAACAAATTAGTGTATTTGTTATCATTTTTCCCCTAGACCATAATAATTTTCATCTGATCATGGACAAAGTTACAAGGTAACTCTGAAAAATAAAGAAGCAGAACTAAAAGACAAATGAAAGTAAACATACCATGTTCAAGTTAACAGACGAAATGAGCCTATTTGAAAAGGAAAAGAGAAATGGATAATTGGACACTTTGCTTAATGTTTAATTTCTTGCATCAACCTAAGATTTTCTCAAAGAACAATGTTTAGTCATTTTTTTTTTTTTTTTCAGAAATAGGAAATTGACACAACTGTTGCAATCTAGCATCTAGCATTTCTTTTGATTGGTTACTGGAGAGCTCACTGATGTTATAAATACTAAAGAGGCAAAGAACTCTTAATTCCGGACTGATTTTTTAATCTGTTTTCTCACTTAACTTTCAGAATGTTGTCTGCTTTACATATTTTCATAACAGAATGAATTATTTGCCAGCACATTTTAACTCTTCTGATATATGGAAAGTCAAGTAGATTTTTTTGAAAGGGAGAAAATGTCTGTTTAGAATTCTCTAAAAACTCCAAGAATGTTTTGCTTACTCGGCACACTACCTTTGAAATGGTAGCAGAGTCTGAAAGGGCTTATGTTTTCCAGCCTCATGTCACCTTGAGTAACTTGGTGCTGTTGCGAGTGTCTGTTATTCTAATGTAACATTTCCGATGAATAAAATCAACGATTCCAAAGAAAATAACTCTTCTGCATTTAATACTTTCTACACTTTGATTGTAATAATTCATTAAGCAGTCTGATTCCATCATTATGGTATTACTTTAATTTGACTTCAGTTCATAAACCTCTAGAAAAATTAAGATTTCAGATTTATCAGTCAACCAAGCTGTAGAATCTTGATACAGAAAGATACCGATCAAGGTAAAGCTTTCAGTAAGTAACTATTTTGTTGTATAAAAGCCAACATTCTAAAAGCAAACAGAAATTGGTGTAACTGGTGTTTAATCCGAGTGTACAACAGTAAACTGATTTAGCTTCTCTATTTTTTTAAGAGCTGACGCAAGTTGGACAGAGGGAGGTGTTGGGGTGAGAGGTTGGTGGTGATTGGCTTGTCTAGATCACTCCCACTGGTCTTTAAATCATTGTCTAGGTCCCCAAAATTTCACATAAGTCAACTCTGCAACAGGGGTCTGCTATGCCAAACAATTCTGGAAAGATTGCACAGGACCAGATAAATAATTAAGGTAAAACTGATTTTACATGAAAACTTACAGTGTGGAAATAATGCTTCATTTCTTCTTTTTATGGTATTGATTATTTATTGCTTTTCTTATAAAAAATTGATTCAATATAATGTCAAATATTGAAATTATTTACCCAGATCCTGGGAGGAGGCTCTGGAATGAAGAGCTGACACAGTTTGTCTTAGGAAAAAGTATAACATTTTAGATGTACACTTTTAGTGTTATTAAAGACTTTCTTTATCTTAAAAACAAAAACACCCACCAAAACTCAGTTTACTCAAAAAAGGAACATCATAGCACTACAGCAGATGTGAAAGGCTAAGTGTTTGGGTGGTGTCATTTTCAAAAGAAAAAAAAAATGTTGTGTCTTAGCTTGTGTTTTTATGTAACCATTTTAGTGAAGGAGTAGTTTTACAGCAAATTTACTGGAAGAAACTGACAGATTAGTAGAATATAAGCAAAGCTTTAGAAATAGAAAGGCTGGAATCAGATATCTAAAAATTAGATCTGTACTCCTCAAATGTATTTATCAGACAGTGGGAGAATTCTCAATGTATTTTGAGCTTCTTATAGAGCATATGGTGATTATTTTAATTAAATGTCTAGGTGATAATGAAACTGTTTTATAACTCAGTGAAAAAAATATTTTAAATGATGATATACATCATATTCATGGACAATTCATTGACTAAGTTTTATTCTTGACAAACTAAAAAAATTTAGGTATGTTTCCTAGAAAAGATAGCCATTTGTTTTACAAGACAAGATCTGCCATTTTTTCAGATTTATATTTAGATAGTGTTTTGGGATTTTCTGGAAAGTCAGATTTATATTTAGATAGTGTTTTGGGATTTTCTGGAAAGTCTTTCTACTTCTAAGAATTATATTAGTAACATTTAAGTGCTGAGAAATGTAGTTTTGAGAGCTCAACTCTTGACTTTTCTTAAACCATGTTATACAGTGTGCTTTAGGGGTTATTGAAGCTATTATTTTTAATATATGAGTTAACTTTTAAAAAGTTAAATAGTTTATTTCAGAAGGAAATAAGTACCTTTGCAGGTGGTCCAGTATCTATTATATAGAATATAGACATTTAGAACTCAGTATATCCATATTTTATGATAGATTATTAAATATTACACATTAATATGGATAGCATAAGGAGTTCACTGTGTAATATTAAATATGTTACATATCAAAGTGCACTTCTGGAAACAAACTACTGTTTGGGAAAATAGGAACTTAAATTTGCAGGAATTTAAGATATTTCTTAACATTTAAGATTACTAGAGAATCTATGTCTTTTTCTAAGAGCAGAGCTATAAAATTTATAAGTAAAATGATGTATATGGATTTTATGAATAGTCCTTTATACTTCATCAAAAGGCTGCTTTAATTCTTATATTAGCAAGCATGTAATATTCTTAGCAAAGGGACAAGACCTCAACATACGGTGAATTCTTTTAACTTTCCAGTTCTCCCTTGATATTATTTCTAAGCTATGTCTAAGTAGAGGAAGGGAATGAAAATGCTAAAATATTAGGACCAGCAATACGAAGTTGTCAAGTGAGTGTGTGTATGCTTAGTCACTGGGTCATGTCTGATTCTTTGAGATTCCAGTGACTATAGCCCAGCAAGCTCCTCTGTCCATGGCATTCTCCAAGCAAGCTTCCTGGAGTGGATAGCCATTATCTTCTCCAGCGGGTCTTCCTGACCCAGGGATCAAACCTGGTCTCCTGGTTTGCAGGGAGATTCTTTACCATCTGAGCCACCAGTGAAGCCCAAGTCAAGTGAATACAGTTTTGCTATTATTGGCAGTTTCTTTTGTAAGATGTACTTCAGACTGACAGTGAATGCTTTTATGAAAGCTGATTTCTGTGAGAAATCATGCCATAGACTAATGAGTCATCTGAGTACCAACATGTGATTAGAATGACATTGTTGGGGAAATTGTTTAAGAGAATTTTACATAAAGGTAATATTAGATTCATTTCATTGTCAAATCTATATTCATTTATCCAAGATATATTTTGGATGTGGATTTAATGCAAGCTCCTTTGATGCAAGATAATTTGGCTTTTAGAAGTTGTGGTTGGTGGTGGTTTAGTCACTAAGTCATGTCCAACTCTTGTGACCCCATGAACTGAAACCTGCCAGGCTCCTCTGCCCATGGGATGTCCCAGGAAAGAATACTGGAGTGAGTTGCTGTAGGACCAGCAACTCCCTGCTCATCCAACCAAAGGGTAAAATCTGCTACCTGAACCTAGATTTCAGAGTAGATTCATCAGAACTGGACTGGCATGAAAAACAAATAGCAATGGTGGGAAATTTAGCTCCTTTTGTGCTTTCATTTATCAGGTAAAATAAATGTTTATAAATAATACTACAAAGAAATGTTATGTATAATGTTTAATAACTAAAAGTTGGATATAAGGAATCAGCTATTTAGAACATTCAGATAACGTAATATGTATGATGAAACAAAGACTTCTAAATGGTGATAGTGTTCCAAATACTTTTGTTTCAAATTTTGATTTTGCACCTTCAATGAATCAATAAAGTAAAATGGCAATGCAGAAGATCACTGGACTCAAATATCCAGTCTGTTTCGGCAAAATCTCTATTGCAGAGAAACCTAACTTTATTAGTGAGAAAGGCTAGACTATAGAAAGTTCTGTCAAATTAAATCTGGTTTTTCTTTTAGAAGAATTTTGAACATTCTTTGTACAGCAAAGCTGCTCTTCTTCTTGGGAACCAGAAGGGAACATTTCTATTTCACTTTGAAATGTTAACCTGTAAAGCTATAATAAGAACTGTACTTGCATCTATAAAGGAGGTCCTATAAAATTGCCTTGGTCTTCGAAGACTATGTCACTACGTACTGTGCTAGATAATGGAAAATATGTGTAGTCTACAAACCTGACCTTGTCCCACCTTCATGAAATCTTTTTTTGCCTAGAAGAGGAGACAGTTATTAATATTTATCAAATAGTCATGCAACTAAAAATGTAAGTTCAAAGTGTGATGAGTTTATAAGGAAGAGGAGACCATGTTCCATGGGGGAATCTAATTTAGACATGCATGGGGCCCCTCTGACCATGTGGCATTTAAAGATTTTCAGGTTCTTTTAGTTAACTGTGGGAGACACTTTGTTAAGAATGTGGGGAAGGGAATTCCAGGCAGAGGGAACAGCAGGTTAAAAAGGTCTCAAGGTGGCAATGAAGAAATGAAAGAAGTCCAGTGATCTCGTGAGTAAGGGGGCATGTGATTCAATGCAGGACTCAAGAGCTCTGTCTGGGTTAAGTTATGTAGAGCCTTGTAGCATGTTAGGAAATTTGACTTTATTCTGAAAGGTAATGAGAAAAATAATTTTGGGTTCTTCAACATGTAGTCATTTGGATTAACATAATTGTCATGGAGAGAAAAGTAAATTAATTTTAAATAAATGTTGCAAGAAAGATTGATATGGTGATAGATTAAACATGGGAGAGGGGGTACAGTATAGAGAAGGGGAAGTACCTATAATGATAACCAAATTCCTCTTTTTCTTTTAACATTTATTTTATTTATTTGGCTGCACTGGGTCTTAGTTGCGACACACAGGATTGCAGCATGTGGGATTCAGTTCCCTGACCAGGGATTGAACCCAGGCCCCCTGCATTGGGAGCACAGAGTCTTAGCCACTGGACCACCTGGGAAGTTCAGCCAGATTCCTCCAATCGTTGAGGAAAGGTGTATGGGATCTGGCTGCTTGACCCCCAAAAGCCAATAAATAGGCAGATTGGTGGAAAGGAAAGCTTGCTTTATTTCAGATGTTGGCAACTGTGATGGGGTGGGGGAGGGCGGACATCTGTCCAAAGGCCAACTCCCCGCCCCCGCCCCCACCATCCCTGAAGAGCCGGGGATTAGAGCTTTTATAGACAGAGAGAGGGAGCTTTGTGCAAAAACAACACAGTCAGCTCTGACAGTCATCTTCAAATTGATCCTTGGTGGTCTGGTCAGTCTCATCTTGGTTGTTTTAGGTACAGTTAATCTTCTTGCCTGGAAAATCCCATGGACGGAGGAGCCTGGTGGGCTGTAGTCCATGGGGTCGCGAAGAGTCAGACACGACTGAGGGACTTCCCTTTCACTTTTTACTTGCATGCTTTGGAGAAGGAAATGGCAACCCACTCCAGTGTTCTTGCCTGGAGAATCCCAGGAATGGCGGAGCCTGGTGGGCTGCCGTCTATGGACTCGCACAGAGTCGGACACGACTGAAGTGACTTAACAGCAACAGCAACAGCAGCAGCAATCTTCAGTTCCAGGGTCCGTTTGCTCCCATTTCTTTGTGGCCACTTCTCAGAATTGTGGCAGCTCATGTCTTGGGTACAGTCTAGTCATCATTTAGTTAATTCTTCCACCTGATGTTTGAGTATCTGTAAGACATATCACAGGATACGGCTCAGAATATTATCTATAGCCTTTGAGAAAGAACTGAAGGTCCTTGACTATGCTTAATGGCTACATTATTATTATTTGGTCTCCTTTGACTGTTTTCCTTTGTTTCTGCATTTCTCACTTCTCTGATTAAACTTATTCTTTAACTAAGGTTTTCCACTGGCAGAAGGCAGGCAGAGGACAAGGGGAGGAGGGCAAGGACTATCGGGTCCTGCTCTGTTTCACTGTGAGTACTTCTTATGAAGTGCCACGTACTGAGATAGGGAGCAGCAGAAGAATCTATGGCTATGAAAACTAATATATTATATATTATAGTATGAAAAGGGCTCCCCGGGTGGTTCAGACAGTAAAGAATCTGCCTGCAATGCAGGAGACCCAGGTTTGATCCCTGGGTCAGGAAGATCCCCTGGAGAAGGGAACAGCAACTCACTCCAATATTCTTGCCTGGAGTTTTCCATGGACAGAGGAGCCTGCCAGGCTACAGTCCATGAGGTCGTGAAGAGTCAGACACAACTGAGCGACTGAGCACACACACATATTATGTTATTATATTTTTCAGTCACAGCATTGTTCTTTTCTAGTGTCCCCAGGGAGTGATTCATTGATTAGTTCAATGAGTATTTATTCAGAGAAAAAAGTAAAGATTATAATATAAGAGCTTGTTCAAAAATCTGTTTTCTCTACTAAACAAAATTCATCAGGTATAGGGATTCTGTCTTATTCGTGCTTTATCTTTCATCAGATCAGATCAGTCGCTCAGTCGTGTCCGACTCTTTGTGACCCCATGAATCGCAGCACGCCAGGCCTCGCTGTCCATCACCAACTCCCGGAGGTCACTCAGACTCATATCCATCGAGTCAGTGATGCCATCCAGCCATCTCATCCTCTGTCGTCCCCTTCTCCTCCTGCCCCCAATCCCTCCCAGCATCAGGGGCTTCTCCAATGAGTCAACTCTTCGCATGAGGTGGCCAAAATACTGGAGTTTCAGCTTTAGCATCATTTCTTCCAAAGAAATCCCAGGGCTGATTTCCTTTAGAATGGACTAGTTGGATCTCCTTGCACTCCAAGGGACTCTCAAGAGTCTTCTCCAACACCACAGTTCAAAAGCATCAATTCTTTGGTTCTCAGCCTTCTTCACAGTCCAGCTCTCACATCCATACATGACCACAGGAAAGACCATAGCCTTGACTAAATGGACCTTCGTTGGCAAAGTAATGTCTCTGCTTTTGAATATGCTATCTAGGTTGGTCATAACTTTCCTTCCAAAGAGTAAGCGTCTTTTAATTTCATGGCTGCAGTCACCATCTGCAGTGTCTGGCTTCTAGTTCATTCTCAGTATTTGTTGAATAAATAAATAAATACCATCTTTATACACTTCCATGTTGATTAATCATGTGTTAAGGTTTAGCAATTATGCTGTAGTCTAAATACTTCAAAGGACCTACTTTGTACAGCAGGCAAATGACTCAGTGTATCTAGTTTCTTGTAATGTTCTAATTCTTTTAAAGTTATATTTTTGCTGTTGTTCCCTTAAAATAGATCAGTAATAGAATCTTCAGAGCTAAAGATATGAGCTGTGAAACTGTGTTCCAATTTTGGTGAGAAAATGTCCCTTGACCAGGACCAAAATTAGGATTAGGGGCCATTCTTCATGCAATCTGTCTTATCAGGCAAATGGCCTGAGGTGGTAGAGAACTCAGGGGGACCCAGAAACAGAAAGGAGGCCAGAATACCTAGAACAGTGGGTCAGAAGAGTGTGGAAGAAGTGAAATCAGAAGTAGAGGGACCATGTGGAACTTTGTGGGCATGTGAAGAATTTTATATTTTATCCTAAGAGTAAAGGGAAGACAATAGAGGATTTTATGCCAATAAACAACATGATCTAAATTTTGTTTTTAAAAGATCAATATGACTATTTGTAGAAAATGAATGAAGAGGGGGAAGGTAGGCAAGAAAGGATGAAGGTATCAATTATGACTGTTGCAATTGACAATGTAAGAAAGTTTGGACAAAATCGATTGTGGAAGCAATAGAAGGAAGTGGACTAATTTGAGAAATACTTTAATTGTTGCAAAATCAACTAGACTTTAGAAAGGAATAAATGTTAAGGATACAAAGTTAGAAGACTGATATTTTTGATGTGAAGATCTGGATAAATGGTGACAACATTCTTTGGATTGGAAATATTGGAAGAAGGAGGAACTGTCACAAGTTAGATTTTAGGCACATTGAATTTGTTTGATTTTTTTTAATTAAATCTTATTTTGCTTAACTTTACAATATTGTATTGCTTTTGCCATACATCAAAATAAATCCGCCACAAGTATATATGTGTTCCCCATCCTGAACCCTCCTCCCTCCTCCCTCCCCATACCATCCCTCTGGGTCGTTCCAGTGCACCAGCCCCAGGCATCTGTTATCAGGCATCGTACCTGGACTGGCGACTCATTTCAGATATGATATTATACATATTTCAATGCTATTCTCCCAAATCATCCCACCCTCTCCCTAGATTTTAGGCACATTGAATTTGAACTGCCCAACACAAATGTATACACATCAAAGCACTGGACACATGCAACTGGAGGTCAGAATGAAGGCCTGGGCCAGAACTGTGACTTGAGAGTCCATGGTTTATGATGCCTTGGAAGTAGATTCGAACAAGGGGGAGTTTAGGACCTATCCTGGAGGAATTCAAGCAAAGAAACTTCAAATGAAATGATCCTTCTTAAAGGAACAAAATCACAAGAGATCTGTAAAATGATAAAACTCAACATTCAAAAAACTAAGACCATTGCATTCACTTCCAACACTTAATGGCAAGTAGATGGGGAATTAATGGAAACAGTGAGAGACTTTATTTGAAGGGGCTCCAAAATCCGTATAGATGGTGACTGCAGCTGTGAAATTAAAAAAAGTTTGTTCCTTGAGAGAAAAGCTATGACCAACCTAGACAGAATATTAAAAAGCAGAAACATTACTTTGCCGACAAAGGTTTGTCTAGTCAAAGCTATGGTTTTTCCAGTAGTCATGTATAGATGTGAGAGTTGGACTATAAAGAAAGCTGAGCGCCGAAGAATTGATGTTTTTGAACTGTGGTGTTGGATAAGACTCTTGAGAATCTCTTGGACTGCAAGGAGATCAAGCCAGTTAATTCTAAAGGAAATCAGTCCTGAATATTCATTGGAAGGACTAATTCTGAAACTGAAACTCCAACACTTTGGCCACCTGATGCGAAGAACTGACTCATTTGAAAAGACCCTAATGCTGGGAAAGATTGAAGGCAGGAGGAGAAGGGGATGACAGAGGATGAGATGGTTGGATGGCATCATTGACTCGATGGACATGAGTTTGAGTAAGCCCCGGGAATTGGTGGTGGACAGGGAGGCCTGGCGTGATGCAGTCCATGGGGTTGCAGAGTCGGACATGACTGAGTGACTGAACTGAACTGATCAGCAACAAATGGAAGTTTTAAGAATTCCTACAAGCCAGGAAGCAGATAGGGGTGGAAAACCTGTGAAAGAGAAAAGGAACCAAGGTACACCAGGTAATTGGGCTTTTTCCAGAGGCAGTCCAGTAGGAGTTCCAAGTTAAGTCAATATACACAAAGAGGAGGCATGATTCATGAGCAACCAATGACCACGTGTTCACCAAGGAACTTTGGTTTGGACTCTTCACCTGTTTGGGCTGCCTCTTTTGGTCAAAAAAATAAGGCTGCAATTTTGTCTGTAAAGAGAGCCTAAGAATGGACTCTATAATAGAAAATTAACACCTCCACAGCAGGCAAAGAGAGATAACAAGCAAAAATGGAAGCTCCACCCAGAGGAAAATACATCATTGCATTTTGCTCCCTGAGAAACCTTGTCTACAGTGCCAGCTATGTCTGGGAGTGGAGTCCTGCAGTTGCTCTGCAGACAGACTGGCTGCATAGATGCCACTTACCCAGACCTGTTGTTTGCTGTTTAGCCACTAAGTCGTGTCCAACTCTTGAAACCCTGTGGACTGCAGCCTGCCAGGCTCCTCTGTCCATGAGATTTCCCAGGCATCCCCTTCTCCAGGCGATCTTCTTCACCCAGAGATCAAACCTGAAACTCCTGCATTTGCAGGCAGAGTCTTACAGGGGACCTACAAGGGAGCAGTCCATCAGTGGAATGAGCCTGTAAGATTTCAGAGAAACCCCAAGTACTAGCTTTCTAAGTTAACCAATATACTCTTCATTCATAAATATGAACAGATAACCTAGGATCATGAAGAATTTCAGGAAAGTCAGGCAAATGGAAGAGAAGAGCCAAGATGAACAAACAATAATTCCAGGAAAAAATACATAATTTAGGGAACAACAAGAGCTTTTGGAAACTTGAAATCAATAGCCTTAGAAAGATTTGTGTAAATACTGCATCTATAAAATGAACAAAAGAGATAGCATGAAAAAAGAAGAGAATAAACAAATGATCAGAAATTAAAAACATGATGGTGAAAAATAATTAGCTGACAGGTTGAAAAAGAAAATGGGTACAGCTTAAAAGTAAACAATGGTTTTCTACTCTACCCCCAATACTTTCTTCTGGTACCAAAAGTGTGAGTTTTTCCCATACCAGCCAATTCTCACACACCAGCAGGGAGTCCTACAATTTAGTCGATTCTGGCACTGGTTCCTGGAGTTAGCATCAGATCCCACATATTAAGGGCTCAGTCCTACAAGACTGCCTCCACTTCAGATGCAATGGCAAGTTCAGACCTTCTGTACTTCTGACCAGTCAGCTATAAATCAGATTTAATCATTTTCTAGAATCACTCACAGAACTCAGGAAGACAGTTTGCTTACTAGATTACTGGTTTATTATAAAAGGATATAATTCAGGGACTGCCAGATGGCAGAGATGCACAGGACAAAGTATGAGGAAAGGGACTCGGAACTTTCATGCCCTCTCCTTGTGGACCACTCTCCCAGCACCTGTATGATAACCACTCCAGAGGCTCTTCAAACCCCTTCGGTTATGGTGTTTAATATCTAGACATGACTAAATAATTGGCCATATGTGATTGACTCAGCCCACACCCTCTCTCCTCTCTCAGTTGATTGGAAGTAGGGTTGGAAGTTCCAGCTCTCTAATCATTTGGTTGGTTTCCCTAGCAGCCAGCCTCCATCCCAAGGGCTTTACAAAAGCCACTTCATTATCATAAACTTAGGTGTGGTTAATAGGGTCTTGTTATGAATAACAACAACATCAATAACAACAAAAACATCTTTATCATTCCAGAACTATTTCAGGAACTGGGTACGAAACCCAAATATTAGTTATGTAATTACATTTGGAGCTTTGTGCCAGAAATGGGAATGCAGACCAAATGTATATAATTATGTCACAGTGTTACACAGCTGAAAATCAAATCTGTTATTCTGGAAATTGAGGAACTATCTCTGAACATTGAGTAACAAAATGGGAAATAAAGAGAAAATCTTGGCAATAGAGATAAAGAGGGCCAGTACATAACTAATACAAGTTTCAAAGGAGGGGAAACATTTTAAAATGGTAGAACATTTTTATGAGAAGAAAGATACAAGTCTCTTAAATGAATGGGCTCTGCACATGTGGATTAAGATGAATTTTTAAAACTACTTATATCTAGTTACATCCTGGAGAAATTTCAGATTTTGTTAAAGAGTAAAATTCTAAAACCTTTCAGAAGGAGAAAAAAAAAAAAAAAAAAAAACCCAAAGAGATGAAAATCTGATTCATCAGAGGAAACTGGAAGTCAAGAGACAAAGGTTTTCAACCTTGTAAAGGAAAATGATTTTGAATCTAGAATTCAAACAATCAAAAAAGTTTGAGAATAAAGTAAAGACATTTTCCATCATGAAACAACTCAGGAATTCTATTTCTGGACCTATTGTGTGAAAAAGTTATTCAAGGGAGTATTTCAGCACAATGCAAAATGAATTGAAGAAAGGAGATAGCTTGGCATTCAAGAAACATGGGCAGCTGAATAAGACCCAGAAGAGGGAGGAGGAAGCCCTTCAGAAAGTAAAAGAGTGTGGATAATTTGCTTCCAAAATTCTGGTGCATGCCTGCTAAGTCGTTTTAGTCGTGTCTGACTCTTTGCGACCCCATGGATTGTAGGCCACCAGGCTCCTCTGTGCATGGGATTCTCCAGGCAAGAGTACTAGAGTGGGTTGCCACGCTCTTCTCCAGGGGATCTTCCCAATCCATGGATTGAACCTATGTCTCTTATGTCCCCTGCACTGGCAGGCAGGTTCTTCACCACTAGCACCACCTGGAAAGTGAAAGTTGTAGAAGTATAGGATTATATTGCCTTTATTATGTAGTCAAATATACCACTTGGTTCTTTGCGCATACTATTTACACAATTGTAATGTTGTAAATTCTTTGGCATTGCCTTTCTTTGGGATTGGAATGAAAACTGACCTTTTTACAGTCCTGTGGCCACTGCTGAGTGTTGCCAACAAAGGTCCATCTAGTCAAGGCTATGGTTTTTCCAGTGGTCATGTATGGATGTGAGAGTTGGACTGTGAAGAAAGCTGAACGCCGAAGAATTGATGCTTTTGAAGTGTGGTGTTGGAGAAGACTCTTGAGAGTCCCTTGGACTGCAAGGAGATCCAACCAGTCCATCCTAAAGGAGATCAGTCCTGGGTGTTCTTTGGAAGGAATGATGCTAAGGCTGAAACTCCAGTACTTTGGCCACCTCATGCGAAGAGTTGACTCATTGGAAAAGCCCCTGATGCTGGGAGGGATTGGGGGCAGGAGGAAAAGGGGATGACAGAGGATGAGATAGCTGGATGGCATCACCGACTCGATGGACTTGAGTTTGAGTGAATTCCGGGAGATGGTGATGGACCGGGAGGTCTGGCGTGCTGCAACTCATGGGGTCACAAAGAGTCGGACACAACTGAGAGACTGAACTGAACTGAACTGAACTGAATGTTGTAAATTACAGCACAGCAATGTTGTAAATGCTGATTTTGTAGGTAAATTATAAGAGATTTGTTTTACAGAATAGATGACATTATCATGAATCTCAACATTGTAGAAGTATTTCATGAGCTGAAGCAATTAGGAGTGTGGAGCAAGCAATCAGGAGTATAGATAGAAGTATGTTAATTTCCTTATCTTTTCTAAGTGTCAGTTTAGAGTTGATAAACCAAGTCAGAGAGGTTTTAGTGAATAGTTTAAATTTAGAATGACTAACTTTAAATGAAGAAGTAAAAACAGTAACTGTCATTAATGATTGCTATTGGGAAGTGAAACTGATACTGTGTGATACTGTGGGATGTTGAGACAAGTTTGTACTCAGTTAATACAAGTTTCTACTTTTTCTTTTAATTGTATGCTTCGCTCTGGTGCTTAAAAGATTTCTCTCTTTATCTTTGATGTTATATACTTACACTACCTTTTATTAATGAAAATATTCATTTTTTTTCCTCCTGCTGGAAGTACTCTGTGGTTTTTTTGAATCCTGAGAACTTCTCTCTTCCTTTAGTTCTCAACAATTCTTTGTCCTTTTTGTCTCTCATCTCACAATTCTTTCATATTAGAATAACTATTTAGACATGTTTAACTTTTTACCTCTGTTTTTCTTCCCCATGTCTCTTAACTTCATATTTTTCTTTCTTTCTTTGTGGTATAATTTGAGTGATTTCCACCAATCTATCTTCCAGTTTCATTATTCTCCCTCCAGCTGAGTTTTTTTAACTATGATTATATATTTTATTTTTAGAATTATTTTTGTCTTTTTCTCAAACCAGTCTGATCTATTGTGTTCATAATCTGTAGATGTTATTTCTTATTTAGAATCTTTTATTACTTTTTATTATATTAATTTTATAGTCCATATTATTTTTTATTTTATCATAAAGTTTGTTTTAAATTACTTTGCAGTTTGTAGTCACTCAGGTGTGAATTATTACTTCTTGTGCCTCCTGACTCTCCTAGTGAGTTTCAGTTTCCATATGCGATTTGCAACTTTTGTGATTTGGAGTATGAAATCGTCTTGATCGAGGGTTGTCCTCCACAGATGGGCTGCTGCAGCGCTGGATTTATGGAGTCATCCTCATGTGCCTGTTTCTTATTTGCCAGGGAATTGATGGATTCCATGCATACTGGAGCAATTTTTATCTTAGTTTCTCTGTTCAGGATTTCCTTACCAAATGGTAGTATATGTTTCAGAACCACACCTTCCAAGAACGATAGGATTTTTCCCAATATATTAATTCAATAAGAATTGAATGAAACTAATGTAAAAATTTCAGAATAACATTAATGAATTCATAGCAATTTTTTTGCACAGTAGCAGTCCACTGCTTTTCACTTAATTGAGGTAAATGAGGTTAAAAAAGTTAAATGTGCTGAGATCCTGTGAATTAAAGGCAGATCAGATCAGATCAGTCGCTCAGTCGTGTCCGACTCTTTGTGACCCTATGAACCACAGCACGCCAGGCCTCCCTGTCCATCACCAACTCCCAGAGGTCACTCAGACTCATATCCATCGAGTCAGTGATGCCATCCAGCCATCTCATCCTCTGTCGTCCCCTTCTCCTCCTGCCCTCAATCCCTCCCAGCATCAGAGTCTTCTCCAATGAGTCAACTCTTCGCATGAGGTGGCCAAAATACTGGAGTTTCAGCTTTAGCATCATTCCTTCCAAAGAAATCCCACGGCTGATGTCCTTCAGAATGGACTGGTTGGATCTCCTTGCAGTCCAAGGGACTCTCAAGAGTCTTCTCCAACACCACAGTTCAAAAGCATCAATTCTTCGGCGCTCAGCCTTCTTCACAGTCCAGCTCCCACATCCATACATGACCACAGGAAAGACCATAGCCTTGACTAGGCGAACCTTTGTTGGCAAAGTGATGTCTCTGCTTTTGAATATGCTATCTAGGTTGGTCATAACTTTCCTTCCAAGGAGTAAGCGTCTTTTAATTTCATGGCTGCAGTCACCATCTACAGTGATTTTGGAGCCCAGAAAAATAAAGTCTGACAGTGTTTCCACTGTTTCTCCATCTATTTCCCATGTAGTGATGGGACCAGATGCCGTGATCTTCGTTTTCTGAATGTTGAGCTTTAAGCCAACCTTTTCACTCTCCACTTTCACTTTCATCAAGAGGCTTTTAGTTCCTCTTCACTTTCTGCCATAAGGGTGGTATCATCTGCATATCTGAGGTTATTGATATTTCTCCCGGCAATCTTGATTCCAGCTTGTGTTTCTTCCAGTCCAGCATTTCTCATGATGTACTCTGCATATAAGTTAAATAAACATGGTGACAATACACAGCCTTGACGTTCTCCTTTTCCTATTTGGAACCAGTCTGTTGTTCCATGACCAGTTCTAACTGTTGCTTCCTGACCTGCATACAGATTTCTCAAGAGGCAGATCAGGTGGTCTGGTATTCCCATCTCTTTCAGAACTTTCCACAGTTTATTGTGATCTACACAGTCAAAGGCTTTGGCATAGTCAATAAAGCAGAAATAGATGTTTTTCTGGAACTCTCTTGCTTTTTCGATGATCCAGCGGATGTTGGAAATTTGATCTCTGGTTCCTCTGCCTTTTCTGAAACCAGCTTGAATATCAGGAAGTTCACGGTTCACATATTGCTGAAGCCTGGCTTGGAGAATTTTGAGCATTACTTTACTAGCGTGTGAGATGAGTGCAATTGTGTGGTAGTTTGAACACTCTGTGGCATTGCCTTTCTTTGGGATTGGGATGAAAACTGACCTTTTCCAATCTTGTGGCCACTGCTGAGTTTTCCAAATTTGCTGGCATATTGAGTGCAGGACTTTCACAGCATCATCTTTCAGGATTTGGAGTAGCTCCACTGGAATTCCATCACCTCCACTAGCTTTGTTCGTAGTGATGCTTTCTAAGGCCCACTTGACTTCACATTCCAGGATGTCTGGCTCTAGGTCAGTGATCACACCATCATGATTATCTGGGTCGTGAAGCTCTTTTTTGTACAGTTCTTCTGTGTATTCTTGCCACCTCTTCTTAATATCTTCTGCTTCTGTTAGGTCCATACCATTTCTGTCCTTCATCGAGCCCATCTTTGCATGAAATGTTCCTTTGGTATCTCTGATTTTCTTGAATAGATCCTTAGTCTT
This sequence comes from Tragelaphus eurycerus, assembly GCA_935064755.1. Lineage (NCBI taxonomy): Eukaryota > Metazoa > Chordata > Mammalia > Artiodactyla > Bovidae > Tragelaphus > Tragelaphus eurycerus. The sequence continues at coordinate 22,667,216 of CAKXYN010000010.1, read as the reverse complement.
TCCCATTCTGTTGTTTTCCTCTATTTCTTTGCATCGATCGCTGAAGAAGGCTTTCTTATCTCTTCTTGCTGTTCTTTGGAACTCTGCATTCAGATGTTTATATTTTTCCTTTTCTCCTTTGCTTTTCGCTTCTCTTCTTTTCACAGCTATTTGCAAGGCCTCCTCAGACAGCCATTTTGCTTTTTTGCATTTCTTTTCCATGGGGATGGTCTTGATCCCTGTCTCCTGTACAATGTCACGAACCTCATTCCATAGTTCATCAGGCACTCTATTTATCAGATCTAGGCCCTTAAATCTATTTCTCACTTCCACTGTATAATCATAAGGGATTTGATTTAGGTCATACCTGAATGGTCTAGTGATTTTCCCTACTTTCTTCAATTTAAGTCTGAATTTGGCAATAAGGAGTTCATGGTTCAAGCCACAGTCAGAGCAAATCCTAAAAGCTCAATCCCTTTCTTGTTAAAATGCGTTTCAACTTTGTATAGATGGTGACTGAGGCTGATTCAGAGATAAACTTGTACTTTTGTTACTGTCCTTAACTTTGGTTTCATGATCCAAGTGCCTGAAACGTGGCTCCCTGAGCCTGGCTCTACCTTGTGTTGCATGTTATCAAGTATTTTGATGGTGTTAATTCTTTCTTGCCTGATTAACAGATTAAAGCAAAATTAACACAGTCATTTTCTGTGTTACTGTTGGTGGAGACACTGGTAGATTCTACCTTGGCAGATCTTTCTTTATCAATAGTTTACCATTGTCACTCATGTAAGTCATACAATTTGCTAACAAATACCTAAAGTTTCTTGAAGACTGCTACCATGTCTTAAGATTCATGTTTTTCTTCCTACAGTGACTATCAAAGCCCCTGCCATTGAAAAAACATTCTATAAATACCAGCTAATTTGGCAGTTTATTAAGAATTTTCCTTTTTCTCTTTCGTTTTCTTTTTCTTTTTTTGGTATTGGGTAATGGAAACTTTGGAGACATACTTTATGAATTTTTCAGGAATTTATTTACTTTTCATGTTTTTACAGAGAACATACACAAGTAGGTGGTTTGGATTTATTGATCTAGTTTAAAGAAATTTATAAAGATTTATTTTGTGTTCTGTTTGCAGAACAGAGTGTTCTGAACATAACACCAAATAGAAGAGCCTCAAGCTGAAGGTACAGTATCTTGTTTACACTGAAGGAGCTTGTGTGTGGACAAGAAAGTGCTGACAACTCAAATGGATCCCATGGAACTGAGCAATGTCAACATCGAGCCTGATGATGAGAGCATCAGTGGAGAAAGTGTTCAAGATAGCTACACTGGGATGGGAAATTTAGAAAAGGCAGCGATGAGCAGGTATGGGGTTAAAATGATCAGGCTCCATGGAAAAATGAGAGGTTTATGGATGTGGAAAACAAAACTTTTGTTGGGAAGAACTGAATGTATTACCTATTTGAGAGCTAACAATGATGTTGATGTTAATACATCAACTCTCTAATCCTGAAGTACACATTGGTATATCATTATTGTACGTCCGTCCTTTGTATGATGACTTTAAAATTGCAGTTACAGTGTTCTTGTTCCTATTAATAATATATAATAATTTAAATTATAATTAACACACCATTTCTCTTACCTTTTGGGTTATTCTCTCAGGTTCCTCTTCTGACTGCTCTCTTAGGTGTTTCTACATCTCCAGAGTTCTGCTGAGATTCTTCTCTGGCTAAAAGTGTTCTTTGAGCAAGCTTATTCACAGCCGTCATGGCTTCACCCACTGAACATATGCCTCATTTCAGCCTGTTAAACTTCTCAACTGGATTTCAGATCATCATATCCAACTGTTTACTACGCATCTCTACTGGATGATTCATGTGTCTGAATCACCTCCTTGATTAAGTTACACTTGTGATGTCTAATATTGAACTCTTGTCATCCTCTTCAAAATTTTCCCTTCTTCTAGCAATTTCATCTTGGTGAAAGTCATCAGCATCATTCAACAACTCAATCAAAGGGCCTTTGGTATCAACTTTGACTCATCCCTTCTGCCGAACTGCATGTACAATGTTTGACTACATCCAGTTGCTTCTGCCTCATTAATGTTTCAAGTCCACCCACTTGTCTATATCCCTTCTATTGCCATCTTGCTTTTGTCCCTCATCATCTGTCACTCATCCACTAGAACAGCCCTTATTAGTCCCCATCTTACAATTTACTCACTTCCAACTAGCCCTCCACATTCCTTGCAAAAGTAATCTTTTACAATTTCAAATGGCCTCATGTCCTATCCTAAGGTATACCCTTTCAGTGCTTCCTTAGTAGCTATGAGAGAAAGATTATACTACACATTGCTTGGCATATGAGGCCTTTCATGATCTAGCCCTCACCTAGCTCTCCTCTTCATCCCTTGCCCTGTTCCCTGTTTATGTGCTGACTTCTAGCCTTGTTGAGCCACTCAAAATTCCCGTTCCTTCATTCGCTCTGCTCTGTCTGCCTGGAATGCCTCAATTTAAGTATTACCCACTCACCTTCCCCCTTTTTCTCTACTGGCTGCACTTTCTTCAAGACTCAGCTCAATATCAGGTCTCCTACGAAGCCATCCCCCAGTTAGAAGTGATCACCTGCTCTGTGCACCTTCTCCCTACCCAGATGTTCGTGATGCCACTACACCAGGTTAATGGCACTGCCTGGAACAGAGTAGCTGCACAACTGTTATTTGATAAGTTTAGTAACTTCTTACAAAATATTATATGACACAAATTATTCATGATTTAAGATATTCAGAAGTGAATTTTTTATTAAATCTAGGTCTGGAGTACAGAATATTATCCTCTAATCAGGACGTCTTACTGCATTCACAACACCCAGGAAGGGTGTCAGGAGGAAGCACTCTTCTTCCTCCAGGAAGCCAGCTCAGTAAACATTAGTGTTGTGGGATAAGAGAGGCCATGGAGATGTCAACACGACTCTTTGTAGGTTGGCTGACTCTTTTTTTTTTCAGCATAATATATTTTAAAATTTTTAATTAGAAGATATTTTACAGTATCATGGTTGTTTCTACCATACATCAATATGAATCAGCCCTGGGTATACATGTGTCCCCTCCCTCTTGAAACCCTTCCCACCTCCTTCCCCATCCCATCCCTCTGGGTTGTCACAGAACACCGGCTTTGGGTTCCCTGTGTCATACAGCAAATTCCCACTGGCCATCTATTTTTTATATGGTAATATACAGGTTTCAGTGATACTCTCTCCATTCATCTCACACTCTCCTTCCCGCACTGTGTCCAAAACTCTGTTCTTTATGTCTGTGTCTCCTTTGTTCTCTAACAAGTAAGTTCATCAGTATTATCTTTCTAAATTCCATATGTGTGTGCACACTAAGTCACTTCAGTCATGTCTAACTCTTTGTGACCCTATGGACTATAGTCCACCAGGCTCCTCTGTTCATGGGATTCTCCAGGCAGGAATAGTGGAGTGGGTTTCTGTGCCCTCCTCCAGGGGATCCTCATGACCCAGGGATCATACCCAAGTCTCCTGTGTCTCCCGCATTGGGAGGTGGGTTTTTTACCACTAGTATCACATAGGAAGCCGAGATTCCATATATATGTATATGTATGTTTGTATACAATATTTGTCTTTCTCTTTCTGACTTACCCTTGAGAAGGCACAACATGGTAGAACCAGGGCTTTGGAATTAGCAGAGGAGTCATCTGACTTTGGAGAAGATATTTATCTTCTTTGAGCTTCAGTGGAAAATGCAAAGTGGCAAGCCAACACCTGCTTTGCTGAGGATTAAATGAGCACCTTTGAGGTAGATGATGCTCAGAGACTGTTGTTTTTTTCCCCTCCATTTCATTACTCAGGAAATTGATCAAATCCAAGGGCTCTTTTGTTTCTGAGAAAGGTGCATACAGATATGAGCTCTGTGGAAGTGGCAGAGCTGAGAGGGACAGGGTCCTAAGAAGAGTCCTACAGAGTCATTAGATTTGGTCTTCTGAAAGCCGGCATGAAAAGAGCAAGAATGCTTTGGTCAGCTTCAGACAGTGTGTTCTGGAATACTTACAAGGACTTAGCTTGTAAGTCCTGACTCTAGTGGGTCATTATTTTGCAATTTTATGACCATTTTTAAAAGATAGGCTTATTTATGTTTGGTTTGATCTCTTAAATGTAAATTTTGGGGGAAATTCAACATAATACATTTATTTGGAATCATTATACTTATGTTTTCAATATATGCTGGGCTTGATATTAAATTACTGAAGATGCTGGGGACATTTCTCATATATTTTATACAATCTTGACATGTTTTATGACTACAATTCATCTCATGCCAAAATAAGAACATGCAAATGCCTCAAAAGAGAAAGTCTAATGATTGGGGAGAATAGCATTGAAATATGTATAACATCATATCTGAAATGAGTGAGTCCAGGTATGATGCCCTATAACGGAAGCCTGGGATTAGAGCACTGGGATGACCTGGAGGGAGGGTGTGGGAAGAGGGGAGGGAGGAGGGTTCAGGATGGGGAACACGTGTATACTGGTGGCGGATCCATCTCGATGTATAGTAAAAGCAATACAATATTGTAAAGTTAAGCAAAAAATAAAATAAAATAAAAAAAATAAAAAATAAAAAAAATAATAATGCTATGATTTATGTCAAAAAAAAAAAAAAGAGAAAGTCTATTTACTTTTACATCTAAAACTTTAAAATTACTCATGGGCTAAAGGATTCTAGCTTATTGATTAAGGTTAAAATTAGAATGTTGGATATTCCAGAGTTTAAATCTAGATGACATCTTTGTTTTTATTATCATTAGTCCCATCTGGAGCTCTGTTTCATCTTATCTTTTCCGTTTCCAGCTATGAACACTATGTACCAGTCTCTGCATAGCAAGTATATTAACTACAGATTATTAAAATAAAGCACAAAAGGGAGGAAGGAGTACAGCGATGGAGGAAGACAGCCTCTTAGGGCATTATTCTTTCTTCAAGATACAGGAGAAAAATGACAGGAAAAATTCCTAACTTGTACAGCACGTGGTTCAAGAAAAGTCACTTCCTGGGTTTTAGAAAAGCGTGTGAAACTTTGTGATTTTGTCTTCGTGATCTGTCTAGTTCTATCTGCGCTTTATATTGTTCTCTGTTTTCAAAAAGTAGCCTTCTTGTCCCTCTTTCTCATAAGATATTTTCAGGCTTAACTTCTAAGAGATAATTTGCACAGATCTATAATAATTATTTTACCTTTTTTATTTCTAAGGGTTACTTAAAAAAAAACACTCCAATCATTTTATCTTACTCTCTTATGCAAGAAATGCCTTAAAAGTTGCAATTTATCTAATAATGAAGCACTTTAAAAAAGCATGCATATTTGAGTATTTCCTATAATCAAAAGCCTCTGTGACATTTTCCAGTATCAAAATGCAGTGGTGGCAGCTGAACTCATTAGTCAAACGTTCAGAAATGTGACTGGTACTAGCTCCATATCCTCAAATCTTCACGTCCTCATATGCTTCATATCTCTGGCATTCCGCTTCAGTTGCCAACCAGTGCTGTCGTGGGCTGTGCAGTTTCTAGCCTGTACCAAGTAGACCACTATCCCAGTGTTTTGTGGATTTGTGCTTACTCAGTGTCTTCAGTCATATCTGACTCTTTGCGACCCTATGGACTGTAGCCTTCCAGGCTCCTCAGTCCTTGGGATTCTCCCGACAAGAATACTAAAGTTGCCATGCCCTTTTCCAGGGGATCTTCCCAATCCAGGGTTTGAACCCACATCTCATGCAATCCAGGCAGATTCTTTACTGACTGAGCCACCAGGGAAGCCTTGCTCTGTGTGAACAGTGATGTCTTAAAGTCCTGCTCTTTAATCCTGCATCTTACAGCCCTCTCAACTCTTCTGCTAATTCATTGCGTTTCTTTAAAAGGTTTTCTTAGTTTCATTCATTAATTGTCTAACACAACCAAGTACATTTTCAGTGTAATTAAAATACACATTCTTGCACACAACCAAACACAGCACAGAGCTACCATTGAACTCCTTTCCAGCAAGAGATATGCATATTAAATGTGGAATCAAAAAAGAAGAAAATGCCAGCTAAGGGCTCTGTCTAGGGTTGCATGGTGCTGTAGGAGACCCTAGACTTGGGATCTGGTGGGGCTGGACATGCTGTCTTACTCTTCTGAGCCATAGTTGCTTCATATCAGACATGGAAGTTTCCCTTATGAGGACATTTGAGCATGAAGAGAGATGAGATCACAGTGCCAAAGCACTTAATAAATACTTATTGAATTAATAAGATCCTGTGGTCATGGTGTATTAACAGTTGAGAAAACGCAGTCACTGCTCCATCCCTTTTCTTTGGGAGAGAAAGGGAATTAGCTCTAATTATTCTATTTTTTGCATAGTCAATGTGGGAGGAAAAATGTGGCTTTAAAAATATTTCAACTAAAAAGTATTTTATTCCTCCAGAGCTTTCCCCCTCTTTCCCAAAGTATACTCATGAATAGGGCTCAGTCCTTTTTTCTGGAAGGAACACTAGTATGAAGAGGAGAAGAGAAAAATAAAAGCTTTAAGTGTCTTGTTTTCCTCCCCTGATTAAGTGACTTAGATCACCTGAAACATAAATATAAATCAGAGCATTTACTAGCTGTTTTTACTGTCTTCTTTTCCTTTGTGTGTATGTTCAGTCAGTTTACTAATGAAGATGCTGAAAGTCAGAAATTCCTGACAAATGGATTTTTGGGGAAAAAGAAGTTGGCAGATTATGACGATGAGCATGTAAGTGATTCTCTGCTTTCCGCAGTAAACAGGACTTGAGGATGTCTGATCTACCTGGGTCTCTGCAGGAAAGCAATGTGACTGAAATTTTCCAAGCCTTGATCAGCACATTCTCTGTTTATTCAGGCCCTTACTGGAATAAGGGCTTGTTTTTCCTGTTCGCCATATGGCTGCATAAATCATTTATGAAATTTATTTGTTTTTTGGAGAAATCATTCTAACTCAAATGTGATCTGCAGTCGTACATGTTTTCCCTTCTTTCTATTATTCAATCTGTATTTTTTTATTTTTACTGAGACCTCTGCTGAAATCAAGTACCACATTCCACTGAAAATTACATGCTTTTACTGAAGTTGAGTCATGGTTTTATTTGCTGTGATTTTACTTTAATCTTCAATTTTTGGTGGTAGTCTCTTCCACAAAAAGATGATATAGGATAAGAATAATCCAACAAAGGTTCATCCTTTGGTGGCTATTTCCTTATCATGCATCCCTTTTTCTTCAAGCATCCTGGGACCACCTCCTTTGGAATGTCTTCATTCAACCTGAGTAATGCCATCATGGGCAGTGGAATCCTGGGCCTGTCCTATGCCATGGCCAACACAGGGATCATACTTTTCATGTAAGTGCCTGGACATATGTACACTCAGTTTAAAGCCTGTGCATATCTGGTGCTCTTTCAATTAACACAATTTGATCTTTGTGAATAAGAATCATCTGAGAAAGTATTAGCATATTCTCTTTTTGAAACAAAACAGCAATGAGAAATAATCAGAGCAATCTAATCCTGGTGCTTGTTCAACCAGCCATCTCTATTCAAATGGCAGAAAGTTTATATGTTTGAGCCCCCTTCCCCCAAAGTGCTAGAACAGCCCTACCAGTCCAAAGTTATTCATTGTAAAGTAATTTGGTGTTTAATAGTTTTAAAGATCTTTCCCAGTAGCAAATCTGACTTTATCACACTCAGGAAAAACATCCCTTCCCAAACTGGACCTGCAGGGTCCTGTGTGCCTAGATCCCATCTCAAGTCCCATCATCTGTTGCTCTATATGCCAGATACAATGGGCACAGTGGTCTGCTTTCCATCCCTTGAAGGTGCCATCCCCTCCTACCACAGGGCCTTTGCACATGATCTTGGAACCTTCTTCCCTTTCCTCTACATCTAGTTAACTCCCCACACCTCAGTTATGCCTTCCCCCAGTCTCCATGACTGGGACAAACCGCCTTATAGTTTCATCACAGTGTGAGTATTTTAGTGCAGTTGTCTGATTCATTTGTTTAATGGCTCTCTCCCTGGCTAGACTATCATCTCCAAAGCATTAAGCCTTTGGAGATGGCTCAATCCTGTTTTTATTCACCTCTTGTTTGTATCCGCAAGACCTAGTAACAATGCTTGGCATGGGGAATTTTTACAGAGTGGCCAAATTGTATTCCTAAACCAATGCACTTTATCCAAACTTGGTCAAATGCTGCCTGGTGGCAGCAGCATCACAGAGCCGACCTGGAGGGTGGAGAGCACTTTGTGACAGACAGCCACAGACATTTGTGCATTATGTGCAGCCTGATAATTTCAAAGACACAGTTGGCAGCAGTGAAATACTTCACAAGAATAAAGTTAGTCAGGCATCAGTGTGAATGTAGATCACAATCCCTAATGCAATGCTGGAGTCTTAAATAACTGTCTAAGAATGTAACATTTATATTATAAATATATGCTATTTATGTTCCAAACGTCACATATGATTAGGTAACCACATAGCTATTTGAGGGCTAAGGATCAGGCTGGACTATAAATATTGATATTGTGTCAGTGCTTTGATTGAACTGTTAGATTATAGTTTTTAGCTGAATGGAGTTTTATGTCAACTTTACCTTTCTAAGCCATGTTTGAAATAAAGTAGTTTAAAAAAATTCTCAGATTCTTAATGGCTAAAGGTATAGTCATATATTACTTTTGTAATATACTCTGTCTTTGAAACAAACAGACTGCCTTCTCTGTACTAATTACACATACCATTAAAATTAATTAGAAAATTTTCATAGATCACTGATGAATAGAAGTAAGAGATACTTTCTCCAATTCTAGAGCCACAGCTCATCTTCATGGGAGGAGAATATTCCACTTTTAAAACTGAGAGCCTCATTTTAGGCCTGTAAACATTTACCAGATTAATTTGGCCAAAGCAATTAAATCGTTAGAGATCATGAGATGTGTTTTGTGTATCCAAGTAGCCCAAAATGGATTCAGCAATCTCCCTTAATTCCCAACAAGTGACACAGGATTTCATTGGTGTTTACTTTTAGTATTTTCTACCAAAGCAAGTATATGTTTAAAATATAGAGTATTCTCATTATTTTTCCAAGGAATAAAATTATATAATCTGAATTGCATAATTCTTAAAAACAGGTCAATTCATAAGCTGTATGGAACAACAGATGAATAAGACATTGATTAGACAGTTCTGGTGAACATATTTTGTGATAAATAAGAGCACAATAGAGCCAGAATTGTTAGAACATTTGTACCTCATTGTCTAAATCTATGTTTGCAAACTTAACTTTCCTAGGAATTACCAAAGAATTAGATCAGTTGTGGAGAGAATGTTTAGCATGCTCTCATCATAGGAAACAGACACAGAATAAGATTTTTTTTTTCAGTTTCAGGTAACGATTACTATTATTCCTTAATTTATTATATAATTGCTGCTATCTACACTTTATTTTTGCTGTTCAGTTCTTGTTTTTGGAAAGCACTGATTACTGAATACATAAAAAAACCATATCTGCCTGTGAATATGTGGAGGGCCCTGAACCAGAAATGATTCTTTTCTGAGTACAACAAAGGTTTTCCTGCAGCCTAGACTTACCTTTTTCTGTTTTTTCTATTATACAGATATTTGCCAGACCCTCTGGTTCACACCTCTGATCACTCTCATATAATGCACAGACAATAGTAATGGAACTCAGAGTTTGCTTTGGCTTCTCTGTTTCTAGATTTTAGATGGATGTTTAGTCAGGTCATTGAATAGCCCTTCAGTTATAAATATTCATGAGCATATCATGCAAATATGATATACATATACATATGCTCCTTATACTGAGAAAGGAGATATAGTATTTGCTAATTTTGCTGTACCTTTAGCATCTAAATTTTAAACTAGATTTTACTACTGGTAGTAGTAACACACTAAAAAAGGTGGGTTAGGGACTTCTAGTAGTACATTTTGGCCCATAAAATAAAGCCAATCCAGTTCTGAAGCATTAAAGGGTATTTGTGACATTCTGAAAAAGAATTTTTCAGCTTCTCCAAATCCACATACTCTTGGAAAGTTAATGATTGAAAAGACCAGTGTAATAATGTATTGTAACATCATGTATTATTATGTCTTATTTTTTACAGAAAACTTACTGTCTCCTTTTTATTCCCTTCACAGAATCATGCTGCTTGCCGTGGCAGTCCTATCTCTTTATTCAGTTCATCTTTTATTAAAGACTGCCAAGGAAGGAGGTATGCTACTCCTTACACACCAGACATGCCATTTTGACTCTGGTTAAAGGCATTTCAGTCCTAGCTCCATACCTATAAGATGGTGTTAGTCAATTTTATATTTAATTTTCTTCTAATCCCAATCACATGGCCTCTCCATGTTTTTAGTTATCTAGGCAAGTGAAAAATCAAGTGAAAGTGAAAGTCAGCCTGCTCAGGTTCAAGCCAGATAGACAAAAAGACTTTTGGTGGACGACGGAAATAACAGTTCTGACTTGCTGCGTGGAGCCAAGATGAATGAAGCCATCACTCCTTGTTTGGAGAACATACACCATATTTTGTAATGGCTTTTGAGATTGCGTATTTGGGGTTCATGATTTCTACAGGTGGTCACTTAGGTCATTTAGGTGCTCGCGCTCAGTCGTGTCTGACTCTTTGTGACCCCATGAACTATAGCCCCCTAGGCTTCTCTGTCCATGGAATTTTCCAGGCAAAAATACTGGAGCAGTTTACTATTTCCTTCTCCAGGGGATCTTCCTAACCCAGGGACTGAACCTGAGATCTGTGATTTCTATATGCTGTTTATTTACATGTTTGAGGCTCCAGTGCAGAATTATATTATAGAAATATCTTCATCACTAAAGCAGTTTCTTAACAAGGTTCTTTTCATTTCTGATTATAGGGTCTTTAATTTATGAAAAACTAGGTGAAAAGGCATTTGGATGGCCTGGGAAAATCGGAGCTTTTATTTCCATTACAATGCAGAACATTGGAGGTAAGAGGTTCTAGCTTTCAACAAACCATTTAAATTTTCTAAAGGAGGGTCAAGAAATAAGAAAATTTAATGGCAATGAACAAGAATTTAAATAGAAATATCTGTTTTTATCATTTTTAAATTTAATAAGTAAAGTTTTCTAAACAGATTTGCTATCTCTCTGTAACCCAAAACAGCGATATCTATATTGAAGTGAAATACTATATAAACCCTATGAAATAAATTCTATAACAAAAATAAAGAATAAAATCTTTCTTGATTTAAAATATATATAAATATGTATGATTGAGCATATTTCACAAAAGGAAAAATTCAGTATCTGAGGCATGTAGTAAATTTTGAGGTCACTGAGACACATCTTGTGCAGTCAGCCCAGTGGGCAGTGTTCATAGAAATTGTGCTAAGGTAAAAATCTGGTGAGGAATGGAAAGCATTGTAAAGCAGATTCTTATAATTCCTACTGAATGATCATTTCCAGAGAGCTTAGAAGCATATATTTTTAATCATGTTCCAGGTTATACTTGCCCACCAACTTCACTGGTCCTCTCATGTCTTTGACCTTCTAAAGACATTTTAATCCATATTTCTGATGTCCTGTGGCTATGTCCTCTTGCATGATCCAGACTATATCATCACACAGTGGCACTTACTTCCCCATCTCCTACCCAGTTCTCAACTGGTTATTCCATCCTTCTGTTCTTTCATCTTAGTGAACAAACAATACCAGCAGCATCCAGTTTCTTAAGCCAGGAATCTGGGGATCAGCCTGAACATTTCCCTCTCTCCCTAACCCTAACCATTCAATTAAATACCAGCTCTTAAGAAGAGAAGGGAAAGGCAAAGAAGAAAAGGAAAAATATACCCATTTGAAAGCAGAGTTTCAAAGAATAGCACGGAGAGATAAGAAAGCCTTCCTTGGTGATCGATGCAAAGAAATAGAGGAAAACAATAAAATGGGAAAGACTAAAGTTCTCTTCAAGAAAATTAGAGATATCAAGGGAACATTTTATGCAAAGATGGGCACAATAAAGGTCACAAATGGTATGGACCTAACAGAAGCAGAAGATATTAAGAAGAGGTGGCAAGAATATACAGAAGAACTATACAAAAAGATCTTCCAAATAATGACCCAAATAATCACAATGGGTTTGATCATTCACCTAGAGCCAAACATCCTGGAATGTGAAGTCAAGTGGACCTTAGGAAGCATCACTACAAAGTTAGTGGAGGTGATGGAATTCCAGTTGAGCTATTTCAAATCCTAAAAGAAGATGTTGAGAAAGTGCTGCACTCAATATGTCAGCGAATTTGGAAAACTCAGCAGTAGCCACAAGACTGGAGAAGGTCAGTTTTCATTCCAATCCCAAAGAAAGACAATATCAAAGAATGCTCAAACTACCGTACAATTGCACTCATCTCACAAGCTAATAAAGTAATGCTCAAAATTCTCCAAGCCAGGCTTCAAAAGTATGTGAATCATCAACTTCCAGATGTATTTAGAAAAGACAGAGGAACCAGAGATCAAATTGCCAACATTGGATCATTGAAAATTGGATCACTGAAAAAGCAAGAGAGTTCCAGAGAAATATCTACTTCTGCTTTATTGACTATGCCAAAGCCTTTGACTGTGTGGATCACAACAAACTGGAAAATTCTGAAAGAGATGGGAATACTAGACTACTTGACGTGCGTCTTGAGAAATCTGTATGCAGGTCAAGAAGCAACAGTTAGAACTGAACATGGAACAACAGACTGGTTCCAAATCAAGAAAAGAGTACGTCAAGGCTGTATATTGTCACCCTGCTTATTTAACTTATGTGCAGAGTACATCATGTGAAATGCTGGGCTGGATGAAGCACAAGCTGGAATCAAGATTGCCAGGAGGAATATCAATCACCTCAGATATGCAGATGACACCACACTTATGGCAGAAAGCAAAGAAGAACTAAAGAGCCTCTTGATGAAAGTGAAAGAGGAGAGTGAAAAAAATTCGCTTAAAACTCAACATTCAGAAAAGTAAGATCATGGCATCTGGTCCCATCACTTCATGGCAAATAGATGAAGAAACAATGGAAACGGTGAGAGACTTTATTTTGGGGGGGCTCCAAAATCACTGCAGATGGTGACTGCAGCCATGAAATTAAAAGATGTTTGCTCCTTGGAAGAAAGGTTATGACTATCCTAGACAACATATTAAAAAGCAGAGACATTACTTTGCCAACAAAGGTCCGTCTAGTCAGAGCTGTGGTTTTTCCAGTAGTCATGTATGGATGTGAGAGTTGGACTATAAAGAAAGCTGAGCAGCAAAGAATTGATGCTTTTGAACTGTGGTGTTGGAGAATACTCTTGAGAGTCCCTTGTACTGCAAGGGGATCAAACCAGTCAGTCCTGAAGAAAATCAGTCCTGAATATTTATTGGAAGGACTGATGCTAAAGCTGAAACTTTAGTACTTTGGCCACCTGATACGAAGAGCTGACTCATTAGAAAAGACCCTTATGTTGGGAAAGATTGAAAGCAGGAGGAGAAGGTGATGATAGAGGATGAGATGGTTGGATGGCATTACTGACTTGATGGACATGAGTTTGAGTAAGCTCGGGGAGTTGGTGTTGGACAGGGAAGCTTGGCATGCTGCTCTCTGTGGGGTCACAAATAGTTGGATATGACTGAGTGACTGAACTGAACCATTCTTTTTTTTATCTTTTGAATCTTTCTCTTTCTAGTCTCATCACCACACTTCAAATTGTTGCAGTAGCCATCTAACTGATCTTTCTGTGTTGAGCTTCCCCTTTTCCATTTGTAATTCATCCTCCAAATTAACTTTCTCAAATCCAGATCTACCCCAGCTTCTCACATGCATAAAATTCTTCAGCATGCCCTCATTATTTTCAAGATAAAATTTAAACTCTTTAGTCTGACATATAAAGGTTTTAACCATCTTTCCTTTGTCTACCTTTCCTGAAAAACCCCCTACCTATCTGTCTCTCTCTCTGCCTACCCATCTATCATCTGTGCCTTATGCGTTCTGTGCCATAATTAACTACATTCACCTCCCCTACTTTTACCATCCTCCAGCCTTACCACACATGCATTCTCTGGTTCTCCCTCTTTGTTCCCATGATCCATCATTCTCTAAGCTATTAGGTACTAGCACCTCTGGGCTCCTTTAAACTTGTTGGTATAAAACTGGTATGTAGTTGCTGTTCAGTCACTCAGTTGTGTCCAACTCTTTTTGATCCCATAGACTGCAGAATGGCAGGCTTCCCTGTCCTTCATTATCTCCCAGAGTTTGCTGAAACTCATGTCCATTGAGTTGATGATGCTATCTAACCATCTCAAGGGGTTTTTAAATTTTTGAGTAGAGAATAGACTTTTGGATCCTGATGCACCTGAATTTGAGTTTGTTTCTGTCACTATCTATAACCTTGGGAAAGTCACTTTACATATCTGCGTCCATTTTTTCCATCTATGTAAATGAGAGTAGGAGTTCATTCTCACAAGGTCATAATAGTACGGGTTCAGTGCATAATTCCTCCCCAGTTTTCTGGTTGTTCTTAAATGGGATTTTTATAATTATAAGACAAATACATGCTAATTGTGAGAAACTAAAACATTACATGAATATACAGATTACAAAGAAATGTTTATGTAAATAATCCTTAGAAAAAAACCACTTCAGGTTTTCCTCTCTCTCAAATTTAACAAATACAGTGTTATTGTTAAAATAGGATCATCTTATAACACTGATTTACAGCTTGCTTTTTATTTAATAATATGCCTTGAATGTTTTTGCATATTACTCTTTATAATGGTTTTTGAATTTTCCATTGTATAAATGCACAGTAATTGATTTACTGAATCACTTCATGAACAGTTTTGGAATGTTTCCAGTTGTTTTTTTTACTATTGCAAACAGTGCTGCAATAGATGAACTTGTATACAGACCTTGCAAGGAGGCCATTCTTTCTGATTAATAAAATCACTGGAATTATCTGGGATTTCTAAAATGCAGCAATTTCTTTAAAAACATTTATCTAACTATAATTGCTCCTACTAATGGATAGTTAGTAAGAAGATAAATAAAATCCAGTTGTATCATAATGATTTGTATTTATATGTGTCATATTTTTATATAGTAAGAGTACAATCCCAGGTAGAATTTGGAAATAATTGTTTCATTCTTTTTACTGGCATTGAGCCCCAAGCATATAAGTCCCCCAGCCTCCACCAAATAAATTGCTTTACATTTGGTTCAAATTTTCAGCCTTATTAAGATTTAATAAATCAATTCTAAAGGAAATCAACCCTGAAAATTAATTGGAAGGACTGATGCTAAAGCTGAAGCTCCAGTACTTTGGCCACCTGATGTGACTCATTGGTAAACATCCTGATGGTGGGAAAGATTGAGGGCAGGAGAAGAAGGGGGCAACAGAGGATGAGATGATTGGATGGCATCACTGACTCAATGGACATGAGTGTGAACAAACTCTGGTAGATAGTGAAGGACAGGGGAGCTTGGTGTGCTGCAGTCCATTGGGTCACAAAAAGTTGGACGTGGCTTAGCGACTGAACAGGTACAACGAAGATTTAAGTATCAAGCATTTCATAGTAGGAGATTTAAATTTAAGGCTTTCATAGGAGTCCTTTGCAAGTATTCTAATATGCTTATTTGGCCCATAGAACTAACTGGGCATACATATACTTAGTCCTGATCCCAATAGGCTGAGTGGCAACAGCACTGTCTATTGTTCCAAGTGTAGCTACTCTTATGCTTCTAAACAGTGGAATAAACTGTATCTTGGTCTCTCAGTTAAGCCCCACCACTCACACACACAGTATGGCTTTAAAGGAGTAAGATGAAATTTCATGCAGCATTCCCGAAAATCTCTCACTTTGGTTACTCTATGTGATTAACAGTTATTGTGGCCTAAAAGAAATC
The DNA here is from genome assembly GCA_935064755.1 of Tragelaphus eurycerus. Classification (NCBI taxonomy): domain Eukaryota; kingdom Metazoa; phylum Chordata; class Mammalia; order Artiodactyla; family Bovidae; genus Tragelaphus; species Tragelaphus eurycerus. The sequence goes on along the minus strand of CAKXYN010000010.1, from coordinate 22,651,248 downwards.
ACTTGTATTTAGCAATTCCACAGTTAGAATGTTTAATTCTCTCAATCCCCTGAAAAATTAACATTGACCATGAGAAGGCAATGGCACCCCACTCCAGTACTCCTGCCTGGAAAATCCCATGGAAGAGCCTGGTAGGCTGCAGTCCATGGGGTCGCTGAGGGTCGGACACGACTTCACTTTCACTTTCACTTTTCACTTTCATGCATTGGAGAAGGCAATGGCAGCCCACTCCAGTGTTCTTGCCTGGAGAATCCCAGGGACGGGGAGCCTGGTGGGCTGCCGTCTATGGGGTCACACAGAGTCGGACACGACTGAAGTGACTTAGCAGCATGGATGTTTCAACATTAGCAGAATAATGTTGACATTATCCAGACAGGTCTGCATCATTCTGAATTTTTGAAGACCAAACACATTAACAGTGGTGACATCACTGAAAGTCAGCAATTAACAGCTCTAAAATTGATGGTACCTCACTGAACTAGTTAATCAGAAATATCTCTTCTGTTTACCCTCTGTAAGATTTAGCTTTAGCCAAGGTCTTTGTAAAGATTAACCAAGTCATGTTTACAGAAGACACATCAGATATTATAAAAAATCATTTCATTTCACAATAGAGAAGAAACACTGGGCTGAAATTAGGGAGCTTATATTTTGGATGTAGTCTGTCATTTTTCAGGCTGTGTGATATTGGACATGTCATTTAAGCTCTCATAATCATTATATCCTCAGCTGTGGAATGAAGATGATAAGATGCATCTTCCTCTTTCACATGGCTTTGCTGCTGGCCACATGCAAAGCTAAACCATGTGGGGAACTGTTAGCACTATTATTGCTTTTATTTGAGGTTAAGGAAATATTTTAAACTATTAATAGTTCATTTTGCAACTTGGATCGCTGCTTGAAATGTCTGTTAGCAAAACTTCACTGGAAGGATGTAGCACACCCTTAAACCTTGCAATGTGAAACTTGTCAGTGTTATTTTCAGTTGAGCCTTTTGACCATGTGTGAAATAGCGAATTAGTATTGTTCTTCACTGAGTGGATGGACTTTGGAAAGGGATGTTGCATAAATCCCCCAAATTGCATCTCATTGTGCATATCTGTATAAATGTTTTTCCAGAGAGAGGGTTTGCACATTTTTATAGGTCAAATTTTCAGAAGAGTACATGATCACATGTGCATCACTTATAGAGATGCTCAAGACATTTTGCCACTTTGTTATGATTTCTTATTTGGACAAAGGATACAGAAAAACACTTCACTGATAAAGGTTAGAGAAGCTATCCTCTCTTGTACTTTTCTTCTTTACCAATCCAGTGTGACTCCAATTTGGAGAATCAGCAGTCTGAGATTTTGTGTGCCCCTCATGGAGATCACAAAGGACTAAACTGGTGTCCACCTACTGAGGGCAGAGTGACATGTACTCTACCCAACTCCACCTTGCAGTTCTACTCCCCTCTCTTGTGGTTGACACCTTTGGTTGTCAAACCTCTGCCTGAGTTTTAGATACAAACAGGCACACATGTAAGGTCATGATGACTACTAACAGGAAAGCTTCAAAACTGCAGCTTCACTGAAAACCTCAGAGCTGGATTTAACACAGCATCAGCATTGATACTGTCGGTAAACATCATCAGGAAGAGCCAAAGGGCCCAATATCCATTTATGAGAACTTGGAAGGCATACAGGATACACAGTGGGTGGCTTTTCTTTCGGTTTGGGAAGTACTGAGAAGTTGGGATGTCCCTAATGCCTGGACTTCTCACAACGTGCCTGTGACGTTGGTGCCAGGAACACCACTAAGCTGTCACATTTTCCATTTTAGCCATGTCAAGCTACCTCTTTATCATTAAATATGAGCTACCTGAAGTAATCAGAGCATTCATGGGACTCGAAGAGAATACTGGGTATGTCTTCTGTTTTCTCTGCAACATCAATAGACTCATTCTACTTGGTCTTTTCTGATCCTAATATTCTGGTCTTTCTTTTCTAGAGAATGGTATCTCAACGGCAACTACCTCGTCATATTTGTGTCTGTTGGAGTAATTCTTCCACTTTCTCTTCTTAAAAATTTAGGTAAAGTCACTTTCCATTTTGATTTTCCTTTCATATTCTAAGAGGTAAGCTGATTGTAGATGCCATATTCATCTTCTGGAATTTCCTACTTCCTAGGTTACCTTGGTTATACCAGCGGATTTTCTCTTACTTGCATGGTGTTTTTTGTCAGTGTGGTAAGTGATTTTTGACACGATCCTTATAACTCGGTAGGCATGTGATGCTTTCAGCGCCTGAAATGGTGCCCTAATTTTTGTTCAAGCACATCATTCGCACGAAGTAGTTCTTGCATCACAAGCAATTTTATTGTATTCTCATTTGGAATGTGAGAAGAATAGTCATGAGTTTAAATATAGTTGAGTTAGAATGTCAAGACCATTGCTAATAGTATGTTCTAGGCACACTAGATGTTATAGTTGGACAAAAGGAACACTTCAGCAGGAATGTGACAATAACTCAGGGTTTAAAAAGGTAGAGGAAGAACAAGTGAAGAGACCCAGAAAATAAATGAATAGACTCTAGAATTATCCTTATTTGCGTGAATCAGCCATTTTCTCTTACTCATTCTACCCATGAAGAGAAGGTGATTACAAGGGAATTAAAGAAAGAAATTCTTTCCCACCCTATCCCACTCCCCTCTAAAAGGAGGAATTTCAGCAAATATCATGAATGCCAACATTTTGAATGCCAACATTTATATAGCATTTCTCCAAAGAGGCAAAGGAGGAAGGAAGAGTTTCTGATGACTATTTTCATTAGTTTGAAGAAATGAAAGAGATGAAATGCAGCAAGAAAATGATCATCTTTCTTATGGAAGAGTATGCATGAAGCTTAGGATGGATTCACACAAAATACTGTCTTGTTGCCAACCATAGCTCCAACTCCAACCATAGCTCCAGCTCCTTCCTTTGAACAGAGGCTATCAGATCAGATCAGATCAGTCACTCAGTCATGTCCGACTCTTTGCGACCCCATGAATCGCAGCATGCCAGGCCTCCCTGACCATAGGGAGTCTTTATCATCCATTAGTCTAAGAGGAATCTTCAGCACAGTTCCCTCATATCTACCCCATAAACCAACCATATGGATTTTTGTTTCATTGTTTTCCTCAAAGGGCTGACTCTTTGTTGTTGTTAATGATCTGGTCTAGGTGATTTACAAGAAATTCCAAATACCCTGTCCTCTGCCTATTCTGGATCACGGTGTTGGGAATCTGACATTCAACAATACAGTTCCAATGCACGTGGTGATGTTACTCAATAACTCTGAGAGTAGTGGTGTGAACTTCATGATGGATTACACCCACCAGAATGCTGCAGGACTTGATGAGAACCAGGCCAAGGGGTCTCTTCATGGCAGTGGAGTAGAGTTTGAAGCACACAGTGATGACAAGTGTCAGCCCAAATACTTTGTCTTCAACTCCAGGGTATGTGAGAGCCAGAGACCTCTAAGAGCCTAGCAATCGAGTCTCTGAGTTTTTATTTCAGAAGCTGAGATGGCCTGAGGTAGCTCTCTGTGTTGGAATGCTAAATATGAGGTGTTATCTTTGTTTTTCAGACGGCCTATGCAATTCCCATCCTAGCATTTGCTTTTGTATGCCACCCTGAGGTCCTTCCTATCTACAGTGAACTTAAAGAGTAAGGCAGCCATCATTTTAACATTTAAACTTGCTTTGAAAATGTGCTTATATGTTCAAAGATGCTTTATACAGAAGCATAGTTTACAGCTTTGTCTTTACAGAAAGTTTATGCTGTAACCACTCATCTGTAATATGTTTTAACCACAAAGGTACGGCTCAGCCCCTTAACTACTTTCTTTTCTCCTACTCCTTCATCCTAACGATCCAGGTGAGGGGTCCAGGGGGAAGAGGAGCCCATGTCTGCAAGGATTTGGGCAGGCACGTGGAATTTGAAGTTGGTGGGAAGAAGATTTCACCTGAGCTGGAAATTGACCCACACCCATGCAGACCAAAAATTATGGTTAGGGTGGCCTGGATAAGCAGCTTCTTCTTTTACTCTGGGGGGAAGGTGTCATATAATAATTCTCATCTTCTTTACCCAGACTTCAATACTCAGTTCTCACTAAACAACAATAACTTGCCCCATATATTCAGATATACTTCTTGAAAAACTTTTAGAGCACTTCCATTTGATTTACTTGGAAAGTCCTATGTAGCATTTCATCTACACTTGAGCTTAGCTGAAAGAGAAGTGATAGAAGAGAATTACCCTACAGGCCTGATGATGGTTTAAGCAGCCAAGTGCCTCCAGAATGGTTTCCAGAAGCTGTCCAAGTAAAAATATCAAGCTTTCAGGTAGTTTGGACTCCTAGAAGGAGTGTTTTGTTGATTCTTGTGGATTCTTGCCCTCAAATCTATCTCACTGTGAAGTATGAAGGCTTTCTGCATTAGAAGCCAGTTTGACCTTTGTGTCAATTACACTCTCAAATGTGCAATAGACAAGTATACTTATCAACATAAAATAAGCTGATCCTTTTCTAGGAAGCTAGTGATTTCTAAGACTGAAGAGGTAGCATTTAAGAAAAATGGAAGCAAATCCTCCATAATTCTCGAAGGCAAATTTAAATAAGTGATGTTTCTGCACTAAAAATGTGGTTTTATAATGAGCAACACATATATTATTTTCTTAGCTTTTAAATTGCAAAAAAGTAGTATTTTCATCAGTTCAGAAAATCAAAGCTCAATGACCTTTATCTTTTTCAGTCGGTCCCGGAGGAAGATGCAAACAGTGTCGAATGTTTCCATCACGGGGATGCTCGTCATGTATCTGCTTGCTGCCCTCTTTGGTTACCTAACCTTCTACGGTAGGTCACTCTGTCAAAGTCATTCTCTTTGTGCAAATCCTAGTTGGTCAGATCATTAACCTGGTAGGTATAATTCTTTTAATTACTCTCTATAAAGAGCATGATCTATAGATACACATACTCAATTAGCATGCTATTTCAGCCTCCTCATTTGACCTAAGAAAGTGACTTAAGAAAAATTGAATTAGGCTGCCTAACAGTTTACAATAATTTGTGAATTCCCTCATATTTTATAAAAAAAAAACAAAACCTCTCAATCACAATTCTTTTTCTTAAGGGATAAAGGGTATTTCAGCTGTATGTTGTAAAACTCTTTGGGTAGAATAACTAATTAACAAACAAATGGCAGAAAAAGTACAAAGTCCTTGAGTTAGAACCTGCTTCTAGTTTACCAGTCAAGTCAGATCTGGAGGCCTGGAGCATTAGACAAATTTTCTGGCTAATTTCATTCTATTCTATTATAGTGACTGGTTTCTAAGTGAATGGGACATGACAACATTCCTTTCAATCTGGGGACATACTATCAAAAAACAAGTGATTCTGATCACGTTAGATTATGCTGAAAATATTTCCTCTATGGACACAAAAGGAGCAGGATTGTTCTTCTCTTTCCTGAAGCATGGCCCTACAGATGGATCTCAGGGAATCAAACATTAATATTAAACAATGTTATCAACTTACATATATTTTTAAAATAAAACTCTCTATAGTTTTGTATTTTTTTCTGATTGACTCAGTAAATTAAATTGACTGCAAGACAAGTTAGGGAGGAAGAGGCTGGAGAGGGCACCATTTGCTTGTTTTTTTTTCTTTTTCTTTTTGATTAATATTTGGTTTTTAACTAAGCTCTGGTTTAGATTGGGCATGAACTCTGATGGTTGTAAATTAATGAAAGTCAGGACAATGTCATTGATAGTATTTTTATCCTCCTTTGATTTTGAGGGAAGGTGTGGGAAAATCAGAGTACATCTGATTCTGTAAGTATTTCCTTATCATGTGTGCCTGGAATCCTGAATGAACTGTGTTTTTCAGGAGGGCAGCATCTTAATCATAAGGCATTATTCATTGAAAGACTCTATAGCAATCATACTACTTCATCTTTGCATTGTTACTTAGTCTCAGTTCAGTCCAGTTGCTCAGTGGTGTCCAACTCTTTGTGACCCCATGGACTGCAGCACACCAGGCTTCCCTGTCTATCACCAACTACCAGAGCTTGCTCAAACTCATGTCCATTGAGTTGGTGATTCCATCCAGCCATCTCATCCTCTGTTGTCCCCTTCTTTTCCTGCCTTCATTCATTCTCAGCATCAAGGTCTTTTCCAATGAGTCAGTTCTTTGCATCAGGTGGCCAAAGTATTGGAGTTTCAGCTTCAGCATCAGTCCTTCCAATGACTATTCAGGACTGATTTCCTTTAGGATTGACTGGTTTGATTTTCTTGCAGTTACTTAGTCTAATGAGTCTCAACTCAGTGAGACAAACATAAACTTGACAAAGTCCAAGAATATGCCTATCAGAGTCATGATGGGGTCATAACTGTTAAGCTTGAAAAGTGTTAAAGATCATTTGTCCTAGGGTTTCCATACTGGGTTTGGAGAACCTGCGTCAGCGCTCACTTGGTAGGTGGGAGTGGAAGGAAATGGCAAGATGTGAGTGACAGTCTGATAAGGCTTAGTCCTTTCATCCCTTTCAACCAGAGGACCTCAGCCTGTCCTGTTTTGTGATGCTTCTGTAAAGCAGAGAGATTTACCACAATGTCAATGACCCAGAGAAGAGCCTTAACAATTTTATATTAAATCTGCAACTTTACAAGCTTCAGGACCCTTTGTTCATTTGAACAAAGATCACACAAGGTGACTCCGCAGTAAAGAATCTGCCTGCAGTGCTGGAGACGCAGCAGAGGCAGGTTCGATCCCTGGGTTGGGAAGATCCACTCCAGTATTCTTGCCTGGAGAATCCCAAGGACAGAGGAGGCTGCTGGGTTATAGTCCATAGAAACACAGAGTTGGACACGACTGAAGTGACTTAGCACACACACACAACTAATAAGTTGAGACAGGATAAAAACAGAGGTGTCTGGATTCTCAGATCTGGGTTCTTCCTACTATACTGTGTTCTTCCTATAAAACGTTGTCATAGGTGAGCAGTGTCGATTTGACTACACTAGTGGACTCATTCTCCTCTTCCTCTTTGCAGGAGAAGTTGAAGATGAATTGCTTCATGCTTACAGCAAAGTGTACACATTTGACACCCCTCTCCTCATGGTACGCCTGGCTGTCCTTGTGGCAGTAACACTAACTGTGCCCATAGTGCTATTCCCTGTAAGTACCTGGGTTTGGTAAAAGAATCCTGCTTGATCACATAGATTAGTACATATGCTCTGACTTGACACTGATTCAATTAAAATGCAATTCCTGAGAACATTATATTTTATATAGCCTTTTGAATCTACTAACTATGTACTATGTAGATACAGCAAGTATTTTTAGTTTTTATTATTTATTTACTTATTAAAAGTTAAAAAAATTTTTGGCCAAGCCACCCAGGGCTTGGCAGATTTTAGTTCATCGACCAGGAATCAAGCCCATATCCCCAGCAGTAAAAGCACAGAGACCTAATCATTGTATTGCCAGGGAATTCCATAGAGCAAGTATTTTTAAATGCTAAGCTGAAACTCCAATACTTTGGTCACCTCATGCGAAGAGTTGACTCATTGGAAAAGACTCTGATGCTGGGATTGAGGGCAGGAGGAGAAGGGGACGACAGAGGATGAGATGGCTGGATGGCATCACCGACTCGATGGACATGAGTTTGGGTGAACCCTGGGAGTTGGTGATGGACAGGGAGGCCTGGCGTGCTGCAGTTCATGGGGTCACAGAGTCGGACATGACTGAGCGACTGAACTGAACTGAACTGAACTGAACTGAAGTACTTTTCAAATGTAGGGAAAAAACATCATCAAATTTATTTCTATGTATTTATTTGTTTGGCACCCCACTCCAGTACTTCTGCCTGGAAAATCCCACGGACGGAGGAGCCTGGTAGGCTGTAGTCCATGGGGTCGCTAAGAGTCGGACACGACTGAGCGACTTCACTTTCACTTTTCACTTTCATGCACTGGAGAAGGCAATGGCAACCCACTCCAGTGTTCTTGCCTGGAGAATCCCAGGGACGGGGGAGCCTGGTGGGCTGCCGCCTATGGGGTCACACAGAGTCGGACACGACTGAAGTGACTTAGCAGCATGGTTTTATTGAGATTGAAATTTATTTTTAACCTAAAATTTTAAAAAGCAGATCTTAAGCTTCTCTCTTATAGATTAGTAGAAATGAGTAGTAATTCATACAACTTTTGAAGTTTGAAAGCCAAAACCACATTCACTTTCAGATTATATTGCATTTTCACCACAGTTCTGAAGATATTTCATTTTTTTTGCCTCCTAGTGCTATTATGCTACCTTAACATTCAAAAGTCACCCATTTAATCTGATTCTTGAAGGTGAATGAGAAGATTCATGTTAAGTAAATGACACAATACAACCAAATTTCCTTTAAAAAATAGTCATATTATCCATCATATATCTCTTTAATGCTTCTGAGACTGACACATGCCCTTTTGCCAGACTGGTACTGGGACAGTCCCTTCATGCCATTTACCATTGGGGTCAGTTGTTATGGGATCATAGAGCAGGGCTGGTTGTGGAGACTTGAATTACAATTTAAAACCACTACCTATGGAGAAACACAAGTCTGCACTTTCCTGCCAACTCTCTTTCCTTTCATAAACACTGAATTTACCATTCATTTTAGGGGGAAAATTGGCAGCACAGTAGTCAGCACTGTCTTGTACAGAATGTTCCATACAGGGCCAAACAGATGAGGGCTAGTCATATAATGACACTGTGGTCACTTTAAGTGCAGCTTGTGTGCTGAAATATTTGTTGGCACATTCCTTTTTCATGAGTGCATGAAATCAGATCTTTATTACAACGGCAGCTAAGAGTTTACTTTTAAATAATGTCTCATCTGTCATTTATCTGAAAATATTTCAAATGTCATGCACACAGCTTGAGCCTAAAATCAGCCCCATTGTAGGTATAAAGCAGAAGACAGCTGTAGACAGAAACTGTCAGTTCAGTTCAGTTGCTCAGTCGTGTCCAACTCTTTGCAACCCCATGAATTGCAGGACACCAGGCCTCCCTGTCCATCACCAACTCCCGGAGTTCACCCAAACTCATGTCCATCGAGTCAGTGATGCCATACAGCCATCTCATCCTCTGTCGTCCCCTTCTCCTCCTGTCCCCAATCCCTCCCAGCATCAGGGTCTTTTCCAATGAGTCAACTTTTCGCATGAGGTGGCCAAAGTATTGGAGTTTCATCTTTAGCATCAGTCCTTCCAAAGAACATCAAAGGACTGATCTCCTTTAGAAACTGTACCATAGGGTAAAATTTTCAAGCAAACAGCATCGCCAAGAAAAGAATATCTGGAACCCCTCTTTTTGTGTGTAAAGATATAACTGATTAAATTTTGGCACACAGTGGGCACTCATATCATTGTTGAATCAAAGCATTTTATAAAAGAAATCTGTTACATGCTTCTGCATTGTTTTTTATTTTTTATTCATAAGCCCTAAATATGGTGCTTTCAAGCCGAGGTCTCGGGAGATTAATGGACTTGGTTGGGTTACCCAGCTAGCTGGTAACAGTTGAGCTAATGCATTACTCACAGATGGCCGAGGTCTCGGGAGATTAATGGACTTGGTTGGGTTACTCAGCCAGCTGGTAACAGTTGAGCTAATGCATTACTCCCAGATGGCACTGATGGCTGCAGTCATGATCACGGGAAGTAGGAGTTAGCCTTTCATTTGGTGATGATCATTTCACTTAGACATTAACAATCCAGATTGACCATAGAAATTCTTCCCCTGTTTAACAGATAAGGTGTTGGCACAAATCTGACCATCAAGAATGGCAACATATTTCCCATTAGATGTGTTTTCCACTGTGATCTGGAAGCATTTCCCATCCAATGCCCATTAAAACCAAAATTGACCATTAGAACCAAATTTAAGAGAGCATAACTAACTGCTATCCTTCAATATGTATTTTCATTCAACATTAGCGGTTATGAAATATTTTGTTTGTAAATCTGCCTCACCCTTACAATGTTACGTTGAGATGGTCTATATCAGATCAGATCAGATCAGATCAGTTGCTCAGTCGTGTTTGACTCTTTGCTACCCCATGAATCACAGCACGCCAGGCCTCCCTGTCCATCACCAAATCCCGGAGTTCACTGAGACTCATATCCATCAGGTCAGTGATGCCATCCAGCCATCTCATCCTCTGTTGTCCCCTTCTCCTCCTGCCCCCAATCCCTCCCAGCATCAGAGTCTTCTCCAATGAGTCAACTCTTCACATGAGGTGGCCAAAATACTGGAGTTTCAGCTTTAGCATCATTTCTTCCAAAGAAATCCCAGGGCTGATCTCCTTCAGAATGGACTGGTTGGATCTCCTTGCAGTCCAAGGGACTCTCAAGAGTCTTATCCAACACCACAGTTCAAAAGCATTAATTCTTCGGCGCTCAGCCTTCTTCACAGTCCAACTCTCACATTCATATATGACCACAGGAAAAACCATAGCCTTGACTAGACGAACCTTTGTTTGCAGAGTAATGTCTCTGCTTTTGAATATGTGATCTAGGTTGGTCATAACTTTCCTTCCAAGGAGTAAGCGTCTTTTAATTTCATGGCTGCAGTCACCATCTGTAGTGATTTTGGAGCCCAGAAAAATAGTCTGACACTGTTTCCACTGTTTCTCCAACTATTTCCCATGAAGTGATGGAACCGGTGGCCATGATCTTCGTTTTCTGAATGTTGAGCTTTAAGCCAACCTTTTCACTCTCCACTTTCACTTTCATCAAGAGGCTTTTGAGTTCCTCTTCACTTTCTGCCATAAGGGTGGTGTCATCTGCATATCTGAGGTTATTGATATTTCTCCCAGCAATCTTGACTCCAACCTGTGTTTCTTCCAGTCCAGCATTTCTCATGATGTACTCTGCATATAAGTTAAATAAACAGGGTGACAATACACAGCCTTGACGTACTCCTTTTCCTATTTGGAACCAGTCTGTTGTTCCATGACCAGTTCTAACTGTTGCTTCCTGACCTGCATACAGATTTCTCAAGAGGCAGATCAGGTGGTCTAGTATTCCCATCTCTTTCAGAATTTTCCACAGTTTATTGTGATCCACACAGTCAAAGGCTTTGGCATAGTCAATAAAGCAGAAATAGATGTTTTTCTGGAACTCTCTTGCTTTTTCCATGATTCAGCGGATGTTGGCAATTTGATCTCTGGTTCCTCTGCCTTTTCTAAAACCAGCTTGAACATCTGGAAGTTCACGGTTCACATATTGCTGAAGCCTGGCTTGGAGAATTTTAAGCATTACTTTACTTGCATGTGAGATGAGTGCAATTGTGTGGTAGTTTGAGCATTCTTTGGCATTGCCTTTCTTTGGGATTGGAATGAAAATGGACCTTTTCCAGTCTTGTGGGCCACTGCTGAGTTTTCCAAATTTGCTGGCATATTGAGTGCAGCACTTTCACAGCATCATCTTTCAGGATTTGAAATAGCTCCACTGGAATTCCATCACCTCCACTAGCTTTGTTCATAGTGATGCTTTCTAAGGCCCACTTGACTTCACATTCCAGGATGTCTGGCTCTAGGTCAGTGATCACACCGTCGTGATTATCTGGGTCGTGAAGATCTTTTTTGTACAGTTCTTCTGTGTATTCTTGCCACCTCTTCTTAATATCTTCTGCTTCTGTTAGGTCCATACCATTTCTGTTCTTTATCGAGCCCATCTTTGCATGAAATGTTCATTTGGTATCTCTGATTTTCTTGATGAGATCCCTAGTCTGTTATTTTCCTCTATTTCTTTGCATTGATTGCTGAAGAAGGCTTTCTTAAGACTTCTTGGTATTCTTTGGAACTCTGCATTCAAATGTTTATATCTGTCCTTTTCTCATTTGCTTTTCGCTTCTCTTCTTTTCACAGCTATTTGTAAGGCCTCCCCAGACAGCCATTTTGCTTTTTTTTGCATTTCTTTTCCATGGGGATGGTCTTGATCCCTGTCTCCTGTACAGTGTCACGAACCTCATTCCATAGTTCATCAGGCACTCTATCTATCAGATCTAGGCCCTTAAATCTATTTCTCACTTCCACTGTATAATCATAAGGGATTTGATTTAGGTCATACCTGAATGGTCTAGTGGTTTTCCTTTTTTCTTCAATTTACGTCTGAATTTGGCAATAAGGAGTTCATGATCTGAGCCACAGTCAGCTCCTGGTCTTGTTTTTGCTGATTGTATAGAGCTTCTCCATCCTTGGCTGCAAAGAATATAATCGATCTGATTTCGGTGTTGACCATCTGGTGATGTCCATGTGTAGAGTCTTATCTTGTGTTGTTGGAAGAGGGTGTTTGTTATGACCAGTGCATTTTCTTGGCAAAACTCTATTAGTCTTTGCCCTGCTTCATTCCGTATTCCAAGATCAAATTTTCCTGTTACTCCAGGTGTTTCGTGACTTCCTACTTTTGCATTCCAGTCTCCTATAATGAAAAGGACATCTTTTTTGGGTGTTAGTTTTAAAAGGTCTTGTAGGTCTTCATAGAACCATTCAGCTTCAGCTTCTTCAGCATTACTGGTTGGTGTATAGACTTGGATTACTGTCATATTGAATGGTTTGCCTTGGAAACAAACAGTGATCATTCTGTCATTTTTGAGATTGCATCCAAGTACTGCATTTCAGACTCTTTTTTTGACCATGATGGCCACTCCATTTCTTCTGAGGGATTCCTGCCCGCAGTAGTAGATATAATGGTCATCTGAGTTAAATCCACCCATTCCAATCCATTTCAGTTCACTGATTCCTAGAATGTCGACATTCACTCTGGCCATCTCGTTTGACCACTTCCAATTTGCCTTTATTTATGGACCTGACATTCCAGGTTCCTATGCAATATTGCTCTTGACAACATCAGACATTGCTTCTATCACCAGACACATCCACAACTGGGTATTGTTTAGCTCCATCCCTTCATTCTTTCTGGAGTTATTTCTCCACTGATCTCCAGTAGCATATTGGGCACCTACTGACCTGGGGAGTTTCTCTTTCAGTATCCTATCATTTTGCCTTTTCATACTGTTCATGGGGTTCTCAAGGCAAGAATACTGAAGTGGTTTGCCAGTCCCTTCTCCAGTGGACCACATCCTGTCAGATCTCTCCACCATGACCCGCCCATCTTGGGTTGCCCCAAGGGCATGTCTTAGTTTCATTGAGTTAGACAAGGCTGTGTTCCTAGTGTGATTAGATTGGCTAGTTTTCTGTGAGTATGGTTTCAGTGTGTTTTCCCTCTGATGCCCGCTTGCAACACCTACCATCTTACTTGGGTTTCTCTTACCTTGGGCGTGGGGTATCTCTTCACGGCTGCTCCCGCAAAGCACAGCCATTGTTCCTTACCTTGAACGAGGGGTGTCTCCTCACTGCCACCTTTCCTGACCTTCATCGTGGGATAGCTCCTCTAGGCCCTCCTGCACCTGCGCGCAGCCACGGCTCCTTGGACGTGGGGTTGCTCCTCCCGGCTGCCGCCCTTGGCCTCGGGCGTGGGGGTGTGAGGTAGCTCCTCCCGCACTCCGCCCCTGGCCTCGGGCTTGTGGCGTCCTCCAGCTTCAGGCTGTCCTCCGCCTTCCCCCCTTTTTGATCTAGTGGCCTCGCGTCGGCTTTTTTGGTCCCCTTTTCCTATAAGGCGGCTGAGGCGCGGCCGAGAGGAGCCACCCCACGTCCAAGGTCAGGGGCAGAAGCCGAGAAGACCCCATGCCTGAAGGGCGGCGGCCAAGAGGAGTTACCCATGTCTGAGGTCAGGGGCAGCAGCCGAGAATACCAGACTGTGACGGCGCAGGAACGCCGAGGGGAGTTACCCCCATCTGAGGTCAGGGGCGGCGACTAGAGGAGTTACCCCGCGGCCGAGGTCAGGGACCGCGGCTGGAGGAGATGGTCTATATAATTGTCCACATTTTCCCCTAGAGGTTAGGGGTATGCACAGTGACTGGCATAGGATGAGCTCAACATGTTTGCTAAGGAAGACAATCTCCAAATGAAGCTTGCCTTTTCTTAAGTTGTATGAACTGCGTTTTCTAGCAAAAAAGACATAGACTCTCACCCTTGCCAACATCTGCCATGAACTTCAGTTTGAGTGAGGATCTTGGCTACCTGAACCAAGCCTCCATGTTTTGATGGATGACATAAAAGTGAGTTTGGCCTCCTTGCTCCAGTCAAATACATTCAGGCTGCATTTAGTCACTTCTCTCCCAAAATGATAGAAATTGATTGTGCTGCATTTCTTTGTTTCTTCCAATTTTGAACCAAAATTTTCCATGTGTTGCATGCTGAGTCAAATAGCATGGTTCTGCTGATGACTTTCTTTGAATTAAGAAACTCTTGACCAATAAGTTTATTTACTTTGTTTTGATATCCCCACACATAAATAATAAAACAAGCAAAACCTAAAATGGATTAGGTTTAATCTGGATTAAAATCTATCAGTTTTAGTAATTTTTGGTGTTCTCCATTTTTCAACAAATATGTTGGTCATTTTTATTAGGAGCTCATGAAGAGATAACAAGGGTTTTGTTGTCATTTGTCATTGGGTTTTCCTTTTATCTCTCCATTTATTATCTTTCTTTTTTTCCAGATAGCATTTTCCTTCTTAGAAAGGCACAAAGTGTTTATTGAACAAATAAAGAGAATTAAGGTTCAGATCAGATCAGTCGCTCAGTCGTGTCCGACTCTTTGCGACCCCATGAACTGCAGCACGCCAGGCCTCCCTGTCCATCACCAACTCCCGGAGGTCACTCAGACTCACATCCATCGAGTCAGTGATGCCATCCAGCCATCTCATCCTCTGTCGTCCCCTTCTCCTCCTGCCCCCAATCCCTCCCAGCATCAGAGTCTTTTCCAATGAGTCAACTCTTCGCATGAGGTGGCCAAAATACTGGAGTTTCAGCTTTAGCATCATTTCTTCCAAAGAAATCCCAGGGCTGATCTCCTTCAGAATGGACCGGTTGGATCTCCTTGCAGTCCAAGGGACTCTCAAGAGTCTTCTCCAACACCACAGTTCAAAAGCATCAATTCTTCAGCGCTCAGCCTTCTTCACAGTCCAGCTCTCACATCCATACATGACCACAGGAAAGACCATAGCCTCGACTAGGCGAACCTTTGTTGGCAAAGTGATGTCTCTGCTTTTGAATATGCTATCTAGGTTGGTCATAACTTTCCTTCCAAGGAGTAAGCGTCTTTTAATTTCATGGCTGCAGTCACCATCTGCAGTGATTTTGGAGCCCAGAAAAAGAAAGTCTGACACTGTTTCCACTGTTTCTCCATCAATTTCCCATGAAGTGATGGGACCAGATGCCATGATCTTCGTTTTCTGAATGTTGAGCTTTAAGCCAACCTTTTCACTCTCCACTTTCACTTTCATCAAGAGGCTTTTGAGTTCCTCTTCACTTTCTGCCATAAGGGTGGTGTCATCTGCATATCTGAGGTTATTGATATTTCTCCCGGCAATCTTGATTCCAACTTGTGTTTCTTCCAGTCCAGCATTTCTCATGATGTACTCTGCATATAAGTTAAATAAACAGGGTGACAATATACAGCCTGGATGTACTCCTTTTTCTATTTGGAACCAGTCTGTTGTTCCATTTCCAGATCTGTTGTTTCCTGACCTGCATACAGATTTCTCAAGAGGCAGATCAGGTGGTCTGGTATTCCCATCTCTTTCAGAACTTTCCACAGTTTATTGTGATCTACACAGTCAAAGGCTTTGGCATAGTCAATAAAGCAGAAATAGATGTTTTTCTGGAACTCTCTTGCTTTTTCCATGATCCAGCGGATGTTGGCAATTTGATCTCTGGTTCCTCTGCCTTTTCTAAAACCAGCTTGAACATCTGGAAGTTCACGGTTCACATATTGCTGAAGCCTGGCTTGGAGAATTTTGAGCATTACTTTACTAGCATGTGAGATGAGTGCAATTGTGCGGTAGTTTGAGCACTCTTTGGCATTGCCTTTTTGGTATTGGGATGAAAACTGACCTTTTCCAATCTTGTGGCCACTGCTGAGTTTTCCAAATTTGCTGGCATATTGAGTGCAGCACTTTCACAGCATCATCTTTCAGGATTTGGAATAGCTCCACTGGAATTCCATCACCTCCACTAGCTTTGTTCCTAGTGATGCTCTCTAAGGCCCACTTGACTTCACATTCCAGGATGTCTGGCTCTAGGTCAGTGATCACACCATCATGATTATCTGGGTCATGAAGCTCTTTTTTGTACAGTTCTTCTGTGTATTCTTGCCACCTCTTTTTAATATCTTCTGCTTCTGTTAGGTCCATACCATTTCTGTCTTTTATTGAGCCCATTTTTGCATGAAATATTCCTTTGGTACCTCTGATTTTCTTGAATTGATCCCTAGTCTTTCCCATCCTGTTGTTTTCCTCTATTTCTTTGCATTGATTGCTGAAGAAGGCTTTCTTATGTCTTCTTGCTATTCTTTGGAACTCTGCATTCAGATGTTTAATTCAGAGTTAAGGTTAGTTTTTCTATAAGCTGCTCAACATTTTTTTCTTTCTTAGCTGGAGAAGGTGATATGCGGCTGGGTTGTCTATTATGGAATTGACATTTTCAGCTTGTGCTTATCTTTATGCATAAAATGCACACATTTTCATGAAAAACAGAAAAAACACAAAGACTCAAATTCTACTCACTGTACCTTTTTCTCTTTAAGAAAAAAGAGAGATCATGTCTCAGATCCTCTGTTCAGTTCAGTTCAGTCGCTCAGTTGTGTCCGACTCTTTGCAACCCCATTAATCACAGCATGCCAGGCCTCCCTGTCCATCACCAAATTCTGGAGTTCACTCAAACTCATGTCCATTGAGTCGGTGATGCCATCCAGCCATCTCACCCTCTGTCATCTTCTCCTCCTGCCCCCAATTGGATCCTCTAGCTACTTCTATTTCATTTTATTTTAGTAAAACCATTCTTTTCACTTATGTTGCCTTCAGATTTCCTGTTTTGAAGTGAATATGGATGTAGGAATAGAAATATGGCAGATGTTTCTATGTCTGGAATAGCCATGACATGACCATCGGTATTTCTTACACTTTTTGTCCTACACAATCCTGCAAAGTGAAGTGTGGTTCACTTCTAAGCAATAGAATGGATTTTCTTTTTTTTTTTTTTTCGAGTTGAGAATGAAGTCTGGTGCTTTCCAGTTGGCCACCACATTTCTGACTTTCCCATTGGGCCCGCATATTAGAACAGAGTACCTCCTAATAGGCTCCTGTTCAGAACATTAAATATGGAAATGTTTTCTCTAGAGCTGCATGGAACTTGTCTGGAATCACTCTGGGGGACTTTTGTCCCCAAAGTATCTGACCCACATTTCCAGGTTCTTATCAGTTTGTGTCAGTAGAGAAAAGAACATTGAGATAAGTCAGTAATAAGCCAGAGTCACCTCTGTCTTGACATAGGTAAATGGAGCTGCTGGGGATCTCAATATTCCAGGCACACCCTGCAAAGCAGTGTTCTTATGTGGAATGACTAGCAAGTTTCATTCTAATTTTTTCTACCATCTACCACCACCAGCAATCTCCCAACTCCCTCTTTGCCCTGTTCCCCATTTTAGGAATACCTGGGCAACTGTATATGCCTTCAGTCCTTTTGGGGATTTTGTTATTCCTTGTTATTCCTTGTTATTCCATTCTGAAGCACAAGCTTTCACCATTTACTTCAACCATTATTCCTGTAAACTTTCTGTGTTCTTACATCATTAAGCCAAATTGTAATGTTTCTCAGAGCCATGAGATCTTAGGAAACTATATTTATTTACATTCAGACACCCAGTACATACAGGCTTGCCTCTAACTTGGCTTAAACAATTAAAGGCATTATTAGAACAAAGGACTAAAAAGCACAAACATGTGACCCCCTGCCTGAAAATAACCTGTATTCTACTTGTTTATGCTATAACTTTATCACTTTCAGACAAATAAATCCTTAAAACCATAGAAAGCTTATTTTAAGTGTGTTAAGTTTGGACAGCATTGAATAAGCACAAATTGTCAGACATAATGTAGAATTAATAAACTATTGGGAAAAACAAAGTCAAACCTTTTGTTTTCCTCAGTCTACTTTTCAGAGTTGTGTAATTTTCACTTATCCAATTTTTAAAATCCATTATAAACTCACTCTTAAACTGTTTCCAGAGACTATACAGATTTGCCATTCTGGAAATGAAACTGCCTTTTAAACCTAAACAGATGGCTTTAATTTTTGGTGGACTGGAATGGAAAGAATGCTACATTAGAAACTGAGGCAATTCAACTCAAAGTTTTTGTTATTTGCATGTGTGTTTCAAAATATATTTTACTTTACTCTCTTTTCAGTGAATTCCAATCTTTGCACTATTAAGAAGCTTCAGAAGCAAAAGTTTAAAGTGAAAATCAATTCCACATTTCTAAAAATAAGAAGTCCTAGCTTAACTGAAGTGCTCATTTATTGCAAAGCCAATAAACTAATTCCACTAAGTCCAAAAGTGTCTTCTAAAAGATTCCAAAGATAAGAATATTTTCAACTTTGTTAAGCTGTACAAACGTAAAAGGCTCTCCCTCCCTCTACCCACAAGGCTCTTTTCATCCAGTTACATCAGGGTAACTTGAGCAGATGCTACAATTGGAGCCTCTCTGACCCTTTACCTAGTTATTTCAGCTGCTGCAATAGGACTGAAATCTCATAAGAATCCTGAAGGGAGGGGAAAGATTTGTTCTGTTCAATTCATCAACATTTATTGGTGCCTTCTGCATGTGAGACACTAAGATAGAAACTCTGAGGAATGTTAAGATTGCTAGGTCTTGTTCTTTGCCTTTTGTGCATTTATAATCTATACTGGGACGGGGAGGGGGCGGAGGGAAAGAAAGAAGTAAACACAGAAAGTATCATGTTTCTTAAAATACCAGGTGATAAAAATGTTAAATAAAGTGTGAATTTAAGAGATGCCAGGTTGGTAAACGTTCTGCTCACAATCATATGCAAATAAATTCAGTGCTTGCCCTTCATACTTAATCCAGGCTGATGAGACATAATTAGAAATCAACAGGGGTTTTTCTGTGTCTCTGAATTATATATCTTATTTATCTGTTCTTTTATTTCTTTCTGACTGAGATTGTTTTCAAGAAAAAAATTCTGAAAACTGATAAAGTGAGCACAAGATAGATTACCAAGGAAAAGTGACTCCCTCCCAAACATCCAAAATCAGCATCAAACTTACACAACAATATGAATGCACCTAATACCACTGAACTGGAGACTTAAAAATGGTTAAGAGTTAAGATGATACATTTTATGTTATCTGTACTTTGCCACAATTTTTTACATTTTTGGAAAAATATCAGCATCAAGATCTTTTCTGCAGGAAAAGAAAAACAAAGAAAATGCTTTAGAGGGATGAGAATATTTGAAAAAGTAGATGAAAACAAAGCAGTGACCCAAAGGTGATAGTGGGAGTGGGAGGGGAAATATATTAGGTGTTTGGGATTAACATATATACACTACTCTATATAAAATAGATAACTAACAAGGACCTACTGTGTAGCAGAGGAAACTGCAGTCAATATCTTGTAATAATCTATAATGGAAAATAATCTGAAAGAATATATATAGTCATACATAAATATGTATAATTGAATATGTATAATATATGTATAAATGTATGTAATATACATGTACATGTATAAATATGTAAAATATATATGTATAATTGAATCAGTTTGCTGTATACTTGAAACTAACATAACATTGTAAATGAACTTTCAATAAAAAAAACAACACAAAGCACTGACCTTGCCTTTGAACTTTCGTGTTGCAGATTCGCACATCAGTGACCACACTGCTATTTCCCAAAAGACCATTCAGCTGGATAAGGCATTTCCTGATTGCAGCCATAATTATTGCTCTTAATAATGTTTTGGTCATTCTTGTGCCAACTATAAAATACATCTTTGGATTCATAGGTAAGTTTCCAAAAGGCTTTTATTTAGTGAACTCGAGCTGTCCATAAATGGAGAGCAGGGAACCAGTGATGGGAGATCAAGGATCCCAGTCCATCTCAGGCTCCTAGAATTCTGAGTAGCCCAACTGGGCTCCAGTTGGTCACCATCCCTTCCCCCCAGGTGACACTGGACTTGATGGACAGGACCAGAAAGTGTTGGTGCTAAAAACCTATCTTATAGGTCATCTAATCTAGCTGCCTTTTCTGACAAACAACACAGCTTAACCCTATAGAAGTCAAATCACAGAGTGAACCCAGGGTTTGAACTGAGGTCTTAACTCTGCATCAAGAAAAAAAAAACAAACAGGAAAGGTACATTCTACTTAAATGGTCTGTGAGTATCAGCTTAGCATTAAAGGATATCTTTGGAGAAAGAGGAGATTGACTTTGTAAACATATTATTTCTTTTAATATGTTAAAGAAATAACATATTTCCATTCTGCTGATGTGAGGGTTTACTCACATTTTAAGTACAATATAAAACTTTATAAAACAATATAAAAACGCAGATGTAAGCAACCTGAAAAGTTAGAAGTGGATCAGAAGGGTATGTGAGGAGTTCAATGGCACCCCACTCGAGTACTCTTGCCTGGAAAATCCCATGGACAGAGGAGCCTGGTGGGCTGTTGTCTATGGGGTCGCACAGAGTCTAACATGACTGAAGTGACTTGGCAGAGCACTACTAATTTCCTTTAAATCTGTAACACTTGGCCTTTTTGTTGTTTATCATGTGTGATGCATCTCTACTAGGCAGCTATGATGTTAGGTGCATTTTAATTTTATTTATAAATATATTTTGTTTTGAATAAACATCCACGGGCTAATGCTTCGGCCACCTGATGTGAAGAGCCAACTCATTGGAAAAGGCCCTGATGCTGGGAAAGATTGAGGGCAGGAGGATGAGATGGTTGGATGGCATCATTAATTCAATGGACATGAGTTTGAGTAAACTCCGGGAAATAGTGAAAGACAGGGAAGCCTGGCATGCTGCAGTCCCTGGGGTCACAAAGAGTTGGAGATGACTAAGTGATTGAACAACACACCATGAGCTTATAGTGCTTTTTATGCTTTGCTAAGGGTAGTTTTAGACTTGGTTTCTTTTGAGTGTATGCCCTTGCATCTCTGCCTGTTGAGTAAGACTGACTTGTCCTGTGTCTCTCCTCAGGGGCTTCTTCTGCCACTATGCTGATCTTCATCCTTCCAGCAGTTTTCTATCTTAAACTTGTCAAGAAAGAACCTTTTAGGTCACCCCAAAAGGTCGGGGTAAGTAAGGTTTACAAGTTCTCCCTTTAAGTTTCCACTTTTTAGAGTAAACCAGGAAATGCACGCACATGTTCCAAAAACTGAATTGATGCACAAGAACTGAAAATCAAGGATGGCTGGAACTCTCTGGTGGAAAAAAAGGAGGTGTAGATTTCTAGCACTGAGATGATTCTGGGATTTCTTCTCTTCACATATTAAATAGCTCGTGCTAAGTCCTTCCTACCTGTCAAATGCTAATGGAGTTTGCCCACAGGCATACATTTATAACAGTTTCTACCACCAAGCTATTGTTGCACTATCCACAGGAAAATATGCAGGAAGGAATTAGGCTCCTTAGCAGCGTTATGAAAAAATGTAAACATTTTGGTCACAGTCATTAGGTGAGGCCCAAAAATGTTCCTTTTGTTTTCCCTTCTCAGTGCCTTGTTGTCCCCTGTGGACTAAGAACAGAACCATCTGTTGTCCAGTTAGTCTCTTTCCATATAATTTATAGTCCCATTAACCTGGGGAGTATATATTTCTTTCCCACAATGCTGCTGCTAAGTCGCTTCAGTCGTGTCCGACTCTGTGCGACCCCATAGACGGCAGCCCGCCAGGCTCCGCCATCCCTGGGATTCTCCAGGCAAGAGCACTGGTGTGGGTTGCCATTTCCTTCTCCAATGCATGAAAGTGGAAAGTGAAAGTGAAGGCTGTCAGTCGTGTTTGACTCTTCGCGACCACATGGACTGCAGCCCACCAGGGTCCTCTGTCCATGGGATTTTCCAGGCAAGAGTACTGGAGTGGGGTGCCATTGCCTTCTCTGTTTCCCACAATAGTACTACAAAAATGTATACTAGAAATAATTGTTCAATGTTAAATATTATCTATGACTGCTTAATAAAGTCTTGTATTAAGCCTCGGAAAGTGCCTCTGACTGACTGCCCCTGAATTTTACCTGTGAGTCATTCTCCTCTCAGGATGGCTTGGGGACTTTAGGAAAGTTTGGTATCAAAAGCTCCTCCCATCATCTTTCCCCCAGATTTCCACTCTATGTAGTCCTTTCTGCTTCGACTTTTATAGCACTGTGACCTTGGTAAATCACTTTTTCAGTTTGATCGGATAAAAGTGAGTAAAATTATATCCTAGATCCTTCTTAGTGAAAAAAGATTTCAGTTGCTGTTTCTTTTTATGTAGAATTAGGAAGTCTATCTATGTGGTAGTCTATAAGGCCCCTTTTAGTGTTAAATTTGTGAAATATTTATGTTTATGTAATTACAGGTATATTACAAGTATGGGCATATATGTATATGTTCAGTTCAGTTCAGTTCAGTCGCTCCATCATTTCCGACTCTTTGCGATCCCATGAGCTGCAGCACACCAGGCCTCCCTGTCCAACGCCAACTCCCAGACCCTACCCAAACTCAGGTCCATTGAGTTGGTGATACCATCCAGCCATCTCATCCTCTGTCATCCCCTTCTCCTCCTGCCTTCAATCTTTCCCAGCCTCAGGGTCTTTTCAAATGAGTCAGCTCTTCACATCAGGTGGCCAAATTATTGGAGTTTCAGCTTCAACAACAGACCTCTCAATGAACACCCAGGACTGATTTCCTTTAGAATGGACTGGTTGGATCTCCTTGCAGTCCAAGGGACTTTCAAGAGTCTTCTCCAACACCACAGTTTCAAAAGCATCAATTCTTCTGCACTCAGAAGAAGAATTTATAGTCCAATTCTCACATCCATACATGACTACTGGAAAAACTAGTATATGTATATGTAATTACATATTAATACACACACATATACCTTGAGGCTTTTTTTTTTTCCAAGAAATATGCAATGCACATTATATTGTGTGTGTGCTCAGGCCTCTTCAGTCATGTCCGACTCTTTGTGACCCCATGGACTGTAGCCTGCCATGCTCCTCTGTCCTCTGGGGATTCTCTAGGCAGGAACACTGCAGTAGAACACTGCAGTAGGTTGCTATGCCCTCCTCCAAGGGATCTCCTTGACCCAGGGATCAGACCTTCATTTCATATTATGTCTCCTGCATTGGCAGGGGTTCTTTACCACTAGTGCCACTAGGCTCTGTTTTTGTTTGCTTTTAAAAAAATTTGATCCTGTCATACATGCTACTCTTTTATAACCTGCCCCTTTTCACCTAAAAGATTGTGAGCCCTCTGTAAGTCATTTAATCTTTTTCTATTACTTGGTTTGTAAGGATTACAGGGTATTCCATTATTTTATGTACCAAATCAATTAACCACTTTTCTATATTGAACATTTGGATTAAATCTGTCTACTATCGTATTCTTTCCCTCTTTCCTGAGGTAGGGTTCTAAATTGGTTAACTGCTAGGCATGGGCAACTATAAGAATAATACAATTCAATATGCAAATCAAATGGCTGTCTTAAGTAAACAACTTATGGAAGCAAACTGTACTAAGGAAGTATAATTTCTGTGTTCCCTAACAAGTTCTTTCTGACTTACAGGCATTAATTTTCCTCGTGGTTGGCATCATCTTCATGATGGGAAGCATGGCACTCATTATAATTGACTGGATTTACAATCCTCCAAATTCCAAGCATCACTAACCCAAGGAAAAACACTATCTTTTCCTGTTGGAGATGGTTACCAATTATGCTCCCAAAGACATTTTAGTTATCTTGTTTGGAATGTTATTCATAGGAATTAACAGGAAGATAGATTCCAAAGATGTTTACCAGCAATATTACCAAGCACCTACAGAAGAGAAAATCATCATTTTTGTCACAAATGGCTATTTATATGTTTAAAATCTGTGGTGCACATTTGCACTCAGGTTTTACTAGAGCAGTGTGCGATGATGTATTTTTGCTTCTGCGTATGCAGAATAAGGGTAGCTGCATGTAATGATCATCAGATAATACCCTTTTCCCTCTCCCCCCCAAAAGTACCAAATTTCTGTATTCTCAGGACATCAACCAAAAATGCCCTGATGGCAAAGCTATCGCCACTTAATGCCTTCCCTCAATTTTGCACCAAATACTCCAGGTCTATTTAATGACAAAGACAAAAGACATGTATTATGAACTGTCTCTACAAGTTACATGAGTGATCAGACATCAGGCTAGAGCATTTTATGTTCAACACTAACAGAAAATTTTGCCCATCCCACTTGTGACATTAAATTAGTGACTTCATTTAATCATTTTTCTGTAAATATTAAAACATCTTATGAAACATAGAGAGGGGCTTTATTGAAATTATAGAGCAGCAGCAAAACAATGCTTGTTGCTATACTGAATGTTCTGGAAGCGTTTGTTTATTAATGTTACGCGCAGTCCTCTTGTCATACTTTTGTCACTGAACAATGCCCTCCCTCTCGTCTTCCATTTTCATTCAGAATTTTTAGAATACCACTATTCATGTGGAGCCACACTACCCAGTATTGTTTAATACATTTTTATTTGATAAACATTCAGTGCAGGAAACTGTGATTGCTTTATGTTTATGTATATAATCTTATTCTGTGGTTATCAGAATTTTAATATATGGTACATTTGATTTTTGTTTTTTACATGTGTAGTTTTCTCTCCTCACAGTCAAAACATTTATTTTATTGGGGGTGGGGGTAGGGAATTGAGTTGATAGGCTCAAAAATCCACATGTGTGTATCTGTCTACTGGGTATATTTTAAATTTGAAACCTGAGTGATATTGAATAGCTTGGTAATGCTCTTCTTCAGTGTTTACAATATTACCATAATCATCTACAAGAAAATGAGTGCCCTATTTGCAAATAATTATCAATACTAAGGTAGTTCTTTTAATTTAGCAGGTCTAAAATAGGATTTAGTTCATTTTAGCTTGAATAGGTGTTTGCTAACATTGATTTGCCATTTAATACAGTCTTGAGCTATTCTCAAAAGTGCTAACACTACAAAGAGATGCAAATTACTATTCTTGCTCACTTTTACAACATAGTTACATGAAATGGATTTAAAAATTAGTACTTATTGCCTAGAACTTCTAGAGTTTGCTCCTTTTTTTCTCAATCAGTAGCAAGCACATTTGTATATTTTAGTATAGCCTAGTATGAAATGCAGGTGTTATGTTAGTATGATAATATTAAATCATATTTCAATAGTTTTTGCTGGAATGTGCCTTACTTAAATATATATTTGTTTTATGTATTATTCTCTAGAGGCATAATATTGTAAAATGGTGCACTTTGTTAGGGAAATTGAGCATTACTAGAAACTATCATGACTTCTAACTTACTATTATTTACCAAATAGCATTTTTAAGATATATTTCTATTTTCAATTCATCTAAAGAGAGTATCAAAATAGAAAATGGAAAAAAGGTGCCTTTTGAGCGTTAAAAATGTTTGATCTGAATGTATTTAAATGTAAATACAATGGATTGATCCAAAAAGCTGAAAAGCTGTAAAATCTGTATATATTTTAAATGCTTTACATTTGAAATGACTCACTTGAAAGTATCAACATGTAAAATTATATAAATATTCAAGAGCAATACTACAGTGCCAAATAATAAAGTATCATTTTTTCCTCATGGCCATTTTCAGGATTAGAGTTCACATAGACTGCAGGACAGGCATACATACGGTATATTGTACTGGTTAATTTAGCCCCATTTATAAACAGATGAAAATTTTATTTTCTTATTTCATTTACAGGATGGTTCAATATATTGGGAGGCTTTTTTTTTATTACAGAAAGTGTATATTGGTATATAATAAATGAATTTTTCAAATGACTATGATGTAATTTTCTTTCTATTGTTGAAGGAAGGAAAAATATTATTTATAAGTGAAAACATATTTTAAATCTTAATATTATCTCTTTTATATTGGTATATGTTCCATTTTTATTGTTACTCTGACATAAAACTAATATTTATAGCTTTCAGAAAATAGTTGCCATCTTATTCTGGCAAAATACAGAGCTAATTTGAAATCTTGCTTGTTTTGTATCATCCTAGAATGAATGTGGAAGAAATGACTCTCTTAATGGTGAATTAATGAAGAATTCATCTGGGATGGAAAAAGAGGGAATAAAAGAAGGATGAAAATATTTAAAGAAAGATCTGAAATATTTGGGAGAAGGGAAAGCAACGTGGGAGTGCTGAGAACTGGATAGAAATGAACTTGTATTGGGACTGACAGGTCATATGTTAAGTGTATGCTTAACTTTCTAAGAAACTTCCAAGTCATTCTCCAAGGAGGTTCTACCATTTTCATTTTCACCAGTAATATACACAAGTTCTAGTTGCTCCACATCCCTGCTAGCAGTTGACATTGTCTTTTGTACTTTGTTGCCCTTCAAGTAGGTGTGGAAAATTATCTCACCATGATTTTCGTTTCCATTTCCCCGATGATTAGTGTGGGAAACTTTTCGTGCATATAATGATCATTTACGTTTTCTTTTGTAAAGTGTCCGTTCAAATCACTTGCTCGTTTTTAAAATTAGGTTGTCTTTTCATTGGATATTTGTCAGAATTCTTTATATATTCTGGATACATGTCCTTTGTCATATTGCAAATGTATTTTCCCATTGGCATGCTTACTCATTTTCCTAAATGTGCTTTGCAATTCCTGTCTTAATGAGGTTGAGATTAATTGGAATAGTCAATTAATTGTCATAATTGTTTAGATTTTCAAATTTGGAGAGTACAAGAATTCTCTCTCTTTTTTGTTATTGTATCTTTTTGCCTTGTACTGAGCTTCATTTTATGTATGCTAATCTAGTTCCCCACGTCCAAGATAAGAGAAACCCAAGTAAGATGGTAGGTGTTGTGAGAGGGCATCAGAGGGCAGACACACTGAAACCATAATCACAGAAAACTAGTCAATCTAATCACACTAGGACCACAGCCTTGTCTAATTCAATAAAACTAAGCCATGCCCGTGGGGCAACCCAAGATGGGCGGGTCATGGTGGAGAGGTCTGACAGGATGTGGTCCATTGGAAAAGGGAATGGCAAACCACTTCAGTATTCTTGCCTTGAGAACCCCATGAACAGTATGAAAAGGCAAAATGATAGGATACTGAAAGAGGAACTCCCCAGGTCAGTGGGGGCCCAATATGCTACTGGTGACAGTGGAGAAATAACTCCAGAAAGAATGAAGGGATGGAGCCAAAGCAAAAGCAACACCCAGTTGTGGATGTGACTGGTGATAGAAGCAAGGTCTGATGCTATCAAGAGCAATATTGCATAGGAACCTGGAATGTTAGGTCCATGAATCAAGGCAAATTGGAAGTGGTCAAACAGGAAATGGCAAGAGTGGACTTCAACATTCTAGGAATCAGTGAACTAAAATGGACTGCAATGGGTGAATTTAACTTGGATGACCATTATATCTACTACTGCGGGCAGGAATCCCTTAGAAGAAATGGAGTAGCCATCATGGTCAACAAAAGAGTCCAAAATGCAGTACTTGGATGCAATCTCAAAAATGACAGAATGGTCTCTGTTCATTTCCAAGGCAAACCATTCAATATCACAGTAATCCAAGCCTACGCCCCAACCAGTAATGCTGATTAAGCTGAAGTTGAGCAGTTCTATGAAGACCTACAAGACCTTTTAGAACCAACACCCCCCAAAAAATGTCCTTTTCATTATAGAGGACTAGAATGCAAAAGTAGGAGATTAAGAAACACCTGAAGTAACAGGCAAATTTGGCCTTGGAATACGGAATGAAGCAGGGCAAAAGCTAATAGAGTTTTGCCAAGAAAAGGCACTGGTCATAGAAAACACCCTCTTCCAACAACACAAGAGAAGACTCTACACATGGACATCACCAGATGGTCAACACCAAAATCAGATCGATTATATTCTTTGCAGCCAAAGATGGAGAAGCTCTATACAGTCAGCAAAAACAAGACTGGGAGCTGACTGTGGCTCAGATCATGAACTCCTTATTGCCAAATTCAGACTGAAATTGAAGAAAGTAGGGAAAACCACTAGACCATTCAGGTATGACTTAAATCAAATCCCTTGTGATTATGCAGTGGAAGTGAGAAATAGATTTAAGGAACTAGATCTGATAGAATGCCTGATGAACTATGGATGGAGGTTCGTGAAATTGTACAGAAGACAGAGATCAAGACCATCCCCATGGAAAAGAAATGCAAAAAAAGCAAAATGGCTGTCTGGGGAGGCCTTACAAATAGCTGTGAAAAGAAGAGAAGCGAAAAGCAAAGGAGAAAAGGAAAGATATAATCATCTGAATGCAGAGTTCCAAAGAATAGCAAGGAGAGATAAGAAAGCCTCAGCAATCAATGCAAAGAAATAGAGGAAAACAACAGAATGTGAAAGACTAGAGATCTCTTCAAGAAAATCAGAGATACCAAGGGAACATTTCATGCAAAGATGGGCTCGATAAGGGACAGAAATGGTATGGACCTAACAGAAGCAGAAGATATTAAGAAGTGGCAAGAATACACAGAAGAACTGTACAAAAAAGATCTTCATGACCAAGATAATCACGATGGTGTGATCACTGACCTAGAGCCAGACATCCTGGAATGTGAAGTCAAGAGGGCCTTAGAAAACATCACTATGAACAAAGCTAGTGGAGGTGATGGAATTCCAGTTAAGCTATTTCAAATCCTGAAAAATGATGCTGTGAAAGTGCTGCAGTCAATATGCCAGCAAATTTGGAAAACTCAGCAGTGGCCATAGGACTGGAAAAGCTCAGTTTTCATTCCAATCCCAAAGAAAGCTAATGCCAAAGAATGCTCAAACTACCGCACAATTGCACTAATCTCACATGCTAGTAAAGTAACGCACAAAATTCTCCAAGCCAGGCTTCAGCAATACGTGAACCATGAACTTCCAGATGTTCAAGCTGGTTTTAGAAAAGCCAGAGGAATCAGAGACCAAATTGCCAACATCTGCTGGATCATCCAAAAAGTAAGACATTTCCAGAAAAACTGGAAATCCATTTCTGCTTTATTGACTATGCCAAAGCCTTTGACTGTGTGGATCACGATAAACTGTGGAAAATTCTGAAAGAGATGGGAATACCAGACCACCTGACCTGCCTCTTGAGAAACCTATATGCCGGTTAGGAAGCAAAAGTTAGAACTGGACATGGAACAACAGACTGGTTCCAAATAGGAAAAGGAGTATGTCAAGGCTGTATATTGTTACCCTGCTTATTAACTTATATGCAGAGTACATCATAGAAACGCTGGACTGGAAGAAACACAAGCTGGAATCAAGAATGCCAGGAGAAATATCGATAACCTCAGATATGCAGATGACACCACCCTTATGGCAGAAAGTGAAGAGGAACTCAAAAGCCTCTTGATGAAAGTGGAGAGTGAAAAAGTTGGCTTAAAGCTCAACATTCAGAAAACGAAGATCATGGCATCCGGTTCCATCACTTCATGGGAAATAGATGGGGAAACAGTGGATACAGTGTTAGACTTTATTTTTTGGGCTCCAAAGTCACTGCAGATGGTGACTGCAGCCATAAAATTAGAAGAAGCTTACTCTTTGGAAGGAAAGTTATGACCAACCTAGATCACTTATTCAAAAGCAGAGACATTACTTTGCCAACAAAGGTCCATCTGGTCAAGGCTATGGTTTTTCCAGTGGTCATGTATGGATGTGAGAGTTGGACTATGAAGAAGGCTGAGAGCCTTCTTCTTCAAAGAATTGATGCCTTTGAACTGTGGTGTTGGAGAAGACTCTTGAGAGTCCTTTGGACTGCAAGGAGATCCAACCAGTCCATTCTGAAGGAGATCACCCTGGAAGGGATTTCTTTGGAAGGAATGATGCTAAGGCTGAAACTCCAGTACTTTGGCCACCTCATGCAAAGAGTTGACTATTGGAAAAGACTCTGATGCTGGGAGGGATTGGGGGCAGGAGGAGAAGGGGACGACAGAGGATGAGATGGCTGGATGGCATCACTGACTCAATGGAAGTGAGTCTGGGTGAACTCTGGGAGTTGGTGATGGACAGGGAGGCCTGGAATGCTGCAATTCATGGGGTCGCAAAGAGTTGGACATGACTGAGCAACTGACCTTATCTGACCTGACCTGAAGTCACTTTAAATGTTAGTTTGGAAACCTAGTACTGCCTATATAGGCCCAGGACATCCAAAATCCTTTTCAGCTACTTGTAGTCAACTTTATTAGATCCCTCAGCCCTTGCTATAGGCACATATAGAGGAAACACGAGAAATTAATTTATTCGATTCTCATTTACCATTTTCTCTTGACTCTGTATTTTCCTTCATGTACAGAAGCAGTTTGTATAGTTTTTGCTTCTGTAGCATGCATCCTTATGACTGTCCTTTTTTCAGTAAAAAATGTTGCACAAATTATTAGTTTAATAAAATCAGTTTAGAGCTTTTCCTCACACCAAACACCAAAATGAAAAAAAAAATCATTATGAAAGCCAAAACATGATGAGGAGACACTTAAGGGAAAACTGTTTGATAGCTGCATATGAAAGTACGTATTAGTCACTCAGTTGTGTCCAACTCTGTGTGACACAACTGTGGACTGTAGCTCACCAGGCTCCTCTGTCCTTGGAATTCTTTAGGCAAGGCAGGTAAGAATAATAGAGTGAATAGCCATGCCCCTCTCTAGGAGATCTTTCAGACCCAGGGGTCGAACCCTGGTCTCCTGCATCGCAGGTGGATTCTTTACCATCTGAGCCACCAGGGAAAGTAAAACACACTGGAAAGTAAAGCACAATGGCAAAAAGCACAAAGGCAGTCAGTGATGATTAAACACAAGTATGTAGTAGGAAAATGTAATTCTGTCCATTAAGGAATAAACAAAGAAATAGCTACTACAAAATGCAGACCAATATATCCTCAATATTTGAAGAGACAATACAGATCTATCAAGAATCTAATCGAAGAATGGACCACAGACATGAAATCACATACAGAAATGAAAGGTGAATGCGTATTTACAAATAATTAGATCTCACTATGAATCAACTACAGGCAAGTAAAAAGATAACTAAAAAAATTGCCTTGTCAGAATACTAAAATAAAGAAAAGACAATGTTCTGTTTTAATGACTGTGAGGAGTTAAACACTCTTATTCTGGTGACAGAAATCTTTCTTTTACTAGCCTTATGTGAAGCTCATTCTGGCCATGCTTATATAGCTCCTCATAAATGCTTGTAGTAGTTTCCCCAGAGACGTTCACACTCTAATCCCTGGCACACGAAAATATGTCGGGAAATTGAATTTGGCAGATAGAATTGAAGTACAGATCTTAAAATAGAAAGATTATGCTGAATAATCTAGTCACATAAGCCCTTAAAATCAGAGAACTTTCTTCAGCTAAAGTTGAAAATATTTAAATCAGAAGAAGGGCTCAACTTGCCATTGTTGAGTTGAAAATGGAGGAGATCACATGTAAACCATGTGAAGGAAATGAATTCTTCCAACAACTTAAATAAGACAATAAGATGATTCTTCTAAGCTTCCAAGTAGGAGCCTAGGGTACCAGTACCTTAATTTGAGCCTAGAGAGCCTAAGCAGAATACTCTGTTGAGCCAGCCAGACTTGTGACCTAAAGATCTGTGAGATAATAAATGAGTGCCCTTTTAACCTGCTAAATTTATGATAGTTGGCTATGATAGCAATATGAAACTATAAAATACAATATTCTTGTCTGTTGATTAACTAATTTCTATTCTCAGAAAAATGAATTGACTATTACATACTCTGTCTTCTTTCAACATATAGTATCTTACACTTTTGAAATATTCCAAATGTACAAAATTGTGGAATCATTTAATAAATTCTAGTACCTTCATAGGCTGGACTATGATGCAATCATCAAAAGTATTTTAATAAAAAATATTTTCATTAATAAAATGAAAAACTATGGTATAATATTAAGTGAAAAAAGAATAAAAGCTTTCTTATCCTAATTTTATATATTATAAAAGCATGAAATAGAAAAAAATGAAAGCGATCTAATGTTAAAAGTAGATACTTGTAAGTAGCAATGTTAGTCTTCATCTTGATATGTTTCTGTTATTTTCTAAATTTTCTATGAAGGTTATATATTCTTTTTATCATTAGGAAAAAACTTTTCAGAAATAGAAAAGGCTTTCTGCCAAATTCTATTCTGGAAAATAATTAAACCATGCTGCCAATTTCTATACATTTTTTATATTTTAAGCTGAGTCTAAAGGCATAATTAAGTGAATGTGCAATTCATAATTAGGGAATAGTCATTAATGACTGGAGCAAACCCTCAAAGGATGGGACAGACCCTGACCAGAGGTGGGGCTGGGGTGAGAAAAGGATGACTCGAAGGAAACAGTGGAGCAGAGCCAGGAGACCCAGTTTTGAGTCCTATATCCATGTTCTGGGTAAGTCATTTAATTTTATTGAGCTTTAGTTTCCTCATATTTGTTGGAATAATTTCTGTATGATGTAATTCCCAAGATCATTTAGCTTGTAATCACTGGAAATGTCAGAAGATTCTGCCTTATAACATAATCATATCTTTAATGCAAAGCTTTGGCAGTAGTCACAAGTGAGGGCTGGAAGAACTCTCTCCAACGGGAAAGTTACAAAGCATACATTGCAACAGTGATTTCAGCAGTTTGTCCTGGAAGTGAGCAGATATGTCAAACGCTTCTGAGGAAAACTCTGCCTTGCTGCTCAGGTTGAGTAATTTACTGGATAAACATTTACTCAGAGAAGAACATGCCAGATTCCACACTAGGTACGAGAATACAGAATAGTCCTCATCTTCAAGGAGTTTTAAGGACTCTTGAGGAGGGAAAGCATGTATATAGATAGTTACAATAAAAAGTGGAAAATGCTTTAGTATATACCCAGGATTCCCTGGAACCACTAAAGGGAGTGCTCAAGTCGGCCTTGGGAAAGAGGAGTAGTCATGGGTTTCTGGTAACAGATACCCATAGATCAGATCAGATCAGTCGCTCAGTCGTGTCCGACTCTTTGCGACCCCATGAACTGCAGCACGCCAGGCCTCCCTATCCATCACCAGCTCTTGGAGGTCACTCAGACTCACATTCATCGAGTCAGTGATGCCATCCAGCCATCTCATCCTCTGTCGTCCCCTTCTCCTCCTGCTCTCAATCCCTCCTAGCATCAGAGTCTTCTCCAATGAGTCAACTCTTCGCATGAGGTGGCCAAAATACTGGAGTTTCAGCTTGAGCATCATTCCTTCCAAAGAAATCCCAGGGCTGATCTCCTTCAGAATAGACTGGTTGGATCTCCTTGCAGTCCAAGGGACTCTCAAGAGTCTTCTCCAACACCACAGTTCAAAAGCATCAATTCTTTGGCGCTCAGCCTTCTTCACAGTCCAGCTCTCACATCCATACATGACCACAGGAAAGACCATAGCCTTGACTAGGCGAACCTTTGTTGGCAAAGTGATGTCTCTGCTTTTGAATATGCTATCTAGGTTGGTCATAACCTTCCTTCCAAGGAGCAAGCGTCTTTTAATTTCATGGCTGCAGTCACCATCTGCAGTGATTTTGGAGCCCAGAAAAAACAGATACCCATAAGTTGAATCCTAAAGAACAAATTGGAGTTATCAGGTAAAGAGATGGAGTGGAATAGCAAGTATTATGTACAAGAACATGATCTGCCTCATTGACTTCCCCATTCCCCACATAAACATGTATGCACATGCTTTCCATAAACCATGTATTAGATTCCTTGTACTGCTATAACATACCTTCCACAAACCATGTATTAGATTCCTTGTACTGCTATAACAAATTGCCACACACTTAGTGACTTTAAAAATATCTTATCTTACCATAGCAACAGCAGGAATCAGTAGAAGCCCCAGCAGCATCATACAAATCAAGCAGAGCAAATAAAACAACAAAGATTCTTAAAATTAAACTGTGCCTAGTACTACAGTCACAAAGTAGACCAGGACCGATGTGTCCAATCGAAATAGAGCGGCAGCCTGCTACAGTAAAAGATTTACATGGACAGAATGTCTGACACACAACTGAAGATCATTAGTCATATCAAGAACCAAGAAAAGTACAATTTGATTGAAAAAGATAATTAACTGATGCCAACACTGAGACGAATCAGATGTTGGAACTATTTGACAAGGATTTTAAAGCATCCATCATAAAAATGCTTCAGTGGTCAATTATACACTCTCTTGAAACCAGAGGAAAACAATGGATCATCTTAACAAAGAAACTGAAGTTCAAAAAAGAATCAACTGCAAATTATAAACTGAAAAATACAATAACAGAAATTTAAAGAAAATTTCATTGATGTTCTCAGTAATAGAATGGAGATGATGAAGGATATAATCAGTGAACTTGAGCAAATAGCAATGGAATTCACCTAATCTGGGGGCTTTTCTGGTGGCTCACACAATAAAGAATCTGCTTGCAAATGCAGGAGACCCAGATTCAATCTCTGGGTTTGGAAGATCCCCTGAAGAAAAGAATGGCTACCCACTCCAGTATTCTTGCCTGGAGAATTCCATGGACAGAGAAGTCTGGAGGGTTACAGTCCATGGGGTTGCAAACAGTCAGACAGAACTGAGCGACTAACACTTTCACTTGCATTTCACTTTCACCTAATCTGAACAAAACAAAGGAAGGAAAGAGGCACCAGGGAAAGAAAGAAAGAGAGAGGAGGGAGGGGAAGAGACAAGAGTGAGAAAGACAGAAGGAAGAAAGAGAACTGGGCTGTGAACACGTGACAAAAACAAAAAGTCAACATTTGTACTATCAGAATTCTAGAAGAAAATGAGAAGAAATTGGCTTTTAAAAGTCAACTTAAAGAAATAATGACTAAATATTTCCCAAATTTGGTGAAAGATACATAGCTACACTCTAAAGGATAAATTAAAAAAAAAAAATCCACAACAAATAATAGTCAAATTTTTAAAAAGTTAAGATGAGGAAAAAGTCTTGAAAGCATCTCAAGAGAAACAAAATGTTATCTACAGAGGAATACCAGTTCAAATATTATAGGATTTCCTACCAAACCTATGGAGATCAGGAAGGAGCAGCATAGCAGTTTTCAAGTGCTGAGAGAAAAAGAATTGTCAACTGCAAGTTCTATGTTCTTCAGAAATGAAGGGAGACAGCAACATTCCCCCTAAAAGGAAAACTGAACCAATTGTTCCAGACCTAGTCTTAAAAATTGATTAAACAACATCCTTCAAACAGAAAGCAAGTGATAAAGAACAAATGTTAGAGCATCAGCAAAGAAGAAACAAATGAAAGACCAGAAACATGTATACATACAATAGACGCTTCTTTTCTTCATGAGTTTTGTCAATACCTTTTGTGAGAAACAAAAATTACAATACCATCTGATACTCAAGGTAATATCTTTTTTTAATGGTGAAGGTAACAGAGACCTAAATAGAACTGTGGTCTTCACAATTTGCTCAAGATGATTAAATGTTGATACCAGTTGAACGTGAGAAATCATGTATGTATGCTACAATATCCAGAGTAACCACTACAAAAACTATCCAAACAAACACATTCAGAAACACTATAACTAAACCAAGAAATATTCCTCAAAAATGTTTAGCACACTGGAAGCCAATAAAAGAGAAATAGAAGAATGAGAACCAGAAAGAACAGCAAGAAAAGAAATAATAAAGTGGCAGACCGAAGCAATAACATACCAGTAATTACTTTAAATGTAAATGATCTAAGTACACTGATCAAAAAAAGATTAGAATGAATAAAAATTATGACTCAATTACATGATGATTACAAGAAACTTGCTTCACGTTCAGTGACATAGATTGAAAGCAAAAGGGTGAAAAAGTATACACATCCAAAAAATTAATAATGATAGAAATGTGACTATATCAATATCTGATAGATTTCAGAGGAAAGAAAAATAATAGAGACAAAGCAATGTCCTTTTGTCCTTATCATGTAAATAACAATAAAAGAATCAATGCAGCTGAAAATACAATGATTCTAAGTGTGCACAAAACAAACAGCAGAGCCTCAAAATCAGTTCAATTCAATCCAGACAGTCAGTCAGTCGTGTCTGACTCTTTGCAACCCCATGGATTGTAGCACACCAGGCTTCCCTGTCCATCACCAACTCCTGGAGCTTACTCAAACTCATGTCCATTGAGTCAGTGATGTCTTCCATCCATCTCTTTCTCTGTGGCCCCCTTCTTCTCCTGCCTTCAATCTTTCCCAGCATTAGGGTCTTTTCCAATGAGTCCATTCTTCACATCAGTAGCCAAAGTATTAGAGTTTCAGCTTCAGCATCAGTCCTTCCAATGAATATTCAGGACTGATTTCCTTTAGGATAGACTGGTTTGATCTCCTTGCAGTCCAAGGGACTCTCAAGAGTCTTCTCCAACATCACAGAGCCTCAAAATATGTTGGGAGCCAGTTTGAATTAGCGCTCCACCCATGACAAAGGTCGTGAGGAAGGAGGCTCAATAACGCAAGGGCAAGATTGAGCCTCAGGAGCCCCTTGGAGGTTCTCGAGCATCTACCCCAAAAAAGCCGGAGTCTGCCTACTTTCTGCTTTGTGTTCTCACCTCTGACTTTACAGGGGGCTGTCCCCCACTACCTCTCTCTGAAAAAAGAGTTAACTTAGAGCTCCAGTTAATAAAAATTCCTGGGCGTGAGAGGAGTGTTTTAACCTACAAACTCCTCTGAAGGTTCTCTAGCCTACCTGACAGGCTTGTCCGGCCACATGTGATTGCTCACAGCCTCCCAACAGTGGGAGGCACGAGATGCTCTTAACCTTCTAAAAACAGGTTCTTTAGAGAAGTTAGGAAACTATTAGTGGGCTGATTAGAAATTGTATTGGTGAAGGGTTTTTCATTTGTTGAGCCAATGTTTGCTGCTAAGTCTCCACATCGCCTACCCTTACACACATTAATGAATATATAGAAGAAATAAGTATTAACCTTTGATACTAATCACGTTAGACCTTAGGCTAAGTAAATTCTTTCCCTGACTAAAACCCACTTCACCCTCACCCTATAGGAATGTAAATTTATCTGGTGGAGTCTGTTTTAAGAATAATCACCCCTGGAGAAATAAATGTCCTGGTTGACTGACCGCTATCACAAGGAGAAGGTCATAAATTGTCAGCAGGCCCCCTGGCCAGAAGATGATGTAACACCCTTAAGACCTCTGTATATATTTGTATGAAGCACCTGACTTTGATAAAAGTCAGGGCTGCTGACCCCACGTGACTTTTGTATACCATCTCAGTGTATAAAAGTAGACCATGGAAAACAAAGAATTGGGATCAGTTCCTGGAAAGAATGGTCTCCCCATGTCGCTCTCTCTCTCAAATTCTGGCTGAGTCTCCATCTGGAGCGCAGAACCCACCATGCTTACTAATTATGCCTGGGCTTCTAAGATCGGACCGGGGAGGCCTCAGTGTCTCCTCTCCTTTGAGAGAACGGAAAGACGCCTGCGGCCTACGTAAGTGGTGCAAAATTCTTGTCTTGAAGTTTTATTGGTCCCCTGCATAAACCAAGCTACTCTGCCTCCTTTCTCCACTGAATTTTCCTACTGAGCTATCCTCGTTCTATTATTCTTTATATCTCTAATTATAACTATTGTATCCTGATCCTCATCGACGCCGTCTATACCTTGAACTCCCTGGATCAGCTGGGGCTGGTCCCCGGCAAAAATACATGAAGTAAGTGGAGCTGAAGGAGAAATATGAATCCACAATTACAGTGGCAGACCTCCACACTCATCTCTCAGAGACTGATAGAACTATTAGAGAGAAAATCAGTAAAGATAGAGATCTGAACAACACAGTCGACCAAAAGGTTCTAATTGGTACATATGAAACACTCTATCACCAGCAACAGAACTCATAGACTTCATTCAAGCACTCACAGAACCCTAACCAAGATAAACCATATCAGATCAGATCAGATCAGATCAGTCGCTCAGTCGTGTCCAACTCTTTGCGACCCCATGAATCGCAGCACGCCAGGCCTCCTTGTCCATCACCAACTCCCAGAGGTCACTCAGACTCACATCCATCGAGTCAGTGATGCCATCCAGCCATCTCATCCTCTGTCGTCCCCTTCTCCTCCTGCCCCCAATCCCTCCCAGCATCAGAGTCTTCTCCAATGAGTCAACTCTTCGCATCAGGTGGCCAAAGTACTGGAGTTTCAGCTTTAGCATCATTCCTTCCAAAGAAATCCCAAGGCTGATCTCCTTCAGAATGGACTGGTTGGATCTCCTTGCAGTCCAAGGGACTCTCAAGAGTCTTCTCCAATACCACAGTTCAAAAGCATCAATTCTTTGGCGCTCAGCCTTCTCCACAGTCCAGCTCTCACATCCATACACGACAACTGGAAAAACCATAGCCTTGACTTTTGTTGGCAAAGTAATGTCTCTGCTTTTCAATATGCTATCTAGGTTGGTCATAACTTTCCTTCCAAGGAGTAAGCGTCTTTTAATTTCATGGCTGCAGTCACCATCTGCAGTGATTTTGGAGCTCAGAAAAATAAAGTCTGACACTGTTTCCACATCTATTCCCCATGAAGTGATGGGAGATGCCATGATCTTCGTTTTCTGAATGTTGAGCTTGAAGACAACTTTTTCACTCTCCACTTTCACTTTCATCAAGAGGCTTTTGAGTTCCTCTTCACTTTCTGCCATAACGGTGGTGTCATCTGCATATCTGAGGTGATTGATATTTCTCCCAGCAATCTTGATTCCAACTTGTGTTTCTTCCAGTCCAGCATTTCTCATGATGTACTCTGCATATAAGTTAAATAAACAGGGTGACAATATACAGCCTTGACATACTCCTTTTTCTATTTGGAACCAGTCTGTTGTTCCATGTTCAGTTCTAACTGTTGCTTCCTGATGTGCATACAGATTTCTCAAGAGGCAGATCAGGTGGTCTGGTATTCCCATCTCTTTCAGAATTTTCCAGTTTATTGTGATCCACACAGTCAAAGGCTTTGGCATAGTCAATAAAGCAGAAATAGATGTTTTTCTGGAACTCTCTTGCTTTTTCCGTGATCCAGTGGATGTTAGCAATTTGATCTCTGGTTCCTCTGCCTTTTCTAAAACCAGCTTGAACATCAGGAAGTTCACGGTTCACACTGAAGCCTGGCTTGGAGAATTTTAAGCATGACTTTACTAGCGTGTGAGATGAATGC
Source organism: Tragelaphus eurycerus (assembly GCA_935064755.1). Taxonomy (NCBI): domain Eukaryota; kingdom Metazoa; phylum Chordata; class Mammalia; order Artiodactyla; family Bovidae; genus Tragelaphus; species Tragelaphus eurycerus. The sequence goes on along the minus strand of CAKXYN010000010.1, from coordinate 22,611,833 downwards.
ATTGTGCGGTAGTTTGAGCATTCTTTGGCATTGCCTTTCTTTGGGATTGGAATGAAAACTGATCTTTTCCAGTCCTATGGCCACTGCTGAGTTTCCCAAATTTGCTAGCATATTGAGTGCAGCACTTTCACAGCATCATCTTTCAGGATTTGAAATAGCTCACCTGAAATTCCATCACCGCCACTAGCTTTGTTCATAGTGATGCTTTCTAAGGCCCACTTGACTTCACATTCCAGGATGTCTGGCTCTAGGTCAGATATCACACCATCGTGATTATCTGAGTCGTGAAGCTCTTTTTTGTACAGTTCTTCCGTGTATTCTTGCCACCTCTTCCTAATATCTTCTGCTTCTGTTAGGTCCATACCATTTCTGTCCTTTATCGAGCCCATCTTTGCATGAAATGTTCCTTTGGTATCTCTGATTTTCTTTAAGAGATCCCTAGTCTTTCCCACTCTGTTGTTTTCCTCTATTTCTTTGCATTGATTGCTGAAGAAGGCTTTCTTATCTCTCCTTGCTATTCTTTGGAACTTTGCATTCAGATGTTTATATCTTTCCTTTTCTCCTTTGTTTTTCGCTTCTCTTCTTTTCACAGCTATTTGTAAGGCCTCCCCAGACAGCCATTTTGCTTTTTTGCATTTCTTTTCCATGGGGATGGTCTTGATCCCTGTCTCCTGTACAATGTCACGAACCTCATTCCATAGTTCATCAGGCACTCTATCAGATCTAGGCCCTTAAATCTATTTCTCACTTCCACTGTATAATCATAAGGGATTTGATTTAGGTCATACCTGAATGGTCTAGTGATTTTCCCTACTTTCTTCAATTTCAGTCTGAATTTGGCAATAAGGAGTTCATGATCTGAGCCACAGTCAGCTCCTGGTCTTGTTTTTGCTGACTGTATAGAGCTTCTCCATCTTTGGCTGCAAAGAATATAATCGATCTGGTTTCGGTGTTGACCATCTGGTGATGTCCATGTATAGAGTCTTCTCTTGTGTTGTTGGAAGAGGGTGTTTGCTATGACCAGTGCATTTTCTTGGCAAAACTCTATTAGTCTTTGCCCTGCTTCATTCCGTATTCCAAGGCCAAATTTGCCTGTTACTCCAGGTGTTTCTTGACTTCCTACTTTTGCATTCCAGTCCCCTATAATGAAAAGGACATCTTTTGGGGGTGTTAGTTCTAAAAGGTCTTGTAGGTCTTCATAGAACCGTTCAACTTCAGCTTCTTCAGTGTTACTGGTTGGGGCATAGACTTGGATTACTGTGACATTGAATGGTTTGCCTTGGAAACAAACAGAGATCATTCTGTCATTTTTGAGATTGCATCCAAGTACTGCATTTCAGACTCTTTTGTTGACCATGATGGCTACTCCATTTCTTCTGAGGGATTCCTGCCTGCAGTAGTAGGTATAATGGTCATCTGAGTTAAATTCACCCATTCCAGTCCATTTGAGGTCGCTGATTCCTAGAATGTCGACATTCACTCTTGCCATCTCTTGTTTTATCACTTCCAATTTGCCTTGATTCATGGACCACGGACCATCAAACAAACCTCAACAAATTTAAGAGGGTTAAAGTCATACAAAATGTATTTTCTGACCATAATGGAATCAATTAAAAGTCAGTAACAGAAAGATATGGAAATTAAACACCTACTTCTATTTCCTCCTTGGATCAAAGAAAAAGTATCAAAAAAAATTTAAATACATAGAACTGACTAAAATTTTTAAAAACATCAAAAGATGTTGGGGTGCATCTAATGCAGTGCTGAAAGGAAAATTTGCAGCATGAAATTGTTTACATTAGAAACGAGGAAAGGTATCAAGTCAATAAGTTAAATTCCTAAGGTAAGAAGCATGAGAAAAAAAGAACAAAATAAACCAGAAGAAACCAGAAGGAAGAAAAACAACAAAGGTAAGAACATGTATCAGGGAAACAGAAAATAAGAAAACAACAGAGAAAATCGATAAAACAAAAGCTGATTCTTTGGAACATTGAAAATTGATAAACTTCTACCAAGACTGACAAAATAAAAAGAGAATATATATAAAGCATTGTGTTTTTGTTTGACAGAAATTTTCCTTTTCTAGTGGTTCATAAAATAATGGTGTATCTTAAAATTTTAAAACATCTTAACTTTAATAAAATATATCTTTTGTAAAAAACATTTTTACCATTCTTTGATAAAAAGGACATGGGCTCCTTTTTCTTTAGAGTTCCTATGCATGGTAATACAAAATGGTCTGATTACTGCCACCATGTACCACTCTAATTCTATGATGGTGTTGGTGGTGATGTGTGTGTGTGTGTGTGTGTGTGTGTGTGTGCTTTGGAGATAGGATGGAGGGGGCCAAACCAGCCAAAGAAAGGTTACAGAAGGTAACCATATGAAACAAGAACTCACTGCAATATGAATTTTTTCCAAATCAGACTTATTTTGATCTAACGCGTTAGTTAGTAGACCCATAAGAAGAAATTATTATAAAAGGGAAATTGAGGGCCCAGGAATGAAGGGGTAATAGTGAAAAGATCTCCACACTGCGCTTGGCCTTCCTGGTCTTTGTAATTCTCAATCCTGGCTCACACAGTATATAGCTCCAACAACAAGATTCCTAGACAACAATCTTTACTCTTAGTTTGACATTAAGTGAAACTGTCACTAACCTGGAGTATTTCCACCAGCCCTGGGGGTGCAGGGAGAAAGCCAGAACCCCAATTCTTTGCTGTTCATAGCTCAGCTTCCCTGGCACAGGATTGTGGCTAATTTAATCAGGGTTATTATTGAAAAAGCTACATGAGACTGATTCTTATATGATCTTGTTCCTGGTACCATCATCTCAAAGGAAAACTTGATTGCTCTCCATAAAGTGATGGGCATATTTTTTCTGTTATTGCCAGTTTTTTACCTTAAAACTTTGGAAAATCACGAAGTTTCACTCTGTCAGTAAAATATTGTCTAAACCTGGTCTACAGACCAAACCTTTGCCCTCAGATGAATAATCAGAATTTCTTTCACCCTATACTAACTCAGCAACTTAAAGAGGATTAAAAATAGTTGCCATTTTGGATCTCTCTCTTTTCCTAAAGGTACAAATCTTGACCAGGATGGGTTGCTGAATGGATATAGCTGCTGTTTAAATGACAGTAGTCTATATCTTGCTGTGCAAGAAAATGAAAAGAAGATAGGCTATTTCACCAAATAATTATTTACGTATGAAGGATGCTCATCACATAGGTCATTTTCTATTTAATAATGTTATGAAATGAAGTATTATTTAGTAGAGCTTTGTGTAATTATTTTCACTACCTGTTTAGAATAAGAGTTAACTAACTTATATTGTTTTATTTCCAACTCCAACTCCGCTGAAGGGGGAGTAGAAAAATTGAGAAGTGAGGCTTCGGAGGTTTGAGTGGTAGCTACCAGCCCTTGCCAGGGCATCCTGGGAAAGACCTCCCCTGCAACAAAGCCCTTCATCTGGTGGACTGATTAAACCAAATGATCTGAACCAGAGACCCACTGAGTCTATGAAGGAAACTTCAGCTAAAGGAAAACTTAGAGGAAAACTTACCAAGTAAAAGTCTCAAAATTGCTGAATTCCTGTGATACTTTGAAAATCTCCCTGAAAGACAGATTGCCCAAAAGTTTGGGCAGAATCTCACATTAAAGTAGAGGACCAGGGCATAGCTTCCTGGCTTATACAATTTTTCATATCCCAGCCCCACGTAGCTCTCTCTCATCAGGAACACACACACACTCTGAGATGGAATGAATGTTGTTATCCCTGCCAAAGTCATACACTGATGCTCTAGCTCCGAATCTGAGGCTTATTTGGTAAAACTGTTGGGAGGTAATTGAGTTTAGATGAGGTCCTGAGGGTGAAACTCTCATGATGGGATTGGTGCCCTTATACAAAGAAGAAGAGAGCCAAGTGTGTGTTGTCTCTCTCTCTCTTTCTACCATGAAGAGGCAAAGCCACTTTCAAACCAGAAAGAGGGCTCTCACCAGATGCTAAATCTGCAGATACTTTGATATTGATTACTTGGGAGAATACATTTATAAGAAAATATTCATAATAATGAGAAGATAGGAAGACAAAAAATCACTTAAACAAGACCCTCCTGAAATAAAAAGTGGCTTTTGGATTAGTTTGCCCTTTCAGATAAGCAGATGACACCACTCTTATGGCAGAAAGTGAAGAAGAAATAAAGAGAGCCTCTTGATGAAAGTGAAAGAGGAGAGTGAAAAGGTTGGCTTAAAACTCAATATTCAGAAAACTAAGATTATGGCATCCAGTCCCATCACTTCATGGCAAACAGTCCAGGAAATAATGGAAACTGAGAAATTTTATTTTGGGGGACTCCAAAATCACTGCAGAAGGTGACTACAGCTATAAGAAAAGCTATGACCAACCTAGACAGCATATTAAAAAGCAGAGACATTACTTTGCGACAAGGTTTGTCTAGTCAAAGCTATGGTTTTTCCAGTAGTCATGTATGGATGTGAGAGTTGGACTATAAAGAAAGTTGAGCACCAAAGAATCAATGCTTTTGAACTGTGGTGTTGGAGAAGACTCTTAAGAGTCCCTTGGACTGCAAGAAGATCCAGTCAGTCCTAAAGGAAATCAGTCCTGAATAGTCAGTAGAAGGACTGATGCTGAAGCTGAAACTCCAATGCTCTGGCCACCTGATGCAAAGAACTGACTCACTGGAAAAGACCATGATGCTGGGAAAGATTGAAGCCAGGATGAGAAGAGGGCAGCAGAGGACGAGATGGTTGGATGGCATCACGGACTTGATGGACATGAGTTTGAGTAGGTTCCGGGAGTTGGTGATGGACAGTAAAGCCTGGCATGCTGCAGTCCATGGGGTCTCAAAGAGTCAGACACAACTGAGTGACTGAACTGAACTGAACTTGGTGTTTAAAATCATTAACTTCATATAGCAAAAATCCTCCTGCTCCAAATAAGGCTCCAGCTTAGAAATTTGAGTGTTCTGTTTTTGCTTTCATGATCTTTCATCAAAAGATGACATTAGTATTTCTTGATTTTCATATATTAGTTAGGTCATTTGGAATTTTGGTATTTCATAACTTCCCCTTGATACTCTGAGGTGTCAGTGCCATGAAACTGGAAACATGCAATTAGAACAGCAGTGTGAAGAGTTGTCCTGTAACACAGAGGCTTTTTAAATTTAGCTTTTAGCAAATTAGATGACTAGGGGACATTAGATGAAAGGGGCTTAAAAAGGAAAAGCAGGTCAAAATCATTTCATATTGCTGATTTTGTCTCCATGAATCTTTTACCTTGTATATTTTTAATTTTTCAGAGCACATTCATATACACACATAATCTTCAAAAGAAGCTCATAACTTCCTGAACAACATACAATATTCCATAGGATTCATTTTCCAAACATCCTTTGATTCCTTGAAGGAATCTGGCAAAAATGTCATCTACCAACTCAACGTTGTATTGCTCAATCCCTAAGTGTCAGAATCAGAACAACCATTGACTTTCCAGGGTAGCAGTCAGCATTTGTCTAACCCTTTGGCAACACATTATGCCTACCTTGTCCCTTCAGAAGCCCCCACAGCCTCCAGCTATCGGCCATCCTTTGTTGTTGCTGTTTTAGCTGCTAAGTGGTGTCCACCTCTTTTGCAACCCCATGGACTCTAGCCGGCCAGGCTCCTCCATCCATAGGATTTCCCAGGCAAGAACACTGGAGTGGGTTGCCATTTCCTTCTCCAGGGCATTTTCCTGACCCCAGGATTAAACCTGAGTCTCTTGCATTGACAGGTGGGTTCTTTACTATGGAGCCACTGGGGAAGCCCTTCCTGCTCTGCAAACCTGTCAGGGCCTGACACTGGTCTCTTACACCTATGGTTAAATTCAAGCCAATTGTTTCCCTCTTACTGGATTATTTACATTTAAAGCTTCTCTCAAACTGAGATTTAAAGCTCTGATTTTTTTGTGTGTGGTTAACAAACATGTAAAATTTACCATCTTAGCAATTTTTCAGCTTGCAAAATTAAAACAGTATCCGTTGCACAACTTTTTCTTCCTCCTCACAGCCCCTGGCAGCCACACTCTGAGTTTGTCTACTTTAGACACCTCATGTAAGTGGAATCATGCAATATTTGTCTTTTTGTGACTGGCTCAACTTAGCAATAATGTCCTTATAATACAGTCGAAGCATACTGTCGGATTTTTTTTCAACATGAATGAGTTAGAAATTGGGAAAAAAATGCAAAATTGGAGCCATAATTAGAAGGCAGTAAATAGAAGCACATAATAAGTGGTGTTTTATGCTCAGCTTTATCAACCATACAATCCATATGGCTTAGATTGGCCAAATCTTTGGGATGAGAATAGTTGGAGAAGTGGTGTGCCTTAGAGCTAAAAATGGGTGGACTACTTACTTACTTGCTCTCCCCTCAATACCATAGAAGGGATAAAAACCAAATCCTTAGAAGCACTGCTGCTGCTGCTGCTGCGTTGCTTCAGTCGTGTCAGACTCTGTGCAACCCCATAGACGGCAGCCCACCAGGCTCAACCATCCCTGGGATTCTCCAGGCAAAAACACTGGAGTGGGTTGCCATTTCCTTCTCCAATGCATGAAAGTGAAAAGTGAAAGTGAAGTCGCTCGGTTGTGTCCAACTCATAGCAACTCCATGACTGCAGCCTACCAGGCTCCTCACCCATGGGATTTTCCAGGCAAGAGTACTGGAAGTGTCATTGCTTTCTACGTTAGAAGCACTAGTAAACCAAAAAGCTGATGTTAGCAGACCAGAATATGAGGTAATTTCTGTATGGTATGAAGCAGATGGACTAGACTTGGATGTTTGCAAAACCTAACAGGGTATGGAAATCTGCTTTTGAGGTCACTGCCTGTAGCATTCACCCCAGTCTAAAGTCCTAAAAACACCTCTCTAGACTTAGCAGCAGCAGCAGCAGCAGACAATAGATTAACTTGTAGGAAGTGCCCAGCATGAGCCATGGGGCTAGAGAGAGAAGTGGTGTAATGTCCCAGGTCATTTCTGGCTTCTCTGAGGACATGCAGCCTCACACTTAAAGGTAAGCCTCTCTGGACTTCAGAAAAAGCCGACTCATCACATCAACCCACTTACTATAGAATCAGACACCATTTGAGAAAACAGAAAGGCAATAAATGGGAGAAGTAAAAAGATCATCAGGGGAAGCAAAATTAATGCAAGAGAATACAAAGTAATTCTTGGGAGTTAAAAATCTGGTTGCTAACAACTGAATAGAACGGAATACAGAAACAGAGAGGACTAGAGGTACACTTAGCAGCCTGGAAGCTTAGGCTAAGGACTTTTTTAATAATTCAAAAAAATAAAAATGAAAACTATGAGAAATTAATAAACTTGAAGCTGTATCCAGATAAATATACATTCAAATATTTACCCAATAAAATGAGAGAACCGAGAGCATGGAGGGAAAAATAAAATCAAAGAAACAGTGGAAGAAATTTCTATATGCTAAAGACATATATTCAGATCAAAAGGGTTTAGCATGTTTTACACAAATATTAAGAAAACTCACATTCCGATGATTTTCATGAATTCCAAGGATAAAAAAAAAATTCTACAAACTTTTAAAAAAGAGAAGGTGGAAGGAATTTTTTAAAAAGAGAAGGTAGAAGTGAAGGAATATTACAAAGGAGTTATAATGAATCTGGCACCAGACTTCTGATTAGCAAGTGAAGAAGTCAGAAAATCATGGAGAAATAACCAAAATATTCTGAGGGAAAAGGATTTGTAAATTTTTTCCAGCTGAATTGCCATTCAAGTATGAAAGCAAAAGAAGATAATTTTGAACACTCAAGCAATTTAGAAATTTTGCCACCCACAGACCCCTCTGAAAAATATTACCCAAAATAAAAATATAATCCAAGAAGAAGAATGACAGATATACAAAAAATGCAAGAATAGGAGAAATAGAAAAAGTAACCAGGAGAGCATGTAATCAAGACAAATAATTTCTTATATTGCAGCTGTAATATGTATTACAATTGCTGAGCAAAGATTCCTAAAATAGAAAATGCAATTTTAAAATAATCTGGAACAATAGAAGAAAAAGGAGGAGGAGGAGGAGAAGAAAAAAAGAGGGAGAAAGAGAAAGAGGACGGTGAGGGGGATGGAGGGGAGGTAAGAGGAGAGGGATGGAGAGGGAGAGAAGGAGAAAAGGAATAGCAGCAGAAAGGGGATAAAGGACAGGAGTGAGGACATGGGAAGTGAGGAAAATGATGCCAATGGTCTTGTACAGTTTTAATGGAAGGCTGGAGGGGGAGTACAGGTGAGTGGGGAGCACTTTCCCCACACCTGTCACTGAAGATTCCATTAAGCTCCTGATTCAGTTAGCAGAAACCACAGTTTATCAGGAACCCTGATAAACCCTGATTTTTGTCTGTAGGACAAAAGCAGATAATGCACACCCATGTGTGACTTGTTCCTGACCACTTGCTTGTTTTTTAAAGAAGTTGTCCATACAGTTTATCATCCAAAGCTGTACACACATGAGAGTGAATGGGGCTATTAACTGGATGAATGCAGGGACAATATGCCTAAACCAGGATTCTCCTGGAAAATGAGGCTAAATGATCATCCCTAATGATCATAAGGTAGCCATCTGTCAGTCACACTGACTGTGCTGGAGAGAGCCCTGTCACGTTGGAGAAAACAGCTGGATCCTTGCTTGGCCACAAGTCATCGATGGAGTTTCATCATCATTGTTGAAGAACTTACATTCTGATGAATTTATATAATTTCATGTAAGAGGTGATTTGCAAACATCAAGATCTGTTAGCTCTTGAATCAGGCTCTGCTAATGACTGTTCTTGTTGAGAACCTCCTCCTCTGCCATTCTTTTTATTCCCTAAGTTGTTAAATCTAACAAAGAAAGTGCCAAACATCAGGTCTATTGCAACCCTGTTTAAAATGATCATTTCCCCACCTTAAAGAAACTGAGACAGAAGTTGTAAAATGCTCCTTTGAAGTGACTTAAAAGGTAAAATTGCTATCTCAGAGGCTGGAAGCGGGGCACCCAGTGTCCATTTGGGTTGGTCACAGCTGAGGAAAACATAAGGAAGGATGTGTAGATGAAAAGACCATGCAACAACTACATTAACTTCAACTGTGCCTGAAATGCAGGAAAACAAATCAGCTAATTGTTATAAGGGCTCAAGTGAGCCAGACTCAGGGTTCCCCACTCACAATTGCTCTCTCTGTCTCCCACAGATCTGAAGGACATCTTAGCAGGCAAAGTTTGCCCTGATAAGAGCCTGCCAGGATGTGGGCCCTTCAGTTTCTGCTACATCCTCTCAGGCTCAAAAGTGTTTATTCACTGTCACTGTACTTCTATTTTCTTGATGTTCTCAGAGTCCTTTAAAAAAAAATTAGGTCATAATTAAAATTGTCCAATATATAAATATGTCTATGATGAATAGGCATGTAGTTTCCTTTCAGTTTATCTTGAGTTTTTCTGGAAAGTCAGTATCCAATCTTCTTAAGCAGTCATGCAAGTGGGTGTGAAACAAGGTGTTAAACAAATGCAAAATTGAGCACCTAAAGCAACTGAGTTATCTTTATTCATAAAATGTGGTTTAATCACATTACATGAGACCAAATGTTCAGCATCATTTTATCCTCCATACAATGTATTAGCTAGAGGCTTAGAAACTTTGTCCTGGCAATCCTGAAGTCACCGTCTTGTGTGTTTCACTTGAGAGCAAGATTTAGTATAAAATAATTGCATTGGCATAGGTGGAGCTTGAGGACATTACACTAAATGAAATAAGGTAGTCAGAGAAAGACAAATACTGTATAATGTCACTTACATGTGGGATCTGAAAAAGCTGAACTCAAAGATATGGAGAAGAGACTGGCAATTGCTGATGCTGTGGGTGGGAGACGGGGCAAAATGAGTAAAGGTGGTCAAAGGGTAGAAACTTCCAGTTATAAGATAAGTCCTGGAGATATGATGTATAGCATGGTGACTACAGTTAAAAATATTGCATTATGTATCTGGAAGTTGCAAAGAGAATGAATCTTAAATGTTCTCATCACAAGAAAAGAAATTGTAACTAGGTGAGGTGATGGATAAATTGATTAAGGTGATCATTTTGTAATGCATATGTATATCAAATCATTATATTGTACACAAACTAATACAATGTTAGGCTTTGATTATATCTACAGATATTATTTATAGCTATAAAAAATTAGGATCCAGCCAAAATGGTTTAATTCCTGAAGGTTTAAAAGAAAAAACCCTGAAAGTGAAAGACGGATCCCAGAGTATGCCTGAAGTAGGTCTTCTTTTAAGCCAGTAAATAAATAAAAGTGAACATTCAGACAATGCTTACTATGCGTCTGAAACTATTTTAAATGCTTCACAAATATTAATTCGTTTTAATATTTGTATATTAAATATTTGTATAATAATAAGTCCAAAAGACTTAACGGAAGAAAAACAATAAAATGTTTCTAATAACATAAAAACTTTATTTTTAAGTCATGAAAGACAGAGAAAGAGGGAGGAAAAGGGCAAGAAAGAGTTGGAGGGAGAGCTGAAAACCAAGAAACAGAAATGGGAAAACAAGGAAAGGAGAGACAGAAAGTGAAATTTTTTTTCAATAGGGAAGTTAATTTACGAAGGAAGTTCATAATGAGAGAGAAACAGTATGAAAAGTTACTCATCAAAAACTGCCCCCTTTCAGCATTACTATTTTGGGAATGCCTTTTATCAGAGCATGACACTCATAATAAATAAGAATTCCCTGGGGTACAGTGGTTATGACTCTGCACTTTCAATACGAAGGCTGCAGGTTCAATCCCTGGTCAGGGAACTAAAATCTCATGAGCCATGCAGCACAGCCAAAAAGTATAAATAAAATAAAGAGTAAGAATTAAATTTAAAAATTTTTAAAAAGAGAAACAAAATAAAGGTCTGTTGCTACTCTGGCCTGAAGAAGCTTCAGGCTTCCTTACTCTGTAGTCTGTTTATTCCCGTGATGAGCAATGCCAGGCCAATAACAGTAACAGTTAACATGAACTGAGCATCATCCATATCTCTGGCCCTTGTGTCAGGTTCTGCAATGGGCTTGCTTATCTCTGTTCCCTCACAAATGTTGCTGATGTCATAGGGCTACAGATACACTTTGTGCAGTCAGAAAATAGGGGCTGAATGTCCCTGATTCCTTGGAGTTCAACTAGTCACAGAGCTTAGGCCCACAAATATATTTGCATGAGATGAGATTTGGACGATTCAAGTTCTAGGGTATCTAGAAAGGGAAAAGTTCTGCTCTGTTAGTTCTGGAAAACAGTGTCATGGGAGTATTTCTTTGTCAGATAGAGAAGATGCTGGTCTTTTAAGACCATCTCTGGCTTTATGAGTACTGAGAGCAAGGGGATCCTTTTACCTGCCCATGTCATGGAAGAGAGCAGGCGTAGGGGTCATTCTAGAACCAGTAGTTGTGATGGCAGCTTTCTCTTTTCTGAGCTTCCTGCTTGTAATCAACGTAGAAGCTCACTTAGAGATCAGTTCTTCAAGACCATTTGAGTCCTTCTTAGAAGCTCAGCTTAAGCCTTCAAAGTTTTAAAAAGCATCTAATTTCCTGCACTGAATGTCCTCCTGCTTAAACTGGCTTGAATGGATTCAACTGACTACTGAATTTTCACTGGGGGTACTTCAATTGATAGGGACTGGTTCTCTGATTTGGTGGATGGAAGGTAGTGAAGATCCAACTGCCATTAAGGAATGGAATACTTATCATTCACAACATGCAATGTCAAAAAGCTACTTAAACCATCGTCAAAGCTGTACGCAGTAAGTGTCTGTGAGCACTTTTGGCAGATAGGGGCTACTTCCATAGCACAGTGTGAAAGGCACAAGAAATGCAAGAGAGATATTGAGGGTCGGATGCTTCTAATATACTTTGAAGCTTAAAGAAAGGAAATCCAATACTCAATGTTGTAAGTTTTTACATCAAGGCATGATCAGGGAAACAGGAAGTTTCTCAGATTATAAGAGAATTTCTTTGTCTCAAGAAAAATATGCCAAAACTCAAATGTGGAGTGTCATTATGTTGTTTGGAAAAGTGTCTTACAACTTCATGTGAAAGCAGAGCATAGACGGAGAAAGAGTGGAACCATGAAAATTAAAATGGTGAATGAGGTGATTCTGAATCTCCCCAACTCTACTGATCATTCTTTGACAGTAGAATCATCTTCTCATTCTCTGTCTGAAATAGCTCTTGCTCAAAGTCTCCTCATGTTCCATCTATACCACCTCTCATTGCTTTCAGATGTTTAAATACATTCCAACATGCCCCAGGAGACCAATTAGAGAGTCAAACCCAGGAAGGAAATGCTGACATGGCCCGCAAATTACAAAACTTTGCTAGTTAATTTTACCTATTGCTTTATACCCTGGAGAAAGGAAAGGTTACCCACTCCAGTATTCTGGCCTGGAGACTTCCATGGACTGTATAGTCCATGGGGTCACAAAGAGTCACAACTGAGAGACTTTCACTTTCATTGCTTCATAACATAGCAACCAAAAACTTAGTGGCTTAAAGCAACAAAATATTTACCTAGCTCATGAGTCTGTAGTTACCAATTTAGACTGAGAACAACTGGGTGGTCATTCTAGTATGAACCAGGATCATCTATTTATGCCTGGGTTCACTAACATGTCTCAGACCTTAGCTGGAATGACTGGGATGACAGCAAAATACTCATTCTCCAGTAGGTCGCTCTGAGTCAGTTCATGTGGTGGTAGAAATAAAACTTAAAATAATTCCTTTTAATTAAAGGATAAATAGATAAATCTATAAACATAATGGAAAATATTAGCTGGAATCTCTAAGTAATTGATTAAAAATCAGAAAGGACATAGAGATTTGAACAAACAGAGATTAACAAAATTTTCCTTATATATACATACATATATATATGTATATATGACCCAGTGGTTGAACCCAGGTCTCCCTCATTGCAGGTAGATTCTTTACCAACTGAGCCATCAAGGTCTCAAAAACTTTTCAAATATAAAAATCATACAAAGTATGATTCATATGTTAGGTTCATAACACAGTGGAATTAAGCTCAAAATTAACATCAAAAGATAAGTTAAAAATCTCCAAATGCTTAGAAATTAAATATGGGTCAAGAATGTATCACAATAGAAACTGGAAATATTTTAAACTAAAGGTTAGTAAAGATATTGCATATCAAGACACATGGGCTGCTGCTACCACTGCTCTTTAAAGAAATTTATTGTGTTAAATGAACACATTCAAATAGGCAAAAGGTTTAAATTAATAGTATCCATAAAGAGAAGTTAAAAATATAGCAAATTATAGGAAATAGTAAAAAGAAATAATAAAGAGAAAAATTAATAAAGCAACAATGCTCTACAACTGGTATACTATAGAAATATTCAATAAATCCAAAGGAGGTTCTTTGAAGACTAGTGAAAAGAATAAAGTCCTAAGAAGCCTGGTCAAGAAAAAGGAGAAAAAAACACAAATTACAATATCAGGAATGGAAAAGAAACCACATGTGGATATTACTGATAATTAAAATCATAAAAAAATTATATACAATTTATGTCAATAAAAAATTTCCCCAAAATGACACTGAAAGTAAAAAATATTTATATTTATTGAAGATATTAAATCTGCAATTTAAAAAATCCCACAAGAGAATTCTGAATCCAGCTGGATTCATGCATGAATTCTTCCAAACATTTTAGGAAACAAAAATAATTAATCTTACAATTTTTTTCCAGAGAAGAGAAAAGAAGAGAATATTTACTGGCATGTTGTATGAGGACATTAATCCTGGGCAAAGACACCAAAAGAAAAGAAAAGTATGGATCAGTCTTTCTCAGAAGATGCAAAAACTTTAAGCAAAATATTAGCAAATGAAATTCTGAGTGTAAAGAAAAGGACAAGTTGAGTTTGTTTCCAGAGCTTGAAATTGGTTTACCACTTCAAATGCAACCAGTATATAATATCTCACCCACATTAACAGAATAAAGGAGAAAAAGCATATATTCAACTTTAAAGATGCAAGGCACTTAATAAAATGTAATGCTCTTTTATGACAAACTTTTAGCAGATTAGGACTGAAAAAGAAAATTTGTTTTCTCATAGAGTATTTAAAATTAAAATATATATCACATATTTAATAGTAATTTTCAAGTGGGAGAATATATTTGAAATACATGTGTATGACAAAGGGCTCATATCCAAAATCTACAAAGAACTACATATCTATAAGAAAAAGATAGGCAACACAATTTTGCTAAATGGTGTTTCACAAAAGGGAATCTCCAAATGTGAAACACACTCAAGTTCAGATACCAAGAAATGCAAATTAAATCCACGATATGTTACCAGTAGATATCCACCAGACAGAAAGGGTAAAAAAGAAGGAAGAAGACGAGGAGGAGTGCTAGGATGGATGATAGGAGAAGGAGAAGAGAAATAGAAGAAGGAGGAAGAGAAAGAGAAGAGAGGGGAAGGGGGAAAGGAAGAGAAAGAAGAAGGAAGAGGGGATAGAAGCAGGAGAAGGAGAGGGGAAGACAGAGAAGACTGTCTTCTTCTGACAGAGAAAAGGAAGAAGACAGAGAAAAGGAAGAAGTAGGAGAAGAAAGGCAAATGTTAATAAGGATACACTCAGCATCTGGGGCTCTATTGATGCAGCACCTGGACATAAAGGTACCAGTGTTTGCAAAGTGTTTGGCAGCATCTTCTACAGCTGAATATATGTATACTGTGCGTGCATGCTAAGTTGCTTCTGTCCTTTCCAACTCTGTGTGACCCGATGGACTGCAGCCTGTCAGGCTCCTCTGTCCATGGGACTCTCCAGGCAAGAGTATTGGAGTGGGCTGCCATGCCCTCCTCCAGGGGATCTTTCCAATCCAGGGATTGAACCCACATCTCTTAGGTGTCCTGCATTGGCAGGCAGGTTCTTTATCATAGTGCCACCTGGGAAGCCCATATGTATACTACATGATCCAGTAATTCCACTCACAGACCCATAGATTCTATGTTGGGAATAGACCCAACATAGATGTGTACATATATTTATCAAAAGACACACAAGAATATATTCATTTACAGCACTCCTCATAAAAGTCCCCCTACTGAAAACATCACAACATCCATCAACAGTAGAGTGGATAAAAAATTCATAGTATATTTATATAATAGAGGAACAAAGCAATAAGAATACACAAAATATAACTACACACAAAATCACTGATGAATCTCACAAATACAATATTAAGCATAAGAAGACAGACACAAAAGAATAGAACAGGCAAAACTAATCTACGCGGATAGAAGCTAGGAGAATGGGTACTCTGAGACGGGTAGATGGGAATTTCAGGGAGGCTTCTGGGGTCCTGGGAGTGCCTGTTTTTCCAGCTGGCTGCTGGTTTCAGCTTACGTAACTCTAAATGTAACTCTACATTTACAATTTTGCTCATGTCTATATTTATGTTACTCACAAGTAAAATTTGAAATTAAATCTGTTCTTTGCAAAGACATGTAAAAATTATTCATTTTTGATTTATTCATGAGCTTTAATTCCTTTCTTAGCATTATTATCTTTAGTTATCATGCCTTGTTATCATTTGACAAATTTATCTTTTTTAATAGGGTGTTTATGAAATGTTATGCCTAAAATATTTCTCAGATTTGCATTTTGTGGTTAATAGGCTTGAAATAATTAATACTTTCAAATAATCCTGTTCTGTAAACTTTATCTACCTGAGAAAATCTCTCTGCAGACACTAATGTATACAGGAAGCTCAGAGCAAACGCTAAATTGAAGCCATTCTTAATTCAAATCTTAATTCAATCTTAGTTTTATATTGAAGTGAGCAAAATTTAGAAGCCCAGATATTTTCTCAGATAGCATCTTTTTTTTTTTTTTTTTTTAAGAAGAAAGATTTTATTTTGAACAGGTTCATTGGAATGTATGCTACTGCAAAGTCTGGTTGTAGCAAGCAGTTTACTTTCAAACCTGTTGTACTGTATAAATTGGACATTACTTAGAAATGATTAATTTCTGGTAAAATGTAGATTCAATCCAACATTATGCCAACTTTTACACTTATTGTAGACCCTGTCTCAGTACTAGAGGTTACATTTTCACCACTCAAAAATGAGAATAACCTTACAACTACTACTAAGGTAATGAACTGTGAAATTAATTCACTACTATTGCTTTGAAAATATACCTCTAGGTTGTTAAGAGAAATTCTGACTTCATCTATATCTGTTATTTAATCCTTCAGTCATCATCTATCGTTGGCTCGGTTGTCACTCCTCTTCTTATTTGACTCCAAGCAATTAAGCTCCAGTGTTTCTCAACTCTTTGACTAAGGGCGATTTTTTTTTTTTTTCTACTTCCATGCACACCGAATTGGTCAAAACAATTTTGCCCAAATCAGCCTGGACTGCACTAATTCCTCCTCTGTCGACAGGGATCCTGTGTTCACCGTGAGCACTTCATTCTTTGATGGCTTTGGCACCTTTTCTGCTCTCTCGCCTCCTTCAGTGCGTCCACCTAGGAGCCACCTAAATAGGAAATAGGACATTTCCAACTCTGTGAAGATCTCAGGTAAAGTTTCAATCACACCAAGTAACTGCCACACCATTCTGTCAGCCTGGCACAAGGTAGGGTCAATTTTTGTTCAAACTCCAGTAAGACCTCCTAGAGCAGCATATTACAGTTTCCCAGGTAGCACTAGTGGTAAAGAATTTGCCTGCCAATACAGGAAATATAAGAGATAAGGGTTCAAGATGATCCCCTGGCGGAGGGCATGGCAACACACTCCAGTATTCTTTCTTGGAAAATCCCACGGAGAGAGGAGCCTGGTGGGCTACAGTTAGAGTTGCAATGAGTCAGGCACAACTGAAGCGGCTTAGCACACACAGAGAGCAGCATACTGAAGATCATTATGCTCTGTGAAAAGTGATGAAAATGTGAATTTTCCTTAAGTATCTTTGGAAACAACACTGGGTCTGACTTCCATCTCCTGACCCACATGTAATACTCCTTTTAGAACACTACCACCATCTACATTCTTCTTAAGGTCATCAACTTCACATCCAGATTTATTATCAAAGGATCTAATAACAATAAGTTGGGGTTCTTAAGTAAAGTCTCTTGGGGACACTAGAAATTTCTGTACTATGTATTCGCAGAGAACTTCAATGTTGTATTTTAGCTGAGCAGAAATTGGAATAATAGGAGCCCTTTCTATGCTATTGTACCTTGTACAAACGCAAGGATCTGTTCATACCATTCTTTAGTCTGGCATTTTTTAAAAAAAAAAAATCAATTTTACTTTGTAGAATCAAAGTATGCTTCAGTTTCATAATTTCCATACCAGTCAAGTGTTCAGAAGTCTGAGGCTGAGAACAAGACTCATTCAGTTCAGTTAAGTCACTCAGTTGTGTCCGACTCTTTGCGACCTCATGGACTGCAGTATGCCCTATCCATTACCAACTCCCGGAGCTTGCTCAAACTCATGTCCATTGAGTTGGTGATGCAATTCAACCATCTCATCTTCTGTCGCCACCTTCTCCTGCCTTCAATCTTTCCCAGCATCATGGTCTTTTCCAATGAGTCAATTCTTTGTGTCAGGTGGCCAAAGTGTTGGAGTAAACTGATCACATGGACCAGAGCCTTGTCTAACTCAATGAAACTATGAGCCATGCCACGTAGAGCCACCAAGACAGACGAGTCATGGTGGAGAGTTCTGTCAAAATGTGGCTCACTGGAGAAGGGAATGTCAAACCACTTCGGTATTCTTGCTTTGAGATGACCATGAACAGTATGAAAAGGCAAGACTCATTACCAGCTATGAACAGAGAAGCGGCATCCATCACTGCGGCATTGTTCAGCATAGAGTCATCACAATATCGTAATATTCCAGGGCAGTCAACAAAGGCAACATGCATGTGTGCATCCTCAGTCATGTCAGACACTTTGCGACCTCATAGACTGTAGCCCATTAGGCCGCTCTCTCCATAAGATTTCCCAGGCAAGAATACTACAGTGGGTTGCCATGTCCTACTCCAGGGAATCTTCCTGATCCAGGGATCAAACTCCCATCTCCTGCTCTCCTGCATTGGTAGACAGATTCTTTACCACTGTGCCACCTGGGAAGCCTTAACAAAGGAAATATGGTGGAGGACAATATAGGTCATCAAGTTTATAAATCTTAGCATAGTCAAGTTTTATTGCAATATTTCTTTCCAGTTCATTTTTTAACTGGACAGTGTGAATTACAGAAATAGCTTTTACAACCATAGATTTCTCATGAACTACATGATGAACTATCAGATCAGATCAGATCAGTCGTTCAGTCGTGTCCGACTCTTTGCGACCCCATGAATCGCAGCACGCCAGGCCTCCCTGTCCATCACCAACTCCCGGAGGTCACTCAGACTCACATCCATCGAGTCAGTGATGCCATCCAGCCATCTCATCCTCTGTCGTCCCCTTCTCCTCTTGACCCCAATCCCTCCCAGCATCAGAGTCTTCTCCAATGAGTCAACTCTTCGCATGAGGTGGCCAAAGTACTGGAGTTTCAGCTTTAGCATCATTCCTTCCAAAGAAATCCCAGGGCTGATCTCCTTCAGAATGGACTGGTTGGATCTCCTTGCAGTCCAAGGGACTCTCAAGAGTCTTCTCCAACACCACAGTTCAAAAGCATCAATTCTTCGGCACTCAGCCTATACCTATATTAATTATAGTGCGGCTGCCCCAAATTCATACCAGCCTTGTCCCCCTGACCCCTCTCACCCTGCCATCTTGCCCAGAGAGATAGCACCTTTTTGCCTTCATTCAGGATATATTTCTTTGATAAATATTTTTATAAAACAGAACTCATTAATTCAATTTATGATTCAATTCTTTTGAATTTCTGCCATATTTAGATGCTGAAAAATAATAAAAAAAAATATGATCAGTCAGTTCTAGATATGTGTAGTCATGCCAGTGTTAGTCACTGGGGATTGTCCTCTGCCCTCCTTTTCCTGAGGTGGCATCTATGTTGGGGCTCAGGTACCATCACAGCATCAGGGGAGGCATCTACTTGTTAGACACCTGTCCACATTGACATTCATTACCATGGCCATTGCCTCACCTGGTTATGGCATCAACACTTTATGCCAGCATCTTCTAAGAGGTCACATTCTCCATGATTTTTAGACCTACTATCCTCTGAGATCTTTTGATGACATCCCCTTGGAACTGATACAACAACTTCTGGTTCGCCAGTTTGCATTTAGCTGGTTTCTGTGCTTTTCTTAGGGTATGGAAAAATTCTGCTTTCCTCTCAACTTCTTCTGAATCCTTCTCATTGCTAAATGGGTTGGGGAAAAGCTGCTGTGACTACCAGAGACTCTCCAGCCCTGCTCCCCATGCAGCCATCTCAATTCATTTTTAATTTATTTTCTTAAAGTATAGTTGATTTACAATGCTGTGTTAATTTCTACTGTGTCACAAAGTGATTCAGTTTTATTTATATTCAATTCATTTTTAATTTATTTTGTTGAAGTATAGTTGATTTACAATGCTGTGCTAATTTCTACTGTGCAACAAAGTGATTCAGTTTGTATATCTCCTATATGCACATACACAAATAGATTCAAGGGATTAGATCTGATAGACAGAGTGCCTGAAGAACTACGGACAGGGGTTCGTGACATTGTACAGGAGGCACTGATCAAGACCATCCCCCCACCACCCCCCAAAAAATGCAAAAGTGCAAAATGGTTGTCTGAGAAAGCCTTACAAATAGCTAGAAAAGAAAAGAAGCAAAAGGCAAAGGAGAAAAGGAAAGATATACTCATTTGAATGCAGAGTTCCAAAGAACAGCAAGGGGAGATAAGAAAGCCTTCTTCAGGGTCCAATGCAAAGAAATAGAAGAAAACAATAGACTGGGAAAGACTAGAGATCTCTTCAAGAAAATTAGAGATATCAAGGGAATATTTCATGCAAAGATGGGCTCAATAAAGGACAGAAGTGGTATGGACCTCACAGAAGCAGAAGATATTAAGAAGAGGTGGCAAGAATACACAGAACTATCTGTGTATCATTAACTATCTTAATGACCCAGATAGTCACGATGGTGTGATCACTCATTTAGAGCCTGACATTCTGGAATGTGAAGTCAAATGGGCCTTATGGAGCATCACTACAAACAAAGCTAGTGGAGGTGATGAAATTCCAGTTGAGCTATTTCAACTGGAATTGAATCCTAGAAGATAATGCTGTGAAAGTGCTGCACTCAATATGCCAGCAAATTGGGAAAACTCAGCAGTGGTCACAGGACTAAAAAGGTCAGTTTTCATTCCAATCCCAAAGACAGGCAATGCCAAAGAATGCTCAAACTACCACCCAATTGCACTCATCTCACATGCTAGTAAAGTAATGCTCAAAATTCTCCAAGCCAGGCTTCAACAGTACCTGAACCGTAAACTGCCAGATGTTCAAATTGGATTTAGAAAAGGCAGAGGAACCAGAGATCAAATTGCCAACATCCACTAGATCATCAAAAAAGCAAGAGAGTTTCAGAAAAACATCTACTTCTGGTTTATTGACTATGTCAAAGCCTTTTACTGTGTGGATCAAAACAAATTGGAAAATTCTTCTAGAGACAAGAATCCCAGACTACCTGACCTGCCTCCTGACAAATCTGTATGCAGGTCAAGAAGCAACAGTTAGAACTGGACATGGAACAACAGACTGGTTCTAAATCAGGAAAGGAGTACATCAAGGATGTATATTGTCACCCTGCTTATTTAACTGATATGCAGAATACATAATGTGAAATGCCAGGCTGGATGAATCACAGCTGGAATCAAGATTGCCAGGGGAAATATCAGTAACCTCAGATATACAGATGACACCACCCTTATGGCAGAAAGTGAAGAAGAACTAAGGAGCCTCTTGATGAAAGTGAAAGAGGAGAGTGAAAAAGCTGGCTTAAAGTTCAACATTCAGAAAACTGAGATCATGTCATCCAGTCCCATCACTTCAAGGCAAATTGATGGGGAAACAGTGGAAACAATGAGAGATTTTGGGGGGCTCCAAAATCACTGCAGATGGTGACTACAGCCATGCTGTTAAAAGATGCTTGCTCCTTGGAAGAAAGGTTATGACCAACCTAGACGACATATTCAAAAGCAGAGACATTACTTTGCCAACCAAGGTCCATCTAGTCAAAGCTATGATTTTTCCAGTAGTCATGTATGGATGTGAGAATTGAACTATAAAGAAAGCTGAGCACTGAAGAATTGATGCTTTTGAAGTGTAGTGTTGGAGAAGATGCTTGAGAGTCCCTTGGACTGCAAGGAGATCCAACCAGTTAATCCTAAAGAAAATCAGTCCCAAATATTCATTGGAAGCACTGATGCTGAAGCTGAAGCTCTAATATTTTGGACATCTGATGCAAAGAACTGACTTATTGGAGAAAACTCTGATGCTGGGAAAGATTGAAGGTGGATACAGAAGGAAATGACAGAGGATGAGATGGTTGGATGGCATAACCATCTCGATGGACATGAGTTTGAGTAAGCTCTGGGGGTTGGTGATGGATGGTGGAACCTGGCGTGCTGCAGTTTATGGGGTTACAAAGAGTCAGACATGACTAAGTGACTGAACTGATTGAACTGATAGACACATACACATATATATTCTTCTTCATATTTTTTCCCATTATATCTTATCACAGGACATTGAATATAGTTCCTGCACTATACAGTAGGAACTTGTTGTTTATCTATTCTACATAACAGTTTGTATCCGTTAACCCCAACTCCCAATCCATCCTTCCCCACATCCCAGCCCCTTGGCAATCACAGCTCTGTTGGCTAACTCAGATTGTCATGGCTGCTGCTGCTGAATGAGCACTTCCCAGGGTACTGGAGAGAAAACAGGCCCTGGCTTCTCTGCTCTGGGCTTCTCACAGTTGGGAAAATTGTTCTATTAGCTATCCACTCCCCAGTGTTGGAGCTAACCACAAGGCAGGGAAGCAGGGCAAAGCAAATCTGTTCAGAGAACCTCACCAGCATCTTGCTCTCTGCTTGTCCTCTAACTTGACTCCAACTGTGTCCAAGACCCTCCCTTGCAGGGAGCAAAAGGGCTGATGAACTTGCTCAGTGTTTCAGCTGAGGCTTTTACAACATTTAAAAGGCAAGGGCTTAATGTACTTCTTTGGTTCTTTTTTTTTATTTGGGCGACAATAAAATCTCTTATTGCTTCCCAGGTGGTGCAGAATCCACCTACCAATGTTGGAGCCTCAAGACATGCTCGTCCCCCATCCCTGGCTTGGGAAGATCCCCTGGAGGAGGAAATGGCAACCGACTCCAGTGCTCTTGCCTGGAAAATTCCATGGACAGAGGAGCCTGGTGTGCTACAGTCCATGGGGTCACAAAGAGTCAGACACAACTGAGCACACACACACACACACACACACACAGTCCTCTAGCTCCAAGAGGAGAAGGTCACAAGGTAAACAACTAACATAATTAACAGAAACCAACATGGACGAATGTGATCCTGCCCTATAGCTGGTATCTATTCCTTTATAGCACTTGTTACAGCACAGCCAAGTCTTCTTAGCTCAACACTTGGAGTAGACTTTGCATGTGTAGCTGCAAAGCCTAAAATATCTGTGAGCAATAGCAACGTGAACGTGAACATGAATGTGAAGTCGCTCAGTCGTGTCCGACTCTTTGCGACCCCATGGACTGTAGCCTACCAGGCTCCTCTGTCCATGGGATTTTCCAGGCAATAGTACTGGAGTGGATTGCCATTTCCTTCTCCAAGGGATCTTCCCAACCCAGGGATCGAACTCAGGTCTCCCGCTTTTACCATCTGAGCCACTAGGGAAGTCTGAGCAATAGCAAGGACCCTGTTAAAAGTATACTTTGGCCTTGGGACGAGACAGCAGAGGACACAGAGGAAAGGACAATGGAATCGGATGGTGAATGAACAGGTCACCAGACAGTATCAGAATTTGTAAACCTTGATTCTTTTCATATGAAATAATGTTTCTCAACTAGGGGGCTTAGACTAATGGGGGTCTTTAAGTTCTCTTTCTTTTTTCATTTAATCATTTATTGTCAAAAATACAGTTTTTGAACAGTACATATGTTTCTCACAGTTTCTGGTTACAGAAACAAAACTCCTGATATTGGCTATTATAGAACAATAGAACTGAGTTTTACATATTAGCATTTTTACTGTCATCTACTGTTTCAATTTCACATGTTCCCCACAAATTCTTTGTCTATATTTTCTTTTAGATGATGATCTTAAAAATTACTATAAACATATTAGTTATCATCTAGACAACCACTTTATCCTCAAACAGCATCATGTAGTTTTAATTCCTACTTCTCCATTTGTCTTTACAGTAACCATAAGGAGTCATTTTAAGTGACCACATTTAAGTTTTAATGCACTGGAAGCATGTTTGTCTGATGTTAGATCAGCAGCCAGGGGCTTACCTGGAGGCTCTGTGGTAAAGAATCCGTCTGCCTATGCAGGAGACATGAGTTCAATTCCTGATCTGGGAAGATCCCACATGCAGCAGAGCAGCTAAGTGTGCTACAGCTGTTGAGCCTGTGCTCCAGAGCTCAGGGGCCACACCTTCTGAAGCCGACACGCCATAGAGCCTGTGCTGTGCAACAAGAGAAGCCACTGCCACGAGAAGTCATGCACCACAACTAGAGAGTAACCCCTGCTCCCCACAACTAGAGAAAAGCTCGAGCAACTTCCAAGACCTCGCACAGCCAAAAATACATAATAAAATAAATAAAATTTAAGGTGAGTAGCCAGACCTTAAGGGTTCTAATATCAAAACAGAAATGCATGTCTCTTATTCTCAGTTACACTCAAGTTGAACTATTTTGCCACTTAGAAACATGCTAGTTTTCTTTGGAATGATTGTTTTCAATTAAAAATTTTTCCATAGCATGCAATTTGTCTCTTATATTAACTAATCAATGAGATTGATTTGACAATATGAAACAAATTCCTGCCAGCAAGTAACATAATGAACTAGTCCCTTGATTACAGGCTAGTGTAAAAATAAAGAACAGTTGAGGATTTAATGTAGTGGTGAGGCATTTCAGCTAAATGAAGACCAGGTGATGTCACTGTGTACCTTATGAGAGAAGTTTCTCATATTTAAGTGAAGAAAAGGGATGGGAGACTTGAGTCATCCCTTGGCACAAGACAACTTCTGGATGGCAAACTTAGAAGCCCAAACAACATGCGTTTATATTTCAAATCACAACATAGCCAGGGAAAACAATTACCCACTATACTGAAATAATATGATTAATTTTTATTTATTTTTTAATTAGAAGATAATTGCTTTACAGAATTTTGTTGGTTTCTGCAAACATCAACATGAATCCATGAATCAGCCATAGGTATACATATCTCCCCTCCTTCTGGAACCTCCCTCTCATCTGCCTCCTCATACCACCCCTTTAGTTTGCTACAGAGACACTGTGTTCCCTGAGTCATACAGCAAATTCCCATTGACTATCTATTTTACATATGGTAATATAAGTTTCAATATTACACTTTCTATACATCTCATCCTCTCTTTCCTTCCCCCTTCCCCACCACCACTGTGTCCATAAGTCTGTTCTATATGTCTTTGTCTCTATTGCTACTGCTGCTGCTGCTAAGTCACTTCAGTTGTGTCTGACTCTGTGCGACCCCATAGACGGCAGCCCACCAGGCTCCCCCATCCCTGGGATTCGCCAGGCAGGAACACTGGAGTGGGTTGCCATTTCCTTCTCCAATGCATGAAAGTGAAAAGTGAAAGTGAAGTCGTTCACTCATGTCTGACTCTTAGCTACCCTGCAAATAATTTCATTAGTACCATCTTTCTGGATTTCATATATATGTGTTAGTATATATTATTTATCTTTCTCTTTCTGACTTACTTCACTCTATATAATAGGCTCTAGGTTTATTCACCTCGTTAGAACTGACTCAGATGTGTTCCTTTTTATGGCTGAGTAATATTCCATTGTATATATGTACCACAGCTTCTTTATCCATTGATCTGTCAATGGACATCTAGGTTGCTTCCATGTTCTAGTGATTGTAAATAGTGCTGCAGTGAAAATTGAGGGTACATGTGTCTTTTTCAATTTTGATTTTCTCAGGGTACGTGCTGAATAATGGGATTGCTGGGTCTTATGGTAGTTTCATTCATAGATTTTAAGGAATCTTCATACCATCTTCTATAGTGACTGTATCAATTTACATTCCCACAAATAGTGCAAGAATGTTCTCTTTCCTCAACACCCTCTCCAACATTTATTGCTTATAGACTTTTTGATGATGGCCATTCTGATCAGTGTGAGTTGATATCTCATTGCAGTTTTGATTTGCATTTCTCTAATAATGAACGCCTCGGAGAAGGCAATGGCACCCCACTCCAGTACTCTTGCCTGGAAAATCCCATGGATGGAAGAGCCTGGTAGGCTGCAGTCCATGGGGTCGCTAGGAGTCGGACACGACTGAGCGACTTCACTTTCACTTTTCACTTTCATGCATTGGGGAGGGAAATGGCAACCCACTCCAGTATTCTTGCCTGGAGAATCCCACGGAGGGGGGAGCCTGTTGGGCTGCCATCTATGGGGTCACACAGAGTCAAACACGACTGAAGTGACTTAGCAGCAATAATGAACACCTGAGGTCAGGGGTGGTGGCCAAGAGGAGCAACCCCACGTCCAAGCAGCAGTGGCTGCACCAGCACAGGAGGGCCGAGAGGAGCTACTCCACCTCCAAGGTAAGGAGGGGTGACCTTGTCCAAGGTACGGAGCAGTGGCTGCACTTTGCTGGAGCACCAGTGAAGAGATACCCCATGTCCAAGGTAAGAGAAACCCAGGTAAGATGGTAGGTGTTGCGAGAGGGCATCAGAGGGCAGAAACACTGAAACCATAATCACAGAAAACTAGTCAATCTAATCACACGGACCACAGCCTTGTCTAACTCAGTGAAACTAAGCCATGCTGTGTGGGGCCACCCAAGACAGGCAGGTCATGGTCGAGAGGTCTGACAGAATGTGGTCCACTGGAGAAGGGAATGGCAAATCACTTCAGTATTCTTGCCTTGAGAACCCCATGAACAGTATGAAAAGACAAAATGATAGGATACTGAAAGAGGAACTCCCCAGGTCGGTAGGGGCCCAATATGCTACTGGAGATCAGTGGAGAAATAACTCCAGAAAGAATGAAGGGATGGAGCCAAAGCAAAACAATACCCAGCTGTGCATGTGACTGGTGATAGAAGCAAGGTCCGATGCTATCAAGAGCAATATTGCATAGGAATCTGGAATGTTAGGTCCATGAATCAAGGCAAATTGGAAGTGGTCAAATAGGAGATGGCAAGATTAAATGTCAACATTCTAGGAATCAGTGAACTAAAATGGACTGGAATGGGTGAATTTAACTCAGATGACCAGTATATCTACTACTGTGGGCAGGAATCGCTTAGAAGAAATGGGGTAGCCATCATGGTCAACAAAAGAGTCCGAAATGTGGTACTTGGATGCAATCTCAAAAACGACAGAATGATCTCTGTTCGTTTCCAAGGCAAACCATTCACAGTAATCCAAGTCTATGCCCCAACCAGTAAAGCTGAAGAAGCTGAAGCTGAACAGTTCTATGAAGACCTACAAGACCTTTTAGAACTAATACCCCCAAAAGATGTCCTTTTCATTATAGGGGGCTGGAATGCAAAAGTAGAAAGTCAAGAAACACTTGGAGTAACAGGCAAATTTGGCCTTGGAATATGGAATGAAGCAAGACAAAGGCTAATAGAGTTTTGCCAAGAGAACGCACTGGTCATAGCAAACACCCTCTCCTAACAACACAAGAGAAGACTCTACATATGAACATCACCAGATGGTCAATACCGAAATCAGATTGATAACATTCTTTGCAGCCAAAGATGGAGAAGCTCTATACAGTCAGCAAAAGCAAGACCAGGAGGTGACTGTGGCTCAGATCATGAACTCCTTATTGCCAAATGCAGACTGAATTGAAGAAAGTAGGGGAAATCACTAGGCCATTCAGGTATGACCTAAATCAAATCCCTTATGATTATACAGTGGAAGTGAGAAATAGATTTAAGGGCCTGGATCTGATAGATAGAGTGCCTGATGAACTATGGATGGAGGTTTGTGACATTGTACATGAGACAAGGATCAAGACCATCTCCATGGGAAAGAAATGCAAAAAGCAAAATGGCGCTCTGTGGAGGCCTTACAAATAGCTGTGAAAAGAAGAGAAGCGAAAAGCAAAGGAGAAAAGGAAAGATATAAGCATCTGAATGCAGAGTTCCAAAGAATAGCAAGGAGAGGTAAGAAAGCATACCTCAGTGATCAATGCAAAGAAATAGAGCAAACAACAGAATGGGAAAGACTAGAGATTTCTTCAAGAAAATTAGAGATACCAAGGGAACATTTCCTGCTCGATAAAGGACAGAAATGGTATGGACCTAACAGAAGCAGAAGATATTAAGAAGAGGTGGCAAGAATACACAGAAGAACTGTACAAAAAAGATCTGCACAACCCAGATAATCATGATGGTGTGATCACTGACCTAGAGTGTGAAGTCAAGTGGGCCTTAGAAAGCATCACTATGAACAAAGCTAGTGGAGGTGATGGAATTCCAGTTGAGCTTTTTCAAATCCTGAAAGATGATGCTGTGAAAATGCTGCACTCAATATGCCAGCAAATTTGGAAAACTCAGCAGTGGCCACAGGACTGGAAAAGGTCAGTTTTCATTCCAATCCCAAAGAAAGGCAATGCCAAAGAATGCTCAAACTACCACACAACTGCACTCATCTCACATGCTAGTAAAGTAAAACTCAGAATTCTCCAAGCCAGGCTACAGCAATACGTGAATTGTCAACTTCCAGATGTTCAAGCTGGTTTAGAAAAGACAGACGAAGCAGAGATCAAATTGCCAACATCCGCTGGATCATGGAAAAAGCAAGAGAGTTCCAGAAAAACATCTATTTCTGCTTTATTGACTATGCCAAAGCCTACCAGACCACCTGACCTGCCTCCTGAGAAACATATATGCAGGTCAGGAAGCAGCAGTTAGAACTGGACATGGACAACAGACTGGTTCCAAATAGGAAAAGGAGTACGTCAAGGCTGTATATTGTCACCCTGCTTATTTAACTTACATACAGAGTACATCATGAGAAACGCTGGGCTGGAAGAAGCACAAGCTGCAATCAAGATTGCCAGGACAAATATCAATAACCTCAGATATGCAGATGACACCACCCTTATGGCAGAAAGTGAATAGGAACTCAAAAGCCTCTTGATGAAAGTGAAAGTGGAGAGTGAAAAATTTGACTTAAAGCTCAACGTTCAGAAAATGAAGATCATGGCATCTGGTCCCATCACTTCATGGGAAATAGATGGAGAAACAGTGGAAACAGTGTCAGACTTTCTTTTTCTGGGTTCCAAAATCACTGTAGATGGTGATTGCAGCCATGAAATTAACAGACGCTTACTCCTTGGAAGGAAAGTTATGACCAACCTAGATAGCATATTGAAAAGCAGAGACATTACTTTGCCAACAAAGGTCCGTCTAGTCAAGGCTATGGTTTATTCCAGTGGTCATGTATGGATGTGAGAGTTGGTCTGTGAAGAAGGCTGAGCGCCGAAGAATTAATGCTTTTGAATTGTGGTGTTGGAGAAGACCCTTGAGAGTCCCTTGGACTGCAAGGAGGTCCAACCAGTCCATTCTAAAGGAGATCAGTCCTGGGTGTTCTTTAGAAGGAATGATGCTAAAGCTGAAACTCCAATACTTTGGCCACCTCATGTGAAGAGTTGACTTATTGGAAAAGACTCTGATGCTTGGAGGGATTGGAGGCAAGAAAAGAAGGGGACAACAGAGGATGAGATGGCTGGATGGCATCACCGACTTGATGGACATGAGTTTGAGTGAACTCCGGGATTTGGTGATGGACAGTGAGGTCTGGTGTGCTGCAATTCATGGGGTTGCAAAGAGTTGGACATGACTGAGCAACTGAACTGAACTGAACTGAACTGAATAATGAATTATGTTGAGCATCTTTTCATGAGTTTGTTAGTCATCTGTGTGTCTTCTTTGGAGAAATGTCTGATTAGGTCTTTTCCCCACTTTTTGATTTGGTTGTTTGTTTTTCTGATATTGAGTTGTATGAGTTGCTTGTATATTTTGGAAATTAATTCTTTGTCAGTTGTTTCATTTGCTATTATTTTCTCCCATTCTGAAAGTTGCCTTTTCACCTTGCTTATAGTTTCTTTTGCTGTGCAAAAACTTTTCCGTTTAATTAGGTCCCACTTGTTTATTTTTGTTTTTATTTCCATTACTCTAGGAGGTAGGTTATAGAGGATCTTGCTTTGATTTATGTCATCGAGTGTTCTATTTTTTCCTCAGAGAGTTTTATAGCTTCTGGTCTTATATTTAGTTATGTGATCCATTTTGAGGTTATCTGTGTGTATGATGTTAGGAAGTGTTCTAATTTCATTCTTTTACATGTAGCTGTCCAGTTTTCCCAACACCACTTATTGAAGAGACTATCTTTGTCCCATTGTACATTCTTGCCTTCTTTGTCAAAAATAAAGTACCCATAGGTGTGTGGGTCTATTTCTGGGCTCTCTATCTTGTTCCATTGGTCTATATTTCTGTTTTTGTGCCAGCACCATACTGTCTTGATGACTGTAGCTTTGTAATATAATCTTAAGTCAGGACAGTTGATTCCTCCATCTCCATTCTTCTTTCTCAAGATTGCTTTGGTTATCCAGGGTCTTTTTTGTTTCCATATGAATTGTGAAATTTTTTTTTCTAGTTCTGTGAAAAATGCCATTGGTAATTTGATACACGTCACATTGTATCTGTAGACTGCATTTGGTAGTACAGTTATTTTCATAATTTCATCATTTCAAAAATAATGAAATATTCTTCCAACTGAGAAACATAGAGTATCTCTCCATCTGTTTGTGTTGTCTTTGATTACTTTCATCAGTGTCTTACAATTTTCTGTATAGTTCTTTTGTCTCCTAGGTAAGTTTCTTCCTAGATATTTTATTCTTTTGTTGCAATGGTGAATGGGATTGATTATTTAATTTCTCTTTCTGATTTTTCATTGTTAGTATACAGGAATGCAAGTGATTTTTCTGTATTGATTTTACATCCTGTGACTTTGATAAATTCACTGATTAGCTCTAGTAATTTTCTAATAGTATCTTTAGGGTTTTCTATGTATAATATCCGGAGAAGGCAATGGCACCCCACTCCAGTACTCTTGCCTGGAAAATCCCATGGATGGAGGAGCCCGTAGGCTCCAGTCCATGGGGTCGCTAAGAGTCAGGCATGACTGAGCTACTTCACTTTCTCTTTTCACTTTCATGCATTGGAGAAGGAAATGGCAACCCACTCCAGTATTCTTGCCTGGAGAATCTCAGGGACAGAGGAGCCTAGTGGGCTGCCCTCTATGGGGTTGCACAAAGTCGGACACGACTGAGGCGACTTAGCAGCAGCAGCAGCATGTATAATATCATGTCATCTGCAACACTTATTCATTTCCAATCTGGATTCCTTGTATTTCTTTTTCTTCTCTGATTGCTGTAGCTAGGATTTCCAAAACTATGTTGAATAATAGTGGTGAGAGTAGGCACCCATCTCTTATTTCTGATCTTAGAGGGAATGCTTTCAGTTTTTCACCATTGAGAATAATGTTTGCTGTGGTTTTATCATATGCCTTAACACTGTGCCTTAGCACTGCCTATGGCCTTGATCGCATATTCAAAAGCAGAGACATCACTTTGCCAACAAAGGTTTGCCTAGTCAAGGCTATGGTTTTTCCTGTGGTCATGTATGGATGTGAGAGCTGGACTATGAAGAAGGCTGAGCGCCAAAGAATTGATGCTTTTGAACTGTGGTGTTGGAGACGACTCTTGAGAGTCCCTTGGACTGCAAGGAGATCCAACCAGTCCATTCTGAAGGAGATCAGCCCTGGGATTTCTTTGGAAGGAATGATGCTAAAGCTGAAACTCCAGTATTTTGGCCACCTCATGTGAAGAGTTGACTCATTGGAAAAGACTCTGATGCTGGGAGGGATTGGGGGCAGGAGGAGAAGGGGACAACAGAGGATGAGATGGCTGGATGGCATCACTGACTCGATGGATGCGAGTCTGAGTGACCTCCGGGAGCTGGTGATGGACAGGGAGGTCTGGCGTGCTGCGATTCATGGGGTCGCAAAGAGTCAGACACGACTTAGTGACTGATCTGATCTGATCTGATGGCCTTTACTATGCTGAGGTATGTTCCTTCTATGGCCATTTTTTGAAGTTTTTTTTTTTTTTAAATCGTAAATGGATGCTGAATTTTGTCAAAGGGTTTTTCTGCATCTATTATCATATGGTTTTTATATTTCTTTTTTTTAAATTTTATTTTGCTTAACTTTACAATATTGTATTGCTTTGTCATTCATCAAAATGAATCCACCACAAGTATACATGTGTTCCCCATCCTGAACCCTCCTCCCTCCTCCCTCCCCATACCATCCCTCTGGGTCGTCCCAGTGCACCAGCCCCAGGCATCCGTACCTGGACTGACGACTCATTTCAGTTATGATATTATACATATTTCAATGCTATTCTCCCAAATCATCCCACACTCTCCCTCTCCCAGAGTCCAAAAGACTGTTCTATACATCAGTGTCTCTTTTGCTGTCTCGTAAACAGGGTTATTGTTACCATCTTTCTAAATTCCATATATATGCGTTAGTATACTGTATTTGTGTTTTTCTTTCTGGCTTACTTCACTCTGTATAATAGGCTCCAGTTCCATACACCTCATTAGAACTGATTCAAATGTATTCTTTTTAATGGCTGAGTAATACTCCATTGTGTATATGTATCACAGCTTTCTTATCCATTCATCTGCGGATGAACATCTAGGTTGCTTCCAAGTTCTGGCTATTGTAAACAGTGCTGCTATGAACATTGTACACGTGTCTCTTTCAATTCTGGTTTCCTCAGTGTGTATGCCCAGCAGTGGGATTGCTGGATCATAAGGCAGTTCTATTCCCAGTTTTTTGAGGAATCTCCATACTGTTCTCCATAGTGGCTGTACTAGTTTGCATTCCCACCAACAGTGTAAGAGGGTTCCCTTTTCTCCACACCCTCTCCAGCATTTATTGCTTGTGGACTTTTGGATCACAGCCATTCTGACTGGCGTGAAATGGTACCTCATAGTGGTTTTGATTTGCATTTCTCTGATAATGAGTGATGTTGAGCATCTTTTCATGTGTTTGTTAGCCATCTGTATGTCTTCTTTGGAGAAATGTCTATTTAGTTCTTTGGCCCATGTTTTGATTGGGTCATTTATTTTTCTGGAATTGAGCTGTAGGAGTTGCTTGTATATTTTTGAGATTAGTTGTTTGTCTGTTGCTTCATTTGCTATTATTTTCTCCCATTCTGAAGGCTGTCTTTTCACCTTGCTTATAGTTTCCTTTGTTGTGCAGAAGCTTTTTAATTTTAATTAGATCCTATTTGTTTATTTTTGATTTTATTTCCAATATTCTGGGAGGTGGATCATAGAGGATCCTGCTGTGATGTGTGTCAGAGAGTGTTTTGCCTATGTTTTCCTCTAGGAGTTTTATGGTTTCTGGTCTTACATTTAGATCTTTAATCCATTTTGAGTTTATTTTTGTGTATGGTGTTAGAAAGTGTTCTAGTTTCATTCTTTTACAAGTGGTTGACCAGTTTTCCCAGCACCACTTGTTAAAGAGATTGTCTTTAATCCATTGTATATTCTTGCCTCCTTTGTCAAAGATAAGGTGTCCATATGTGTGTGGATTTATCTCTGGGCTTTCTATTTTGTTCCATTGATCTATATTTCTGTTTTGTGCCAGTACCATACTGTCTTGATGACTGTGGCTTTGTAGTAGAGCCTGAAGTCAGACAGGTTGATTCCTCCAGTTCCATTCTTCTTTCTCAAGATAGCTTTGGCTATTCAAGGTTTTTTGTATTTCCATACAAATTGAGAAATTATTTGTTCTAGCTCTGTGAAGAATACCATTGGTAGCTTGATGGGGATTGCATTGAATCTATAAATTGCTTTGGGTAGTATACTCACTTTCACTATATTGATTCTACTGATCCATGAACATGGTATATTTCTCCATCTATTAGTGTCCTCTTTGATTTCTTTCACCAGTGTTTTATAGTTTTCTATATATAGATCTTTAGTTTCTTTAGGAAGATACATTCCTAAGTATTTTATTCTTTTCATTGCAATGGTGAATGGAATTGTTTCCTTAATTTCTCTTTCTATTTTCTCATTATTAGTGTACAGGAATGCAAGGGATTTCTGTGTGTTGATTTTATATCCTTCAACTTTACTATATTCATTGATTAGTTCTAGTAATTTTCTGGTGGAGTCTTTAGGGTTTTCTACATAGAGGATCATGTCATCTGCAAACAGTGAGAGTTTTACTTCTTCTTTTCCAATTTGGATTCCTTTTATTTCTTTTTCTGCTCTGATTGCTGTGGCCAAAACTTCCAAAACTATGTTGAATAGTAATGGTGAAAGTGGGCATCCTTGTCTTGTTCCTGACTTTAGAGGAAATGCTTTCAATTTTTCACCATTGAGGATAATGTTTGCTGTGGGTTTGTCATGTATAGCTTGGTTTTTATCTTTCAATTTGTTAATATTGTTAATATGGTATATCACATTTGTTAATTTGCATATATTAAAGAATTCTTGCATTCCTGAAATAAACTCTACTTGATTCTAGTATATGAGCTTTTCAATGTGTTGTTGAATTTTGTTGTCTAGAATTTTGAGGATTTCTGCATCTATGTTCATCAGTGACACTGACCTGTAATTTTCCTTTTTTGTGTTGTCCTTTACTTGTTTTGTTATCAGGGTGACAGTGATCTCACAGAATGAGCTTGGAAGTGTTTCTTCCTCTGCAATTTTTTGAAAGAGGTTTAGAAGGATAGGCATTAGCTCCTCTCTAAATGTTTGATAGAATTCACCTGTGAAGCCATCCGGCCCTGGACTTCAGTTTTTTGGGAGATTTTTAATCAAAGTTTCAATTTCAATGCTTGCAATTGAATTGTTCATAGCTTCTATTTCTTCCCAGTTCAGTCTTGAAAGATTGAACTTCTCTAAGAATCTGTCCATTATTTCCAGGTCGTTCATATTACTGCCATGTTGTTGCTCATAATAGTCTCTTATAGGCCTTTGTATTTCTGCATTGTTTGTTGTAAACCCTCCTTTCTCATTTCTAGCTTTGTTGATTTGATTCTTCTGTCTTTTTTCCTGGATGAATCTTGTTAAAGGTTTGTCAATTTTGTTTATCTTCTCAATGAACAAGCTTTCAATTTTATTAACTTTTTCTATTGTTTATTTCATTTATTTCTGCTCTGATCATTATGCTTTTTTTTCCAAAAAATCCTTTGGGGATTTTTTGTTCTTCTTTTTCCAGTTGTTTTGTGTGTAAAGTTGGGTTGCCTATTAGATGTTTTTCTTGTTTTTTGAGTTATAAACTTCCCTCTTAGCACTGCTTTTGCTGCATCCCACAGATTTTGAGTTGTTGTGTTTTCATTTTCATTTGTTTCTAGGAATTTTTTTATTTCCTTTTTGATTTCTTCAGTAACCTGTTCATTATTTAGTAACATTGTTTAATCTCCTTGTGTTTGTGTTTTTACAGGTCTTTTTTCTTGTAATTGATATCTAGTCTTATAGCATTGTGGTCAGAAAAGATGTTTTGTATGATTTCAGTTTTATTAAATTTACTGAGGTTTGATTTGTGACCCAAGATGTGGTCTATCTTGGAGAATGTTCCATGTGCACTTGAGAAGAAAGTGTATTCTTCTGCATTTGGATGGAATGTCCTGAAGATATTAATGAGATCTATCTGGTCTAATGTGTCATTTAAGGCTTGTGTTTCCTTATTAATTTTCTATTTTGATGAACTTCCATTGGTGTAAGTGGGGTGTTAAAGTCCCCTACTATTATTGTATTACTGTCTGTTTCTCCTTGTATGTCTGTTAGTGTTTGTCTTATGTACTGAGGTGCTCCTATGTTGGGTGTATAAGTATTTAAATTTGTTATGTCTTCCTTTTGGATTGATCCCTTGATCATTATGTAGTGTCCTTCCTTATCTCTTGTAACATTATTTTAAGGTCTATTTTATCTGATATGAGGATTGCTATTCCAGCTTTCTTTTGCTTCCCATTTGCATGGAATATATTTTTCCATCCTCTCACTTTCAGACTATGTGTCTTTAGGTCTGAAGTGGGTTTCTTGTAGACAGCATATATATGGGTCTTGTTTTTGTATCCATTCAGCTAGTCTGTGTCTTTCTGTGGAACATTTACTCTATTTACATTTAAAGTAATTATTGATATTTATGTTCCTATTGCCATTTTCTTCATTGTAGGGAGTTTGTTTTTGTAGGTCTTTTTTCTTTTCTATTTCCTGACTATATAAATCCTTTTAACATTTGTTGCAAAGCTGGTTTAGGGGTACTAAATTCTCTTAACTTTTGCTTGTCTGTAAAGCTTTTTTCTCCATCAATTTTCAATGAGATCCTTGCTGGGTAGAGTAACCTTGGTTTTAGATTATTCCTTTTCAGTACGTTAAATATTTTCTGCCATCCTCTTCTGTCCTGGAGAGTTTCTGCTGAAAGATCAGCTGTTAAGTGTATGGGGTTTCCCTTGTATGTTACTCACTGCTTCCCCCTTGCTGTTTTTAACATTCGTTTTTTATGTTTAATCTTTGTTAGTTTGATTAGTATATGTCTTGGCGTGTTTCTCCTTCAGTTTATCCTGTATGGGACTCTTTTCACTTCTTGGACTTGATTATTTCCTTTTCCGTGTTGGGGAAATTTTCAACTATAATCTCTTCAAAAATTTTCTCATACCTTTTCTTCTTCTCTTCTTCTGGGACCCCTATAATTTTTTAAAAATATATAAATTTATTTATTTTAATTGGAGGTTAATTACTTTACAATATTGTATTGGTTTTGCCATACATCAACATGAATCCACCACAGGTATACACGTGATCCCCATCCCGAATCCCCCTCCTTCCTCCCTCCCCTGTACCATCCCTCTGGGGTCATCCCAGTGCACCAGCCCCAAGCATCCTGTATCATGCATCAAACTTGGACTGGCGATTCATTTCATATATGATATTACACATGTTTCAATGCCATTCTTCCAAACCATCCCACCCTCTCCCTCTCCCACAGAGTCCAAAAGACTGTTCTATATATCTGTGTCTCTTTTGCTGTCTCACATACAGGGTTATCATTACCATCTTTCTAAATTCCATATATATGCATTAGTATACTGTATTGGTGTTTTTCTTTCTGGCTTACTTCACGCTATATAATAGCTCCAGTTTCATCCACCTCATTAGAACTGATTCAAATGTATTCTTTTTAATGGCTGAGTAATACTCCATTGCCCAAAGAAAGGCAATGCCAAAGAATGCTCAAACTACCACACAATTGCACTCATCTCACACGCTAGTAAAGTCATGCTCAAAATTCTCCAAGCCAGGCTTCAGCAATATGTGAACCATGAACTTCCTGATATTCAAGCTGGTTTTAGAGAAGGCAGAGGAACCAGAGATCAAATTGCCAACATCTGCTGGATCATGGAAAAAGCAAGAGAGTTCCAGAAAAACATCTATTTCTGCTTTATTGACTATGCCAAAGCCTTTGACTGTGTAGATCACAATAAACTGTGGAAAATTCTGAGAGAGATGGGAATACCAGACCACCTTATCTGCCTCTTGAGAAATCTGTATGCAGGTCAGGAAGCAACAGTTAGAACTGGTCATGGAACAACAGACTGGTTCCAAATACGAAAAGGAGTACGTCAAGGCTGTATATTGTCACCATGTTTATTTAACTTATATGCAGAGTACATCATGAGAAATGCTGGACTGGAAGAAACACAAGTTGGAATCAAGATTGCTGGGAGAAATATCAATCACCTCAGATATGCAGATGACACGACTCTTATGGCAGAAAGTGAAGAGGAACTAAAAAGCCTCTTGATGAAAGTGAAAGTGGAGAGTGAAAAGGTTGGCTTAAAGCTCAACATTCAGAAAACGAAGATCATGGCATCTGGTCCCATCACTACATGGGAAATAGATGGAGAAACAGTAGAAACAGTGTCAGACTTTATTTTCTGGGCTCCAAGATCGCTGCAGATGGTGACTGCAGCCATGAAATTAAAAGACGCTTACTCTTTGGAAGGAAAGTTATGACCAACCTAGATAGCATATTCAAAAGCAGAGACATTACTTTACCAACAAAGGTTCGCCTAGTCAAGGCTATGGTCTTTCCTGTGGTCATGTATGGATGTGAGAGCTGGACTGTGAAGAAGGCTGAGGGCCAAAGAATTGATGCTCTTTTTTTTTTTTTTTTTATCTCTTTTATTGATTATCAGAAACATTACAAACATCTAATATGAACAAATTGTAACATGACAGTATTTAGTTTGAACAATTAATACATTTCAGAGAATTGATGCTTTTGAACTGTGGTGTTGGAGAAGACTCTTGAGAGTCCCTTGGACTGCAAGGAGATCCAACCAGTCCATTCTGAAGGAGATCAGCCCTGGGATTTCTTTGGAAGGAATGATGGTAAAGCTGAAACTCCAGTATTTTGGCCACCTCATGCAAAGAGTTGACTCATTGGAGAAGACTCTGATGCTGGGAGGGATTGGGGGCAGGAGGAGAAGGGGACGCCAGAGGATGAGATGGCTGGATGGCATCACTGACTCGATGGATGTGAGTCTGAGTGACCTCCGGGATTTGGTGATGGACAGGGAGGCCTGGGGTGCTGCGGTTCATGGGGTTGCAAAGAGTCGGACACGACTGAGCGACTGATCTGATCTGATCTGAATACTCCATTGTGTATATGTACCACAGCTTTCCTATCCATTCATCTGCTGATGGACATCTAGATTGCTTCCATGTCCTGGCTATTATAAACAGTGCTGCTATGAACACTGGGGTACACGTGTCTCTTTCAATTCTGGTTTCCTCAGTGTGTATGCCCAGCAGTGGGATTGCTGGATCATAAGGCAGTTCTATTTCCAGTTTTTTAAGGAATCTCCATACTGTTCTCCATAGTGGCTGTACTAGTTTGCATTCCCACCAACAGTATAAGAGGGTTCCCTTTTCTCCACACCCTCTCCAGCATTTATTGCTTGTAGACTTTTGGATAGCAGCCATTCTGACTGGCATGAAATGGTATCTCAGTATAATTTGAATGTTGGTGCATTTAATATTGTCCCAGAGGTCTCTGAGACTATCTTCAGGTTTTTCCATTCTTTTTACTTTATCCTGCTCTTCAGCAGTCACTTCCACCAAGTCACTTCTAGCTTGCTTACCCACTCATCTGCCTCAGCTATTCTGCTATTGGTTCTTTCTAGAGTATTTTCAATTTCAGTAATTGCTGTGTTTGTCTCTGTTTTTATTCTTTGTTTCTTCTAGGTTTTTGTTAATTGATTCTTGCAGTTTCTCCATTCTATTTTTGAGGTTTTGGACCATCTTTACTATCATTATTCTGAATTATTTTCCAGGTAGTTTACCTATTTCCTTTTCATTTTTTGGACTTAAGTGTTTCTAGGTTGTTCCTTCATTTGCACCATATTTCTCTGCCTTTTCATTCTTTTTAAACTTATTGTGTTTGAGGTCTCCTTTTCCCAGACTTTGAGATTGAATTCTTTCTTCCTTTTGGTTTCTGCCTTTGTAAGATTTGTCCAGCGATTTGTGTAAGCTTCCTGTAGGATATGATTTGTGCTTATATTGGTGGGAGGAGGTGAGGTTGTTTTGTTTTGTTTTTTCTTTTTTCTTCTTATTGGCAAGACTGTGTGAGGTGGTAATCCTGTCTGCTAATGACTGGATTTTTACTTCTTTCTTCTTTGATGTTTGGATGAGGTGTCCTGCACAGGGTGCTGCTGGCAGTTGAGTGATGCTGGGTCTTGTATACAGGTGAATGACTTTGTGGAAGTTCTCATTAATTAATACTCACTAGGGTTAGGAGTGGAGAAGGCGATGGCACCCCACTCCAGTACTCTTGCCTGGAAAATCCCATGGGTGGAGGAGCCTGGTAGGCTGCAGTGCCTGGGGTTATGAAGAGTCAGACACAACTGAATGACTTCACTTTCACTTTTCACTTTCATGCATTGGAGAAGGAAATGGCAACCCACTCCAGTGTTCTTGCCTGGGGAATTCCAGGGACGGGGGAGCCTGGGGGGCTGCCGTCTATGGGGTCACACAGAGTTGGACACGACTGAAGCAATTTAGCAGCAGCAGCAGCAGGGTTAGGAGTTCTGCGGTAGTCTATGGTCCTGGAGTCAGCACTCCTACTTCAAAGGCTCAGGGCTTAATCTCTGGCCTGGGGACAGAGATTCCACAGGTGATTTGTTAGGGCATTGCTGCTGCTGCTGCTGCTGCTAAGTCACTTCAGTCGTGTCCGACTCTGTGTGACCCCATGGACGGCAGCCCATAAGGCTCCCCCGTCCCTGGGATTCTCCAGGCAAGAACACTGGAGTGGGTTGTCATTTCCTTCTCCAATGCATGAAAGTGAAAAGTGAAAGTGAAGTCGCTTAGTCGTGTCCGACTCTTAGCGACCCCATGGACTGGAGCCTACCAGGATCCTCCGTCCATGGGATTTTCCAGGCAAAAGTACTGGGGTGGGGTGCCATTGCCTTCCCCAGTTATGGCATTAAATACTGGTGGGTATAATTTTTGGTTTCATTTGTTTGCCAGGTCAATCTATTGTACTTCATTTATGTTTTGACTGTTTCAGTTTGTTTATGGGTGTATATTCCATTATTTTAGTTGTTACTTACCTGATTTTATGTTGTCATTTGTCTGAGGTGTTTCTTTCGTTTCTTGTATTTGTGTATTTGTTTTAATTCCGTTATGGCATTAAATGGAATTAAACAAATACACAAATACAAGAAACTTACCTGATTTTATGTTGTCATTTGTCTGAGGTGTTTCTTTCGTTTCTTGTATTTGTGTATTTGTTTTAATTCCGTTATGGCATTAAATGGAATTAAACAAATACACAAATACAAGAAACGAAAGAAACACCTCAGACAAATGACAACATAAAATCAGGTAAGTAACAACTAAAATAATGGAATATACACCCATAAACAAACTGAAACAGTCAAAACATAAATGAAGTACAATAGATTGACCTGGCAAACAAATGAAACCAAAAATTATACCCACCAGTAAAAAACAAAACTGACTAAAGCACAAACTGGAAAACAAAACTAAAGCAAAGTACCACCTGGAGAATACAGCAACAAAAACAAAACAAACTAACAAACATGGGAGAAAAACAACTAAATGGAAGAAAATAAAGAGAAGTTAGAAATGCAAAGTTAGAGACAGGTAAAGAAGATTTATTATTAAAGATTAACTACAATGGGAAAAGAACAGCAAGGAAAGCAAGCAAAAGAATAAATGTAAAAAAATTAAAATTAAAAAAAAAAAAAAAAAAAAAACCAGAGAAAAACAGAAAACACAGAACTACAGAAGGCCCAAAATAGAGGCAGAAGTATATAGAAGAATAAGAAAGTGTGATTTTTAAAAAAAACCTCAAAAGCTTAAATAGATTTAATGGTACAAATAAAATCAATGACTACAACAGAGGAGGAAAAAAGAGAAAAACTCCAGAAGCAACTACAGAACAAGTCAAAATGTAAGACTAATATATGCTTTGCTTGAGTCTCTGATGTCAAAGTCCTTTCCCTGGTTGGGAGTCGTAGTCCACCTTGTTTCCCTAGGATGCCCTCCAACACTAGGCTGGTCTCTGATCTGCTGTGAGGGCAGCTCAGACTCTAATCTGGTCATACTCCTGTGTGTTCTTGCCTCTAGTGTCCACAGCTGTCAGAACTAGTGTGTGTTCTTTTGTGGGAATTCTCATTGTCCTTTTATGTATTCCATAGATGCAGAGTCTGCCTAGTTAACTGTGTAGATTTAATCTACAGCTTGTACAGGTGGTAGGAAGGTTTTGGGTCCTCTTCCTTAGCCACACTGCCTCTGGGTTTCATTTGTGGCTTTATCTCCACCTCTGCATGTGAATTGTCCACAAGGGTTTATTTCTGAAGCTGCCCTGAAGGACTTGGGTTTGCCCCTGTGAGGGCCAGATGTGAAGGTGATGCAGCTTCTCGGGTTGCAGGGCCCCAGCAGCACTAGGTACTCACGGAAGCCAGGAGCTAGGGCAGCAGAAAATATGGTGTTCTAGAAGGGCATAGCAACCCACTCTAATATTCGTGCCTAGAGAATCCCACATACA
Source organism: Tragelaphus eurycerus (assembly GCA_935064755.1). Taxonomy (NCBI): domain Eukaryota; kingdom Metazoa; phylum Chordata; class Mammalia; order Artiodactyla; family Bovidae; genus Tragelaphus; species Tragelaphus eurycerus. Next base: position 22,570,387 of record CAKXYN010000010.1, on the reverse strand, counting down.
GATAAGCCTGGCAGGCCACAGTCCACAGGGTTGCAAAGAGCTGAACATGACTGAAGTGATACCTCATGCATGGATGCAGGACTTTTTATACCCTCTGACAGCTCTGTCCCAGTGGGGATCATGCATGGAGGTTGTTCAGTTGCTTGGATCATGGGGACCCTGTCAATGCTGGCTCTGCAGGAGCACTGGCATCTATTGTAACAAAAGAAATCGTGCTATTAAGGCTTTTTCTAGCCTGTGTACAATGGCACCCCACTCCAGTACTCTTGCCTGGAAAATCCCATGGACGGAGGAGCCTGCTAGGCTGCAGTCCATGGGGTCGCACAGTCGGACACGACTGAAGTGACTTAGCAGCAGCAGCAGCTAGCCTGTGGCGGCTCTGCTCCAGTGAGGACTGAGTGTGAAGGTGGTGGACTACTTGGGTCACAGGGACCCTCCAGGCGCCAAGTGTGCAGTGACACGGATTGTCTCAGCCACAGGAACTATGGTCCTATTAGAGTCTTTTTCTAGCCTCTGGTAGCTGGCGATCAGAAGACCTCTTTGCCTGGTCCTTCTCTGTTGCTCCCCTCCATTCAGGCCCTTAAAGGGCCCCTTGGCTTGAGTCCTACTGTGTTGTTCCACGTGTCAGGCACTTAAAGAGCCAGGCTGTCTGTTGTTCAGTTGCCTGTGCTGGCATCTGGGGATAGAGGGGCTACAGTGAGGGCTCCACCCTTGCACATTACTCAGCAGTACTGCCTTGCCTCCAGAGCTGCCTGCTTTTCCTCCACAGGCATTTGCCACCACAATCTCCTCCTTCACATGACCTTGGGCTATATCCCAGCAGTCAACAGCAGACCTCACCCTGGGATTGCTCCACAATCCCTCTGCTCCAGTTTCCAGCTGCTGTGCCTTCTATGGGACCCACATCCCTCCCTAGGGTACGTATGGCTGTGACAAGGATTGTCTAGACGATTCTCATTCCATTTGAACTTAATCAGATCAGCTACTTCACTCTCAGCTTCAAAGGTTTCTCCTCTGTCCCCCCAAATTTCCTCAATGTGAGGATTGGATCCCTGCTTCAGTTCCCCCAGCCACCAAGGGCAGGGTGAGTCCTACTAACTCTCCTCTTTTTCCCCCTACTTCCTCTGTCCTACTAAGTTTTGTGTTCTATATATTCTTTTCCAGTGGTCAGATACTCCTGCCTCTCTCAGTTGCTATTCTGCTAATGCTTCTGTGTCTGAAGGTGTACATTCCTGATGTATGTGTGGAGAGAAGTACTCCATGTTCTCCTACCCCTCCACCTGCTGTCTTGTTCTCCTCAATTAATTTTAAATGTTTATTTTAAATATTATAGGTTTTACGGATTTGTGATTTTTAGCACATAAATTGATTTTGTTCTTGCATTTGTATAGGAATGATGGGCCATATGGGGTTTGTAGCTAGTTTTTCTTTTTCTACATGGATAAGAAAAATTAAAATAAAAACAACTTGAGCTCTGTCAACACAACTTCACACACATACATGCAATACAGGTTCAGTGTTCCTACCTGTGAACACTTCCAAACATTATAGAAGAAATGATAATATTTTTATACAAATTGTCCCAGGGAAGAAAAATGTATAAGCATTCCCAGCTCAATTTCTAAGGCCAGTTTAGTCTCAACACCAACAACTGTGAAGAACATTGCAATAAAGGAAAATGGCAATCAATCTCTCTCAGAAATAAAGATACAGAAAAGCTCCTCAAGTTGAATAAAAGGAAACTTTTCACTAGAGTATATACTGAGGAATTAGACATTTACATTAGAGAAGCACTATGTAGCACCTACTCATTGTTTACATAACTACATTTAAAGGTGAAACATTTATTTTAAAAGTCAATGGCAGCATTTTCCCAGGGAGAGAACCTCTCTTTTCTTGATTTATTAGTCCTTTCATTGTTTTTTCCCATTTTGTTTAAGGAAAAAAAATGGTTCTTTACCTTTAATTAGTGTAGGATATGCAATATTAAAATATTTTATTAGTGTATGGTTTTAAAAAATATTGTTCTTAAATGGATATACATTTCCTTTTTCTTATATAATATCAAAATAAAGATCTTTGACTAAAATTATTTGGACATTACAACACTGCAAAGAGAAAGCAGTATTTATTCTCATTATGTACAGGGAGAAAGTGTCATGGTGATATTAAATTGTAAAGAAAGGCACTATTTGTGTAAAGCTTTGAAATCAAGGCTGCTGCTGCTGCTAAGTCGCTTCAGTCATGTCCAACTCTGTGCAAAATCAAGGCTAATAATTCTTAAATAGTTCATATTCTATCAATGTAGCTATATTTGCCCTTATAGCTACAAATTTTAACTCAGTTTTGCATCGGTGTGAACAAAGGCTGATAGTGCTATCCTCAATGGTGAAAAACATTTAAATAATTCTAATTTTAACAATTTCAGTTAATATTAATTGCATCTGGCTATCAGTCATCATCTAGAAATGATTAACCAAGATCATTTTGATGAATGAAGTCATGTTCTGCCAATATATTATTTTTAAAAACATAACTTCATATTTAATCTGACAAAAACACTGATAGGCCATGATTCTGGAAGATGGGAGTGTGAAACAGAAAGATCTCTAACTGATATGACAATAAAGGAAAAGAGATGGAGTTCCTCCAGTTGCCCAGGAAATAGGACCTGAGGAGACTGGACTAAAAAGGAAGAGAAATGAGAAGTTGAGGCTGAAAGAGAGAAGAGGCTTAGAAACTTATCCTGTGAACAAAACTGTGGCCTGGGACACCTTCCTGGCAATGGGACTGTTCAATGGACTTTCCAAATCAGGGGTGTCTAAGAGTTCATGGTAAATTGCAGAGCTGTGATATCAGCTCCACTGTTACCCACTAAGCCTCACATAAAAATTTTCTAATTGGCCTTGTGATGAAGATACTTCGGGGACTCTAGGACAAAAGACTATATCTCTTAGTAGAACAAAGAACAACTGAAGGGCATGAGAAGTAAGCAGAGGTTTCATGAGAAAGAGCTCCTATAACCTTCAGGAAAGCACACAGATTTGGAGGTGGGGACTATAGAAAACCTTTTAGCCATTCTAATTCTAACATGAAGAACAAAATGACTCTTGGAGATGATGACATTTGTATTAAATATATAAGAGAATAGTACCAGCATTTATTGAGATCTTCATACATACCAGGTTTTCTAAGCTCTTTAAGCATATTAGCATATTTCAGTCTTACAACAACTATACAAATAAGTAAAATCATTCTTTCCACTTTATAAATGGGAGTGAGCTAACTTGTTGGAGATCACACAACCCTTACTTACAAGGTAGAGTTGGGATTTGAACTCAGGGAGCTGATTTACCTTAGCATGTGTTCTCATCTGCCAAATCATACTGTCTCTTAAAAATAATACATCTAAATCTGTTTCTCTTTTAAGGATTCAGTCATATATTAATGCAGACAGATAATCAGATAAATGCGGGAGAAAAAAAGAACAACAAAAAATCCACCTTTCTCTTGACTTCATGAGGTCCTGAATTATAACTCAACTAACTGTCTTGGTCTCTTTCAGAATTTTCCACAGTTTATTGTGATCCACACAGTCAAAGGCTTTGGCATAGTCAATAAAGCAGAAATAGATGCTTTTCTGGAACTCTCTTGCTTTTTCCATGATCCAGCGGATGTTGGCAATTTGATCTCTGGTTCCTCTGCCTTTTCTAAAACCAGCTTGAACATCTGGAAGTTCACGGTTCACATATTGCTGAAGCCTGGCTTGGAGAATTTTGAGCATTACTTTACTAGCATGTGAGATGAGTGCAATTGTGAGGTAGTTTGAGCACTCTTTGGCATTGCCTTTCTTTGGGATTGGGATGAAAACTGCCCTTTTCCAATCTTGTGGCCACTGCTGAGTTTTCCAGATTTGCTGGCATATTGAGTGCAGCACTTTCACAGCATCATCTTTCAGGATTTGGAATAGCTCCACTGGAATTCCATCACCTCCACTAGCTTTGTTCATAGTGATGCTTTCTAAGGCCCACTTGACTTCACATTCCAGGATGTCTGGCTCTAGGTCAGTGATCACATTATCATGATTATCTGGGTCGTGAAGATCTTTTTTGTACAGTTCTTCTGTGTATTCTTGCCACCTCTTCTTAATATCTTCTGCTTCTGTTAGGTCCACACCATTTCCATTCCTTATCGAGCCCATCTTTGCAAGAAATGTTCCTTTGGTATCTCTGACTTTCTTGAAGAGATCCTTAGTCTTTCCCATTCTGTTGTTTTCCTCTATTTCTTTGCATTGATTGCTGAAGAAGGCTTTCTTATCTCTTCTTGCTATTCTTTGGAACTCTGCATTCAGATGTTTATATCTTTCCTTTTCTCCTTTGCTTTTCACTTCTCTTCTTTTCACAGCTATTTGCAAGGCCTCCCCAGACAGCCATTTTGCTTTTTTGCATTTCTTTTCCATGGGGATGGTCTTGATCCCTGTCTCCTGTACAATGTCACGAACCTCATTCCATAGTTCATCAGGCACTCTATCTATCAGATCTAGGCCCTTAAATATATTTCTCACTTCCACTGTATACTCATAAGGGATTTGATTTAGGTCATACCTGAATGGTCTAGTGGTTTTCCCTACTTTCTTCAATTTCAGTCTGAATTTGGCAATAAGGAGTTCATGGTCCGAGCCACAGTCAGCTCCTGGTCTTGTTTTTGCTGACTGTATAGAGCTTCTCCATCTTTGGCTGCAAAGAATATAATTGATCTGATTTCGGTGTTGACCATCTGGTGATGTCCATGTATAGAGTCTTCTCTTGTGTTGTTGGAAGAGGGTATTTGCTATGACCAGTGCATTTTCTTGGCAAAACTCTGTTAGTCTTTGCCCTGCTTCATTCCGTATTCCAAGGCCAAATTTGCCTGTTACTCCAGGTGTTTCTTGACTTCCTGCTTTTGCATTCCAGTCCCCTATAATGAAAAGGACATCTTTTTTGGGTGTTAGTTCTAAAAGGTCTTGTAGGTCTTCATAGAACCATTCACTTCAGCTTCTTCAGCGTTACTGGTTGGGGCATAGACTTGGATTACTGTGACATTGAATGGTTTGCCTTGGAAACAAACAGAGATCATTCTGTCATTTTTGAGATTGCATCCAAGTACTGCATTTCGGACTCTTTTGTTGACCATGATGGCCACTCCATTTCTTCTGAGGGATTCCTGCCCGCAGTAGTAGATATAATGGTCATCTGAATTAAATTCACCCATTCCAGTCCATTTTAGTTCGCTGATTCCTAGAATGTCATTCACTCTTGCCATCTCTTGTTTGACTACTTCCAATTTGCCTTGATTCATGGACCTGACATTCCAGGTTCCTATGCAATATTGCTCTTTACAGCATCGGACTTTGCTTCTATCACCAGACACATCTATAGCTGGGTATTCTTTTTGCTTTGGTTCCATCCCTTCATTCTTTCTGGCGTTATTTCTCCACTGATCCCCAGTAGCATGTTGGGCCCCTACTGACCTGGGGAGTTTCTCTTTCAGTACCCTATCATTTTGCCTTTTCATACTGTTCATGGGGTTCTCAAGGCAAGAATACTGAAGTGGTTTGCCATTCCCTTCTCCAGTGGACCACACCCTGTCAGATCTCTCCACCATGACCGGCCCATCCTGGGTTGCCCCACGGGCATTGCTTAATTTCATTGAGTTAGACAAGGCTGTGGTCCTGGTGTGATTAGATTGACTAGTTTTCTGTGAGTATAGTTTCAGTGTATTTGCCCTCTGATGCCCTCTTGCAAGACCTACCATCTTACTTGCGTTTCTCTTACCTTGGGCATGGGGTATCTCTTCCTGGCTGCTCCAGCAAAGCATAGCCATCGCACCTTACCTTGGACGAGGGGTCTCTCCTCACCGCCGCCCTTCCTGACCTCAGTTGTGGGGTAGATCTTCTCGGCCGTGCTTAGTGCGCCGGTCCTCACCGCTGTCCTTCCTCGGTAGTGGGGTAGCTCCTCTCAGTGTGCTGCGCAGCCGGCGAGGCGCTCTCAGTGCGCCACTCACCGGTAGGCCAGGCGCTCTCAGTGCGCCGCTCGCGGGTAGGCCAGGCACTCTCAGTGCGCTGAAAGAGATGGGAATATCAGACCACCTGATCTGCCTCTTGAGAAATCTGTATGCAGGTCAGGAAGCAACAGTTAGAACTGGTCATGGAACAACAGACTGGTTCCAAATAGGAAAAGGAGTACGTCAAGGCTGTCTATTGTCACCCTGTTTATTTAACTTATATGCAGAGTACATCATGAGAAATGCTGGACTGGAGGAAACACAAGCTGGAATCAAGATTGCCGGGAGAAATATCAATAACCTCAGATATGCAGATGATACCACCCTTATGGCAGAAAGTGAAGAGGAACTCAAAAGCCTCTTGATGAAAGTGAAAGTGGAGAGTGAAAAGGTTGGCTTAAGGCTCAACATTCAGAAAACGAAGATCATGGCATCTGGTCCCATCACTACATGGGAAATAGATGGAGAAACAATGGAAACAGTGTCAGACTTTATTTTTCTGGGCTCCAAAATCACTGCAGATGGTGACTGCAGCCATGAAATTAAAAGACGCTTACTCCTTGGAAGGAAAGTTATGACCAACCTAGATAGCATATTCAAAAGCAGAGACATCACTTTGCCAACAAAGGTTCGCCTAGTCAAGGCTATGGTCTTTCCTGTGGTCATGTATGGATGTGAGAGCTGGACTGTGAAGAAGGCTGAGCGCTGAAGAATTGATGCTTTTGAAGTGTGGTGTTGGAGAAGACTCTTGAGAGTCCCTTGGACCGCAAGGAGATCCAACCGGTCCATTCTGAAGGAGATCAGCCCTGGGATTTCTTTGGAAGGAATGATGCTAAAGCTGAAACTCCAGTATTTTGGCCACCTCATCCAAAGAGTTGACTCATTGGAGAAGACTCTGATGCTGGGAGGGATTGGGGGCAGGAGGAGAAGGGGCGACAGAGGATGAGATGGCTGGATGGCATCACTGACTCGATGAATGTGAGTCTGAGTGACCTCCGGGAGTTGGTGATGGACAAGGAGGCCTGGTTGCTGCGGTTCATGGGGTTGTAAAGAGTCGGACACGACTGAGCGATTGATCTGATCTGATCTGAACTGTCTTGGTCCAGAACTTTATCTTTCACACAGACTGACTTTCAGCCTAGTCTCCCTTCATCTAGGCCTGGCTCCCTCAAATCTTTCTCAAAGTGCATTGATTTAAAGAATCTGCCTGCAATGAGGGAGACCTGGGTTTGATCCCTGGATTGGCAAGATCCCTGGAGAAGGGAAAGGCTACTCACTCCAGTTTTCTGGCCTGGAGAATTCCATGGACTGTATATTCCAAGGGGTCGCAAAGAGTTAAACATGACTGAGCGACTTTCACTTTCACTTATATAGTGATTAATTTAAAACACATATCATGTGTGTTAAGTATCTGGCCTGGGTAGAGACTTCCTAAATATCTCAGTAAAGACTTCAGTAATCAGAGTATGCAAAACCAAGTCATCATTGTGCCTTCCACAATGTCTCCTTTTTGAAGCTTATTGGCTCCACCCTCTGCTCTCTCTCCTAAGTTGACACAGATAGAGAAAATCATACTACTTTACCAATCTTTGTCGTTGGGGTTCTGCTGAGTCCTCAGTTCTGCCCTTCATGCTTTGTGCTCCCTTTGGTCAGCATCTTCTCTGTATTCGGTTACCATTGCCAACCTTGACCCTCCTCAAGGCCCTAACACATGCCTCTTCTCAATTGTTATCACATGGCATTGCTTCCTGCTGGAGCAAGCAGCTAAGCTGCTTCAGCTCCCACTTCATCTTATCCTTGCCCCTTCTGCTGACCCCATATTCCATATTTCAGGGGGTGACAGCACTACCTACCCAGTCACTCAAGCCTTCAGAAAAGGAGTCATCTTTTATCCCTCTCCAATTCTCAACCAATCATCAGTCCTTTCCTGCTAAGTCACTTCAGTCATGTCTGACTCTGTGCGACCCCATAGACAGCAGCCCACCAGGCTCCCCCGTCCCTGGGATTCTCCAGGCAAGAACACTGGAGTGGGTTGCCATTTCCTTCTCCAATGCATGAAAGTGAAAAGTGAAAGTGAAGTCGCTCAGTCGTGTCGGACTCTTAGCGACCCCATGGACTGTAGCCCACCAGGCTCCTCTGTCCATGGGAGTTTCCAGGCAAGAATACTGGAGTGGGGGGCCAAGGCCTTCTCCAAGTCCTTTCCTGCTACCCGCCAAATCCTTTCCAGACTTATTATTGCCTCATCATTCTTTCTAACACTGACCTAGGAGGTTCTTATAATCTTTTAGAAAGTAATTGCCATCATTTTCTTTTGGTTTCCTTGCATTTTTTTCCCCTTCAAAATCTATCACTCACACATACAGGCTTTTTGATCAATTTCAAATCCAATTTCCACCACTCCTTGCTCCCTTGAGTTACCTGTTTTCTGGTGTGTAGGGTAAAAATGTAAGCTAAGCTCCCTTTTTCTTGTCCTCTAGTGCTTTGTGGGTGATGGTTTCTTCAGGTTTATGTATTTTAAAGCCACTTGTGTTTTTCAGCTCTTTGGTATCAGGACAAGGTAAAGAGTCTTGGAAACTTGAAACTTTTTTCATCCCCTGAATGGCTGGATTATCTTTACGACTCTCAGCCTTCTGCTTCAGAATGAGAGAGGAAAAGGCAGCAGGAATTGAAGAAGAAGGTATTTTTTCACTGTTCTGCTTCTCTATTTTCTGGAACTTAGGATCTAGCAATGATGGAACAGCCAAGCACCTTGGGCTCCTTACCTAATTACTTACACAGCTGGCACCCAACAAACAGGTTCATTAGACATATTTAACTGAAAACATGGCATATGATAAAAGAAAGTTTCCAAACAAATTATTTTCCTTTACAGGAGCCATGTACTATTCAAGTGAAATTGCTTTTGTGATGTTTTAATGTATTCTGGCACCTTTGGGTAAGGATGTCTCTTTGTTCCTGAGCTGGTTTCCACATGTTTGTGCGGTCACACGTTGTGCTAAATGCATGCTGTTGGAGTTAACACCACATATTTTGGGAACTTGTCATGTCTGAAAGCAGGAGCTTCCTCCTCTGATGGATTGAGGCACGTACTTGCTTGTTTCAGTTCACTTCTTCCTTCCCGAAAGGTTTAGCAACTCAAGGAAACTGACAGCTCATTATTTGAGAACTTGGAAGAAGTGCTGGAGTTGGCAAGCATGAGCCTGTCTTCCCCACCAAGGCTGCGTCCCTGATCCTTGATTCAGTTTCACTCAATTACCCAAGAATTTGTTAATTGACTTGGGTTCAAAGGACTAGGCTGGGCACCTTAGAGAGGAAAAGGAATACAGACAAAACTTCTGCTGTCAGAAGTCTTACGATGGGGCATTACACAACTACCTGTACTCTAAGGTAGGGTAAAGCCTCCTGAAAGATGGCCAGCCTGCTCTGCGGGAGGAACAGGGAAGACACAGGACACACTTAGTGCCCTTGAACACACTGTGCACAGGATCGTGTAGCTCTACCCTTTCCTGGGTGAGCCGAAAACCCATCTCAGAGCCTTTCTTATCTCTCCTATCCCAGAGAGTTGGATTGATAATTAAACAAAATATTTTATGTGAATTTCCTTAGTACGGTATCCACAAGATAGTAGGATCTTAGCAAATGTTATTTTCTTTTGTTTTGATTGCACCTTTAAGATGGTTTCTCCCCCAAATAGATGTGAGGTTTTCAGGCAGAGAAGGGACCTGAAGATAGGCACTTGGGGCAGAAAGAAGATCATAAGAAGACACAGAGGTGGGGAAAATGGATTCTGTTAAGGAGAGAGTGAATGTTCTAGTTTTACTATGTGGAAATAAAGAGAAAGACTTGGAAAGGTAAGCTGGGGCCATACTGAAGGGGCAGCAATATCTGGATAGGCAGAGGGGTGCAGTGGTCAGGCCTGGGCTTTGGAGCCAGATTGTTTAGGTCTCACTCCTGGCCCTGGCCTGCCCACTCACCCTGTGACCCAGAGCTGACTCCTAACTCTGTGTCTCAGTTCCTTTAGCTATAAAACTGAGTTACTGTGAATGTCTTTGCCATACTCCTTTTCTGTATGTCAAAAGAGTTTAAGTTTGTAAAGCAAGTAGGACTGTACCTGGTGTGAAGCGACATAGCCAGAAGGTGTGCTGCAAAGGCATGCCATGAGGAGGATGTCTCATCTCTCTTTACCAAAGTAAATGGGCCTTTCCGCTCCGAGAAACAGCTCCGCCTTGTACCTGATTGAGATAATATGGAAGTTTCTCAAAAGAATAGTTGTGAGGAGACATATGTATACCTATGACTGATTTACGTTGATGTATGTATGGCAGAAACCAACACAATATTATAAAGCAGTTATCCTTCAATTAAAAATAAATAAATTAAAAAAAAAAAAAAGAATGGATGTGTTCCTCAGACTTTCTGTTTTTGGATGATGTCTGTAGGCCTTCTATCCCCGTAAGGCTCCCTAGTTCCATCCATCTGCAAAGGGAGATTGCCAGCTGATGCCTGCAACCTCCTGCCAATAACAGACATCGCCCCTTCCTGCTTGCTGGTGATTGTAGAACCAATCACATCATCCTAGACAGAAAGATGACTAAATGACCAGAGACCAACTTGAGTAATAATAGTTCAGATTTTAGGGAACTAAAGGCCTCACCTTTACAAAGAAACTTCTGGATTCCCTGCATTGAGAGACCTGCCCAGGCAAGCTCCACTTCCCATCCCTGCACTCCAGAGGCTGGATACATGGAAGAGCCACCCACAGAGGAATGTTCTGGGGACTCCGAGCCTCCTTCTCCCAGATCTTATCTCTAGCTGGTTCCCTTATTTGTGTGGTAACACTGTGTCCTTTGGGTTCAGGGAAGGGATCACCTCTGAGTAAGAGGCAGGTGCTTGGGATTAATTCTTTTGCTTTCAGGAAACCCAGTAAGTGAAAAATTGAATCCCCATGGTTTGGAGAAGGGAAATTACATCCAGTGCTAAAACTGGGACCTAATGTCTCAGCAAAAAGAAAAAACTTAGGAGGGAAATTCTGTGTGTGTGTGTGTGTGTACTATAACACTATGGTGAAGGTGAAGTGGGTGAGGGTGAATTCCATACCTTCAGACTAGACATAAAGGGACAAGATTTATTGGGGAAACATGAAAATCAAGGGCATTTGGAGACTAGGCATAAAGGGACAAGATTTATTGGGGAAACATGAAAATCAAGGGCATTTGGAGACCCTTGTCTTCCATATTGGACAATCTTGAAAGTGAACTTATTAGTGAGAGGAACAAATGCGTTTGGACTCAGGTGCTAAACTGACTAAACCTCAGTGCCTGCTGATTACAGGAGCAGTGAGAAATGGCATCTGCCCAGGGCCCCTGGGAGTTCACACCCACTCCTGCTGTGGGAAAGAAACTACCAGTTCAGAGGCCACCGTGTCCTTGGCAAGTTGAGCTCAGGTGCAGCCGCTCCCACTGGGAAAGACGGACCTTCAATCTCCACCCACTTGTTGACAATCCGCAGAGAGCTCCTGGGGCATTTCACAAACCTCATTCCTGGAGCCCGCATCCTGGAGAACCACAGGTTCTGATGATCTGAGCTGTGCTTGCTCTCCAACAGCAATGGGAGGGTGAGGAGGAGGAGCCAGGGGCTGTCGCAGCAGCATTCTGACATTCATGGAAACTATACTCATAGCACTTCTGGATATTCAAGATGGTGAAGGGCCCCAAATCCTCAGAAAATAGTTGAAAATACTTCAGCATGTTTACCTGAGAATGACTAGGATCAAGTTTAATGATCACACAGAAGCAAAAAAAATGGACTTTTCCAGTGTAATTCCAGACTTAATAATAATGAACAAATTTTACCTCAACATTAAAACAAAGGAAAACTCAGTTAGAGCTGCCCAGTCACAGATGAAGTGGTATCCTTCAGAGGACTTAGTTCTCTATTACTGGAGGTATTGAAGTAGAGACTGAGAGCCATCTGTCAGCTATTACATAGGCGAGATTTGAGATTTCAACATTGGGAGAGGGTTCAAATACGCAAAGGAATCTTAACCTTGACTAACAGTTAGCATGGCTGTTGTTGCTCTTTCAATGACCCAAACTCTTGCATTGCTTTGATTTTGCTTCCCAGAACCCTAGAGAGTTAAAGAGTTTGGCTTTGCTTTTAGGTTCTATAAAGGACCTTACGGATCATATAGATCAATCTCAACCAGTTTTGCTGATTGAGAGACTGAGGTGTAACTATCAGGTGACTTCTAAGGTTATACAGTTGTTAGGTGGTAGAACAGCAATGTGAACTCACAACCTGGAGTATCATGATGGTTCCCAACTAGTTACTTTCCTCCACTGCCTCTCCAATACTATTTATCCTACACATTCTACACGTACACCAACCAGATTGATATTGCTAAAACACCAGATTGGTTATGTCATCGCTATATTTAAACCATTCCAAAAGTTCCCTGTGCTCTTTAAAAATATACTTTGTTCTTGTGTTTTCATTACTAAGTCATGTCTGACTCTTTCGTGACTCCATGGGCTAGAGCCCACCAGGCTCGTCTGTCTGTGTGATTCCCCAGGCAAGAAGACTTGAGTGGGTTGCCATTTCCTTCTCAAGGGAATCAAACCCATGTCTCTTGCATTGACAGGTGGATTCTTTACTGCTGAGCCACTGAGGAAGCCCTAAGCCACCAAAGAAATCCACAAAAATATACTTAGAGTTCTTTATTATGGCATTTAAGATTAAACCTTCTTGGTTCTATCTCCAATTCCAATCCTTCAACCCAGTTCTTTTTATACCTAAAATATTCAATATGTATTGAATACAACTGATTTGGGGAATAACAACTTTATTTCTTAGGCTGTTTCTTGCCATATTCCTCCTTTGTAGAGTTTGCTGATCATTTGATTAGTGACATGTGACAAACCTCAGAATTTTTAAAATGTGTTGTTCTTCAGGAAAATCAACACAAGATACCATGGACCATGTTTTGACCAATGTTGCATAAAGGGAGCTTCACATGAAAGCTTATAAATGTTGGAGGAAAAAAGCCCACTAATAGCCCACTTCCAAGAATTTCTTAATAATACCTTTGTTTCACCATAAAAATAAATCAGAGCTTTTAAACATGCTTTCCAGATACCAACTTCTCAGAAATCATTCTGCAATTGTGTGAGAGTATGTGCCTTGACAAGACCAACATTAGCATTTCAAGTATTTTAAGAGAAAAGATCAAGGCCTTGAGTGCATTTAAAAAGCAAAAGAGACACAGATGTATATAGAACAGTCTTTTGGACTCTGTGGGAGAAGGAGAAGGTGGGATGATTTGGGTGAATGGCATTGAAACATGTATAATATCATATAAGAAACGAATCACCAGTCCAGGTTCGATGCAGGATACAGGAAGCTTGGGGCTGGTGCACTGGGATGACCCAGAGGGATGGTACGGGGAGAGAGGTGGGAGGGGGGTTCAGGATGGGGAGCACGTGTACACCCGTGGTGGATTCATGTTGATGTATGGCAAAACCAATACAATATTGTAAAGTAATTAGCTTCTAATTAAAATAAATAAATTTAAATTAAAAAAAATAAATAAAAGCCAAGTAGAAAAGTCTCCTCCAGAAACACTGAAAACATCTGTAATTCCTGACTATAATAGGGATGACAAAATAAAGTGTAACAAATCACAAATTAATCTGAATTCATGACAATGATAACTTTGACACTAAACTGCTTTTACAAGCCATTAGTTCCATTAGCCCTCTCCAACTTCCATGCCAAATGAACCAGGATCCTATTCTCTTAAGGATGAAAAACAGTATGTCTTGTGATGGACCTGTTACTTCACAGAGTATATGTTAACTTTTGCTTACTAACAGCTTACTACCCAAACTTAGGGGCTTAAAACATTATCTATTGAATTCTCAGGGGGTAATAGACCATCACTTAATACCTCAAACAAACAAAAACATAAAACTAAATTTATTGCTGACATAGTAGAGAAGAGCTATGCTGATTGGGAACAGTCTCATCAAGTAGATCAGACTGCTGATCTTACAGAGGACTTGGGGGAAATCCATGAAGTTCAAAGATTGGCAGGTTTTCATGGTTATCATCTGTTGAATCATGGTTACTCAGATGAGACTTTTGCTGATTGGCTGGCACATTCAGAGAGTGTGCTAATTTGAGTGAATTTATTCCAAACTGATTGATTTACAAAGTTCAGTTCAGTCGCTCAGTCGTGTCCGACTCTCTGCGACCCCATGAACTGCAGCACGCCAGGCCTCCCTGTCTATCACCAACTCCCGGAGGTCACTCAGACTCACATCCATCGAGTCAGTGATGCCATCCAGCCATCTCATCCTCTGTCGTCCCCTTCTCCTCCTGCCCCCAATCCCTCCCAGCATCAGAGTCTTTTCCAATGAGTCAAAAAAGGACGATGTTAATCATACTCTTTGGCTGGGCTTGCAAAAGCAGTTTAATGAGGAAGTTGTAGTTCATCTGCTAAATGGGTTTAAATTCATGTGATGGCTGTTTGTTTCCATGGCTACAGAAAAAAATCAGTCTTTTGATAAGAGTGTGTAAAGTAGGCAACCCCAAAGACGATTTCAATGACTTCTGCCTCCTGCCATCACGACTTGTACAATCCCCTCCCCTTGAATGTGGGCTGGACTTAGTGACTTGCTTCTAACAAATAGAACACAGTAGAAGTAATAAGATGTCACTTCCGAGATTTAGGTTATAAAAGACTTCTGGGAAGTTGTCTTTTCCTTGCTTTCAGTTGGATTTCTCACTCTGGGGGAAGTAAGTTGCCATGTTGTGAGCAGCTCTGCTGAGAGGCTTATGTGACAAGAAACTGATATTTTTAGGTTTTCCCCCAGGTGGTCCTATAACTTTAGTGATGTTATAATTGCACAAGGAACATCGCCTAGGGATCCAAATGCATCGGCAGCATTGTGAACTGTAATCTGAGTTGTATCTATTTTCTCAAGTTGCCATTGAAGCCCTTAATTCCTTTAGGGCCTTGTTTTTCTGTTTTGTTTTCTGTGTTCTTGTCTACTCATTCAGCCATATAGCTTTTAACAAACCACACCCATCTGACCATGCCAGCTTCCACTCGAACACAATGGCTTTTCCATATGTCTTATACTCATCATTGCAAAGAAAATTGATTCTAACTCCTTCAATAGCAGAAAAACTGAACTTGAAATTCACTATAACAAAAAGAGTAAAATATATAATATTCAATCCACTTCTCTAGCCTTATAAAATCAGTTCTTTTTCTTCATATTTGTTGCACTAAACAAGTGTTCAAAACAATCTTATATAGTTTATTATGAGGCTGATCATTAGCTGTAATTTTTTATAACTGGTTATTACAATTCTTCCTTCACCAAACTTTCTGAAGAAATATCCACTGATTATTATATAGCAAGAATAAATGCTATTTATAGGGGAAAAAGGTGTTTGTGATTTAGTCCATGAAAAGCCAGTAACAAGCTACTTGTCAGAAAAATAACTTAAGTCCAATCCTATTTCCATGGAGACAAATATCAAACTACTATGTAATATCTTTTCCAGAAATATAGCATATTGTAAGTGTGGATAAGGCTGCTTTACACCTTGTTTGTTAGTATTTATTTTGTCTATGGATATAGGAAGTATATTAAAAGTAGAGAAGGAAGAGATGCAGTACTACTTAGAAATATTAGCTTTTTAAAAAATGCTCTTTTTATGTCTGTATTGTAGTGAAATCATTCTTAAAGGATGTTCCATACTATAAGATCAAGAATGTAAAAACGTCAATTTAGATATGGTTCACTGTAGATTAAGTGGTATTAAATTCCACATAAAAATAGCTACCTTCTTGTATATAATACTTCTATATTTTGTATGATTTTGGTGTGTTATCTTTTCATGTGCTTTTAAATGTAAAAAGTTGTCAAAGAAGTTGGTAGATACTTAACTAATCAGAATCTTCTGATGATTTCTTGTTCATAAATTCAGATCATAAAGTATATTCAAATATCTATCAAAGTCTCAAACCTAGTATTTTTATAGCAAATTAGAAGTACATGTGGAGAAGGACATGGCAACCCACTCCAGTACTCTTGCTTGGAAAATCCCATGGATGGAGGGGCCTGGTAGGCTTCAGTCCCTGGGGTCAGGAAGAGTCAGATGTGACTGAGCGACTTCACTTTCACTTTTCACTTTCATGTATCAGAGAAGGAAATGGCAACCCACTCCAGTATTCTTGCCTGAAGGATCCCAGGGACAAAAGAGCCTGGTGGGCTGCCATCTATGGGGTTGCACAGAGTCGGACACGACTGAAGAAACCTAGCAGCATGAGCAGCAGCAGAAGTACATGGGATTTTCTCATTTTTTCTTTACAATAGTCATATAATGATTTAACCCTCTCCCCCAAAAACATTGTATGAAGAAATTTTACAGAGGAAAATTCTGATTCTCAGAGAGTTATAGCTTGTCCAGAATTACTCAGCCAGTGAATGGAATAATCAGAACCAGTCTCAGGTCTTTTGGCTCCAAACATATTCCATTTCATCACTTATCTTTATTATATCTTTACCGTCTAACCTACTATAGCTGTTCTATTAATATTTCTCACGTCCAAAGGTACTGAACCCATTCTTATGGGAAGAGTATATGGGAAACACAGTCTGTATGAGTACTCTCTATCCCTCAGCAATTATAGGGTCCAGTGGCCCTTCACAGTTTAATTACCTGTCAGTTATATTAGCAGGCATCCTGGGGGTATATGTGTGTGTGTTAGTTGCTTAGTCATGTCAGACTTTGTGACCCCACAGACATAGCCTGTCAGGCTTCTCTGTCCATGGGTTTTCTCAGGCAAGAATACTGGAGTGGGTAACCATTCCCTTGCTCCAGGGGATCTTCTTGACCCAGGGATCAAATCCAGGTCTCCTGCACTGCAGGCAGATGCTTTACCATCTGATGGTATGGGAAATCACAAATACATAATGCATCCTACGAATTAAACTCAAGCTCAAACAATAAGCAGAAAATTCCCTTCATGTGGGGCAACTTCTCTTGTCTTGAATTTGGAATAAACATGTAAATACATCTGTTGTTTATATTCTCCTGAATATACTTAGCAAACTTTCATGATTGAAAAAAATAAGAGAAAGATCCTTGTATTTGTAAAGCATTCTATAGTTCATAAAGAATTTCAAATACATTATTTTTTTTCTTTTTTTAAAATTTAATTTTATTTAACTTTACAATATTGTATTGGTTTTGCCATATATCAAAATGAATCTGCCACAGGTATACATGTGTTCCCCATCCTGAACCCTCCTCCCTCCTCCCTCCCCATACCATCCCTCTGGGTTGTCCCAGTGCACCAGCCCCAAGCATCCAGTATCGTGCATCGAACCTGGACTGGCGACTCGTTTCATATATGATATTATACATGTTTCAATGCCATTCTCCCAAATCATCCCACTCTCTCCCTCTCTCGGGGTCCAAAATACTGTTCTATACATCTGTGTCTCTTTGGCTGTCTCGTATAGGGTTATTGTTACCATCTTTCTAAATTCCATATATATGCATTAGTATACTGTATTGGTGTTTTGCTTTGTGGCTTACTTCACTCTGTATAATAGGCTCCAGTTTCATCCACCTCTTTAGAACTGATTCAAATGTATTGTTTTTAATGGCTGAGTAATACTCTATTGTGTATATGTACCACAGCTTTCTTATCCATTCATCTGCTGATGGATATCTAGGTTGCTTCCATGTCCTGGCTATTATAAACAGTGCTGCTATGAACATTGGGGTACACGTGTCTCTTTCAATTCTGGTTTCCTCAGTGTGTATGCCCAGCAGTGGGATTGCTGGATCATAAGGCAGTTCTATTTCCAGTTTTTTAAGGAATCTCCAGACTGTTCTCCATAGTGGCTATACTAGTTTGCATTCCCACCAACATCTAGCCTTGGTAAATTCAGAAAAATTGAAATCATTCCAAGCATCTTTTCTGACCACAATGCAGTAAGATTAGATCTCAATTACAGGAGAAAAAACTATTAAAAGTTCCAACATATGGAGGCTGAACAACACTCTGCTGAATAACCAACAAATCACAGAAGAAATCAAAAAAGAAATCAAAATTTACATAGAAACAAATGAAAATGAAAACACAACAACCCAAAACCTGTGGGACACTGTAAAAGCAGTCCTTAAGGGGAAAGTTCATAGCAATACAGGCATACCTCAAGAAACAAGAAAAAAGTCAAATACATTATTTATTAAGTCCTCCCACCAAGTTGTGAAGTAAACAGATAGCAATTATCCTCACTTTTTTAGACATAGAAAAAAAATCCAAAGAGGTTAATATTCCCTTGAGTTTAGACAACTGTGAAGGCAGCTCACCTCAGAACATTACAGCTGGAAGGGGCTTCCTTAGATATTAGGAAGGGCAGGCTTTGACAGTGTGTGTTCTGTGCCACACTGGTTTTGTGAGATGCTCTACAGAAAGTGGGTCAATGTCAATAAAAAACACTGCATATTATATTCCCTGCTTGAGAATCACAATACATACTGGCAGAAAATGGCTCTGAGAAGCACTTTGTTTTTCTTAAGTTGATTTTGTTCCACTCAAGAGTTTTCAACAGTTGACTTAATCAAGGAAAACTGTCTTGTGAAACACTGACCTAGAGTGACCCCTACATAAAGGAGATGAGAGAGTTGCTGTTCAAAATATAAATATTTATTTAATACCACACGACTACTTACATTAAAAGATGGAACTTAAATCTCCAAATTCACATTCAACATCCTTCCTAATATCCTACGCAGCTTCTCTATACTTAAAGGCTTACTTCTCTATTCTAGGAATAATAATTTGGCTGGACTGTATATTCAAAATTAAAAGCGTGTCTTATATAAAAATCTTGTAAGAAGGAATAGAGGTCCTCTTTAGTTCTTTTTTAAAAATTTTATTGGATTAAAGCTTTTTTACAATGTGTATTAGTTTCTGTTATACAGCAAAGTAAACCCGTTATATGTATAAACATATCCCCTCTTTTTTGGATTTCCTTCCCATTCAAGTCACCACAAAGCACTGAGTAGAGTTCCCTGTGATGCACAGTGGGTTCTCATTAGTTATCTGTTTTATATAGAGTAGTGTATATATGTCAATCCCAATCTCCCAAGTCATCCCAACCCGTGCATTTCCCCTGTTGGTGTGCATGTGTTTGTTCTTTGCATCTGTGTCTCTATTTGTGCTTTGCAAATAGTTTCATCTGTACCATTTTTTGGAGAAGGCAATGGCACCCCACTCCAGTACTCTTGCCTGGAAAACCCTACGGATGGAGGAGCCTGGTGGGCTGCAGTCCATGTGAAGTCACTTCAGTCGTGTCCGACTCTGTGCAACCCCAGAGATGGCAGCCCACCAGGCTCCGCCATCTCTAGGATTCTCCAGGCAAGAACACTGGAGTGGGTTGCCATTTCCTTCTTCAATGCATGAAAGTGAAAAGTGAAAGTGAAGTTGCTCAGTCGTGTCCGATTCTTCGCCACCCCATGGATTGCAGCCTACCAGGCTCTTCCGTCCATGGGATTTTCCAGGCAAGAGTAGTGGAGTGGGGTGCCATTGCCTTCTCCATGGGGTCGCACAAATTCGGACATGACTGAAGCGACTGAGCAGCAGCAGCAGTACTATTTTTCTAGATTTTCCACATATATGCAGTAATATATGATATGTGGTACATATATCATCTTTAGTCCTTAATTCAGTTTTGTGCTAATCAAAATAATCTTAATGAAGGGACTTCCCTGGAGGTCCAGTGAAATGCAGAGGGTGTGGGTTAAATCCCTAGTCAGGGAGTTAAGATTCCACACACTTCACAACCAAAAAATCAAAACATAAAATAAAAGCAATACTGTAACAAATTCAATAAAGACTTTTAAAAATGGTTCACATTAAAAAAAACTTTTAAAAAATCCAAAATAATCTCAATAATATCTGCCATTCTTGTGTGCCAAGATTATAAATAATCTTTAAAGCATTTAACAGACTTACAAGTTAAATGTTTTTACAGACAAAGATACTGAGGATCAGAAAAATAAAATAACCTGAAGAAGATCATCTATTTATCAAAAGGAGGACCCATGAGTTAAAGTCAAGTCTATCTGACTTCCTATTCAAAAGTAACATTCTGAGGGCCCATTTCTTTTTGAAGAGATCCTTAAAGCCTAACCACTCTCCTCATATGATGACTACTGCAATAAATTTCGGAGAAGGCAATGGCACCCCACTCCAGTACTCTTGCCTGGAAAATCCCATGGATGGAGGAGCCTGGTGGGCTGCAGTCCATGGGGTCGCTAGGGGTTGGACACGACTGAGCGACTTCACTTTCACTTTTCACTTTCATGCATTGGAGAAGGAAATGGCAACCCACTCCAGTGTTCTTGCCTGGAGAATCCCAGGGACAGGGGAGCCTGGTGGGCTGCCATCCATGGGGTCGCACAGAGTCGGACATGACTGAAGCGACTTAGCAGCAGCAGCAGCAGCAGCAGCAATAAATTTAAAAGAGCAAGAAAATCATACAGGCAGAAACAAAACAATAAAA
Organism: Tragelaphus eurycerus; assembly: GCA_935064755.1. Classification (NCBI taxonomy): domain Eukaryota; kingdom Metazoa; phylum Chordata; class Mammalia; order Artiodactyla; family Bovidae; genus Tragelaphus; species Tragelaphus eurycerus. The sequence goes on along the minus strand of CAKXYN010000010.1, from coordinate 22,549,748 downwards.
CCTTTACAATAGATTAAGCAGACTGGGAACAAACAAAGTAATAAGTAAGGGAAAAGTATGTAGTTATAATTGCAGCAGACACCATATGCATTCTCTTCTCAGTTTCCAATTCTGAAATAAACATATTTTGAATCTAAGACCAAAATCCTGAAGCATTTTAAAATTTTCTTTATAAGAGAAACTAGCAACAACTGGCACATTAATGAGACTTGTCAGAAGATCAGTATTTCAGGTCTAATGGAGGTTTAAAGGCCTTGGATGTTTATCCAGGACTTGAATTCCATCTGTAACGTCCCCAAAGGTGGTCATCAGTAGTGAAAGCACATTGTAACACCTCTGGAAGGAAGCCATTTTATTATTGGACAACTCCAACTGCAGGAAATTCACTGACTAGACTGTCTACCACTTAAAAGCAGGATGCATTCCTGTCTTGCTCAAACTACATCCTTTGTGTCTAGCAAGACAGAAACCATCACTAAGCTTTTTACTTTTTTGAATTATTGAATGGCACTGCCATGAAATATTCCTTCTTGTAATGTTTATACCATTATTCTAACTCTGATTTCTGGGCAGAAGTAAAGCGATTTTCCCAGAAGATATAGAACCTGGCAAAGGACTTAGGAAACAAAACAAAATCTAGATACCTTTAAAAAAATTGTTATATAATTCAAATAAAAATTCACCCTTGTTAAAGTGAGGGACAGGGAAGCCTGTCCTTCTGGCATGCTGTAGTCCATGGGGTCACGAAGTGTTGGGCATGATTTAGCAACTGAACAACAAAAAAGTATAAAATTCAGTGGTTTTGAGTATATTCAGAAAATTGTAAAACCATAACCACTCTCTAATTCCAGAACATACGACATGTTTTCCATTTATTTATCTTCTTTAATTGCTTGCAGCACTGTTTTGTAATTTGCAGTATACAAGTCATGCACTTTTTTGTTAAATTTGTTTTATATATTTTCATCTATTTGATGTTATTATAAATGAAATTGTTTTTCTTAATTTCTTTTCCAGATTGTTCACTTTTGATATATAGAAATACAATTGATTTTTGTATATTGATCTTTTATCCTGCAGTCTTACTAAACTTGATTATTAGTCTTAATAATTTTCCTGTGAATTTACTTTTTCTCTATATAAGACAATGTTATTTATAAATAGAAATAGTTTTGTTTATTGCTTTCAAATTTGGATGATTTGTTTCTTTTCCTTGAGTAAGTGCTCTAGCTAGGACATCAGTACAATGTGGAAAACAAGTGGGGGCAGCAGACATCCTTGTCTTGTTTGTGACCTTAGGGGGAAGGCTTTCAGTCTTTCACCTTGAAGTATGATGTTACTTGTGGTTTTTGTACATGTCCGTTATCATGTTAAGAAAGTTCCTTTCTATATGTATTTTATTGACCGCTTTTGCCATGAATGATTTTTGGATTTTGTTGAATGCCTTTTCTGCATTTATTAAGATGCTCATGTGTTTTCTGGCCCTTTTTAAAATTAATGTGTTATATTACATTGATTCTCATACGTTGAACCAACCCTCCATCCCTGGAATCAATTTCACTTGGGTATGATATATACATTGTTAAACTTGCTTTGCTGGTACTCTCTTGAGGATTTTTGTATCTATATTCAAAAGAGATATTGGTCTATTGTTTTCCTTTCTTGTGATTATTTTGGTCAGGTTTTGGTATGACAATAATATTGGTCTCTTATAATGCATTGGGAAATTTTCTCTCATATAGCTTTTGGGAAGGTTTGTGGAAGTTTGCTGTTAATTTTCTTCAAACACTTGGTAGAATTCACTGGTGAGGTCATTTGGACCTACGCATTTCTTTGCGGGAAGGTTTTTGATGACTAATTCCATCTCTTTAATAGAAATCTATTCAGATTTTCTTTATCTGGAGTCAGTTGTTTGTGTTTTATCTGTTAACTAATTTATAGACATATAATTATTCCCTCTAATTGTTTTTATTTCCATAAAGTTGCTATATCCCTTGTTTTGCTATTGATTTTATTAATTATAGAGTCTTGTCTCTTTTCATCTTGGTAAGTTTAACCAAAAGTTTGTCAATTTTGCTCATGTTTTCAAATAATCCACTTTTGGTTTTGCTTTTATTATTTTTCCATTTCATTTGTTTCTGCTCTACTCTTTATTATTTTCTTCCTTCTGCTTCTTTTGTGTTTAGTTTACTCTTCACTTTCGAGTTTTTTTAATTTAGGGGTTAAGGTATTGATTTGTTTTTCTTCTTTTATAATATAGGCATCTATAGTTTTATATATTATGTATATAATATATATAATAAATTTAAAACAAACTATACCAGAATAAATATGACTGAAATATCAGTATTGTGAGAAAGCCATTCTCAAGCTTTTTCTTTTCTCCACCCAGATCCTTACATGAGATGCTTTTATGAACATAAAAACTGATGTAAATGCTTCTGAGTTGGGTTTGAATATTATGTATAATCCTTCTCCATCACTTGTCAGACATCACAACCAATAGTATCAGATTTGTGCATCCAATATCTGGTTAAGAGCTGCTGCAAAAAAAGTAGAGGAGGAAAAGTAAAAGTAAAGTAAAGTGAAGTCACTCAGTTGTGTCCAACTCTTTACAACTCCATGGACTGTAGCTTGTCAGGTTCCTCCACCCAGTACTGGAGGGGGTCGCCATTTCCTTCTGCACGGATAGTGCACGTCAATATGTGTCAGGCTCTTCTGCTTCCCAGGTGTCACTAGCAGTAAAGAACCCGCCCATCAATGCAGGAGATGCAAGAGAGGTGGATTCAATCCCTGGGTCGGGGCGATACCCTGAAGGAGAACATGGCAACCCACTCCAGTATTCTTGCCTGGAGAATCCCATGGACAGAGGAGCCCGGCAGGCTACAGACCACGGGGTCTCAAAGAGTTAGACATGACTGACATCACCTAGCACGCTTTCACATTACCCTAATTAAATTCACTCTTCTTTAACAAAATCTACAATTAACCTTAAAAGAGCTAAATTAGTTTTATTATGCTAACATTGAGTCCAGGATAATGTAACATATTTATCCACAATAAGAAGATAAATGAAATACAAGTTTCACTTATCAGCTGAGTTCTGATTTCCACCAAGGACCCTTCTCTGGTACCATCTTGATAACTTTGGTTTTATACTGTTGTTCTTACTGTTCTATTTTGAGATAATTTCAAATTTACAGAAATATTCATAGAACTATTACAAAGAACTCTCTGATACCGATCATCCAGTGCTGCCAGCTGAGTGTTAAGTATTTGTCCCACTTGTTTTATCATTTTCCCTCTCTCTCTTTGCCCCTAAACACTTCATAGTACGAGCTTCCCTGGTGGTTCGCATGGTAAAGAATCTGCCCACAACCCATGTGGGAGACATGGGTTCAGTCCCTGGGTTGGGAAGATCCCCTGGAGGAGCAGTGGCAACCCACTCCAGTATTCTTCCCTGGAGAATCCCCATAGACAGAGGAGCCTGGAGGGCTATTGTCCATGGAGTCACAAAGAGTCGGACATGACTGAGGGACTAAGCATAGCACAGTACAGCATTTCATAGTATATTTTTTAAGGTCATCAGGAAATTTAACATAATACAACAACGTTTTCTAATCTTTAGTGTTTAGTCAAATTTCTTCAGTTGTCCTGATAATATCTTTTATAGCTTTTGTTGCTCCAGGATCTGCTTCAGGATGCATTTTGCATTTAGTTGTCATATTTCCTTGGCCTCTTTTAATGTAGAATGAATCTTTTTGTTGTTCATACAGTCGTGTCCGATTGTTTGTGACCCCATGGACTTCAGCGTGGTAGGCTTCCCTGTCCTTCACCATTTCCCAGAGCTTGCTGAAACTCATGTCCGTTGAGTTGGTGATGCCATCCAACCATCTCACCCTCTGTTGTCCCCTTCTCCTTTTGCCTTCGGTCTTTTCCAGCATCAGGGTCTTTTCTAATGAGCTGGCTCTTCACATCAGGTGGCCAAAGTATTGGAGTTTCAGCTTCAGCATCAGTCCTTCCAATGAACATTCAGGACTGATTTCCTTTAGGATTGACTGGTTTGATCTCCTTGCAGTCCTAGGGACTCTCAAGAGTCTTCTCCAATACCACATTTCAAAAGCATCAATTCTTCGGTGCTCAGCCTTCTTTATGGTCCAGCTCTCACATCCATGCATGATTACTGGAAAAACCGTAGTTTTAAATATGTGGACCGTATAATTAATCTTTAGCCTGTCTTTTTTTCCCTCATGATATTCACATTTTTATACTCTTTTTTGAAGAGACAGAAAAGTGAAAATATTTAGTTTTCCTTAATAAAAATTTTTAAGTTGATTCAACTTGTTTATTAAGTGCTTTATATTCCTAAGATCTTTTATCTGAAGCTCGTGACAATATTAAGTGGAACAAATGTCCAAAAACTGGATACATTTATAAAAAATTTTTTAAGGGTTTTAAAGAACTGGGTTTACAAAAGGCTCTGCCTAAGGTTAAATTGATTGGTGTTTCTTTTGTTTCCTGGAGACTAAACTTATTGATCTAGTTTTCATTGTTTTATAATAAACGGGGAAGAGAGCTGAACTCAAAGTATCCAGATTTTAAGGTCATTTGTTACTAAATACAGACTGGAAAGAAAATTCTTAGGACTGAGAAGAACAAAAAATATCCATTTGCCTTATTAAAATACTTTAAAGAACCCAATTTGCTATTGTTCAGTCACTCAGTTGAGTCTGACTCTGCGACCCCATGGACTGCAGTGCGTCAGGGTTCCCTGTCCTTCACTATCTCTCTGAGTTTGCTCAAACTATGTCCATTGACGGAGAAGGCAATGGCACCCCACTCCAGTACTCCTGCCTAAAAAACCCCATGGATGGAGGAGCCTGGTAGGCTGCAGTCCATGGGGTCGCTAAGAGTCGGACACGACTGAGCGACTTCACTTTCTCTTTTCACTTTCATGCATTGGAGAAGGAAATGGCAACCCACTCCGGTGTTCTTGCCTGGAGAATCCCAGGGATGGGAGGCCTGGTGGGCTGCTGTCTATGGGGTCGCACAGAGTCGGACACGACTGAAGTGACTTAGCATAGCATAGCATAGCATGTCCATTGAGCTGGTGATGCCAATAGAAGTTTCAAAATATTGAGCTAACATTTTGGTCTAATAGAAGGAACTCAGTAGAAAGATTTATTGGACAAATGAAACAATAATGAAAGCTACTCAGAGAATGAGACAAGGCTAAGTGCTTAAATAAAATTTTAAAAAATCTTGTACCTGTGGCAGATGATGTCAGTGTCCTACCCCAGTGCCTTTTTGTTTTTAATCTTTTTTTTAAATTCATTTTTAAAATGAAGGATAATTGCTTTACAGAATTGTGTTATTTTCCATCAAACATCAACATGAAACAGCCATAGGTATACATGTGTTTCCTCCCTCTTGAAACTCCCTCCTATCTCCTTTCTCAGCCCACCTCTCTAGGTCAATACAGAGCTCGTGGTTCAGTTCCTTGAGTCATGCAAGCAAGTTCCCGTTGGTTATCTATTTTACATATGTTAATGTAAGTTTCCATATTACTCTCTCCAGGCATCTCAGCCTCTCCTCCCCACTCCATGTCCATAAGTCTGTTCTCTATGTCTGTTTCTCCATTGCTACCTTGAAAATAAATTCATTGGTACCATCTAGATTCCATATATATGTGTTAGTATGTGATATTTATCTTTCTCTTTCTGACTTACTTCACTCAGTATAATAGGCTCTAGGTTCATTCACCTCATTAGGACTGACTCAGATGTGTTCCTTTTTATGGCTGAGTAATATTCCATTGTACATATATTCCACAGCTTCTTTATACATTCATCAATGGACATTTAGGTTGCTTCCATGTTCTAGTTATTGTAAATAGTGTTGCAATGAACATTGGGGTACATGTGTCTTTTCAATTTTGGTTTCCTCAGGGTATATGCCTAGACGTGGGATTGCTGGGTCATATGGTGACTTTATTTCTAGTTTTTTAAGAAATCTCTGTATTGTCTTCCATAGTGGTTGTATCAATTTACATTCCCACCAACAGGACAAGAGGGTACCCTTTTCTCCACATCCTATCCATCATTTATTGCTTATAGACTTTTTGATGATGGCCATTCTGACTGGTGTGAGCTGATATCTCATTGTAGTTTTGATTTGCATTTCTCTAATAATGAGTGATGTTGAGCATCTTTTCATGTGTTTATTAGTCATTAGTATGTCTTCTTTGGAGAAATGTCTATTTAGGTCTTTTCCCCACTTTTTGATTAGGTTGTTTGTTTTTCTGGTATTGGGTTGTATGAACTGCTTGTATATTTTGGAAATTAATCCTTTGTCAGTTGTTTCATTTGCTAGCATTTTCTCCCATTCTGAGGGTTGTCTTTTCACATTGTTTATAGCTCCAAAATCACTGCAGATAGTGACTGCAGCCATGAAATTAAAAGACGCTTACTCCTTGGAAGGAAAGTTATGACCAACCCAGATAGCATATTCAAAAGCAGAGACATCACTTTGCCAACAAAGGTTCGCCTAGTCAAGGCTATGGTCTTTCCTGTGGTCATGTATGGATGTGAGAGCTGGACTGTGAAGAAGGCTGAGCGCTGAAGAATTGATGCTTTTGAACTGTGGTGTTGGAGAAGACTCTTGAGAGTCCCTTGGACTGCAAGGAGATCCAACCGGTCCATTCTGAAGGAGATCAGCCCTGGGATTTCTTTGGAAGGAATGATGCTAAAGCTGAAACTCCAGTTTTGGCCACCTCATGCGAAGAGTTGACTCATTGGAGAAGACTCTGATGCTGGGAGGGATTGGGGGCAGGAGGAGAAGGAGATGACAGAGGATGAGATGGCTGGATGGCATCACTGACTTGATGGATGTGAGTCTGAGTGACCTCCGGGAGTTGGTGATGGACAGGGAGGCCTGGCGTGCTGCGATTCATGAGGTCGCAAAGAGTCGGACACGACTGAGTGACTGATCTGATCTGATCTGATCTGATAGTTTCCTTTGCTGTGCAAAAGCTTTTAAGTTTAATTTGGTCCCACTTCTTTATTTTTTTTTTTTTCCATCACTCTAGGAGGTGGGTTATAGAGAATCTTGATTTGATTTATGTCATCGAGTGCTTTGCCTATCTTTTCCTCTAAGAGTTTTGTAGTTTCTGGTCTTACATTTAGGTCTTTAATCCATTTTGAGGTTATTTTTGTGTATGGTGTTAGGAAGTGTTCGAATTTCATTATAATGTCTCTTTCTGATTTTTTATTGTTAGTATATAGGAATGCAGGTGATTTCTCTGTATTGATTTTGTATCCTGAGACTTTGCTAAATTCACTAATTAGCTTTAGTAATTTTCTGATAGTTTCTTTTGGGTTTTCTATGTATAGTATCATGTCATCTGCAAACAGTGAGAGTTTTACTTCTTCTTTTCCAATCTGGATTCCTTTTATTTCTTTTTCTTCTCTGATTGCCGTAGCTAAGACTTACAACACTATGTTGAATAATAGTGGTGACAGTGGACACCCTTGTCTTATTTCTGATCTTAGAGGGAATGCTTTCAGCTTTTCACTATTGTGAATAATGTTTGATATGTGCTTATCATATGTGGACTTTACTATGTTGAGGTAGGTTCCTTCTATGCCCATATTTTTGAAGAGTATTAATCGTTAAGTGGGAGCTTAATTTTGTCAAAGGCTTTTTCTGTATTTCTTTGAGATGATCATATGGTTATTATCTTTCAATTTGTTAATATGGTGTATCACATTGCTTAATTTGCATATATTGAAGAATCCTTGCATCCCGGGAATACACCCAACTTGATTATGGTGCATGAGTTTTTTAATGTGTTCTTGAATTCTGTTTGCTAGAATTTTGTTGAGGATTTTTACATCTATGTTCATCGGTGATACTGACCTATAATTTTCTTTTTTGTGTGTGTTGCCTTTGTCTGGTTTTGGTATTAGGGTGATGGTGGTGTCATAGAATGAGTTCGGAAGTGTTTTTTCCTCTGCAATTTTTTGAAAAAGTTTTAAAAGGATAGGCATTAGCTCTTATCTAAATATTTGGTAGAATTTCACCTATGAAGCCATCTGGTCCTCCATCGAGTGCCTTTTTACTGGAGGTGACATATGACTTTAGGGGACAATTTCCATACACACTGCTGACTTTCTCTTCAAGCCTGTGTCTCTCACTGCTTAACAGTCTTCTTTGCCAGCATGCAGAGCAGGCAAGAAAAGTGGGGAACTCAACAATCTGAGGAGCAAGCCCCAACCAATGGTAGGAAGGGTTTGGTGGATAAATATTCCAGCTCCCTTGCCCTTAATGGGACAATTGCAAAGCATCTTCTACAGGGCCTCTCAGAGTCATTGGTGGGCTCAACATCAGTCACTCGGGGTGATCACTTGTTTATTAAAGCACTGTTTACTGGCTTTCCTTCTGTTCTTGTCTGAGGTTGGCAGAGTCACAAAAGAGACTGAATGTTTCTTTGAAAAGTGTGGACCCTTGGGAAAGTACAGTCTATGCTGTGGGAGGAAATGTACCTGGCTAACATGTTTCAAAGAAACCAGATTAACATACTTGGGAACAGATCTTGAGGATGCTAGACTAAAGGGGCTGGATGATAACATGAGGCAGGGGAGCACTGATTGATAGAGAGGACTTTCCCATGAGTCAAGTTTTAGGATCTGAGCAAGGATGGCTGGTGCCAGTTCTAATGACATTGCTTGAATAACTTACCAGTAAAAAGAGGTGAGTATGCCAGAACTTCTTCAGCACAGTTTGAGAAAACTTTCAGAAGAATCAGAGAGGTGGAGATGTTAGAAAGAACTGACATTAGAAGAACAGAGAACTCACCAGCTGACTATACTTCTCAAGAAAACTGAGGGTACATCCTTCATCAAAACAGTATAGACAGCACCAAAGCAGAGTGTCACCACTTTTAAGGGGCTCAGAAATTCTGTAGGCCAGGGCTAATGGTGGCCAGAGCTGTTGCTATTGTACTGAACTCCCTAGTGGCAATGGGATGAGAAGATCAGATCAGATCAGATCAGATCAGTCACTCAGTCATGTCTGACTTTTTGCGACCCCATGAACTGCAGCACGCCAGGCCTCCCTGTCCATCACCAGCTCTCGGAGGTCACTCAGACTCACATCCATTGAGTCAGTGATGCCATCCAGCCATCTCATCCTCTGTCGCCCCTTCTCCTCCTGCCCCCAATCCCTCCCAGCATCAGAGTCTTCTCCAATGAGTCAACTCTTTGCATGAGGTGGCCAAAATACTGGAGTTTCAGCTTTAGCATCATTCCTTCCAAAGAAATCCCAGGGCTGATCTCCTTCAGAATGGACTGGTTGGATCTCCTTGCAGTCCAAGGGACTCTCAAGAGTCTTCTCCAACACCACAGTTCAAAAGCATCAATTCTTCAGCGCTCAGCCTTCTTCACAGTCCAGCTCTCACATCCATACATGACCACAGGAAGGACCATAGCCTTGACTAGGCGAACCTTTGTTGGCAAAGCAATGTCTCTGCTTTTGAATATGCTATCTAGGTTGGTCATAACTTTCCTTCCAAGGAGTAAGCGTCTTTTAATTTCATGGCTGCAGTCACCATCTGCAGTGATTTTAGAGCCCAGAAAAATAAAGTCTGACACTGTTTCCACTGTTTCTCCATCTATTTCCCATGTAGTGATGGGACCAGATGCCATGATCTTCGTTTTCTGAATGTTGAGCTTTAAGCCAACCTTTTCTCTCTCCACTTTCACTTTCATCAAGAGACTTTTGAGTTCCTCTTCACTTTCTGCCATAAGGGTGGTATCATCTGCATATCTGAGGTTATTGATATTTCTCCCAGCAATCTTGATTCCAGCTTGTGTTTCTTCCAGTCCAGCATTTCTCATGATGTACTCTGCATAGAAGTTAAATAAACATGGTGACAATATACAGCCTTGACGTACTCCTTTTCCTATTTAGAACAAGATATTGGAATATTAAAGATTGGGTGGAGGGATACAACCATCAGAGGCAAGATGGACATAATTTCCATAATGGGAAGCAAGGCCAGAAGGGAAACTGAGGCCTTGATGTACAGGGACATGCTGATAGCTAAAAAAGGCACCAAGTGAGACAGATAGGCAAGCCATGAGGGTGTTGCTTGACTTCTGTGACCAAAAGAGCTTAGAGGTATGTGAAGCAGAAAGCTGATACAATCTGCAGTAATGGAAAATTGCTTCCATGGTGGCTTCGCTGGTGATTCAGATGGTAAAGAACCTGCCTGCAATGCAGGAGACCTGGGTTTGATCCCTGGGTTGGGAAGATCCTCTGGAGAAGGGAATGGCAACCCACTCCAGTATTCTTGCCTGGAGAATCCCATGGACAGAGGCTTCTGGCGGGCTACAGTCCATGGAGTCACAAAGGGTTGGACACGTCTGAGCAACTAACACACACATGATGGAAAATTATGAACCCTTTCCCATCCCATTTTGCAGATCTGAGTCAGTGCTCAGTCCTGAGCTCACTGATTGAAAGGGAAGACAGTTTCCGTTGAGGAAGACTTTGCAGTGCTGATATGTAAGTATACGCAATAATTATATCCAAAGAGACCTATAGACAGTAATACTCAGCTCTTTCAAGGGCTACCGGACATAGGGACCCAGCTTACAGTAATAATAATGGGAAAAATACCATGACAGTCTCCCTGGAGAGTGAGGAGGTTGGAGGCCTGGTGATAAATAAAGTCCTGGTCCAAGAATACCTGAGAGGGGGTCCAGTGAACCCCAGATGCTCATCTTATTCCTGGTCCCTAAATACATAATCAATATGAATGCCATGCTGTACTGCTGAGGTTATATTAATAGACTTGGTGAGCAGAAAACGGTTGTTGTTTTCAGTCACTCAGTTATGTCTGACTCTTTGTGACCCTATGGACTTCAGCATGCCAGGCTTCCCTGTCCTTCATCATCTCCTGGAGCTTGCTCAAACTCATGTCCATTGAGTCGGTGATGCCATCCAACCATCTCATCCTTTATCACCCCCTTCTCCTCCTGCCTTCAATCTTTCCCAACATGAGGGTCTTTTCTAATGAGGCAGCTCTTTACATCAGTTGACCAAAGTATGGCATTCAGCATCAGTCCTTCTGATGAATATTGATTATTTATTTCTTTTAGGATTGACTGCATCAGTCCTTCTGATGAATATTGATTATTTATTTCTTTTAGGATTGACTGGTTTGATTTCCTTGAAGTCCAAGGGACTCTCAAGAGTCTTATCCAACACCACATTTCAAAAGCATCAGTGCTTCAGCTTTTAGCTTTCTTTATAGTTCAACTCTCACATCTATACATGACTACTGAAAAAACCATAGCTTTGCCTATACGGACCTTTGTTGGCAAAGTAATGTCTCTGCTTTTTAATATGCTAAGTGATAGCTTTTCTTCCAAGAAGCAAGTGTCTTTTAATTTCATGGCTATAGTCATCATCTGCAGCGATTTTGCAGCCCAAGAAAATAAAGTCTAAATACTCTTTTATGCCTTGGAAGGACAGATTCATGTCAGAGAATGGGGAAGAACTATTAACCCTCTAAATATTGAGGGGCCTTTTAAATCAGTGAAGTTCTGGAGTCATGTTTGGGAAATCTCCTCCAAGGTGAAAGATAAGTTATTCTACCTTATACCTCCTGTGTGTATGTGTGCTTAGTCACTCAGTCATGTCAGACTCTCTGCGACCCCCATGGACTGTAGCCCAACAGGCTCCTCTGTCCATCGGGATTCTACAAGCAAGAATACTAGAATGGGTTGCCATGCCCTTCTGCAGGGGATCTTCCTAACCCAGGGATCGAACCCAAGTCTCCCACATTGCAGGAGGATTCTTTACCCCACTACCACTGTGAAAAAGGCACAGCCTTTTTAGTAGATCTCTTTGGATTTTGGAGACACCGTAAATCATACTTGGAAATAGAGCTCCAACCTTTTTATCAGGTGATTGGAGAGATTGCCAGTTTTGAGTGATGCTCAGAGCAATACCGGCTTCCCCGGCAGCTCAGAGTTAAAGAATCTGCCTGTCAATGCAGGAGATCAGGATGATCCTCTGGAGAAGGAAATGGCAACCCACTCTAGTATTCTTGCCTGGAAAAATCCCATGGACAGAGGAGACTGGCAGCTACAGTCTATGGGACACGATTTATCAACTGGATCCTCATGCAGGCAATAAAATATTCTGAAAAACTTTCAGTCTGGAGTGCAAGGTCCTTTGCCACTTACACAGATCCCCTGGGACAGAAGTAAGATAAGGATGCTGTTGGAGTCTCAGCCAAACGCCGATGGGAAAGTCTCAGCACGGATTCACTTGGAGTTCTGGAGCAAGTCCCTGCTGCCTATATTAGACAACTGCTGCCCATTCAGAAAGCAGCTTTAGGCACGCTGCTGGGTGGACTCTCTGGTCATGGGAAGTCAAACGACTCGAAACCAGAGCATTATTAGATTCATAAAGTCATATATTTGGATAGGCAGGGAAGAAATCAGTTGTTTGATGAGAGAGTTACATTTGAGATCAAACTCAAGCACAGGTCCAGAGGGAAGTATGAAACATAAACAGATGGCCTCAATCAGCATGTCTCCTGCCTACATGCACCAATGCTTCTCCCTCAGTTCACACCTGTGGCCTTGCTGGAGCTTCCTTCAAACCAGGCTAAGGGGGGAAGAGGAAAGTATTCAGGCCTAAGTCACAGGTGGATCATAATATTGGTATGAGAAGACTGCTGCTGCTGCATTAAAGTCTGACACAAAGATAGTCTCGAAAGACAGGAGTAAGAGGAATCTCCCCAGCATGCAGAGCTTTTAAGGGTACACATGGTCATCAGCCTTGTGCAGAGGGAGCAACAGCCTGAGGTAAGGATAACTCATGGGCAGTAGCAAATGGCTTGGCTGGCAGGCCAAGAAGCTGGAAGGAGCAAGATTAGAGCCTTGGAGACCAGACAGTCTGATCTAACATGTGGTTAAACCATTAGGAACAGCCACAAAGCATGCAGATTTTTTTCTCTTGTCAATGTCTGTTAAGTACTTATCCATCTCAGGAGGCAGAGATTAATCTGCTCAACAGGGTGACTCACACAGTGAATGTCAGCCAGCTTCTGTCCTTGGCCACCCAAGTACTTGCACAATGGGTCCACAGAGTCGCTGTGGTGGCAGGGGTGGTGGCTATTTATAGGTCTACCCACACAGACTTCCTCTCATCAAAACTGATGTAGGTTCTGCTGTTGTTTATCTTTTGCCGTTGTCAGCGGCAGAGAACAAAGAGGGAGACCAGCAAGCCACATGGTGGCAAGGTGATTGCATCCAACCTTTCCAACATGAAAAGTCAAAGTTTTGGTTGCTCAATCGTGTCTGACTCTTCATGTAGGCCACCAGCCTCCTCTGTCCATGGGATTCTCCAAGCAATAATACTGGAGTGGGTTGCCGTTTCGCTCTCCAAGGGATTTTCCCTACAAACCCATCTCCTGCATTGCAGGCAGGTTCTTTACTGTCTGAGCCACCAAGAATATCCAAACTTGGGATACCTGAATCTTGATTTCATACTTCCCACCTGAAGGGGGCAGCGATTCTTTTTCTTTTTGTCTTGTTTTACATATTAATTGTTTTTTAAATAATAATCCATACTTTGCCAATAAGGAAACTGAAGAGCAGAAAAGTGAACAGTCAGAATGCCACACAGTGCTGGAGAAGGTTTTGAACGAATTTTTGAAACAGAAAGAGCCAGTTTCTTCTTCCACATTATACTACTCCCCTACCCTCTGTTTAAGAGGATTGTGCTGTCTCAGTCACTTCAGTCCTGTCCAACACTTTGATACCCTATGGACCATAGCCCGCCAGGCTCTCCTGTCCATGGGATTCTCTGCCAAGAATACAGGAGTGGGTTGCCATGCCCTCCAGGGGATCTTCCTGACTCAGGAATAGAACCTGTGTCTCTTACATCTCTGGCATTTCAGGTGGATTCTTTACCCACTGAGCCACTTGGGAAGCCTTTAAGAGTATATATAGTATTATAGTATAGTGAAGGCACTCAGTCGTGTCCAACTCTTTGTGACCCCGTGGACTGTAGCCTACCAGGCTCCTCCCTCCATGGGATTCTCCAGGCAAGAGTTCTGGAGTGGGTTGCCTTTTCCTTCTCCAGGGGATCTTCCCCACCCAGGGATCTAACCTGGGTCTCCCGCATCGCAGGCAGACACTTTAACCTCTGAGCCACCAGGGAAGCCTACTAGCATTTAAATTCCACACTTGATATTCACCCCATGCAACCTGGCCTGAATTTTCAGTCTTTACCTTTCCACTTTTTCCTTTTGGGGCAAGCTATGAAACTACTTTCTGTAATATAAAGCTAGGGAGAATCTTCCATCTCAAGCACTGGGGGAAAAAACTGCCTGATTCCTGGACATGTTTCAAGTTCTGCTAGGAATTATATGTTCAATGAATCCCACTGAAAATTTTTTTAGCTCTGTTGTCTTTAACTTTTTTCTCTCCCTACTGATCTACCAGTATGAAAAACCCATATTAACCAAATAGTAAATGCAATTTTAAGTTTATGGGAAATTATACTATGTGCTTTGGTTGAGGCATCTCATCTCTATCTTCTAGGAATCAGAACCTCTAATCCATCAAAGTACCAGAACCAGAAGCACAGATTCCCCAAGTTGATTCCTGGAATTTATGGTTAAGGAAAAAATTTATTTTCCCTTCATCTCCAGATTTATGTCTTCTAGCTGTGATGGTCTTTGTTTCAATACAAATATTACATTATCAAGGTAAATATCACCCAACCCAGAAAGGTGTTATCTCCAAGCCAGAGGCCATGCCAACTTCTGCGAGGCCAGCAGCTTTCAGGTAAAGTGCTGTATCATGGAACCAGTAGACACATGCGTGTTGTCTTGCCTTCTTCACCATAAAATTCTTTGATGTGAGGCAATATTATATTGAATCTTTGTTGGTAACTTAAATCCTCTGGGTGCCTTCAGATAATGCTGCTGAAAGAGGTCCTATGGCCAGGGAAGGCAAACCCATTCCTAGAATATGTTATCAACCTCAAAATAGAAGAATTACTCTCAATGACAATGTTATAGTGTTCAGTGTTCTAAAATAAAGTTGATCACTGCGTTTCAGTGGAATCACCCTGAGTTTCCTATGTATATTTTGGAGCCCAGATTATACAAATACATCTACCAACTCATTAAATCAAGATATTAAGGAATAATTAGGTTTGATAAGTATTAAATGGAGAGATGTTTTGAAATTTTTCCCTAAGTGACTAGGATTTTTTATTTTAGATTATTTTCTTTTTTTTTAATTAAATTTTATTTTGCTTAACTTTACAATATTGTATTGCTTTTGCCATACATCGAGATGGATCCGCCACAAGTATACACGTGCTCCCCATCCTGAACCCTCCTCCCTCCTCCCTCCCCATACCATCCCTCTGGGTCGTCCCAGTGCACCAGCCCCAGGCATCCGTTATCAGGCATCATACCTAGACTGGCGACTCATTTTAGATATGGGGTCGCTAAGAGTCGGACACGACTGAGCGACTTCACTTTCACTTTTTCGCTTTCATGCATTGGAGAAGGAAATGGCAACCCACTCCAGTTTTCTTGCCTGGAGAATCCCAGGGGCAGGAGAGCCTGGTGGGCTGACGTCTATAGGGTCACGCGGAGTCGGACACGACTGAAGTGACTTAGCAACATTATACATATTTCAATGCTATTCTCCTAAATCATCCCACCCTCGCCCGTTCCCAGAATCCAAAAGTCTGTTCTATACATCAGTGTCTCTTTTGCCGTATCGTAAACAAAACAAAACAAAACAATCTATTTTAGATTATTTTCAATTTGGATTTTCTGAGCCTGAGCCAATTGAATTGACCCTCTGCCCCCCTCTACTGGAAGATATTGGTAGTCAGTGATTTAAAAAATAAGATAAAAATTTCCTTGTGGATATGTTAAAAATTACTTTGAGAATTCCAATATTCTCCTTTTGCTACCAACTATAATTTTCCATTGCTTGCTATCTTCATTTCATAATTTCTTCATAACCTCTGGAAAAATATTGAACAAATCATCTCTGATGAATTCTCATAATTTTTATATACTTTGATGTACTTTAAGTATATATATATAAAGTATATAATTCTCATATACTTTAAGATAATATGCTGAAGAAAGGGAGCAGGAGGGCTGAGAGGAGCTACTACACCTTCAAGGTCAGGAGGGGTGGCGGGGAGGAGATACCCCTCGTCCAAGGTAAGGAGCAGCAGCTGTGCTTTGCTGGAGCAGCTGTGATGAGATACTCCACGTCCAAGGTAAGAGAAACCCAAGTAGACAGTAGGTGTTGCTGGAAGGCATCAGAGGGCAGACACACTGAAACCATATTCACAGAAAGCTAGTCAATCTAATCACACTAGGACCACAGCCTTGTCTAACTCAATGAAACTAAGACATGCCCTTGGAGCAATCCAAGATGGGCGGGTCATGGTGGAGAGGTCTAACAATATGTGGTCCACTGAGAAGGGAATGGCAAACCACTTCAGTATTCTTGCCTTGAGAACCCTATGAACAGAATGAAAAGGCAAAATGATAGAATACTGAAAGAGGAACTCACCAGGTCAGTAGGGGCCCAATATGCTACTGGAGATCAGTGGAGAAATAACTCCAGAAAGAATGAAGGGATGGAGCCAAAGCAGAAAGAATACCCAGTTGTGGATGTGACTGGTGATAGAAGCAAGGTCTGATGCTGTAAAGAGCAATATTGCATAGGAACCTGGAATGTCAGGTCCATGAATCAAGGCAAATTGGAAATGGTCAAACAAGAGATGTCAAGAGAGAATGTCGACATTCTAGGAATCAGTGAACTGAAATGGTCTGGAATGGGTGAATTTAACTCAGATGACCATTGTATCTACTACTGCGGGCAGGAATCCCTCAGAAGAAATGGAGTGGCCATCATGGTCAACAAAAGAGTCCGAAATGCAATACTTGGATGCAATCTCAAAAATGACAGAATGGTCTCTGTTCGTTTCCAAGGCAAACCATTCAGTGTCACAGTAATCCAAGTCTATGCCCCAACCAGTAAGGCTGAAGAAGCTGAAGTTGAACAGTTCTATGAAGACCTACAAGACCTTTTAGAACTAAAACCCCCAAAAGATGTCCTTTTCATTATAGGGGACAGGAATGCAAAAGTTGGAAGTCAAGAAACATCTGGAGTAATAGGCAAATTTGGCTTTGGAATACAGAATGAAGCAGGGCAAAGACTAATAGAGTTTTGCCAAGAAAATGCACCAGTCATAGCAAACACCCTCTTCCAACAACACAAAAGAAGACTCTACACATGGACATCACCAGATGGTCAACATGGAAATCAGATTGATTATGTTCTTTGCAGCCAAAAATGGGGAAGCTCTATACAGTCAGCAAAAACAAGACCAGGAGCTGACTGTGGCTCAGATCATGAGCTCCTTCTTGTCAAATTCAGACTGATATTGAAGAAAGTAGGGAAAACCACTAGACCATTCAGGTATGACCTAAATTAAATCCCTTATGAGTATGCAGTGGAAGTGAGAAATAGATTTAAGAGACTAGATCTGATAGATAGAGTGCCTGGTGAACTATGGACAGAGGTTCATGACATTGTACAGGAGACAGGGATCAAGACATTGTCCATGGAAAATAAATGCAAAAAAGCAAAATGGCTGTCTGGGGAGGCTTTACAAATAGCTGTGAAAAGGAGAGAAGCAAAAAGCAAAGGAGAAAAGGAAAGATATAAACATCTGAATGCAGAGTTCCAAAGAATAGCTAGAAGAGATAAGAAAGCCTTCCTCAGTGATTAATGCAAAGAAAAAGAGGAAAACAACAGAATGAGAAAGACTAGAGATCTCTTCAAGAAAATTAGAGATACCAAGGAAACATTTCATGCAAAGATGGGCTCGATAAAGGACAGAAATGGTATGGACCTAACAGAAGCAGAAGATATTAAGAAGAGGTGGCAAGAATACACAGAAGAACTGTACAAAAAAGATCTTCATGACCAAGATAATCACGATGGTGTGATCACTCACCTAGAGCCAGACATCCTGGAATGTGAAGTCAAGTGGGCCTTAGGAAGCATCACTATGAACAAAGCTAGTGGAGGTGATGGAATTCCAGTGGAGCTATTTCAAATCCTGAAAGATGATGCTGTGAAAGTGCTGCACTCAATATGACAGCAAATTTGGAAAACTCAGCAGTGGCCACAGGACTGGAAAAGGTCCGTTTTCATTCCAATCCCAAAGAAAGGCAATGCCAAAGAATGCTCAAACTACCGCACAATTGCACTCATCTCACATGGTAGTAAAGTAATGCTCAAAATTCTCCAAGCCAGGCTTCAGCAATATGTGAACCGTGAACTTCCAGATATTCAAGCTGGTTTTAGAAAAGGCAGAGGAACCAGAGATCAAATTGCCAACATCCACTGGATCATCAAAAAAGGAAGAGAGTTTCAGAAAAACATTTCTGCTTGATTGACTATGCCAAAGCCTTGCCTGTGTGGATCACAATAAACTGTGGAAAATTCTGAAAGAGATGGTAATACCATACTACCTGACCCGCCTCTTGAGAAAATTATATGCAGGTCAGGAAGGAACAGTTAGAACTGAACATGGAACAGCAGACTGGTTCTAAATAGGAAAAGGAGTATGTCAAGGCTGTATATTGTCACCCTGTTTATTTAACTTCTATGCAGAGTACATCGTGAGAAATGCTGGACTGGAAGAAGCACAAGCTGGAATCAAGATTGCCGGGAGAAATATCAATCACCTCAGATATGCAGATGACACCACCTTTATGGCAGAAAGTGAAGAGGAACTAAAAACCTCTTGATGAAAGTGAAAGAGGAGAGTGAAAAAGTTGGCTTAAAGCTCAACATTCAGACAACGAAGATATGGCATGTGGTCACATCACTTCATGGGAAATAGATGGGGAAACAGTGGAAACAGTGTTACTTTATTTTGGGGGGCTCCAAAATCACTGTAGATGGTGACTGCAGCCATGAAATTAAAAGACGCTTACTCTTTGGAAGGAAAGTTATGACTAATCTAGATAGCATATTCAAAAGCAGAGACATTACTTTGCCAACAAAGGTCTGTCTAGTCAAGGCTATGATTTTTCCAGTAGTCATGTATGGATGTGAGTTGGACTGTGAAGAAAGGTGAGCGCTGAAGAACTGATGGTTTTGAACTGTGGTGTTCGAGAAGACTCTTGAGAGTCCCTTGGGATGCAAGGATATCCAACCAGTCCATTCTAAAGGAGATCAGTCCTGGGTGTTCTTTGGAAGGATTGATGTTAAGCTGAAACTCCAGTACTTTGGCCACCTTATGGAAAGAGTTGACTTATTGGAAAAGATTCTGATGCTGGGAGGGATTGGGGGCAGGAGGAGAAGGGGACAACAGAGGATGAGATGGCTGGATGGCATCACCAACTTGATGGATGTGAGTCTGAGTGAACTCTGGGAATTGTTGATGGACAGGGAGGCCTGGCGTTCTGTGATTCATGGGGTCACAAGGAGTCAGACACAACTGAACGACTGAACTGAACTGAATTGAAGAAAAATTAGGAATTTTCAACTCTGATTATATAAGTAGACTAATAATTTACTTAGTCTTTTCAGTTATAATACTTGCTTAAGAAGATACCATGTGATGAGTCCTTCATTTAATATACTTCATCTAAGGAATTCAAACAGGTTTTTAGATGTGTTTGACTAACCCTACATTTCCTTTCTCCCTTCCTTTCCCTCTGCCTCCCACTTCCCCATTCTGCCTTCACCCCCACCCCACCCCTGCCACACCAAGAACAGCATTTATGCTGTTTTCCAGCCAGTGACCACCACTCTTCTAATCCAAGGTGAGAGCATGGTTTAACAACATTGTAACTGTGTTAGCTAATGAATAGGAAAAAGATTTGGCCCCAAACCACTAACAGGTTGCTTGGGTTTACAAACTGTAATCCTCTTACAGCATTTATTTCAGTTAATTCTGTGAAAATGTTGTAAACAGAAAAAGCGATTCAAAACTGAGATCTAAGACCTCCATGCTTATAATTTCTTTTCAGTCAAGCCCCTCACCTTTTTAAAAGTTTCACTGAAGTATAGTTGATTTATAATGTTGCATTACTTCCAGGTATACATCAAAGTGAGATATATATGTATATACATATTATATAAATATATTTCAGGAAAAAATCTGAAAGAGAATGTATATATATATTCTCTATTCCCTTCTCAAATGTATGTGTGTGTGTGTATATAGATATATATATACATATATATATAGTCTTTCAGATTTTTTCCATTATAGGTTATTATAAGATACTGAGTTTCGTTCCCTGTGTTATATAATGTGCCCTGGCTGTTTGCCTATTTTATACATGGTAATGTGTGCATGTTAATCGCAAACTCCTAATTTACCCCTCCCTCCCCTCTTTCCCCTTTGGATCAATCAAAAGCCCCTTTTAATAGCTCATGGCCTGCAATGGCCGTATCAGATCTGTGGGTAAGAATCGATTCAGAGCTTTGCGAATCACCAACTTCTCTTTTAAGGCACTTCTGGCATTTTCTTAACCTTGTACTGCACGCAGGCAGCCTATTTTACTTACCATGAGTCCTGGTATTAGCACAAAGCTATAGGACATGCACATTCAGAACCTAATCACCAAATTGCTCCTTAACCCCTCAGGACACCTAGTCAAATTACAACTCTTCTAATCCCTTCTCAAATCACTGCCACATGTTCCAGCTTTTATGATGTCTTTATTTCAAAAGATGTTTTTAAAGATTAAGTTATATGATACAGCATTAAATTAATAAGATTAATCTTCCTGGATGGCTTACTGGAATTGGCTCTTTCACTCCATAGTCACATATATTTTTACTGGTCTTGAATTATGTAGTTAAAATTCTTAATGCTTTGAATGAGCAGACTGGCTCAAAGACATTAAAGTATTCACTATAAAATATAGCTTGGATTCTGAAACAGAGCTGTGAATGCTACACTAGTATTTAAAATGTCACAGAGAAAGGCAATAAGTAGTTTAATGCTAAGATTCAGCTTAAGCAACTCTGGAAATTTTGACATAGACTTCATAACTACCACTTGCCTCTAGTTAGAATGATAATAATTACTAATGATTTCTATTAGAGTCTAGAATGAGAATTTTAAAAAAGAGATTTCATCTCTTTGAGGACACAGTTTTTAATTCTCATTCCAAAAGTCCACGATAAAACTTTAACATAATAAAAAGTGTTCCCTTCTGGATACCACTGCCATATCCCAGCAGCTCTTAATGAGCAGTGAACACCTGAAGGTCACCCAGTCCTCTGAAGAACTGCTCCTGAACGAACTGACTTAACCGAAATTCACTTTCCACATTACAGTCAGAATTGCCTCTCTAAAATGTATTCCGATCTTCTCCGTTCCTGTCTAATTCATTCACTGGCTCCTTCTTATCTTTAAGAAAATCTATCTTGTTCACCTAAATTTTTTCAGCACCTTGTGGTATTTGCCACACATAATAATGATGGTTGGGTTCATGAATAGACGGTTGGATGATGGATGGACAAATGAATGAATGAATGGGAGGATGAGTGGGAGGATACACAGATAGATGGGAAGATGGGTGGATAAATGAAGAGGACAGTGAGTGCATCTAGCAAGTTTTCAGTACGGCAGACTTCCAGCTTCATAGAGGGTTAGTTATAGCAACTGTGGAACTGCCCCCAACTCCCTTCTAAAATGAATATGAAGAAAGAAAAAGACGGAAACTCAGAATACCATAAACTGGTATCTAATTGTGTGTTCAGAAAAATATACCCAAGTTTTGCCTACTAACAGAAATAGAGTTCGTTTCATGAAAAAAACAATACACATGAGACAAGCAAACACATCTTCACCAAATGAAAGTGAATTAAGTACTCAACTTAGTTTGCTGCTGCTGCTAAGTCACTTCAGTTTTGTCCCACTCTGTGTGACCCCATAGATGGCAGCCCAACAGGCTCCCCTGTCCCTGGGATTCTCCAGGCAAGAACACTGGAGTGGGTTGCCATTTCCTTCTCCAATGCAGGAAAGTGAAAAGTAAAAGTGAAGTCGCTCAGTCGTGTCCAACTCTTGGCGACCCCATGGACTGCAGCCTACCAGGTTCCTCCATCCATGGGATTTTCCAGGCAAGAATACTGGAGTGGGGGTGCCATTGTCTTCTCCACAACTTAAGTTTAGAAAGAAGAATTTCAGGGAAGAAGAAAACTGAATTAATCAAGGTAAGAGCAAATCTTAATTAGTTAGCATGAAACCAATAGACAACATAAATTGTATATTAACAAATCCAAGAGTTGGTTCTCTGTAAAACCAATAAAACAATTGTACCTTTCACTATATTAATCATGAAGTTGGAAGCAAACTAAATGCATTTCAACATTAGAATAGATTAAAAAATCATGTTCTTTGCACATAATACAGTAATAAATCTGAAAAATATATAGCTACATGCACCAACACACTTGCATCTCACAAACATAATGTTAGGCAAAGGAATTCAGACAAAGAAAGGGCATATATTGTATGTTTCCATTTTATAAGAACTTTAAAAGCAGGCAAAACAATTAGTGGTTTTAATAACTAAGATGGTGGTTGCCTCAGGGAGAATCATTATGTTTCACTGGTAAAGTGTTGTGTGTATCTATGGGGTCAGTTCTTGAGACACTGGTAATACTCTATGTCTTGACTGGTGGTTACATGGATGTGTTCAATTGACTTTAATTCATCAAGTGACACTTTGATTTATATGCTTTTCAATATATATGTTATATTTAAATTAAAATGTTTAAAACTGTAATCAAGAAGGGAAAACTTTTTAAGGACAAGTATATTTAGCCTAGAGAAAAATATCAAAATATTAATACTGTAAATTGCCAATATTTACTGAGTACTTGAGGCTTCCCTGGTAGCTCAGATGGTAAAGTGTCTACCTGCAATGCAGGAGACCTGGGTTTGATCCCTGGGTCGGGAAGATCCCCTGGAGAAGGAAATGGCAACCCACTCCAGTATTCTTGCCTGGAGAATTCCATGGACAGAGGCTACAGTCCATGGGATCGCAAAGAGTTGGACATGACTGAACAACTTCACTTCACTTCACTGAGTACTTACTATGTGCACGATATTATACTAAGCATTGTAACATATTACTTCACAGCAGACCTATGAGTCACCTACTTATTAACCCTATTTGTGAGTAACGGAAATGATTCTTGGAATAGTTAACTGCTAGAGGTCACACAACTGAAAGCCCATTTTCTTAGACACTATTTTACAATGCTTGAGAATAACTCCAGTTCCCAAGGCACAAATAAGTTTATATTTATTGCATTCTGTGTAAATTGTTCTGGACTAGAAAAGGTCAGTTTTCACTCCAGTCCCCAAGAAGGGCAATGCCAAAGAATGTTCAGACTACATACATTTGTGCTCATTTCTCACGCTAGCAAGGTTATGCTCAAATGTTTCAAGCTAGGCTTCAGCAGTAATTAAACAGAGAACTTACAGATGTACAAGTTGGGTTTTAAAGAGGAAGAGGAACCAGAGATCAAATTACCAACAATCGTTGAAACATAGAGAAAAAGCAAGGGCGTTTCAGAAAAACATCTACTTCTGCTTCATTCACTATGCTAAAGCCTTTGACTGTGTGGATCACAACTGTGGAAAATTCTTCAAGAGATGGGAGTGATAAGCCACCTTACCTGTCCCCTGACAAGCCTGAATGTAGATCAAGAAGCAGTTGTAAGAATCAGATATGGAACAACTGCCTGGTTCAAAATTGGGAAAGGAGTATGACAAGATTGTATATTGTTCAGTTCAGTTCAGTTCAGTTCAGTCGCTCAGTTGTGCCCAGCTCTTTGCAATCCCGTGAATCGCAGCACGCCAGGTCTCCCTGTCCATCACCAACTCACGGAGTTCACCCAGACTCACGTCCATCGAGTCAGCGATGCCATCCAGCCATCTCATCCTCTGTCGTCCCCTTCTCCTACCTCCAGTCCCTCCCAGCATCAGAGTCTTTTCCAATGAGTCAATTCTTCCCATGAGGTGGCCAAAGTACTGGAGTTTCAGCTTTAGCATCATTTCTTCCAAAGAACACCCAAGGCCGATCTCCTTCAGAATGGATTGTTGGATCTCCTTGCAGTCCAAGAGACTCTCAAGAGTCTTCTCCAACACCACAGTTCAAAAGCATCAAGTCTTCAGTGCTCAGCCTTCTTCACAGTTCAACTCTCACATCCATACATGACCACTGGAAAAATCATAGTCTTGACTAGACAGACCTTTGTTGGCAAAGTAATGTCTCTGCTTTTGAATATGCTATCTAGGTTGGTCATTACTTTCTTCCAAGGAGTAAGCGTCTTTTAATTTCATGGCTGCTGTCACCATCTACAGTGATTTTGAAGCCCCAAAAAATAAAATCTGACACTGTTTCCACTGTTTCTCCATCTATTTCCCATGAAGTGATGGGACCAGATGCCATGATCTTCGTTTTCTGAATGTTGAGCTTGAAGCCAACTTCTTCACTCTCCACTTTCACTTTCATCAAGAGGCTTTTTAGCCCCTCTTCACTTTCTGCCATAAGGGTGGTGTCATCTGGATACCTGAGGTTATTGATATTTCTCCTGGCAATCTTGAATCCAGCTTGTGCTTCTTCCAGTCCAGCATTTCTCATGATGTACTCTGCATAGAAGTTAAATAAACAGGGTGACAATATACAGCCTTGATGTATTCCTTTTCCTATTTGGAACCAGTCTGTTGTTCCATGTCCAGTTTTAACTGTTGCTTCCTGATCTGCATACAGATATCTCAAGAGGCAGATCAGGTGGTCTGGTATTCCCATCTCTTTCAGAATTTTCCACAGTTTCTTGTGATCCACACAGTCAAAGGCTTTGGCATAGTCAATAAAGCAGAAATAGATGTTTTTCTGGAACTCTCTTGCTTTTTCCATGATCCAGCGGATGTTGGCAATTTGATCTCTGGTTCCTCTGCCTTTTCTAAAACCAGCTTGAACATCTGAAAGTTCATGGTTCATGTATTGCTGAAGCCTGGCTTGGAGAATTTTGAGCATTACTTTACTAGCGTGTGAGATGAGTGCAGTTGTGTGGTAGTTTGAGCATTCTTTGGCAGTGCCTTTCTTTGGGATTGGAATGAAAACTGACCTTTTCCAGTCCTGTGGCCACTGCTGAGTTTCCCAAATTTGCTGGCATATTGAGTGCAGCACTTTCACAGCATCATCTTTCAGGATTTGAAATATCTCAACTGGAATTCTCCATTTTCATCCTTGTTTCAAATACTAAAAATTAGAATAGCTCACAGTGAAACGGGACATTGGCAAGGCTTTTAAGAATTTCACATATCCTTTGAGATCCCAAGTTCTACACTCAACATCTTGCTACAAGCAGGGTTAACCTGCTGCAGACTGACCTACCAGGAAGCAGACAGCATCTCTAGACCCTTTTGTGCAGTCTTTTGCTGTGGAGATGGTCCAGCAATCCCCACAACTTCCAGAACAGTGCATAAACAAATTTCCGTCTGTGCTACAAAACCGTCTTTGTATAATGAAAATAAATGACATCATTCAAAAGAAATAAAAGAATTGTCTGTGAAGCAAAACGACTTAGGGTTTGTTTGAAATTAAAATTCAAAATATCCTGATAATTTAGGGCAATGGAGTGATCTAATAAAAGAAACTGAATAAAGATAAATTCTTGAAAGTGTAAATAAAAATTAGACTAGTACAGAATAAGGTAGCTGTGTTTTATAAGCAATGACATGGGCAAAATAGCAGGGCTTGAGTCAGCAGTAACCTCAGGATGAGTCAACAGCGACATGACCTTACACTCAGTGGCAGGCATATGGTGTGACCTCACCGAGAAAACTGTCTTGGGCCCTAGATGTCCCTAGTGAAAAGGGATAGAAGCCAACTCAAATGTGTGAAGAGGAAATTAAGCAGGATTTGGAAATTTAACCTCAAAGTATATCATATGAAAGCAAAATGAATTGAATATAGAAGTCCAGATGGGAACACAAATATTATCTTCCAATACTTGGTAGGTTCAATTCTACGTGCTTCGGAGGTGGAAAAGGAGACTGATGATGACTCAGTACAAGGAAAAATTTCATCATTTTCAAAATAGCCTTGGGAGTTTCATATCGCTAAAGAAGCACAAGCATGGGGTGTGGTAGTGGGGAGATGGACCACTCGACAAGGTTTTTGTAGGAATAAACAGTGAGTTTGGACTAATTGACCTTTAAAATCTCTCTCAGTCTGAATTCTGTGATTCCTTACTCTAAAACAAGTATTTAAATGCAGCCAGACATGAGGGCACACTTACCATCTTAACTCCACGGTTGTTCATGGAGTTAGTCACTTAGTCATGTCTGACTCTTTACCCCATCGACTGTAGCCCACCAGGCTCCTCTGTCCGTGGGATTTTCCAGTCAAGAATACTGGAGTGGGTTGCCATTTCCTTCGCCAGGGGATCTTCCACCCAGAATCAAACCCACATCTCCTGCATTGGAAGGAGGATTCTTTACCGCTGAGCCACTATTTCAATTAATGGAAATTCTCCATTCATCATGGCGAGATAGTCATGGAGAGAAAGCTGACCAGCAGTGAAGCCAGACAGGGTTCAAATATTGGCTCTGCAACTTGGTGACCGAGTGGATTAATTCTTAACCTCTGAGAGCCTCAGTTTCCTGTAGAATGGGACTAAGACAAATACTCGGTAGGCAGTGTATCTGAGAAGTCTAACTCCAGAAAGATTCTCAATTCACAGCAGCTATTACTATCATCACTGCAGAGAATATCTGAAAAACAATAGTCCAGTTACAATAAAGCAAAACGGAACTCAGCACAACTTGATGAATTTTATTGCTTCAAATGAAGGAAAAATACGGGCTGAATCTGGCAAGGAATGAAAGGAAGAAATACTAATCTCAACTTTGAGGAGGCGAGTGAATCTATGAAGTACACAGATTCACAGACGTCGAAAACAGACTTGGGTTGAAAACGGGCAAGGGTTAGGGAGGGCTCGATGGGGAGTTTGGGACTAGCAGGGGGCTTCCCAGGTGGCACAGTGGAAAGAATCAGCCTGCCAATGCAGGAGTTGCCAGAGACTTGGGTTTGATCCCTGGGTCAAGAAGATCACCTGGGGAAGGAAATGGCAACTCATTCCAGTATTCTTTTTTTTTTTTTTTTAAACTTTACAATATTGTATTGGTTTTGCCATACATCAAAATGAATCCGCCACAGGTATACACGTGTTCCCCATCCTGAACCCTCCTCCCTACCTCCCTCCTCTGGGTTGTCCCAATGCACCAGCCCCAGGCATGCAGTATCAGGCATCGAAACTTGCTGGGAAAATTCCATGGGCAGAGCAGCCTGCTTGTGCAGAGTCGGGCACGAACTGAACACACACATACATGCTGCTGCTACTAAGTCGCTTCAGTCGTGTCCAACTCTGTGAGACCCTATAGACAGCAGCCTACCAGGCTCTGCCATCCCTGGGATTCTCCAGGCAAGAACACTGGAGTGGGTTGCCATTTCCTTCTCCATTGCGTGAAAGTGAAAAGTGAAAGTGAAGTCGCTCAGTCACGGCCGACTCGTAGTGACCCCATGGACTGCAGCCTACCAGGCTCCTCCATCCATGGGATTTTCTAGGCTAGAGTACTGGAGTGGCTACATAAATGCATGCTATTATAAATAGAGGGAATACACAACAAAATCCTGTATAAAACGGAACTGTATTCAATATCCTGTGATAAACCATAATGGAAAAGAGGATATATAAAATTCAGTTATATTTATATAACTGAACTACTTCACTGTACAGCAAAGTTAATGAAACAATGTAAATTAGTTATACTTCAATTACAAAGACCTCATTCAACTTTAAAGAAGTGTATCAAACTTCTTTCTTCACAAGTGTAGAATCCTTCAAACTTTTGCAGCTTTCCAAATTGCTCAAACACCTGTTTGCTAAATCCCACAGAGGAGGGTGTAAAGCGATAACCTCTGGCTAGAAGCAAGCATAGCTCAACAGTGATGCACAGAAGCAAAAGGGATGAGAAGGTTAAGAGATGACAGCCAGTCTCAGAGGGCAGCTTCTTTTTCCATTCATTTAAATCCCAAGTACGGGGTGCATGATTTCTCAGAAGAAGACACATTTTCTCTTCTCTAAATATTATTCTTTTAAAATTATGATGTTCCTGATGAAGAAACGCTTTTTCAAAATCTAAATGATACTATTTCTCCTTCCGACAGATAAGGGGAATGTGTGAGCATATTTTATATTACTTCGTGTTTACCAGACTCTGGTTCAAAGTGTGAATCGTGGTAATACTATAAATACAGAGATTTCCTAAAATTTTCCACGATGTGTTCTTTAGGTTCAACTGCAAGTGTGTAGAGCTGTGTGAGAGAGTGGGCACACCTATGAGCTGTACCTTAAAGAGACCAGGATCCTAGTCCAGGCTTGGCTTGGGAGTCATCCTTTTCAAATACAAATAAATTGTGTCAATTCGCTACTCAAAATCCTCCAAGGCCTAAAAAGCCCAGAGTCGTTACTGCATTCATCAGGCCCTAAATGATGTGTCTTCTCCCCTCACTACTCTCAGATCACATTCCCTGCCACCCTTCCCTCCAACCCTCCATCTATCCATTCTGGACACATTGACCTCTGAGTGGATCCACCTCAGGGCCTTTGTGCTTGCTATTCTATCTGCCTAGAATGCCCCTTCCCCATATAGCCACATGATTCACTCTCTGATTCAGGACTCTGCTTAACTATCACCTTCACTGAACATTTTACGTAAAAGAGCACTCATCTTCATCACCCTTTATCTCTTATCTTGTTTAACATGTTTTCTTAACACTTGACCTACTAAATATTTGTTTGATGTTTATCGAATCTTCCCCTTTCCACTGGGCTTCCCTGATGACTCCTGCAATGCAGGAGACTTGAGTTCAATCCCTGGGTTGGAAAGATTCCCCTGGTGAAGGAAGTGGCAAGCCACTCCAGTATTTCTGTGAAATCCCATGGACAGAGGAGCCTGGGGGGCTACAGTCCATGGGGTCTCAAAAGAGTCAGACACAACCTAGCGAGTAATCAACAACCCAACAACAACTCCTTTCCATTAGGATATAAATCCATGAAAGCAGTGACCACATCTGTCTGGCTCAGTGCTGTAACCCCATCATGTAGAACAGTACCTAGCACATGCTAGGCATACAATAAACACCTGGGGAATGAATGAATTAAAAGATGACCTTGGGCAAGACTCACAATCCCACTTGTGTTCTGTTCTGTAAAATAAGGAGGTTGGATCAGAAAGTCTTTATTACTTTAGGAGGTGGATAATTAACACTTTCTGATCCAACCTCATTTTACAGTTTGGAACAATATTAAAAAAGGAAATCTTTAACTTCTCTTCCTGTTCTAATACTCCATAATTCTTTACTTCCCTAGCTTAGTGTTCTCAATCATTATATTAGTAAAAGGAAAGAAAAAGCATCTAAGGAAAAATATGCATCTTGGAGCCCAAAAGTTTTAAGTAAATACGAACTTTTCCATCATTAGTACCTAAAGCATTGCTCACTGAAAAAAAAAGATCCATTCCCATTCAGTCTGTTAAATGTAGCCCTCCAAAGACATCATCATAGATATCTAGATACCAACCTTTTTCTGGAAAAGAGACAGAATTTTTCCACTTCCTTGTGGCAACTCTTTGATATCCAAATCGACAATCACAAACCATCTTCATTTTGGAAGACTCCACAGTTTGGAGTGTTTCCTATTCAGTTCAGTCACTATAATAAAAATATCACAGGCTGGTGGTTCATAAACTGCTGCTGCTGTTACTGCTGCTAAGTTGCTTCGGTCATGTCTGACTCTGTGCGACCCCATAGACAGCAGCCCACCAGGCTCCCCCGTCCCTGGGATTCTCCAGGCAAGAACACTGGAGTGGGTTGCCATTGCCTTCTCCAGTGAATGAAAGTGAAAAGTGAAAGTGAAGTTGCTCAGTCACGTCCGACTCTTCACGACCCCATGAACTACAGCCCACCAGGCTCCTCCATCCGTGGGATTTTCCAGGCAAAAGTACTGGAGTGGGGTGCTATCTCCTTCTCTGGGTTCATAAACTACAGTTTATTTCTCACAATTCCAGAGACTGGGTCAAAGTACTAGCAGATCTGGGGTCTGGTGAGAGAGCCCACTTACTGGTTCATGGACAGCCACCTTCTTACTGTGTTCTGTGGAAAAAGGGGTGAGGGAGCTCCCCAATATCTTTTATAAGGGCGTTCACCTCCCAAAGGTTCCCCTTCCTAACACCATAACATGGGTTTTTGTATTTCAACATTTGTGTTTTGAGGGGACACAGACATTCAGTCTATACAAAGTGGGAGAAGGGACAACTTACTCTTTTAATATCACAAAAAGAGTTTAGGACTTGGCTACTTGAAATATGTGATAATGCACATCCTTATATTCTCAGACGGCTAGTTTGAAGTGGGGTCTTAAAATGGTGGACCAATCAGATTGTCCTCAGCCTGCAGAACCTGCTTGGCACTGGGTCATCACTGTCATTTTTTGCCTGTATTTACCATAGATTATCCTTTCCATGATATGCTGAATAACTTAAGATTGTCTTCCACAAATGTTTAGGAGATGACAAAACTGAGGATCAGCTGGAATAAAATATCTGACCAGGAGTATTTTCCTTCTTGTACAAAACTGTACTCTGGGGCTTAGAGCAGAGTAGAACATAAAACATAAAATTTTTATTGAGTGGATGGTGAGTGGTGAAGCTAGGATTTAAACACAGGTGTATCTGGGTTCAAAGCCAGTTCTATTTTCACTCTGCCCTGTGGCCTCTCAGAGCTCACATGTCAGGAAAGTTGGGGGCACCTGATGTGCAGCAGGATAAATGGAGGCTCCTCACTCCATTGCTTCCATAACTCATTTATAGCC
Organism: Tragelaphus eurycerus; assembly: GCA_935064755.1. Lineage (NCBI taxonomy): Eukaryota > Metazoa > Chordata > Mammalia > Artiodactyla > Bovidae > Tragelaphus > Tragelaphus eurycerus. The sequence goes on along the minus strand of CAKXYN010000010.1, from coordinate 22,518,690 downwards.
AGGAAATGTCTGTCTTCTTAGAATCATGAAAGGGTATGGTACAGTGAAAAATGAAACAAACAAACAAATCAAATACATCAGGAATTCTGTTTCAGATTCTGCATCTGATCTGACAGCGTGTCACTTAGGCTCCCTGAACCTGTTTTCTTGCCTAGATAATGGTATAATTGGGGCAGCCCTGGTGGCGCAGACAGTAAAGAGTCTGTCTGCCATGCAGAAGACTCGAATTCTATCCCTGGGTCAGGAAGATCCCTTGGAGAAAGGAATGGCTACCCATTCTAGTATTCTTGCCTGGAGACTTCCATGGACAGAGGAGCCTAGTAAGATACTATATGTCCATGTAGTTGCAGAGTCGGATACAACTGAGCGACTCACACACACACACAGTGGTATAGTCTGTTTCTCATAGGGTTACTGAGAGGACATATACCTGGCATTTAGTAGGCCCTCAGATTTTGTATCCATTATAAGACATGATGAAAAGGCCATGATCTCTACAGATCTCACTGTCAGTTTGCTGTGGAAGCTTATTCATTCACGAGACCAAGTTACCACTAGAGGACACTGAACCAGCAGGAAATTCAAGAAGAACTAAACTGGAGACTAAAACCAGTATTTGTGCTGGTGGCTTCTCCCTACTGGACGGATTGTTGAGCTGCACTTGTCACAGTGTTCCCTTCTGTGGGCGAGTCTTGGGGAGAGAGCAGACGTCCTTTGAGGATTCCTAAGCAGTGCAAGGCTGTAAGGAAAGAATTTTATTTCAGAGCTGTGGTTAGGTGGCAGCACCAATAGTTACAAGTGTGTCTCCTTATCATTGCAACAGCTATGGAAAGATAACTGTCTCCCTGTGAATTTTCTAGTGAGATTGAGTTCTAGGCTTTAATCAGGATGAGCAGAGAGCTCTCTGTGTTTTCGCTAATACTCTGAGATGGAAACTTCTGGCAGCCTCACTGTTTAAGTTTAGCAGGAAAATGCAAGTTATATTTGCCTTGCTCATGTAAAAGATGTTTATGTACCTATGTCATATAAATGCCTGTCCCCTGTTCCTTTCCTGACCCTTGTACAAAGGAAGATGAAATCTCTTAGAGATACCCAGGCAGGCATTACCAGGAAAAGAAGTAAAAATAAGAACTTGAAGCTACCCCTTCATATGTCCTTAATACAAGGCAGAAGTATTTCACACTCCCTCCACCCAATACTGTTCATACCATTTTCTATTTTGAACTGCAAAATCCTTAATGGCAAAGATGAGATTCTATGGTCTAACACTTAATTCAATAAAGGACCCCTTTCCAAAGACTGATCCTCATTAGCATATTATTTTTTTACACATACTGGACATTTTTGAGAGTATAACAGATATGAATGACGACAGCAGGCATAAATTGATAAGCTCGTGATCACATTGTGTCTGTGTTTAGAAACTATCCATCTAAATATTTTACTTTCTTAATAGTTTACCTTTAAAAAGTCTCCTTAGAGAACTTCTTTAGGTAAACAATGTTTCAAGACTGCCTTGGCCCTCAGGGCAAGTTAGTATCTGCCTCCTTCCGTGGACAGACTGTCTTCTCTCTCACCCCATTCCTCTCCTCTGCTCTGTGAACCCTGTGTGCCCTTTCTTTAAGGAGGGTACCTCTGCTGGCTTGTTTTTGTGTTGTGTGCTCAGTTGTGTCTGACTCTTGGCAACCCCATGGACTGTAGCCCACCAGGCTCCTCTGTCCATGGGATTCTCCAGGCAAGAATACTAGAGTGGGTTGCCATTTCCTTCTCCAGGGGATCTTCCTGACCCAAGGATGGAGCCCACATCTCTTGAGTCTCCTGCATTGCAGGCAGATTCTTTACCATAGCACCACTTCGGAAGCATTTCTTCTAAAGACTTCTTCCTCTGACACCTCTGAGCACACTCTACATGACTACGCTTGTCTTCTCTCTGTAACTGCTTTAAAATACTCCTATGCCATTGTCATTTTAAAAAACATATATTTTGCTAGTTTTCTATTCCAATTAATACCTCTAATCCATTTTTGCAAGAATGAAACGGACATACCAATTATTCAATTCATGGCCCCTCAAAAGTAAATCTTTGCTTCTGTATGTTGAGATGAATGTATTAATAAAAATAGCAATGAAGACAGTTCATTGAGTAGGTAGAGCTGGCTGCTGGAGACAAGAAGCAGATGCCCAGGTGGCAGATGTATGTAAATCACATAAACACCCACAACCAGTTGGATAATTTCCTATGAACAATATAATCAGTGTGTTTACTGGAAAATCCCACTGAAAGGAAATGACCATTCAGAATACACTTGAATATTACATATTAAAATTCAGACTAAATGAGAAAGTGGAAAGGAAGTAATGGGGCAAAGAGAGGGGCAGAGAAGACCAAAGACAAAGACCTTGCTTTATTGATCTCTGTGCTTGCCACAAACAGAAAGTAGCATGCTTGTTCTAAGGAAAAAGTCTTGGTTCTTCAAACTCTACCCTGATCACTTCAGGTGGGAGATGATACAGATGTATATCAGAAAAGTAAAAATTGAACACTTCCTGTATTTAAAATAAACAGTGGCTTAAGATTTTCTTAGCTATATCTTCCTCTTTTCTTGAGCCAGAGACATTTCCACTTTTGTTCTCACTTAACCATTGGTTCAAAATAGGTTTTAACACAACAACTTAAAACAAAATCCTCAAGGGTCACCAGCTCACAGATGAAATGAGCTTCCCTGAGGTAGTGGCTGGGCTGTGAGTAGCCTGCAAAAAGCATTCCAGAAGGAGGCCAGAATCTGCAAGGCATTTTTAAAAACACCCCTGGATTTCCCTTAACAGCCAACCTCCATCATCCACAAAGATATTTATTACATGATTTCATCAGTTGTTCCAAATAACAACTTGGCTGCATCATTGTTGTTTTTTTTAAATACCTATCAATCGGTGGGTCAAAACATTCCTCTAGCCTGTACCCACACTTGGCCTCTTAGCCTCCTTGCCGCACTCAGCCACTCTGCCCGAAGCACAGAATGTTCAGTGAGTAGGCCCATAATTATTTCTCTAGGGACCCTGAACACTGGCCTTCTGTCTGGAAGTTCAGTTCCCAAACACTGCCCTGGATCACTGAGCCCACAGTGAAACCCTGTTAGTTAATTTGGTCTACATGAATGCATGATAGACATGGCCCCTTATTTTCTGGTCAAAACAAAGTTCAACACAAAATAAAAGATTTGCAAATGTTTTTCTTATAAATAAAAAGGTGTTACCTAGAAGAACCTCTTGTTGGGAGGCACAGAAGTGGTCAAGAGAAGAACCAACAACAGCAACTTTCTGAGCACTGAAGTGAGTTTTGCATCCAAGTGAGATGAAAGGTTCGAAGCCAGCGCAGAGGGGCTTCATAATTATAAATGAGCTGATCGTTCCTGGGGCCGGCCCTGCACACAGACTATTTGGCCATGTTTGCGTCAATTTACCTGAAGTCATTATTCAAGAAACAGGCTTAAGTTCCTCACTTAGCGTGTTCTTTTTAAAGCACTGGGGTGGCTCACTAAAAGAGCCTTTTGTGAAGTAATGAAACTTTTGCTAGCAGTGTGAAGTGAACCCTACTAATTGCTAAATTCCTTTTTTAGTGTATAGGATTTCCTCAAAGTGAAATACCATCATTTAGTGATTTGATACAAAAGACATACCATGGTAAATTTCCTGTAAAATTTAATAAATCAAGGAGGGGAAGTAAACAGTCATGACTGAGGCTTTTGCTTCTTCTGAAGTGAGGGGAGAAATGGCTCTTATAGTCCATTAACCCTTGGCTTGCCAAGGTCATCTCTTTTCACGGTTGTTGTTCACTTGCTCCGTCATTTCTGATTCTCTGCAGTCCCATGGACTGCAGCACACCAGGCTTCTCTATCCTTCAGTATATCCCAGAGTTTGCTCAAACTCATGTCCATTGAATTGGTGATGCCATCCAACCATCTCATCCTCTGGTGCCCTCTTCTCCTCCTGCCCTCAATCTTTCCAGCATCAGGGTCTTTTCCAATGAGTCAGCTCTTTGCGTCAGGTGGCCAAACTATTACAGCTTCAGCAACAGTCCTTACAATGAATATTCAGGGTTGATTTCCTTTAGAATTGACTGGTTTGATCTTCTTGCTGTCCAAGGGACTCTCAAGAGTCTTCTCTAGCACCATAGTTCGAAAGCATGAATTCTTTGGCTCTCAGCCTTCTTTATGGTCCAGTTCTCACATCCTTACATGACTACTGGAAAAATATCTTGCAATAGTCATGTCCAGAAGAATGGCTAATAGTGCCCAAGGTTATATGCTCAGTTGCAGCCTTATGGATTGTTGCCTGACGGAGGAGCCTGGTGGGCCACAGTCCATGGTATCGCTAAGAGTTGGACAAGACTCAGCAACTTCACTTTCACTTTTCACTTTCATGCATTGGAGAAGGAAATGGCAACCCACTCCAGTGTTCTTGCCTGGAGAATCCCAGGGACGGGGGAACCTGGTGGGCTGCCGTCTATGGGGTCTCACAGAGTTGGACACGACTGAAGTGACGCAGCAGCAGCAGCAGCAGCAGGCTCCTCTTGTCCATGGGATTTTCCAGGCAAGAATACTGGAGTGGGTTGCCATTTCCTCCTCTAGGGGATTCCTGAGCCTGGGATCAAACCCACATTTCCTCCATTGTCAGGTGGATTCTTTACCACTGAGCCACCTGGGAAGCCCTGCAGAAGGTTTGTCTTATACCATTAAATAAACTACCATATTTTAAGTTAATATGATTCTTTTTATCATATTTATCATGTTGGGGAAAAAGCCCTGAAATTGTGTGCAGTACCTTCATAGCCAGTTCAAGCCCTCATATGGAAATGTCCATGGAATTGGGGGTTGTTTCCCAGATCTACATCATCCAATTAGAACCCACTCCAGCTCAGGGTCTGAGCACATTGCAAGGGCAAAGAGATTGTGAAGGTAATTCTGACCTAGGATTAATTAAATCACCCAAATAACTAAACCACTCTAGACATTCAGCCCCTATAGAACTTTAATGAGTTGGAAAGGGAAAAAATAACAACCCTACTTAATCACAGTTTGCCATTTTTCCATCCATTCTACTCTACTTAGTATAAGTAACAGCTAATGGCCTTAATAGTTCCTCTGTCAGCAATGAGATATTCAGAAAGTGTGACTGGCTGTCCCTGAATGCACAACCCCATCTGCAAAGGGACAGGGTTTTTGTATCAGATCAGATCAGATCAGATCAGTCGCTCAGTCGTGTCCAACTCTTTGCGACCCCATGAACTGCAGCACGCCAGGCCTCCCTATCCATCACCAGCTCTCGGAGGTCACTCAGACTCATATTCATCGAGTCAGTGATGCCATCCAGCCATCTCATCCTCTGTCGGCCCCTTCTCCTCCTGCCCTCAATCCCTCCCAGCATCAGAGTCTTCTCCAATGAGTCAACTCTTCGCGTGAGGTGGCCAAAATACTGGAGTTTCAGCTTTAGCATCATTCCTTCCAAAGAAATCCCAGGGCTGATCTCCTTCAGAATGGACCGGTTGGATCTCCTTGCAGTCCAAGGGACTCTCAAGAGTCTTCTCCAACACCACAGTTCAAAAGCATCAATTCTTCGGCGCTCAGCCTTCTTCACAGTCCAGCTCTCACATCCATACATGACCACAGGAAAGACCATAGCCTTGACTAGGTGAACCTTTGTTGGCAAAGTGATGTCTCTGCTTTTGAATATGCTATCTAGGTTGGTCATAACTTTCCTTCCAAGGAGTAAGCGTCTTTTAATTTCATGGCTGCAGTCACCATCTGCAGTGATTTTGGAGCCCAGAAAAATAAAGTCTGACACTGTTTCCATTGTTTCTCCATCTATTTCCCATGTAGTGATGGGACCAGATGCCATGATCTTCGTTTTCTGAATGTTGAGCTTTAAGCCAACCTTTTCACTCTCCACTTTCACTTTCATCAAGAGGCTTTTGAGTTCCTCTTCACTTTCTGCCATAAGGGTGGTACCATCTGCATATCTGAGGTTATTGATATTTCTCCTGGCAATCTTGATTCCAGCTTGTGTTTCCTCCAGTCCAGCATTTCTCATGATGTACTCTGCATATAAGTTAAATGAACATGGTGACAATATACAGCCTTGACGTACTCCTTTTCCTATTTGGAACCAGTCTGTTGTTCCATGACCAGTTCTAACTGTTGCTTCCTGACCTGCATACAGATTTCTCAAGAGGCAGATCAGGTCGTCTGGTATTCCCATGTCTCTCAGAATTTTCCACAGTTTATGTGATCTACACAGTCAAAGGCTTTGGCATAGTCAATAAAGCAGAAATAGATGTTTTTCTGGAACTCTCTTGCTTTTTCCATGATCCAGCGGATGTTGGCAATTTGATCTCCGGTTCCTCTGCCTTTTCTAAATCCAGCTTGAACATCTGGAAGTTCACGGTTCACATATTGCTGAAGCCTGGCTTGGAGAATTTTGAGCATTACCTTACTAGCGTGTGAGATGAGTGCAATTGTGCGGTAGTTTGAGCACTCTTTGGCATTGCCTTTCTTTCGGATTGGGATGAAAACTGACCTTTTCCAATCTTGTGGCCACTGCTGAGTTTTCCAAATTTGCTGGCATATTGAGTGCAGCACTTTCACAGCATCATCTTTCAGGATTTGGAATAGCTCCACTGGAATTCCTGGGCCATCATATAAGTAACCTTTCATGCTAATGATGCCTCAAAAGTGGGTTCCTCAATGCTGGAAAAAAAAAATGAAACAACACTTCCTGGAAAAGTCTTCCTTCCTTTATCCAGTACTGAGTACTCTCCCCCTCCTCTGAAAAAGAAAACTTTTCCATTATGACAGCTTTCCAAATTTGTTGATGAAATTCTATTTTTGCTTAAGAAAAAAGAAATACGTGAATATTTCTGATTGTCTCCAGTATAGAATTTCCCTTTAAACCCCAGGACAATATATGTATTGGCTTCTATGGCTTTCCCAAGAGAGAATATACCCAGTTTTGATAAAGAGATCAGTTTTCCCTTAAAAGAACTGGGAGGACCAAAAACAATTCTTTTGTCTGGAGCCAACACCCTTCACCCAAGCACATTATTATTGTAGCAGTCTACTTCATTAAAAAAACAACATTTGATCAAAATCAAGTTAGGGGTCTGATAAGCTGGATACATCACTACTTGTTTCTATTCTTCACATGTCCAAATTTGACCCAAAGTTCTAGGAGATTAAGATACCTGAATGAAAACACACATCCTTGTTGGTTTTGCAAACTTTCCAGCTCCATAGATCTGAATCATTCTCAATTAAAGGGGTCCTTAAAAGTTTACCTAAGTCCTACGGAGAAATTGACGCCAAAAGAGATCAAGCAACTTGCCAAAAGTCACAAACAAATAGTGCTAGGAACCAGTCCCTCCTGCTTCCTAGTCCAGGACTCCTCCCATTCTACCATATGACCGTTATGTAACTCAGCATTCAATTAATGAACCATGGCATCCACCTTTTATTTTCAAAAATATTCTCATGTTCAATAAACTTATATAAAGCATATTTAATACCTAATTAGCACTCAGGAAACTATCATCTTACAAAAAAAATTAGTATTTAGTAAATCAAACCATCTAGTTCTCTGACACATTATATCCCTCCAATCAAAGCTCTAAATCTAGAAGAAATTCAAGCACAAACCCGGAAAAATGAATTAGCGGGGTGCGCCCCATTAGACATGGCAGGCATCAAAGCAACTGTTCCAAGGGGTGGGTGAGAGACCAGCCAATCAAGAGCACCCACTGAGGAGGTAAAAGCAGTGCAAGAATGGGGCAGAGGTGAGATAGGTACTCAGGGCCAGAGACCCCACTCCTGACTGCCCAGCCTGGGGACGGCTCGCAACCATCAAAACAGCTCTGCCAAAACTATCAACAAACATGATAATGCCTGAGAACGTTGTTTTTTTTTTTAATGTCTTCAAATTACTAGAAATTTCTGAACAATGTCCCCTCTCCGGCCCCGACCATCAAGTATTATATAATCCATCCTTGTATAACCACTCTGACATTTCAATAGACCTTTTCTGTTTCACCAAAACTTATTTTCCCCATTTTCCAAGATGAATTATGAAAGCATCTTAAAGCACATGACTCAAACATTGAAAGCCATGTTGTAGCTAAAGATACTACCCAAGCCAAGTCCTCCCATCTCTTCCTCAGCTGGACACAAGCTCATGCACCCATGGGCACACACACACACACACACACACACACACCATTCCCCCAAATATGTGAAACCTTCAGTTCAGTTCAGTTCAGTCGCTCAGTCATGTCCAACTCTTTGCGACCCCATGAATCGCAGCATACCAGGCCTCCCTGTCCATCACCAACTCACGGAGTTCACCCAGACTCACGTCCATCAAGTCAGTGATGCCATCCAGCCACCTCATCCTCTGTCGTCCCCTTCTCCTCTTGCCCCCAATCCCTCCCAGCATCAGAGTCTTCTCCAATGAGTCAACTCTTCGCATGAGGTGGCCAAAGTACTGGAATTTCAGCTTTAGCATGATTCCTTCCAAAGAAATCCCAGGGCTGATCTCCTTTAGAATGGACTGGTTGGATCTCCTTGCAGTCCAAGGGACTCTCAAGAGTCTTCTCCAACACCGCACTTCAAAAGCATCAATTCTTTGGCAATCAGCCTTCTTCACAGTCCAACTCTCACATGCATACACGACCACAGGAAAAACCATAGCCTTGACTAGATGGACCTTTGTTGGCAAAGTAATGTCTCTGCTTTTGAATATGCTATCTAGGTTACACACAACAAAAAGCCAAATTGGAAAAACACTGAAGAGAGCAGTTCCTGTCTGTCAGCATAGAATCCCTCATCTAGGTTAAACTATATGAGTGAGGAGGTATGGTGATGGGTGAAGTCACTCACATGTCTAACCTAGCTGAGTGACTCTATCTGATAGACAGGAACCACCTTCGTCAGTGTTTTCCTTTCAATCACTCTATTTGAGACACAACTTTCCCCTCCCTTCGCTCTCTTCCTTTTCTTTCTCTTCCTTTTTCTTCTTCTTTTCCCCTTTCTTCTTCTGTTCTTCTCTGGCACCAGGGAAAGCAGTTGCTTTAGTAAACAAAATATAGATTAGTGCCCTCCATGCTCAGTGACAGCCCTTTCCTCTGTTGCCTGAATCCAGTCTAGAAAACAGCTACCACTCAACTAGTACAAACTATTATTAATGAAAAGCAAACTGGAACCTACAGATGCTCAAAAAATACATATTAGGTACAGTCTGGGGTTGCTTTTCTTATCATCACTTCATGATATGGGAGACATTGTCTATTTCTTTGAGGATAATAGTACTCACACAGTCAGGTGCCCCTCCTCTGACTCCACACCCTGTGCATAATGCTTCTGATAATTACAGTGAATCAAAAGCCTGATGTTTTCTGTGTGTTTAGATCTGTGCCAATCAAATGTCATATGTCATCTCATACATATGTCATCTCATTAAAACTTTACAATAACCTTGTGAGGTGGTCAAAACTGTCTCCATTTTACAGATGGAAAAACTGAGGCACTGAAGTAAATTAACTTCCCCAGAACCACTCATCTAGTAAGTGGCACCTCTGGGAACACAGCCAAGGTTAAATGAATCCAGAACTGGAGTTCTTGAATTTTACTCTATACTGCACCTCACGCGAATTCACAACTTTTTACTTCTTTATTCATCTCCCCTATCTCCCTCTCACTGCTCTGTGAGCTTCCTGAGACTAAAGACTATGGTACAATGTCAGGAGCCCAATAAAGAATGTTCTTATCTGTCAGTGTCCCCAGGGGATTGGTTCCAGGACCCCCAATTATACCAAAATCTACAGATGCTCAAGTTCCTTGTATAACGTGGCATGATAAACTCAGTCCTGCATATCTTCAGGTTCTGCACCCATGGATGTGGAGGGTCAACTATAATTCTGTTTTCCCACCTGAGCTCTAAACCAAATGAGGGGTAAGACAAAAGAATAAGGCAGATGTAGGTTAAAAAAATATGTATATTAGCTTCGTTACTGAGAAAGTCTAAGCTGGAGGAAGTGGCTCAGTGTATAGGAACCATGGTCATCTTGATGCCAAACCCCAGACTTAGTCACAGTTGTGGCCAATGCCAGGAAAACCACAAGTGCCCACTCTTGCAGCAACATGGATGGACCTAGGGATTATCATACTAAGTAAGTCAGACAGAGAAAGACAAATATTATATGATATCATGTGATATTGCTTATATGTGGAATCTAAAACAAATGATATAAATGAACTTACAAAACAGATGCACAGACCTACAAAACAAACTTATGGTTATCAAACGGGAAAGGGAAGGAGGGATAAATTAGGAGTTTGGGATTAACAGATAAACACAACTATATGTAAAATAAACAAGGGTTTACTGTATAGCACAAGGAATTATATTCAGTATCATGTAACAACCTATAATGGAAAAGAATCTGGAAAAGAATCTGAAGTGTGTGTGTACACACACACACACACACACACACACATATGAAAGTGTGAAAGTGTTAGTCTCTCAGTCGTATCTGACTCTTTCCGATTCCATGGACTGTAGCCTGCCAGGCTCCTTTGTCCATGAGATTTCCCTGGGAAGAATACTGGACTGAGTTACCATTTCCTTCTTCAGGGGATCTTCCCGACCCAAGAATTGAACTCTTGTTTCTTAGATTTCCTGTATTGATAGTCGGGCTCTTTACCACTAGCACCATCTTGGAAGCTTATATATATCTATCTATATATATAGATATAGATATATAAAAGAATCACTTTCCTGTACACCTGAAACTAACACAACAGTAAATCATCTATAATTCAATAAAAATAACAAAGTAAAATGGAAGTACAGACTGGAATGAGAAGAGAGATAGAGGAAGGGGCGGTCCACACGCAGCTGCCCAGCCTGGGTCTCAGTATTACAAGCAGAGGGCATCTGGAGAGTGACTAATGCAAGCCTTTTCAGGGGAAATCAGAAACTCAGGCCAAGGAGGTTCCAACTGCCTCCCCTAACCTCAGTAACCAGAACTCGATATTCTTGGATTGGTTAGGCAGGGGAGTTGTAGTAAGAATATAGGATAGTTTTATCATAATCTGTGCAATGTAACACACAATTAATCAGCACTCTGTAAGTTGGAGAGCCCAAATCTAGAGCTGATTTGGGGAGAGGACTCAGGTTTCTTAATTCCGGTATCAAGTGCATGGTTTGCTGGTACAGAGGCCACCCCTCTGTTAAGCTCAGGGTTTTACTGAGGGCTGAAAGGGCTGGATGGGGACATCCTGGCAAGTCTCCTGGGTCCTGGGGATGACACACGCACACAAGTTCCAGCTCTGGGGGCATCAGTGAAAAGAGGAGCCCTGATGAGAACCAGGATGTACTGCTGACCAGGAGGCAAGGACCCCTGTGACACTTGATTCAAGGTGGCAGCAGCATTAGCCTCAGCTCTCAGAGAGGGAGGGGAGCAATGGGCAGAACCGAGTGGAGAGCTCCACTGGCTGCCTGGGATGCTTCACCTTCCCATTAGGAGACATAAGATTGTGCCCAAGGCCTCCCAAACAGCACATTTATAGACTCAGAATCTGCTTGCTATCACCCCCATCCATCCTTTTTCTCTAATCATCTCATTGAATTCATACTTGTCAATATTTTAACTCTGGAGATGGGAGAAAAACACAACCTGTAAGTCAGCCAGCCAAAACAAAATTGCATAGCCCGGCACAGAATTTGAGGCTTCTTGGACAGTCTGTACTCAAAGAAAATAGTCTTTTGCTTAAATTGTCTAAATTGGCTCTTCTAGCTCTAAATATATTAAATTTTGACTTTCCAAATTTCTCTGGTTCTATTGGCCCATGGGAGCTGTTTTCTGCTGCCAAATAAGAAGTAGGAAATGGACACAATCTCAGCAATGAAAAAAAGTTGGCACCCTGTCACCAGGAACGCAAGGGTCACGGCTTAACCCAGCACCTATCACTGGATTTTGTTCAGAGATCTGGATGAAAGGACCAGGCCAAACTCTATCAACCAGCTATTTACTTTCACGGACATTACTTTAGCAATTTTATCCTACCCAAATAGATTTTATCCTTACCATGTAATTAGGATCAAACTAAATTCCAATGCAAACCCCCTGCCTTGTCCACTAATTCAGTCTAAACCTGTGCTCCCTGGCATGGTGGTGGAAACGTTCTTTAAATGGCTTTATCCCTGTCTGTTCTGGTCTGCTCTGCACAGATAAAATCAGTGGCTGAAAGTCAGAGCTTCCACTGGTGGCCCCAGTTCTATCACAAATACCCCACTGAGGATCAGTAAAGATCAGATCAAGGATGACTCAGTAAACTCCATTGTCTATGGGAGAGACATCAGAATAGGTCCAAATGACAGTGACATTTGTTTAGAAGAAGCATGGGTCTATAAAATGTTATCTCTAAGCTCTAAGCTAAGCTGTTCAAACAAGAAGATAAGATCTTGAAATAATGGTTAGATTGATGTAATCTACTGTGAAAGGTTCGAACCCCATCTGTGATATCATTCAAGGCCAAGTTAAATCAGGCGTGATGGGAATGATGCTATCACTGCCTGGTCCCATCTAGACAAACACAACCAGCTAAAAAAGCATTAGGGCCCAAGGCAGTTCTTGACCAGATATAATTCCTAAAATCATGGGGGGAGCAGCAATGCTGTTTCTCTACTCACCTTACAGGAATTTAATATGTGCCAGAAGATTGTGTATGCAGCCCATGGAGTTAAATTTCACATGCCTATTAAATTTGGGTGAGTAAGGTAATTGATAGCATTCTGATTTTCATCTTAAAAAGAGATTAAATTATTTCCCCTGGAAAAACTACAGAATCCAAGTATTATGATTTTGAAGATACAAAGAAAGAATGGTACAAGGGCAAGTCCTAGTTAAAAGAAGAAAAACAACATGAACGATAGAAAACAATTTAACATTTTCACCTCTTCAAACTCTCCAACTTATCTTCCTCCTTCCCACTAACGTGCTTTTTAGAGTCACACAGTTAACAGTTCACTCAGTTGACAAAATTGTTAGTCTTATATTCATTACCTGCATTAATTGCTGATGCTGATGAACTTTGATATGTGACCCTTTCAATTAACCCTTTCAGTTAACAATGGAGTAGCAATCAAAAATCCCAACTTAAAAACGTAAGAGTTGTCTATTTTCATCAAGAATATTAGAATAAAATTGCCTATCATTTAAAATGAAAGTCTATTTTTATATAAAAATTTATAAATTTATTTTAAAAACCCAGCATCTGCAGGACTTGATTGTATATTTTTGAGATTAGTTGTTTGTCAGTTGCTTCATTTGCTATTATTTTCTCCCATTCTGAAGGCTGTCTTTTCACCTTGCTTATAGTTTCTTTTGTTGTGCAGAAGCTTTTAATTTTAATTAGATCCCATTTGTTTATTTTTGCTTTTATTTCCAATATTCTGGGAGGTGAGTTATAGAGGATCCTGCTGTGATGTATGTCGGAGAGTGTTTTGCCCATGGGAGAATATAGGCAAAACACTCTCCACTGGAGCCTATTATACAGAGTGAATTAAGCCAGAAAGAAAAACACCAATACAGTATCCTAACGCATATATATGGAATTTAGAAAGATGTTAACGACAATCTTGTATATGAGACAGCAAAAGAGACACAGATGTATAGAACAGTCTTTTGGACTCTATGGGAGAGGGAGAGGGTGGGATGATTTGGGAGAATGGCATTAAAACATGTATAATATCATATAAGAAACAAATTGTCAGTCCAGTTTCGATGCATGATACAGGAAGCTTGGGGCTGGTGCACTGGGATGACCAGAGGGATGGTATGGGGAGGGAGGTGGGAGGGGGGTTCAGGATGGGGAACACATGTACACTCGTGGCGGATGCATGTTGATGTATGGCAAAACCAATACAATATTGTATAGTAAAAAAAAAAATAATCAAAATTTAAAAAATAAAAAATAAAAACCCAGCATCTCAGAGTGATCAGATCAGATCAGTCGCTCAGTCGTGTCCGACTCTTTGCGACCCCATGAACTGCAGCACGCCAGGCCTCCCCTATCCATCACCAGCTCTCGGAGGTCACTCAGACTCACATCCATTGAGTTAGTGATGCCATCCAGCCATCTCATCCTCTGTCGTCCCCTTCTCCTCCTGCCCCCAATCCCTCCCAGCATCAGAGTCTTCTCCAATGAGTCAACTCTTCGCGTGAGGTGGCCAAAATACTGGAGTTTCAGCTTTAGCATCATTCCTTCCAAAGAAATCCCAGGGCTGATCTCCTTCAGAATGGACCGGTTGGATCTCCTTGCAGTCCAAGGGACTCTCAAGAGTCTTCTCCAACACCACACTTCAAAAGCATCAATTCTTCGGCACTCAGCCTTCTTCACAGTCCAGCTCTCACATCCATACATGACCACAGGAAAGACCATAGCCTTGACTAGGTGAACCTTTGTTGGCAAAGTGATGTCTCTGCTTTTCAATATACTATCTAGGTTGGTCATAACTTTCCTTCCAAGGAGTAAGCGTCTTTTAATTTCATGGCTGCAGTCACCATCTGCAGTGATTTTGGAGCCCAGAAAAATAAAGTCTGACACTGTTTCCATTGTTTCTCCATCTATTTCCCATGTAGTGATGGGACCAGATGCCATGATCTTCGTTTTCTGAATGTTGAGCTTTAAGCCAACCTTTTCACTCTCCACTTTCACTTTCATCAAGAGACTTTTGAGTTCCTCTTCACTTTCTGCCATAAGGGTGGTACCATCTGCATATCTGAGGTTATTGATATTTCTCCTGGCAATCTTGATTCCAGCTTGTGTTTCCTCCAGTCCAGCATTTCTCATGATGTACTCTGCATATAAGTTAAATAAACACGGTGACAATATACAGCCTTGACGTACTCCTTTTCCTATTTGGAACCAGTCTGTTGTTCCATGACCAGTTCTAACTGTTGCTTCCTGACCTGCATACAGATTTCTTAAGAGGCAGATCAGGTCGTCTGGTATTCCCATCTCTCTCAGAATTTTCCACAGTTTATGTGATCTACACAGTCAAAGGCTTTGGCATAGTCAATAAAGCAGAAATAGATGTTTTTCTGGAACTCTCTTGCTTTTTCCATGATCCAGCGGATGTTGGCAATTTGATCTCCGGTTCCTCTGCCTTTTCTAAATCCAGCTTGAACATCAGGAAGTTCACGGTTCACATATTGCTGAAGCCTGGCTTGGAGAATTTTGAGCATTACTTTACTAGTGTGTGAAATGAGTGCAATTGTGCAGTAGTTTGAGCACTCTTTGGCATTGCCTTCAGAGTGATACAAAATTATTTCTAATGTTACCATCAATATTGCTGTTGCTGTTGTTCAACACTCAGTCATGTCTGACTCTTTGTGACCCCATGAACTGCAACACCCCAGCCTTCCCTGTCCTTCACCATCTCCTGGAGCTTGCTCAAACTCAAGTCCATTGAGTCAGTGATACTATCCAACTATCTTGTCCTCTATCATCCACTTCTCCTTCCGCCTTCAATCTTTCCCAGCATCAGAGTCTTTTTTAATGAGTTGGCTCTTTGCACCAGGTTGCCAAAAAACTGGAGCTTCAGCTTCATCATCAGTCCTTCCAGTGAATATTCAGGACTGATTTCCTATAGGATTGACTGGTTGGATCTCCTTGTAGTCCAAGGGACTCAGAAGAGTTTTCTCCAACACCACAGTTCAAAAGCATCAATTCTTTGGCACTCAGCCTTCTTTCTGCTCCAACTCTCACACCCATATAGGATTACTAGAAAAACCATAGCATAGCTTTGACTACATGGACCTTTGTCAGCAAAGTAACATCTCTGCTTTTTAATATACTGACTAGGTTTGTCATAGCATTTCTCCTAAGGAGCAAGCATCTTTTAATTTCATGGCTGCAGTCACCATCTGCAGTGATTGTGGAGCCCAAGAAAATAAAGTCTGTCACTGTTTCCATTGTTTCCCCATCTATTTGCCATGAAGTGATGGGACCGGATGCTATGATTTTAGTTTTCTGAATATTGAGCTTTAAGCCAACTTTTTCACTCTCCTCTTTCACTTTCATCAAAAGGCTCTTTAGTTCTTCTTCACTTTCTGCCATAGGGTGGTTTTATCTCCATATCTGAGGTTATCAATATTTCTCCTGGAAGTCTTGATTCCAGCTTGTGCTTCATCCAGCCCAGCATTTCTCATGATGTACTCTACAAGAGAAGACTCTATACATGGACATCACCAGATGGTCAATACCGAAATCAGATTGATTATATTCTTTGCAGCCAAAGATGGAGAAGCTCTATATAGTCAGCAAAAACAAGACCGGGAGCTGACTGTGGCTCGGACCATGAACTCCTTATTGCCAAATTCAGGCTGAAATTGACCAAAGTAGGGAAAACCACTAGACCATTCAGGTATGACCTAAATCAAATCCCTTATGATAATACAGTAGAAGTGATAAATAGATTTAAGGGCCTAGATCTGATAGATAGAGTGCCTGATGAACTATGGAATGAGGTTCATGACACTGTACAGGAGACAGGGATCAAGACCATCCCCATGGAAAAGAAATGCAAAAAAGCAAAATGGCTGTCTGGGGACGCCTTGCAAATAGCTGTGAAAAGAAGAGACGCGAAAAGCAAAGGAGAAAAGGAAAGATATAAACATCTGAATGCAGAGTTCCAAAGAATAGCAAGAAGAGATAAGAAAGCCTTCTTCAGTGATCAATGCAAAGAAATAGAGGAAAACAACAGAATGGGAAAGACTAAGGATCTATTCAAGAAAATCAGAGATACCAAAGGAACATTTCATGCAAGGATGGGCTCGATAAAGGACAGAAATGGTGTGGACCTAACGGAAGCAGAAGATATTAAGAAGAGGTGGCAAGAATACACAGAAGAACTGTACAAAAAAGAGCTTCACGACCCAGATAATCATGATGGTGTGATCACTGATCTAGAGCCAGACATCTTGGAATGTGAAGTCAAGTGGGCCTTAGAAAACATCACTAGGAACAAAGCTAGTGGAGGTGATGGAATTCCAGTGGAGCTATTCCAGATCCTGAAAGATGATGCTGTGAAAGTGCTGCACTCAATATGCCAGCAAATTTGGAAAACTCAGCAGTGGCCATAGGATTGGAAAAGGTCAGTTTTCATCCCAATCCCAAAGAAAGGCAATGCCAAAGAGTGCTCAAACTACCGCACAATTGCACTCATCTCACACGCTAGTAAGGTAATACTCAAAATTCTCCAAGCCAGGCTTCAGCAATACGTGAACCGTGAACTTCCAGATGTTCAAGCTGGATTTAGAAAAGGCAGAGGAACCGGAGATCAAATTGCCAACATCCGCTGGATCATGGAAAAAGCAAGAGAGTTCCAGTAAAACATCTATTTCTGCTTTATTGACTATGCCAAAGCCTTTGACTGTGTAGATCACATAAACTGTGGAATATTCTGAGAGAGATGGGAATACCAGACCACCTGATCTGCCTCTTGAGAAATCTGTATGCAGGTCAGGAAGCAACAGTTAGAACTGGTCATGGAACAACAGACTGGTTCCAAATAGGAAAAGGAGTACGTCAAGGCTGTATATTGTCACCGTGTTTATTTAACTTATATGCAGAGTACATCATGAGAAATGCTGGACTGGAGGAAACACAAGCTGGAATCAAGATTGCCAGGAGAAATATCAATAACCTCAGATATGCAGATGGTACCACCCTTATGGCAGAAAGTGAAGAGGAACTCAAAAGCCTCTTGATGAAAGTGAAAGTGGAGAGTGAAAAGGTTGGCTTAAAGCTCAACATTCAGAAAACGAAGATCATGGCATCTGGTCCCATCACTACATGGGAAATAGATGGAGAAACAGTGGAAACAGTGTCAGACTTTATTTTTCTGGGCTCCAAAATCACTGCAGATGGTGACTGCAGCCATGAAATTAAAGGGCGCTTACTCCTTGGAAGGAAAGTTATGACCAACCTAGATAGCATATTCAAAAGCAGAGACATCACTTTGCCAACAAATGTTCGCCTAGTCAAGGCTATGCTCTTTCCTGTGGTCATGTATGGATGTGAGAGCTGGACTGTGAAGAAGGCTGAGTGCCGAAGAATTGATGCTTTTGAAGTGTGGTGTTGGAGAAGACTCTTGAGAGTCCCTTGGACTGCAAGGAGATCCAACCGGTCCATTCTGAAGGAGATCAGCCCTGGGATTTCTTTGGAAGGAATGATGCTAAAGCTGAAACTCCAGTATTTTGGCCACCTCATGCGAAGAGTTGACTCATTGGAGAAGACTCTGATGCTGGGAGGGATTGAGGGCAGGAGGAGAAGGGGACGACAGATGATGAGATGGCTGGATGGCATCACTGACTCGATAAATGTGAGTCTGAGTGACCTCCGAGAGCTGGTGATGGATAGGGAGGCCTGGCGTGCTGCAGTTCATGGGGTCGCAAAGAGTCGGACACGACTGAGCGACTGATCTGATCTGACTCTGCATATAAGTGAAATAAGCAGGGTGACAATATACAGCCTTGATGTACTCCTTTCCTGATTTGGAACCAGTCTGTTTTTCCATGTCCAGTTCTAACTGTTGCTTCTTGACCTGCATAGAGATTTCTCAGGAGGCAGGTCAGGTGGTCTGCTATTCCCATCTCTTGAACAATTTGCCACAGTTTGTTGTGATCCACACAGTCAAAGGCTTTGGCATAGTTAATAAATCAGAAATAGATGTTTTTCTGGTACTTTCTGACTTTTTCAATGATCCAGCGGATGTTGGCAATTGATTTCTGGCTCATCTGCCTTTTCTAAAACCAGCTTGAACATCTGGAAGTTCATGATTCACGTACTGTTGAAGCCTGGCTTGGAGAATTTTGAGCATTACTTTACTAGCGTGTGAGATGAGTGCAATGCTGCAGTAGTTTGAGCATTCTTTGGCATTGCCCTTTTTTGGTACTGGAAAGAAAACTGACCTTTTCCAGTCCTGTGACCACTGCTGAATTTTCCAAATTTGCTGGCATATAGAGTGCAGCACTTTCAAAGCATCATCTTTTAGAATTTGAAAAAGCTCAACTGGAATTCCATCACCTCCACTAGCTTTAGGTGAGTGATCACACCATTGTGATTATCTGGGTCATGAAGATCTTTTTTGTATTGTTCTTCTGTTTATTCCTGCCACCTCTTCTTAATATCTTCTACTTCTATTAGGTCCATAGCATTTCTGTCCTTTATTATTCCCATCTTTGAATGAAATATTCCTTTGGTATCTCTCATTTTCTTGAGGAGATCTCTAGTCTTTCCCATTCTATTGCTTTCCTCTATTTTGAGAACCCCATGAACAGTATGAAAAGGCAAAAAGATAGGTCACTGAAAGATGAACTCCTCAGGTCAGTAGGTGCCCAGTATGCTACTGGAGATCAGTGGAAGGAATGAAGAGATGGAGCCAAAGCAAAAACAACACCCAGTTGTGGATAGACTGGTGATGGAAGTAAAATCTGATGTTGTAAAGAGCAATATTGCATAGGAACCTGGAATGTTAGGTCCATGAATCAAGGCAAATTAAAAGTGGTCAAACAGGAGATGGCAAGAGTGAACGTCGACATTTTAGGAATCAGTGAACTAAAACAGACTGGAATGGGTGAAACTAACACAGACGACCATTGTATCTACTACTGTGGGGAAGAATCCCTTAGAAGAAATGGAGTAGCCATCATAGTCAACAAAAGAGTCCAAAATTCAGTACTTGGATGCAATCTCAAAAGCAACAGAATGATCTCTGTTCATTTCCAAGGGAAACCATTCATTATTATAGTAATCCAAGTCTGTGCCCTGAACAGTAATGCTAAAGAAGCTGAATATGAACAGTACTATGTAGACCTACAAGACCTTCTAAAACTAACACCCAAAAAAGATGTCCTTTTCTTTATAGGGGACTGGAATGCAAAAGTAGGAACTCAAGAAACACCTGGAGTAACAGGCAAATTTGGCCTTAGAGTACAGTTAGAAGAAGGGCAAAGGTTAACAGAGTTTTGCCAAGAGAACACACTGGTCACAACAAACATCCTCTTCCAATAACACAAGAGAACACTCGACATATGAACATCACCAGATGGTCAATAATGAAATTAGATCAATTATATTCTTTGCAGCTCAAAATGGAGAAGTGCTATACAGTCAGCAAAAACAAGACTGGGAGCTGACTGTGGCTCAGATCGTGAACTTCTTATTGCCAAATTCAGATCTAAATTGAAGAAAGTAGGGAAAACCACTAGCCCATTGAGATATGGCCTAAATCAAATCCCTTAAGATTATGCAGTGGAAGGGACAAATAGATTCAAGGGATTAGATCTGATAGACAGAGTGCCTGAAGAACTATAGACAGAGGTCTTGACATAGTGCACGAATCAGTGATCAAGACCTTCCCCAAGAAAAAAAAAATGCAAAAAGGCAAAATGCTTGCCTTAGGAGGCCTTACAAATAGCTGTGGAAAGAAGAGAAGTGAGAGGCAAAGGAGAAAGGAAAGGTATACCCATTTGAATGCAAAGTTTCAAAGAATAGCATGGAGAGATAAGAAGGCCTTGATAACTATAGCTTTGTAGTATAGTTTGAAGTCAAAGTGTGAGATTTCTCTGGCTTTTTCTTTTTTCCTAAAGACTGCTTTGGCTATTCAAGGTCCATACAAATTTTAGGATTATTTATTCCAGCTCTGTGACAAAGTGTCATAGATACTGTGATAGAAATCATATTAAATCTGTAAATTGCTTTGGGTAGTAGGGACACTTTAATAATATTAATTCTTCTAATTCATTAACACAGGATATTTTTTCATTTCTGCATATCAGTTTCAATTTCCTTCATCAATGTCTTATTATAGATCTGTCACCTCCTTGGTTAAATTTCTTCTGGCGCACTTTTTTTCTTTTTAATTGGAATAGTTGGAATGGGAATAGTTTGGAATTTGGAATCGTTTTCTTGTTTGTTCTTTCTGATAGTTTACTGTTAGTGTATATAAAAGCAACATATTTCTGTATATTAATCTTGTTTCATGCAACATTACTGAATTCTTTTATTGGTTTTAATAGTTCATGGGTAGAGACTTCAGTGTTTTCTGCATTTAGTGTCATGCCATCTACAAATACTGATGGTTAATTTATGACAAAGAAGGCAAGAATACACAATGGGGAAAAGAAAGTCTCTTCAATAAGTGGTGTTGAGAAAATTGGACAGGTACTTCTAAGAGAAAGCAACTAGAACATTTTCTGACATGACATACAAAAGCAAAATGGATTAAAGACTTAAATGTAAGATGAAAAAATATAAAGCTCCTAGGAGAAAACAGAGATGGTACATTCTTTGATATTGGTCTTTGCAATATTTTTTTGGGATCTGTCTCCTCAGACAAGGAAAACAAAAGTAAAAAGAAACAAATGGGATCTAATCATCATAAAAAGCTTTTGCACAGTGAAGGAAACTGTCAACAAAATGAAAAGACAACCTAGTGAACGGGAGAAGATATTTGCATATGATGTGTCTAGCAAGTGATTAATATCCAAAATAAATAAAGCTTACATACAACTCAATGTAAAAAAACAAACAACCCGATTTAAAAATGGGCCAAAGACTTGGATAGGTATCCCTCCAAAGGAGACATACAGATGATGAATATGTATATAAAAAGATGCTGAACATCACTAATGATCAGGGAAACGCAAATCAAAACCACAATGAGTGATCATCTCACACCTCAAAATGACTATCAAAAAGACAACAAAAAACAAATGTTTAATGAGTCTGTGGAGAAAAGGGAATCCTAGCATGCTGTTGGAGGGAATGTAAATTGGTACAGCCCTATAGAACACGCATCCCAATGTTCATAGCAGCATTATTTACAATAGCCAAGATATGGAGGCAACTAAGTGTCCATAAACAGATGATAAAGAAGATGTGGTTTATATATACAATGAAATCTTATTCAGTTCAGTTTAGTCGCTCAGTCATGTCCGACTCTTTGTGACCCCATGAATCACAGCACACCAGGCCTCCCTGTCCATCACCAACTCCTGGAGGTCACTCAAACTCATGTCCATGGAGTCAGTGATGCCATCCAGCCATCTCATCCTCTGTTGTCCCCTTTTCCTCCTACCCCCAATCCCTCCCAGCATCAGAGTCTTTTCCAATGAGTCAACTCTTCACATGAGGTGGCCAAAGTACTGGAGTTTCATTCTTTCCAAAGAACACCCAGGGCTGATCTCCTTCAGGATGGACTGGTTGGATCTCCTTGCAGTCCAAGGGACTCTCAAGAGTCTTCTCCAACACCACAGTTCAAAAGCATCAATTCTTCGGTGCTCAGCTTTCTTCCCAGTCCAACTCTCAAATCCATACATGACTACTGGAAAAAGCATAGCCTTGACTAGATGGACCATTTTTGGCAAAGTAATGTTGCTGCTTTTCAATATGCTATCTAGGTTGGTCATAACTTTTCTTCCAAGGAGTAAGCGTCTTTTAATTTCATGACTGCAGTCACCATATGCAGTGATTTTGGAGCCCAAAAAAATAAAGTCTGACACTGTTTCCACTGTTTCCCCATCTATTTGCCAAGAAGTAATGGGACAAGATGCCATGATCTTAGTTTTCTGAATGTTGAGTTTTAAGCCTACTTTTTCACTCTCCACTTTCACTTTCATCAACAGGCTTTTTAGTTCCTCTTCACTTTCTCCCATAAGGGTGATGTCATCTGCATATCTGAAATTATTGATATTTCTCCCGGCAATCTTGATTCCAGCTTGTGCTTCTTCCAGTCCAGCGTTTCTCATGATGTACTCTGCATAGAAGTTAAACAAACAGGGTGACAATATACAGCCTTGACATACTCCTTTTCCAATTTGGAACCAGTCTGTTGTTCCATGTCCAATTCTAACTGTTCCTTCCTAACCTGCATATAGGTTTCTCAAGAGGCAGGTCAGGTGGTCTGGTATTCTCATCTCTTTCAGAATATACAACAGTTTATTGTGATCCACACAGTCAAAGGCTTTGGCATAGTCAATAAAGCAGAAATAGATGTTTTCCTGGAACTCTCTTGCTTTTTCCATGATCCAGCAGATGTTGGCCATTTGATCTCTGGTTCCTCTGCCTTTTCTAAAACCAGCTTGAACATCTGAAAGTTCACGGTTCACTTATCACTGAAGCCTGGCTTGGAGAATTTTAAGTATTACTTTACTAGCATATGAGATGAATGCAATTGTGCAGTAGTGTGAGAAGTCTTTGTCATTGCCTTTCTTTAGGATTGGAATGATAGGATACTGAAAGAGGAATTGCCCAGGTCAGTAGGTGCCCAATATGCTACTGAAGATCAGTGGAGAAATAACTCTCCACTGAGAATGAAGGGATGGAGACAAAGCAAAAACAATACCTAGTTGTGCATGTGACTGGTGATAGAAGCAAGGTCCGATGCTGTCAAGAGCAATATTGCATAGGAACCTGGAATGTTAGGTCCATGAATCAAGGCAAATACGAAGTGGTCAAACAGGAGATGGCAAGACTTCACGTTCTAGGAATCAGTGAACTAAAATGGACTGGAATGGGTGAATTAAACTCAGATGACCATTGTATCTATTACTGTGGGCAGGAATCCCTCAGAAGAAATGGAGTAGCCATCATGGTCAACAAGAGAGTCTGAAATGCAGTACTTGGATGCAATCTCAAAAATGACAGAATGATCTCTGTTCGTTTCCAAGGCAAACCATTCAATATCACAGTAATCCAAGTCTATGCCCCAACCAGTAACGCTGAAGAAGCTCAAGTTGAATGGTTCTATGAAGACCTACAAGATCTTTTGGAACTAACACCCAAAAAAGATGTCCTTTTCATTATCAGATCAGATCAGATCAGTCGCTCAGTCGTGTCCGACTCTTTGCGACCCCATGAACTGCAGCACGCCAGGCCTCCCTATCCATCACCAGCTCTCGGAGGTCACTCAGACTCACATTCATCGAGTCAGTGATGCCATCCAGCCATCTCATCCTCTGTCGGCCCCTTCTCCTCCTGCCCTCAATCCCTCCCAGCATCAGAGTCTTCTCCAATGAGTCAACTCTTCGCGTGAGGTGGCCAAAATACTGGAGTTTCAGCTTTAGCATCATTCCTTCCAAAGAAATCCCAGGGCTGATCTCCTTCAGAATGGACCGGTTGGATCTCCTTGCAGTCCAAGGGACTCTCAAGAGTCTTCTCCAACACCACACTTCAAAAGCATCAATTCTTCGGCACTCAGCCTTCTTCACAGTCCAGCTCTCACATCCATACATGACCACAGGAAAGACCATAGCCTTGACTAGGCGAACCTTTGTTGGCAAAGTGATGTCTCTGCTTTTGAATATGCTATCTAGGTTGGTCATAACTTTCCTTCCAAGGAGTAAGCGTCCTTTAATTTCATGGCTGCAGTCACCATCTGCAGTGATTTTGGAGCCCAGAAAAATAAAGTCTGACACTGTTTCCACTGTTTCTCCATCTATTTCCCATGTAGTGATGGGACCAGATGCCATGATCTTCGTTTTCTGAATGTTGAGCTTTAAGCCAACCTTTTCACTCTCCACTTTCACTTTCATCAAGAGGCTTTTGAGTTCCTCTTCACTTTCTGCCATAAGGGTGGTACCATCTGCATATCTGAGGTTATTGATATTTCTTCTGGCAATCTTGATTCCAGCTTGTGTTTCTTCCAGTCCAGCATTTCTCATGATGTACTCTGCATATAAGTTAAATAAACATGGTGACAATATACAGCCTTGACGTACTCCTTTTCCTATTTGGAACCAGTCTGTTGTTCCATGACCAGTTCTAACTGTTGCTTCCTGACCTGCATACAGATTTCTCAAGAGGCAGATCAGGTGGTCTGGTATTCCCATCTCTCTCAGAATTTTCCACAGTTTATTATAGGACTGGAATGCAGAAGTAGGAAGTCAAGAAACACCTGGAGAACAGGCAAATTTGGCTTTGGAATATGGAATGAAGCAGGGCAAAGGCTAATAGAGTTTTGCCAAGAGAATGCACTGGTCATAGCAAACACCCTCTTCCAACAACACAAAAGAAGACTCTACACATGGACATCACCAGATGATCAACACTGAAATCAGATTGATTATATTCTTTGCAGCCAAAGATGGAGAAGCTCTATACAGTCAGCAAAAACAAGACCGGGAGCTGACTGTGGCTCAGATCATGAACTCCTTATTGCCAAATCCAGACTGAAATTGAAGAAAGTAGGGAAAACTACTAGACCATTCAGGTATGACCTAAATCAAATCCCTTATGATAATACAGTAGAAGTAAGAAATAGATTTAAGGGACTAGATCTGATAGATAGAGTGCCTGATGAACTATGGAATGAGGTTCATGACATTGTACAGCAGACAGGGATCAAGATCATCCCTATGGAAAAGCAATGCACAAAAGCAAAATGGCTGTCTGGGGAGACCTTACAAATAGCTGTGAAAAGAAGAGAAGCAAAAAGCAAAGGAGAAAAGGAAAGATATGAGCATCTGAATGCAGTGTTTCAAAGAATAGGAAGGAGAGATAAGAAAGCCTTCCTCAGTGATCAATGCAAAGAAATAGAAGAAAACAACAGAATGGGGAAGACTAGAGATCTCTTCAAGAAAATTAGAGACACCAAGGGAACATTTCATGCAAAGATGGGCTCGATAAGGGACAAAAATGGTATGGACCTAACAAAAGCAGAAGATATTAAGAAGAGGTGGCAAGAATACACAGAAGAATTGTATAAAAAAGATCTTCGTGACCAAGATAATCACATTGGTATGATCACTCACCTAGAGCCAGACATCTTGGAATGTGAAGTTAAGTGGGCCTTAGAAAGCATCACTACGAGCAAAGCTAGTGGAGGGGATGGAATTGCAGTTGAGATATGTCAAATCCTGAAAGATGATGCTGTGAAAGTGCTGCACTCAATACGCCAGCAAATTTGGAAAACTCAGCAGTGGCCACAGGACTGGAAAAGGTCCATTTTCATTCCAATCCCAAAGAAAGGTAATGCCAAAGAAATCTTATTACTCAGCCATAAAAAGAATGAGATTTTGCTGATTGCAACAACATGGATGTTGTTGCATGAGGGCGTTATGCTTAGTGAAATAAGTTGGGCAGAGAGAGACAAATACTGTATGTTTTCACTTATGGGTAGAGTGTGAAAAAAAAAAAAAGGATTGAATATAACCAGAAACAGAGTCACAGATATATAAAGAGCAAACCAGGGGTTACTGGTAGGGAATGGGGTGAGGGAAAGGGAAGTTAGAGAGAAGGGATTAAGATGTACAAACTATTATGTATAAAACAACTTACAACGGTATATAGTATAGCGCAGGGAGGGTAGTCAATATTAATGATAACTTTAAATGAAGTATAAGCTATAAAAATATCAAATCACTATGTTGTTCACCTAAAACTAATATAATAAGTCATCTCTATCCCAGTTAGAAATAATAATAATAAAATAAAATGGGGGTGGGATGGGAGGAAGAATACACATTTATCTTTTCTCCCATCTTGCTAAGTCACTTCAGTCGTGTCCGACTCTGTGCGACCCCATAGACAGCAGCACATCAGGCTCCACTGTCCCTGGGATTCTCCAGGCAAGAACACTGGAGTGGGTTGCCATTTCCTTCTCCAATGCATGAAAGTGAAAAGTGAAAGTGAAGTCACTCAGTCGTGTCTGACTCTTAGCGACCCCATGGACTGCTGCCTACCAGGCTCCTCTGTCCATGGGATTTTCCAGGCAAGGGTACTGGAGTGGGGTGCCATTGCCTTCTCCGTCTCCCATCTTAACCCAGAGTAAAAGTTTAATTGTCTTTCTAGACCCAGTGTCCAACCATCAGCTGCTTTTTGGCCACTGACAATTGCTTCAAAGGCAGAAATGTGCTGCTCAGGGTCTTCCTGGTGATATGGATGAGAAGAGCAATGTTTTAGGGGATTGACATTCTATGAATCATTTCTCATGGAAATTGCCTCACATCTGTTCGGAAAGTAGACAGAACCGATCCTGACACTCTTTTTCAAAAGAAACAGAATTTCCTGAGTCACTTCTGAAGTGTCCACACTCACATACCAGGAAGGCAAGGCTTCCCTGAAGCCTTAATTTGCATAAATATATTTGTCATTTACACCTGCTTGCCACAGATCACCATACTTCTAGAGAACAAACACCAAAGACATTTTGTTTTTCTTTCCATTTGTCTTCATTTTATTTTTTTAATTAATTAGCTTATTTTAATTGGAGGATAATTGCTTTACAATATTGTGGTAGCTTTTGCCATTCATCAGTGTGTATTGGCCACAGGTACACATGTGTGACCCCATCCTGAACCCCTCTATCACCTCCATCCTGACCCCATCCCTCTGGATTGTTCCAGAGCATCTGCTGTGGGTGCCCTGCTTCATGCATCTAACTTGCACTGGTCATCTATTTTACATATGGTAATGTACATGTTTCACTGCTATTTTCTCAAATCATCCCACTCTTGCCTTCTCCCACTGAGTCTGAACGTCTTTTCTTTACATCTGTGTCTTTGCTACCCTGCATGTAGGATCATCGGTACTGTCTTTCTAAATTCCATATATATGTGTTAATATACAGCATTTGTCTTTCTTTTACTGACTTACTCCACTCTATGTAATAAACTCCAGGTTCATCTACCTAATTAGAATTGACTCAAATGTGTTCCTTTTTATAGCTGACTAATATTCACCAAAGACATTTTGGCTTCAGCTCTGAAAACCTTGTATCCCACATCTTTTCACATTGTGTGGCCAATGTCTTTCTGGCTCAGAGTACAAACTTTCCCCATCACAGCAACACCCACCACCTCCCCTGACTTTCATTTCACAAGAGGCCAGAAGTCCAGCTTTTCTCAGATCAGATCAGATCAGTCACTCAGTTGTGTCTGACTCTTTGCGACACCATTAATCGCAGCACGCCAGGCCTCCCTGTCCATCACCAACTCCCGCAAGTCACTCAGACTCACATCCATCGAGTCAGTGATGCCATCCAGCCATCTCATCCTCTGTTGTCCCCTTCTCCTCCTGCCCTCAATCCCTCCCAGCATCAGAGTCTTCTCCAATGAGTTAACTCTTCGCATGAGGTGGCCAAAATACTGGAGTTTCAGCTTTAGCATCATTCCTTCCAAAGAAATCCCAGGGTTGATCTTCAGAATGGACTGGTTGGATCTCCTTGCAGTCCAAGGGACTCTCAAGAGTCTTCTCCAACACCACAGTTCAAAAGCATCAATTCTTCGGTGCTCAGCCTTCTTCAGAGTCCAGCTCTCACATCCATACATGACCACAGGAAAGACCATAGCCTTGACTAGGCGAACCTTTGTTGGCAAAGTGATGTCTCTGCTTTTGAATATGCTATCTAGGTTGGTCATAACTTTCCATCCAATGAGTAAGCGTCTTTTAATTTACCACCAGAGGTGTGCAGCATCCCTGGGTTGACTGAGCCAGCATTGGCTTCTGTAAGCTACCAATTGACACATCAACCCTCCCCAAACTCCATCCTTCGAACAACTTGAGGAGGGCACAATAGAACGAAGGAAATGAACCCATCTTGACACTCAGTCACAGTGACTGCCTCTCTATCGTTTCACACACGGTGAATTCTGAGGTGTGATGGCTCCTCTAAGACAGCGTGTCCATGGGAGTCAGTAGACAGCCTCTGGGTGGAAATAAGAAGTATCTTGAGACCAGCCTCGTTGGAGTCGTCGTGCAATGACCTTACTTGGAGCCAAAACATTGCCTTCCGGGATGCCAGAGCAGATGGCCCTTCCCTCAGCCACACATGTTGGATCTCCATCCTCCCCTTTGATGCCCCTCCAAATCCCCACAACCACTCAAAAATGCTCCCCCTGCTCTGATATTTTAAATATCCATTTTCCAGTATGTATGTGTAGTTGCTTAATCCTCTATTAAAGGGTAAAAAGGCAAGAACATTTTTCTCCTCCCACAGTACCTATTACTGTGCCCTGCTCCAGTAGGAACTCGGTAAGTATATGCCACACTGAACAGAGAGAAAATGCTTAGTCCGCCACCATTACCAGTATGTTACTAAGATTAATCTTTATATGTATCATTCTAAAATATTTGATAGCCTTAAGGAGATATTCTAATAGATCTCAGTGAAAAACTTGAGTTGAAATTTGAGTTTACATGCTTTTTTAAAAAGAAAAGATTATTTAAACCAAAAATCTAATACTTAAGGATTTACTTATGTAGGTCACTGGATGTAAGCAGAAATATATAATATGATAAGGCAACATTTAAATTATTAATGACCAGTAATTATGGTAGAACAGAGTGATTTTCTTTTCCTGCCACTGAAATTTACATGCCCTCCCTTGGAGGGTGGTTATATAACATGCACTGAAATTCTACCTCCCCCACTGCAAAAACTGAGTTTTTAGTGGTACAGAGGCTGCTCAGCAACCTGAAGTATTATAATGTCTCTTTCTGTCTCATCCTAAGAACTGCCCAGTCATTTTCACCAGGCTTTCATTCCAGGGTTTCATCCCAGAGCCCAGCATTGCAGACAGGCACAGCCAGCAAGCAGGCCAAGTGGCAGGAAGCAGATTCTTGAAATTGAAGTGAGAGCATGACACGTCAAGCCTCTATACCCCAGCTGGCCACAGTGATCAGAATCACCGAGTTGCCAAAATAGTTTGTTCTCTATTCATTATCCAGATGATGTTGACATCATTAACCAGTGATGTTGACAGACTTTGGTTTGTGATCCTTTAGTTAACAATGGGATGAAAAATCAAAATCACAAATGAAAAATGTCAGAGCGGCTTGTTTTCTTCAAAATCAAAGAGCTGTAGGCAATTCAGCAGCAAGTGATTCTAGTGAGTGGCAAAATCATGCAGATGGCTTCTGATATACATGTCTCTCAGCCAGGGCACGTCACCCACACTTCCTCTGCCCAAGAGTGAACATGCTGTGACCTCCACGTCTGCCTGGAGGTGACACGTGGTGGGGTTAGAAGGGCATTAGATCCACATTTAGAGCTCTTTCCAGCAACACTAACTGTATACAGGTGTTGACAAGAAGAAGTTTTCTTAAATGTTTTATTTTTTAAAAAGGAATACATGCTCATTTTAGGTAACACAAACAATACAGAACAAGATAATAAGAAGGGTTGGTCCTTCTTCACTCCCACCAGTTTCACTCTTCTCTCCAGAGATTCCCAGTGGAAATTTTGGCACAAGTTCATTCAGATCTTTTTCCTGTGTGTTTATAAAGACACCTGTATCCAAGGAAATGGCAACCCACTCCAATATTTTTGCCTGGAAAATCCCACAGACAGAGGAGCTTGGTAGGCTACAGTCCATGAGGTCACAAAGAGTAGGACATAACTGAGAAAATATTACTATATAACCATTACATATATGTATGCATATATATACACACACACGCATAATATATTATCAAAACTTATCTATAAAGTCCTTTTGTGAATACTTTTCAGTGGTATTATATTCACTTAACAACTGACTTAACACTAATCTATTTGTGGTAACTGAATGTATTGCCAGTATTTATGTTTCCCCACAGTGAGTTACTTATCCCCTAAGCTTCAGTTTAGTATTCTTGCCTTGAGAACCCCATGAACAGTATGAAAAGGCAAAATGATAGGATACTTAAAGAGGAACTCCCCAGGTCAGTAGGGGCCCAATATGCTACTGGAAATTAGTGGAGAAATAACTCCAGAAAGAATGAAGGGATGGAACCAAAGCAAAAACAATATCCAGCTGTGTATGTGACTGGTGATAGAAGCAAGGTCTGATGCTGTAAAGAGCAATATTGCATAGCAACCTGGAATGTCAGGTCCATGAATCAAGGCAAATTGGAAGTGGTCAAACAAGAGATGGCAAGAGTGAATGTCGACGTTCTAGGAATCAGCTGACCAAAATGCACTGGAATGGGTGAATTTAACTCAGATGACCATTATCTACTACTGCGGGCAGGAATCCCTCAGAAGAAATGGAGTGGCCATCATGGTCAACAAAAGAGTCTGAAATGCAGTACTTGGATGCAATCTGAAAAAGGACAAAATGATATCTGTTCCTTTCCAAGGCAAACCATTCAATATCGCAGTAATCCAAGTCTATGCCCCAACCAGTAATGCTGAAGAAGCTGAAGTTGAACAGTTCTATGAAGACCTACAAGACCTTTTAGAACTAATACCCCAAAAAGATGTCCTTTTCATTATAGGGGACTGGAATGCAAAAGTAGGAAGTCAAGAAACACCTGGAGTAACAGGCAAATTTGGCCTTGGAATACGGAATGAAGCAGGGCAAAGACTAATAGAGTTTTGCCAAGAGAACTCACTGGTCATAGCAAACACCATCTTCCAACAACACAAGAGAAGACTCTACACATGGACATCACCAGATGGTCAACACCAAAATCAGATTGATTATGTTCTTTGCAGCCAAAGGTGGAGAAGCTCTATACAGTCAATGAAAACAAGACTGGGAGCTTACTGTGGCTCAGATCATGAACCCCTTATTACCAAATTCAGACTGAAATTGAAGAAAGTAGGGAAAACCACTAGACCATTCAGGTATGACCTAAATCAAATCCCTTATGATTATACAGTGGAAGTGAGAAATAGATTTGAAGGAAGAGATCTGATAGATAGAGTGCCTGATGAACTATGGAATGAGGTTTGTGACATTGTACAGGAGACAGGGATCAAGACCATCCCCATGGAAAAGAAATGCAAAAAAGCAAAATGGCTGTCTGGGGAGGCTTTACAAATAGCTGTGAAAAGAAGAGAAGCAAAAAGCAAAGGAGAAAAGGAAAGATATAATCATCTGAATGCAGAATTCCAAAGAATAGCAAGGAGACATAAGAAAGCCTTCCTCAGTGATCTATGCAAAGAAATAGAGGAAAACAACAGAATGGGAAAGACTAGAGATCTCTTCAAGAAAATTAGAGACACCAAGGGAACATTTCATGCAAAGATGGGCTCGATAAAGGACAGAAATGGTATGGACCTAACAGAAGTAGAAGATATTAAGAAGAGGTGACAAGAATACACAGAAGAACTGTATAAAAAAGATCTTCATGACCCAGATAATCACAATGGTGTGATCACTGACCTAGAGCCAGACATCTTGGAATGTGAAGTCAAATGGGCCTTAGAAAGCATCACTACGAACAAAGGTAGTGGAGGTGATGGAATTCCAGTTGAACTCTTTCAAATCCTGAAAGATGATGCTGTGAAAGTGCTGCACTCAATATGCCAGCAAATTTGGAAAACTCAGCAGTGGCCACAGGACTGGAAAAGGTCCATTTTAATTCCAATCCCAAAGAAAGGCAATGCCAAAGAATGCTCAAACTACCGCACAATTGCACTCATCTCACACATTAGAATAGTAATGCTCAAAATTCCCTAAGCCAGGCTTCAGCAATATGTGAACCGTGAACTTCCAGATGTTCAAGCTGGTTTTAGAAAAGGCAGAGGAACCAGAGATCAAATTTCCAACATCCTCTGGATCATGGAAAAAGCAAGAGAGTTCCAGAAAAACATCTATTTCTGCATTATTGACTATGCCAAAACCTTTGACTGTGTGGATCACAATAAACTGTGGAAAATTCCGAAAGACATGGGAATACCAGACCATCTGATCTGCCTCTTGAGAAATCTGTATGCAGGTCAGGAAGCAACAGTTAGAACTGGTCATGGAACAACAGACTGGTTCCAAATCAGAAAAGGAGTATGTCAAGGCTGTATATTGTCACCCTGCTTATTTTACTTATAAGCAGAGTACATCATGAGAAATGCTGGACTGGAAGAAACACAAACTGGAATTAAGATTGCCAGGAGAAATATCAATAACCTCAGATATGCAGATGACACCACCGTTATGGCAGAAAGTGAAGAGGAACTCAAAAGCTTCTTGATGAAAGTGAAAGTGGAGAGTGAAAAGAGGGCTTAAAGCTCAACATTCAGAAAATGAAGATCATGGCATCTGGTCCCATCGCTTCATGGGAAATAGATGGGGAAACACTGGAAACAGTGTCAGACTTTATTTTTGGGGGCTCCAAAATCACTGCAGATGGTGACTGCAGCCATGAAATTAAAAGACGCTTACTCCTTGGAAGAAAGTAATGACCAACCTAGATAGCATATTCAAAAGCAGAGACATTACTTTCCCCACAAAGGTCCATCTAGTCAAGGCTATGGTTTTTCCTGTGGTCGTGTATGGATGTGAGAGTTGGACTGTGAAGAAGGCTGAGCGCCGAAGAATTGATGCTTTTGAACTGTGGTGTTGGAGAAGACTCTTGAGAGTCCCTTGGACTGCAAGGAGATCCAACCAGTCCATTCTGAAGGAGACCAGCCCTGGGATTTCTTTGGAGGGAATGATGCTGAAGCTGAAACTCCAGTACTTTGGTCACCTCATGCGAAGAGCTGACTCATTGCAAAAGACTCTGATGCTGGGAGGTATTGGGGGCATGAGGAGAAGGGGATGACAGAGGATGAGATGGCTGGATGGCATCACTGACTTGATGGACCTGAGTCTGAATGAACTTCGGAATTTTGATGGACAAGGAGGCCTGGCGTGCTTCGATTCATGGGTTCGCAAAGAGTTGGACATGACTGAGCGACTGAACTGAACTGAATTGAACTGAAGCAAAGCTTCAGTTCAGGTCCCTTCTCTGTAAAATGAAGATAATGAATCCATTATCACAGGCTTGTGGAGGGCATCTGCCAGAAGTCACTTGTAGGGCAGGGACTCACAGATTCCCTCTGAGTGAACATCACCCAAAATCCTCATCTTTATTTGCTGTTTACATATTGATCTCCTCTTTTTGGCCCCACTAGGCTGTAAGATCTTGGAGGTGAGGTCTGTGTCTTCTTAGTGATGTGTCCTCAGTGCCTGGAACAGAACTGGCTTGACCTGTGAGCACCGTGAATGTTCATTCATTAGCTGGCTCGCTGGCTTCTTAGCCATTCTCATCTGTACTGGCCCTGCCCCAAACTGCCAGCTGAGTAGCTGAGTGGGAACCCCCAGGTGAAGGAGGTTTGCTAGCCCACTTGGGGTGTGGAGGTGGGCAGGCCTGGACCACTTGTTAGAAAAGAGTACATGAGGCAGAGACAGGTGGCAGAGGGGCAGTTCAGGTAAACATACTGTGGAAGTCAAAGAAGTGAAGGATAAGCAGGAGCATGGAGTCAGAGCATGAGGTGAATGAAGGTGTTATCAAAAGGGATACTTAATGGTGAGATTCCTACAGATTTACCTGATTGTTTTCTGTCTCCTGGGTGGGAGGGGCTTCCCATGTAGCACAGAGACTCTTCCTGCCAATGCAGGAGCCACAGGAGACTCGGGTTTGATCCCCGGGTCAGGAAGATCTCCTGAAGTAGGAAATAGCAACCCACTCCTGTATTCTTGCCTGGAAAATTCCATTGACAGAGAAACCTGGTGGGCTACAGGCGATGGGGTTGCTGAGCCAAGTAGGACATTACTGAGCATATAGGCATGCCTGGGTGGGAGGGGCCTAGCCCCTAAGTATAAGCAGGGTCTGAAGGGACAGTTCCACCTCTCACCATCAGAAGGAAGTCCTGAAAAAAGGGGTCAAAAGGGAGAAACGTCCATTGATAAAAGAGGTATGCTGCTGCTGCTAAGTCGCTTCAGTCGTGTCCGACTCTGCGCAACCCCATAGACGGCAGCCCACCAGGCTCCCCCGCCCCTGGGATTCTCCAGGCAAGAACACTGGAGTGGGTTACCATTTCCTTCTCCAATGCATGAAAGTGAAAAGTGAAAGTGAAGTCACTCAGTCGTGTCTGACTCTTAGCGATCCCATGGACTGCAGCCCACCAGGCTCCTCTGTCCAAGGGATTTTCCAGGCAAGAGTACTGGAGTGGGGTGCCATCACCTTCTCCAGATAAAAGAGGTATACAAACTACCATATATAAAATAAGCTACAGGAATATATTGTATAACACCGAGAATACAGCCAACATTTTATAATGAGTATGAATGGAATATAACGTTTAAAATCACTGTATTGTGAGTCACTGTATTGTACACCCATAACTTACATAATATTATGCATCAATTATACTTCAATTTTACAATGAGAAAAAAGTTACGGGAATATTATATACAACATAGTGACTATATATGTATTGCATATTTGAAAGTTGCTAAGAGAATAGACCTTAAAAATTCTCATCACAGAAAAAGATTTGTAACTATATGTTGTGACACGCTAAGTAGACTTACTGTGGTGATCATTGTGCGATGTATAGAAATAGCAATCAGTATGTTCCACACCTGAAACTAACAATCTTTTTTTAACAATTCATTGGGAAATAGTTCTTCACAACATTGTACTAGTCTCTGATGTACAGCGAAGTGAATATATACATGTATATATATCCTCTCCCTTCTGGATTCCCCTTCCATTTACATCACCTCAGAGCATTGAGTAGAGTTACCTGCACTATAGTGCAGGCTCTCACTAGTTATCTATTCCATGCAGAGCAGTGTAAACATGCCAATCCCAATCTCCCAATTCATCCCACCCAATTTTGTTCCCCCGAATACTTTTATTCTCTAAGTCAGTGTCTCTGTTTCTTATGCAGATAAGTTCATCTGTACTATTTTTTCTAGATTCCACATATATGCGTTAATATACAGCATTTGTTTTACTCTGACTTACTTCACTCTGGATGACAGTCTCTAGGTCCATTCACATCTTATAAGTCATTTACATCTCAGTTTTTTAAAAGGCAGCACCTGGCCTCAGAGGCAGCTTGGGAACTTCCCACGGAAGGAGTCTGGAATCCTGCAGTGCTGGAGCTGGAGGAGTTTGGGGATACCAGTCCTGTAACTCTGACTCTTAATAAGGATCAGAATCCCCTGGACACCTGGTCAAATGCAAGTACCTGGGCCCCATCCACAGATTCTCAATTCTGATTCTGCAGGCCTGGGGATTTGGGCCAATCTCTTGGCCAGTGGAATGAAGGAAAGATCCAAGCAATGCACACACCCTGGTGAGAGTCAGAGTCAGAGCAAGGACACAGTGAGGGAGTGGAGAGTTGTTCAGCAGGAGGGTCTAGGGAGCGGCAGGAAGTAGGGAATGTTGTCTCTCCTTCAGTCTCTTCAGTGGAAGGCAGCAGAGCACTCAGCGGGGCAGTGGTCCTCCACGTCTGGAGCCCAGACCAGCAGCATCAACATCACCCTGGAAACTGTTAGGAAAGCAGATTCTTGGACTCCACCCCAAATCTGTTGATGACAAACTCTGTAAAAGAGAACCAGCAACCTGTTTAAGCAAATCCTCCGGGTGATTCTGGTGCTCCCCAGTGTTTGAGAACCCTACAATCAGAGATAATCAGGTGACCATTTGTGTATACTGCCCTTCCGAAAAATTTAACTTGCTTCTGGATATGGCATACGTAGTGTTCCACAAACTCACTGGAAACTTCACTGCCAATACATTGTCAAGGTCACACTCAGGAGAATTTGAGAAATCACTCCACTTTCCTTTCCAGAGTAATGGATCCATTCCAACAATTTCCAGAAATCCATTATGTACTGGAAATTGATGACACAGAGAATCAACTCCAGCTGAGTTGCCTCCTATGGGAATTGCTGGGAGACACAGTTGCCATCATCATCACAATAACCCACACTATCATCATCACTGGCAACATTTACATAATGATTAATATGTTGGACACTGTTACTTTATATTTATCCACTTAACCTCCCCGCCCCAAACACAAATCATAAAGTTGATACTGTATTTGTATCCTTACATTTTACACATGAGAACCTGAGGCAAAGAGAGCTTAAGCAAACTGCCAATAATCCCACCACTCCTAAGGGTTCAGAGTTTTGGACTCAAGCAGATGGCCTCCTGAGCCTCCGCTTCTGAATTCTGTGCAAGAGAGGCAGCCTAGAAAATGGTTAAGAGTACTCGGTCTGGAGCCAGATCACTGGATTTAAATGACACTGACTAGCAACCCACCCTGATACTCTTGCCTGGAAAATCCCATGGACGGAGGAGCCTGGTAGGCTACAGTTCATGGGGTGGCAAAGAGTTGGACACGACTGAGCAACTTTACTTTCTTTTTAATTGTAGCAATCATTTACTAGCTCGTCTCTGGTCTCTAGTCTCACCCTTTCCTGGAAATCCATCCTAAAATAATTATATTTATATGCAAATATACTTCTGTCACCATCCTCAATATCCCATTTTCTCCTCCCATATGACAAAATCTAAGCATATGACGCTATTCACAAAGAAGTTTCCACTTACTCATTCTGCTTCATCTTCTGCATTCTTCCCGGTGCACTGAGCCACACCACCCTTGGTTTACTACTCCTTGATTAAGCCAGCCTATGCTTCCTTGCCTGGAATTTCCTACCATCCAGCCCTACTCTTGGGAAATTCCTACTTACTTTAAGTTTTGGCTAAACCACTGTTTCTTTAGGAAGTCTCCCCTGGGTTTGCCCCTGTTCTAGATTAAGCCATCCTTTTGGGTTTTGCTTCCATTGGTCAAATGACCATTATAGCGGTTAGTACATTGTGTTGGCATTGTGGGCCTGTTTCTCTGGTAGCCTATGAACTTCTGAGAACTGAAACTATCATCTTTTTGCCATTTTCCCAGTACACATCATAGATGCAAATGAATACTAGTTAAATGGATGAGTAGAGTGCCTAGAGGACAGGTGAGTCCTTTACTTTAGGGAAAGCAAGAGACATAGTTCAAGAATAACCAGAGAGGGAACTGAAGTAACAATGAAGTCATCATAGTTGGTGTGAGATAATGTCTAGGAATCCAGCGTATAAACGATGCAGCAATTTGAAACCTAGGCCTGAACTGAATATGCATCATTTCCTGGCATGAAATTATTGAGATATCTTTCACTGGGCATCCAGTTCTAGGAATCATTTAGTGGAAAATGCCTCTAAATGCCTCTCTATCCAGAGATTTCTTGGTACTCTGTACAATACTAAGTTTTTCAAAGTCCCAATAGGATTCCCTCCTCAACAAAGAGTTCTCTTGAAAGGGGTTTTCTGGGTGGAGAGTTCACTCACATGCATGCATGAGAGGACCCACTTTGAGGATGAATGCTTACAAAGGCCACACGGAGGAAAAATTAGAAGCAATAACTGGAGTAAAAGAAGAGATCATAAACTTATTTGAAGACATGAAAAGCCCAGACTTAAGACTTAAACCAATAAACATCTGCTGCTGCTGCTAAGTCACTTGGCTCATGTCCAACTCTGTGCCACCCCATAGACGGCAACCCACCAGGCTCCCCCGTCCCTGGGATTCTCCAGGCAAGAACATTGGAGTGGGTTGCCATTTCCTTCTTCAAGGCATGAACGTTAAAAGTGAGGTGAAGTTGCTCAGTCGTGTCTGACTCTTAGCGACCCCGTGGACTGTAGCCTACCAGGCTCCTCTGTCCATGGGATTTTCCAGACAAGAGTACTGGAGTGGGGTGCCATTCCTTCTCTGAATAAACATCTGAGTCTTAACAAACTAAAAAAAGACTTTTCCTTAAACCTAAATTTTCCTTTTGTTAAGAATAAAATGAAACTACCAATGACATATCTAAAGTTTCATTACAGTGGCTTGCTTAGTTTAATGATACATCTGATAGTGCTTGCTTGATGATTACCTGAGTTCAGACTATTTATAACTGAATTTTGTATACTAATATGTCACTAATACTATACATTCTGAAATAAGTTGTCATAATAAATATGACATCAGCCACCAGGGAAGCCCATGTACATGTATATATACATGTATATATCCACACACATCAAGAAAGAGCAAAATGACACTTGTGATGAAAAAACAACCCCCAAGGGCATATTCAGGCTTCCCTGGTGGCTCAGATGGTAAAGAATCTGCCTACAATGTAGGAGACCTGGGTTCAATCCTGGGTTGGAAAGATGCCCTGGAGAAAGGAATGGCAACCCACCTCAGTATGCTTGCCTGGAGAATCCAACGGACAGAGGAGCCTGGTGGGCTATAATCCGTAGGGTCACAAAGAATCAGACATGACAGAGTGACTAACACTTTAAAGGCATATTCCTTTAATAAAAATTTCCATATTAAATAGTGTCCCCAGTTTTGAAAACAACTTTTTGAAAAGTAACAGTCAGCTCAAAACTGTTTCTGGAGTGAAATTCTCCAGATTTTAGCTTCCAAATACTGTTTAACATTTGCCAGATGGTCATGGAGAAAAGCATTCCCAAGGGAATGATCTAGGACCTTTGTAAACAATGCTGGAAACTTTAAAACAGGCTAATTATTAAAGTGGCTGCTGC
Organism: Tragelaphus eurycerus; assembly: GCA_935064755.1. NCBI lineage: Eukaryota > Metazoa > Chordata > Mammalia > Artiodactyla > Bovidae > Tragelaphus > Tragelaphus eurycerus. Next base: position 22,479,286 of record CAKXYN010000010.1, on the reverse strand, counting down.
TGCTGCTGCTAAGTCACTTCAGTTTTGTCCCACTCTGTGTGACCCCATAGATGGCAGCCCACCAGGCTCCCCCCGTCCCTGGGATTTTCCAGGCAAGAACACTGGAGTGGGTTGCCATTTCCTTCAATGATGAAAGTGGAAAGTGAAAGTGAAGTCGCTCAGTCATGCCCAACTCTTAGCGATCCCATGGACTGCAGCCTTCCAGGCTCCTCCGTCCATGGAATTTTCCAGACAGGAGTACTGGAGTCGGGTACCATTGCCTTCTCCATATTAAAGTGGAGCAAACAATAATTCTAGATGTAGAGTGAAACCTCATACCCTTACATTTCTGAAAGCACAGTGACATCAAGAAACATGTTGATTTCCTGATCTCTGGCATCCTTTTCAGGATACATGGCCCAGCCCTTTCTGGCTTTGTTCTTTGTTTGGTTAGATATACATACATACATGCAAGCTCATGATACTTTAAGAAGGCAGCCTATCCTATGCTACAGAATCAGTCCAACCCCAAACAATGCTTCAGTATCTGGAGTTGGAAGAGACCGAATACTGAATGTGGAAGACTCTGTGGAAGAAGTAAAGAGACATAAAGAGGTGTCTTGAAGGAAGTATGATTTGGAAGAGAGAAGAGCACAATAGGAAAAGTATACATGGGGGAAAGACACACAGACCAATTAACGTACTCAGAGACTTTGTGTGTGCCGTTGCCTCCCCCTGGAATGCACTTCCCCTTAGAGATGTGAACAGCTCATCCCTCACTTTCTTTACTCAAAGCCCACCTTCAGTAGGGCCTCTCCTGGCTACCTAATATAAACTTTCCATCCTTGCCTTGCCCTAATGTTGCATATTACTTTTTCCCACTTTATATTTTCTCTTCTGTACTTATCATTATCTAATCTACATTGTATTTTAATTATTAATCTTCTTCATTGTCTCTTCCACCGGAATGTAAATTCCACTAGGCAGGGAGTTTTGTCTGTTTGGTTTGTTACTGGATTCCCAGCAGCTAGAATACTGCCTGGCACTGAGAAGTACTCAGTAAACATTTGTTGAATAAATAAATAAGTTGTTTGGAGAGAGCTTAAGTTATTTATGATCAGGTTATTATTAAAATATCAAATTGACAGAAATAGAGCTTTGACATGAGGGAATCAGGTTCATGAATTTGGGCAGACAGTTTGGAGACAAATAGGGAGAACTTGGAATGCCTGCCAAGAACTCACAAATATAAGACTCCTGGGAGAATCTCAGGAGTCATTTGGTCCACTTCTCTCATTTCTAGGCAGCCCCACGCCTAAGTCATCCTGAACAAAACAAACTATTCAGCTCTCTATTTACACAAGTTTCACTGTGTATTTCTCAGAGGCTGAGGAAAACATCGCAGAGGTCAAATTTACAGCCTGGTGGCTCCATTTTCAACCTCAGAGGAGGAAATTTACACCTTTGCAAAGCTGACCTTCTGGATTCCTTCTCAATGTTTTAGATGATTGGGCCTGGATATAACTTTCATTCCCTCTAAAGGAAAATCTGGAAAGGAAGTGCTGGTCTAGTCAAATACAGATTTTTTTTTTGTTCTAAGAGAAGCAGCTCCCTGAAACTTACAAGGGGTCTCTGGTTCATTGACACCATTGTGGTTGTGCTTCTTAGAAGAGAACATTCTAAGCAGTTGAAGCCATGGCTGACAAGCATTCATTACCTGTTTGAGCACCATGTGCTGTGCTTAGCCACTTAGTCGTGCCTAACTCTTTGCAACCCCATGGACCCCAAGCTGCCAGGCTCCTTTGTCCATGGGGATTCTCCAGGCAAGAATACTGGAGTGGGTTGCCATGCCCTCCTCCAGGGGATCTTCCCAACTCAGGGATTGAACCCAGGTCTCCCACATTGCAGACAGATTCTTTACTGTCTGAGCCACCAGGGAAGTCCATAGACAGGTCCTAAAGTCCAATTGCATTCATTTCCAACATCTCTCACCTGTCTTCATGGAAAGAAGAGGTGTAAGAGACATAGGACATGATATACATAGAAAGATCTATATGGAGTGGAACTGGACTTCTAACTTGCTGCCACTCCACACTGAAAGCCATTTGTGTATAGGGCATTAATGGGTGCAGGTGTCCACTGGCAAAATAAGTCCCAACCTGCTCCCCAATAGGGAGCATGCAATCTTAGAAAAGGAAGATAGAACAAAAGGAAATGACATGAGAAAGAAGTGATAGAGCAGAAACTGAGAGATGCAACCTCACAAAATAGACATTCAATAGCTACTTGATGAGTTGAATTATTTGCTAAAAGCTTCATTTGATTTTCAGGAACATTTACTCCCATTTAGCTGGTTTAACTGAGTCTTAACATAACTGAAAATAAGCTATTGAACCAACTAGGGAAAACAAACTCCTGGCTGCGTGCTACAACGGATGAAATGAAAAACAGCATTCCTAATTCACATTTAAAATTCCTGAGTGAAATATTCAACAAACTGTAATAAAAACCATTAAAAGAATTCAAATATTTACAAGCAAATTATCTCTTTTCTTGACCCCTTCTTTTAAATCAGGAGATAATAACTTTTTATTTTTAAAGTTATTTTTTCCTCTTGCATTTTTCACTCTATACCCAATACTTGCTTTTCTGATATAGACATTACAGGGGTGGTTTAGTCGCTAAGTCATGTCTGACTCTTGCGACCGCATGGACTGTAGCCTGCCAGGCTCCTCTGTTCATGGAATTCTCCAGGCAAGAATACTAGAGTGAGTTGCCATGCTCTCCTCCAGGGGATCTTCCCAACTCAGGGATCCAACCTGAGTCTCCTGCATTGCAGGCAGATTTTTTACAGACTGAGCTATGAGGGAAGCCTACTATACAGCTCATTAATTTTAGACCAAGAAATGCATAAATGATGTTCACTAACTTGGAAAAAAAAAGCTGAAACCATCAATGGAGATAAATGAGCAGTATAGCACACTGATGATGTGTCTGTTTTATTTGGAGCCTACTGCTGCTGCTACTAAGTCACTTAAGTCGTGTCCGACTCTGTGCGACCCCATAGACGGCAGCCCACCAGGCTCCCCCCGTTCCTGGGATTCTCCAGGCAAGAACACTGGAGTGGGTTGCCATTTCCTTCTCCAGTGCATGAAAGTGAAAAGTGAAAGTGAAGTCGTGTCCGACTCTTAGCGACCCCATGGACTGCAGCCTACCAGGCTCTGTCCATGGGATTTTCCAGGCAAGAGTACTGGAGTGGGGTGCCATTGCCTTCTCCATATTTGGAGCCTAGCAAAGGTCATATGTTTCAGATTGTCTGGTGTTTTGCGGGTGAGGATGCTAATCATCAACTATCCACTTATTGTTCAAATTAGGCTTTTAGTAGTGTGGCTTTATATATGTATATATACACACACACATATATATCTTACAATGCATTTTCCTATTTTTGAAGAATGACTTGTGTCTCTTTGGCATTTGAAATACTGATTTGAAACAAATACTTACATTTTACTTTCCTCTTTAGATATCTTTTCATTAATCAGTTTGCCATTATTCTTTGTCTGCACAGTCAAAAGATACAGATTCTGCTGACATCTCAATGCTCTTGAAAATTGTCCTAACGTCCTTAGGGCCCATAATTTCAAACTTGATTGTGTTACAACCTTTCTAGAAAGGGAAGGAAGAAAATGAAGTTTCACTAAACAGTTTCTCTGTGCTGTCTTTTCGTTTCTTGGGTGTTTTATATGTCAATTCATTTCAGTGTAAGTAATAGTATCCTTATTTTACCTCTGAGGAAACTGAGACTTGGTTACTGGCCCATAGTCACACTGCTAGAAATAGCAGAGCCAGGACTGATTCCAGGTTTGTTAAATTCCAAGGCATGGGTTCTTGTCCACATCGTAGGGAGATGGAATTTTGCAACAACTGGATGGAGCCTCAGAGATCAATTAATCCAACAGAGCAAACCCTCCCTCCCTCTCCATCTGCTTACAACTCTGCCAAATACACACATTTCACAGACAAAAACACTGAAAATCAGATAATTTAATGCTTTTCCAAGTCACAAGTTATGCAAGTGGTGAATGTACACATACAAAGTGATTTTTAACAGTTTTAAAGATGCAAAATCATTGATTCTTACATATTCATCAACCCCATCTCTTAAAAGTTAATTTTATTGAGGTATAATTCATATTCAGGAGACTTCATCCATTTAAGATATTCAAATCAATGAGCTCTGACAGATGTATACACTCTTAAAACCACTCTGACAATCAAGATACAGAACATTCCCACCTGTCCCCAAAGCTCCTCATGCTTCTTTGTAGGCTATTCTTTCCTGAACACACAGCTCGAGGCAAAAACTGATCCTCTTTGGGTGATTAGTTTCACTATTGATTAGTGTCCATTTCCTAGAATTTGATGTAATTGAATTCATACAGTATGTACCTCTTTGTGTTTGGATTACTTCCCTTAGCATAATTATTCTTGATTGGTCTGTGTTTTTATGTATATTTCATGTACTTTGTTCCTTTATGTACTGAATAATACTCCACTGCATGGAGGTGCCACGTTTTCTCTGTTACCTGTTAAGAGATATTTGGGATGTTTCCAGTTTTTGTAGCTATTGTGAATAAAGTTGTTGTGAACACACATGTGCAAACCTTTATGCTATCATCTGTTTTTATTTTTCTTGGATAGCCACAATGGGATGCCTAGAAAATATATGTGCATGGTTAAGTTTTTAATAAACTGAAAGGCTTCCAAAGCAGTTAGACTATTTCACATTCCCACCAGCAATGTTGTGTCCCAGTGTCTTAGCACCCTTGCAGATATTTAGTCAAAATGTCCAGTCTTCTTCATTTTACTCCTTCTGGTAGGTGTATACTGGCTTTGATGATTCTTGATTCATGTGTTGTTATGTGCATTTCATGTGTGTACTGATGACCAATGATGCTAAATATCCTTTCATGTCTTTATTAGACATTATAATATCTTCTTTTATAAGGTACTCAATTCTTTTACATATTTTCATAGAGTTGTTTGCTTATTGTAGAGTTTATGTTCTCTGTATATTCTGTACACAAGTTTGTGTAAGCCATATGTTGTGGTGGCTTTAAATCTACTCTGAAAATTCTTGGTTACTCTTTCCTTCAAGAAGTGGAGCTTATTTTAACTTCCTGTGAGTGTTGGCTGCATGTAGGGACTTACACTTAGTAAACAGAATATGATAGAGTTATGAGATATCGCTTGGGAAATCAGGTCATAAAAAGACTGCAGCTGCTGTTTCACTTTACTCTCCTCCCCTCTCTCTCTTGAGCTACTCACTCTAGGAAAACCAGCAACCGTGTCATAAGGAAAGACAGGCAGCCTATGGAAGAGCTCACATAATTAGAAACCAAGAAGGCTTGGTAGATCTCCTGCCAACAGCCCTTAAGTGGGTTTAGAAGTGAAGACAGTCAAACCTTGAGATGACAGTAATCCAAGCCACAGCTTAACTGCATCCTCCCAGATTGCGGGCCACAGGGAGCTGATAATAAATATTTGTCCTTTAAAGTTGTTAAGTTTGAGAGTAATTTCTTATGCGGCAAGAGATAACTAACATATATGCATTGCAAAAAATGTCACACATTCTATAGCTTGCCTTTACATTTTCCCAAGGTTGTCTTTTGAAGAACAAAAGCTTTTAATCTTGATAGTCTGATTTATTACTTTTTTCCTTAATAGTTCATGAGTTTTTTTTATCTAAGAACTCTGCCTACCTCAAAGGTATAAAGATTTTTTTTCCCTATATTTCCTTCTAGAATTTAGGCTGTAATCCATTTTGTATATGGTATGAGGTAAGAATGAGTTTATTTTTTTCTTCAGTTCAGTTCAGTCATTCAGTCGTGCCTGACTCTTTGCGACCCCATGAATCACAGCAGGCCAGGCCTCCCTGTCCATCACCAACTCCCGGAGGTCACACAGACTCACATCCATCGAGTCCGTGATGCCATCCAGCCATCTCATCCTCTGTCGTCCCCTTTTCCTCCTGCCCCCAATCTCTCCCAGCATCAGAGTCTTTTCCAATGAGTCAATTATTCACATGAGGTGGCCAAAGTACTGAAATTTCAGCTTCAGCGTCATTCCTTCCAAAGAACACCCAGGGCTGATCTCCTTCATAATGGACTGGTTAGATCTCCCTGCAGTCCAAGGGACTCTCAAGAGTCTTCTCCAACACCACACTTCAAAAGCATCAATTCTTCGACGTTCAGCCTTCTTCACAGTCCAACTCTCACATCCATATGTGACCACAGGAAAAACTATAGCCTTGACTAGACAGACCTTTGTTGGCAAAGTAATGTCTCTGCTTTTGAATATGCTATCTAGGTTGGTCATAACTTTCCTTCCAAGGAGTAAGCGTCTTTTAATTTCATGGCTGCAGTCACCATCTGGAGTGATTTTGGAGCCCCCCAAAAGAAAGTCTGACACTGTTACCACTGTTTCCCCATCTATTTCCCATGAAGTGATGGGACCAGATGCCATGATCTTCGTTTTCTGAATGTTAAGCTTGAAGCCAACCTTTTCACTCTCCACTTTCACTTTCATCAAGAGGCTTTTTAGTTCCTCTTCACTTTCTGCCATAAGAGCAGTGTCATCTGCATATCTGAGGTGATTGATATTTCTCCTGACAATCTTGATTCCAACTTGTGCTTCTTCCAGTCCAGCGTTTCTCATGATGTACTCTGCATAGAAGTTAAATAAGCAGGGTGACAATATACAGCCTTGACGTACTCCTTTTCCTATTTGGAACCAGTATGTTGTTCCATGTCCAATTCTAATTGTTGCTTCCTGACCTGCATACAGATTTCTCAAGAGGTAGGTCAGGTGGTCTGGTATTCACATCTCTTTCAGAATTTTCCACAGTTTATTGTGATCCACACAGTCAAAGGCTTTGGCATAGTCAATAATGCAGAAATAGATGTTTTTCTGGAACTCTCTTGCTTTTTCCATGATCCAGTGGATGTTAGCAATTTGATCTCTGGTTCCTCTGCCTTTTCTAAAACCAGCTTGAACATCTGGAAGTTCACAGTTCACGTATTGCTGAAGCCTGGCTTGGAGAATTTTGAGCATTACCTTACTAGCATGTGAGATGAGTGCAATTGTGTGGTAGTTTGAGCATTCTTCTCCATCACTATTTACTGAGAGAATTTCTTTTTCCTGTTGAATTGCTTTCTCTGTTAAAAAAGCAACTGTTCATAAATACATGTATTTCTGAACTTTTCTGTTTCATTGACCTATAGGTCTACCCTTTCACTAATATCACACTGTCTTGATTAAGTCCTTTTAAAGCTTTATTAAGTCTTAAAATTATTTTTTAAAATTTCTTTGATCATTCTAGATTATTTGCATTTCATATACATTTTAGAATCAGCTTCTTAATTTCAAAATCTCAGTAGGCTGCTGAGATTTTGATTGACAATACACTGAATCTATAGATCAATTTAGGGAAAACTGAACCTTTAAAAAATACCAAGACTTGGCTGTGTAGTTTTTACCATGTCAGTGAATTTGGGGGCATATTATTAACATAAAAATCAAAATTAAAGGACATTTATTGTTTTATAATTACTTCCCTTTTTCTGAATTTAGCTTTGCAAAGCTTAAATTCAAGTCTGAACTTCATGATTTGGATATGCCTCAGTTTCCTAATCTATAAAGCAAGAAGGAATACTTATCTTTAAAGCTTGCAACTGGAGGAATACAGAGATAGAGTAGGAGAGTGAAATTCAAGAAGTGTAATCCTATTTGACTCTAAGAATTTAGGAGTGATAAATGTTTTCTTAGTATGATTTTGAAAAAGAATTCTTAGAGAGTGTGTTTTAACTAGAAAATTGATTTGTTGTGTTTTGATTTCATTTTCTGGTGACCTACAAATGAGTTACACAAGCAGCTAATAACTTGTGCAAATTTGATAAAGTTTTATTTCATTCATTCAAAGAATGTTTACTATGTCCGAGGCCTGAATTGAATTAAGCACTGAGTACAGAGTGTGTATGTGCACGCACACGTTTGTGTATCCTTGGTGTGCATCCAGTGTTAGTCACTCAGTCGTATTTGATCCTTTGACCTATGGACTGTAGCCTTCCAGGCTCCTCTGTCCATGGAATTCTTCAGCAAGAATACTGGAGCTGGTTTCCATTTCCTACTCCAAAGGATCTTCCCCCAGGGATCGAACCTGGGTCTCCTGCATTGCAGGCAGATTCTTTACCATCTGAGCCACCAGGGAAGCCCTTGGTGTGCATAAGTATATCTATAATTGTGTATGTGTTTATCTGTGTCTGTTTGTAAGTTCAGATAAAAGTTACCATCATTGCTTTGTCTTTCTTCCTGCATCTTTGAGCTAAGATAGAAATTGTGCATCATGGATTATTTCAACCTGTTCTCAGTTTATTTTGTCCCTGATATTATTCCAGTAATCATATACAAATGTGAAAGTTGGACCATAAAGAAGGCTGAGTGTCAAAAAATTGATGCTTTTGAATTGTGATGTTGGAGAAGAAAGACTCTTGAGTGTCCCTTGAACTGCAAGGAGAGCACACCAATCAATTCTAAAGGAAATCAACCCTTAATACTCATTGCAAGGACTGATGCTGAAGCTGAAGCTCCAATACTTTGGCCACTTGATGCGAAGAGTTGACTCACTGGAAAGACATGATGCTGGGAAAGATTGAAGGCAAAAGAAGAAGGGGGCAACAGAGGATGAGATAGTTAGATCGCATCACCAATTCAATGGATATGAATTTGAGCAAACTCTGGGAGATATGGAGGACAGAGGAGCCTAGTGTGCTGCAGCCCACGGGGTCGTAGAGTTGGATATGACTTAGCAACTGAAAAACAACAAAAACAAATTGTTATAAAAATGTAAGTTCTCTGTCCTTTGCTCTGAAGTGTAAAGAAGGAGAATATGGAAACTAAGGTAAGAGGTAATGATAGAGTAATAAGCTTGCCCCACGAGAGCTGAGGCTACAGGCATTTCACATTACAGAAGAAATTCGGCAGCCATGCTTAGTGGTTGCCTGGACTTAAATATACTGGAGGCTCCTTATGTCAATACTGTCACAACTTGAACTTAACTGTTAACCTGTAATAATTTAAGAAGGCTTAAAAGACACAAGCAGAGCTGTTGGGAGGATTATGCAATAGTGTAGGTGAAAAGTAACTTAAGTCAAGACCAGTGGTGGCAGCAGCATGGCAAGAAGAGGCTGAATGTGGGGAATATTGTGGTTGCTGATGAACTGATACTGAGTTTCAGACAGAAAATGATGCCCAGGTCACTGCAACTGCAGAATGCTGCTTTGTTCACTGAGACTTGGAAACAGCAAGATTGGTGGGGGAACATGATTGTCTTACTCATGTTGAATTTAAGGTGTTTTGTGATACCAAGTGGATATATAAGGTTATACATGCCCTGGCATTCAAAGGAGAGACCTGAGCTGGAAATTATGAATTAAAAGAAATGAGGACAATCTCAGAGACCTCTGGGACAATGTTAAATGCCCCAACATTCGAATCATAGGAGTCCCAGAAGACGAATACAAAAAGAAAGACCGTGAGAGAATACTTGAGGCGATAATAGTTGAAAACTTCTGTAAAATGGGGAAGGAAATAATCACCCAAGTCCAAGAAACCCAGAGAGTCCCAAACTGGATAAACCCAAGGCGAAACACCCCAAGACACATATTAATCAAATTAACAAAGATCAAACACAAAGAACAAATATTAAAAGCAGTAAGGGAAACACAGCAAATAACACACAAGGGGATTTCCACAAGGATATCAGCTGATTTTTCAAAAGAAACTCTTCAGGCCAGGAGGGAATGGCAGGACATACTTAAAGTGATGAAAGAAAATAACCTACAGCCCAGATTACTGTACCCAGCAAGGATCTCATTCAAATATGAAGGAGAAATCAAAAGCTTTACAGACAAACAAAAGCTGAGAGAATTCAGCACCATCAAACCAGCTCTCCAACAAATGCTAAAGGATCCTCTCTAGACAGGAAACACAGAAAGGGTGTATAAACTCGAGCCCAAAACAATAAAGTAAATGGCAACGGGATCATGCTGCTGCTGATAAGTCACTTCAGTCATGTCCGACTCTGTGCGACCCCATAGACAGGATCATACTTATCAAAAATTACCTTAAACATAAATAGGTTGAATGCCCTACCCAAAAGACAAAGACTGGCTGAATGGATACAAAAACAACACCCCTATATATGTTGTCTACAAGAGACCCACCTCGAAACAAGGGACACATACAGATTGAAAGATAAGGGCTGGAAAAAGATATTCCATGCAAATAGAGACCAAAAGAAAGCAGGAGTAGCAATACTCATATCAGATAAAATAGACTTTAAAACAAAGGCTGTGAAAAGAGACAAGGACACTACATAATGATCAAAGGATCAACCCAAGGAGAAGATATAACAATTATAAATATATATGCACCCAACGTAGGAGCACCGCAATAGGTAAGACAAATGCTAACAAGTATGAAAGGGGAAATTAACAATAACACAATAATAGTGGGAAACTTTAATACCCCACTCACACCTATGGGTAGATCAACTAAACAGAAATTTAAAAAGGAAACACAAACTTTAAATGATACAATAGATCAGTTAGACCTAATTGCTGTCTATAGGACATTTCACCTCAACAATGAATTTCACCCTTTTCTCAAGCACACACGAAACCTTCTCCAGGATAGAAGACATCCTGGGCCATAAATCCAGCCTTGGTAAATTCAAAAAAATTGAAATCATTCCAAGCACCTTTTCTGACCATAATGCAGTAAGATTAGATCTCAATTACAGTAGAAAAACAATTAAAAATTCCAACATATGGAGGCTGAACAACACACTGCTAAATAACCAACAAATCACAGAATAAATCAAAAAAGAAATCAAAATTTGCATAGAAAGGAATGAAAATGAGAACACAACAACCCAAAACCCATGGGACACTATAAAAGCAGTCCTAAGGGGAAGGTTCATAGCAATTCAGGCATACTGCAAGAAACAAGAAAAAAGTCAAATAAATAACCTAACTCTATACCTAAAGCAACTATAAAAGGAAGAAATGAAAAACCCCAGGGTTAGTAGAAGGGAAAAAAATCTTAAAAATTAGGGCAGAAATAAATGCAAAAGAAACAAAAGAGACCATAGCAAAAATCGGCAAAGCCAAAAGCTGGTTCTTTGAAAGGATAAATAAAATTGACAAACCACTAGCCAGACTCATCAAGAAACAAAGGGAGAAAAATCAATAAAATTAGAAATGAAAATGGAGAGATCACAACAGACAACACAGAAATACAAAGGATCATAAGAGACTACTATCAGCAATTATATGCCAATAAAATGGACAACTTGGAAGAAATGGACAAATTCTTAGAAAAGTACAACTTTCCAAAACTGAACCAGGAAGAAACATAAAATATTAACAGACCCATCACAAGCACGGAAATTGAAACTGTAATCAGAAATCTTCCAGCAAACAAAAGCCCAGGTCCAGACAGCTTCACAGCTGAATTCTACCAAAAATTTAGAGAAGAGCTAACACCTATCCCACTCAAACTCTTCCAGAAAATTGCAGAGGAAGGTAAACTTCCAAAGTCATTCTGTGAGGCCACCATCACCCTAATACCAAAACCTGACAAAGATGCCACAAAAAAAGAAAACTACAGGCCAATATCACTGATGAACATAGATCCAAAAATCCTTCACAAAATGCTAGCAATCAGAATCCAACAACACATTAAAAAGATCATACATCATGACCAAGTGGGCTTTATCCCAGGGATGCAAGGATTCTTCAATATCTGCAAATCAATCATTGTAATACACCACATTAACAAATTGAAAAATAAAAGCCATATGATTATCTCAATAGATGCAGAGAAAGCCTTTGACAAAATTCAACAACCATTTATGATAAAAAAAAAAAAAAAACCCTCCAGAAAGCAGAAATAGAAGGAACATACCTCAACATAATAAAAGCTATATATGACAAACCCACAGCAAACATTATCTTCAGTGGTGAAAAATTGAAAGCATTTCCCCTAAAGTCAGGAACAAGACAAGAGTGCCCACTCTCACCACTACTATTCAACATAGTTTTGGAAGTTTGGGCCAAAGCAATCAGAGCAGAAAAAGAAATAAAAGGAATCCAAACTGGAAAGGAAGAAGTAAAACTCTCACTGTTTGCAGATGACATGATCCTCTAAGTGGAAAACCCTAAAGACTCCACCAGAAAATTAATAGAGCTAATCAATGAATATCGTAAAGTTTCAGGATATAAAATTAACACACTGAAATCCCTTGCATTCCTATACATTAATAATTAGAAAATAGAAAAAGAAATTAAGGAAACAATTCCATTCACCATTGCAACGAAAAGAATAAAATACTTAGGAATATATCTACCTAAAGAAACTAAAGACCTATATATAGAAAACTATAAAACACTGGTGAAAGAAATCAAAGAGGACACTAATAGATGGAGAAATATACTCTGTTCATGGTTCAGAAGAATCAATATAGTGAAAATGAGTATACTACCCAAAGCAATCTATAAATTCAATGCAATCCCTATCAAGCTACCAATGGTATTTTTCACAGAGCTAGATCAAAAAATTTCACAATTTGTATGGAAATACAAAAAACCTCGAATAGCCAAAGCAATCTTAAGAAAGAAAAATGAAACTGGAGGAATCAACCGGCCTGACTTCAGGCTCAACTACAAAGCCACAGTCATCAAGACAGTATGGTACTGGCACAAAGACAGAAATATAGATCAGTGGAACAAAATAGAAAGCCCAGAGATAAATCCACACACATATGGACACCTTATCTTTGACAAAGGAGGCAAGAATATACAATGGAGAAAAGACAATCTCTTTAACAAGTGATGCTAGGAAAACTGGTCAACTGCTTGTAAAAGAATGAAACTAGAATCCTTTCTAACACCATACACAAAAACAAACTCAAAATGGATTAAAGATATAAACATAAGATCAGAAACTATAAAACTCCTAGAGGAGAACATAGGAAAAACACTCTCTGACATAAATCACAGCAAGATCCTCTATGTCTCGGAATACTGGAAATAAAAGCAAAAATAAACAAGTGGGACCTAATTAAAATTAAAAGCTTCTGCACAACAAAGGAAACTATAAGCAAGGTGAAAAGACAGCCTTCAGAATGGGAGAAAATAATAGCAAGCAAAGCAACTGAGAAATAATTAATCTCAAAAATATACAAGCAGCTGATGCGGCTCAATTCCAGAAAAAATAAATGACCCAATCAAAAAATGGGCCAAAGAACTAAACAGACATTTCTCCAAAGAAGACATACAGATGGCTAACAAACACATGAAAAGATGCTCAACGTCACTCATTATCAGAGAAATGCAAATCAAAACCACAAAGAGGTACCATTTCACGCCAGTCAGAATGGCTGTGATCCAAAAGTCTACAAGCAATAAATGCTGGAGAGGGTGTGGAGAAAAGGGAACCCTCATACACTGTTGGTGGGAATGTAAACTAGTACAGCCACTATGGAGAACAGTGTGGAGATTCCTTAAAAAACTGGAAATAGAACTTCCATATGACCCAGCAATCCCGTTGTTGGGCATACACACTGAGGAAACCAGAACTGAAAGAGACACGTGTACCCCAATGTTCATCGCAGCACTGTTTATAATAGCCAAGACATGGAAGCAACCTAGATGTCCATCAGCAGACGAATGGATAAAGAAAGCTATGGTACATATACACAATGGAGTATTACTCAGCCATTAAAGAGAATACGTGTGAATCAGTTCTAATGAGGTGGATGAAACTGGAGCCTATTATACAGAGTGAAGTAAGCCAGAAAGAAAAACACCAATACAGTACACTAATGCATATATATGGAATTTAGAAAGATGATAACAATAACCCTGTATATGAGACAGCAAAAGAGACACAGATATATAGAACAGTCTTCTGGACTCTGTGGGAGAGGGTGAGGGTGGGATGATTTGGGAGAGTGGCATTGAAACATGTATATTATCATATGTGAAACAAATCTCCAGTCCAGGTTCGATGCATGATACAGGATGCTCAGGGCTGGTGCACTGGGACGACCCAGAGGGATGGTATGGAGAGGGAGATGGGAGGAGGGTTCAGGATGGGGAATGCATGTACACTTGTGGCGGATTCATGTCAATGTATGGCAAAACCAATACAATATTGTAAAGTAAAAAAAGAAAGAGAGAGAGAATTAAAAGTTCAGCTCTAAAAAAAAAAGAAAGAAAGAAAGAAAAGAAATATATAATAAATAAATAAAAATTTCCAAGTCACAGTTCTATAGATGGGAATTCAAGCCTGGTCATAGAGCTCATCTAAGGAAAATGCTTAGAGCAAGATAAGAACAAACAGGGTCTAGGACTAAGCCTTTAGGAATTCTAACATTTAATCGCGCCTCAAAGGAAATCAAGGTAGAAGAAGGAGAAAGTTAGTTGACTTTCTCTAAAACCAGTAGAGAGTAGAAGCCAGAAGAGAACTGTTTCAAGATGGCATGGGTAAGGGGTGATCAACAGTGTTAAATGATGCTGAAAAGCTGAGTAACTTGAGAACTGGATTGGCAAACTATTTTATAACAGGATATAGCTTCCTGCTAAGTAGACTCTTATTTGTGAAACAAAGAGAGAAAAGAAGGAAGGGTGGGAGGAAGGGAGAGAAGGGAAGAAGAGAGAGAAGGTGGGAAAGAGGAAGAAAAGAGATAATATTTTAAGACCAAAAAAAAAAAGCAACCCGAGGCACGATTCTTGGCACTCTCTACCTATGAACTGCAGATTCCAAGTTTCAGATTCCTCTTCCCATTATCTTTTTTGGCTATCAAGGAGAAATAACTTCTTCACCTCTGACAGATTAGAATTACATCAGGGCCCTCTCTTGAGAAGAATTCTAGATATGGGACTGGCGTAAAACTTTCACCTCCTACGTCAACATTCTCCAGAAGAAAATGCCAGGCTCAGTGAGAGTCTTGATTCCTCAACAAGATCGAGTTCATGACCTCTCTATAGCCTGGAGCTCCAAGCCAGTTAGCCATCAGTAAACCAACAGACTCGTTTCATAACCAGCATTTAGACAACCTGAAATTGGTGGTGTGTGATGTGTCGTTATGTGCAGAGGTAAATAAGCTTTCAAATAGAGAGAGAAGCAGAAGTATATCCAATCAAATTAGGCTATTACCACAATATACAGATTTTCCCAAGCTGCTTTTTGACACATGGATTTTTTGGAGATTCTTAGGAGATAGGTTTTTAGACCAGAAATCAAGACATCTGAACTTAGTTTTGTTAAATAAACCAACTTGCTTTATGATGTGGGCAAGCTCCTTAACCATGCTGAGCTTTAGTTTCTTCATCTTTGAATTTTAAAAATGTCTACCCTGCCTATGTCTCATTATTGTCATAGTGATCAAAGGCTATGCACATAAATGTACTTAAAAAAACCACTGAATGATATAGAAATGCCATAAAGATGCTTTCATTAACATTCCAACTTATTATGGTTATGATTTAAATGTCCAAAGATGATTAAGACAATCAACAGAACATCCTCGAAGAGTTTACAGCAGAAATTTAAAATTTTTGTTTTATTTAATTAAGCATCATACTTCATATTCTATCATTTCCATGATATTTTTAAAAAGTCTACTATGATGTTCTCTCAGAAACAAACACATAAGTAAATGTCTTACTTTGCCTTTACCTTAACTTTTTTTTAAAAAAGTAATCTATAGGAATTCCCTGGCAATTCAGTAGTTAGGATTCCACATTTTTACTGCTGAGGGCATGGGTTCAATCACTGACCGGGGAGCTAAGTTCTTACAAGCCACACAGTATGGCCAAAAAAAAATAAAGTTATCTGCACCCACATACCCACTTCAGTTCACACCCTCTGCATGAGAACTTCCCTAACTTCAGCCCATGGAGAATGCCTTTCCCTGTGGGTCCACAGCCACAGGGACTGGTGTGTGCTGTGCTCTTCTAGTCTGGTCTTTATTCTCTCTTGGCTTCCCTGGTGGCTCAGATGGCAAAGCGTCTGCCTGCAATGCAGGAGACCCAGGTTTGATCCCTGGGTTGGGAAGATCCCCTGGAGAAGGAAATGGCAATCCACTCCAGTATTCTTGCCTGGAAAATCTCATGGGTGGAGGAGCCTACTACAGTCCATGTGGTCACAAAAAGTCAGATACGATTTCACTTTCACTTTTATTCTCTCTGGTTATGTGTATATTCTGCCTCTGATCTCTTGTTTGTTCTGGTTATGTATTTATTCAATTGTTTCACTGAACAATCTAGAATGCCACCCACAGTCTCTTACAATTCCTCATAGAACCTAAGCCATACCAGCCATATTGGTCTGTTAAACACTTAAATTGAAATAGTATGAGGCAGTACGTGGGATAAGAACAAAAGGCTCAGAATTTAGAAAATTCTTGCTCTAGCTCATACCTGCCACTAGCTGGTGGCACTGAGTAATTCACTTAAAATCCCTGCTGCTGCTGCTGCTGCTGCTGCTGCTGCGTCGCTTCAGTCGTGTCCGACTCTGTGCGATCCCATAGACAGCAGCCCACTAGGCTCCGTCCCTGGGATTCTCCAGGCAAGAACACTGGAGTCGGTTGCAATGTCCTTCTCTAATGCATGAAAGTGAAAAGTGAAAGTGAAGTTGCTCAGTCGTGTCAGACTCTTAGCGACCCCATGGACTGGAGCCCACCAGGCTCCTCCGTCCATGAGATTTTCCAGGCAAGAGCACTGGGGTGGGGTGCCATTGTGAGAAAGTTAGACTAAGTCCAATCTCTTTCCGTTAACTCTCTGAAAATCAAGGTTGTATATATTGATTTCTTCCCACAATCACTTTCAAAATGTCTACCTAGAAAAGTTCACAGCAGCTCAGATCTGTTGACAGAGAGCACCAGTTTTTAAGTTCTACAGCTAGGAACACCACCTAAAATCTTGTCACTGACCCAGTTTGTTGAGATGACCATCACTGATCTGGGCAATGGCCAGTGCAGCTTGTACTAATGAGCCTTCTGACCCTCCTAACCCTGGACATGATGCCACCACTAGCACTGCCATATCTGCTACCACTGCTGCCCCCAGGAACTTGGTCCTTCTGCCACATCCCCTAGGAAAAGTTCCCTCTGGGGTAGGTGCCTACCCCAGTTGCAAAGGAGGCTGGGAGAGCAAGTAGGTGGCATTATATAGTGAAAGCATCCCTTCAACACAGGAGGGAGAATCTGCATGCTGGGCAACTAAAAGGAATGATAAATATCCACTCTAAGTATTTCTACTACTATAATTCTTATTTTTCAGATCAGGAAACTTAGATTAACTAACATGCCCAAGGTCATAGAGATGGCAAGTGGCTAAATCAGTCTGTCTGATGACTCTCTGCTCTCCTCAGGTTCCAAAGCCTCCACTTGATGGAGACTTTAGGGACAGGTGGGTTTATGCAGGTGAGACTGTAGGTTTCATTCATCATCTTCTGCATTATTGTCATCACTATTATGATATTTAAAGAGAAAATCTACAAACTTGGGACTCAATTAAGTTCACAGTCCCCAAGTCATCAGGAAATATCTATTGATATCAATAGAAAAGAAGATGTATTTTGATTAAAACATTTAAAAAGTAGTTCCCATAGACAGACATGAAAATAAACAACTCTGATCAGGAGCCAAAATTCAACACCAGGTCAACATTGTAAACACCATTTTCATCTCCCAAAGCAGCTACCATTTTGCAACTAGACTCAGTAACAACAACTTTCTGACCTGCCGGCTGTTTTCCCTGCAGCTGTTTCCACTGCAGTTACAAAAGAGGAAAGCTTCTGGTCTTCTGATAATAACTCAACCCAGTCAAGTGAACACTGTACACTTAACAAGTGGGATTCATAGTAAGAAAGGTGGGATTAGTCCTCTTCCTCCTTTACACACACCCTCAAACTGTATTTTCCCCACACAGAGAATTGCTATATCATCAATTCCTGGCTGTATGTGGTAAGCGAGGAGAGAGAGAAGGGCAGAATTAATAAATTAAACCTGTCTTTAACCTCCAAACCACATTTTTAACATTAGTCTCTTTTACCATGCACCGTAGGCTAAAACTCAAAAATAAGAAACAAAATCCTTAATTGGGGTCACTCTCCCTCCCCTCCCCCAACAGCCCTGGCCCCCAGTCCTCTCCAGTATAGGAAGTAATAAGCAGGAAAAAGATCCACAAGCCAGCTCTAGGGGAATGGCATGGAGACTCCAATGGCTAGGCCAATCCAGAGAAGCAGTTACTTCTGAAGGAACCAAGGATCAGCTACACTCTTGCTCCCTAAGCAGCAGCCTTCATATGGCTATATTTACATCTTGAGCTTTGATCAATTTCTAGAAAATTCTGATGTCCCAAAACCCACATGTATAATCTAGATCATCTCACTGGACAAAGTGTGTGAAATATGTGTAGTCCCTGCCCTTTGTCATCTGATTCTAATTTAAACATTTCCCAGTTCCCCACTCCAGTACTCTTGCCTGGAAAATCCCACGGATGGAGGGGCCTGGTGGGCTGCAGTCCATGGGGTCTCTAGGAGTCGGACATGACTGAGTGACTTCACTTTCACTTTTCACTTTCGTGCATTGGAGAAGGAAATGGCAACCTACTCCAGTGTTCTTGCCTGGAGAATCCCAGGGACGGGAGAGCCTGGTGGGCTGCCGTCTGTGGGGTCACACTGAGTCGGACATGACTGAAGCGACTTAGCAGCAGTTTCCTACTCCAACCATAACTGTTCATTGCACTGATTATAATAATTCACCTAAAACAAGCAATAAAAGGAGAAGAGACTGCTCCTGTGGCCAGAACTTGCCAAAGTTTAGGCCTGCCAGCAATTATATGCCTTTTACTCCATGCCTTTAGCATTTTTAGCAAGGCCTCTTGGTTCATTGGAGCCCCAGTCCTTAGAAATAGAAAGCAAAAACAGTAGATAAAAACAATGGACTCCTAGAGTGATCATTTCTCCAATTGCCACCTACTGATAACACTGTGCTCTTGGTGAGGAGAAGCTCACCAAAAGACTAATTAAAGGTCAGACACCAAGAAAATTTTGAAAGAAATTTCATAACCTGAATGATTTAGAATGATATCTTTTTTAAATTGAAGTATAGTTGATCATTCCAATCCCAAAGAAAGGCACTGCCAAAGAATGCTCAAACTACTGCACAATTGCACTCATCTCACACGCTAGTAAAGTAATGCTCAAAATTCTCCAAGCCAGGCTTCAGCAGTACGTGAACTGTGAACTTACAGATGTTCAAGCTGGTTTTAGAAAAGGCAGAAGAACCAGAGATCAAATTGCTAACATCCACTGGATCATGGAAAAAGCAAGAGAGTTCCAGAAAAACATCTATTTCTGCTTTATGGACTATGCCAAAGCCTTTGACTGTGTAGATCACAATAAACTGTGGAAAATTCTGAAAGAGATGGGAATACCAGACCACTTGATCTGCCTCTTGAGAAACCTATATGCAGGTCAGGAAGCAACAGTTAGAACTGGGCATGGAACAACAGACTGGTTCCAAATAGGAAAAGGAGTACGTCAAGGCTGTATATTATCACCCTGCTTATTTAACTTCTATGCAGAGTACATCATGAGAAACACTGGACTGGAAGAAGCACAAGCTGGAATCAAGATTGCTAGGAGAAATATCAATCACCTCAGATATGCAGATGATGCCACCCTTATGGCAGAAAGTGAAGAGGGGCTAAAAAGCCTCTTGATGAAAGTGAAAGTGGAGAGTGAAAAAGTTGGCTTAAAGCTCAACATTCAGAAAATGAAGATCATGGCATCTGGTCCCATCACTACATGGGAAATAGATGGGGAAACAGTGGAAACAGTGTGAGACTTTATTTTTATGGGCTCCAAAATCACTACAGATGGTGACTGCAGCCATGAAATTAAAAGATGCTTACTCCTTGGAAGGAAAGTTATGACCAACCTAGATCACATATTCAAAAGCAGAGACATTACTTTGCCAACAAAGGTCCATTTAGTCAAGGCTATGGTTTTTCCAGTGGTCATGTATGGGTGCGAGAGTTGGACTTTGAAGAAAGCTGAGTGCCGAAGAATTGATGCTTTTGAACTGTGGTGTTGGAGAAGACTTTTGAGAGTCCTTTGGACTGCAAGGAGATCCAACCGGTCCATTCTGAAGGAGATCAGCCCTGGGATTCTTTGGAAGGAATGGTGCTAAAGCTGAAACTCCAGTACTTTGACCACCTCCTGCGAAGAGTTGACTCACTGGAAAAGACTCTGATGCTGGGAGGGATTGTGGGCAGGAGGAGAAGGGGACGCCAGAGGATGAGATGGCTGGATGGCATCACTGACTTGATGGACATGAGTCTGAGTGAACTCGGGAGTTGGTGATGGACAGGGAGGCCTGGCGTGCTGTGATTCATGGGGTCGCACAGAGTCGGACACGACTGAGCGACTGAACTGAACTGAACTGAACTTATTTCACAGAAGCAGCAATACCCTCCTGGTCAATTCATGTTGTTGCAAATGACAAAATTTCATTCTTTTATGGCTGAAGAGTATTCCATTGTATATATAGACCACATCTTTCTCTGTTCATCTGTTCAGAGACACTTCGGTTGCTCCTGGGCTTCCCTGATAGATCAGCTGGTAAATAATCCGCCTGCAATGCATGAGACCTGGGTTTGGTTCCTGGGTTGGGAAGATCCCCTAGGGAAGGGATAAGCTACCCACTCCAGTATTCTTGGGCTTCCCTGGTGGCTCACTTGGTAAATAATCTGTCTGCAATGTGGGAGACCTGAGTTCAGTCCCTGGGTTGCGAAGTTCCTCTGGAGGAGGGCATAGCAACCCACTCCAGTATTCCCAGTATTCTTGCCTGGAGAATCCCTGTGGACAGAGCAACCTGATGGGCTGCAAGTCCTTGAGGTCACAAAAAGGTGGTCATGGCTGAGGGACTACGCACAGCACAGCACAGGTTGCTTCCAGGTCGTGGCTATTGTAAACAGAGGTGTTATGAACATTGGGGTGCATGTTATCTTTTCAAATTAGTGTTTTCATGTTTTTCAGATATATAGCCAGAAGTGGAGCTGCTGGATCATATTGTCGTTTTATTTTTAGTTTTTAAAGGAGCTTTTATACTGGTTTCCACAGATATTGCACTGTAACTTGGTAAATTCCATTGTGAATTCCCACCAAAAGTGTACAAGTATTCCTCTTCCTGCACATCCTCACCAGCATTTGTTATCTGTAGTCTTTTTGATGATAATCATTCTGACAAATATTAGATGAATTAAGAATCGTCATCCATTGTTGGTGGGAATGTAAAAGTGTACAGCTTTTGTGGAAACAGTTTGGCAGTTCCTTCATAAAAGTTAAACATGGAATTACCATATGACTCTGAAATTCTCCTGTTAGGGTTATATGCCAAAGAACTGAAAATAGGCAATCAAACTAAACTTGCTTATGCATGTTCATAACATTCATTGTAGCCAAAGGGTGAAAACAACCCAAATGACCTACAGTGGATGAATGGATAAACAATACGATATTAGTCCATTACAAAATGAATGAAGTGTTGATACATGTTACAGTTTGAATGAACTTCAGAAACATGTTAAGTGAAAGTAGCCAGACACAAAGATCACATATTGTGTGATCCCTTTTATATGAAATATCCAGAATAGGCAGATTCGAATATACAGAAAGCAGGTTGGTAGTCATCAGGAGATGGAAGGAGAGGGGAATGGAAAGTGATTACTTCATGGGTATGAGATGTTATTCTTGGATGATGAAAATGTTTTGAAACTAGAGAGAGGTGTTTTGTTACACAACATGGTGAATGTACTAATGCCACTGTATTATGTACTCTAAAATGGTTAATTGTGTATTATGTTAAGTTCACCTCAATAAGAAAAAGTTCATGTGAATATATGAAAAACTTGAAGAGTTAATTTCCTTTGTTAGTAAAAGGAAAGAAAGTTGTTAGGATCTTTAAATGTAATTTCAACTACTGCAAACTTCTTTACAGTGTTAAAATTTGCTTTACATTTTGTATCATGTATGTTTGAAAAAGGTTTCTCACTTACGGTTCTCCAGACCTTGAAGTGATCATCATTAGAAAGTCTTGATCAAGAATTGCATGTAACCACTTCAAACTTTTAATTGTTAAAAAACAACAACAAAAATGTTTGTAAAAGCAACTTCAATTTCCCCAAAAATATTTGAAAATATTTTTGGAAGTTTTTCATAAATTCACTATTTCATATATCCTTTAATACTTCACATTACATTTTTATTGTCCCATCTGTACATTATAAAAGTGTTTAAGCTCTTTTTTTAAACCAAATCTCATGTAAGTGCTTCTAAATATATTCAGATACTATTTAAAGATCTTTTCTATGTGTATTATGATGTGAAAAATGTTAAAAAGTTGGAAGGTAGCCTGCCTTCAAAGCTAATTAAATATTGTGTTACACTTTTCACTGTTAAATTTTGTCTTTCCGGGTAGATGCAAATTTGCTCAAGGGCGGTGATCATGCCTTCAATTGCTGGACTTCTTTTGTATTTTCCATAGCAAACAGTGTTCAGAAGCTCACTAAATACTTGTTGAACTGAACTGAATCACCACAAAAAGGTTCCATTCATTCAGGTTGGTGCAAGCCCGGCCTTGAGAAGTTGACTTTGCAACAAGCCTGACACCATATACAGAAAGACACATGGTAAATATTTAACTGTCTGCTGCTGCTGCTAAGTCGCTTCAGTCGTGTCCGACTCTGTGCGACCCCATAGACGGCAGCCCACCAGGCTCCCCTGTCCTCGGGATTCTCCAGGCAAGAACACTGGAGTGGGTTGCCATTTCCTTCTCCAATGCATGAAAGTGAAGAGTGAAAGTGAAGTCGCTCAGTCGTGTCCGACTCTTAGCGACTCCATGGACTGTAGCCTACCAGGCTCCAGAATCTCAAGTGCTTTCTCACTTTTATGTTCTTTCAATTGTAGTTCTGCTGTTCCCCCAAACCTCCAAAAGACTTGTGTGCCTAAGGCTGGAGCCAGATGTGCTTGTGACTGTTCACTGAAGCTGTGTCACCATGTGGAACATCACCCCTGGAGTTGTCACATGATCACATGACCAACAAAGAGGAAAACATGATTGATTCCACCACAGAATTTGAAATCTCATGGAGATGGAACACTATTCCATGTAGTAGGAATCTGGAAAAAGAAAAAATAATCCTCTTATTTCAACACCCTCTCATGGTGGGGTGGGGGAATCTGTTAGCTGGTTTCTAATTGAGAAATAAATCAAAAGATCCATCTTTACCAAAATTGAAGTTGTGAGCTGTACTTGCGTGCTATGCTGCTGCCAGAAAACAAGCCAGGAGTTTTCTTCTCCTACTCACATAGCAGAAAGTGGACAGGGTCATCTTTGCTGAACTGTGAGAAAGGGAATGTGCTGGGCCAGATTTAAATGTGGACAAATTCCTGTAAAGTTGGTCTGTGTGGTAGTTCTAAAATAAAATGGCATTAGGTACCCGGTTTACAAGAGGCTTTTTAAAAATTCTGCAGAATAAACAATAGCTCACAGAAGGAGAGAAAGGACAAGCAAAGACTAAGATCACTGCCAGGTCACAAGGCTATTTTTACTTACAAAATGAGAGAAGAAGGAGTCAGGATAAAGGGGTTCAGGCTCATAAACTGTGCAGCATTTCCACCTTGGTACTCCCACAAACCTCAGAAGCACACACCTAAAGGCAGCCACATGCACTTAATTCTGGTGAAACTTCTATGCCTCCAACTGAACATACACTTAAACGTTTTTCTGTTCGTGTTGTGTTGGGCCTCATTCCAAGAATGCATTCTGTCCGTCATGCTTCCTGGGCTCTGAGAATGAGCCCTGGGACCTGTCACTGTCGCCCATGTATGGTGCTGCATCTAATATTTCTGAGATTTTTTTTACATAAGAAAAACCTAGCTTAGCACTGAGACCTTAATTAAGGGAGATGCTAAGGAATGGAAGGGGGTAGTGGGATAAACAAACCAGTGGCACTGACTTCAGCTGACAGGAGGAAGAGAAAGAGAAAAAATTTCCATGAACCTAAGGACATTCATCTCTTAGATCATAGTTTCCTTACTATGTGTACATCCACGTTTCACCAAAAGGGAGAAAGAAGGAGGGACAAGGGAGTGTTAGGAGCAATAAAAAAAATTTTCCATTTCTGAAGTCCAGCCTTTCTCCAGCAAATGTATTTCAGCCTGATATGTGTTCCCCTTCAAACAGAGCCGGGTCAGGCATAGGATACTTGAAGGGGAAAGCGGCAGAGCAACCACAGCCAATTACTCCATCCTGCAGACAGTGACCCTGCAGCCCCCAAACGTTCCTTGCTCCAGTTCTCAAGATGAGTTGATGAAAGAAACCCACGTTTTTTGTCTCCCAAACCAGTTCTCTTTTCATCTCACCACATTCTGTAATCTGTGTAATCCATGCAGAATTCCAATTTAAAATGCATTTGATACTGGGAAATTTTCTACCTATTCCTCATCACCAGTCCTCCTCAGGACTGGAGAGGAAATGCCCTTGGACTATACAACAAATGAATTCTTTTTCTATAAACCCATCCACAAAAGACATTTATTTATAATCTGTACTTGCATGTGATTGCATAAGTCCCACCATTGTTTACCAACATGTGTTAAGATAGTTTGTATAGTATTTTATTAGCTCTGAAATGCCCAGGATAATGTCATAAACTTGGACAGTATTGGTAAAGGTTAAAAAGATTGAAGCATTTCCGATATCGTGATAACCATGAATACAAAAATAGCCAGATCTGGTTCTATCAAATGTCCCTCTTTCATGCATGCTCCTGAGGAAGGATCTACTCCACGAACCCCATGCTACTAAAAGCTGATCAAGGGCTTTCAATGCCAAGAATTAGCTTTCAGTCATAGATTCAGGGACCCTAACTGAGCGAACCAAAATAGGGTTCACCCTCTTTCCCATTATAAATGAAAATCCAAAAACCAGCAAGTTCAGAATGAGGGTGAAAAAGGGTGAAACTTTACAAAAGACTTTGTCTTAACTCAGTAATTCAGAGATATAAAAGCAGAGACAGAGGCAGGAGAGCATGCTTGAACATATATGGCCTTTTAGTGCTGTGGTCCTACCAGTGAACGTGTCAATGTCTTGAACTCTAACCAAGCACTTTAGTAGCTCCTCATCCTCTGATGAGCTGCTTGTGCAGATATACTGATTCTGTGTTTGAGCCATATTAATGTTGACTATGGGTACACGTTGGCCTTCCCCAGTGACTCAGCAGGAAAGAATCCTGCAATGCAGTAGATGCAAGAGATGTGGGTTCAATCCCTGAGTCTGAACGATCCCCTGGAGGAGAAAATGGCAACTCACTCCAGTATTCTTGCCTGGAAAATTGAAGGGACAAAGGAGCCTAATACGCTACAACTAGTCTGACGTGACTGAGCACAGCGCAGACAAATGGAACATGATATGAGAAATCTGAAATCAATATAAGTGATCAAAACTGCGTCAGGATCTCACTGGGAGAAGCCCAGATTGGAAAAGGCCACAGAACACAAACCTTCTTGGCCAGTTCTTACCTATCTGACTCCAATGCGAAGGAGAAAATGTTCCTAAGTCCAGCTCATCCAAAGTTTTGATAGGATATTTTACCATCTCTGAATCAGTAGCTACAATATATTTTCCCTACGAGTACTCTCAGATCAAAGCACATCTTTCAAGAACATGTAATTCTCCAAGTCCAAAGCAAACAAATTCCCACATTCTTTACTAAATGTTCCTGGAAAACCATGACCCACACACTGGTTTCACAGTCCATAGTATGAAAAAAAGAAGACCAAATTGATTAAGATGATAAATCAAAACTGCATCGTGGAATTTTTGAGCATTCTGGTTGCTTTATTCTTATTTTCATGTTTTTTAATTTAAAACATTTAAATGTAGGCATAAATGCTTCTCAACCAGTGAGATTCAGGATGACAGGGTCATTTGCTATCTGCACATAGGCTGCCATATGATACCTTTACGGAGTATCCACTATGTTTAAGGTGTTGATCTGTGAAAGGTATTATGAGGACTATGTAGATACATAAGACCCACTTGTGCTCTCAAGACTCACAATCAAGTAAGAAATACAAAAACAACAATAGGACTGTTAAAGCATTTTATTTTAGCATGAAAAGTCCACACCATGGAGTCACACCTCCTAGCTTTAGATCCCACTAATCCCACGTTATTAGTCTTTGAACTCTAGGACAAGTATATTGACTGCTCTGAGCCTCAGCTTCCTTACCTGTGAAATAGAGGAGATAAAAAATAGTTACCAACTTGATGAATAGTTTCAAGGTTAAAGAGTTTTTTTTAACATGTAGCTCAAAATGGTAGTAAGAATTCAATAAATTTAGCTACCATTGTATAAGCAGCATGAACAAAGTTGTATCCATATGAGGTATATACAAAGTGCCATCTTTGCAAGCAATGAACCAGTTCAATCTTTGGTCCTTTGTGATAAAAAAAAATGAGGTATGTAGATAGATAGATAAATAATTAATAGATAAGAGAAAATATCTAAAACCACTAACTATCTTCACCTATTAGAGCTTGTTGTTCAGTCACTCAGTCATGAAAAACTGCTTTCAACCCCACGGACTTCAGCATGCCAGGCTTCCCTATCCTTCACTATCTCCCAGAGTTTGCTCAAACTTATGTCCATTGAGTCGATGATGCCACACAACCATCTCATTCTCTGTTGCCCTCTTCTCTTCCTGCGCTCAATATTTCTCAGCTTCAGGGTCTTTTCCAATGCTTCAGCTCTTCACATCAGGGGGCCAATGGACTGGAGCTTCAGCTTCAACATCAGTCTTTCCAATGAATATCCAGGGTTGATTTCCTTTAGGATTGCCTGGCTTGATCTCCTTGCTGTCCAAGGGACTCTCATGAGTCTTTTCTAGCACCACAGTTCGAAAACATCAACTCTTCAGTGCTCAGCCTTCTTTATGGTCCAATTATCACATCCATACATGACTACTGGAAAAACCATAGCTTTGACTAGACAGACCTTTGTTGGCAAAGTGATGTCTCTGCTTTTGAATATGCTATCTAGGTTTGTCATAGCTCTTCTTCCAAGAAGCAAGCATCTTTTAATTTCATCTCTCATTCTCACATGAAGAAAAATGAGATTCCTTTTACTTGGAGCTGGTGCCTGTCTCCCTTTCCCCCAACTCCCTGACAGAATGCTCTTTGTCTGACTGCCTCCAATGGTGGAATGTTTCCTTGATCTTTCTTAGACTGAAGTCCTCGTCAGAATAAGAATGCTAAGGCCAGATCTGCTGCTGCTAAGTCGTTTCAGTCGTGTCTGACTCTGTGCGACTCCATAGATGGCAGCCCACCAGGCTCCCCCGTCCCTGGGATTCTCCAGGCAAGAACACTGGAACAGGCTGCCATTTCCTTCTCCAATGCACAAAAGTGAAGAGTGAAAATGAAGTTGTGTCCAACTCAGCGACCCCATGGACTGTAGCCCACCAGGCTCCTCCGTCCATGGGATTTTCCAGGCAAGAGTACTGGAGTGGGGTGCCATTGCCTTCTCCAAAGGCCAGATCTAGTCTAATGCAAAAATAAACATGGGGATTTTTCAAGAAATTTACATAATTCTGATCTGAAAAGCTCACTAAATCAGTATGTTTAAAAGAAGTGAATAATGCTCCTAAGTCAAGTGATACTTGCCAATTGTGCCAGAATGAACTATCATCTGCATTTTTAAAAAGGCTTAAGTAGTATAAATTATCACTCTGGATTAATTCATTTACTCATTCAAAAAAAATATTTGCTGAGCACTTATAATGCATCATTATAAGCATTATATGCATCAGGTATAAGTATCAAAGCTATAACAGGGAACAAATCCAATGAAAATCCCCTTTTTTATGAAATTAACATTGGCAATTCAATATTACTGGGACTGTTACGGACCTAGGATGATCTTTTCAGTGCCATAGGGGATACAAACTATATAAAAGCTGTTGGGCATTGATCTCCTTGTTCCTTATAATCTTGGTTAGCTGTGGAGTTGGAATCAAAATAAAAGTTACACCTATGAAGTGGCTCATTGCAATATAAAGCAAAGCGATATAAAACAGAGTTTAAGGCAAAGAAAGGGGCTCAG
This sequence comes from Tragelaphus eurycerus, assembly GCA_935064755.1. Lineage (NCBI taxonomy): Eukaryota > Metazoa > Chordata > Mammalia > Artiodactyla > Bovidae > Tragelaphus > Tragelaphus eurycerus. The sequence goes on along the minus strand of CAKXYN010000010.1, from coordinate 22,451,003 downwards.
GCAATCAGAGTTGAAAATACCTGAATAATCTTTGTACTCAGTAGGCATATTTGATAAATAAATCTTTCTCTGAGCAAGCAAAGAACTTATAAGCAATTATGTGGAATTTGAGAAAGACTGGGAAAATGGGATAATCAAAATAAGAGTGGTCAAAATAAGGTGGGTTATTTCTATCACTATTTATCTTATTTGTTTGCTCAAAAAAATGATACTCTATCATTTACTAGAATTTAGAACAAAATAGTACTTTGTGGCCCATGAAATTTGGTGTAACCCTATTATTTAAACTCATATTGGCAGTTACAGATTAATATCAGCCAAAACATTCAAATTACACAAAATTGTATTTTGTGTAGCCAAGTATAAGTGACTTCCAAATGCAGTGGATTTATGTCCAAGTTGAGACCATAACCAATTTGTAGAATTCCTGACACTAAACTTACTTGATTAAATTTTCCAGTCTCACCATTTTCCACGAATGGCTTGTAAACTACTTTACTCACATATCTCAAAGAGTAATGATGACTATTGTGTCTTGAGGAGAGGACAGGATATAAGTGGGTTGTTGTTGTTTTTCTTTATTTTTTTGAGGGGGGGCAGCTAAAGTCAGAGCTTCATTTCTAAGTTTTATTTTTTTTAAAAAAGACACATAAACTCAGGAGGTAAATTTAAGTACCCTAATTAGACTACCTCTAATGAAGAAATGGGCTTCCCTGGTGACTCAGAGGTTAAAGAGTCTGCCTCCAATGCCGGAGACCTGGGTTCGATCCCTGGGTTGGGAAGATCCCCTGGAGAAGGAAATGGCAACCCACTGCAGTACTCTTGCCTAGGGAATCCCGTGGACGGAGGAGCCTGGTGGGCTACAGTTCACGGGGTCGCAAAGAGTCGGACACGACTGAGCAACTTCACTTTCACTTTCAATGAAGAAATGGATAGGACTTGCTACATCGCTTTTTATTTTTGTTAAAAGTCAGCTCTGAGAGATGGCAATATGGTTTATTTTCAACAAGTCTAGGAAGTAGAATATTTTGAATCCATGATGTATCTGGTTTCCATCCCTCTCCAATACCATAAAAAGCCTGTTGCCTCCTGATACATTAAAATATCTATTTTAAACATTTTTGAGCATGCTATATTCTTTCAAGACATGGTTCCTTCATTTACTGCACTCAGAGTCTAGTGGTAGAAATAAGTACATTTATAACTTAAGATTATAATCAAAAGCACAACTTTTAGGCATGCCCTGGTTTGAAATTAACCAACTTCTAGGTTTTAAGTCAAAAATATTGCATTCTGAGTAGAATTTCTCCTAAATACTTTTCTCTATATCATAACAAAATGTATGACAGGAGTCAACAGTAAAATTACCATGCTTAAAATCCAAGTAATGAATATTGGCCTAAGAAATTCAATGTTCACATTAACAAAAAGAAAACTAGCACACATTTTAGGAGAAATATCTAGTAAACCAAGGAATACTCCACTTTCAGAGAGTAGAAACTTATTCTTTATTAGAATATGGGCTAAATTTAATTGAGTTCAGTCAGTTACCCACAGATTTGATAATGCTAAACAAGTAGTCAGTGACCGCAGTCCCCATTCAGAGTAGCTTTTAAACATATTTGGAGGTGAGCAAGAATTTGAGATAGAAACTGACCCACTGTCCAATAGACAGAACTGCTACAGCCCCTGCAAAAAGTGAGATCTACAAAGTCTGTGGCAGTGGATGGAGGGCTTTCTTAAGATACAGTTGTATCACAATCATGGTTTCAAAGTAAAGGCCACCACTATAACTATGTAAATTGCTGCCAAGTTACTCAAATGCTGGAAATTAGAGATATGAAGAAACGGGTCAGAGATGCAGCTATGGGGCCAGCAAACCTTGCTGTGGCCCTCAGTAGATTTTTGTATACGAGGGTCCTGTGACATTGGTATATTCTCCAGAAAAGCAATCTCCCCACTTCAATTTAGGAAAATTCTCTCATAAACAAGACATTTTTCTCTGAGAACCAACCCCTGATCAAGTGTTTAGAATCCCATCCATATCTTTCTTAACCAGTTTTAAATAGTCACTATATATAAAATATATTCACTGACAGCCTAGTAATTCTCTAAACAATACCACCAAATCCTCCAACAGAACAAAATCTCTAACAGAGCCTCCTTATTTCAACAGACAGAATGCAAGCCCCTTGGAATCCCAACAGCTGTGACCAAAATGAAAAATTCTTCTAAAATTAGTGAGCTTCTATTATAATATCTTTGGACTATTGCAGGGGCTCTGGCTGCTCTTAAACACTTCCCCAGACAGTTAATATACTGACAGTTTTGCAAACATTGTCCCTGGCAAAATCTTATATGATTAATCCACTCAAAGCACTGCCCATATATATAAAAACAACACTGTTGACAGTAACTGCTAAATACCAAAATTTCAGAATACTGAAGTATGACAAACAACCCCTTCTACTTTGTGAATGAACAGCCTTGAAAAGTTGGGGGTGGTGAAAATTAGGACTGTAAAAGTAAAAAGCAATTAATGACATCCCACCTCGCACAGAATATTATATACATATTGTGCACCGAAGTAAGGTTTAAACTAGGTCCAATAAGTGTGATCCATATGGAAAAATAATCTTCTAACCTGAAAAAAATTACCTTGGAGCATGTACGAAGCAACATCCTCATGAATATCTCTACAACTATATTTTACACTCTCAAGTATGGCTCTCAAGTAAGGAGATTTCACACACAACCCTAAGGGGATACTTAGCAATGTCTGGAAGTATTTTTGGTTGTCACAGTAAAAGTAAAAGTGTTAGTTACTCAGTCGTGTCTGACTTTTTGTTACCTCGTAGACTGTAGCCCACCAGGCTCCTCCATCCATGGATTTCTCCAGGCAAGAATACTGGAATGGGTAGCCATTCCATTCTCCAGGGCATCTTCCAGACCCAGGGATCAAACTTGGGTCTCCCACATTGCAGGGAGATTCTTTACCATCTGAGCCATTAACCTTATGCCTAAAGGAACTAGAAAAAGAACAAATAAAATCTAAAGTTAGTAGAAAGAAAGAAATCATAAAGATTAAAGCAGAAATAAAAGAAATCAAAAGGACAATAGAAAAGATCAATGAAATTAAGAGCTGGTTTTTTGAAAAGATAGATAAGATTGATAAAACTTTCATTAAGAAAATAATAAAGAGATCTAAAATTAATAAAATTATAAGTGAAAGAGGAAAAGTTACAGTTGACACTACAGAGATGCAAAGGACCATAAGAGATTACCACTAATAATTATTATACAACAATAAAGTGGACAGATCACAAGAAATGAATACATCCCTAGAAACCTACAGTCCTCAAGACAGAATCAGGAAGAAATAGAATATATGAATAGACTGATTATCAGTTAATGAATTACCTAAGGGTAATTTAAAAACTCCCAACAAATAAAAATCCAAAATGGCTTCACATATGAATTTCTGCAAAACATTTAGAGAAAAAGAAAGAAATTAAAAGAATCCAAATCAGGAAGGGAGAAGTAAAGCTGTCAGTGTTTGAGATGACATGATGCTATATATAGGAAACCTCAAAGATGTTACTAAAAATAATAGAATTAATAAATTCAGTAAAGTTGCAGGAAAAAAATATACAGAAATCTGTTGCTTTCTATACACTAATAATGAACTATTATAAAGAGAAATTAAGAAAGCTGTCATTTACAACTGCATCAAAAAGAATAAATATATTTAGGAATAAATCTAACCAAAGAGAAAAATGACTTGTACTCTTAAAGCCATAAGACACTGATGAAATAAACTGAAGATAAAACACAAACAAATGGAAAGATATATCATGCTCATGAATTGAAAGACTTAATATTGTTAAAATGGCCGTACTATTCAGGGCAATCTATAGATTCAATGCAATTTCTATCAAAATACCAATGGGATTTTTTTGCAGTAAAAGAAAAATAACTCTAAATTTGTATGATAACATGAAGTCAAAACAGTCTTGAGAAAGAACAAAGCTGAAGGTAACATACTCCTTGATTTCAAACTGTCCTTCAAAGTGATGGTAATCAAAACAGTCTGGTCCTGGCACAAGAATAGATGCATAGATCACAGAACAGAATAGAGAGCCCAGAAATGAACCCACACTTACACAGTCTATGACAAAGGAGGTGAGGATATACAATGGGAAAAAACAGCCTTTTCAAAAATGCTGTTGGGAAAACTGGACAGCTATATGAGAAAAAAAATCAAACAGGAGTACTCTCTGATACTTACATATGAAAATAAACTGAAAATGAAATAAAGACTTAATGTGAGACCTAACACCATAAATGTTCTAGAAGAAAACATAGGCGGTAAGCTCTTTGACATTGGTCTTAGCAATATTTTTTAATATGTCTCTTGAGGTATGGGAAACAAAAACAAAAATAAACAAATGGGATTAGAGCATATTAAAAACTTTTGCAGAGCAAAGGAAGCTATCAACAAAACGGAAAGGCAGCCTAGTGAATGAAATATTTGCAAATAATAATATCCAATAAACAATTAATACCCAACATATATACAAAGAACTCACAACTCGACATCAAAAAATAAATAAATAAATAAAAAATAGGCAGAGGACCTGAATACACACTTTTTCTTCCAAAGACGTCATACAGATACATGAGTCACAGGCACATGAAAAGATGCTCAACACTACTAACCATCAGGGAAATGCAAATTAAAACCATAATGAGGTACAACCTTACACCTGTCAGAATGATTATTATCAAAAAAACAACAAATAACAAGTGTAGGCAAGGATGTGAAGAAAAAGGAACTCAATTGATGGCATTATAAATTGGAGCAGCCATTAGGGGGTTTCCTCAAAAAGTTTAAAATAGAAGTGACATATGATCCAGCAATTTCATTTCTGGATATTTACTTGAAGAAAACAAAAACACTGATTTGAAAAGATATATGCACATCAATGTTCATTGCAGCATTATTTACAATAGCCAAGATAGGAAACAATCAAAATGTTCACTAATAGATGAATGGATAAAGAAGATTTGGAATGAAATATTACTCAGCTTTAAAAGGAATGAAATCTTGCCAATTGGGACAACACTGCTGCTGCTGCTGCTAAGTCACTTCAGTCGTGTCCGACTCTGTGCAACCCCATAGACGGCAGTCACCAGGCTCCCCCATCCCTGGGATTCTCCAGGCAAGAACAATGGAGTGGGTTGCCATTTCCTTCTCCAATGCATGAAAGTGAAAAGTGAAAGTGAAGTTGCTCAGTCATATCCGACTCTTAGCGACCCCATGGACTGTAGCCTTCCAGGCTCCTCCATTCATGGGATTTTCCAGGCAAGAGTACTGGAGTGGGGTGCCATTGCCTTCTCCCTGGGACAACACAGATGAATCTAAAATATATTATGCATAGTGAAATAAGTCACACAGAAAAAGACAAATACCATAGGATCTCACTTACATGAGGAACCTAAAAAACAAAACAAAGAAAACAAAGCAAAATGAAAACAGACTCATAAAAACAGAGAACAAACAGGTGGTTGCTAAAGTGGAAAGGGATGGAGTGGACAAAATACATGAAGGGAATGAAGAGATACAAATCACCAGTTAGAAAATAGATAGGCCATGAGGAGGCAATATACAGCATAAGGTATATGGTCAATAATATTTTAATAACTTTGTATGGTTACTAGGTTTCTCTTGGTGATCATCTCATAATGTATGCAATTGTCAAATCACTATGTAGTACATTTGAAATTAACATATTGTATACCAACTATATTTCAATCAAAAATATTTCCTTAGCTCTGAACAAGACAGGGATAAAATTTAGGACACCCATAAAAAAACTTCAAAATATAGCATATGAAGAGCAAATAGATTTTAAATATGAAGTTGTCTGCCAAAGGCTGATGAATGTCAATTTCGTTAATGGAATGAAAGGGTAAATGAAAATGGATAGAACATGGCCAAAGAACAATAGGATGCGGCCAAAGAGAATGCTTAAAATGTAGGACATATGGGTCTACTCACCCATTATATTTGAAATCCTCAGAATGTATTAAAACTAGTTATCTAACAGAAATACTATGACATTTATGTCTCTTTTCCTTCCACCCAAAATTGAAAATAACTTTTGAATGCCCAATAAAAAAATTCCATCAAGTGCCAGATCAATCAGTCAGCAACATTTATTTAGCTAACACTGTACAAAGAACATTATTATTATGCAATGAAAGAGGATTAGAAACAGCTCCTTTGAGTTGCTTACAATCTGTTTGGGAATAAATAAATGGTAACATATGAAAACAATTTTAGGACATTTACTTTACAAGCAACATTTTACTGAGTGCCTCTATAAACACTACTTTATACTCTGAGGCATTTTAAAATAATACAGTTTCCCTTTGTTGGTGTAGAAATAGCTGAATATCATAGAAATTTACTAAAATTTACTGCCCCCAAATCAGCCAGCTAAACCAATTACAAACAATTGAATGCAGACTTATTTGGAGCACATAAGGGTAGTTAGTTCAATAGTTTACTCTTCTAAAATAATTCTTCATGTGTTATCTTTTCAGAAAAGGGAAATTTCATGGCTAGATTTCATAAAAATATCTGCACCACCACAAAAATGTCACAAAATAGAAAATCAACATTCTTTCTCCGCTCTAGTCTCAGATTATAAACAGATTCATATATGCACAGGGCAGTGGCACCTTTGAGAGGCAGTGGATGGAAACAAACACCTTCGTGAGGATTGGGGGACCCAAACCACAGGCTAAAGTCTGTGTCTCCTTTAGTGCTGAGTCTAATGCCAAATATATCCTGGAAATGGAAAAACACTGTCATTTGTATATATTTATCCAGTATTTTTGAAGGCAAGAAAAGAGTCTGAGGGTAGTTCTTAGAACTTTTGACTGAGTTCAGAAATAGTTATGAATGTAGACAAAACAGAAATATGCATTTATTCATTGTGTGGAAAAATTATCTCAAGCATCTGACTGGGCAAAGATAGCTAGAAATATTAGATACATGCCAAATATACCTGAAATGAGTCCTACTTACAGTTCATATTCTGTTTTCTAAAGGAATAAAATTGTTAGTTGCCAATAATGGAAATAAGAATTCTGTAAATGGTCAGAATTTCACCCCTCTCTTTAAGGTTTGAGTCTTCTTCACAACTCAACGACAATTAAAAACAACAACAACCTATTTTAAAAATTGGTTGTAAGCTGCCACTTCTACTTAATGTCACACAGGCATCTCAAACCCAAGTGTATGTTAGTTGCTCAGTCATGTCCTGCTCTTTGCCACTCCATGGACGATAGCCTGCCAGGCTCCTCTGTCCATGAAATTCTCCAGGCAAGAAAACCGGAGTGGGTAGCCATTCCCTTCTCAGGGATTGAGCCCAAGTCTCCTGCATTGCAGGCAGATTCTTTACCATTTGAGCCACCAGAGAAGCACCCAAGCCCAAAGTATGCACAACTGAACTGTTTCTTTGCTGTATCTGTTCTACTCTCAAGAAATCATGATAGTCCTCTCCTTACCCAGTCAAAAACGCTGGGACTGTCCTTGACTCTCCTCTACTCAACATGGCATCTACTTCACGAAAAACTGATTTTCTACCTCCTCACACTCACAGATCTACCCCACTTCTTCATATTTTCTAATATTACTTTAATCCCCAAATAGTGCCTTTTGTCCTTTTGGTCTACTTTTAGCCATCTTTCACCATGTCATCAGAGTGACCTTTCTAAAATGCAAATACATATGTATGACTTCCAAGTTTGAAAAACTAAAATGAGGATTATTTCTGCTGCCACTGTGGCAATTCTTATTTTGGGAAATAAGAATATAGATTGTCAAGGATATACAATAGCAACTGAACCACTTACTATACCTGTTAACCACAGTTATTTAACTCTGCTAACTACCATATATAACCCTGATGAAGTATTCATAAATCGAATCACCACTGTCATGCTAGAGTTCCTCCATATTTTTACACTCCATTTTTTTCTCACTTTTATTTCCATTCTTATTTCAAGAATTTTTAAAATTCTCCAATTACATTTCCTGCATATTTTTAAAAAGTGAGCTGGTGACAGCATCTTGAGCACATCTTGGAAAAAGACAGAAAGTTGAATTTCCCATGGGATGTGAGTAGGTACAGTACTTCTGGTTTCTACTTCCTGCTGAATTATAAGTCTGCTGATGTCCTGGGAAGCTGGACTGTAGATTTTTGAAATGCAAGTGGATATGATTAATCACATGTTTTATGTTACAGTAATTGAAAAAAATCTAGATTTTGTGAAATACACAACCACATAGGAGGTTTGAAAAGAAGGAATTAAAGTATCATTATCCATATACTATACACAAATGATACTTCATTCAGAAAACATTAATATTATCACCTGAAAACTATTAGCATCAGCACCATAACTTGGAAATTCACAAAAATCATAAATTAATATAAAGTATGGCAAAAGTCCTAACTTAAGAGCAACAAGCACCTTGAGAACTTCTCTGGTGGCTCAAATGATAAAGAATCTGCCTGCAATGCAGGAGATCTGGGCTCAATCCATGGGTTGGGAAGATCTCCTGGAGAAGGGAACGCTGCCTACTCCAGTATTTTGGCTGGAGATTTCCATGGACAGAGGAGCCTGGCAGGCTACAGTCTATGGAGTCGCAAAGAGTCGGACACGACTGAGCAACTTTCACTTCCCTTTTTCAAGAGCAACAAACGCTAAAATATCTAAAAATCACCTTTTAAAAACATACGGAAATTAAATGAGAGCTATATCACAGTTCAAGATAATATTAATTTATAAAGTTAAAGGGTTAATGCAATTATAATCAAATCAAAATTCAGATAGAATTTTCTTAGTAATTTGATGAAATGTTTCTAAAATTAATGAGATAAATTGAATACATTTGTAACAATTCAAAAAATTTCTTACTCTCCTCATTTTATTTTTCAAAAAATCCTAGGCTGGGTTTTAAGTCCCTTGCCTCATGGATCTTCCTGGCATCTTCACACTTTTAACAGCTCATCATTTCTGTACCTCTCTCTCAATGAGGTGGTGGAAGTAGGACAGTATCATTCATAATTTCTACCACCCAGCATGAACAACCACACCCATGGAGTGATGATTAACAGACCCACGTCCCTCTGCAAGGTGGACAGCAGTGCCATGCTATAGAATTCTCTTTGTTCTGCCCTCATTTCCATACTGGTCAATGATCAAATAAATTTGTACATGATACACTGGGTATTTTGTGAATGGAAAGTTTGCTAGGAATAAATAAATTGGTAGAAACACGGATGCTTGTTTCTAGAAACACAAATGCACATGTGCTTAGTCACTCAATCATGTCCAATTCTTTCCAATCCCCTGGACTGTAGTCCAGGCTCCTCTGTCCATGTGGATTCTCCAGGCAAGAATACTGGAGTTGGTTGCCATGCCCTCCTTCAGGGCATCTTCTCAACCTAGGGTTCAAACCCAGGTCTCCCACATTGCAGGCATATTCTTTACCATCTGACCCTCACAAATGCACAGTCCTCTACCAATAAAGATTAGAGAACACAGGTAGGAACAGATTTTTGAGAACATACTTGGAAGCTACACAGTGAAGTAGTCTCCAAACTCTCAAACAAGGTGACTTTATGTAGTCTAAATGATCATAGATTCATTTTGAAAAGCAATGGAAGATATTGTGTTTCCAACTATAGACATGATCTTCAGGTTTCTATGGGTTATATTTTGTTTGGATTAAAATCACCTAATATTTGGCTTTCATTTCGAATTTCAGTAAAATCAGTTTGACTATGTCATCTTTTTAAAGCAAAAATATAACTTTGTATCACTACACAGTAGACTCCCTGAGTCTTGGGAAAATTAAACTTTGCCCTGAAACTTCATAGCATGTCAGGACTGGACTAGATTCAAAGCCAGACAAGTACTTGGCCCTCAGACTTTCCCATAACTGTGAGAATAGCAAAGTTGTGGCTAAATGTAGACAACTAGTCAAGGCACTTGTTCTGTTAGTACACTTCACTGTTTTGTGGAAGGTTCTCAAATGTCAAGATATGCCATCCATCCAGGAGTTACTCTATCAAATAAATTTTCCTTGAAGATCCTTTAAGAACGTCAAGATGTGGCAGTGTAAGACATCAGTTAAAAACAGAATATGAAAGACTTTCCAAATAAAGAAATTAGACAAGCTGTATCTTAAAACATTTCTTCTTTTATTTGTCCTTCTTTCTTTCTCATCCATTTATAAATACGCATTGTGTGCATGCTCAATTGCTCAGTGGTGTCCAACTCTTTGTAGCCCCATGGTCTTTGTAGCCTGCCAGGCTCCTCTGTCCACAAAATTTTCCAGGCAACAATACTGGGTGTGTTGTCATTTCCTACTCCAGGGGATCTTCCCAACCAATGGACTGAACATTCATCTCTTGCATCTCCTGCACCAGTTGGTGAATTTTTTACCACTGCATCATCTGGAAGCCCATAAATGTACATATTTTGGCAGTAATAATGCAGCAAAATACAATAGAGGTATATAGATTAAAGGACTTTCCTGGTAGCTCAGCTGGTAAAGAATCTGCCTGTAATTCAGAAGACCCTGGTTTCATTTCTGAGTCTGGAAGATCCCCTGGAGAAGGGATAGGTTATCCACTCCAGTACTCTTGGGCTTCCCTGGTGGCTCAGATGGTAAAGAATCCACTTGCAATGAGCTCAATCCCTAGGTTGGGAAGATCCCCTGGATGAGGGCATGGCAACCTACTCCAGTATTCCAGTATTCTTTCTTGAAGGATCCCCATGGACAGAGGAGCCTGATGGGCTACAGCCAATGGGGTTTCAAAGAGTTGGACATGACTGAACGACTAAGCACACACATGTAGATTAAAACTCTAACATAAAAAAAAAAGATCATCTTCATTTTAGACATATATGAAATTTGCCCCTTTAAAAGAAAAGTTCAAGCTATGGATCATTGATATTTTTTCACTATAGCCCAGGGCCATTATTCATAAGTGATGATAAACCATAAGAATGTGGGCATCTTCAAACATGTAGGTACCAGTCTGTAAGCCTCACACAACAATGCTACTTCCTATAAAGATTTCTACACACAAACAAATTCCTCTACGTGCCATGGGGAATGCTACAGAGAGAGACAACCTATAATTACACTTTCAATAAAAGCAAATGCACAAAATAGTTTCAAAACCGTCACCATGGATTTCAGCAATATCTTTTGGTTTACCAAATACATAGTTGACTAGTTTGGACTTGGCTTTAAAAATCAAAATAAATGCTAAATCCCTGATATGTTTGTAGAAAAAAAATGCCAATAGCATCATGGGCTGCTGATAATGAACACTATGATAGAAAGTGGAGCCCTAGAGACTAAAATTTTCCATCCCTACTTCCACCATTAATAAATCATTTGTCTTCAGATTATATGGATAACCCAAGTATCAACTGGAATCTACTCTCTCCTGATTCAAATATCCATCCCATGGTTTGTGGGAAACCAAAGGCCACTTCAAAAGTACTAGACATTTGGGGAAATGGGGGATGGGGAAGGGCTTCCTGGGCTCTGAATGCCTGTTTCAACTTAGTGTGTCTGCTTATGGCTCTTCCTGTTCATGCTGACCCTGTTCTCCCAAACTTTGTCCTGGAACCTCGAATGTGACAGTCAGCAAAGCCCTGTCTGGGCCCCCATCTGGGACTGGGGAAGCAAACCTGGAGGCCATCAATTAGGAATTTAACTCATCAGCCTAAAAAATTGGAATGAAGTCTTTTCCATAATTTTCCATCCAAAAACAAAAGGAGGTCCATAATGCATGAATGTTTATAAAAGACGTCACTAAAATTTGATGAGTTGAAATAATTTAGAATTTCAGAAACAGTAACAACTTCATTCAATAATAAGCATTTTTGTTCTTAAGAATCTTCAGGCGCCTCAATGCTCCATCTTTCACTCACTGCTTTTACCCTTGGAGGTTTCCCAGGACCATATCCTCTCCCCAGATGCTCTCCTCTGTCTCCTGCCATTTCTCATCCCCTACCCTTCCTTTCTTTTAGCCTTTTCATACTGTTCGTGGGGTTCCCAAGGCTAGAATACTGAAGTGGCTTGCCATTCCCTTCTCCAGGTGACCACGTTTTGTCAGAACTCTCCACCATGACCCATCTGTCTTGAGTGGCCCTACATGGCATGGCTCATAGTTTCACTGAGTTAGACGAGGCTGTGGTCCATGTGATCAGTTTGGTTAGTTTTCTGTGATTGTGATTTTCATGCTGTCTACTCTCTGATGAATAAGGATAAGCGGCTTATGGAAGCTTCCTGATGAGAGAGACTTGACTGTGGAGGAAACTGGGTCTTTTTCTGATGGGTGGGGCCGTGCTCAGTAAATCTTCAATCCAATTTTCTGTTGATGGGCAGGGCTGTGTTCCCTCCCTATTGTTTGACCTGAGGCCAAACTGTTGACCCACCCCTCCACTGGAGACTCCTGGACACTCACAGGCAAATCTGGGTCAGTCTCTTGTAGGGACACTGCTCCTTTCTCTTGGCTCCTGGTGTGCACAAGGTTTTGTTTGTGCCCACCAAGAGTCTGTTTCCCCATTCTGTGGAAGTTCTGTAAGCAAAACCCACTGGCCCCCAAAGTCAAATTCTCTGGGAGTTCTCAGTCCCTTTGCCAGATCCTCAGGTTGGGAAATCTGTTGTGGGCCCTAGAACTTTCTTAACAGTGGGAGAACTTCTTTGGTATAATTGTTCTGCAGTTTGTGGGTCATCTGCTTGGTGGCTCTGTGGTGGGGCTAATGGCAACTTCCTCTAAGACAGTTTATGCCACATGCTGCATGACCCAGGTCTGCTGCAGCCAGAGCCCCTGTCCCCATGGCAGGCTACTGCTGACCCGTGCCTCTGGAGGAGACACTCAACACTAAAAGGCAGGTCTGGTTCAGTCTCTGTCATGCCTCTGAGTCCTGGTGCCCACAAGGTTCTGCTTGAGCCCTCCGAGCATCTCTGGCGGGCACAGGGTTTGATTCTAAACATGATTTGGCCCCTCCTACTGTCTTGCTTATCTTCTCCTTTGCCCTTGGACATGGGGTATATTTTTTTGGTAGGATCCAACATTCTTCTGTTAATGGTTTATCAGCAGCGAGTTGAAAAAGGCAAAAAAGATACGTCACTGAAAGATGAACTTGCCAGGTCGGTAGGTGTCCAATATGCTACTGGAAAAGAGTGGAGAAATAACTTCAGAAAAACTAAAGAGATGGAGCCAAAGCAAAAACAACACCCACTTGTGGATGTGACTGGTGATGGAAGTAAAGTCTGATGCTGTAAAGAACAATACTGCATAAGAACCTGATATGTTAGGTCCAAGACTCAAGGTAAATTGAAAGTGGTCAAACAGAAAATGGCAAGAGTGATCATCGACATTTTAGGATCGGTGAACTAAAATAGACTGGAACGGGCAAATTTAATTCAGATGATCATTATATCTACTCTGTAGGCAAAAATCCCTTAGAAGAAATGGAGTAGCCATCAGAGTCAACAAGAGTCCAAAATGCAGTACTTGGGTGCACTGTCAAAAACAACAGAAAGATATCTGTTCATTTCCAAGGCAAACCATTCAGTATCACAGTAATCCAAGTCTATGCCCAACCACTAATGCCAAAGAAGCTGAAGTTGAATGGTTCCATGAGGACCTACAAGACCTTCTAGAACTAACACCCAAAAAAAGATGTCCTTTTCATCATAGGGGACTAGAATGCAAAAGTAGAAAGTCAAGAGATACCTGGAGTAACAGGCAAGTTTGGCCTTGGAGTACAGGGCAAAGGCTAACAGAGTTTTGCCAAGAGAATTCATTGGTCATAGAAAACAGCCTCTTCCAATGACACAAGAGATGACTCTACACATGGGCATCACCAGATGGTCAATACCAAAATACAAAACCAATACCAAAATACAAAAAAATGATTATATTCTTTGCAGCCAAAGATGGAGAAGCTCTATATAGTCAGCAAAAACAAGACTGGGAGCTGACTGTGGCTCAGATCATGAACTCCTTATTGCAAAATTCAGATTTAAATTGAAGAAAGTAGGGAAAACCACTAGATCATTCAAGTATGACTTAAATCAAATCCTTTACAATTATACAATGGAAGTGACAGTTTCCAGGGATTAGATCTGATGGATAGAGTGCCTGAAGAACTATGGACAGAGGTTTGTGACAATGTACAGGAGGCAGTGATCAAGACCATTCCCAAGAAAAACAAATACAAAAAGGCAAAATGGTTGTCTGAGGAGGTCTTACAAATAGCTGAAAAAAGAAGAGAAATGAAAGGCAAAGAAGAAAAGGAAGGATAAACCCATCTGAATGCAGAGTTCCAAAGACTAGCACAGAGAAATAAGAAAGGCTTCCTCAGTAATAAATGCAAAGAAATCAATAGAGGGAAACAATAGAATGGGAAAGACTAGAGATCTCTTCAAGAAAATTAGAGATACCAAGGAACATTTCATGCAAAGATGGACACAATAAACAACAGAAATATTATGGATCTAACAGAAGCATAAGATATTAAGAAGAGGTGGCAAGAATACACAGAAGAACTGTACAAAAAAGATCTTCAACACCCAGATAACCATGATGGTACGATCACTCACCTAGAGCCAGACATCCTAGGGTCCAAAGTCAAGTGGGCCTTAGGAAGCATCACTACCTTCAAAGCTAGTGGAGATGATGAAATTCCAGCTGACATATTTCAAACCCTAAAAGATGATGCTGTGAAAGTGCTGCACTCAATACACCAACAAATTTGGAAAACTCAGCAGCACTGGAAAAGGTCAGCTTTCATGTCAATCCAAAAGAAAGGCAATGCCAAAGAATGTTCAAACCACTACAAAATTGCACTCATCTCACACGATAACAAAGTAATGCTTAAAATTCTCCAAGCGAGGCTTCAACATTACATGAACCAAGAACTCCCAGATGTTCATGCTGGATTTAGAAGAGTCAGAGGAACAGAGATCAAATTGCCAACATCCATTGGATCATTGAAAAAGAGATTGAGTTCCAGAAAAACATCTACTTCTGCTTTACTGACTATGCCAAAGTCTTTGACTGTGTAGATCACAACAAACTGTGGAACATTCTTAAAGAGATGGAAATACCAGACCACCTTACCTGCCTCCTGAGAAATCTATATGCAGGTCAAGAAGCAACAGTTAAAACCGAACATGGAATAATGGACTGGTTCCAAATTGGGAAAGGAGTACATCAAGGTTGTATATTGTCACCTTATTTATTTAACTTATATGCAGAGTATGTCATGCAAAATGCCAGGCTGCATGAAGCACAAGCTGAAATCAAGACTGCCAGGAGAAATATCAGCAACCTAAGATATGCAGATAACACCATCCTTATGGCAGAAAGTGAAGAGAAACTAAAGAGCCTCTTGATTAAAGTGAAAGAGAAGAGTGAAAAAGCTGGCTTAAAACTGAACATTCAAAAAACAAACATCATATCATTTGGTCTCATTACTTCATGGCAAATAGATGGGGAAACAATGGAAATGGTGAGAGACTTTCTTTTCTTGGGCTCGAAAATCAGTGTTGATAGTGACTGCAGCCATGAAATGAAAAAAAATCTATGACCAACCTAGACAGCATATTGAAAAGCAGAGGCATTTTGTTGCCAACAAAGGTCCGTCTAGTCAAAGCTATGGAGAAGGCAATGGCACCCTACTCTAGTACTCTTGCCTGGAAAATCCCATGGGCGGAGGAGCCTGGTAGGTTGCAGTCCATGCAGTCGCTAAGAGTCAGACATGACTGAGCGACTTCACTTTCACTTTTCACTTTCATGCATTGGAGAAGGAAATGGCAACCCACTCCAGTGTTCTTGCCTGGAGAATCCCAGGGACGGGGGAGCCTGGTGGGCTGCCATCTATGGGGTCACACAGTGTCGGACACGACTGAAGTGACCTAGCAGTAGCAGTCAAAGCTATGATTTTTCCAGTAGTCATGTATGGATGTGAGAGTTGGACTATAAAGAAAGTGAGTGCCAAAGGATTGTTTCTTTTGAACTATGGTGTTGGAGAAGACTCTTGAGAGTCCCTTGGACTGCAAGGAGGTCAAACCAGTCAATCCTGAAGGAAATCAGTCCTGAATATTCATTGGAAGGACTGATGCTGAAGCTGAAACTCCAATACTTTGGCCACCTGATGTGAAGAATTGACTCATTGGAAAAGACCCTAATTCTAGAAAAGATTGAAGGGCGGAGAAGGGGACGACAGAGGATGAGATTGTTTAATGGCATTACCAACTGGATGGACATGAGTTTGAGCAAGCGTCAGTAGTTGTTGATGGACAGGAAAGCCTGCCATGCTGTATGTAAGCCCATGGGGTCGCAAAGAGTCAGACACGACTGAGTGAACTGAACTGAGCTGAACTGAACCCTTCCTTTCCTACATCTCCCCAGTTCCAGTTCAGGGCTCTGCATGTCCAGCCTTCACATTAGTTCTAAGACCACCTTAGAATATTCAGACATAATACGGTGCCCAGCAGAATGAGATATATCTTTGAGTAATAGAATCCACCTTCCTCTAAAGTCAATTAGGATTAGGGTTTGTTTTTGGTCTTTGCCATTTCCCCCTTTACATTATAGCCATATTTGTTTGTTGAGATAATTTGTGCAGGATTTGAAACTCTCGAGAAACAAATTGTTTGTGTTTTGCATATTATAACTTCCTTAGAATATGATATTCAAAATTAATCCAAATATTCAAAGTAATTTTAGAGAGCCAGGTCTCTCTTTTGTGTCCACATTTGTTTAATCCTGAAAGGACCATCTTATAAACAGCCAAGCGTTTAAGTTTGCTTGAAATTTTGCCCTGACTTCTCCACACAGTGAGCCAGACCATCACAGTGATTGAAAGCATATTCTCCAATTCAGCTATCTCAAGTTGTATCGATACAAAACCTACAAGCAAAGTGGGAATGGTCTTAACCTGAGTGAATTGTAACAATTAAGAAAATAAGATTCTGGTCTAACTTCCAATTGACTTTTATTAGTACATAAATGTAGGAGAAGTCAATGGCAACCCACTCCAGTACTCTTGCCTGGAAAATCCCATGGATGGAGGAGCCTGGTAGGCTGCAGTCCATGGGGTTGCGAAGAGTCGGACACGACTGAGTAACTTCACTTTCACTTTTCACTTTCATGCATTGGAGAAGGAAATGACAACCCACTCCAGTATTCTTGCCTAGAGAATTCCAGGGATGGAGGAGCCTGATAGGCTGCCAACTATGGAGTCGCACAGAGTAGGACATGACTGAAGCGACACAGCAGCAGCAGCAGCAGCAGCACATAAATGTTACTCTAAGGCCTTTCTCTTCCAAACTGATTTGTTTGGGGTTTTTTTTCGGCTTTCTATACGTGTGTGTGTGTGTGTGTGAAGTTGCTCAGTCGTGTCTGACTCTTTGCGACCCCATGGACTGCAGCCCGCCAGGCTCCTCTGTCCAGGAAGCATTAATTTGCTGACAAATCATGTACTTACTTACATACTGTATTTATATTTTGCAGTCAGGTAATGAATGATGCTTAAGTAGATGAGGCAGAATCTTTCCTTCTCAAACATTATTTGTCTGGAGTCTTACACATACTAGAAGCCAGTTCTCAAATATGAAGTGAGTCTAACCTGTTCACACTTTTACACACAACAATTTTAAGTTGGGGTTATTATTCTAATAATATCAGTTTGGGTTGAGTTTAACTTTTTTTTTTTTTTTTTAAAGGAAGGAAGATGTATTTTTGCTAAAGAGGAAAAGAGTTCCCAGGTTTACTTTTTTTTGTTATCCAGTCAAAGCCATGTTTCTGGCTAAAGGTGTCTCTTACTCACTTTGTTTTTCGATTCATCATTTAGAGGTGCCTAGAGCCAGAGATGATTGCTAAAGGCTTACTCCATCCAGCCCTATGATTCATCAATCCTAGGCGTCCACACTTTGTAATTATAACATAATGGAAGATATTATTTTATGAAAGGAGAAGCTATGACTTGTCCAAAAAAAGAAATATAGTTTATAGTAAATAGAAAATGAATTAGAATATGTTAACAAACATTTTCATTTTTGTATGAACAGGATTGGAATGAGTCATTTTAGATGACAAAAAGACAGATTAAAAGTTTATTATTTAAAACATTTGGTTTATTCTTCATGAATAAATTATCCTAAATTATGTGGGTTTTGTTTTTAGAAAATTAAGCTTTGAATAGGAAGGTTTAGCTATTTCAATATGAACTAACTCATTTTAGTTACTGAAGAAGCATGTATATTTTAATTTTCCTTTTAAAGTTGATATACTTCCACCTCACTAACAGAGGTAGAAGCATATTATTATTGGTATATGACATGTATTATTATTATATATTATATTATACAGTATTATTATATCATTATTAGGGTAATATAAACACAAGCATTTTAAAAAATGCAAGTGCTTTGCCAATATGATGAGTAGTTAAATTTGAAACTTAGATTCTTTGTGAACCAACAGACTTACAGTAATTGTGCTGTATTTTTCCATCACAGACAAGAGCATTTTGGACTGTGTTATGAACTCAGAGCCCAGGGAATTCCAGTGAGATAATGTCATTGACCTTGAGTACAAATAACCGGCAATGAATATTGTAATACGACAATGTGAAAGTTACAAGGAGTTTATTCTCAGACTCCATCAGAGAACCTGCTAAATCAACAATAGGAGGAGATATAGTGTGAACTAAGAGAGCAGAACTTTAAGGCATGTTTCCAAAAATAGAAAGTTTCCTAAATAACTCTAAGAGATCAAGTGTGAGTCTCATGCTTAACTGGTACTAAATTAGTTCAGCATGTGAGCATTTATCATGTACCCATCAGCTCTGCATCGCTTAAGTGACCAAAGATAAACGTCAGCTTTCAGCTCAGTGGTACTCATTTAGTTTCCTTCTGCCTATCATTTGGCTACCATTTAAGTCCACAGATTTTCCCACCATTGCAAAAGTGTGCAGCTTCACCAGAGATGGCCCTGTTTCTGCCAGCTACATGTTCCACTGTGAATAAGAGAACTGTGCCTGCTCTTTAAAAGGGGCAAAGCCTTAGGAGAAAAGAATCATCGGAGTCACATTATGGATATTTACACCCTGCCAAAAAAACCCCTCGATACTTGTCAAAAATTCAATTGCAATTAAAGAAAGCAGAAGAAAATCAATCTCTGTCTGCTAACTGACCTGAGGCAACTAATTTCTGCACATGTTCATTTTGTTAAAACATGCAAGCAAAGAGCTATTGGAGGCCATATGCCATTTGTTATGAAAAGCACATTCCTTTAGTCTTGGTAACAAAAGCCATATGGCTTTCTGAAAGTTAATTATATCATAAATATGCTGTAATAGTGGAGAGTGTGGTCTAGCAATTGCTGGAAGAAACTTCGAGACTTGGCTTTTGGTCAATTTCTCAATAGATTCCATTCAGAACCTTGGGGAAGTCACAGGCCTTAGTGACTTAATTTCCCAATATTTAAAGTGAGGCCAAAATAACGGGGCACCTAAAGGAGAGAAGAAAACAAAAATGTTCTCCTGCTTAAAGGTAAAATAATATTGCAAATCATAATTCAGGTCAATAAGACAGTGAAAGATTTTCTTAAATATTAACAAGTTAATGAAACAGTCTCTTCCTCCTTCCCATGCTTCCTGCCTGCCATTGTTGCATGATATTTCTGGAAAATAAATTGGATTTTTAAACTTCATTCTTAAATGTTACATATAAACTAGCACATGAACTCTGTATAAACAGCCCTTTACAGCCTACCCTAGTCTGCTGTCTGGACTCATCTGCTGACAGTGTCTCTGGCACAGAGACAGACTCACCAGGCCCCCAGACAGGTAACCCTCATTTACATCTCTGTGTATTTCAAAGTCTGCTCCCCATGCAGAGGAAGTCCTTCCTTCTCATTTGTACTTAACTTCCATGCATATGCAAAGACCCAGACCATTGCCCTCCCCTAGGTGCCATCTTTGACTTCCTCAGGCCATTGGTAGTTCCTTGCTCTGTGTTACGATGACCATAAAGAATCTGCCTGCAATTCAAGAGACCCAGGTTTGATCCCTGGATCAGGAAGATCCCCTGGAGAAGGGGAATGCCTTGCTACCCATTTCAGTGTTCTCACCTGGAGAATCCCATGGACAGAGGAGCCTGGCAAGATACAGTCAATGGGGTTGCAAAGAGTGGGGCATGACTGAGTAGGTAACACTTTCACTACTACAATAACATTTACCATTTATTACATTGTATAGTAATTATCTGTAAACACATCTCTCCATTGGCATGTTGGGCTCCTGAAGGCAAGAATCTGAGCCTTGGCAGGTAGTAGCTACTCAATAATTATTGTTTATTGTCCACTTTTAAAAGATAGAGGTAACTGACTGTTCTCCCTCAAGGGTCTAGTGTTTCCAGGTTCATTTCACCCTTTCAACCCTCCATCTGCAACATTTTATAACAGTCAGAAAATGATCCCCAGGAACTTGTAGTGTTCCTAAGTGCCGATGACAGACTTCCACTGTGCTATCCTTTTGATGCAAGGAAATGAAATAATTTTAAAAAGTTCTTCAACAAGGATTAAAGCCAAGAGTGTTTCTGGTTCAACTTCAGCTAACAGCTAACCAGAAAATTAAAATTAAACAAGTTCTCATTCTTCAAGCATTTGAATTAATCATGGTTTTATGGAATTTTAATCTAGCATGGAGGCTGAAATTAAACAAGAGAGCCAACAAGTCCAAAAGACAATTACGTCTCCATCTGATGTAACCAAATTGGATAGAGATGTGTGTGGCATAATAGTAATAACTGTAAATTACCTAACATTAAATTCTCATGCCCTTGATACAGAACATTATTCTAATGGCATAGTTTGATTTTGCTTCTGGTTTACACTTTAAGTAGACAGAAAAACCTCTGTCTGATTCCACAGGATTTGGATTTTATAAAAAAGTAGGTGTCCGAAACAGCCTCTTTCAGGAACTAAATTATCTCCACATGTGCTGAGTATCAAAAAACAAGAACATTTAAGTCTGTGATGTGTGCGTGTAACTTAGAGCAAAACCAGAGGAATGGATGAAAGTCAAAGAGGACAGACTTTGATGAAAGTCAAAGAGGAAAGGCAAAGAGTCTGACTTACAAATTTGTTGAGAGCTATTTTGTAGGAAACAAGCTTTAGGATCTGATTTGAGGGCAAGGCGACAGGGAAATAATAATAATAATAACAAAGATAAGAGGGAATCATTGAGTTGAGCTCCAAAAGTTTCATTTTCTCAAAATTGTTTCAGAATGGTTAAGAAGGCCTTTCTATGTACAGTATTTTCAGAAGCTAAATACAAAATCGTCCATTGGCTTATGGGGTGATTTTTCAAAAGGATGCCATCTTCATTTTAAATTGTCACTGCTGATACTAACACTTTGATGTTCATGATACCTGCCTGGGAGCCAGCACACACTAACTGTATCAGAATGTCAGAAACCGTCACTAGAACCTGGCCCCTCAGAGGTAGGACTTGAATCATGGGCATGCAGCCAGTCTGTGCTTTGACATCCTCTTTCTTCCGGAAGGAGCACACTGACCAAGTGTCTGTAGGTTCTCTCTGTTCTTCTTTCTGAGTCTAGAGACTGAAGTTGGGGAACTGCTTCAGTGAAGAAGAATGGGAAATACTGAAGGGGAAAAGAAGAGAGAATTTCTTGATTTTATAAATCCTTTTCATCTTACTAGAAACAAGCCCAGACTAAGACTCAGAAGACTAGAGGTAGATCCTCAAGCCTGTCTCTTTGCTAAGTTAATCAATGTCTCTGTCCCTCAGTTTCTATCAGACTTCTACTTTCTTAATAGAATACTGAGTATGAATGACCGTATTAGCTACATATGAACTTATTAAGAGGCTAATACAAACAAAATGATTCCAAATAATCATTTTTTATTATGAAATCATGCACGCATTCACTCATTTGACAGCTTCTTTTGAATGTCCACTCTGTGTCAAGCACTGGGTGCTGAAATTTAAAGGTGAGCAAAACATAGTGCCTATCCTCATGGAATTTAAGGTCAAATTAGGAAAGCAAGGATTTTCTAAATAATAACACAAAGAATTCCAAGCTGTTACATTAGAATTATAACACATACTTACTATGATCCAGAAAATACTGTATTTTCACTATCAAATGTTCCTGTTTGTTCTTTAATCTGTTTAACAATCCAGCTTTAATCCTCAAGTGATTCTTTTTTTTTTATTTTTTTAATTTTGCTTAACTTTACAATATTGTATTGCTTTTACAATACATCAAGATGGATCCACCGCCAGTATACACGTGTTCCCCATCCTGAACCCTCCTCCCTCTCCCCTCCCCACACCATCCCTCCAGGTCGTCCCAGTGCTCCAGCCCCAGGCATTTGTTATCAGGCATCGTACCTGGACTGACGACTCATTTCAGATATAATATTATACATATTTCAATGCTATTCTCCCCAATCATCCCACCCTCTCCCGGTCCCAGAGTCCTTTGAAAAAAACTTTTCCAACATATTGTGTTGTTTGTCAGTTAAGGCTTTCAGATAATGCTTAGAATTGAGGTTCAAGGGTAGAACCAATTCTCCACTTAGTGAAACAGAAGAAATGTTGGTATAAATTTAAGATAGGAAGTCAAGACCTAAAGGAACTTCCTCGGAAGGCCCGAGGCCATGTTCACAGAATATTTCTTTCAGTCTTTATAATATAAAGATTCTACATCTGTGGTGATAACAACAGTGTATGCATCACATTTTTTAGGTGCTTAGGTAGTATTCTAAGCACTTTATAAATATTAACTCATTTAATCATCACAATAATCCTCTGAGGTAGGTATAAGCACTGGTAGTGGTTTTATCCACATTTTATAGATGAGGAAACCTCATCTGTAAAGGATGAAGTATCTTTCTGTTCGGTTCAGGTCAGTTGCTCAGTCGTGTCCGACTCTTTGCGACCCCATGAATCACAGCATGCCAGGCCTCCCTGTCCATCACCAACTCCCGGAGGTCACTCAGACTCATGTCCATCGAGTCAGTGATGTCATCCAGCCATCTCATCCTCTGTCGTCCCCTTCTCCTCCTGCTCCCAATCCCTCCCAGCATCAGAGTCTTCTCCAATGAGTCAACTCTTCGCATGAGGTGGCCAAAGTACTGGAGTTTCAGCTTTAGCATCATTCCTTCCAAAGAAATCCCAGGGCTGACCTCCTTCAAATGGACTGGTTGGATCTCCTTACACTCCAAGGGACTCTCAAGAGTCTTCTCCAACACCACGGTTCAAAAATATCAATTCTTTGGCACTCAGCCTTCTTCACAGTCCAGCTCTCACATCCATACATGACCACAGGAAATACCATAGTCTTGACTAGACGGACCTTTGTTGGCAAAGTAATGTCTCTGCTTTTGAATATGCTATCTAGGTTGGTCATAACTTTCCTTCCAAGGAGTAAGCATCTTTTAATTTCATGGCTGCAGTCACCATCTGCAGTGATTTTGGAGCCCAGCAAAATAAAGTCTGACACTATTTCCAATGTTTCCCCATCTATTTGCCATGAAGTGATGGGACTAGATGTCACGATCTTCATTTTCTAAATGTTGAGCTTTAAGCCAACCTTTTCACTCTCCACTTTCACTTTCATCAATAGTCTTTTTAGTTCCTCTTCACTTTCTGCCATAACGGTGGTGTCATCTGCATATCTGAGGTGATTGATATTTCTCCCGGCAATCTTGATTCCAGCTTGTGCTTCTTCCAGCCCAGTGTTTCTCATGATGTACTCTGCATATAAGTTAAATAAGTAGGGTGACAATATACAGCCTTGACGTACTCCTTTTCCTATTTAGAACCAGTCTGTTGTTCTATGTCCAGTTCCAATTGTTGCTTCCTGACTTGCATATAGGTTTCTCAAGAGGCAGGTCAGGTGGTCTGGTATGCACATCTCTTTCAGAATTTTCCACAGTTTATTGTGATCCACACAGTCAAAGGCTTTGGCATAGTCAATAAAGCAGAAATAGATGAATTTCTGGAACTCTCTTGTTTTTTCCATGATCCAGCGGATGTTGGCAATTTGATCTCTGGTTCCTCTGCCTTTTCTAAAACCAGCTTGAACATCTGGAAGTTCACAGTTCACGTATTGCTGAAGCCTGGCTTGGAGAATTTTGAGCATTACTTTGCTAGCGTGTGAGATGAGTACAATTGTGCGGTAGTTTGAGCACTCTTTGGCATTGCCTTTCTTTGGGATTGGAATGAAAACGGACCTTTTCCAGTCCTGTGGCCACTGCTGAGTTTTCCAAATTTGCTGGCATATTGAGTGCAGCACTTTCACAGCATCATCTTTCAGGATTCGAAATAGCTCAACTGGAATTCTATCACCTCCACTAACTTTGTAGCGATGCTTTCTAAGGCCCACTTGACTTCACATTCCAGGATGTCTGGCTCGAGATGAGTGATCCACCATCATGATTATCTTGGTTGTGAAGATCTTTTTTGTACAGTTCTTCTGTGTATTCTTGCCACCTCTTCTTAATATCTTCTGCTTCCGTTAGGTCCATACCATTTCTGTCCTTTATTAAGCCCATCTTTGCATGAAATGTTCCCTTGGTATCTCTAATTTTCTTGAAGAGATCTCTAGTCTTTCCCATTCTGTTGTTTTCCTCTATTTCTTTGCATTGATCACTGAGGAAGGCTCTCTTATCTCTTCTTGCCATTCTTTGGAACTCTGCATTCAGATGCTTATATTTTTCCTTTTCTCCTTTGCTTTTTGCTTCTCTTCTTTTCACAGCTATTTGTAAGGCCTCCCCAGACAGCCATTTGGCTTTTGTGTACTTCTTTTCCATGGGGATGGTCTTGATCCCTGTCTCCTGTACAATGTCAGTCCATAGTTCATCAGGCACTCTATCTATCAGATCTAGTCCCTTAAAACTATTTCTCACTTCCACTGTATAATCATAAGGGATTTGATTTAGGTCATACCTGAATGGTCTAGTGGTTTTCTCCACTTTCTTCAATTTAAGTCTGAATTTGGCAATAAAGAGTTCATGATATGAACCACAGTCAACTCCTGGTCTTGTTTTTGTTAACTGTATAGAGCTTCTCCATCTTTGGCTGCAAAGAATATAATCAATCTGATTTCGGTGTTGACCATCTGGTGATGTCCACGTGTAGAGTCTTCTCTTGTGTTGTTGGAAGAGGGTGTTTGCTATGATCAGTGCATTTTCTTGGCAAAACTCTATTAGTCTTTGCCCTGCTTCATTCCATCTTCCAAGGCCAAATTTGCCTGTTACTCCAGGTGTTTCTTGACTTCCTACTTTTGCATTCCAGTCTCCTATAATAAAAGAACATCTTTTTTGGGTGTTAGTTCTAAAAGGTCTTGTAGGTCTTAATAGAATCGTTCAACTTCAGCTTCTTCAGCGTTACTGGTTGGGGCATAGACTTGGATTACTGTGACATTGAATGGTTTGCCTTGGAAATGAACAGAGATCATTCTGTCGCTTTTGAGATTGCATCCAAGTACTGCATTTCGGACTCTTTTGTTGACCATGATGGCTACTCCATTCGTTCTAAGGGATTCCTGTCCACAGTAGTAGATATAATGGTCATCTGTGTTAATTCACCCATTCCAGTCCATTTTAGTTCTCTGATTCCTAGAATGTCAACATTCATTCTTGCCATCTGTTTGTCCATTTCCAATTTGCCTTGATTCATGGACCTGACATTCCAGGTTCCTATGCAATATTGCTCTTTACAGCATCAGACCTTGCTTCTATCACCAGTCACATCCACAACTAGGTATTGTTTTTGCTTTGGCTCCATCCCTTCATTCTTTCTGGAGTTATTTCTCCACTGATCTCCAGTAGCATATTGAGCACCTTCTGACCTGGGGAGTTCCTCTTTCAGTATCCTATCATTTTGCCTTTTCATACTGTTAATGAAGTTCTCAAGGCAAGAATGCTGAAGTGGTTTGCCATTCCCTTCTCCAGTAGACCACATTCTGTCAGATCTCTCCACCATGACCCGCCTATCTTGGGAGGCCCCACGGGCATGGCTTAGTTTCATTAAGTTAGACAAGGCTGTGGTCCTAGTGTGATTAGATTGACTAGTTTTCTGTGATTATGGTTTCAGTGTGTCTGCCCTCTGATACCCTCTTGCAACACCTACCATCTTACCTGGGTTTTTCTTACCTTGGACGTGGGGTATCTCTTCACGGCTGTTCTAGCAAAGCGCAGCCGCTGCTCCTTACCTTGGATGAGGGGTATCTCCTCACCGCCGCCCCTCCTGACCTTGAACGTGGAATAGCTCCTCTGAGCCCTCCTGTGCCCGTGCAGCCACTGCTCCTTGGAGGTGGGGTTGCTCCTCCCGGCTGCGGCCCCTGACCTTGGACGTGGGGTAGCTCCTCCCGGCCACCGCCCCTGACCTCGGACATGGGGGAGGATTAAATACCTCACTTGCTGTCATACACCCAGTAGGTAGAGCCAGGATTCTAACCCAGTCTATATGCTCATCTACCATGGCACACTGCCTCTCATTTATACAGTTGGTCCCCTGAAACATGTTGAAAACTGTTTTTTTTGGTTCAATAATTTAGACAGCATATTTGAAAATCTGTCTCTACTTCCTCACATGTACTTCTAGTGACTTCACCACTCCATATAAAGAATAAATTGCACTTGGTAGCTCTTGATAGGAATCATATTTTCAAAAAAAAAAAAAGCAAAAGAAAGTTTTCAATCCTTTTCAATCAAAAATGTATCTACTTGGATAATAAAAGAGGTGATTTCATAATTACTTTTCAAGAACAAAAGGTTGATTGCTCATGTTTTAGCAAAATGTTTTCTCCCATTATTATTGCAGAGTGAGGCATACAGAGATTTAATAGAAGTTCTACCCTGAAGGAAATGACTCTCCCCAAATTTAATATAATACAAAGGGAAATGGTGTCAGTTAGTCTAAACTTTAGACTCTAACATAAGGTGGAAAAGCAGAATCTCAACATAGTTTTGAGACTAGAAATGCATCTTCAAGAGGTGTGTTGATGACTTCAAACTTTTTGTCTCAAATCATGCTGCCTCCCAGGCTTAAGTTATGCTAGAATATTTCACGGAGAAAAAGGAAACAAAGCAGAGAAGACGTGTGCAGGCAAGTTGGTGCAGAGTATGCATTTTGACTTTTTTTATGGTTGAATGATTCTTTTGGGGATAAAGATTAAGCAATCATCAGAAATGAGCCTCCTCATTTGACATGAGAATTAGCACAAAGATGATTTTTTTCAACTTAAAATATCAGAAGGCCATATTAAAATAAAGAATAACTACAAACGGAACTAACTATTAATAAACTTGTTATGCTTACAAGACAAAACAGAAGCCTTTGGGGCAACTGCCATCAAAATGTGTTGAACTGTCTTATGACTAGACAGAAAATTGAGAACATGGAAAATTGCATATAGTTCTTAGGATATGCAAACAGTTGAAACCAAAGTAGCATGAAAGTTTTTAAAGCACCTTTCTTCTCAGTAAACATTATCCTCTAGGTCCATGAAATGCATAGAGTGTAGTGATTATTTCTCATTTTGTAAATAGGAGGAAAGAACTTACTTTAAAATGACAATTTAATACTTTAGGAAAAATAATATACTATAATATATGGGTATGAGGCCATTTCTTAGTGAAAAATTCCAATCTGAATCTCCTAAACTGGTCAGGAGAATATTAACGTTAGTCATTCAGTTGTGTCTGACTCTTTGCAACCCCATGGACTGTAGCCCATCAGGCTCCTCTGTCCATGGAATTCTCCAAGCAAGAATACTGAATCTCCTGCAGGCAGGTGGATGCTTTATCACCTGAGCCACCAGGCCAGCCCAGGAAAATGCTAGCTGTAAATTTTAAAGGGAGCCCTTCTCAAGAAAGGGGAAGGGTCAAGCTAAACAACTGGTGATTGGCTGTCAGGAAACCCTATGTAAATGAGTTGGGGACCAGGGCTCTGCCCCCCACTCCATTATCACAGAAGTGCCTTCATGCAAATCAGAGCTACAGACCCCCTTCCATTCTCTTCACCCCTCTCTTAGTCCCTTAAATTGAATGTTCTGAACAAGATACATTAAGTCCCCTAACTTCAAGTTGTAACCTTTGAAAGCTGTGAACATGCATTGCATCGGACAGGCATGAGTGAAACTGCAGCTCGCCCTCTGATTCCTATTGCTGATGATCCTTCAGCGCGCTCATCTCCCACTTCCTCTCCCTCCTCCAGTCAGTAAATATTCTTGCCTGTTCCCTCAGAGCCAGTCCCTATATGCCAGCTATTGTACAGTATTTTGTACTTTTCAAGGTACTATACCCTAAGATTAGATATGCTTTCTTTATTTTTTGTATTTGTTTTTAATATAGTATTTATGTGAAAAGTGTTTTAAACCTGTTACTATATAGCCCAATGTGTTAGTTGGGTAGCCAGCTAGCCTAACCTTGTTGGACCCACAAGCAAATTGGACTTAAGAATGTGCTCTCAGAATGAACCAGTTTTTATGTAAGGAACTTACTGTATACCTAGGAGTGAACACACCCCTTATAGATGAAGGCTAAGCTGCTTGCTCAAGATGACTTAGATTTATTTTTACAGTGAGATTACTTTATTTTTATTTAAGTATAAAATATAATGTAATGTAAAGTGAAATCACTCAGTCGTGTCCGACCTTTTGCAACCCCTTGGACTGCAGCATGCCAGGCTACCTGTCCATCACCAACTCCCAGAGCTTACTCAAACTCATGTCCATTGAGTTAGTGATGCCATCCAACCATCTCATCCTCTGTCATCCCCTTCTCCTCCTGCCTTCAATCTTTCCCAGCATCAGGGTCTTTTCCAGTGAGTCAGTTCTTCACATCAGGTGGCTAAGTTTCAGCTTCAGCATCAGTCCTTTCAATGAATATTCACAACTGATTTTCTTTAAGATAGACTGGCTGGATCTCCTTGCAGTCCAAGGGACTCTCAAGAGTCTTCTCCAACACCACAGTTCAAAAGCATCAATTCTTTGGTGCTCAGCCTTCTTCACAGTCCAACTCTCACATCCATACATGACTATTGGAAAACCATAGCTTTGACTAGATGGACCTTTGTCAGCAAAGTAATGTCTCTGTTTTTTAATATGCTGTCTAGGTTGAACATAGACCAACCATTTCTTCCTTTTTCTTTTCTTCCAAAGAGCAAGTGTCTTTTAATTTTATGGCTGCAGTCACCATCTGCAGTGATTTTGAGCCCCCAAAAATAAAGTCTGACACTGTTTCCACTGTTTCCCCATCTATTTGCCATGAAGTAATAGTACCAGTAACCTCCTCAGATATGCAGATGACACCACCCTTATGGCAGAAAGTGAAGAGGGGCTAAAAAGCCTCTTGATGAAAGTGAAAGTGGAGAGTGAAAAGGTTGGCCTAAAGCTCAACATTCAGAAAATGAAGATCATGGCATCCGGTCCCATCACTACATGGGAAATAGATGGAGAAACAGTGGAAACAGTGTCAGGCTTTATTTTTCTGGGCTCCAAAATCACTGCAGATAGTGACTGCAGCCATGAAATTAAAAGACACTTATTCCTTGGAAGGAAAGTTATGACCAACCTAGATAGCATATTCAAAAGCAGAGACATTACTTTGCCAACAAAGATTCGTCTAGTCAAGGCTATGGTCTTTCCTGTGGTCATGTATGGATGTGAGAGCTGGACTGTGAAGAAGGCTGAGTGCCGAAGAATTGATGCTTTTGAACTGTGTGTTGGAGAAGACTCTTGAGAGTCTTGAGGGACTTGGACTCCAAGTCCCTTGGAGTGTAAGGAGATCCAACCAGTCCATTCTGAAGGAGATCAGCCCTGGGATTTCTTTGGAAGGAATGATGCGAAAGCTGAAACTCCAGTATTTTGGCCACCTCATGCGAAGAGTTGACTCATTGGAAAAGACTCTGATGCTGGGAGGGATCGGGGGCAGGAGGAGAAGGGGACGACAGAGGATGAGATGGCTGGATGGCATCACTGACTCGATGGATGTGAGTCTGAGTGACCTCTGGGAGTTGGTGATGGACAGAGAGGCCTGGCGTGCTGCAGTTCATGGGGTCGCAAAGAGTCAGACACGACTGAGCGACTGATCTGATCTGATCTGAATGGTACCAGATGCCATGATCTTAGTTTTCTTAATGTTGAGTTTTAAGCCAGCTTTTTCACTTTCCTCTTTCACTTTCATCAAGAGGCTCTTTAGTTCTTCTTCACTTTCTGCCATAAGGGTGGTGTCATCTGCACATCCGAGGTTACTGATATTTCTCCTGAATTAAGGGAATTAGGTGGGAAGAACAAAGGACTGGCTGAACTCAACTTTCTAATCTGGAAGGGGCTAGCAATGATGTAGAAAATGAAGGAATCTGGCTAAAGCCACTTCTTCTATTTTGGCAACTCATAACTAAGCTCACAGGAGTCTCAGAGCATAGAAATCTAGCAGCTAGCTTTCAATCCAATGAGCAAAATTATTTAGAATGAAATGTATTCAGGCACTGCATGGTGTGATTGAGAGTCCACCGAAGTACACTTTTGTCTTTTAATGGAAGATCTATGAAGTGATACAAAACAAAAGCTCCATCATTACCATAGAGAAGCTAAACAATTGTCTAAGAACTGCTCATGAAACAGCAACAAAACAACAAACAGCAAGATTAAAACCATTTCCAAAACAACAAAACATAAAAGCAATGTCACATCACTCAAACCAGGGTAAAAGCCACAGGTAGGGTTTTTTCAATGTCAGTCACCATACAATGTGCTACACATACATTTTATCCTCATTCCACAGATAAACTGTTCAAAGAGACTTACCTGCCTTGCTCAAGGGTACACACAGTTTGGCCACACACCCTATGCTCTCTACCATCACTCATAACCCATAGAGTACAGTACTATCATGATTAAAAATGAAGGTAGTACAATGACATGGAAAAATAGCAACAAAATGATGTTGAATGAAAAAGTAATACAAGTTGTGTGTATTACAACTATGTGAATGTTTACGTGAAGGAAACATGAAGTAGGATGGTAAGGTTATGAAGGAGTCAAAATTTTTTTTCATTATATCATTGCAAAATTAGATAAACACTTCTTTGTGTACATAATTATATGTGGAGAAGGGTGTTTAGAACCAGGTGAAGTCAATCTCTGAGAAGACTGCCCAGATAAAGGGAGTTTTCATGACTATTTCAGCAGACAGGATAGGCTTGTGTTGACTAAGAGGATAAAGAAATTGCCAGAGCAGTGACAAGACTAATTCAGTAAATCCAAGGGTACGGATTGGAGGGACAAATAGAAGACAAGCTGCAACGACTCATGTCACAGGGACAGTTGCTGGGAAGGGTCAGCGGAGATGTCTGAATCTTATAAACTGGAAAATAAAGACAAACATGATAAAGGGCCCAAGGAACTTTATTCTAACTGCTGTGTGGTGGACCATAGACAGGAAAGAGACCAGGGCAGGGAGACCTCCAAAGACAGAGGAAAGAGAAAGACATTTGGTATGGTGTGAATCTCTCCTGAGAGCCGGAGGATACCGTCATATTCACTGCCCCACAAAAGAGCAATACACCTACCACACGTAAATACACCTACCACACATTACCTCTTCTTTAAAATAAGAGTCATGGTACCCACAATCTCAGTGATCCCATGAAGTTTTTGTGCCACATTGCACCCAGGTGATCCTATGAATTAAGCTCTCCAGTTATAATATGACTAGGGACTCCTCAAGGCATTTAAGTGTTTGAGGAACCCAAGACCCAAGAGGTTTCCACAACACATCCATTGAACAGAAAAATAAGGTATTTAAACCAAATGAATGCTCCAACTGGCATTCATTAGTTATCAGCAGGTAAGTCAAACATGGTGGAGAAGGCGATGGCACCCCACTCCAGTACTCTTGCCTAGAAAATCCCATGGATGGAGGAGCCTGATGGGCTGCAGTCCATGGGGTCTCGAAGAGTCGGACTGAGTGACTTCATTTTCACTTTTCACTCTCATGCATCGGAGAAGGAAATGGCAACCCACTCCAAGGTTCTTGCCTGAAGAATCCCAGGGATGGGGAAGCCTGGTGGGCTGCTGTCTATGGGGTCGCACAGAGTCAGACATGACTGATGTGACTTAGCAGCAGCAAGTCAAACATGGAACAGAGCTGTGAGTGTCTAGATCTGGAGTGGCGGAAGAACTGTTTGAGGTTAGTAAATAAACAGATACATAAATAAATAACTTTTTAATTGCTGCTATTTCAGGGCCACAAAACATGAGGGCTTTGTGCATTTGCTTTTGTGTGACTTCAGACCATGGTATAAGAACATACTTCAGGAAGATTTGCTCTTGTTCTAATTATGGAAAGGACTGGACTGATCAAATTACTTACTGCATATCTTGCATGACACCAAAGAGACAATTCCAACAAAGGATTTTGATTTGATGATTGAAAATTACCAGTCATCTGCACAGGCCTTTGAAGAAATGGGAAGCTCAACTGATGATAAAGATGTAAACAAGAGCAGTGGAAGGTTACTCAGTCTTTAATACTGCTGTTTGTGATCATGGTTGTTTTATTCTTAATGACTGCTGCCTACTTTAAAGAAATATTAATGGAACTCTTAGGAAAAGGAGCTATATTAATTCTCTAAACTTTGAACAGAAATACTGATTTTTTTTGATGACTCTTTTTATAGATATTGTTATTGGATGTCTAATTTGTATCATATTTACTAGATTTTTAAATAAATACTTTCTACAATTAAAAAGGATTGAAGGAGAGGGAGAAGAGACAACTTTTGACCTGATGTTGATAATCTGATTGACTCTTTCCCTATGTCCCAACTCCTGGAAATACCGACAAAAACTGCAGAGTTTGCCTATATCCTCATATTGTAGAGAGAGGATGACTGGGTGTGTGGGTGAAGGAAGATAATTTAGTAAAGCCCCAGGTAGGAGAACCCCCACCCCAGTCATTCTTGAAGCAGAAACACTTGGCACTTTGGTAAGGGAAGAGAATGAGATTTTTCTTGGGGACCCCTGGGGGCCAAGAATGGGGACATCAGTAGCCAAATGGACATAGCACACATTCTTATCATTTCATGACCCAGACAATAATTACAATATGCATAATAATAATATTTCCTGCCCTAGAGTTATTTTTACTTCCATTCAGTTTGTGGTTATTAAACAGTCAACTGATTCATCTTTTTGGGCAATGCCCATTAATTCTTGACACTCTTCCATTCCACATCCTACCCAACACCTCTCAGTATACACAAACACATGCCAAAAGGAGAGAGAGCCAGAAGACTAACAAGTCCATTTCCCTGCAGTTTACCTTCAAAGATGTTGGAGTCTCATTGTTAGATTTACCAGTAGCCCTCCCAAAGGAGGATCTGTGAGCTTAGAACAACGTTGAGAAGGCATCGCTCCAGACAGAGTGTTTTCCTCTCTTTCTCTAGCTGGCCTGAATTGTGGCAAAGAATGATGACCAACTTCATGAAAGAAATTTCTATTCGCCCCTAATTTTCCTGAGTGACCTGCGCTGCACTGCATGAAAATAGCATAATGGTTAACCGTAATTAGTTGGTTTGTATTTTGCTGCATTTCCGAGCCAACTTTGCCGACAGGCACTGCTTTCTCCCCCTGCCCTCCCCCCAAAATGTGTTCCCAAGACAGACCCAAGAGACTGATTCTTCTTTAGGGAGAATAACTAATGAGGCCTTAAGTGGGCCCTTTAGAATAAAGAGCTGCATTTTAAAAGGACATGGACAGGGGACAGGTCCTCTTGGAGCCTCTGAACTCACGCCTGCCTTACCCAAAGGTACACACGTTCTGGAGTTGGCTTAGATGCTGACTGCCAGAGAACTCACAGCTCATCATTTCTGTATGATTTGCATCACTTCCATCAATATTTATTTATTGGTTGCTATGAGAGCCTGTTTACCTGCTGTGAGTTCAGTATTGAAAGGAAGCCTGTGGGGGTAATGTCCTTAACTACGAGATGTAAGCTGTGTCTACCTTGCTGGATCCATGAGTTTCCTAGTCTGTAGCTTCAGATGCTGTGGCTTCAAATCAGAGTGTGTCTTTTGGTTTGGAACACCATATTTTGACATTGCATCTAAAAAGCATGCTTTATATCAAGACCAAGATTTTGCTAAAATGTTGAAGGCTTTCATTTGGTACATTTGAAAGAGTTTTTTTTTTTTTTTTTTGTATGTTTGTTTGTTTTTAAAAAAATACCAACATAAAGTTGTAGTCGAAAGATTTACATCTAATTTTCAATTGAATTTAACAAAATTTCACCTTCTTGTTAGTTCTTGTGTTGGTGGACTATTCAAATGGGCTAAAAACAACCCGAAAATGTTCATTATAAATACAAAAACAAGAACACTTGTGCATAAACCTATATATCTCAGCCAAGATTTAAATAACTGAATTCTCTTATGTTATTAGGTCTTCCTGTCTTGGTGAGGCTTTGAGTTATGTACTTTCAAAAACACTTGAAACTCAGGCATGAGCAATCACTTGAGGCTTGCATATATTTGCGGGCTACAGAGACATAGCTTTAATGCAATTCTGTTCTCATTTTCAGAGTAACCTTTAGCTGCAGGATGTGCCAGAAGCACAATATGGCCAACACTGTGCACTGCTCTCTTACTTCAATCTCTCTGCATCCCTGGCCACCAGTCCATCCGCTTCAGGGTGAAAATGAAAGTTAGTCACTCAGTCGTGTCTGATTCTTTGCAGTCCCATAGGCTGTAGCCAGCCAGGCTCCTCTGTTCATGGGATTCTCCAGGCCAGAATACTGGAGTGGGTTGCCATTCCCTTCTCCAGGGATCTTCCCAATCCAGGGGTCAAACCCAAGTCTCCTGTGGTTCTTGCATTGACAGGCAAATTCTTTACCATCTGAGCCACCAGGGAAGCCCAAGTTGACCGGAGCCATATCCCAATGATGCAGATTTGGCCAGGCTCTCTCTACTCCATCAGAACCTCCTCACCACCTACAGAAGCTAGTTCAGATTCCATAAGGAAGATGCAGGTCCGGGACCTCACCGTCCTCTGTGCCCACCCATCTTACGTCACTTTATACACCCTGTTGTCACTACATGTCGACATAGCTGCCCACCCCCACCCCCCACATCTAGACTACCAGAGTGTGTGATTCTTTTCTTCCTCTGCCCTTAACACAGTACTTCTATCAACAAAGTAGATTCCCGATATTTGTTGAATAAAATCAATGAACGAAACAGATGAAGTTTATCTTCCGCTGTCTTCCACCCTTCCCCCATCACCAGCCGCCCCTTCTCAGTCTCCCTTCTCCCACCCCCACTTTCTCGACACTGTCAGTCCTCACTCTGACCCAAACTGTCCAGTTTGGTCCCAATAAATACAAAAGCTTACTCTCAGGAAAGGTTTTGAAATATTCATAAGGCTGACTGTGTCAATCCTCACAAAGATTGTTTTTTTGTTTTGTTTTGTTTTAATAATTTCACAGGTATTAAAATCTTGAGCCAAAATAATAAATCTCTAATTGTGTGATTTTAGCCTAGTCAGAGCTCTTTCACAGTGCCCCCTCCAACCTCAGACACACACACACAGTGGCACATTGTATACAAATCGCCTTTTCATAATTGTTATAGGCACCAGAACCTCTGTGTGATCACACGGTGTGTGACCTGGGCCCTAGGAAATCAGTCTGCCTGAAACTAAATAGCCAGCCATTCTTCTAGAACTACCAAGTTACTTAGACTGCTTGAAAAAAAAATGAATGTTTCAGTTTTTAATATGGCTCAACATTTAAAAGTTAAGGCTTTGTCTATGAAGACATTTCAATTCAGCAGATTTGATTTAAACACTAAGCTTATCTTTCTTATTTGGTGAACTATTTAACATATCAGTTCAGTTCAGTTCAGTCGCTCAGTCGTGTCCGACTCTTTGCAACCCCATGAATCGCAGCATGCCAGGTCTCCCTGTCCATCTAGTTATTTCCTAATGGGGAAGAGGGAAGAGAATCATTAAAACCCTAACAAGAACTGAGCTGAGAAAGACTATTTCCCAATTGTCTCTCTTCAGATAACAAGTTAAAGGGTAAACAGTAAGAAAGATGAGCTCAGAAGAATAACAGAGTTCATTAAATTTCCAGTTCAGTTTCCTAGGAATTTTGAAAGCTCCCTGAGTGTTTCGTAAGACAATTTTTTGGAAAGATAAAGGATGGATGGTGAATTCTACCAAAAAGACAGCATAATTTATATGAAAGTGACACACATCCCAACTTCTGTACATTGGAATACTTGTGCTAAAAACAGATAAATAGGGCTCTGCCTGCCACACCATCCTCATGCCAGAATGGGCCCTTGGACAAGGCCATACTACACAAGCAGAGAAGCCAATTAGAAACCCTCTTGCCAGTGGGCAGTGCAAACTTTCAGTGTGTTGAGTCAGAAGTGAGAACACGTTTCTGGATTTTACCCTTCCTCTCTGAGTCCACTGGATGCTGGCTCAGCCCTGTACTCAGGAAGTAAAAGTAATATTGTAGAAGTTCTTTGTCATCCAGACATGTAGCAATATGATATAATATTGAGAGTCAGGAATCAAATGAGATCATAGGTGAGGAGATGTATTTAAAAGCCCCAAACACTTTATAAATGTCAGATTGTGGAAT
This sequence comes from Tragelaphus eurycerus, assembly GCA_935064755.1. Taxonomy (NCBI): domain Eukaryota; kingdom Metazoa; phylum Chordata; class Mammalia; order Artiodactyla; family Bovidae; genus Tragelaphus; species Tragelaphus eurycerus. The sequence goes on along the minus strand of CAKXYN010000010.1, from coordinate 22,414,188 downwards.
TACAGTGATGGGGATACACTATGGCACTTAGCTGGTACAGCTGATGGTGAAATTGTCAAACATAGAACCCCAAATTGAAAGTCTAGTCAACACGAGCCACCTCACCCCTGCTCAACTTAAATAGACTGTGACCCAAGCAAACAATGTTGTATTTGGGTATCAGATGCTTGGGTCATCAGAAAAATCCATTGAAGAAAATCTGATAATATATGTTATATTAGATTATATATTGCCTTAGAATAGAAAATGGTTCTGAATTCCAAAAACTTGTCTGTTCATCCCTTTTAGTGAAGATAAGATTAGCTTCCTAACTCCTCACCTCTCCCCAGTACACACTCCACTCCAGTGGAAGTAAGGTTTTGCAACAGGGACATATTTTCTGGGATCATTTAAGCTTGGAATAGGGACAAGGAGTTATTTAGTCCAACTATCTGATGGGATGTAGTGAAAGTTAAAAGCTCATGTACACAGAGCCTGTAGCACAATAATTGGCATAAATTAAGCCCTCAATAAAGGTTGCTATTCGTGGTACTAGTAGCAATATCTTGGAGCTGTTTAGTGGCAGGGCTGGGACTAGAACCCACATCGCTACTCTCACTCTTTCATATAAGACCAGAGACCATCTATTATGGAAAGACTAGAGGGGGAGACTGTGAAAAATTGCTTTAAAAGAGCTTATTATTTCCAAGCAATTTATCTTATTGTGTATGTTCAGTCTGGTTTAACAATATCAACAGATACAGCTTAATTTATTAAAGATTCCCAAATTATTTTTCCTATTTCCTTTCATAAACAGTTCAGACATAAAAAGTAAATGTGGTAAAGAAAATCCCTGAATGATTACTTTCATTAAAATTGTGCTCGCTTGAAAAATTAGACAATAAACCTTCATATCGCAGGATTCCAACTGTACAATTTCACAATAACCAGCAACTACACATGTATATTTGCAAATATACTCCCCCCTACAAGATGCTCCAGGCATTTCAAAATACCATGGATACTGGAAAAAAATATCTGGAAACTACCACCTCCTGTGTGTGCTCACTCTGTTGTGCCCAACTCTTCGCAACCCTGTGAACTGTAACCCACCAGGCTCCTCTGTCCATGGGATCTTTCCAGGCAAGAATGATGGAGGAACTAAGGCCCTCACCCAGGTGGAAGATGGAATAATGATGCTGACCCTCATGACTTCAATCAGCTAAAGCTTGGACTCCGTTATTGACCTCTGGCACAATGCTAAGCTCAGTTGTCTTCCGCTCAAGCCCCTTTACGAATATGCACATGCGTGTGCGTGTGCTGTCGTATCCAGCTCTTCGCGACTCTGTGGACTGTAGCCCGCCAGGCTCCTCTGTCCATGGGATTCTCCAGGCAAGAATATTGGAGTGGGTTGCCATGTCCTCCTCCTCCAGGGAATCTTCCCAACACAGGGATCAAACCGGTGTCTCCGGCATTGGCAGGTGGATTCCTTACCACTGAACCCCCTGAAAAGCCCCTGAGCCTTATCCAAAATCCTGACCTCCTGAGCCGTCTCCCAAAACAAACAAACGAAACAGGAATTATTCTACCCTCAGTCTCCTAACAAGACAGTAAAATATTTTCCTCCTAAAGCCACGCAAGGGATATTCAGGGTAGTTCATTTTATTGTACTCTGTTTTCAAATAAGTTGACTGATGTGGCTCTGTGGTGGTGGTTTATTCACTAAGTTGTGTCCGACTCTCGCAACCCCGTAGGCTGCAGCCTGCCAGACTCCTCTGTCCTGGGATTTTCTAGGCAAGAATACTGGAGGGGGCTGCCATTTCCTACCCCAGGAGATCTTCCTGACTCAGGGATCAAACCTGTGTCCCTTGCGTCTTCTGCACTGGCAGGCGGATTCTTTACCCCTGCTCTACCTGGGAAGTCCTTTAAAAGGGTTACATGATTATTATAGAAAATTTGGCAAGCCAGAAATGAGTTTTAAACAAAATAATAAATCATTAGCAATAGCTTCACAAAGGAATAAACTTTCATATGTTTCCTTTCACAACTTTGTCTCCTGATTTTTCACACGCTGAGTATTTTCTCTTGACATTAAAAAAAAAAAGCATTCAAAAGCATATTACCTATAGTTAAACACAGTGAATTGAAATCATGTGTTCATCCTCTTTGTCTCTCAATATAAAGGGAAAAATTACAAAGAACTGAAAAGTAAGCAAAATCACTTTTTTTTTCAAGATGGAAATTGCATAAAGGCATAGTTACTGTCTGAGTAGAACAGAGAAAAGCTGAAACTAAGTGCCTACAGCTGGGAATTTTATCAAGCTACAAAGAAAACTTACTCTAGAATTCTCCCCATAGGGATAAACAGACAGTAGAGGTAAAACGTGGAACTGAGCATGGAATTGTATTAGGAGTAGACCCCCAGGGCTCACTGGGCAAAGCCAAGGTAAAACGGACTGGAACCTGGGACTTGGGCCCTTTGGTGCAATGCTTGCAACTAGACAAACTTCTCCTCGGGCAACAAAGTACAAAGAAACTGTCAGGGACGAAAAATAACTGCGTGCATGCACAGTTGGAGCAAATTATGGACAAGATAGAAAAAGACCAAATAACTTAACTGGCACATCTGAAGAGCCAGGAGCAAAAACAGGGTATTGGAATCAAAAGCTGTGCATGCCTCCTGCCCTTAACACCATCAGATGGGTGAGCAAACCACCTGACACACCACTCCAGCCCAACCCTTGGACATACCCCTACCCTCAGCCTGTATAAAGAATCAACTCACCCCACCTTGGGGAGCCAGCAAGGGAAACTGTTACTTATTTCTGCTCCCCGCTACAGCCGTGGGAACCCCAATAAAGCTTTGCCTGAATTTCCCATCTGGCCTCATTAATCTGTATTGACTAAGGAAAGCCAAGAACTCAGGTCAGTAATAAAGGGACTATCCCTTTCTATCACATAGAAACAGAGGATTCATTCTCTGGAGAAAATGAACAGATAATCTCCTAGACATGTGATTGCCCAGTGTGGCAGAGGTTAGGAGAGAAGCCAAAGGGGATACAAGATATTTAAAATGGGGGTTTGAAAGTCTAAATGAAAAGATAAGATTCCCAAGCCCACTCCCCACCCCCAAAACAATGGCAGCTAAGATGATATAAGCAAGGTGACAAATTGGAAAATTTTTCCAGGGAGAAATGAAAACTAAACAAACCTAGATGTTGAAGAAGCCACAGATACTAATATTTGTGGGCCAAAAAAATAGGAAAACTCTCACCCCTATGACCCTGCGATGATGTCATACACTACAAGTTCCCACCAACTTTGTAGTGCCTTGTTCTTAAATATGGATGAAGAAACAAAATCTCCAGACATAGAAGAAAGGCTTCCCTCAGGTAAAACAAACAGGCCTTAAAAATTAGAACTTAATGGAACCCAACACATTTCAGGAAAGAGGACAAAAAATGAAAATAAAACTGTATACATAAGACGAAGTTAAAAGAAGATACTACACACATGAAATAAAAAATAGAACCTGAGGCTGTGTGGTAGAGGAGAGGAGGAAGGAAAACTCAGAACAAGAAAAACAGCAGAGAAAAGTTTAAATTCTGTAGCATAAAAAGATCAGCAGCAGGTGTGGAGTTTTTGGAAGAAATTTCTCAGAAAGTTGAATAAAAGAGAAAAAAATGGGCAATCGAGACAAAAGGGAACAAAATTAAAAGAATAAGAAGTCCAATATCTAATAAGAAGGAATGCCGGGGGAAAAAAAGAGAAAACAAGACAAGAAATGTGTGTGAGAGAAAAATAATTATATTTTTAGGTATATAGCTTTCACATTTTTAGAGTCGATATGGCCAAATTGAGAAGAAAGTACAGAGTTCCCACATACCTGCTGCTCCCACATATGCAAACTCTTCCACTATTAACATATTAACATCACAGTAGTACATTTGTTACAATCAATTAACCTATGTTGATATATCATTATCACCTAAACTCTGCTTTACATCAGGATTCACTCTTGTGTTGTATGTTCTAAGTTATGAGTGTTTAACGTGTGCCCACCATTATAGTATCAGACTGATGTTCTGCCTTAAAAAATCCTCTATGCTCTGCCTATTTATCCTCCATAGTCCATGACAACCATTGATCCTTTTACTGTCTTCCTAGTTTTCTTATTGCTTCTTTTACTTAGTCATATGTATCTAAATTTCCTCCATGCTTTTCATTACTTTTCACTTAAATTAGTTCATTTCTTTTTAGTGCTGAATATTCCATTGTCTGGATGTAGCACAGTTTATTTATCCATCCACCTACTAAAGGGCATCTTGGTTGCTTCCAAGTTTGAAAGTGAAAGTGAAGTCACTCAGTCATGTCCAACTCTTTGCTTCCCAAGTTTAAGTTTTGACACTTATGAATAAAGTTGCTAAAAGAATCTGTGTGCAGTTTTTTGTATAGATATAAGTTTTTAGCTCTTTTAGTTAAATACCAAGGAGTGTGATTGCTGGATTGTATGGTAGGAGTATGAACTATCTTCCAAAGCAACACACCATTTTGCATTCCCTCCAGTGGTGAAGGAGTTTCTGCTGCTGTACATCCTTGTCAATGTTTAGTGTTGTCAATATTTTGAATTTAGACTATTCTAACAGATGTGTACTGATAGGCATTACTGTTTTAATTTGCAATTCCCTAATGGCACGTAGTGTTGAACATCTCACATGCTTATTTGTACCTATATCTCTTCTTTGGTGAGGTGCTATTCAGGTTTTCTACCCATTTTAAAATTGGGCTGTTTGTTTTCTTATTGTTAAGCTTAAGAGTTCTTTCTATATTCTGGATAACAGTCCTTTATCAGTTATATGTTTGGCAAATATTTCCTCCCCATCTGAAGTTTGTCTTTTTACTGAAATTTGTCTTACTCTTGACAGTTTTTTTTCAGAGCAGAAGTTTTTAATTTTAATGGAGTCCAGTTAATCATTATTTTTTTCATGGATTTTGCCTTAGGTGTTGTACCTAAAAGGCCATCACTTAGCCCAAGATATTTTTCCTGGTATCTTCTAGAAGTCTTATGCTTTTGTGTTTATTTGAGTTCATTGTGGTGAAGAAGGTAAGATCTAGGTCTGAATTCATTTTTTGCATGGGACTGTCCAGTTGTTTCAGCATCATTTCATGAAAAGACTATTTTTTTGCTCCATTATATTGCATTTGATCCTCTGCCGAAAATCATTTATATTTATTTATTTATACTCTATTTATATGGATCTATTTCTGGATTCCCTATTTTGTTCCATCAGTCTATTTGTTTATTATTTTGTCAATGCCACACTGATTACTGTGGCTTAATAGTAAGTATTAAAATCAGATACTGTTAGTTCTCCAGCGCTGTGCTTCTCCTACAATATTTTTGGCTATTCTGAGCCTTTTGCCTCTCTATATAAATTTTAGAATCGGTTTGTCAATATCCATAAAATAACTCTCCTGGAGTTAGATTGAGATTGTTGAATCTACAGATCAAGTTGGGAAGAATTGACATCTGAGCACTGCTGTCTTCCTATCAGGAACATGAAATATCTCTCCATTTATCTAGTTCCTTGATATCATTCTTTCATCAGAGTTATCTTCAACTTTTTTTGTGGAAGCATTTCATTTTTTTTTTTTTTTTTTTGTGCTAATGTAGATTGGTATTGCATTTCAACTCTCAAGTTCCTCTTGTTCATTGGCGGTATACAAGAAAGAGATTGATTTTTGTATATTAACCCTGTATCCTTGTAACTCGCTTTAGTTACTTATTCCAGGAACATTTTTGTTGATTCTTTCAGATTTTCTACATATAAAATTACATCATCTGAAAACAAATCCAGTTTTACTTCTTCAGCATACATTTTATTTCCTTTTCTTGTCTTTTTGCACTAGCTAGGACATCCAGTACAGTATTAAAAAGTAGTTGTGAGGGGACACATCCTTGCCTTGTTCCTGAACTTAGTTGAAAAGCTTCTAAGATCACTATTAAGTATGATATTCATTTAAAATTTTTGTAGATGTTATAAACTTGGGAAAATGCCATTTTTCAAAGGTTGCTGAGAATTATATGATGAATGTGTGTTGGATTTTGTCAAATGCTTTTTCTGCATCTATTGATCATGTGATTTTTTTCTTTAGTTTATTGCACTACATTAATTGGTTTCAAATGTTGGACCAGTATGACAAATCCCACGTGGTCTTATTGTATATTCTCTTTACATATTGCTGAATTTGATTTGCTAATATTTATTAAGAATTTTTGAATCTATATTCATGAGTGATATTGGTCTGCAGTTTTCTTGTGATGTTTTTGTCAGAGTTTGTTACTAGGGTAATTCTGTCCTCATAGGATAAATTGGAAAGTATCTGTCTGCCTCTTTCTCCTGGAAAAGATTGTAGAGAATTTCTGTAATTTCTCCCTTGAATGATTGGTAGAGGACACCAGTGAACTCTTCTGGGCAGGAGGTATTCTATTTTGGAACGTTATTAATTACTGATTCAATTTCTATAGTAGATATAGTTCTATTTGTATCATTTTTTCTTCTGTGAGTTTTGACAGACTGAGTCTTTCAATGAATTAGTCTATCTTCTCTAGGTTATCAAATTTGTGGGCATAGAGTTGCTCACAATATTCACTTATTATTCTTTTTATGTCCATGGGATGTGTAATGATGTCTTTTCTTTTATTCCTGATATGAGTAATTTGTGTCTTCTTTTTATCCCCCCTCGGTGTCTGGTAGCTTATCAATTTTATCAATCTTTTAAAGAATTAGTTTTTCAACTTTCATTGACTTTCTGTTGATTTCCTATTTTCAATTTCACTCACTTCTGTTCTAAATTTCATTGTTTTTTTCTTTTGGGTTTAATTTACTCCTCTCTTTCTAGTATTCTAGAAATGCAGATTATTGATTTTAGAATTTCTTTACTTTGTAATATATGTGTTCAATACTATATACTTCCCTCCTACTTTCACTGCATCCCAGAAATCTTGATTAGCTGTATTTTCATTTATATTTACTTTCCTTGAAATGTCTCCTTTGATCCACCTGTTATTTGGAAATGCATTGTTTAATCTCTAAGTATTGGAGGATCTTCCAGATATCTTCCCATTATTTGTTTCTAGTTTAATTCCATTGTGATCTGAAGGCATACATTGTATTATGTCTATTCTTTTAAATTTTTTAAGGCATGTGTTTTGGCCCAGAAGGTGGTCTATCTTTGTGAATGTTCCATATGGACTTGAGAAGAATGTGTATTTTACTGTTGTTGAATGGAATAGTCTATAAATGTCAATTATATCCAGTTAATTAATGGGGTTATTGAGTTCCTTATCAGTATTCTGCCTGCTGGATCAGTCAATTTCTGACAGAGGAGTGTAAAAGTCTCCAATTATAATGAGTTCATTTATTTCTCCTTGCAATTCTATCATTTTTGCCCACATAGTTTAACTCCTGTTAGGCAAATATATATTTAGAATTTTTACATCTTCTTGGAGAACTGACCTTTTATCTTTTTAAACAGTGTAAGTGATAAACAGATTCAAGGGTTTAAATCTGATGGACAGAATGCCTGAAGAACTATGGACGGAGGTTCATGACATTATACAAGAGGCAAAGATCAAGACTATCCCCAAGAAAAAGAAATGCAAAAATGCAAAATGGTTGTCTGAAGAAGCCTTACAAATAGCTGTGAAAAGAAGAGAAGTGAAAGGCAAAAGAGAAAATGAAAGATATATCCATCTGAATGCAGAGTTCCAGAGAATCACAAGGAGAGATAAGAAAGCCTTCCTCAGTTATCAATGCAAAGAAATAGAGGGAAACAATAGAATGCCAAAGTCTAGAGATCTCGTCAAGAAATTAGAGATACCAAGGGAATATTTCATGCAAAGATGGGCACAATCAAGGGCAGAAATGGTATGGACCTAACAGAAGCAGAAGATATTAAGAAAAGGTGGCAAGAATACACAGAAAACTATACAAAAAATGTCTTCACGACCCACATAAGTACAATGGTGTGATCACACACTTAGAGCCAGTCATTCTGGAATGCAAAGTCAAGTGGGCCTTAGGAAACATCATTATTTACAAAGCTGGTGGAGGTGCTAGAATTGCAGTTGAGCTATTTCAAATCCTAAAAGATGATGCTGTGAAAGTGCCACACCCAATATGCCAGCAAATTTGGAAAATTCAGCAGTGGCCACAGACCTAGAAAGATCAGTTTTCATTCCAATCCCTGGAAAGGCAATGCCAAAGAAGGCTCAAACTACCACACCATTGCACTTATCTCTCATGCTAGCAAAGTAATACTCAAAATTCTCCAAGCTAGGCTTCACGGCAGTTCAGTTAAGTTGCTAAGTCGTGTCCAACTTTTTGCGACCCCATGAACTGCAGCATGCCAGGAATCCCTGTCCATCACCTCCCTGTTCATCACTTCATCCTGGAGTTTACCCAAACTCATGTCCGTTGAGTCAAAATGTAATCTAACCATCTCACCCTCTGTTGTCCCCTTCTCCTCCTGCATTCAATCTTACAAATCAGGATCTTTTCAAATGAGTCAGCACTTCACATCAGGTGGGAAAAACATTGGAGTTTCAGCTTCAACATCAGTCCTTCCAATGAACACCTAGGACTGATTTCCTTCAGGATGGACTAATTGGATTTCCTTGCAGTCCAAGGGACTCTCAAAAGTCTTCTCCAACACCACAGTTCAAAAACATCAAGTCTTTTGTGCTCAGCCTTCTTCACAGTCCAACTCTCACATCCATTTATGACAACTGGAAAAACCATAGCCTTGACTAGATGGAATTTTGTTGACAAAGTAATGTCTCTGCTTTTTAATATATTGTATGTTGCTCATAACTTTCTTTCCAAGGAGTAAGAGTCTTTTAATTTCATGACTGCAATCACCATCTGTAGTGATTTTGGAGCCCAAGAAAATAAAATCTGTCACTGTTTCCAATGTTTCCCCATCTATTTGCCATGAAGTGATGGGACCAGATGCCATGATCTACGTTTTCTGAATGTTGATTTTAAGCCAACTTTTTCACTCTCCTCTTTCACTTTCATCAAGAGGCTCTTTAGATTTTCTCTTTCTGCCATAAGGGTGGTGACATCTGCATATCTGAGGTTATTAATATTTCTCCAGCAACCTTGATTCCAGCTTATGCTTCATCCAGCCCAGCGTTTCTCATGATGTACTCTGCTTAGAAGTTAAATAAGCAGGGTGAAAATATATGGCCTTGACATACTCCTTTCCATATTTGGAACCAGGCTGTTGTTCCATGTCCAGTTCTAACTGTTGCTTCCTGACCCGCATACAGGTTTCTCAAGAGACAGATCAGGTGGTCTGGTATTCCCATCTCTTTCAGAATTTTCCACAGTTTATTGTGATCCACACACTCAAAGGATTTGGCATAGTCAATAAAGCAAAAATAGATGTTTTTCTGAAACTCTCTTGCTTTTTCAACAATCCAGAGGATGTTGGCAACTTGATCTCTGGTTCCTCTGCCTTTTCTAAAACCAGCTTGAACATCTGGAAGTTCACAGTTCACGTATTGCTGAAGCCTGGCTTAGAAAACTTTGAGCATTACTTTACTAGCGTGTGAGATGAGTGAAATTGTGTGGTCGTTTGAGCATTCTTTGGCATTGCCTTTCTTTGGGAGCCATGGCTGTGTGTGCAGGAGGGCCTAGAGGAGCTATCCCACATTGAAGGTCAGGAAGGGCGGTGGTGAGGAGATACCCCTCGTCCAAGGTAAGGAGAAATGGCTGTGCTTTGCTGGAGCAGCCGGGAACAGATACCCCATGCCCAAGGTAAGAGAAACCTAAGTAAGACGGTAGTTGTTGCAAGAGGACATCAGAGGGCAAACACACTGAAACCATAGTCACAGAAAACTAGTCAATCTAATCACACTAGGACCACAGCCTTGTCTAACTCAATGAAACTAAGCCATGCCTGTGGGGCAACCCAAGATGGGCGGGTCATGGTGGAGAGATCTGACAGGATGTGGTCCGCTGGAGAAGGGAATGGCAAACCACTTCAGTATTCTTGCCTTGAGAACCCCATGAACAGTATGAAAAGGCAAAATGATAGGATACTGAAAGAGAAACTCCCCAGGTCAGAAGGGGCCCAATATGCTACTGGAGATGAGTGGAGAAATAACTTCAGAAAGAAGGAAGGGATGGAGCCAAAGCAAAAAGAATACCCAGCTGTGGATGTGACTGGTAATAGAAGCAAGGTCCGATGCTGTAAAGAGCAATATTGCATCAGATCAGATCAGTCACTCAGTCGTGTCCGACTCTTTGTGACCCCATGAACTGCAGCACGCCGGGCCTCCCTATCCATCACCAGCTCTCGGAGGTCACTCAGACTCACATTCATCAAGTCAGTGATGCCATCCAGCCATCTCATCCTCTGTCGTTCCCTTCTCCTCCTGCCCTCAATCCCTTCCAGCATCAGAGTCTTTTCCAATGAGTCAAATCTTCGCATGAGGTGGCCAAAATACTGGAGTTTCAGCTTTAGCATCATTCCTTCCAAAGAAATCCCAGGGCTGATCTCCTTCAGAATGGACTGGTTGGATCTCCTTGCAGTCCAAGGGACTCTCAAGTGTCTTCTCCAACACGACAGTTCAAAAGCATCAATTCTTCGGCACTCAGCCTTCTTCACAGTCCAGCTCTCACATCCATACATGACCACAGGAAAGACCATAGCCTTGACTAGGCGAACCTTTGTTGGCAAAGTGATGTCTCTGCTTTTGAATATGCTATCTAGGTTGGTCATAACTTTCCTTCCAAGGAGTAAGCGTCTTTTAATTTCATGGCTGCACTCACCATCTGCAGTGATTTTGGAGCCCAGAAAAGAAAGTCTGACACTGTTTCCACTGTTTCTCCATCTATTTCCCATGTAGTGATGGGACCAGATGCCATGATCTTCGTTTTCTGAATGTTGAGCTTTAAGCCAACCTTTTCACTCTCCACTTTCACTTTCATCAAGAGGCTTTTGAGTTCCTCTTCACTTTCTGCCATAAGGGTGGTATCATCTGCATATCTGAGGTTATTGATATTTCTCCTGGCAATCTTGATTCCAGCTTGTGTTTCTTCCAGTCCAGCATTTCTCATGATGTACTCTGCATAGAAGTTAAATAAACATGGTGACAAAATACAGCCTTGACGTACTCCTTTTCCTATTTGGAACCAGTCTGTTGTTCCATGACCAGTTCTAACTGTTGCTTCCTGACCTGCATACAGATTTCTCAAGAGGCAGATCAGGTGGTCTGGTATTCCCATCTCTTTCAGAATTTTTCACAGTTTATTGTGATCTACACAGTCAAAGGCTTTGGCATAGTCCATAAAGCAGAAATAGATGTTTTTCTGGAACTCTCTTGCTTTTTCGATGATCCAGCGGATGTTGGCAATTTGATCTCTGGTTCCTCTGCCTTTTCTAAATCCAGCTTGAACATCAGGAAGTTCACGGTTCACATATTGCTGAAGCCTGGCTTGGAGAATTTTGAGCATTACTTTACTAGCATGTGAGATGAGTGCAATTGTGCGGTAGTTTGAGCACTCTTTGGCATTGCCTTTCTTTGGGATTGGGATGAAAACTGACCTTTTCCAATCTTGTGGCCACTGCTGAGTTTTCCAGATTTGCTGGCATATTGAGTGCAGCACTTTCACAGCATCATCTTTCAGGATTTGGAATAGCTCCACTGGAATTCCATCACCTCCACTAGCTTTGTTCGTAGTGATGCTTTCTAAGGCCCACTTGACTTCACATTCCAGGATGTCTGGCTCTAGGTCAGTGATCACACCATCATGATTATCTGGGTCATGAAGCTCTTTTTTGTACAGTTCTTCTGTGTATTTTTGCCATCTCTTCTTAATATCTTCTGCTTCTGTTAGGTCCATACCATTTCTGTCCTTTATCGAGCCCATTTTTGCATGAAATGTTCCTTTGGTATCTCTGATTTTCTTGAATAGATCCTTAGTCTTTCCCATTCTGTTGTTTTCCTCTATTTCTTTGCATTGATTGCTGAAGAAGGCTTTCTTATCTCTTCTTGCTATTCTTTGGAACTCTGCATTTGGATGTTTATATCTTTCCTTTTCTCCTTTGCTTTTCGCTTCTCTTTGCAGCTATTTGCAAGGCCTCCCCAGACAGCCATTTTGCTTTTTTGCACTTCTTTGCAAAAAATATTGCATAGGAACCTGGAGTGTCAGGTCCATGAATCAAGGCAAACTGGAAGTGGTCAAACAAGAGATGGCCAGAGTCAATGTCGACATTCTAGGAATCAGCGAACTGAAATGGACTGGAATGGGTGAATTTAACTCAGAGGACCATTATATCTACTACTGCAGGCTGGAATCCCTCAGAAGAAATGGAGTGGCCATCATGGTCAACACAAGAGTCCGTAGCCGTAGCCCACCAAGAGGCCGACCAGGGGCATCGTGAAGCCCACCAACACTATGTGCATGCTGACGCCTGCCAGGATAAAGACCCCCATGCGATAGGCCAGGAAGAGGCCACCCAGGAGAAGCACAAAGCTGAAGGGCTTGATGACATGCAGCAGCAGCTGCGAGAACTTGGGAACCTTGGACTTGATTACCACGCCTGCTGCGATGGGGATGGCAATGAACAGCAGGGTCCCCAGGATCTTGGAAACGGGCACATGGAGTGTTTCATGGATGCTGAGCAGACAACTGTAGATGGCTGAGGACAGCGGCAGGAAGCCGGTGGCAGCCACTGTTGAGATGAAAGTCATAGAGATGGCCAGAGTGACATCCCCTCCAAGGAGGAGGCTGAAATGCGGTACTTGGATGCAATCCCAAAAACAATAGAATGATCTCTGTTCCTTTCCAAGGCAAACCATTCAATATCACAGTAATCCAAGTCTATGCCCCAACTAGTAATACTGAAGAAGCTGAAGTTGAATGATTCTATGAAGACCTACAAGATCTTTTAGAACTAACACCCAAAAAAGATGTCCTTTTCATTATAGGGGACTGGAATGCAAAAGTTGGAAGTCAAGAAACACTTGGAGTAACAACCAAACTTGGCCTTAGAATATGGATTGAAGCAGGGCAAAGACCTATAGAGTTTTGCCAAGAAAATGCACTAGTCATAACAAACACCCTCTTCCAACAACACAAGAGAAGACTCTATACATGGACATCACCAGATGGTCAACACCGAAATCAGATTGATTATATTCTTTGCAGCCAAAGATGGAGAAGCTCTATACAGTCAGCAAAAACAAGACCAGGAGCTGCCTGTGGCTCAGACCATGAACTCCTTATTGCCAAATTCAGACTTAAATTGAAGAAAGTAGGGAAAACCACTAGACCATTCAGGTATGACCTAAATCAAATCCCTTATGATTATACAGTAGAAGTGAGAAATAGATTTAAGGGCCTAGATCTCACAGATAGAGTGCCTGACGAACTATGGAATGAGGTTCGTGACATTGTATGGGAGACAGGGATCAAGACCATCCCCATGGAAAAGAAATGCAAAGAAGGAAAACAGCTCTCTGGGGAAGCCTTACAAATACATGTGAAAAGAAGAGAAGCAAAAAGCAAAGGAGAAAAGGAAAGATATAAACATCTGAATGCAGAGTTCCAAAGAATAGCAAGAAGACATAAGAAAGCCTTTTTCAGCGATCAATGCAAAGAAATAGAGGAAAACAACAGAATGGGAAAGACTAGGGATCTCTTCAAGAAAATCAGAGATACCAAAGGAACATTTCATGCAAAAATGGGCTCGATAAAGGACAGAAATGGTATGGACCTAACAGAAGCAGAAGATATTAAGAAGAGATGGCAAGAATACACAGAAGAACTGTACAAAAAAGATCTTCATGACCCAGATAATCATGATGGTGTGATCACTGACCTAGAGCCAGACGTCCTGGAATGTGAAGTCAAGTGGGCCTTAGGAAGCATCACTACAAACAAAGCTAGTGGAGGTGATGGAATTCCAGTGGAGCTATTCCAAATCCTGAAAGATGATGCTGTGAAAGTGCTGCACTCAATATGCCAGCAAATTTGGAAAACTCAGCAGTGGCCACAGGACTGGAAAAGGTCTGTTTTCATTCCAATCCCAAAGAAAGGCAATGCCAAAGAATGCTCAAACTACCACACAATTGCACTCATCTCACAAGCTAGTAAAGTAATGCTCAAAATTCCCCAAGCCAGGCTTCAGCAATATGTGAACCGTGAACTTCCTGATGTTCAAGCTGGTTTTAGAAAAGGCAGAGGAACGTGAGTTCAAATTGCCAACATCCTCTGGAATGTTGAAAAAGCAGGAGTTCCAGAAAAACATTTATTTCTGCTTTATTGACTATACCAAAGCCTTTGACTGTGTAGATCACAATAAACTGTGGAAAATTCTGCAAGAGATCGGAATACCAGACCACCTGATCTGCCTCTTGAGAAATCTGTATGCAGGTCAGGAAGCAACAGTTAGAACTGGACATGGAACAACAGACTGGTTCCAAATAGGAAAGGGAGTACATCAAGGCTGTATATTGTCACCCTGTTTATTTAACTTATATGCAGAGTACATGATGAGAAATGCTGGACTGGAAGAAACACAAGCTGGAATCAAGATTGCCAGGAGAAATATCAATAACCTCAGATATGCAGATGATACCACCCTTATGGCAGAAAGTGAAGAGGAACTCAAAAGCCTCTTGATGAAAGTGAAAGTGGAGAGTGAAAAAGTTGGTTTAAAGCTCAACATTCAGAAAACGACAATCATGACATCCGGTCCCATCACTTCATAGGAAATAGATGGGGAAACAGTGGAAACAGTGTCAGACTTTATTTTTCTGGGCTCCACAATCACTCCAGATGGTGACTGCACCCATGAAATTAGAAGACATTTATTCCTTGGAAGGAACGTTATGACCAACCTAGATTGCATATTGAAAAGCAGAGACATTACTTTGCCAAAAAATGTTCGTCTAGTCAAGGCCATAATTTTCCCTGTGGTCGTGTATGGATGTGAGAGTTGGACTGTGAAGAAGGCTGAGCGCCGAAGACTTGATGCTTTTGAACTGTGGTGTTGGAGAAGACTCTTGAGAGTCCCTTGGACTGCAAGGAGATCCAACCAGTCCATTCTGAAGGAGATCAGCCCTGGGATTTCTTTGGAAGGAATGATGCTAAAGCTGAAACTCCAAAGAGTTGACTCATTGGAAAAGAGTCTGATGCTGGGAGGTATGGGGGCAAAGAGGAGAAGGGCACGACAGAGGATGAGATGGCTGGATGGCATTACTGACTCGATGGACGTGAGTCTGAGTGAACTCAGGGAGTTGGTGATGGACAGGGTGGCTTGGCGTGCTGCAATTCATGGGGTCACAAAGAGTTGGACACGACTGAGTGACTGATCTTCTTTGGGATTGGAATGAAAACTGAGCTTTTCCAGTCCTGTGGCCACTGCTGAGTTTTCTTATTTGCTGACATATTGAGTGCAGCACTTTCACAGCATGATCTTTTAGGATTTGAAATAGCTCAACTGGAATTTCATCACCTCCACTAGCTTTGTTCCTAGTAATACTTCCTAAGGCTGACTTGACTTCACATTCCAGGATGTCTGGCTCTAGGTCAGTGATCACACCATCATGATTATCTGGGTCATGAAGATCTTTTTTGTACAGTTCTTCTGTGTATTCTTGCCATCTCTTCTTAATATCTTCTGCTTCTCTTAGGTCCATACCATTTCTGTCCTTTATCGAGCCCATCTTTGCATGAAATCATCCCTTAGTATCTCTGATTTTCTTGAATAGATCCCTAGTCTTTCCCATTCTGTTGTTTTCTTCTATTTCTTTGCATTGATTGCTGAGGAAGGCTTTCTTATCTTTTTTTGCTATTCTTTGGAACTCTGCATTCAGATGTTTATATCTTTCCTTTTCTCCTTTGCTTTTTGCTTCTCTTCTTTTCACAGCTATTTGTAAGGCCTCCTCAGACAGCCATTTTGCTTTTTCACGTTTCTTTTTCTTTAGGATGGGTTGATCTCGGTCTCCTGTACAATTTCACAGACCTCCATCTATAGTTCATCAGACACTCTTCCTATCATATCTAGTCCCTTAAATCTATTTCTCACTTCCACTGTATACTCATAAGGGATTTGATTTAGATCACACCTGAATGGTCTAGTGATTTTCCCCATTTTCTTCAAATTTAAGTCTGAATTTGGCAATAAGGAGTTCATGGTCTGAGCCACAGTCAGCTCCTGGTCTTGTTTTTGCTGACTGTATAGAGCTTCTCCATCTTTGGCTGCAAAGAATATAATCAATCTGATTTCGGTGTTGGCCATCTGGTGATGTCCACCTGTAGAGTCTTCTCTTGTGTTGTTGGATGAGGGTGTTTGCTATTACCAGTCTGTTCTCTTTGCAAAACTCTATTAGCCTTTGCCCTGCTTCATTCTGTACTCTAAGGCCAAATTTGCTTGTTACTCCAGGTATTTCTTGACCTCCTACTTTTGCATTCCAGTCCCCTATAATGAAAAGGACATCTTTTTTGGGTGTTAGTTCCAAAAGGTCTTGTAGGTCTTCATATAACTGTTCAACTTCATCATTATTCATCAGCCATTCTTCATCGTTATTGGTTGAGGCATAGATTTGGTATCCATGATATTGAATGGTTTGCCTTTGAAATGAACAGAGATCATTCTATCGCTTTTGAGATTGCTTCCAAGTACTACATTTCAGACTCTTTTGTTGACTATGATGGCTACTTCATTTCTTCTAAGGGATTCCTGCCCACAGTAGTAGATATAATGGTCATCTGAGTTAAATTCACCCATTCCTGTCCATCTTAGTTCACTGATTCCTAGAATGTTGATGTTTTGCCATCTCCTGTTTGACCACTTTCAATTTGCCTTGATTCGTGGACCTAACATTCCAGGTTCCTATACAATATTGCTCTTTATAGCATTTGACCTTGCTTCTATCACCAGTCACATCCACAACTGGGTGTTGCTTTTGCTTTGGCTCCATCCCTTCATTCTTTCTGAAATTATTTCTCCATTGATCTTCAGTAGCATATTGGGCATCTACCAACCTGGGGAGTTCATCTTTCAGTTTCCTATCAGCATCTACTGACCTGGGGAGCTCATCTTTCAGTTTCCTATCTTTTTGTGATGGTGCAGGAGCGGCCGAGAGGAGCTACCACATGCTCAAGGTCAGGGGCATGGCCAAGAGGAGCTACCCCATGTCCAAGGTCAGGGGCGGTGGCTGAGAGCAGTTACCTCACATCCAAGGTAAGGAGCAGCGGCTGTGCTTTGCTGGAGCAGCCGTGAAGAGATACCCTACGTCCAAGATAAGAGAAACCCAAGTAAGATGGTAGGTGCTGAGAGAGGGCATAAGAGGGCAGACAGACTGAAACCACAATCACAGACAACTAGCCAATCTGATCACATGGACCACAGCTTTTCTAACTCAGTGAAACTAAGCCATGCCGTGTGGGGCCACCCATGATGGATGGGTCATGGTGGAAAGGTCTGACAGAATGTGGTCCACTGGAGAAGGGAATGGCAAACCACTTCAGTATTCTTGCCTTGAAAATCCCATGAGCAGTATGAAAAGCTAGACTTTAACAGTATGTGAACCATGAACTTCTAGATGTTCAAGCTGGATTTAGAAAAGGCAGAGGTAGTTTGTGATCAAATTGCCAACATCTGTTGGATCATCGAAAAACCAAGAGTTCCAGAAAAATATCTACTTCTGCTTTATTGACTATGCCAAAGCCTTTGATTGTGGAGACCACAACAAACTGTGGAAAATTCTTAAAGAGATGAGAATACCAGACCATCTGACCTGCCTCCTGAACAAATCTGTAAGTAGGTCAGGAAGCAACAGTTAGAACTGGACATGGAACAACAGGCTGATTCCAAATAGGAAAAGGAGTACGTCAAGGCTGTATATTGTCACCCTGCTTATTTAACTTATATGCAGAGTACATCATGAGAAATGCTGGGCTGAATGAAGCACAAGTTGGAATCAAGATTGCCAGGAGAAATATCAATAACCTCAGATATGCAGATGACACCACCCTTATGGTAGAAAGTGAAGAAGAACTGAAGAGCCTCTTGATCAAAGTGAAAGAGGAGAGTGAAAAAGTTGGCTTAAAACTCAACATTCAAAAAACTAAGATCATGGCATCTGGTCCTATCACTTCATGGCAAATAGATGGGGAAACAGTGGAAATGGTGACAGATTTTATTTTCTTAGGCTCCAAAATCACTGCAGATGGTGATTGCAGCCATGAAGTTAAAAGATGCTTCTCCTTGGAAGAAAAGTTATGACCAACATAAACAGTATATTAAAAAGCAGTGACATTACTTTGCCAACAAAGATCAGTCTAGTCAAAGCTATGGTTTTTCTAGTGGTCATGTATGGATATGAGAGTTGGACTATAAAGAAAGCTGAGGGTCAAAGAATTGATGCTTTTGAACTGTGGTGTTGGAGAAGACTCTTGAGAGTCCCTTGGACTGCAAGGAGATCCAACCAGTCCATCCTAAAGGAGATCAGTTCTGAGTGTTCATTGGAAGGACTGATGTTGAAGCTGAAACTCCAATACTTTGGCCACCTGGTGCGAAGAAATGATTCATTTGAAAAGACCCTGATGCTGGGAAAGATTGAAGACAGGAGGAGAAGAGGACAACACAGGATGAGATGGTTGGATGGCATCACCAACTCGATGGAGAAGAATATGAATAAACTCCAGGAACTGGCGATGGACAGGGAAGCCTGGCCTGCAGTCCATGGGATAGCAAAGAGTTGCATACGACTGAGTGACTAAACTGAACTGAACTGAACATTCTCTATCACTGATACTTCTCTTGCTCTGAAAACTACTCTGCTTGAGAAAGAATGCATAATATATAAAATTAACAAATTAAGAATGGTATTATAATCAAAGATTATTTTAAGGAAGACAAGACAAATAACAAAATAAATACTAAAGAGTTGAATATTATTGCTTCTGCCAAGCTAAACCATGAATTAGGAGGGTTGAGTCATGGAGCACCATTTAACTTTGAACCATACAAGTGTGTTACTTTCATAAAAATAAAAGGCAATTTTTGAAGCACAATCTATACAATGGATATCATTATTTAAATATTTGTCTACTTTTGAATGTTTGAATTGCTTCCAGTTTCTTCATAACCAAATGAGATGAACATTTGCATCCATATCTCTGATTTTCTATTTGGATGGATGTAAAGGTTTCTGTGAGACTTAAGGAATGAAGTCTTAAGTCCCTATCAGCACAATGTGCACAAATACTAGCTTTGTCCAGCAATCAGTTAAAACTCTTCTTTATAAACTAAGTCAATCTTTTCTGTACCTTTACTAAGGCATCTAGAAACAGTTTCTGTTCAAAATATACATGAAATATTCCCACTTCATATACCTCTTTAACCACATACAACTTATAGAAATCCTTAAACTAAACTCTATTAGATAAGTAATTATTTTGAAAATGGAGCTAGTGTCTTAAACTAAACTGTGGATCCTATAACTTCAGGGATATTTAATTTATATATTTCAGGCAAAAGGGCTTTTTTAGACTGTAAATATTTGAAATCTTAGGTGATTTTAAGAATCCATGATTCTAAGATGGTAACATTGAATGTCAAGGATTTTTTGATAGGCTCAGTGGGAAGTTGTAACTTATAGCCCAAATTTTATCCTTAAAAATTCGTATATATAATTTGTGGGTACAAGATGGCCCTATCACCCAAAATCAGGTCACACTTATATTGGTTCAAGCCCCAGGTAGCAAGAAAATTCATGCTCCTAATCCTTCCCATGCTCTCTCACTTTTAAGCCCACTGACAATCAAAGAGTGAAACAGAGGGAGTAAGTTTTAATGCTAATTCAGGATTGAGTACTTACTATGCCAAGCTAAGCACACTAATGCATTGGCTCAATCCCCAAGCAACCCTTTTAGAAGAATTCTCTTACTACTCCTACTTTGCAGAGGGGAAAACCGAGATTTAGAGAGGTTATATACACTGTCCCAGCTCACATATCTCAAAAGTGGCAGAGCAAAAATTTGAACCCAGTTCTGACTCCAGCAGAGCTCAGCTGTGTTCAAGCATCACTTTACTCAGCAGCCATCGTTTATCCACAGGAATGCAATAGGTAGCCTGGATCAATAACAGCAAGTGAAGAGTAAAATTCTTATACTTCTGGTGTCAAATATGACTCTCCTGACATGTTTTACCTGAAATTAATGACAATTGTCCTACATCCCAACCCACAAGGGCTGCAGTGTCCCTAACTAGTCCTGAAGAAAAGCTATATTCAGACATTGCATTCTGTACCAATACCATCTGCTGGGTCGTCTGTCCATCTTCCTGTGAACTGCTCTTGCTAGGAAGCTCAGTTCTTTCTGATTCCTCTGGGTACCTACAAGTCCTTTGTTCTCTAAATCATCATCAAAACCAAACCTCTGCTGTGACAAATTCAGATGGCTCCCCTACTCAAGATTTCCTGTCTTTAGATAAAGGTGCCAACCTTCTCTTTCAGAGGTCCCTCAGTGTCCAAAGCCACAGAGCAGCCTGTATTTTTGGACCTATCCCAGTTTTAAGTGCTTCTAAACTTACTAAACCCAAATAGAAAAAGAGTGATCATTTTCTTTCTTTACTCAAACTGATTTATTAGTAGAATTTACCGGAGCACCGTGTTAAGAGGATTCTGAGAACCCATGTAGGCTCTCTGGGAAAGAGGGTGATGTTTGACTAGCCAGGTCTGTCACTGACCTATGAGAGGAGAGAAGTGGCACCATAACAGGAACTTGCAGTCCCTCAAGGGATTGTTCAAGCTTTCCAATGACTGCCCACATGAACTCTCAGGTTCGTAAGGAACACGTTAGAAAAGTGAAATAAAAGGAATCTGGGTTCTCTGAATCACCAGCTTCTTTTCAATTTTCATTCTTATTCTCAAGGTAATTAATTCTAAACTAATTCAAACACCCTCCTCCCAGGATGACTAAAAAGTCTTTTCCGTGGATGAAGGTCATTGCCACACTCAGAGAAAACAGGCTTGACTGCACTTGACCATAGGATGACAACAGCTCCATGAGTCAGCGGCAGAACATGTTACAAGTGAAGGAGGCTAATCAGCTGGCGTTCTAGGATGTGATTCTGACACTAAGCAGAGTGACTGCCACAGTTCTGCCGCATGTATAATCAGTTCCACAAAGTTCAGCAGAAGGAAATGGACCTGGTGTCAAAGGCTGATCAATCTGGTTTCTCATCCAGGTTCTTTCACTGACCGAACTACTCTTTACATGTCCACAGATGAGAAGCTGTGATATTGTGAAGATATGAATTCATCCCCAAATTAATCTATCAGTTAATTCCAAATCAAAATCTTAATAGGGTTTGGATAAACTGACTCTCAAACATATGGAGCAGTGAAAGACCAATAATAGACAAAATGTTTTGGAAAAAAGTCAAGATACAGAGTTGGGGTAGAAGCTTCTGGGAACTTTCCTAGTCAGATATGAAGAGTTCTTTATTTCAAAGCTGTAATAATAAAGACAGTGCCATATTTGTGTAGGACAACCAGTTAGAATGAGGGAACAAAATAGACAGCACAGGACCAAATCCATTCACGTGGAAGGCTAATATTTTTATGCTTATGCATTCATTCACCTATCACATATCAGGTGCTCTAGGAGGAGGTAAGCCATACAAGAGGAGGCAAAAACAGGTGAAAATCTGTTACTCTGAGTGTAATAAGCTTTAGAGCGTATTGAGCAGAGGAATGACATGATCTGATTTATGATTTTGAAAGATCACCCAGAGCCAGTGCTCTGTGACAACCTGTGTGCCATGGAGTTTTCCAGAGTCTATGTGATGTGCGACATCACAGTCACGTAAGTGCAGAAGCAGATATGAGAACTCAGCTACCATTTGTGAAAGAAACTTACAAAGACCTAAAGCAATGCCACTTTTCTCACTAATTTTTTCTTTTTTCAAGATAGTTATTTAATAGCATGCTTTACACTAATCGTTATTAAGAATAATGGTTATTTATAGTAACCTATAAAGGGTTTATTACGTTATTTTAAGCAATTTAATAAGTGTTTTGGCAGAACACTCGTGGACATAAATGGCAGCACTATTTTTAGGCAGTCTGTTTCCTAGAGTAATGGAAATAAAAACAAAAATAAACAAATGAGACCTAATAAATTTAAAAAGCTTTTGCACAGCTGGGGAAGCCATAAACAAATGAAAAGAAAATCCACAGAATGGGAGAAAATACTTGCAAACAATACTACTGACAAGAGATTAATTTCCAAAATATATAAAGAGCTCACTAAGCTTAATATCAAAAAGCAATCCAATGGAAACAAACCACCCAATCAAACTCAATCAAAAAGAAGACCTAAATAGACATTTCTCCAAAGAAGACATACAGATGGCCAACAAGCACGTGAAAAGATATTCAACCTTGCTAAGTATTAGTGAAATGTAACTCAAAACTACAATGAGATACTACCTCACACCAGTCAGAAGAGCCATCATTAGAAAGTCTACAAATAATAACTGCTGGAGAGGGTGTGGAGAAAAGGGAACCCTCATACACTGTTAATGGAAATGTAAATTGGTACAACCACTATGGAGAAGAATATGGAATTTCCTTTAAAAAACTGAAAATAGAGTTATCATATGATTCTGCAATCCTACCCCGGACATATATCTGGAGAAAACTTTAATTTGAAAAATACATGCAACCCAATGTTCATAGCATAACTATTTACAATAGCCAAGACATGGAAACAACCCAAATGTCCACTGACAGATGAATGAATAAAGAAGATGTAATATATACATCAGATCAGATCAGTTGCTCAGTCGTGTCCGACTCTTTGAGACCCCATGAATCACAGCACGCCAGGCCTCCCTGTCCAGCACCAACTCCCGGAGTTCACTCAGACTCATGTCCATCGAGTCAGTGATGCCATCCAGCCATCTCATCCTCTGTCGTCCCCTTCTCCTCTTGCCCACAATCCCTCCCAGCATCAGAATCTTTTCCAATGAGTCAACTCTTCACATGAGGTGGCCAAAGCACTGGAGTTTCAGCTTCAGCATCATTCCTTCCAAAGAAATCCCAGGGCTGATCTCCTTCAGAATGGACTGGTTGGATCTCCTTGCAGTCCAAGGGACTCTCAAGAGTCTTCTCCAAGACCACACTTCAAAAGCATCAATTCTTTGGTGCTCAGCCTTCTTCACAGTCCAGCTCTCACATCCATACATGACCACTGGAAAGACCATAGCCTTGATTAGATGGACATTTGTTGGCAAAGTAATGTCTCTGCTTTTGAATATGCTAACTAGGTTGGTCATAACTTTCCTTCCAAGGAGTAAGCGTCTTTTAATTTCATGGCTGCAGTCACCATCTGCAGTGATTTTGGAGCCCAGAAAAAGAAAGTCTGACACTGTTTCCACTGTTTCCCCATCTATTTCCCATGAAGTGATGGGACCAGATGCCATGATCTTCGTTTTCTGAATGTTGAGCTTTAAGCCAACTTTTTCATATATGTACATATATGGGCTTCCCTCATAGATCAGTTGGTAAAGAATCCGCCTGCAATGCAAGAGACCCGGTTCGATTCCTGGGTAGGGAAGATCCCCTGGAGAAGGGATAGGCTACCCACTCCAGTATATATTATATAATGGAATACTACTCATCTATGTATCAACATGGATGGATCTGGAATTTAACATATTAAGTGAAGTCATTCAGACAAAGACAAATATGTGATATCACTTATGTGTGGAATCTTAAAAAACGATACAAATAAATTTATTTAAAAAACAGAAATAGTCTTACAGAAGTAGAAAACAAACCTATGGTTACTAAAAAGGAGAGCAGGGGCAGGAGAAGAGAGACAAACTAGAAGTTTAGAATTAACAAGCACTATATACAAAGCACGTAAACAACAAGGACCTACAGAATAGCACAGGGAACTATACTCAATATCTTATAAAAATCTAAAAGAAAAAATATATATGCACATATATGTATATACAGATAACTGAATCACTTTGCTGTACACTTGAAGCTAATACATTGTAAATTAATCATATTTAAATAAATATTAATAAATATTTGAAAGCAGATAAGCTTTCATTTCTAATATATTAAATACTAATAGACATAATTCACATGAAGGAAGATCTTTGAGATCCTCAGTAACTTTTAGAAGTGTAAATCAAAAAATTTAAGAAATGAAAGCTCAGAGACAAAATTCCACATGTTCCCAAGGCAACATTTGTGAGAATGTTCACTGGTACATTGTGATAGCAAAAGGAAGGGGAGGAAGAAGGGAAGAGAAGAAGAAAAAGAGGAAGGAAGGAGGGAGGGAGATAAAGAAGGAAAGAAAGAGAAAAAAATAGAAACAACATAAAAATCAACAGGAAAATGGATAAATTAATTTGGGCATATTAATGTTATTGAAGACTATACAAACGAAACAAACTAAAGCTATCTATAACTCTTCCAAATATTAAGTTTATTAATTTAAGCAAGTTATATAATTTATTTATGTAAATAAGCAAGTTACATAATTTAAGCAAGTTACATAATTTAAGCAAGTTAATTATAATATTATGCAATATTAAGAGAAGAAAGCAAGTTTCAGAAAGATACATACCAGGATGATGCCATTTTTATAAACTTTTAAAACATTCAATATAGTAATATATAATTTTCTTACCTATATACAAATAAGAACAAAAAGTAAGTATTAAAGGCATGCACAATATTCAAGATGATGATTCACTGGAGTACTGGTTATATCCAGGGAGTGAAATGAGATTAGGAAGAAATTAAATGAGGGGCTTCAATAATATTTGTAAAGCTTTGTTTACTAAATGAATGATATGTACATAGATATCATGCTCTATACAGTTGTATTTTTTAACTACTTTAAGATGGGATTGAATTTGTTTTGAGTTTGTGTTAAGTATTTGCTGAGACTTCTGTGGTGACTCAGATGATAAAGAATCTGCCTGCAGTGCAGGTGACTGGGGTTTGATCCCTGGGCCGGGAACATCCCACAGCTGGGAGGGCAGGAAGGTATATAAGGGGTAGAACCACAGTATTAGTTATGGATATGGCCTGAAACAGAGAGCTCATTTAATACTCTATAGCATGAGCCCAATGGCAACCCACTCCAATACTCTTGCCTGGAAAATCCCATGGACGGGAGGAGCCTGGTGGGCTGCAGTCCATGGGGTCACTAGGAGTCGGACATGACTGAGCGACTTCACTTTCACGTTTCACTTTCACGCATTGGAGAAGGAAATGGCAACCCACTCCAGTGTTCTTGTCTGGAGAATCCCAGGGATGGGGGAGCCTGGTGGGCTGCCATCTGTAGGGTCGCACAGAGTCGGACACAACTGAAGCAACTTAGCAGCAGCAGCACCCCCTCCAGTATTCTTGCCTGGAGAATTCCATGGATGAAGGCGCCTGGCGGCCTACAGTCCATGGGGTCACAAAGAGTCGGACATGACTAAGCAACTATCACACTCACTTTTCACTATATATCTGCACCCCCACTCCCATTGGGTTATAATAACTTTAGCTTTAAACTATCAGATCAGATCAGATCAGTCACTCAGTCGTGTCCGACTCTTTGCAAACCCATGAACAGCAGCACGCCAGGCCTCCCTATCCATCACCAGCTCTCAGAGGTCACTCAGACTCATATTCATCGAGTCAGTGATGCCATCCAGCCATCTCATCCTCTGTTGTCCCCTTCTCCTCCTGCCCTCAATCCCTCCCAGCATCAGAGTCTTCTCCAATGAGTCAACTCTTCGCATGAGGTGGCCAAAATACTGGAGTTTCAGCTTTAGCATCATTCCTTCCAAAGAAATCCCAGGGCTGATCTCCTTCAGAATGGACTGGTTGGATCTCCTTGCAGTCCAAGGGACTCTCAAGAGTCTTCTCCAACACCACAGTTCAAAAGCATCAATTCTTCGGCACTCAGCCTTCTTCACAGTCCAGCTCTCACATCCATACATGACCACAGGAAAGACCATAGCCTTGACTAGGCGGACCTTTGTTGGCAAAGTGATGTCTCTGCTTTTGAATATGCTATCTAGGTTGGTCATAACTTTCCTTCCAAGGAGTAAGCGTCTTTTAATTTCATGGCTGCAGTCACCATCTGCAGTGATTTTGGAGCCCAGAAAAAGAAAGTCTGACACTGTTTCCACTGTTTCTCCATCTATTTCCCATGTAGTGATGGGACCAGATGCCATGATCTTCGTTTTCTGAATGTTGAGCTTTAAGCCAACCTTTTCACTCTCCACTTTCACTTTCATCAAGAGGCTTTTGAGTTCCTCTTCACTTTCTGCCATAAGGGTGGTATCATCTGCATATCTGAGGTTATTGATATTTCTCCCAGCAATCTTGATTCCAGCTTGTGTTTCTTCCAGTCCAGCATTTCTCATGATGTACTCTGCATAGAAGTTAAATAAACATGGTGACAATATACAGCCTGGACGTACTCCTTTTCCTATTTGGAACCAGTCTGTTGTTCCATGACCAGTTCTAACTGTTGCTTCCTGACCTGCATACAGATTTCTCAAGAGGCAGATCAGGTGGTCTGGTATTCCCATCTCTTGCAGAATTTTCCAGAGTTTATTGTGATCTACACAGTCAAAGGCTTTGGCATAGTCAATAAAGCAGAAATAGATGTTTTTCTGGAACTCTCTTGCTTTTTCGATGATCCAGCGGATGTTGGCAATTTGATCTCTGGTTCCTCTGCCTTTTCTAAATCCAGCTTGAACATCAGGAAGTTCACGGTTCACATATTGCTGAAGCCTGGCTTGGAGAATTTTGAGCATTACTTTACTAGCATGTGAGATGAGTGCAATTGTGCAGTAGTTTGAGCACTCTTTGGTATTGCCTTTCTTTGGGATTGGGATGAAAACTGACCTTTTCCAATCTTGTGGCCACTGCTGAGTTTTCCAGATTTGCTGGCATATTGAGTGCAGCACTTTCACAGCATCATCTTTCAGGATTTGGAATAGCTCCACTGGAATTCCATCACCTCCACTAGCTTTGTTCCTAGTGATGTTTTCTAAGGCCCACTTGACTTCACATTCCAGGATGTCTGGCTCTAGGTCAGTGATCACACCATCATGATTATCTGGGTCATGAAGCTCTTTTTTGTACAGTTCTTCTGTGTATTCTTGCCATCTCTTCTTAATATCTTCTGCTTCCGTTAGGTCCATACCATTTCTGTCCTTTATTGAGCCCATCTTTGCATGAAATATTCCTTTGGTATCTCTGATTTTCTTGAATAGATCCTTAGTCTTTCCCATTCTGTTGTTTTCCTCTATTTCTTTGCATTGATCGCTGAAGAAGGCTTTCTTATCTCTTCTTGCTATTCTTTGGAACTCTGCATTCAGATGTTTATATCTTTCCTTTTCTCCTTTGCTTTTTGCTTCTCTTCTTTTCGCAGCTATTTGTAAGGCCTCCCCAGACAGCCATTTTGCTTTTTTGTATTTCTTTTCCATGGGGATGGTCTTGATCCCTGTCTCCTGTACAATGTCACGAACCTCATTCCATAGTTCATCAGGCACTCTATCTATCAGATCTAGGCCCTTAAATCTATTTCTCACTTCCACTGCATAATCATAAGGGATTTGATTTAGGTCATACCTGAATGGTCTAGTGGTTTTCCTTACTTTCTTCAATTTAAGTCTAAATTTGGCAATAAGGAGTTCATGGTCTGAGCCTCAGTCAGCTCCTGGTCTTGTTTTTGCTGACTGTATAGAGCTTCTCCATCTTTGGCTGCAAAGAATATAATCGATCTGATTTCGGTGTTGACCATCTGGTGATGTCCATGTATAGAGTCTTCTCTTGTGGTGTTGGAAGAGGGTATTTGCTATGACCAGTGCATTTTCTTGGCAGAACTCTGTTAGTCTTTGCCCTGCTTCATTCCGTATTCCAAGGCCAAATTTGCCTGTTACTCCAGGTGTTTCTTGACTTCCTGCTTTTGCATTCCAGTCCCCTATAATGCAAAGGACATCTTTTTTGGGTGTTAGTTCTAAAAGGTCTTGTAGGTCTTCATAGAACCGTTCAACTTCAGCTTCTTCAGTGTTACTGGTTGGGGCATAGACTTGGATTACTGTGACATTGAATGGTTTGCCTTGGAAACGAACAGAGATCATTCTGTCGTTTTTGAGATTGCATCCAAGTACTGCATTTCGGACTCTTTTGTTGACCATGATGGCCACTCCGTTTCTTCTGAGGGATTCCTGCCCGCAGTAGTAGATATAATGGTCCTCTGAGTTAAATTCCCCCATTCCAGTCCATTTTAGTTCGCTAATTCCTAGAATG
Source organism: Tragelaphus eurycerus (assembly GCA_935064755.1). Taxonomy (NCBI): domain Eukaryota; kingdom Metazoa; phylum Chordata; class Mammalia; order Artiodactyla; family Bovidae; genus Tragelaphus; species Tragelaphus eurycerus. Next base: position 22,385,828 of record CAKXYN010000010.1, on the reverse strand, counting down.
TCAACATTCACTCTTGCCATCTTTTGTTTGACCACTTTCAATTTGCCTTGATTCATGGACCTGACATTCCAGGTTCCTATGCATTATTGTTCTTTACAGCATCGGACTTTGCTTCTATCACCAGACACATCTACAGCTGGGTATTCTTTCTACTTTGGTTCCATCCCTTCATTCTTTCTGGAGTTATTTCTCCACTGATCTCCAGTAGCATATTGGGCCCCTACTGACCTGGGGAGTTTCTCTTTCAGTATCCTATCATTTTGCCTTTTCATACTGTTCATGGGGTTCTCAAGGCAAGAATACTGAAGTGGTTTGCCATTCCCTTCTCCAGTGGACCACACCCTGTAAGATCTCTCCACCATGACCTGCCCATCCTGGGTTGCCCCACGGGCATGGCTTAATTTCATTGAGTTAGACAAGGCTGTGGTCCTGGTGTGATTAGATTGACTAGTTTTCTGTGAGTATGGTTTCAGTGTATTTGCCCTCTGATGTCCTCTTGCAAGACCTACCGTCTTACTTGGGTTTCTCTTACCTTGGGCGTGGGGTATCTGTTCCCGGCTGCTCCAGCAAAGCACAGCCATCGCACCTTACCTTGGATGAGGGGTCTCTCCTCACCGTCGCCCTTCCTGACCTTGGGGGAGGGGTATCTCCTCACCGCCGTCCTTCCTGACCTCGGTCGTAGGGTAGCTCCTCTCGGCTGTGCTTAGTGCGCCAGTCCTCACTGCCGTCCTTCCTCGGTCGTTGGGTAGCTCCTCTCGGGCGTGCTCTCTCGGAGAGGGGCTCTCAGGGCGCCGCGCAGCCGGCGAGGGGCTCTCAGGGCGCCGCTCGCGGGTTGGCTGGGAGCTCTCAGTTTTAAACTATACCACCTATGAAAACAGAAGACCTGTAAGGGGAAAGGCAAAAGGAAAAGGGAATTAGCATTTGTGTATCTACCTATGTACCATCACTGAACTGGGTATTACTTTTTTTCTTATTTAATCTTCACAACAAAATCATAAAGGACTGAGTTAAAGAAAGGCAGAGTGTTAAAATTGAGTGGTCCCCTTGAAGACAATCCACAATCATAAGCAATATGATGCAAACATTTGAGTTGCACAGTATCTGTGGGATAGGCCTTCATGAAATTGGTCATTTTGACCTTGTCCCAGAATACACAGACCTGTGTCTTATTTTTCACAATTTATGAGGTTAATTTCATGTATTTGACATGTCAGAAAATGAAAATGTTCTTCGTGGCAAATAGATGGGAAAAAACTGGAAACAGGGGCAGATTTTATTTTCTTGGGCTCCAAAATCACTTTGGAAGGTTACTGCAGCCACAAATTAAAAGACACTTTCTCCTTGGAAGAAAAGCTATGACAAAACTGGACAGTGTATGAAATAACAGAGACATCACTTTGCCAACAAAAGTCCATCTAGTCGAAGCTATGGTTTTTCCAGTAGTCATGCACAGATATGAGACTTGGACCATAAAGAAGGCTGAGTGCCAAAGAATTGATGCTTTTGAACTGTAATGTTGGAGAAGACTCTTGAGAATCCCTTGGACTGCAAGGAGATCAAACCAGTCAATCCTAAGGGAAATCAATTCTGAATATTCATTCGAAGTGCTGATGCTGAAGCTCCAATACTTTGGCCCCTGATGCAAAGATCTGGCTCACTGGAAAAGACCCTGAGGCTGGGAAAGATTGAGGGCAGGAGGAGTAGGGGGCAACAGAGGATAAAATACTTGGATGGCATCACTGACTCAATGGCCATGAGTTTGAGCAAACTTCAGGAAACAGTGAAGGACATGGAAGCCTGGAGGGCTGCAGTCCGTGGGATCTCAAAGAACTTGACATGACTTAACAACTGAACAATAACAACAACTCCATCTCTATGATATAATTATAGGAGCAATGCTGAAGCATATTTTACACCACCAGTAGATAAAAGGGCACAACCAGAATGAGGGGTTGAGATTTAAGCTCCAAAACTGCTGTCAAAATTAGATAGAAATATGAAGTCCTCCTCCAAAATAAAGTCTCAAAATAAGGAGAAGAATTAGAAAATTGAGCAAATGACAGTTGTATATCAGATCAGATCAGATCAGTCTCTCAGTCGTGTCCTACTTTTTGCAACCCCATGAACCGCAGCATGCCAGGCCTCCCTGTCCATCACCAACTCCTGGAGGTCACTCAGACTCATACCCATCGAGTCAGTGATGCCATCCAGCCATCTCATCCTCTGTCGTCCCCTTCTCCTCTTGCCCCCAATCCCTCCCAGCATCAGAGTCTTTTCCAATGAGTCAACTCTTCACATGAGGTAGCCAAAGTACTGGAGTTTCAGCTTCAGCATCATTCCTTCCAAAGAAATCCCAGGGCTGATCTCCTTCAGAATGGACTGGTTGGATCTCCTTGCAGTCCAAGGGACTCTCAAGAGTCTTCTCCAACACCACAGTTCAAAAGCATCAATTCTTCGGCACTCAGCCTTCTTCACAGTCCAGCTCTCACATCCATACATGACCACAGGAAAGACCATAGCCTTGACTAGGCGAACCTTTGTTGGCAAAGTGATGTCTCTGCTTTTGAATATGCTATCTAGGTTGGTCATAACTTTCCTTCCAAGGAGTAAGCGTCTTTTAATTTCATGGCTGCAGTCACCATCTGCAGTGATTTTGGAGCCCAGAAAAAGAAAGTCTGACACTGTTTCCACTGTTTCCCCATCTATTTCCCATGTAGTGATGGGACCAGATGCCATGATCTTCGTTTTCTGAATGTTGAGCTTTAAGCCAACCTTTTCACTCTCCACTTTCACTTTCATCAAGAGGCTTTTGAGTTCCTCTTCACTTTCTGCCATAAGGGTGGTGTCATCTGTATATCTGAGGTTATTGATATTTCTCCCAGCAATCTTGATTCCAGCTTGTGTTTCTTCCAGTCCAGCGTTTCTTATGATGTACTCGGCATATAAGTTAAATAAACAGGGTGACAATATACAGCCTTGACCTACTCCTTTTCCTATTTGGAACCAGTCTGTTGTTCCATGTCCAGTTCTAACTGTTGCTTCCTGACCTGCATACAGAATGCTCAAACTACCGCACAATTGCACTCATCTCACACGCTAGTAAAGTAATGCTCAAAATTCTCCAAGCCAGGCTTCAGCAATATGTGAACCGTGAACTTCCTGATGTTCAAGCTGGTTTTAGAAAAGGCAGAGGAACCAGAGATCAAATTGCCAACATCCGCTGGATCATCGAAAAAGCAAGAGAGTTCCAGAAAAACATCTATTTCTGCTTTATTGACTATGCCAAAGCCTTTGACTGTGTAGATCACAATAAACTGTGAAAAATTCTGAAAGAGATGGGAATGCCAGTTGTATATATTACCATACATATATTTACTATATTTATGTTCACAAATATAAAATATATCTGTATCTATACACACACACACAGATATCCTCTAGTAAGCAAAGAAATATATACTAAAATCATGAGATACCATTATTCTATTAAATTAGCAAAGCTTTTTTATAGGTAATGTGTCTTGCAACAAAAATTAGATGACACGTATAAGGTAAATTAAGAGATTTCTGGAAGGGGACAGAAATATATAAAATATATAACATATGCTGTATATATCCTATCAGTTCAGTTTAGTTCAGTCACTCGGTTATATCCGACTCTTTGCGAATGCAAACCCATGAACTGCAGCATCCCAGGCTTCCCTGTCCATCACCAAAACCCAGAGCTTACTCAAATTCATGTCCATTGACTTGATGATGCCATCCAACTGGCTAATTCTCTGTAGTCCTCTTCTCTTCCTACATTAAATCTTTCCCAGCATCAGGGTCTTTTCAAATGAGTCAGTTCTTCACATCAGGTGGCCAAAGTATTAGAGCTTCAGCTTCAGCACCATTCCTTCCAATGAATATTCAGGACTGATTTCCTTCAGGATTGACTGGTTGTATCTCCTTGTGGTCCAAGGGACTCTCAAGAGTCTTCTCCAACACCACAGTTCAAAAGCATCAGTTCTTTGGTGCTCAGTTTTCTTTATAGTCCAACTCTCACATCCATACATGACTACTGGAAAAACCATAGCTTTGACTAGACGGACCTTTGTTGGCAAATTAATGTCTCTGCTTTTTAATACCCTGTCTATGTTTGTCGTAGTTTTTCTTCCAAGGAGCAAGTGTCTTTTAATTTCATGGCGGAAGTCACCATCTGCAGTGATTTTGGAGCCCAAGAAAATAATGTCTGTCACTGTTTCCACTTTTTCCCTATCTATTTGCCATGAAGTGATGGGACTGGATGCCATGATCTTCATTTTCTGAATGCTGAGTTTTAAGTCAGCTTTTACACTCTCCTCTTTCACTTTTATCTAGAGACTTTTCAGTTCCTCTTCACTTTCTGCCATAAGGGTGATATATATCACATATATGTATATAATATATACAGTATGTAGTTGAAAAATACATTGTATTAATAGATATATTATATTACATGTATATACAACATATATGTTTGTGTGTGTATGTACTGGGTTAAATAACCTTAAATAGATTTTCTATGATATGTTAATGTGCATCATGAAGCTCCAAGAGATGATGTTTTTATATTCAACAGTTGTCAAATTTATTTAATTATAATGCTCTCTTTTCAAGGAAATTCCCCTGGGAAAACAGTCTAAAAAATGATGTCCCTCACCATCCTACACTTCCCCATGTCTCAGAAATCTCACCCCTGGAATCAGCAAGGGAAATGGCACACTGTGTAACAATTCATAAGGCTGGCATGGTGGCAGCAATGATAGTATTGCTTTGCTATTAAAAATAACCAAGTGCAGCTAGAAATAAATAAATTTTAAAAATTAAAAAAAAAGAGAGAGAGACAAAAAATATAATTGAGTATTTAGGATTTTGATGATATTTTTTGAAATAAAACATCACTCTTTATGATGAAAATTTAAAGTCCCCAACCTCTATTCACTTGTTGTGTTCCTAATGGGGACATTTCTTCTCTGTGGAAACTCTCACAGAGAAGATAGACAAAGAGGAAAGTTGGGGCTTTCCCCCCTTAATCAGCAGAACACAGAAATGTTTCTGGAAAATGTTCTTCATACTATATAATTTTCTCACAGAAATGTTAACTACCCAGGAGAGAAAGTTCATTTTTCCAAAGTCCACGTCTGATTAGCTCCTGTCCTGTAACACCTGACTTGCCTGTATCAGTAGATCAGCCATTAGCAGGCTGCTGCAGGAATGGAGCAGCGGCTGGGGGGGTGGGGGTGGGGACGGGGGCCTGTCAGCTGCTGAATGTGATGTTGCCCCGTGTGCCTACCCAGAGCTCCATGAAGGAACATAGTTCCATCCAGAACACTTCCAGTCACTTGAACGTTGATGAGGACAAGTACGTCTGTCCTCAGCTTTGGCAAAGATGTCCAAGGCACACCAATTTGCTTTTATGTGGGACTCCACAGAATGTTAATGTCAAGTCTTCTGGAATTCAGGTAATCCTGGAAAGAGTAGATGGATTTTTTTTTCTTTCTTTTCTAGGAACTTTTCAACCATCTTTTATCCCCATCCTCCCGAGGGGTCCTTAACCCTCTCCATCTTTGACTTCCTCTATCCAGACAACCCAGAGGACCCGAACTTGTCATTCAGTGAATCTGTTATGTGCACGTCCTTTACCATGGCCAATCATCCTTGCCTCCTCTTCTGATCTAGCTGATTTGCTTTCTTGTCTTCCTTCTTTCCCTCCATTGAGATCCGCAAAGTAAAACCTGTTTCCTTTATTATTGTTTTCACCCTCTTTATTATTTTTAGCATGAAATTCCCACCTATCCTCCTTAATCTCCCACTTGCCACCTGTTTCAATGTGGAGAAGCAGGAAACGGTGATAGAATTTCCAAGGACCTTGGCATCAGAAAGACCTGCGCTCTGACTCCAACTGGGCCACTAAATGAATTGGACAAGTTATTTAATCTCTCTGACATTTGGTTCCTCGTCTATACCACAGATACTTCAATAGATACTTTGTAACATTAGGAAAGAAATAAGTGAATGGAAAGTGCCTGATACTTGCTACTGCTGCTGCTGCTGCTGTCACGTCAGTCGTGTCCGACTCTGTGCGACCCCATAGACGGCAGCCCACCAGGCTCCCCCGTCCCTGGGATTCTCCAGGCAAGAACACTCGAGTGGGTTGCCATTTCCTTCTCCAGTGAATGAAAGTGAAAAGTGAAAGTGACCTGGTACTAAATAAATAGATCCTATTATTATTGTTGTTACATCAATTATTAGCATTGCAGTCTACCAGTGATGACTTTCCCTGGACTTTCTTTCACCACATTACCCCATCCTCTTCCTTCTCTGTCAGGGGCACCAGGACACTAATCCACAACCCGAATGGCTGTTTCTCTCGGCCAAGGCCATTTGATTGCTGATGAGAGTATCTGTCACATTTGACTCATGGGTCAGTTATCTGCTAAAAGGCAATTATAACCAGACGAGCTTGGGAGACTCACATAATCAAACCATCACCCCTCCTGATCAAAGTGAAAATGCACACAGCTGGGAATGAGGATTTCAGGTGATGTGTTGGTTCTTTCAAGGGCCAGACTCTACCCCAGGTATCTCCCCAGCAACAGACTCTGCCTTCACATTTTTTTGCCTTTTTTTTTTTTTTTTTTTTGAAGGATAATTGCTTTACAGAATTTTGTTATTTTCTGTCAAACCTCAACATGAATCAGCCATAGGTATACATATATCCCCTCCCTTTTGAACCTGCCACCACCCCCCCCCCATCTCCCTCTCCATCCCACCCCTCTAGGTTGATACGGAGCCCCTGTTTGAGTTTCCTGAGCCATACAGCAAATTCCCATTGGCTATCTATTTTACATATAGTTCCAGTGGTCATGTATGGATGTGAGAGTTGGACTGTGAAGAAAGCTGAGCTCTAAAGAATTGATGCTTTTAAGTTGTGGTGTTGGAGAAGACTCTTGAGAGTCCCTAGGGCTGCAAGGAGATCCAACCAGTCCATTCTGAAGGAGATCAGTCCTGGGTGTTCTTTGGAAGGAATGATGCTAAAGCTGAAATTCCAATACTTTGGCCACCTCATGCAAAGAGTTGACTCATTGGAAAAGACTCTGATGCTGGGAGAGATTGGGGGCAGGAGGAGAAGGGGACGACAGAGGATGAGATGTCTGGATGGCATCACTGACTCGATGGACGTGAGTTTGAGTGAACTCCAGGAGTTGATGATGGACAGGGAGACCTGGCGTTCTGTGATTCATGGGGTCTCAAAGAGTCGGACACGACTGAGCGACTGAACTGAACTGAACTGAATGTAAGTTTCCATGTTACTCTTTCCATACATCTCACCCACTCATCCCCTCTCCCCATGTCCATAAGTGTACTCTCTATGTCTGTTCCTCCACTCAGATCAGATCAGATCAGTCACTCAGTCGTGTCTGACTCTTTGCAACCCCATGAACCGCAGCACACCAGGCCTCCCTGTCCATCTGCTGCACTATAAATAAATTCTTCAGAACCTTTTTTCTAGATTCCATATATGTGCATTAGAATATGATATTTATCTCTTTCTGACTCACTTCACCCTGTATAATAGATTCTAGGTTCATCCACTTCATCAGAACTGACTCAAATGCATTCCTTTTTATGGCTGAGTAATATTCCAGTCTGTCTATGTACCACAACTTCTTTATCCATTCATCTGTTGATGGACATCTAGGTTGCTTCCATGTTCTAGCTATTGCAAATAGTGTTGCAATGAACAACAGGATACATGAGTCTTTTTCAATTTTGGTTTCCTCAGGGTATATGCCTAGGCATGGGATTGCTGGGTCATATGGTGGTTTTATTCCTAGTTTTTTAAGGAATCTCTATACCTTCTTCCAAAGTGGCTGTATCAATTTACATTCCCACCAACAGTGCAAGAGTGTTCCCTTTTATCCACATCCTCTCCAGCATTTATTGTTTGTAGACTTTTTGATGATGGTCATTTTGACTGGTGTGAGATGATATCTCATTGTGGTTTTGATTTGCATTTCTCTAATAATGAGCAATGTTGAATATTTTTTCATGTGTTTGTTAGCCATCTGTATGTCTTCTTTGGAGAAATGTCTGTTTAGGTCTTTTCCCCACTTTTTGATTGGGTTGTTTGTTTTCCTGGTATTGAGTTGTGTGAGTTGCTTGTACATTTTGGAAATTAATCCTTTGTCAGTTGTTTCATTTGCTATTATTTTCTCCCATTCCAAGTGTTGTCCTTTCATCTTGCCTATAGTTTTCTTTGCTGTGCAAAAGCTTTTAAGTTTAATCAGATCCCACTTGTTTACTTTTATTTTTATTTCCATTACTCTAGGAGGTGAGTCATAGAGGATCTTGCTTTGATTTATGTCATCGAGTGTTCTGCCCATTTTTTCTCTAAGAGTTTTATAGTTTTTGGTCTTACATATAGGTTTTCAATCCATTTTGAGTTTATCTTTGTGTATGGTGTAGCAATATGTGAACCGTGAACTTCCTGATGTTCAAGCTGGTTTTAGAAAAGGCAGAGGAACCAGAGACCAAATTGCCAACATCCGCTGGATCATGGAAAAAGCAAGAGAGTTCCAGAAAAACATCTATTTCTGCTTTATTGACTATGCCAAAGCCTTTGACTGTGTGGATCACAATAAACTATGGAAAATTCTGAAAGAGAAGGGAATACCAGACCACCTGATCTGCCTCTTAAGAAATCTGTATGCAGGTCAGGAAGCAACAGTTAGAACTGGTCATGGAACAACAGACTGGTTCCAAATAGGAAAAGGAGTATGTCAAGGCTGCATATTGTCACCATGTTTATTTAACTTATATGCAGAGTACATCATGAGAAATGCTGGACTGGAAGAAACAGAAGTTGGAATCAAGATTGCCGGGAGAAATATCAATAACCTCAGATATGCAGATGACACCACTCTTATGGCAGAAAGTGAGGAGGGGCTAAAAAGCCTCTTGATGAAAGTGAAAGTGGAGAGTGAAAAGGTTGGCTTAAAGCTCAACATTCAGAAAACGAAGATCATGGCATCTGGTCCCATCACTGCATGGGAAATAGATGGGGAAACAGTGGAAACAGTGTCAGACTTTGTTTTTCTGGGCTCCAAAATCACTGCAGATGGTGACTGCAGCCATGAAATTAAAAGACGCTTGCTCCTTGGAAGAAAAGTTATGACCAGCCTAGATAGCATATTCAAAAGCAGAGACATTACTTTACCAACAAAGGTTCGCCTAGTCAAGGCTATGGTCTTTCCTGTGGTCATGTATGGATGTGAGAGCTGGACTGTGAAGAAGGCTGAGCGCCGAAGAATTGATGCTTTTGAACTGTGGTGTTGGAGAAGACTCTTGAGAGTCCCTTGGACTGCAAGAAGATCCAACCAGTCCATTTTGAAGGAGATCAATCCTGGAATTTCTTTAGAAGGAATGATGCTAAAGCTGAAACTCCAGTATTTTGGCCACCTCATGCGAAGAGTTGACTCATTGGAGAAGACTCTGATGCTGGGAGGGATTGAGGGCAGGAGGAGAAGGGGACGACAGAGGATGAGATGGCTGGATGGCATCACTGACTCGATGGATGCGAGTCTGAGTGACCTCCAGGAGCTGGTGATGGACAGGGAGGCCTGGCGTGCTGCAGTTCATGGGGTCGCAAAGAGTCGGACACGACTGAGCGACTGATCTGATCTGATGGTGTTAGAAAGTGTTCTAATTTCATGTTGTCTTTGATTTCTTTCATCAGTGTCTTATAATTTTCTGTGTACAGTTCTTTTGTCTCCTTAGGTAAGTTTATTCCTAGATACTTAATTCTTTTTGTTGCAATGGTGAATGGGATTGATTCCTTAATTTCTATTTCTGATTTTTCAATGTTAGTATATAGAAATGTAAGTGATTTCTGTGTATTGATTTTGTATCCTGCATCATTGCTAAGTTCACTGATTAGCTCTAGTAATTTTCTGATACTATCTTTGGGGTTTTCTATGTACATATCATGTCATCTGCAAACAGTGAGAGCTTTACTTCTTCTTTTTCAGTCTGAGTTCCTTTTATTTCTTTTTCTTATCTGATTGCTGTAGCTAGGACTTCCATAACTATGTTGAATAATAGTGGTAAAACTACACACCCTTGTCTTGTTCCTGATCTTAGGGAGAATGCTTTCAGTTTCTCACCATTGAGAATAATGTTTGCTATAGGCTTATCATATATGGCCTTTACTATATTGCTAAGGTAGGTTGAGGTAGGTTCCTTCTATGCCCATTTTTTGAAGAGTTTTAATCATAAATGGCTACTGAATTTTGTCAAAGGCTTTTTCTGCACCTACTGAGGTTATCATATGGTTTTTATCTTTCAATTTGTTAATATGGTGTATCACATTGATTGATTTGTGTATATTGAAGAATCCTTGCATCCCTGGAATAAACCCAACTTGATCATGGTGTATGAGCTTTTTGATGTGTTGCTGAATTTTGTTTGCTATAATTTTTTTGAGGATTTTTGCATCTATGTTCATCAGTGGTATTGGCCAGTAGTTTTCTTTTTTGTGTGTTATCTTTGTCTGGGTTTTTTTTTAAATCTATGATGGTGGCCTTGTAGAATGAATTTGGAAGTGTTCCTTCCTCTGCAATTTTTTGAAAGAGTTTCAGAAGGATAGGCATTAGCTCTTCTCTAAACGTTTGATAAAATTCTCCTGTGAAGTCATCTGGTCCTTGGCTTTTGTTTTTTGGGAGATTTTTTATCACAGCTTCAATTTCAGTGCTTGTAATTGAGTTGTTCATAATTTCTATTTCTTCCTGGTTCAGTCTTGGAAGATTGAACTTTTCTAAGAATCTGTCCATTTCTTCCAGGTTATCCATTTTGTTGCCATATAATTGTTCATAATAATCTCTTATAATCCTTTGTATTTCTGCATTGTTGGTTGTAATCTCTCCTTTTTCATCTCTAATTTTATTAATTTGATTCTTCTCTCTTTTTTTCTTGATGAGTCTGGCTAAAGGTTTGTCAATTTTGTTTATCTTAAAGAAGCAGCTTTTAGTTTTATTAATCTTTACTATTTTTTCTTTCTTTTTCATTTATTTCTGCTTTGATCTTTATGATTTCTTTCCTTCTACTAATTTTGGGAATTTTTGTTTTTCTTTTTCCAGTTGTTTAAAGTTTAAACTTAGGCTGTCTGTTCGATGTTTTTCTTGTTTCTTGAGGTAGGACTGTATTGCTATAAACTTTCCTTTTAGAACTGCATCCTATAGGTTTTGAGTTGTCATGTTTTCATTGTCATTTGTTTCTAGAAATTTTCTGATTTCCCTTTTGATTTCTTCAGTAACCTGTTAGTTATTTAGAAACGTGTTGTTTAATCTCCATGCGTTTGTGTTTATTACAGTTTTTTTTTTTTCTTGTAATTGATATCTAGTCTCATAGTGTTGTGGTCAGAGAAGATGCTTGATACCCTTCAACTTTCTTAAATTTACTGAGCTTTGATTTGTGACCCAAGATGTGGTCTATCCTGGAGAATGTTCCATGTATACTTGAGAAGAAGGTGTATTCTTCTGCATTTGGATGGAAATCCTGAAGATATCAATGAGATCCATCTTATCTAATGTATCGTTTAAGACTTGTGTTTCCTTACTAATTTTCTGTTCTGATGATCTGTCCATTGGTATGAGTGGGATGTTAAAGTCCCCTACGATTATTGTGTTTCTGTCAGTGTCTCCTTTTATGTCTGTTAGTGCTTGTCTTATGTATTGAGGTGCTCCCATGTTGGGTGCAGAGATATTTACAATTGTCATATCTTCCTCTTGGATTGATCCCATGATCATTATGTAGTGCCCTTCCTTATCTCTTGTGGTATTCTTTATTTTAAGGTCTCTTTTGTCTGATATGAGGATTGCTACTCCAGCTTTCTTTTGCTTCCCATTTGCATGGAATATATTTTCCCATCCTCTCACTTTCAGTCTATATGTGTCTTTAGGTCTAAAATGGGTTTCTTATAGACAACATATATATGGATCTTGTTTTTGTGTCCATTCAGCCAGTCTGTATCTTTTGGTTGGAGCATTTAATCCATTTACATTTAAAGTAATTATTGATATATATGTTCCTATTGCCATTTTCTTAATTGTTTGGGGTTGATTTTGTAGATCTTTTTTCTTCTTTTGTATTTCTTGATTGTATAAGTCCCTTTAACATTTGTTGTAAAGCTGGTTTGGTGGTACTGAATTCTCTTAACTTTTGGTTGTCTGTAAAGCTTTTGATTTCTCCATTAATTTTGAATGAGATCCTTGCCAGATACAGTAATCTTGGTTGTAAATTTTCCCCTTTCAATACTTTAAATATATCCTGCCATTCCCTTCTGACCTGCAGAGTTTTTGCTGAAAGATCAGCTGTTAAGCGTATGGGGTGTCCCTTGTATGTTACTTGTTGCTTCTCCCTTGCTGCTTTTAATATTCTTTCTTTGTGTTTAGTCTTTGTTAGTTCAATTAGTATGTTTTTTGACGTGTTTCTCCTTGGGTTTATCTTGTATGGGACTCTTTGTGCCTCTTGGACTTGATTATTTCCTTTCCCATGTTGGGAAATTTTTCAACTATAATCTTTTCAAAAATTTTCTCACGTCCTTTCTTTTTCTCTTCTTCTTCTGGGACTCCTATAATTCAAGTGATGGTGCATTTGATGTTGTCCCAGAGGTCTCTGAGACTATCCTCAGTTCTTTCCATTACATAAAGTAAAACTTTAATTTAATTTTAATTTAATTAAAATTAAAGTAAAGTAAATTAATTTAATTTAATTTAAGTTTTTAATTTTAATTTAATTTAATAAAAATTAAATTAATAAAATTTTAAATTTAAAATTAAGATTTAATTAAATTTAATAAAAATTAATAAAATTTAATAAAATTTAATTTAATTTAAATTTTAAATTTAATTTAATTAATTTAATTTAGTTTTAATAAAGTAAAACTTTATTCTGCTCTTCAGAGGTTATTTCCACCATTTTATCTTCCAACTCACAGATTCACTCTTCTGCTTTAGATATTCTGCTATTGATTCCTTCTAGAGTATTTTTAACTTCAATAATTGTGCTGCCTTCATGTTTAACTGTAGACACGGGCTCCAGACCATCCCTCCATAAGGAGAGGGTGAAGAACGCCTGTCTGACCCAAGATTTGCTAAGTTGAGGAAGCTCATGGTTGCTCATTGGCTGCCCTGATCCCGATCTCCAGAGGACTCAGTGCCCTGGAGGAAGGTCACACAGCTGCGGCCTTCAGTGAGTGCTCCTTGGACCAAGGCCACCTCCTTTGCCAGGAGAGAGATGAAAACTAGGTCCCTGGGGCTCTGGGCTAGAGGAATTAGAAAGTCTTCTCTTTGTGGAGTTAGCCATTTCCCTGAGCCCAAAGTATCTCCCCGTCCTGCTTCCTCCACTTCCCTGAGAAGTCGCAGCCTCTCAACAAGCTGAGCCCCTCTGTGCCAGCCAACCTTGCCTCTTCCCACTCCACCCCAAGTCTCACATGCTCTTCCCTCTGTGTAGAAAAATCCAGCCCAATCCTTCCCATTCGACCTACTGTCCCTCAAGGCACAACTGAAACAGCTTTCTTCTCTCAGCAATTACCTTGACACCAGCCACATTTGGGGAGAGAGGAGACAGGACCCCCAGTTCTCAAATCTGTTTTAGTAGGACGCCATGGGCAAAACTGATAGCAGGATGGCTGTCAACTCTCAGACTGTGTTAGCTATTACTACCCTCTTCTGGGAACCCTGCTCTGCCTGCTGGCCTGAAAGAGGCAACTCTAATCTCCCAAATGACTCTCACTGCACCGGCTGCAGCTGATTGGATCGAGGATAAACTGTTGACTGAAAAGGAACGGATCCATTGGCTGGGGGCTGACCTGTGATTCACGTGATCTGGCTCAACCAATCATATTTCTCACTCAAACTGTGTGTCAAGAGACACACAAACATGTTCCTATCCATGGTGGCCTGGAAGGCCTGTAGAGTCACATGAGAGATGAGTAGGTTACAGACAGAGCAGAACTGGAAAGGCCCTGGGGAAACTGAGGAATACGGAAATTTACCTCACAGGAGGCTTCCAACTCCCAGCAATGTCTGTAAACCTGACTCATTCCTTCATCTTTGTTCTGTGGGATTCTCTTCTAATCTTTCCTTCAAGCCCCACTGACTACAGCTAGCTGGAACAAGATTTTGTTTCAAAAGAGTCTTAACAGAAAGAGCTTCCCCCAAACAGATGCCTAAACACATTTTCCAGACACACTGCGTTTGAGTCTCCTTTTAGTTTGCTTGTGATCATAAACGTTGTTGTTCAGTCACTCAGCCGTGTCTGCCTCTTTGAGATCTCATGGACTGCAGCATGCCAGACTTCTCCGTCCATAACCATCTCCCTAAGTTTGCTCAAACTCATGTCCATAGAGTAGGTGATGTCACCCAACCATCTCATACCCTCTCATCCCCTTCTCCTCTTGCCCTCAATCTTTCCCAGCATTGGGGTCTTTTCCAATGGGCATGGCTATCAGTTATTGAACACTTTGTTTTATGCCAGGCAGGATGCAAAGAAGAGATAGAGGGCAGAGTACTATCTCTACTAATGAGATAGTAGCATACACGTTGTCTCATTTCATCTCATATGTATTGAGATGGGATGTATTAATACTATCAATACCCCTATTTTGCATGTGAGAAAACTGAGACTTAAGTTAAATGAAATTGCCCAAGGCCATTCATTTACAAGTGTCAGACCCAGCATCTAAGTCTAGTTGGTGTGATTCCAAGTCTGTACCCCTATCCATCCCCAGGATGGTGTCTCCTACATCATCAACAAGGCAGGATGAAGCCACATTACTGCTTCCTGCAGGCATGTGGTTACGGGCTTCCAGAGGCTCTCCTGGGAGTGGCCACATCCCAGTGCTGCAAACCAACAGTGATGCCCTAGTGGAACTGAGAATTATGGAAACAGATACTGCTGACATTTCTGGTGTCCTATGGGTAGGGCTTAAAGGGCACCCAACATATACAAGCCCCAGTACTGCTCACTGCAGGCTTTTGAAAGGAATTGTGGAAGTAGAAACATGTTAGGAAAGGCAGTGAAGCCTGCCGAATTATTTATAAACTGAAGACCTTTTAAGGGACAGTTTCCAAATATATTGATAAACTGATTTTTTTAATGAGTTTTTTTTTTAAATCCTCCTCCAATCTACCCCTTGTTAATCCTAAACATCATTTCATTTTAACAACCTCTATTCTCTTTCATTGTAAATCAACTATACTTCAATAAAAAAATAAAATACAAATTAACAGTCTCTAACATAAATTCCTGGGGATGACTTTCTTTGTGAGGCTTCTATTTCACTGACATACAATCCATGAAACTGTCCATTTATATGAGAAGAGATAAAAATAAATGCAGGATAACACTTTAATGAAGTATAGATAGTAGCATAATATTTAGTAAGATGTTCAAGCCCCAGTTCTAATCAACCACTCTTGATTGTTCCTCCAGAGTCTCTTCTATGGTATGGTGTTAAGTAAGAATGTTTTATTCAAAGACACATTTATTTTTCAGGGCAGATAAATGACTGATACTGGGGGTCAGTGCATATAAGAACACTCCAAAGGCAAGAATGCAATGATAAAGGCAGATAGTAATTAAATGTGCCCTAGAAGTTGTTGGGTTTTTTTAACTAGAACTGTAATTATAGGGCTACTAACGATGCTAAGGATATAGTTAATGTTTCGTCAGCACTTTTATTGTAATACTTAGTGAGATTAGTCATTTGAGTTGTTTCCTTTTTATGCCAAGAATGGAAGACAGCTGTTTGTGCTCTAAAAACTACTTTTTAAAGGATAGTTCTCTCTGTTTATCAAGTATATTTTGCCACCAGGGAAACATCTCTTAAAGCTTTTGTACTGTCAAAATGAAGTGAATAGGAATGATTGCTTTAGCTTTAGTTGTTACTACTGCATAAAGACAGGAAGCTTAAAGATGTAGGAAAGCCTCACAGGGAGGATGAGGAATATCTGGGTGCACAAATATTCCAACTTCCATCTCTTTCTGTAAAGAGGGATTCCTGATGGCACTGATCATTCCCCGAGTTTATTCTCTGAGCAGGAGAGTTAACTGCAGAAGTTTTTAGAGGCAGTTCTGTGAAGGTGGATAAACTAAATCACAACGGCCTGTCCCCCATGAATAGAAAGCCAGCTTCTTGTCTTGAGGCAGATTAGTGAATCAAATCTAAATTCAGGAGTTGTGACTGGCCCAGATGAACCCATCTCCCAGAGAATAATAAACTTCAAGAATTCGTTTCCACCAGTACGTTAAGTGGGGGCTTCCCCAATGGCTCAGCGATAAAGAATCCACCTGCAATGTAGGAGATGTAGGAGACACAGATTTGACCCTTGGGTGGGGAAGATCCCCTGAAGGAAGGAATGGAAACCCACTCCAGTATTCTTGCCTGGAAAATCCCACGGACAGAGGATCCTGGTGAGCTACAGTCCATAGGACACTGTTTGCCTGTCGCAAAGAGTCAGACCCAACTGAGCATGCATATTAAATTAGATTAGTACGTTAAATATCTGTAGCCTATAACACACCAAAAAAATGGAAGTTTAATGGAAGTTCACAGAAGAGGTTAAAAAATCCATTAAATGACACTGATTTTTTTTTTTCACATGTTTGTTTTCACCCTGTATTACTTTGGGAGGTTTGGTTGTTGTCCTAAGGCCCTAACTCTTAGTAAGGTTATAATCTAGTTAGTAACAAAGAATGAGATGGTTGGATGGCATCATCAACTCAATGGACATGTGTATGAGCAAACTCCGGGAGATGGTGAAAGACAGGGAACCCTGGCGTGCTGCAGTCCATGGGGTCACAAAGAGTCAGACACAACTGAGTGACTGAACAACAAAAACAACTAGTTAATGAGAAGGCCTCAAGACAGAAAACAATTAAATGACCGACACGAATCAGCATACTGAAAGATGCAGCTCAGATCCCCCTCTTCGAGACAGAACTCCCTGCCCAGCTGTGAGGACCGTGGCGAGCGGACAGCCTCCAGCTGGGAGCTCCTTCGGCTTTTAGCCAAGATCACACTCTTCTCAGGAGGTCCCCAGACAATAACTGAGCAAGACAGGAGTACAGGGCCTGATCATTTCCACACAGTTAATATTCCTCTTACAGCCATCTCTGCTGCAGAACTCTCCATGGAGATGGCAGGGACTCTGTCAGGTCCGCATGAGATTTGAGGCCTCCCTGCCCAGGTTTGCGGCCCATTCTTTTCCTCTCACAGTGGCTGCTCCTCAATAAACCTTTTGCAATCCTCACTATGCCTCAGAGTCTGCTGTCTGGAGATCCTAACCCCCAGTAGTGTCAAAATATTAAGAGAAATCAAGAAGCAGGTAGGACCAAAACCCTATGTGTGCCTTCAGGGGAGTGGGAAGTGATAAGTGATGGAAGGGGTGTTTAAGTCCCCAAGGGAATTGTGATGGCCAATGAGCTTTGGGTTCCACTGCTTGAAGTGATACCTGCTCTTGGAAAGCTGGAGAGATCAGGGACCAGTAAAAGGAGAGATCTGGGCAGACCAATCAAGTGTAGGTCAAGGAGAAGGGCACCAGGAAGAGACCATCATCCATCCATTGTCCCTCCATCGTCCCTCTTCTGAGGAAAACTCTGCAGGAATGCAGTGGAGGAAAGTGCGCATCTTGCATTCAGTACAGCTCAACTTGAATCCTTGATCCCTCTTTGATGGCCTGTGTGACACTGGACAGGTCACTTCATCTGGAATCTCCTTGGACCTTTCTTGTTCACCAGAGATGATGCTTGATTCTCCCAGCACTTATATAGAATCAAATGAAATAGTCCACAGGGAAGTGTTTAATTGGCTGAATGATATTACCTTGCCACATCTCGGAGGCTAGGAGGCAGGCACGGAGCATCACCTCCTCCTCCAGACATGCTGTGTGAAGCTCTTTTACCCTGATGGGCTCAGCTCCCCACTCCCAGCATCATCAACCCCAGGCTGAGTACTTATGCTGAAGATATAGTTAGCACGTCCCTACCTTTTCAAATGTGTATCTGTTAATCGTTTTATTATCTTCTTCCTGGTGTATAGTTTAATTTAGCAATCCTGGCACAAAAATACACACTCAGTATCTGTTGAGTTGAACTGATGTGATCCTTTATTTAGTCTATTGGTCTCTAAGGGTTGTGACAGCTTTTATTATACAAACTGATTTTTTACGCTACTGTAACATCCTGTTCTTTATGTCATGGTGAATGATTTAGTCTCTGTTGTTAAATAACATGCTGTTATTTCTTTCATTAGGAGATAATGACTTGAATTCAATGTCAATTTATCAAGGCTGCATGAAAATAAATATTCAGGGACATTTGCTTATCTTTAGTGAATTTTACCCTAAAAAAAATTATTAAATTCCAAAGGTATTTCTTATGATGTATACCCACTCCAGTGTTCTTGCCTGGAGAATCTCAGGGACGGGGGAGCCTGGTGGGCTGCCATCTATGGGGTCGCACAGAGTCGGACACGACTGAAGCGACTTAGCAGCAGCAGCAGCAGCAGTCTTAAAAATAAGTGTCTTCTAGACATAAGGGAGGGGGTAGGTGTTGCCTTTTGTTTTGTCTTTGTTTTGTCTTGCCTTTTTTCTGTTCAGGGTCCCTTTCTTCAATTTCTTCTAATAATAACATCCTTACTTGGTGGGAGAAACATTCCCCCTACCTCCACTTAGCTTTGGTGGAACTGCCAACCACAGTCACAGTGGCCCTGGCTGCAGGGTGAGCTCATCATGGTACTCATCCCCCTGGCCTGGGTGACTGACCCAGGCCTGTAGATCCAACCCAAGCTGAAATGATTTATGGATGGATATACTAGGATAGCAGGGGTCAAGATTGGGCAGGGGTAAATTTAGAGTGTTCTAAGGTCAAAGTCCTCCTTTTCCTCACCACATGGTGGTCTGTGTGATGCAGGAGAAATGACCTCAGACTCCTATAGAGTAAGGCTGGGGGAGGAAGAAAGGAGAAGAGAGGCAGAGAGAGGGACAAGGAGAGGGAGAGAAGAAGAGAGGGAGAAGAAGGTGGAGGGAAAAGGAGAGGAGGAGGGAAAGGAGGAAGGGAGAGGGGAGGAAGAGGAGCGGAAGAGGTGAAGGGGGCAGGATGGGAAGAAAGAAAGATGGAGCAGGGAAGGAGAGAATGAGGAGAAAAAATGAAGACATCTAGGGAGAAAGAGAAGCAGAGTGAGGGCTATAGAGATCAAAGAAGAGAAAGGGCGGGCAATACAGAGGAAAGCGGTGGGGGGGCGGTGGGGGGAGAAGGAACTGGAGAGCAGAGAGGAAAGAGGAATGATGGGAAAAAGAGGTGGAGATTGCTGAGGGCAGTTGTATAAACACACAACACACAAAGTGAACTATTTCAGCATTAATATGTCAGTTTACTTGCTAAACCCCAAAGAATTTCTAGACAGTACAATATTTTGTGATTGAGAAAATAACAGATTTTTCCAGATGAAAGGGTACAGATCAGCATAGATTAATTTTAAGATCATGACCTTGAAAGTGTTTGAAACACTATGGGAAAAAGAACAATGTTACTTATAATTAAGATTCCTCAATCAAAAATTACATCTTTGTGTTCCCTCCAATGACTTGGATACAGTAGATACTCAATGAGTGTCTGTTAAATGAGCATGGGATGGATAGACAGAATAAACACATTACAACTTGGAGGCTCTCAAATGGCATAGCCAAGACCACAGCTAAGACCTGGTAAAAAAAAGCAAGAAGTATTTGTCTGTGGGTTTCTCAGTGTCTTCTTTAAGGACACTTTCATCTCTTTTGGAACCCACCGTGCCCCCCACTGCTTTTCTCACTCACCACCTAATAAAACCTGATTTCAAAGGACAATCAAACACTTCTGCTATCAAGTTGTAAAGGGTCAGGAGAACTTAATGGTCTGTCTTCAGGGGGCCTTTCTAAGGGCATTTTAAAAACCGACAAAGGAAGCAAAGCTTTAAAAATCACACACACAAAATAAACGTTTAATTCTGGAATTTCTGGCCAGTGCAGAAAGCATTTAAAGATGATGACACAGGAAGGCAGGGGCCTTCTGGGGTCCCTGTGGTTGTACAAATGGTCATCTACGCATTAGTTCTGGGTGACAGTGTTGCAGAGTCAGGTTTCAGACAGAATTCCTGAAATCCTGACCACTGGGCCCCAGAAAGAAACCCATCTGTTTGAGCCTCATTGCATTTGTTTACATTTTGCATTTTTCTTGCAGGAAAATACATAGTTATTTTGGCCACGTTGTGCCCACTAAAATCACAGAATGTGTTCCAATACCTTTAATATCCACCGTGAAAAGAACAAATTTATTACTTTTCCACAGCTCCCCAGAGAGTTTTCTCAGAACCTAAAAACAAAATTTTGTTATTAATACGCTAAGACACACAGAGAGAAGCCAAAAAGGGGGCAATGAAAAATGCTCATCGATGATTTATTTTGACCTTACTATAGAATTCTTTTAGTCTGTTTCTGTCTTGATTTACTAATAAGGAAAAGGATAGCTTTATCTAGGAATTTCCAAGTATCTTTTTGCATTTTTGCCTTGCTCAGTAACTCTGCTGGATTGTTAGAGGCTGACTGCATCATGGCACTGATAAAGCCACGTCCAGGTACGGTGAGAAAAAGTACCATGACTGATGATCAATGTCTGCCATGGGTGCAAGAAGGCAAATGGTGGATTACATGCCATCAACTGTTCTTGCCATTTGGCCTTCATTCACATTTCTCCTGGTAACTGAACCCAGATACCCACCTGGGAAACAACACATTTTTCCAAACCAGCCCATATACTCTGGGCTCAGAGCAGAGCATAAAACCAGGACCAGGTCTTTTGCTCCACTAAGCTAATAGTAGACCAGACTCATAAGACCAAGCTAATCAGTGTTAATAACCCTATCAAAGCCAATAACACTTCAGTAGGAGATGCTACAGTAAGGACTCTCACTTTTCCTGAAGAATTTCAGCTTGGAAGGATTTTGTAGTTCCTACTATATATCTTGCAACCCTGAAAGAAGATTTCTCCTGAGAATGAATTCAGCCCAGAGGAAATGGAATTAAAATTTACAAGAGTAACCCTCCATGGCTGCACCACTGAGTCCTATTTAAAGTAATACCTGAAGTCACATATTTGCCTTGCCTAAGCTACTTTGGGTCAGATATTCTATTACTTGTAATCAGATGAATCCTAACTGATATGGCCATTAATTCTATTTCCTGCCCTGGCTACAACCTTTGCATCATGCTTAGCTGATTCAGTCATGTCCGACTCTTTGTTATCCCACAGACTGTATAGCCTACCAAGCTTCTCTGTCCATGGGATTTTCCAGGCCAGAATACAGGGGTGAGTTGCCATGTCCTCCTCCAGGGGATCTTCCTGACCCAGGAATCAAACCTATGTCTCTTATACCTCCTGCATTGACAGGAAGGTTCTTTACCCCTAGTGCCACCTGAGAAGCCCGGCTATAACCTTTAACCAGTATGTTTTAAAATTAGTTTACCTAAGGAAGGCACCAAGAAGAAGGCAATGGCACCCCACGCCAGTACTCTTGCCTGGAAAATCCCAAGGACGGAGGAGCCTGGTGGGCCGCAGTCCATTGGGTCACTGAGAGTCTGACACGACTGAGTGATTTCACTTTCTCTTTTCCCTTTCATGCATTGGAGAAGGAAATGGCAACCCACTCCAGTGTTCTTGCTTGGAGAATCCCAGGGATGGGGAAGCCTGGTGGGCTGCCGTCTATGGGGTCACACAGAGTCGGACACGACTGAAGCGACTTAACAAGGAAGGCACCAAAAAAAAAAAAAAAATGAGGGTGAATATTTGTTGATAGAATGTTAGGGGTGCTTTTCACAATTTGGGGGTCCTAAAAGGTCAAAAAATTTCTAAGCATTCTATACTCAAAAAATATAGGTTTCACAAAAAAGTATCTGGACCATCCTCACTCCATCCACTGTCCTGGACATTCTCACTCCACACTGAGAAATCAGAAGTGATTGGACAGCACAAGAAGGAATCCCTAGAATATGAAGCTGTTCTGCGGAAGAACCTCGATACAGTTAATGAATGTTTCCTGAGCACTTGCTGGGCCCCAGGCCAAGGATCTGAGTCTATAAGGGATGAAAATAAAATACAATCTCATCAGGGAACTTACCTTGGCCACCTGATCAGCATTCCAACTGTGCTGATTCCAGCCCTTGTGCGAGAAGTTAGTATGTCCAGGTCATCAATCAATGTTCCATGTGTATGGATAGAGAACACACACTAGAGGTATTTTTTCATTCTTAGCAATTCACTTAAGCATGCACAGTGCTCTGTGAAGAGAAATCTCTTCTTTGCCTTTGCATCACCAGAAATTTACTTTGCAGAGGGAGGGTTTTCTGACAAGTTTAGGTTTGCCTCAGTCTCATCAGGGATTGTTCTCAAAGGTTCAGATGTCAGAAGCTCCCAGCACTCTTTCCCCATAGAGACTATGAAGACCAAGAGAAGCAGCAGCTCCCTCTAACACTTCTCTCAATGCATGTCTGTATACTCTCCTAACTCCCTAAACTACACCTCCATCTCACATCTTTTTCCTGATCATCAAACTTGTGAAGACTACTGAAAACCTCTACTTGCTATCACATGATCATTTAAAGTGTACCACGCCAGAACTCACCACACAGAACTCACTGTCCTCCCTGTCTTGCCCCTCCCTGTTTCAGAGACTGACTCTGTCGTTCACTGTATGGTATGGTATTCACTGTATGGTTCCTGGTATGGACTCTGTTGTCCATACCAGGGGCCTGAATCTGTCCTTGCCCCCACTATTTATTCCTCACTACCCATTTCTCATCAAACAACACACTATTTTTTTAAGTTTTTATTGAAGTATAATGTTGTGTTAATTTCAGATGTACAGCAAAGGGAGTCAGTTACATATATATGTGTATTCTTTTTATTCTTTTCCATTATAGTTTATTACAAGATTTTGAATATAGTTCCCTGTGCTGTAGAGTAAATCCTTGTTGTTTACCTGTTTCGCATATGGTAGTGTGTATCTATTAAACCCACACTCCCAATTTATCCCTACCCCCTCTTTCCCCTCTGGCAACCATAAGTTCGTTTTCTATGTTTGTGGGTCTGTTTCCATTTTGTAAATTAGCTCATTTATATCATTATTTTAGATTCCACATATAAGCTGTATTATATATTTTTTTCTCAGTCTAGCTTACTTCACTTAATATGATAATCTTTAGTTCCGTCCAAATTGCTGGAAATGGCATTATTATTTTCTTTTTATGGTTGAGTAATGCCTGCAGTGCAAGAGACCTGGGTTCAATTCCTACATTAGGAAGATCCTCTGGAGAACGAAATGGCAACCCCCTGCAGTATTCTTGCCTGGAAAATCTCATGGACAGACGAGCCTGGCAGGCTCAAGTCCATGGGTTCGCAACGAGTTGGACACGACTGAAGTGACTAACACTAATATTCCACTGTGTGTGTGTCTCTCACACACATACATCTTCTTTACCTTTTCATCTGTTGATAAGCACTTAGGCTGCTTCCATGTCTTAGCTCTTGTGAATAGTGCTGCTATGAACATTGGGAGGGAGAAGGCAATGGCACCCCACTCCGGTGTTCTTGCCTGGAGGATCCCAGGGGTGGTGGAGCCTGATGGGCTGCTGTCTATGGGGTCACACAGAGTCGGACACGATTGAAGTGACTTAGCAGAACATTGGGATGCATGTATTTTTTCAAATTGGAGTTTTCATCTTTTCTGGATATATATACAGGAGTAGGATTGCTGGATCATACGGTAGCTCTATTTTTAGTTTTTTAAGGAAACTCCATGCTGTTTTCTGTAGCAGTTGTACCAATTTACATTCCCAGCAACAGTGTAAGAGGGTTCTCTTTTCTCCACACCCTCTCCAGCATTTGTTATTTGTATAGACGTTTGGATGATGGCCATTCTGACCAGAGTGAGGCGATACCTCCTTGTAGTTTTGATTTGCATTTCTCTAATGATTAGCAATGTTGTACATCGTTTGATGTTCCTAACATCTTTTGATGTTAGCCATCTGTATGTCTTCTCTCATTTTTTTGATTGGGTTGTTGTTTTTTTTTTTTTGTTATTGGGTTGTTTGAGCTGTTTATACAACACATCCTATTGAGCTCTTGTTTATATCTGCTTTTTTCCATTGCCACCAGCACCACTTTGGCTCAGCACCCTGCTCTCTCTCTCTTCAGTTCAGTTCAGTGGCTTAGTCACGTCCAACTCTTTGTGGCCCTATGGAGCTCTCTCTCTTGCGTTCCTGTTATTCTCCTAACTCATTTCCCCACTTCTAGTCTTATCTTCTCTGATTCAGCCTCAGAGTAATTTTTATAATTAAAAAGTATTATCATGTATCCCCCATTTAAAACACTTCAATCTGTTCTCATCGTCCTCCATATAAAGTCCCTAGCATAACTCACCATACCTTTAATTATTTGACCTCTGCTTGTCTCTCACTTCAAGGATCTCCCACCTTATTCTTCATAATCCCTACGGTTCTAATTGTAGCTCTTCAAACAAAAATGCCTTCTATTGTCTCTGGGATTTTGAACATTTCTGGATGATATGTTCTTTTATTGCTTTCTATCTGTTCTCTCTCCCAGCTTCAAGTTCTTCAGTTTCTTACCTTTTTTCTGCTTGTGAAAAGTGAAAGTGTTAGTCTCTCAGTCGTGTCTGACTCTTTGTGATTCCGTGGACTGTAGCCCACCAGGTTCCTGTGTCCATGGAATTCTCCAGGCAAGAATACTGGAGTGGGTAGCCATTCCCTTCTCTAGGGGATCTTCCTGACTCAGGGATCTAACTCAAATCTCCTGCATTACAGGCGGATCCTTTACTGTCTGAACCACTTCTTTCAGAAAGACTTTCCCGGCATCCAGACTGTGCTAATATCTCTGAAATGTACTCCCAGAAGGTGCACAACTTATCCTACAACTCAAATCCACTGAACTGAATTGCTTCTTAGACTGTAAACTTTTTGGGAGCCAGAACTATGACCAGTATATTATTGAGTTCCTGATGATTAATACAGAGACAACACAAACAGGACATCAAAAAAGATGGATCAAATCAAAGAATGAATTACCAAGGACTCTTGAGTACCCATAGGTGAAGCAAAGAAAATACACATATCTGGATTTTGATGTCACATAGCATTTTAGTTTGTATGTTTACTCACTAAATATGTGTTCTATGTTGTTTCCCATTTATCACACGTCTATTCCAACGACCTTGTGAAGCGTCTGACAGGAGAGTGAAAATAACGTTTCTCACAACTAATGACCTGATGTTGCAATAATTTATCCCCACAACTATGCTAACCATAGCTATGGAATGTGTAAGAAACCGCCTGATTTTTTTACTATATGTATACGTGCCGGCTGCATCGTGCACTAAGAGCGCGGCCGAGAGGAGCTACCCCACGACCGAGGAAGGACGGCGGTGAGGGCCAGCGCACTAAGCACGGCCGAGAAGAGCTACCCCACGATCGAGGTCAGGAAGGGCGGCGGTGAGGAGAGACCCCTCGTCCAAGGTAAGGTGTGATGGCTGTGCTTTGCTGGCCGGGAGCAGCCGGGACGAGATACCCCACGTCCAAGGTAAGAGAAACCCAAGTAAGACAGTAGGTCTTGAAAGAGGGCATCAGAGGGCAAATACACTAAAACCATTCTCACAGAAAACTAGTAAATCTAATCACACAAGGACCACACCCTTGTCTAATTAGGCCATGCCCGAGGGGCAACCTGGGATGGGTGGGTCATGGTGGAGAGAGATGACAGGGTGTGGTCCCCTGGAGAAGGGAATGGCAAACCACTTCAGTGTTCTTGCCTTGAGAACCCCATGAACAGTATGAAAAGACAAAATGATAGGATATTGACAGAGAAACTCCCCAGGTCAGTAGAGGCCCAATATGCTACTGGGGATCAGTGGAGAAATAACTCCAGAAAGAATGAAGGGATGGAGCCAAAACAAAAGAATACCCAGCTGTGGATGTGTCTGGTGATAGAAGCAAAGTCCGATGCTGTAAAGAGCAATACTGTATAGGAACCTGGAATGTCAGGTCCATGAATCAAGGCAAATTGGAAGTGGTCAAACAAGAGATGGCAAGAGTGAATGTCGACATTCTAGGAATTAGCTAACTAAAATGGACTGGAATGGGTGAATTTAACTCAGATGACCATTATATCTACTACTGTGGGCAGGAATCCCTCAGAAGAAATGGAGTGGCCATCATGGTCAACAAAAGAGTCCGAAATGCAGTACTTGGATGCAATCTCAAAAATGACAGAATGATCTCTGTTCGTTTCCAAGGCAAACCATTCAATGTCACAGTGATCCAAATCTATGCCCCAACCAGTAACACCGAAGAAGCTGAAGTTGAACGGTTCTATGAAGACCTACAAGACCTTTTAGAACTAATACCCAAAAAAGATGTCCTTTGCATTATAGGGGACTGGAATGCAAAAGTAGGAAGTCAAGAAACACCTGGAGTAACAGGCAAATTTGGCCTTGGAACACGGAATGAAGCAGGGCAAAGACTAACAGAGTTCTGCCAAGAAAATGCACTGGTCATAGCAAATACCCTCTTCCAACAACACAAGAGAAGACTCTACACATGGACATCACCAGATGGTCAACACCGAAATCAGATCGATTATATTCTTTGCAGCCAAAGATGGAGAAGCTCTATACAATCAGCAAAAACAAGACCAGGAGCTGACTGTGGCTCAGACCATGAACTCCTTATTGCCAAATTCAGACTGAAATTGAAGAAAGTAGGGAAAACTACTAGACCATTCAGGTATGACCTAAATCAAATCCCTTATGATTATACAGTGGAAGTGAGAAATAGATTTAAGGTCCTAGATCTGATAGATAGAGTGCCTGATGAACTATGGAATGAGGTTCATGACATTGTACAGGAGACAGGGATCAAGACCATCCCCATGGAAAAGAAATGCAAAAAAGCAAAATGGCTGTCTGGGGAGGCCTTACAAATAGCTGTGAAAAGAAGAGAAGCAAAAAGCAAAGGAGAAAAGGAAAGATACAAACATCTAAATGCAGAGTTCCAAAGAATAGCAAGAAGAGATAAGAAAGCCTTCTTCAGTGATCAATGCAAAGAAATAGAGGAAAACAACAGAATGGGAAAGACTAGGGATCTCTTCAAGAAAATAAGAGATACCAAAGGAACATTTCATGCAAAGATGGGCACGATAAAGGACAGAGATGGTGTGGACCGAACAGAAGCAGAAGATATTAAGAAGAGGTGGCAGGAATACACAGAAGAACTGTACAAAAAAGAGCTTCAAGACCCAGATAATCATGATGATGTGATCACTGACCTAGAGCCAGACATCTTGGAATGTGAAGTCAAATGGGCCTTAGAAAGCATCACTACGAACAAAGCTAGTGGAGGTGATGGAATTCCAGTGGAGCTATTCCAAGTCCTGAAAGATGATGCTGTGAAAGTGCTGCACTCAATATGCCAGCAAATCTGGAAAACTCAGCAGTGGCCACAAGATTGGAAAAGGTCAGTTTTCATCCCAATCCCAAAGAAAGGCAATGCCAAAGAATGCTCAAACTACCGAACAATTGCACTCATCTCACACACTAGTAAAGTAATGCTCAAAATTCTCCAAGCCAGGCTTCAGCAATATGTGAACCGTGAACTTCCTGATGTTCAAGCTGGTTTTAGAAAAGGCAGAGGAACCAGAGATCAAATTGCCAACATCCGCTGGATCATGGAAAAAGCAAGAGAGTTCCAGAAAAACATCTATTTCTGCTTTATTGACTATGCCAAAGCCTTTGACTGTGTAGATCACAATAAACTGTGGAAAATTCTGCAAGAGATGGGAATACCAGACCACCTGATCTGCCTCTTAAGAAATCTGTATGCAGGTCAGGAAGCAACAGTTAGAACTGGTCATGGAACAACAGACTGGTTCCAAATAGGAAAAGGAGTACGTCAAGGCTGCATATTGTCACCATGTTTATTTAACTTATATGCAGAGTACATCATGAGAAACGCTGGACTGGAAGAAACACAAGTTGGAATCAAGATTGCTGGGAGAAATATCAATAACCTCAGATATGCAGATGACACCACTCTTATGGCAGAAAGTGAAGAGGGGCTAAAAAGCCTCTTGATGAAAGTGAAAGTGGAGAGTGAAAAGGTTGGCTTAAAGCTCAACATTCAGAAAACGAAGATTATGGCATCTGGTCCCATCACTACATGGGAAATAGATGGGGAAACAGTGGAAAGAGTGTCAGACTTTGTTTTTATGGGCTCCAAAATCACTGCAGATGGTGACTGCAGCCATGAAATTAAAAGACACTCACTCCTTGGAAGGAAAGTTATGACCAACCTAGATAGCATATTCAAAAGCAGAGACATTACTTTACCAACAAAGGTTCGCCTAGTCAAGGCTATGGTCTTTCCTGTGGTCATGTATGGATGTGAGAGCTGGACTGTGAAGAAGGCTGAGTGCCGAAGAATTGATGCTTTTGAACTGTGGTGTTGGAGAAGACTCTTGAGAGTCCCTTGGACTGCAAGAAGATCCAACCAGTCCATTCTGAAGGAGATCAATCCTGGAATTTCTTTGGAGGGAATGATGCTAAAGCTGAAACTCCAGTATTTTGGCCACCTCATGCGAAGAGTTGACTCATTGGAGAAGACTCTGATGCTGGGAGGGATTGAGGGCAGGAGGAGAAGGGGATGACAGAGGATGAGATGGCTGGATGGCATCACTCACTTGATGGGTGTGCGTCTGAGTGACCTCCGGGAGCTGGTGATGGACAGGGAGGCCTGGCGTGCTGCGGTTCATGGAGTCGCAAAGAGTCGGACACGACTGAGTGACTGATCTGATCTGATCTGATGGTTTTTCCAGTAATGTGTGGATGTGAGAGCTGGACAATGAAAAAGGCTGAGTGCCAAAGAATTGATGATTTTGAACTGTGGTGTTGGAGAAGACTCTTGAGAGTCCCTTGGACAGCAAGGAGATCAAACCAGATCTGATCTGATCTATATATATATATATATATATATATATATATATATATACACACACACACATATATCTACATTCCAAGTAGAACTTGAAAGCTGTAATTTCTGAGTTCAATGCCTTCCATGGTGGCTGCCCAGCTACAGTCAGTCACATGATTTGTCCCTCCCAGGGCCCTGCCCGTGGTGGTGGCAGGCCCCTAGAAGGCAGGTCTGAGCTATGTGGTCCTGCCCCTGTAACCTCAGCTCATTGAACCCAGGTGGACACAGACCCACACTGGCCTAATAAGACTTTTTCTCCCAAGAACTGGGAATCTGGTGTTAACTTGATGTCTGGAGAACTGAGTCATTTGACATGATCTCTTTAAAGTTCCATGGTGCCTCCCCTTCCCAAGGCCTCCCTGGACAACTCTTGCTTACACCCTCTGAGAGTTCTCAGAAAAAGTGTTTCAATAAACCGCCTTTGCTGCCTTGCATATAGGATTGTCATTACCATCTTTCTAAATTCCATATATATCTGTTAATACACTGTATTGGTGTTTCTCTTTCTGACTTACTTCACTCTGTATAATCCAGTTTCATCCACCTCATTGGAACTGACTCAAATGTGTTCTTTTTTATAGCTGAGTAATGTTCCATTGTGTATACATTCCACAACTTCCTTATCCATTCATCTGCTGATGGACATCTAGCTGTTGTAAAACTTGCTGCAAAGAACATTGAGGTACATGTGTCTCTTTCAATTCTGCTGAAACCAACCTTTTTGATCAGGCACAGATCTCTAATTAGTTGAAAACAAGGTGATCAACAATCAATGTTTGAATATAACTTTCAATATATGTTACTTATTGACAAAAAGACAAGAACAGAAACTTAAATTCCAGAAGTTTTAGTGAGTATTTGACTTTAAAAACAAACATCTCCCCCCCCCCCGAATCTTCCCTCTGTTTTTTTTTTTTAATAACGAGAAG
Organism: Tragelaphus eurycerus; assembly: GCA_935064755.1. NCBI lineage: Eukaryota > Metazoa > Chordata > Mammalia > Artiodactyla > Bovidae > Tragelaphus > Tragelaphus eurycerus. The sequence continues at coordinate 22,355,746 of CAKXYN010000010.1, read as the reverse complement.
AAAGTATCTTTGTTACCAGCAACAGGCACCTGTCCAGTTTTTCCAAGCCCACTTGTTGGCAGTTCTCACGATCTCTATAGCAAATGAACTTCTAGCAATACTCCCTAAGAGTAGACTATACAAGTAGCCAAAATTGTCTTTAAAGGCTTTGTGAATGAGTGGATCTCTTTCTGGGTTAACACTCAGTCCCAGAGAAAGGGAATTTACCACAGACATCCCAAAGTTGCAGCTGCTCTTTCCACTAAAAGAGATCATGAATGCCCAAAGCTTTTGAAACCTTAATTATTCGGTTAAATTTAGGGAAATTGATATTACCAAAGAGTCCCAGCAAATCTAACTGAATGTACTTCAGAGAACAGCGATACTGGCTGAAAACCACGGTTTACATTCCATCTTCAAAGTGAGATAATGCAAGAATGCCAAAAATTCAACAGAGCCTTCTCAAGTAACAATCTTGTCCTTGAGAGAGCACTGGGATTCTGAGCTGTGGAATTTTCCACTCATTTATTCTTTCATTTTCCATCTTCCTTTGCCTTCAAGTGTCAATTGGCTCCTCTCAGTCACAGCTGTACAAATCACAGGACCCCCCCCCCCCCTTTTTTTTTAATTGGCAGAAGACATATACATTATTCATCTATTCATTTCCATCTAATGGAAATCCAAAAAAGACAATTTTATTTTCCAACAAAACATTTAAAGCTGCTTTTCCCCCCATGAGAAACGGGACAGAAGACTCCATCCATGGTCTATGTAAGTAAAAAGCTTTTTGCCTATTAAAGCATGTATGAATTTGATTTTATTAAAATGTAAGACTGCTTTTTTCCTGTTGTGCTTCATAGTACTTGTACATAACTATGTAGCAAAATCAATGTTTTTCTTAGCTTGTGAAACCTTAGTACCATAATAATACCAAGAACACTCTGTGCTTTTCCCAGCAAATATTGACTTAAGAGGGTACTTTGTTTACACTTATGCTACATCCTTGATAGAAAGCGTGTACGTATTGCGTTGTGGGTTGTGTTTTTCTCTAACTGTAAATACAATGAAGCAGAAAAGTCAAGTAGTGACTCTACATCATCAAGTGATTACCTTGGCCCCTGGGTTATTGATTGAACTGGAACGCAGGTTAAGGTCATGGTGACTCTCATTTCTCAGGCTCCTCCGTAGTGAAAGGAAATGACCTGTGTTTAACTCAACATCCACACGACTTCCTATTTGACAAGCCAATTCCCATATGAAATGAAGGGGAAAAGTGACGTTTGCATTGGTAGTGAGGTATATGTATCTGCCTTGCGTGTCAGCCACAATGATAGGTTCATGATATAAGGATAGACCTTCCTCTCCTTCAGGAGATAGTTTACTACCCTGCTCTGTAAAAGCCTTGTGGGACACACAGGGCAGGAGAAAGAAATGTCCACCTGCCTCCCCATCTTCAACCCAGCTCTCCATGACAGAAGAATGAAATCCTTGAATAGTCACCATTAACCACTGATGAAAATGCTGAGCAAAAAAAAAAAAAAGATGTGAGCTTCAAGCTCTCTGTCAGAAGATAAAAGTTCCATTATAAAAGACAGTCATGGCTTTACAAGCCAAACAGAACTTTCTCGATGTCTCACAGCCATCTCATTAACCAATGCTCTCTCATCATGAGTGATCATGGGTGTTTATAGTCAGAAGCAAAATATGGGGAGCTCTGTCTGCAGGCAAGTAGAGACAAGGCATTATAGAGGAAGAGCTAGGTGTGTGAGGAAAATGATGAAGTGGGCATATTTTAGTGCTTAATTCATAAGGAAGAAAATGCAGTGCAGGCAGGAACTTAACCCCTTTCTGGCTGGCTTGTCAAATGGATACATAAACGATTATTTCCATTTCTTTCAACATCAATCCCGTCTCTACGATTTGAACTTCTCTTTTGCCCCCCTACTTGGCTTTATTTCAAGGACTGGTAAAGGCACCTCATAAAGGCCTTTCACATATAAAAAGGTACAAATTTCAACATCTCTAATCGTTTTTGAAAGCTCATTGATTCTAAGTAGAGGAAATCATCATTTGAGATGATTCATTTCCGAGTTGCACCAAGTGTACCGTTGAACTCAAAGCTGGGCATCTCAAATGAAAGATGGAATTTCTGGGACCTAACACTTCAGGGGCAGCAAGGAGGGTGGCCCCTCAGTAGTTGATGCTGAAAAAGACTTTAAATTCAAACAATACAGGACACCCAGCACATGCTCCCACAGCATCACATGAGTGGCAGGCCTTATCTGTTCTGCAGAAGTCTGTACACAAGCCTGGGTGTTTACTTGGAGATGTCACCTTCCTGTTGCCCCATCACAGGTTGCCCTTTTGTTCATTTAACCTAGTTTTCTCTGTATACACTTGTCAAGGCAAAGGAAAGAACTGTTGGATGTGGGACTTTATATTATTTTGTGGGAGGATTTTGTATTACCACTGAGTAACGAATTTGCTCAACTGAATATTTTAAGAAGGGTGGAGGGAGGAGAGAAGGAGTGGTTACTTTATATCCCATTTTATATTTTATGTCCCATTTTTCCTATGTTAAAATGTCTGGAAATTTTCTAAGTTTAACTCTTATATATAAATACAAATGATAACAATGTAACTTTTGCTTATCCCTGGAAATAGGGATATTTTTGTTTGTGTGTGTGTGCATGCTCAGTCCCGTTCAATTCTTTGCCACCCCTCAGCATACATAGCCCACCAGGCTTCTCCGTCAATGGGATTCCCCAGGCAAGAATACTGCAGTGGGCTGCCATGAAGTAGGATAAGGTGGAGCAGACTAGGGTGTGATGGGACAGCCTAGGTTCATGGAGCGTATGGTGGTGATCTCCAGTGGCCTTAGCTTGCAATGCCTTGAAATGGGTCTTGGGTTCCCCACCAGAAATTGGGCTGTGTTGCGGCAATGAAAGCACCAGATCCTCGCAGTTAGACCAGTGGTCAGTGACATAGGTCCTGATCCTTTGGCTTTGCAGAAAAGAATTTCCACAAAGATGGAAAGTAATGGAGCAAGTAAAGCATTTATTAAGAGGGGAAAAGTACAGTATGTGTGGACAGTCACACAGGAGGACTCGGGGGAGAGAGAGTCACTGAGTCACACCCTCATGGCAGTTTGAATTACTTTGATGGGATATTTCTTTCAGATTTCCTTTGACCAATCATTTTGATTTGCCTGGTTCACAGTCCATATCTGTTATATCTCAGGATCCTCCCAGGTATGCACATGCATCTCTTAGTCAAGGTGGATTCTGCCAAAAAGGCATCTGGGTAGAACACCCCTTGACAAAACTCTGCTTTGGCCTCCAAGGAGCCTTTTCTGGGTATGTGTGGCCAGGGAGGTCTCTTGACTTGGAGAATAAGAAGTATGTGGTCTGGGTGTGGCCTAGCTTCTTCCCTCAATTGCCCTGCTATTTTTGTCTTGGAGTTTCAGTCCATAGGGATTGAATATCCAATTGCTTTACCCTGGGTGGGGGCCTTCTGCCTCTTGCCTCAGTAGTAAGTGACAGTGATGTAAGCGAATGTCCCTCAGTTGCATCCAACTCTTTGCAACCTTATGGAATTCTCCAGGCCAGAATACTGGAATGGATAGCCTTTCCCTTCTCCAGAGGCTCTTCCCAACCCAGGAATCGAACCCAGGTCTCCCACATTACGGACCAATTCTTTGCGAGCTGAGCCACAAGGGAAGCCCTCAGTAGTGGTGAGGGGACAATAGTACTAGAATGAACTGCTAGTTCAACCCAGTGGTTTTGGAGCTGAGAACCTGAGCTTCAGTAAGGGGAGAATCTGAGACCATAGACAAAGGATTGAACAGTTGGAGTTAACTATGTGAAAATACTGAAAAGGAAAGTGTTAGATGCTCAGTTATGTCCAGCTCTTTGTGATCCCATGGACTGTAGCCCTCCAGGCTCCTCTGTCTGTGGGATTTCCCAGGCAAGAATACTAGAGTGGGCTGCCATTTCCTTCTCCAAGGGATCTTCCCAACACTTTTAATAAGAAAAACAAAAATGCAAATTTTACTTACCTGTCTTTTACTAGCTGTGTTACCTGAAGTAGGTTGCCTACCCTCTCTGTGGCTCATCTATAAATTTGAAATATAATGGTCATAGCCTTGCTGGGAAAATAAACTCAGTCGATAACTTAAAAGTCATCTAGAAAAAGTATCTGATAAACATCAACTGTTTTTATTATTGTTGCCACTGCTAGTGTGGATTCAACTAGGCCTTTCTCAAGTAAGTGAGTTTTCGTCGATTGATGAGCTGGAAAACTCAGTCCACTATGAATTGGCATGTCACAGCAGTGTGGGTGTCAACATTTTAGGATACACTGAGGCAGAGCCTAGCTTCAATGTGGAGCTGAAGGAAGTAGGGGGTATCTGGGAGTCTCCTCTCTGTGACTAATGATCACTCATACTTAAAAGCACTTAGGAATCATCTTTCTTATAGCATAACAAAAACTCCCAAAATGGAATTGAAAACCCAAACCTTTCCTGAGTCCCAATTTTGATTTTTGGAAACCTTGACCAAGCTGCTTCTATATCTGGTATTAATAACAATCTTCACCTGAATTGTTACAGAGATTAAATGTGTTGGAAAGCACTTTATGACCTACAGATTCTACAGAGAACTGGACATTCTTAAAAGCATGGTGTATTGCAATCACAAAATGTTTCTCTTATTTTGAAATCACAGGGAAAAATTCATTCTTGCTTTCTTCCAAGGATTTAGCTTTGACCATGAAAGTAGGATATATGTCCACAGTATTCATGGAAAGTGTATTTGAAGAGAAACACTGAGCTGGGAAGGTTGGAGGATGGTTTCCAGCCCAGCTTTCCCATGGGCACAGCATACAGCTCCAGGCAACTCGTTTAGACTTCCTGGCTCCCAGTTTCCTTTCCTGTAAAACACAGGATAAATTAGATGATCTCTCCCCCTCATTCTATAATTCTAAATGTCAGACATAAGTTTTCATGAATCCGTGAGTCACTAAAACTTGGTAAATTTCAGAAAATTATTTAATAAACAAAATCTCTCATAAGCAACTCGAGCAAGCTTGGAACTGACTCCCAAAATATTGCATAATCGTGTTTAGGCAAAGACTTCAAACCTAAGAAGAAGATGTTGGAAGTGGGCCTATTTTCACTACCACTAGCAATTCACACGACTGAAGCGACTTAGCAGCAGCAGCAGAAATTCACAGAAGACAGGTTGTCGGTTCCTGTGATCATACTCATTCTGCCTTAAGGGCTCAGAGCATTTGAACATCTCTCATTAATTTTGTGGGTCACTTAATAAACAGAAAATGCTATTGCCTCTTTCAAAATGAAATGAAAGCCATTTCTATAACATGTTTAGCATCTCAAAATGCTTAATAAGTTTTAGTTTCCCCCTCTTCCTCATTTCTGGTTTGATCAACATAATAACTTTGCAAAGAAGGCCGGGCCCAGGTATTCTTATGCTCATTTTGCAATTGAATATTCTGGGGACAAACAAAAAAAAGTAACTTGCTTCCTACTTGGAGTTGATGGTCCCCCTTAGATCTCCTGACCCTCACATGAAACCTGATCCTAAGAGTATCCTCCTCACTATAGTCCACCTGCCTGCAGATAAGCCCCTGGAAATGCCTGACTCAGCTCCCTTCATCAGCAGAAAACTCTCCACCCTACTCACTGCCCAAGTCTTTCTCTGGGACCCCACATAGAACTGAAGTGGTTCTCTGAGTGCTTTAGCCCTTTTAAAGAACTTCCATGGAAAAATAAGATTCCCAAGATAGATACAATGGACTTATTGATGACTGAATTAGACCCTGCCTCCATGCCCTGTGGTTTCTCCCCATAAATGTTTTTCCCGTAATTCAGTGGCTGCTTTGGGAGAACTGTCCAGAACCCTTTCATCAAGAGTTATTTTTTCATCCTAAGATTTTGGCTATCTCTCAAAAGGGCAAGAAATGGATCATGTCCTAGAGAAAGATCCTACAAGGTCCTCCACATTTTATATCCATGGGGATAATTAGGAAGATTGAAGAATTACAGTTCCTCCAAGAACTGACTGAGGAGTGGACCAACTTCAAATCACAAATACAGGATTCTGAACACAAAGTATAATTTTATAGAACTCATTTCCCAGCCTCTGTGGTGGAGACAAGATAGTGATAGGTTTGAAGTGCCTGCCCTGGGCTTGGCTGGCAGTCAGAGGGCTGGGAATGAAAGATCACACAGAGATTAACTCCACAAGAAACATGCTTGTGCTTGCATAATATTTATCTTTAATATTTAATATTTACCTTCATACTGGCTTCATTTCATGTATCCCCCAAATTAAGTGGCAGAAATAGCTACTTATGGTGGCACACAGCTCCATTACTGCTTCTACTGGTCCTGGGAGAGAGGCACTGCTGCCTTCCCTCTCTTCCCTGGTGGCTCAGACAAAAGAATCCACCTGCAAAGCAGGAGACCTGGGTTCAATCTCTGGGTCAGGAAGATTCCTTGGAGAAGGGAATGGCTACCCGCTCCAGTATTCTTGCCTGGAGAATTCCAAATGGACAGTGGAGCCTGGAGGGCTACAGTCCATGGGGTCGCAAAGAGTCAGACACAACTTAGTAACTAGTACTTCCTGGCAACTGAAGCAACTGAAACAAAATAAACACAGCTCCCATCTTTGACTCACTCTTCACTTATGATTGGCGATATTGGCAGCCATATGCATCACTTCACCTAATTCATGTCCACAAATCGTGTGGACAAGGTACCACATTATGTGCCCAGGGGACCAAAATCTGAGCTCAATGGAGTGAACTGTGGCTGGAAAGAGATTGTGGGTAGCTGGTGATGGGGTAGATGAGTCTTCATATTACTGTTTAGAATCAAAGGTTTTATAATAAAAACACACCTAATGATCAAACACAACAAAGATATCAGACTAGGGATCATATCTCCTTTGAAATATCCCTGCATCCCAATCTGGTACCTAAAAAAATTTTTTTAAGGAAAGAGAAATATGTTGAGGATTCAGAGAAGGGATGGTTCTTAGGAGGATAAGTAACGGTTTCATGAAGAAAGTGGTGCTAGAAGTAAGTTCTAAAAGTTGAGCTTATGTATATATAATGCAAATTTTTAGGCCATGCCATGCAAGATCTTAGTTTCCCAACCAGGGATTGAATTCTTGCCCTCTACAGTGAAAGTGCAGAGTCCTAACCACTGAACTGCCGGGGAATTCCCAATGCACAACTTTAAATAGCCCTATTATATCAGGCTTCCCTGGTGGCTCAGATGGTAAAGAATTCACCTGCAATGCAGGAAACCTGAGTTTGATCCTTTGGTTGGGAAGATCCCCTGGAGGAGAGCATGACCACCCACTCCAGTATTCTTGCCTGGAGAATCCCTGTGGACAGAGGAGCCCGACGGGCTACAGTTCATGGGGTCACAAAGAGTCAGACATGACCGTGCAACTAAGCACAGCATTACATACATTATCTTCTTAAGACAAGAAGAAGAGGTCCCGTCACATAAGAAGTGGACCAGGAGTAAAGGCAAGGGCCTGGGAAGCACCAGACTGCACATGCCAAACCTTTAGTGAGCACCTACTATGTTCCAGGTGTGACTGTAGGTGATACAAGGATTCTGAAGCACAGATGTTTGCCTTCAAGTATCATGCAACCTGGAGGAGAGGCTGACACAGTTGGCTCAGACGTGTGTATCAGGTGGAAGCAGAAAATAAAGGTGGGAGACTCCATCAGGACCAGGTGAGAAGGATCATCAAAGCTAGGCTAATGGGCTGTACTTATTTCAGTGGTGCCACGCTGTGCTCAGTCACTTCAGTTGTGTCACACTCTTTTTGGCCCTATGGGATGTAGCCTGCCAGGCTCCTCTGTCTATGGGATTTTTTTAGGTAAAAATACTGGAGTGGGTTGCCATACCCTCCTCCAGGGGATCTTCCCAACCCAGGGATCAAACTCACATCTCCAGCATCTCCTGCATTACAAGTAGATTCTTTACTGCTGAGCAACCAGGGAAGCCCTATTTCAGGGGTAACAGAGGGTTGTTAAAGATTTGAGGCTGAGGAGACATGAAGTGGCTTGAGTACATGATTCATGTAGAGCGAATGCATAGGATTCATTCAGAACAAGAAGAAACTGGGAAGAAAATCTGGGTAGGAGATGAAGGCAAAGGTCCCAGGCTATAGATAACAGCGCTCTGAGTCTGGTAGCATTAAAGTGGGATAAAAAGAATGAAGAGAGGGGGACCCAGCTAAAACAGACAGTGTAGGCCATTGAATTGCTTGAAAGGGAAAAGCAATGTTTGGTACGGACCACGCTGAGTTTGGGATGCTAGTAGAATGCTGAGAGGAGGCGTTTAGCCCATGGTTGGACAGTCGGGTCTGTGGTATTCACGTGCTGGCTAGAGAGATATGTTTTTGGTGCTATCCACAAGTGGGTGGCTGATGGAGCATGTACAGAAGGAGGAGGAAGAGAGCATTTCTGGGGAATGTATCCGTTTATGGGGTAGCAGTATAGGGTTGGCCAAAAAGTTCGTTTGAGTGTTTCCATACGCTGTTACGGAAAAACTCAAACAAATTTTTGGCCAAACCCCCAATAGAAAATGCTGTATCTGAGGAAAACAAGAGAAATCAGAAAAGAGTTGATGATCAAGACAATACATGCCAGGGAACACAGAGCAGGAGAATGTTCAAAGGAAGAAGTATCAAGTGAAGTGAAGTGAAGTCGCTCAGTCGTGTCTGACTCTTTGTGACCCCATGGACTGTAGCCTACCAGGCTCCTCCCTCCATGGGATTCTCCAGGCAAGAGTACTGGAGTGGGTTGCCATTTCCTTCTCCAGGGGATCTTCCCAACCCAGGGATCAAACCTGGGTCTCCCACATTCCAGGCAGACACTTTAACCTCTGAGCCAGCAGAGTGAGATGCAAAGGAGAAGTCAGGAGATGTAGTCTGGGTCAGGATGAGACACTGGATCTGGTGCTTGGGGTTGGGGGGGTTGGGGACGGGGGGCGGTCACTGGCTGCCTTGAGAAAGAAACTCCGGTGGGGCTGAGAACAGAAAAATCAGCATGCATCAGCGGCAAGTTAGAGAGTGGAAAGAAGGAAGAGACGGATGGATGGAGGGATGGAGAATATAAATGAGCGTGAGGATGGATGGACTGACGGGGAAGCAGGCAAAGGAATCAGGTTTACAGATAGGTAACAGCAAGGGAAAGGCTACATACAACCCAGAGACAAGCTGGAAAGAAGAAAGACAGCATGGAGGGGGTGATGAAAACACAGACTCTCCCTAGACTATTCTCACCCATGCCGATGGATGCAATTACCACCTCTCCCTGGGGTGACTCACACATTAATATCCCCTGCCCCAAGCTCTTCCTGAGCTCCTGATGTATATATAATATGATTTGCTAGACAACTCCACCTGGGTTCAGAAAGATACCTCAGACTCACCAGCCTGAATCAAATGTGTGATCTTTCCCTCCAAGCCACATCATCTCCCACTGTTCCCTTCTTAACATGACATCTTTATCCAAAGTCATAATGTTAGGACTTATTTCAGTACCTCGACTCCTCTGAAACCCCTCGCCACCTCTAAAGGGTTTTAATTTATCTCCCCAAATCAACCTTTGCCCTCACCTAAGCTCCGTACTACAGCTGGAGTGACTTTTTCAAAATGCTAGTCTGATCACGTCCACCCCTGCCTAGAACCTTTCAGTGATTTCCTGTTGGGCAGTGCCAGAGTCTGACCTGGCTCCCCAGCTCCAGATAGCCTGGCCCTGCCCACCTCCCAGCCTCACCTCGCACCCTCTTTAGCATGCTTCTTTTCTCTTCCCCTATCACCCCAGCCACCCCGCTTTTCTTCTCTTCCACCTCTGTGCTCCACACAAGCTGTTCCACCTGCCTGGCATCCCTTCCCACCATTCTCTTCACCTGCTTAAGTTATATCTCAAGCAAGACAGGAGACAGTACAACAGAGTGGTTAAAACTCCAGACTTTGCAATTACATTGAGTTCCAGTATTTCTACTCAAGCTGCATGATCCTAAACAAGTTACTTACTATCTCCAAGCCTGAGTTTTCTTATCTGTACATGAGTCTGTAACTCACCAAAAATCCATATAAAGCACTAAAATCTGGGTCTGGTACATAGGAACCACTTGCTAATTGTCAGCCAATGTTATTATTCCTGTTTTCAACTGTAGGTCAGTGATTTCTTTCTGGAGATACCTCTTGACCAGGTCACTACCCCCCAGTCAGCACTCTCAGCCCCCTTGTACCCTCCCTTCTTCACACCCATGACAGATTTAATTTTGCATTTATTAATAAATTTTTAGGTCATGTCTGTATTCTCTGCCAGATTGAAGGCTCTTTGAGATTCTGCCTCCTTAGCTCATGCAAATAGCCTAGAAAAGACCCTAATGCTGGTAAAAATTGAAGGCAGGAGAAGAAGGGGACGACAGAGGATTGAGCTGGTTGGATGGCATCACCAACTCAGTGGACATTAGTTTAAGCAATTCTGGTAGATAGTAAAGGACAGGGAAGCCTGGGGTGCTGCAGTCTGTGGGGTCGCAGAGAGTCGGACATGACTGAGCTACTGAACACTGAACAACAACCAGCCAAACTGAGTCAACCAATACCGGCCTAGTGCGTAAGTGAGCAAACAAGTAAACAGACATGGGCCGCGGTGGTTAGAGTATGTGAGGGTTGGCCCATTCAGCTCATCTTCTATGCGACAATCCAGTATTCTGTCACTTAGCCATTGCATCCTGTCTCTAGGGAGGGCCAGATAAACAGCGTGTCGTCTCATCTGTGAAAACCGGTACATTGTTATCAGCAATATATATTTTTAAGAAACCAAATGATTCTGGAGTAAAATCCATATTTGTGCAGGCCTCATTGACCAAGGACATTTGGTAATCCAAGACTGAGGCAGATGACGACAAAGAGGATCGTCTCGTAATTAACAAGGCTTACGAATGTTAGCACATTCAGTCCCAGAACATATTGGGCTAGTGAGTGGAAAGAATAGAATAGAAGCTCTGGAAAGTTATCTCATGTGCCAAGTGAGAAACGTTGGGGAAGAGCCACCTTCCCTGTACCCTTTAGCCCATCTTAATTTTCTGTGTTGTAGATACAGCCACAGACATCAAACTGGACCCCTCACCGGGGTATGCCCTGCAGCTTTCTGACCGTGAACTGTGACTCACAGGCTCGAGGGGCAAATCACATCCCCTCTTCCTTCCACATCACTTTCCCTCCAGGTCACTTCTAAGGAAAACATTTTAGTTCAGAAAATATTTTCTGAAGAATTCTCTTGGTGTCTGCTATTGGGCACATACTATATCCATGGGAAATTCTATACAACCTTGGACAAATATGATAAAAGCAGATGAAAGATCCCTATAACTCTATACAGATCGCCTTTACTACAGCAGGCAAACACTTTGATTAATGCCACCCTTCGCTTCTAATATCAGCGTGTTCTTCCCCTTGATGGAACAGATGACCGAGTAACAGTAGCTAGAATTTACGCTGCTCTCTGTGCCTTTCTTCTGCTGAGTAGCTTGTAAAGGCAGCAGGCCACAAGGCCCTGTGTGCATTCCCTGTACTTGTCATTAAATTGAGCAGTAGTTTCGATGCCTTCAGGGTAAAAGCTAAGAGCCTTGTACTCTTGATAGAACGGGAAAGGAAAATTGACATCTGTTTAGCACTCACAGATTGTGACCCTTGCCCTGTTCTCCTAGGACTGTTAATCTTAGGAGCTTTGTTTGGACCCTGACAAGTTACTGTCTTAGCTGAAACAATAAAGATTGCCCACAATATGGTAGCTTTGAGAACAGCAATGAAAACCTTTCACTTCCAGAACTTCGATAACCTTTGTGAAGAGATCCATTATTGCCTAGAAGTTCTACTATAAAGTCACATTAGGGTTTCGAAATGCAAAGTGGCTGAGAAAAAAGACTTATGTAACATTAGAAACAAAAGCCTGATTGCAAAGTCTTGTCTAGGTTATGATTGTAACTATATGAAAATTAGATAACATACTGACTAACTGAAAGGAAACATTAAAACAGCTGGTTTTTAAAATGGCAAAATGAGAAAATGTTTTCCTTTCCTTTTTTTCATGTTTGATTTCTGTGGTACTTCTTATGCTATGGTTTGTACAATATATAACTGCAAGCTAAACATTTGTATTATGCTTAAAATATGGTGGAAAATTATAATTCACTTGTAGTATAAACATTAAGAATTATACCCCACCTTAAAGTTAAATACAGAAAATATTGAGCTATTCTATCATATCTTTTAAAACGATCACTTACTCCACACACACACACAAAAAAACTTCTAGCATGGCTCTTAAAATTGGCAGAAACAAATTTCATTTATCTCCTTTGGCATCACGGGCAACAACCTCAAAAATCTTATTTTCTTTAATGAGAAATGATAGAACAAAATTAATTTTTATTAAAATTTCCCTCTGATTATCTAGTAGACCAGAAAACCAGAATCTTTAGTAAGGCTAGGTTAGAAAATGCTTCAGCATATATTTGCTTTACGACTACAAATGCTTAAAGACAGAATCCTTCCTGCATGCTGACAGCCAGAGTTAAATCACTGCATTACAAGTCTACAAATTCAACTCAGAAAATAATCACAAAGTTTTCTGTTTCTTAACCGTCTTTTATTCAGTGTTAAATCTGAATAAACAACACAATGCAGGGTTAAATCTCACATGGAATGGGCATTTATTTTCTTCTGACCAGATATTTCCACCTTTTAAATGAAATAACTTCTATCCGTAAGACCTGGCTGTCTTTGCCCTCTAGAATGCCATTAAGAGGTTAAGGGAGTCTGTGGTGAGGTTGGACTTTATCTGTCTTAGAGTTCAGATCCCTCCTTTTGTCCCTTTCATGCAAGTCATTCCAACAAAAATGTATCCAGCTGAGTGACTTCCCAGAGCTATTGAGTCAACAAACTCTACCAGGAGGCTATGGCAATACCTTACTGGCCCTTGAACGCTGTGTCTCACCCACTGATTAGTTAGCACGGTTCATGCAGCTTCTAAATAGTTCAATCCGGAATCAGGGGGACTTCATGTTCCTAACTTTCCTCTTCACATGACTGGTTATACGTGGTAAGAGTTATCAGCTGCAAAAATAAATAAGTCCAGTGCTACACTAACAAGCAATCTGCTGACCCACAAATGAATGACTCAATACTGGTGAGTTGATTACTACACTAAAGATCATGAACTTGATTCTGGGGGCAAAGGGGATTGCAGAATGATCTTTAAGAAGAGCATACATAATGTAACTCTGGTTTAAGATGAGAACTAAGCCTAGAGGCTGGAGGAAAACAAACCGGAGAGGATAGGGATTGGCTGAAATCAGGAAATGAAGAAACAACTGAAATAGTTGAATGGGCTCAAATCAAGGCAATGAAGACAAGCATGAAAATCAAATAAATAACAGAGTAAAAAAGGATCAAATGATGCAACCGATTTGATACAGATTAACAAACCCCTATAGTAATCTCTTGCTGTTCTCCCTGTTTTATCCTTTATTTCCTTCAGTTCCCCTCTGCATGGAAAATAGTGAATCTTGTATACTAAAGATGAGCATCCCATCACTCCTCTGCTTAAAAACCTCTAAAGACTCAGCATTCCTACCCTCAAACATAACACTCTCGCCCTAGCTTCGGGGCTTTGGCACTTGCTGTTCCCTCTGCCTGGAGTGCTCTTCCCTAGATTCCTCGAGCTTAGCCCTTTTACAGCCTTCTGCTATTAGCTTACACGAATCCCAGGGACGCAGGAGCCTGGTGGGCTGCCGTCTTTGGGGTCACACGAGTCGGACACGACTGAAGTGACTTAGCAGCAGTAGCAGCAGCACAATCTCATGGAAGAAGCCTTTTGATGATCCTTCCTTCACCCACCCCAAGCACTCTACATACACTTCCTCTGTTTTTATTTTCTCTGTAGAAAATTATCATTCAAAATGAAAAATTCATGTATTTGTTTACATGTTCTATCTCCCTCTTCAACTGCAATGTCAGTTCTTGATAGCATGTCTGTCTTATTTCTCATTATAACCCCAGTTCCTAGTACGAAGTAGTGAAAGTGAACGAAGTCGCTCAGTCGTGTCCGACTCTTTGCGACCGCATGGACTATAGCCTATCAGGCTCCTCCGTCCATTGGATTTCCCAGGCAAGAGTGCTGGAGTGGATTGCCATTTCCTTCTCCAAGGGATCTTCCCAACCCAGGAATTGAACCCAGGTCTCCCGCATTGCAGGCAGACGCTTTACTGTCTGAGCCACCAGGGAAGCCCAGTACAAAGTAGGCTCTTCATAAATAATTGTTGAGTACTAGTCAGTTGCTCAGTTGTGTCTGACTCTCTGTGACCCATGGACTATAGCCCTCCAGGTTCCTCTGTCAGTGGAGTATTCCAGTACTCAGGCAAGAATACTGGAGTGGGTTGCCATTTCCTTCTCTAGGGGATCTTCCCAACCCAGGGATCAAACCAGTGTCTCCTGCATCTCCTGCTTTGGCAAGCAGATTCTTTATCACTGCACCACCTGGGAAGCCTAGTTGTTGAATGAAAGAATGAATATATATGGAAGTATAAAGAAAGTGAAAGTGAAGTCGTTCAGTCGTGTCCAACTCTTAGCGACCCCATGGACTGTAGCCTATCAGGCTCCTCCGTCCATGCGATTTTCCAGTCAAGAGTGCTGGAGTGGGTTGCCATTTACTTCTGCAGGGGATCTTCCCAACTCAGGAATCAAACCCAGGTCTCCCGCATTGCAGGCAGACGCTTTACTGTCTGAGCCACCAGGGAAGATATATGGAAGTATCAGATCAGATCAGATCAGTTGCTCAGTCGTGTCTGACTGTTTGCAACCCCATGAACTGCAGCACGCCAGGCCTCCCTGTCCATCACCAACTCCCGGACTTCACTCAGACTCACATCCATCGAGTCAGTGATGCCATCCAGCCATCTCATCATCTGTCATCCCCTTCTCCTCCTGCCCCCAATCCCTCCCAGCATCAGAGTCTTCTCCAATGAGTCAACTCTTCGCATGAGGTGGCCAAAATACTGGAGTTTCAGCTTTAGCATGATTCCTTCCAAAGAAATCCCAGGGCTGATCTCCTTCAGAATGGACTGGTTGGATCTCCTTGCAGTCCAAGGGACTCTCAAGAGTCTTCTCCAACACCACAGTTCAAAAGCATCAATTCTTCAGCGCTCAGCCTTCTTCATAGTCCAGCTCTCAGATCCTTAAATATGAAACATACATTTCTTCCCCAGTAATACTGAACAGTCTAACTCAGAAACATAATCCTATGGCCTTGATTTACACTAACCTGGATGTTTCACCGAGGTAAGCCAATTAACCTCTCTGGCCTGCATTGTCCTTCTCATTATGAAAGAGCCAACAATTGCCACTCTTCTGCCAAAACACATGTAGTGAAAAATAAGCAAGATGAAATCTGGACAATGCCTGGAATCTTGAAAGAGGAAGACACTCCACTTAACTGTTCAACCCACCAGAAACATGACAGGCTGAGGCCAAAATGACAGAATCAAAATCCCCAAAGTCACATCAAACCGTTGGACTACAAATCCCCAAATGGCCCTCAAACAACAGTCCATCAGAATTTCCACCAAGCTATAGGTCACAATTCAATGTGGCAAGTCCTGAATTTTTTGGAAAACAAAGCCACTCCCTAAATGGATTACTGATGACAAAGAAAATGTAAAATGTCTTCTGCCACAGCATGGTCAACACCCCAGCTCCCAGGCTTCTGGCTTCCCTCTTTCCATGGAGACCACCCATCAAGTCCCTCGGGTGCCCCAGAGCCCACTGCCAGAACATTCAGCCAGCACCCCCCAGGAGTTTACTCTCTGAAAACCTTTTCAAAATACATCCAACCAAACTGAAGAAAATAGTTTAGTCTTGAGCTTCACTTCAAGACCAGCAAATGGAAGTTGGCTTTATAAATCTAGGATAATGACTCAGCTCAGGAAAACTGACATAAGCAGCGTTCTTCTCCAGTTACAAACCCACTGCTGTCTAAGTCTCTATTAGAATAAAGGAATTCAGAAAGCTCATCACATCTGGTGCAGGAGTTAAGAAAATGAACTATAGGGACTTCCTTGGTGGTCCAGTGACTGCAACTGTGTGTTTCTGATGTTGGCGGGGGGAGGCGGGGGCCAGGTTAGATCCCTAGTCAGGGGCTGAATCCCACATGCCACAGCTGAGGATCCCACAAGCTGCAGTTAGAACCGGACTTGGACAAATAAAAAAATATTTTAAAAGAAAATGCATTTTTTTTTTTTTTACTTGGAAGACACCAGGGTTTTCCTGATTTTATCACTTAGCCAGTTGTGTTACTTCAGGCTGCTGCTAAGTCACTTCAGTCGTGTCCGACTCTGTGCAACTCCATAGATGGCAGTCCACCAGGCTCCCCCGTCCCTGGGATTCTCCAGGCAAGAACACAGAAGCGGGTTGCCATTTTCTTCTCCAATGCACAAAAGTGAAAGTGAAGTCGCTCAGTCGTGTCCAACCCTCAGCAACCGCATGGACTGCAGCCTTCCAGGCTCCTCCATCCATGGGATTTTCCAGGCAGGAGTACTGGAGTGGGGTGCCATTGCCTTCTCTGGTCACTTCAGGCAAGTTATTCTAAATCCATACAGGTTTCAGTTCTGTATTTATAAAATTGAATTGAATGCCTACTTTAGTGGGTTATGGTAGAAGAGACAAAGGAGATACAACAAAATGCTAAGCATGCTCAATGAATGCTAGCTGTTGTTGCTAATCCATAGGTAATGATTAATTGTCAATAAAAATATCTGAATTCATGTTATTTCTTTTGTATGTATCCAGCAAATGTTTACTAAGCATCTACTTGATGCCCAGCATTGTGCTAAGTGCTGGCGATGAAACAACAAACATGGGGGACTGATCCTGCACTCGTGCAGCCAATAGATTTGTAAGCAGACATTTACAGGGTGGTGGAGTAAGTGCCTCTTCATACTGTTTATGGAATTCTCAAGGCAAGAATACTGAAGTGGTTTGCCATTCCCTTCTCTAGTGCACCACATTCTGTCAAACCTCTCCACCATGATCTGTCCATCTTGGGTGGCCCCACATGGCATCGCTTAGTTTCATAGAGTTCTGCCAAAGGAATGCACTGGTCATAGCAAACACCCTCTTCCAACAACACAAGAGAAGACTCTACACATGGACATCATCAGCTGGTCAACACCAAAGTCAGATTGATTATATTCTTTGTGGCCAAAGATGGAGAAACTCTATACAGTCAGCAAAAACAAGACTGGGAGCTGACTGGCTCACATCATGAACTCCTTATTGCCAAATTCAGACTGAAATTGAAGAAAGTGGAGAAAACCACTAGACCGTTCAGATGTGACCTAAATCAAATCCCTTATGACTATATAGTGGAAGTGAGAAATAGATTTAAGGGACTAGATCTGATAGACAGAGTGCCTGATGAACTATGCATGGAGGTTCGTGACATTGTACAGGAGACAGGGATCAAGACCATCCCCATGGAAAAGAAATGAAAAAAAAGCAAAATGGCTATCTGAGGAGGCCTGACAGATAGCTGTGAAAAGAAGGGAAGTGAAAAGCAAAGAAGAAAAGGAAAGATATACCCATTTGAATGCAGAGTTCCAAAGAATAGCAAGAAGAGATAAGAAAGCCTTCTTCAGAGATCAATGCAAAGAAATAGAGGAAAACAATAGAATGGGAAAGACTAGGGATCTCTTCAAGAATATTAGAGATACCAGGGGAACATTTTATGCAAAGATGGGCTCAATAAAGGACAGAAATGGTATGGTCCTAACAGAAGCAGAAGATATTAAGAAGAGGTGGCAAGAATACACAGATCAGATCAGATCAGTCGTTCAGTCGTGTCCGACTCTTTGCAACCCCATGAATCGCAGCACGCCAGGCCTCCCTGTCCATCACCAACTCCCGGAGGTCACTCAGACTCACATCCATCGAGTCAGTGATGCCATCCAGCCATCTCATCCTCTGTCATCCCCGTCTCTTGCCCTCAATCCCTCCCAGCATCAGAGTCTTCTCCAATGAGTCAACTCTTCGCATCAGGTGGCCAAAGTACTGGAGTTTCAGCTTTAGCATCATTCCTTCCAAAGAAATCCCAAGGCTGATCTCCTTCAGAATGGACTGGTTGGATCTTCTTGCAGTCTGAGGGACTCTCAAGAGTCTTCTCCAACACCACAGTTCAAAAGCATCAATTCTTTGGTGCTCAGCCTTCTTCACAGTCCAACTCTCACATCCATACATGACCACAGGAAAAAACAACTGTACAAAAAAGATCATGACCCAGATAATCACAATGGTGTGATCACTCACCTAGAGCCAGACATCCTGGAATGTGAAGTCAGTGGACCTTAGGAAGCATCACTATGAACAAAGCTAGTGGAGGTGATGGAATTCCAGTTGAGCTATTTCAAATCCTGAAAGATGACTCTGTGAAAGTGCTGCACTCAATATGCCAGCAAATTTGGAAAACTCAGCAGTGGCCACAGGACTGGAAAAGGTCAGTTTTCATTCCAATCCCCCAAAAAGGCAATGCCAAAGAATGCTCAGACTACCGCACAATTGCTCTCATCTCACATGCTAGTAAAGTAATGCTCAAAATTCTCTAAGCCAGGCTTGAGCAATACATGAGCCATGAACTTCCAGATGTTCAAGCTGGTTTTAGAAAAGGCAGAGGAACCAGAGATCAAAATGCCAACATCCACTGGGTTATCGAAAAAGCAAGAGAGTTCCAGAAAAACATTTATTTCTGCTTTATTGATTATGCCAAAGCCTTTGACTGTGTGGATCACAATAAACTGTGGAAAATTCTGAAAGAGGTGGGAATACCAGACCACCTGACCTGCCTCTTGAGAAACCTATATGCAGGTCAGGAAACAACAGTTAGAACTGTTAGAACATGGAACAACAGACTGGTTCCAAATAGGGAAAGGAGTACATCATGGCTGTATATTGTCACCCTGCTTATTTAACTTATATGCAGAGTACATCATGAGAAACTCTGGGCTGGAGGAAACATAAGCTGGAATCAAGATTTCAGGGAGAAATATCAATAACCTCAGATATGCAGATGACACTACCCTTATGGCAGAAAGTGAAGAACTAAAGAGCCTCTTGATGACAGTGAAAGGAGAGTGAAAAGGTTGGCTTAAAACTCAACATTCAGAAAACAAGGATGATGGCATCTGGTCCCATCACTTCATGGTAAATACATGGGGAACAAGTGTAAACAGTTGCTTACTCCTTGGAAGGAAAGTTATGAGCAATCTAGACAACATATTAAAAAGCAGAAATGTTACTTTGCCAACAAAGGTCTGTCTAGTCAAGGCTATGGTTTTTCCAGTGGTCATGTATGGATGTCAGAGTTGGACTATAAAGGAAGCTGGGCACAGAAGAACTGATGCTTTTGAGCTGTGGTTTTAGAGAAGACTCTCGAGAGTCCCTTGGACTGCACGGAGCTCCAACCAGTCCATCCTAAAGGAGATCAGTTCTGAGTGTTCATTGGAAGGACTGATGTTGAAGCTGAAGCTCCAATACTTTGGCCACCTGATGCGAAGAGCTGACTCATTTGAAAAGACCCAGATGCTGGGAAAGATTGAGGGCAGGAGGAGAAGGGGATGACAGAGGATGAGATGGTTGGATGGCATCACCAACTCAATGGACATGGGATTGGGTGGTCTTGGGAGTTGGTGATGGACAGGGAGGCCTCGCGTGTTGCGGTTCATGGGGTCGCAAAGAGTCAGATACGACTGAGCGACTGAACTGAACTGAAGTAAGTGCTATATGGGGAAATTCAGAGTGAGAAGACCTGAAGGACATCAAACATGGGCCAGGGAGTCATGGAAAGTTTATTGGAGGAAGTGTTAATTAAGCTATATGACAAGTATGCCATCCAAAGTTTGGAGAAGTTAGAGCAAAAGAAAATCCTATGCAGAAGAAACACTCTTCACAGATGCCCAAATAATAGACAGCAAGGCATTTTCAAATTGTTAAAAACAGGTTTGAGCAAGGCACATTAGGCTGATAAGGATCCTAGTAAGCGTTTGTTTTTAAGGAATGTCTGCTTTAATCTGAGTACCTTGGGGTAAGATTTGAAGCCAGAGTGGTATGGTTACATTTGTATTTTAGATTGATCACTCTGGCTGCTGTGTAAAGAATGTGCTGTGCTGTGCTTCATCGCTCAGTCATGTCTGACTCTCTGCAACCCCATGGGGATTCTCCAGGCAAAAATACTGGAGTAGGTTGTCATGCCCTCCTCCAGGGGATCTTCCCAACCCAGGAATCAACCTGGGGTCTCCTGCATTGCAGGGGGATTCTTTACCAACTGAGCTACCAGGGAAACCCATGTGAAAAATAAATTGAGGCAAAGAAACCATTATGAGTTTATGAATCAATAAAATATCCCACAAGCATGCAGAGAAGTGGACATATTCTAGAGATATTTAGAAGAACAATGACAAGACTTGACAATGGATAGAGTGAGGAAGAGGGAGTGGAAGAAGATAATGCCAGGTTAAATGGTGGTACCACTCACTGAAATAGGAAATAGGAGAGGAACAAATTTTGGATGTTCTGTACAGAATAAGCTGAGTCTAAAAGTCTGCAGGATTCTCCAGAGGAAATATTCGTGGATAAGTTGATTAATAAGGCCCAAATATTTTCTTGTCATCACAACTACCTTTCTAGAGTACTTATTCACTGTCACTGTGATCCAGCCACATGGGTCTTCTCCTCTTCAGATATACCAAACTCATTTCCTCTTCTAGGCCTTTGCATCTGCTGTTCTCTCCAGCAGGGATCCTCTTACCTCAGCTGGCCAAATCTAGCCAAATTTGGATATCAACTCAGATATTACCACCATCGAGAGGTCTTCTGTGACTGCTCAACCTAAACTTGCCCAAAAGCCATGCTTAATCACTCCATCCTAAATAGCACTATCACCGCCCTGACAAATGATAACTATCAGGAATTATCTGCTCTTTTATTTATTGATTTCTTGTTTGTCACCCACCTATACGTGTTGTCCAATAATACCATAGCCTCATGCTGCTTTGTAAATTTCAATAAATTAAAATTTAGAAAGATTTGAAAATTCATTACCTCATTTGCACCAACCACATTTTAAAGACTGAAATCACATGTAGCTACTAGTTTACTCTTTTCATCATAGAAGACTGGAATGCAAAACTAGCAAGTCAAGAATACCTGAAGTAAACAGGCAAGTTTGGCCTTGGAGTACAAAATGAAGTAGGGCAAAGGCTAATAGAGTTTTGCCAAGAGAACACAAGCGGTCATAGCAAACAACCTCTTCCAACAACACAAGAGAAGACTCTACACATGGACATTACCAGATGATCAATACCAAAATCAGATTGATTATATTCTTTGCAGCTAAAGATGGAGAAGCTCTATACAGTCAGCAAAAACAAGACCGGGAGCTGACTGTGGCTCAGATCATGAACTTTTTACTGCAGAATTCAGACTTAAATTGAAGAAAGTAGGGAAAGCCACTAGACCCTTCAGGTATGATCTAAGTCAAATCCCTTACAATTATACAGTGAAAGCAACAACTAGATTCAAGGGATTAGATCTGATAGACAGAGTGCCTGAAGAGCTATGGACGGAGGTTCATAACACTGTACAAGAGTTGGTGATCAAAACCATCCCCAAGAAAAAAATGCAAAAAGAGCAAAATGGTTGTCTGAGGAGGACTTAAAGTAGCTGAGAAAAGAAGAGAAGTAAAGGGAAGAAGAGAAAAGGAAAGATATATCCATCTTAATGCAGAGTTCCAAAGAATAGCAAGGAGACATACAAGTCTTTTTACGTGAACAATGCAAAGAAATAGAGGAAAACAATAGAATGGGAAAGACCACATCTCTTCAAGAAAATTAGAGACACCAAAGTAATATTTCATGCAAAGACAGGCACAATAAAGGACAGAAATGGTATAGACCTAAAGGAAGCAGAAGATATTAAAAAAAGAGGTGGCAAGAATACACAGAAGAACTATACAAAAAATATATTAATGACTCAGATAACTGTGAAGGTGTGATCACTCACCTAAAGCCAGACATCCTGGAGTGTGAAGTCAAGTGGGCCTTAGGAAGCACCACCACAAACAAGGTTAGTGGAGGTGATGGAATTCTAGTTGAGTATTTCAAATCCTAAAAGATGATGCTGTGAAAGTGCTGCACTCAATATGCCAGCAAATTTAGAAAACTCAGCAGTGGCCACAGGACTGGAAAACGGTGAGTTTTCATTCCAATTCCAAAGAAAGGCAATGCCAAAGAATGCTCAAACTACCACACAATTGCACTCATTCCACATGCTTGCAAGGTAATGCACAAAATTATTTAAGCTAGGCTTCAGCAGTATGTGAACCAAGAACTTACAGATGTACAAGTTGCATTTAGAAAAAGCAGAGGAACCAGAGATCAAATTGCCAACATTCATTGGATCATCAGAAAAGCAAGAGAGTTCCAGAAAACTATCTACTTCTGTTTCATTGACTATGCTAAAGTATTTGATTGTGTGGATCACAGTAAACTGTGAGAAATTCTTCAAGAGATGGAAATACCAGACCACCTTAACTGCCTCCTGCAAAACATGCATGTAATTCAAGAGGCAACAACTAGAACTGGACATGGGACAATGGGCTGGTTCCAAATTAGGAAAGGAGTACATCAAGGCCGTATAGTGTCACCCTGCTTATATAACTTATATTCATAGTACATCATGAGAAATGCCCTGCTGGATGAAGCACAAGCTGGAATCAAGATTGCTAGGAGAAATGTCCATAATCTCAGAAATGCAGATGACACCACCCTTATGGCAGAAAGCAAAGAGGAACTAAGGAGCTTCTTGATGAAGGTGAAAGAGGAGAGTGATAAAAGCTGGCTTAAAATTCAAGATTCAGAAAACGAAAATCATGGCATCTGGTACCATTATTTCATGGCAAATAGGGAAAAAGTGAAAATAGTGACAGAGTTTATTTTCTTGGACTCCAATATCACTGCAGATGGTGACTGCAGCCATGCAATTAAAAGACACTTGCTCCTTGGAAGAAAAGTTATGACCAACCTGCTGCTGCTGCTGCTGCTAAGTCGCTTCAGTCGTGTCCGACTCTGTGTGACCCCATAGACAGCAGCCCAACAGGCTCCCCCGTCCCTGGGATTCTCCAGGCCAGAACACTGGAGTGGGTTGCCATTTCCTTCTCCAATACATGAAAGTGAAAAGTGAAAGTGAAGTCGCTCAGTCGTGCCCTACTCTTAGCAACCCCATGGACTGCAGCCCACCAGGCTCCTCCATCCATGGGATTTTCCAGGCAAGAATACTGGCCAACCTAGACCGGGTATAAAAAGCAGAGACATTATTTTGCCGACAAATGTCTGTATAGGGAAAGCCAAAGCCTTTGGCTGTGTAGATCACAATAAACTATGGAAAATTCTGAAAGAGATGGGAATACCAGACCACCTGATCTGCCTCTTAAGAAATCTGTATGCAGGTCAGGAAGCAACAGTTAGAACTGGACATGGAACAACAGACTGGTTCCAAATAGGAAAAGGAGTACGTCAAGGCTGCATATTGTCACCATGTTTATTTAACTTACATGCAGAATACATCATGAGAAATGCTGGACTGGAAGAAACACAAGTTGGAATCAAGATTGCCGGGAGAAATATCAATAACCTCAAATATGCAGATGACACCACTCTTATGGCAGAAAGTGAAGAGGGGCTAAAAAGCCTCTTGATGAAAGTGAAAGTGGAGAGTGAAAAGGTTGGCTTAAAGCTCAACATTCAGAAAACGAAGATCATGGCATCTGGTCCCATCACTACATGGGAAATAGATGGGGAAACAGTGGAAACAAATTTTTCTGGGCTCCAAAATCACTGCAGATGGTGACTGCAGCCATGAAATTAAAAGACGCTTACTCCTTGGAAGGAAAGTTATGACCAACCTAGATAGCATATTCAAAAGCAGAGATATTACTTTACCAACAAAGGTTCGCCTAGTCAAGGCTATGGTCTTTCCTGTGGTCATGTATGGATGTGAGAGCTGGACTGTGAAGAAGGCTGAGTGCCGAAGAATTGATGCTTTTGAACTGTGGTGTTGGAGAAGACTCTTGAGAGTCCCTTGGACTGCAAGAAGATCCAACCAGTCCATTCTGAAGGAGATCAATCCTGGAATTTCTTTGGAAGGAATGATGCTAAAGCTGAAACTCCAGTATTTTGGCCACCTCATGCGAAGAGTTGACTCATTGGAGAAGACTCTGATGCTGGGAGGGATTGCGGGCAGGAGGAGAAGGGGACGACAGAGGATGAGATGGATGGATGGCATCACTGACTTGATGGGTGTGGGTCTGGGTGACCTCCGGGAGCTGGTGATGGACAGGGAGGCCTGGCGTGCTGCGGTTCATGGGGTCGCAAAGAGTTGGACACGACTGAGTGACTGATCTGATCTGATCTGATGGTTTTTCCAGTAATGTGTGGATGTGAGAGCTGGACAATGAAAAAGGCTGAGTGCCAAAGAATTGATGATTTTGAACTGTGGTGTTGGAGAAGACTCTTGAGAGTCCCTTGGACAGCAAGGAGATCAAACCAGTCAATCCTAAAGGAAATCAACCCTGAATATTCATTGGAAGGACTGATGGTGAAGTTGAATATCCAATACTTTGGCCATCTGATGCGAAAATCCAACTCATTGGAAAAGACCCTGATGTTGGGAAAGATTGAAGGCAGGAGGAGAAGGGGACAACAGAGGACAAGATGGTTGGATGGCATCACCAACTCAATGGACATGAGTTTGAGTAAAGTCCAAGAGTTGGTGATGGACAGGAAAGCCTGGCATGCTGCTCTCCATAGGATCACAAACAGTCGGACACAACAGAGTGGCTGAACAAATACAATACAAATACCACATTGGGCAGGACAGTTACAGAACATTTCCATCATTGAAGAAAATACAAATGGACAGCTCATCTCTGGAAAGAAAGTTCCATGTGATCAATTCTTATATACCCCAAGAGCCTAGAAGAATGTCTTCTAAACTATAGGCTATATTGAGGATTGGAATATTCAGTAGTTAATGACCAGTACAAGTTTGTGAAATAGAGTAGAAAATAACAAAGCATATAACATTAAACCTAAGAAGAGTAAGAATCTCCGCAGGAAATTTTATTTTGCATAAATTACATAATTATGCATAAATTACACATTATGCATAAATTACAAAAATTACATATTACGTAAATATATATTATGCATGTATGTCCTAGATAACATTATAAGTTATATTTCATGTTGTATGTCACAGTCTAAAAAACCTGTACATAATAACTGTAATATGAAAAAAAGTGTAAGTGTTAGTAGCTCAGTTGTGTCTGACTCTTTGCAACCGCATGGACTGTAGCCTACCAGGCTCTTCTGTTCATGGAATTCTCCAAGCAAGAATACTGGAGTAGGTAGCCATTCCTTTCTCCAGGGGATCTAGTGTGGACTTATTTTTTGTTGAATCAATCAACCAATAAAGTGTTTTGTAATGTACCTGATTACGCTGATTCCCAACTCACACCCCTTGATGAGGGAATTACTATACTTATTTTATTATTATTTATTTATTTATTTTTACTTTACAATATTGTATTGGTTTTGCCATACATCAACATGCATCCACCACGGGTGTACAAGTTGAGGAAAATAGAGGTTGTGAGAGTTAAATAAATTGTCCAGAAGACAAAATTTAAAAGGGTTGGAAATTCAGTGTCAAATCTGGATCTGGCTGGCTCTATATCTCATGATCTTAAGCATGGATGTGACTGGCTCCTGCAAGGGGCGATGAGATGAGGAGCTTCCAGAGGACTCGGAGGAAATCGGGCATTGGAGGATGAGCAAAGGAGGAAGCGTCTGAAAGAGAAGAGCCTCCTGAGGGAGAGGGAGGCTTTCGGAAAGGAGGGAGTGGTGGAAGCTACAAAGGGGTCCAAATTTCAAGGAAAATGGAGCCTGAAATTTTCAGTCAAGTTAGCCTTGAGGAGGTTGTTAAAAGACTTCAGCAAAAATGATTTCAGTGAATTGACTGGGAACCTACCCCTGAAGGCCGAAGGGGAAAAGGGAGGTGGACGTACACTTCCGCTGTGAGGGAGCAAAGACTCTGCAGTCGGAGGCAGTCACTACTGATTTATTTTCAAAATAAAACGTTCTGAGCATGATAATATAATTGATGAGAAGGGAGAGGTTGACATAAACAGTTCCTGAGCTGATGGAAGGAGACGAAATCCAGGGAAGAGATGGAGAGACGGCCCTGAATAATAGGAGGATCGCCCTCTCGGGTTTAAGAGGAGGAAACGGAGGTTGAGAAATGGGTCCAGACAAACTAGAAGCAGGAGGCTGCCGCAACTTTTCCCCAGTGGTTTCTTCTCTCTGGGAAGCAGGAGACATCTTGTGCTATGAATAGAAAGTAAGAAAAAAAAAATGTGGAAAGGGTATTTTCTTAAATTTATCTTTATTTAAGTATAGTTGCTTTACATGTTGACTTCTGCTGTACAACAGTGATTCTGTTATATTAGTACATATATATACATATATGCACATTCTTTTCATATTCTTTCCCATTATGTTTATCACAGGATATTGGATGTAGTTCCCTGTGTAGGACCTTGTTGTTTATCCATCCTATGTAGAGTAGTTTGCATCTGCTAATCCCAAATTCCCAACCTATCTCTCCCCTGGGAAACCACAAGTCTGTTCTCTATGTCTGTGAATCTGGTTCTGTTTCATAGATAAATTCATCTGTGTCATAGGTTACATTCCACATATAAGTGATATCATATGATACTTGTCTTTCTCTGGAAAGGATTTTTTTTTTTTAAATTTTTTTAAATAAACATTTTTTATAGCAGCAGGCTTCCCTCATAGCTCGGTTGGTAAAGAATCCTCCTGCAATGCAGGAGACCCTGGTTCAATCCCTGGGTCAGGAAGATCCCCTGGAGAAGGGAAAGGCTACCCACTCCAGTATTCTGGCCTGGAGAATTCCATGGACTGCAAAGATTCCGACAGGACTAAGTGACTCTGATTTACAATGTTAATTTCTGCTGTACAGCAAGGTGAGTCGGCTATATGTTCACACGTATCCCCTCTTTTTTGGATTTCCTTCATTTAGGTCACAGAGCATTGAGTACAGTTCCCTGTGCTATACAGTAGTTTCTCATTAGTTAACTATTGTATACATAGTATCAGTAGTGTATATATGTCAATCCCAACCTCCCAATATCCTCCTGTCCCCACTGGTATCCATATGTTTGTTCTCTATGTCTGTGTCTCTATTTCTGCTTTGCAAATAAGATCGTCTCTAGATTCCACGTATATGCATTAATTTATGATATTTATTTTTCTCTTTCTGACTAACTTCACTCTGTATGGTAATCTCTAGGCCCATCTACATTTTAGCAATTGGTAGAATTTCATTCCTTTTTATGGTGAGCAATATTCGATTGTATATATTTACCACATCTTCTTTATTCATTCTTCTATCGATTGACATTTAGGTTACCTCCATGTCTTGGCTACTATAAATAGTGCTACAGTGAAATTGGGGTGCATATATCTTTTTCAGTTATGGTTTTGTCTGGGTATATGGGGCTTCCCTGATGGCTCAGTGGGTAAAGAATTCACCTGCAATGCAGGAGATGCAGGAGACACTGGTTAAAGCCCTGCATCATGAAGATCCCATGGGGGAGGAAATGGCAACCTACTGCAGTTCTTCCCTGGAAAATTCTATGGACAGAGGAACCTGGTAAGTTGCAGTCCATGGGGTCACAAAGAGTCAGACATGACTAATCAACTGAGCACTGGTTACATGCTCAGGAGTGGGATTTCTGGGTGATATGGTGGTTCTATTTTTAGTTTTTTTAAAGAGCCTCCATACTTTTAAAGAACCTCCCTAGTGGCTGTATCCATTTACCTTCCCACAAACAGTGTAAGAAGGTTCCCTGGAAAGGATAATTTTTATTGTATATTGGAGTATAGTTTATTAATAATGTGTTAGTCTCAGGTGTGCAGCAGAGTGATTTGGTTATACATAGTTTTTCCTGTGGTCATGTATGGATGTGAGAGTTGGACTGTGAAGAAGGCTGAGCACCGAAGAATTGATGCTTTCGAACTGTGGTGTTGGAGAAGACTCTTGAGAGTCCCTTGGACTGCAAGATCAAACCAGTCCATTCTGAAGGAGATCAGCCCTGGGATTTCTTTGGAAGGAATGATGCTAAAGCTGAAACTCCAGCACTTTGGCCACCTCTTGGGAAGAGTTGACTCATTGGAAAAGACTGATAGCTGGGAGGGATTGGGGGCAAGAGGAGAAGGGGGACGACAGAGGATGAGCTGGCTGGATGGCATCACTGACTCGATGGACATGAGTCTGAGTGAACTCCGGAAGTTGGTGATGGACAGGGAGGCCTGGCATGCTGCGATTCAGGTGGTCGCAAAGAATTGGACACGACTGAGTGACTGAACTGAACTGATACATGGATCTTTCAGAGAAGGCAATGGCATCCCACTCCAGTACTCTTGCCTGGAAAATCCCATGGACGGAGGAGCCTGGTAGGCTGCAGTCCATGGGGTCGTTAGGAGTCGGACACGACTGAGCGACTTCACTTTCACTTTTCACTTTCATGCATTGGAGAAGGAAATGGCAACCCACTCCAGTGTTCTTGCCTGGAGAATCCCAGGGATAGGGGAGCCTGGTGGGCTGCCGTCTATGGGGTCACAGAGTCAGACACAACTGAAGCGACTTAGCAACATACATGGATCTATTCTTTGGAAAGAGTATTTTTAAAAAACAAGGCTTTGTCTACATTTGCTACTGCTGCTGCTGCTAAGTCGCTTCAGTCGTGTCCGACTCTGTGCGACCCCATAGACGGAAGCTCACCAGGCTCCCCTGTCCCTGGGATTCTCCAGGCAAGAACACTGGAGTGGGTTGCCATTTCCTTCTCCAATGCATGAAAGTGAAAAGTCAAAGTGAAGTCGCTCAGTCGTGTCCGACTCTTAGCGACCCCACGGACTGGAGCCTACCAGGCTCCTCCGTCCATGGGATTTTCCAGGCAAAAGTACTGGGGTGGGGTGCCATTGCCTTCCCTGTTGTCCACATTCACATGTGCATAAACCCTCAAAACCCTGTTTCTAGTTCTCCTAAATCAGAAAGCCAATATTTCCCTTCATCACAGTACCCTGAAGGAGTTAGAACTACAAAATGTTGAGAGAAAGGTACTCTAATCAGCTGAAATGGACTAGACAGCTCACCTTGAAAGTAAGAATGGGGGGCAGCATGCCTGGACCCCATGGAAGCTTCATCCCATGAACTTCAAGTGACACCAGTCAGCAGGCATCTTGGAAATGCCTGGATAATCTTGGACTTTAATTGAGCATTTAAGATGTTGGACTTTAGCTTAAGAACCTGACCTCATTCCTCCTGTGAAAACTAAAAGCTGAAAGAAACAAATCTCCAGTAGAGAGCAGAAGAAAAATATAATCAATGTGACCATTGCTTAACTAAACTTGTACCCGTTTTGCACCCTCCTTTTTGTTTTACATGTTCATTGAAAGTTTCCAATCTCCCACTTACAGGTGCCTAAAATGCTGTTAGTATACAAGGTTGGCTTAAAGTTTGAGAAACAAGCCCTCTGTGTTACAAAAGCTCAGTTTGCTCTACTTGCTGAGTTGGGAAAAACCTTTTCTTGCCTACCCTGTGTTTCTTTCTTGTCTGTCTCCTTTGCTACTCACATTGTACGCTTCACTTCTGGTCACCAAGTATGTGGGGGTTTCTACTCACACCAAGCAGTTCTCCATGACACCAGCTGGGTATCATACAGCTTAATTCTGACTATGTCTACCTGGAGAGGAGGTCCGATCCCACATGCTAAGAGCTCATCCCCAGCAGACGGTCCCCCACCTGAGAGGGCTAGAGCAAATTCAGATTGTCACCTGTGCTTCAACTAATGGGCTCCCACAACCTCCTCAACGGGCTTGATTAATTTGCTTGAGTGGCTTGCAAAATTCAGGAAAACAGTTTACTACATGGACTGGTTTCTTGCAAAAGGATAGGATAAAAGATATAATGAACATCCAGATGGAAGAGATGCCTAGAGTAAGGTAAGTGGGAAGGGGGTGGAACTCCTGTGCCCTCTCTGAGGGCACCGTTCTCCCCACACTTCCACCTGTTCACCCACCTGGAAGGTCTCCAAATCCCTTACTTTTGGAATTTTTATAGAGGCTTCCTCATGTAGGCACAATCAATTCTTAACTCCATTTCCTGCCCCTCTCCTCTCTTTGGCGGATGGGGGAGGGTTGAAAAATTCTAAGCTGCTAATCATAGTTCGGTCTTTCTGGTGGTCAGCCCCATCCTATCACTTAGGAATTTATAAGGATTTTAAGAGCCCTGTGTAGGGATGTAATGAAAGACCAAATTTTAGAACACACGATGCTCCTAATACTCTACTGACTTAGGAAATTACAAGGGTTTTAGGAGCTCTGTGCCAGGAACTGGGGGCAGAGACCAACAAATACATGTTCTATTATCTCATACCCTAAAAATCTTGTGTAGTGTTGTCCTAAATCACATTTAAAAAATCAAATTTAAAAACTTACACCATCACTATGTAGGGATGAACTAGAAATACAAAATTATTGAAAGGATTTTCATTTCCAATGGTAACAGCAGCCCTTGCTGTTTCTCTAAAATGTTTGTTCCACTTACATCACTATCCTCATAGCCTCTCACATGACTCCCTCTCTTCCAATGAATCAATATTCTCCTCATCACATAACACTCTTAGCAGTTCCTCTGCAGATCCCCCATGTCTTTATTTGCAAACACACTGACAATAAAACAGCATATTACCCTGTACGTCCAGAGCCCAGTGTAGCTCTACAAGGCAAGGTCACCTCTTCCATACTGTAGCCACATTCTGCTTTGCCCAGGGCTGCCCAAAGCAAAAAGCTTAGTAAACATACATAAGATTTTCACAGGCATCCAGGGAGAAAGTTGAATCCGTACATTACACCACATACCCACAAAAAATCCAGATATATCAAAATTTACATGAGAAAAATGAAACCAGAGAACTAAGAGGGAAAAAAACAAGAGACTGTCTTAAAAATCTCAAAGTAGAGAGGAACTTTTTAGATTTTTCCATAAAACCCAGACACCACAAAAGTAGTGATTGATAGATTCAGCCAAATAAGATTTCTAAAATTTTACATAAAAGTTTTAAAATATCTTAAAATACCATGCTGCTGCTGCTGCTGCTGCTAAGTCACTTCAGTCATGTCTGACTCTGTGTGACCCCATAGACGGCAGCCCACCAGGCTCCCCGTCCCTGGGATTCTTCAGGCAAGAACACTGGAGTGGGCTGCCATTTCCTTCTCCAATGCATGAAAGTGAAAAAATAAAGTGAAGTTGCTCAGTCGTATCCGACTCCTAGCAACCCCATGGACTGCAGCCCACCAGGCTCCTCCATCCATGGGATTTTCCAGGCAAGAGTACTGGAGTGGGGTGCCATTGCCTTCTCCAAAAATACCATCGGCAAGAGCAAAAGAAATTTTGCTTTACATCACAGACTAAGAGCTGATTTCTTCCATGAATAAGGAACTCTTAAAAATCTATTAGAAGAAAAAATTTAAAGGGCAAAGTATAGGAAGAGATAGTCCATGGAAAAGGATAAACAAATGATTTAGGTGTATGAAAAGATGCGTTGTACCATTAATAATAAAAGATACAAATTTAAGGTACAATGAGAGACCAGCATTCAGCAATCAGATTGGCAAAGTTCAAAATATTTGAAAATATTATGCTGGCAAGTATTTATAGAAACAGACACATACCTGAGTTTGTGGTAGAAATATAAATTAACCTCTTGGAAGGCAAGTGACAACAATCGCAAAAAATTGAAAATTTTTATATTAGTTAAACCAGTAGTTGACTCACAGATATTTTCCTCACAAATATATTCCCTCGGGTAAAAATGTACCTTTATCATAATATCAAAGAATTGGAAACAGTCTAAATGCCTTTCCATGGAAGACTGAGATTTTACTACACATTGAGATGGATAGCTCTCCAAGAGACAGTTAAGGGGAAAAAGTATTGTTCAGAACAGTGTATAGAGCATGCTACCATCTGTATACAAATAAAATTATATACATATAATTATCATCTCCAGTTCAGTTCAGTTCAATTGCTCAGTCGTGTCCGACTCTGTGCTACCCCATGGACTGCAGCACACCAGGCCTCCCTGTACATCACCAACTCCCAGAGTTTACCCAAAATCATATCCATTGAGTCGGTGATGCCATCCAAGCATCTCATCCTCTGTCATCCCCTTCTCCTCCTGCCTTCAGTCTTTCCCAGCATCAGGGTCTTTTCAAATGAGTCAGTTCTTCACATCAGGTGGCCAAAGTGTTGGAGTTTCAGCTTTAGCATCAGTCCTTCCAATGAATATTCATGACTGATTTCCTTTAAGATGGACTGGTTGGATCTCCTTGCAGTCCAAGGGACTCCCAAGAGTCTTCTCCAGCATCACAGTTCAAAAGCATCCATTCTTTGGTGCTCAGCTTTCTTTATAGTCCAACTCTCATATCCATACATGACCACTGGAAAAATCATAGCCTTGACTAGACAGACCTTTGTTGGCAAAGCAATGTCTCTGCTTTTTAATAAGCTATCTAGGTTGGTCATAACTTTTCTTCCAAAGAGCAAAAGTCTTTTAATTTCATGGCTGCAATCACCATCTGCAGCGATTTTGGAGCCCCCAAAATAAAGTCTCTCACTGTTTTCACTGTTTCCACTATTTCCCCATCTATTTGCCATGAAGTAATGGGACCAGATGCCATGATCTTAGTTTTCTGAAAGTTGAGTTTTAAGCCAACGTTTTCACTCTCCTCTTTCACTTTCATCAAGAGGCTCTTTGGTTCTTCATGGCTTTCTGCCATAAGAGTGATGTCATCTGCATATCTGAGGTTATCGATATTTCTCCCAGCAATCTTGATTCCAACTTGTGCTTCACACAGTCCAGCATTTCTCATGATGTACTCTGCGCTTATCATCTTAGGAAAGTATATATACATATATATGTATATGTTTGTAAATATGTGACAGACCTCTAGAAAGATATATATTAAAAGTGACAGTAATTGGGAGAGGAATTAGATGGCTAGAAGATAAAGGAAGATTTTTTATTCAACATCTCTATGTGAATATTTTGAACTTTTATTGAAGTATAGATGATGTATAATACTATATCAGTTATAGGTGTCAAATATGGTAATTCACAATTCTTCGGCAAAGGAATCAGAGATCAAATTTCCAACATTCGTTAGATCTTAGAAAAAGTAAGGGAATTCCAGAAAAACATCTACTTCTGCTTCATTGACAATACTAAAGCCTTTGATCTGTGGATCACAACAAACTTGGGAAATTCTTCAAGAGATCAGACCTGCCTGCCTCCTAGGAGCCCTATATGCAGGTCAAAAGCAACAGTTAGAACCAGATATGGAACAACAGACTGATTCAAAACTGGGAAAGAAGTACATCAAGGCTGCATATTGTCACCCTGCTTATTTAATTTATAAGAAGAGTACATCATGAGAAATGCTGGGCTGGATGAATCACAAATTGGAATCAAGATTGCTCGGAAAAATATCAATATGTGGATGATACCACTCTAATGGCAGAAAGCTAAGAGAAAGTAAAGAGCCTCTTGATGAAGGTGAAGGAAGAGAGTGAAAAAAGCTGGCTTAAAATTCAACATTCAAAAAACTAAGATCATGGCATCTGGTACCATCACTTCATGGCAAATAGATGGGAAAAAGTGGAAAAAGTGGGAAAAGATTTTATTTTCCTGGGCTCCAAAATCACTAAATGGTGACTGGAGCCATGAAATTAAAAGATGCTTGCTCCTTTGAAGAAAAGCTATGACAAACCTAGACAGCATATTAAAAAGCAGAGACACTGTTTTGCCAACAAAGGTCCATCTAGTCCAAGCTATGGTTTTTCTAGTAGTCATGTACAGATGTGAAAGTTGGACCATAAAAAGGCTAAGCATCAAAGAATTGATACTTTCAAACTGTGGTGCTGGAGAAGACTCTTGAGAGCCCCTTGGATAGCAAGATCAAGCCAGTCAATCCTAAAGGGAATCAACCCTGAATATTCATTGGAAGGACTCATGCTGAAGTTGAAACTCCAATACTTTGACCACCTGATGTGAAGAGCCAACTTATTGGAAAAGACCCTGATGCTGGAAAAGATTGAAGGCAGGAGAAGGGGATGACAGAAGATGAGATACTGCACATCTTCTTTATCCATCCATCTGTAGATGGACACTTAGGTTGCTTCCATATCTTGGCAATTGGAGAAGGCAATGGCAACCCACTCCAGTGTTCTTGCCTGGAGAATCCCAGGGACAGAGGAGCCTGGTGGGCTGCCGTGTATGGGGTTGCACAGAGTTGGACACGACTGAAGCGACTTAGCAGCCGCAGCATATCTTGGCAATTGTAAATCACACTGCTGTGAACATTGGGGTGCAGATATCTTTTCAAATTAGTAGAGGATTTTTTCAGATACAATGCCCAAGAGTGGAATTTCTGGGTCACATGGTAGTGCTATTTTTAGTTTTTCAAGAAATGTTCATATTGTTTTCCACCATGGCTGCACTAATTTACATTCCCACCATGTACAAGGGTTCCCTTTTCTCCACATCCTCGCCGACATTTGTTATTTGTGCTTGTTTTTTTGTTTATGATAGCCATTCTGAAAGGTCTTACATTATCACTGTGACTTTTATATGCATTTCCCTGATGATAGCAATGTTGAGCATCTTTTCATGTACCTGTTGGCCATCTGCACATCCTCCCTGGTAAAATGTCTGTGTGGGTCTTCTGCCTATTTTTTAATTGGTTTTTTGGTTGTTTGATGTTGAGCTGTATGAGTTGTTTATACTTTGTGAATATTGACCCCTTGTTAGTCATATCATTTGCAAATATTTTCCCCTATTCAGCAGACTGTCTTTTTGTTTTGTCAGTGGTTTCCTTTGCTGTGTGCTGCTGCTGCTAAGTCACTTCAGTCGTGTACAACTCTGTGCGACCCCATAGACAGCCTCCTACCAGGTTCCTCTGTCTCTGGGATTCTCCAGGCAAGAACCCTGGAGTGGGCTGCCATTTCCTTCTCCAATGCATGAAAGTGAAAAGTGAAAGTGAAGTTGCTCAGTCATGTCTGACTCTTAGCGACCCCATGGACTGCAGCCTACCAGGCTCCTCTGTCCATGGGATTTTCCAGGCAAGAGTACTAGAGTGGGGTGCCATTGCCTTCTCCACCTTTGCTGTGTAAGAGCTTTTAAGTTTATTCAGGTCCAATTTATCTATTTTTGCTTGTATTTCCTCAGCTTTAGGAAACCAGTTCAAAAAATACATATATTGCTAGATGTTTTGAATTCTTTGTAGGTGTTAACCCCCTGGAGAAGGGAATGGCTACCCACTCCAGTATTCTTGCCTGGAGAATTCCATAGACAGAGAGCTTAGTGGGCTATAGTCCATGGGGTCGCAGAGTCAGACATGACTGAGCGACTAACACTTTCACTTTCAACCAGTTAAAAATATGAACGTCCAGCAAGCTAAACAAGAGTACTACCAACTCCCATAAACACAATGCTCACTTAACACTGTATAAAACTATAGAAATTCTAGTCAGTGATCCTATGGAATCACCTCTAAAAGATTAGAACCTAAATAATGGGACCCTGAAGTTCATTTCTAATTATGAATTCTGGCTGAACATCACAACTTAACATTCTTATAGGTGCAGAAAATATACACTCACAGAGGCCAGTAGTCACACCACTCCTGGTGAGGAGAATAAAACAATCCAAGTAACTGGCCTACAGTCAAGAATGCTTCCTCACCAACCACCATTATGTGACTCTGTCTTAGTTCCAATCTTAATTGAAAATTAATTTTTTAATAATTCAAAATAAATATAGTCACAAAAAGTAAAACAGTCAAAGGGAAAAACTTGCCCCCAAATTGTCCTGAATCAAACTAGGGAGCATTTCCTCTTCAAGGAAAAGCCAAAACGGCCTCTGAGTTATTTTTGAGTCTGATTAAAACCTTGCTCCCAAGGCTGTGCTTAGTTCCCTTTGTGGATCGCTTGTCATCATAGAAATCTGGCACATTATGTTCAAGACAAGGATTAATGTGATCCCCAAGTAAACTTAACCATGACATTCAACCACAATTACTCAGGTTAAATGATTTGGAGCACTGGTACACTGTTGTAAAATACAGGTGACGATTTATATAAGACAGGGAAGCAATTTTATTCCTTGTGCTTTCTCCCTAACCTTTCTAAACAGTTACATTAGGAAGTGGCTGCTTCTCCTGGCAGCTGGGCTCTGTATCTCTACCCTTGGAGAAGCAATTCCCTGCGCTTCAAATAACTAGGGGCTGCTGCTGCTGCTGCTGCTAAGTTGCTTCAATCGTGTCCGACTCTGTGTGACCCCATAGACGGCAGCCCACCTGGTTCCCCCCGTCCCTGGGATTCTCCAGGCAAGAACACTGGAGTGGGTTGCTATTTCCTTCTCCAATGTATGCAAGTGAAAAGTGAAAGTGAAGTCTCTCAGTTGTGTCTGACTCTTAGCGACTCCATGGACTGCAGCTCACCAGGCTCCTCCGCCCATGGGGTTTTCCAGGCAAGAGTACCGGAGTGGGGTGCCATCGCCTTCTCCGACCTAGGGGCTAGCTCCTTACAAAAGAACTTCCTTTTGGTAAGAGAGTTTGAACATACTTTAGACCATGCACTAAACACTAGTGTTAATCATTGTCAGAAAGGCAAGAGTAGAATGCAAATAGGTTGATGAGGTTAAATCCAAAGTTACTTTAATAAAATTCAGTACCTTGGACTCTAGATCTTATGTACCCAGCACACACGTGCACCAAACAATTTCTCTTTCCATTACAAGTCCAGTATTACTGGGTGAGATATTACACTGCTTTTCTCTGTTTGCTCATCTAAAAGTTTAAGCCTTGACTACTTATATTAGGGCTGTAGTGAAATCCAGTTTACTGTGTCTAGTGCCACATAAACTCTGGTAGAAGTAGCTCATAAAATAAATACCTTTTTTAAGTTGTAGGCAAAAATAGAAAGCAGAAAATATGTAATTGCATCTATCACAAAATTTTATAGCTAAGAAAATAACTATTCAACTATACTCACATATGTAATCATTTTTTCCCTAACTTGCTTGCACATTTCCATTTTTTTCTACCATAAAACAGGAAAAAAATTATCTCTGGATACTTCCCAAAGTGGATGTATTTTTTTCCTTGCCTGGGCATACAGCCAATAAAGATTAAATTGGTGGGAGTCATTAAACATATGACCTTGGACAAGCACATTAACCCTTCAGGATGCCAATTTCCTCTTCTATAAATTAATAAAACTGGACAAATAAGTCTTTCTGAAAGCACAAAATGTTCTGGAATTATCTAGGGACCATGTATCTTGGCCATTGGAATAGGGTCTATGAAGCTGCATTTTTTTAAGAACTCCCCAAGAGATTCTGATGCATACCAAGTTAGAGAATCTTTAAACCTGATGATCTCTAAGTCATTTCTGGCTCTAACAATTAGTAATCTTTTTCTAAACATACTTGTTATGTGTATGTAGACAACTTCATAAAACTGCACAACTGCAACCATATGCTTGCTTTGTTGTTGTTCAGTTGCTCAGTTGTGTCCAGCTCTTTGTGACCCCATGGACTGCAGCATGCCAGGCTTCCCTGTCCATCACCATCTCCTAGAGTTTGCTCAAACTCACGTCCATTGAATTGATACTGCCATCCAACTATATCACCCTCTTGTCATCCCCTTCTCCTCCTGCCCTCAATCTTTTCCAATGAGTCGGCTCTTCACATCAGGTGGCCAAAGTGCTAGAGCTTCAGCTTTAGCATCAGTCCTTCCAATGAATATTCAGGGTTGATTTCCTTTAGGACTGACTGGTTTGATTTCCTTACAGTCCAAGAGACTCCTATGTGTCTTCTCCAGAACCACAGTTTGAAGGCATCAATTCTTTGGCATCAATACATGCTTTGGGGACCTTTTTTCTCCCCCTTCCTTTTCTTGTGTGGCTTCTTCTGCTGCTGTGCATCCTATTCTATTCATAACAGTCACCTTCCTCCCAAAGGACCCCATATGAACACTCTACCCATGATCTCAATAAATTAAGCAAAGCCCTGCTTGGTTCCTTATTCTAGATTTGGGATGCTGAATCCAAAGTCTTAAATGTATTTTTTAATCTAACTGAAAATATTAATGATTTGCCATTTATATTGTCTCCTCTTGTTCCATCTCCCTTGCCATCCAAGTAACCTCATGTAAAAGCAGTTGCTCCTTCGCCATCCTGTTTGTCTTTACCTCTGCATCTCCTGAGCCTGGGTCAGTGCTTAGCTGACACAAGGTATTGTTATTGACAGATTGGCTTTGAAAAAAGATATTGCAATCTTTGTCCCTGACTGTTTTGTGACTCTTAATGGGTCATTGTCTTTACTGAACAGATAGGACTAAGAAGGTCAGAGATGAATGAAGACTGCAAAGGAGAGGGAAAGCCAGAACCCAGAGTCTCCTATGATTCTCTGTCTCTCAATTCACAGGCAAAAGACTCTGAAACTGGACATTATGTGTATAATAAAAAGAAGAAGAAATAATAGCTCCTTTCAAAACAGGTGAATAGAATCCTACAGAAGATCAGACCCAAATCAAAATAAAGACTATGTGGAATTTCATAAAAGCTCTTTATCTTTGATTTAATTTTGTTAAATTTTTAATTTGGCAAGAAATTAGTAAATATTTTACTTATAGGTGGATTATGTTCATGAGGTGGATTATGTTCATAGGTGGATTATGTTTAATTTGGCAAGAAATTAGTAAATATTTTACTTATAGGTGGATTATGTTACTTTGCCAACAAAGGTTCACCTAGTCAAGGCTATGGTCTTTCCTGTGGTCATGTATGGATGTGAGAGCTGGACTGTGAAGAAGGCTGAGCGCCGAAGAATTGATGCATTTGAACTGTGGTGTTGGAGAAGACTCTTGAGAGTTCCTTGGTCTGCAAGGAGATTCAACCAGTCCATTCTGAAGGAGATCAGCCCTGGGATTTCTTTGGAAGAAATGATGCTAAAGCTGAAACTCCAGTACTTTGACCACCTCATATGAGGAGTTGACTCATTGGAAGAGACTCTGACGCTGGGAGGGATTGGGGGCAGGAGGAGAAGGGGACGACAGAGGATGAGATGGCTGGATGGCATCACTGACTCGATGGACATGAGTCTCAGTGAACTCTGGGAGTTGGTGATGGACAGGGAGGCCTGGCGTGCTGTGATTCATGGGGTCACAAAGAGTCGGACACGACTGAGCGACTGATCTGATCTGATCTGATCTATGTTCATGAGACTGAATTTGATCTTTGGCAAATCTCTATGAATGGGAAATTGAGATATGACTTGTCATCCCACAACCCTCCCAATGTACTTGTAGACCCTCTCCATGTTTTACTCTGTGTCCACCCAAATCACCCTGACTCATAACCAGGTATGTGAGTGGACATAACATTGCATTGCTCATCTCTGAGGTGCCAGGAAGGATTGTGCCAAAGCCATCAAGTAAATGGACCGTGCTGCCTCCCTTGGCAACAGAAACCTGTATAACAGCTCTCTTGCTCAGGCCACTCTTTCGGTGCTGTTAATACCTATTACCTATTTTATTAAGAATTCAGCAAAAGACCCAAAGCTCAAAAGAGTATAGCTGATGATGATGACCCACCCTCAGCTACTTAAAAAATCAGTACAGAGCCCACACATTGACCTGTTCTTGAGAACACTTCTGATACTATGACACATGCCAGATAGCTCCACAGAAAAGACGGTCTTGAGGGACATCAGACAAACCTCCTGACATGAACATTGCAGTAAACATCAATCACTGTGGCACTTTTAACTCAGATCTTCAAACAAACTTGGGATATTATTGACAGTCCTTTAAAGTCACACTTTCATCCTATATCTATGAGTTGAGGTGACCACATCCAGGTTTGGGGTAAGAAGAGTCAGCAGAAGTACCATGGGAAGGGGACTCTTCCACAGCCCTTTCTGGGGTCTTTTGGTGCCTTTGTCAAGTTATTTTCCTCTTCTTGAGATTATTCATATAAAATAGCAGATTCCTTCCTTTTTTCCAGATACACAATGAAGCACACTATTCTCAGAACCTAGTGTAAACGGGTGTATATCAGAGCTTAGTCAGGAGTACAGATCTTGGAATGTAAACATGTCTGAAGTGTTTACTATGGTGAATCTATATTGTTTTGACAAATTTTCCAGAGTTGCTCAGTTGATGTAAAAGTGTAAACTTGATCCTAGACAAAGCAGGAAAGTCAAGCAGTTACTGCCTGTGAGTTCTAAACATAAACAGCTGGGTTCTATTGTCACTGGCCTCCACATCTGGAGAAATAAATCTAATGTAAACTAGTTCCCGCCAAGTTTTTAAAGTTCCATAAGAGACATCAATATCTAGAACTACAAAAAAAAAATACTAATTATTTTTATCAAAATAAATATTAGCTATAATATACTATT
This sequence comes from Tragelaphus eurycerus, assembly GCA_935064755.1. Classification (NCBI taxonomy): domain Eukaryota; kingdom Metazoa; phylum Chordata; class Mammalia; order Artiodactyla; family Bovidae; genus Tragelaphus; species Tragelaphus eurycerus. The sequence continues at coordinate 22,314,994 of CAKXYN010000010.1, read as the reverse complement.
AACATACCTTTGCATCAATGGTCACCAATCCTTCCATCAAATTACCGTTCACCCTGTTGTTCAAATCCAAAACTATTGTTAATAGTCTCCTTGGTTCCTTGCTTACCACACCCAATCTACCATTATCTCTAACATAAGATATATCTTATGTTTCCCCACCTTTCCTCAGTTCCCTGGCCAATGTTCTAATCAGGGCCAAAATCATTTCTCTCCTGGACCACCACAATAGCTGCCAAAATTTATTTCTCAAATTTCCTCTTGCCTCCTCAAAGCCATGCTCCAATAACAACCAGAGAGACTGTCATGTAACTCAAGCTTTTCATGGCTCTCTTTTGCATTTAAGATAAAATTCAGGCTCCTTGGCCTGATCTTCCACAATCAAGCCCATGTCTACACGTTCAACTCCATCACCAACACCCTCCCTGCCTCATGACCCTCCTTCAGCCACTGTGGCTTTCACTCTGACCCTTCCACCCACCAAGCTCACCCTATTCTCTTTCACCAGCACTCGAAAGGGCTAGATCCTGTCCATCATTCAGCTTTCTAGATCTCAACTCAATGTCAGTGCTCCCAAAAAAAGCACTTCTGAGCCATTCTTTCTGAAGTAGCCTCTCAACTCCAGACTCTTGTTTGCATCACCCTGAAACTCCCTGCATAGTGATAATCATTCCTTCGACTATCCTTAGCTAGAGAGAGCTGACACACCCAGGGTTACACCCCCTTCCTGTGGTAAGTCTGTATCCACTAACTGGTCCAGGCAACAGTAGAAAAAAGAGCCCGTTCTCCACAATGAGGGATCTCACTGCAGAGCTGGCTGAGATGGTCCCTGAGTTGTCCACTAATTGCCCCCTGCCTGGTCTTACTTTCAGCCCCTCCCATCCACAGACAATGATCCCAAGAGGTCTTGAGAATAACTTTTTACCTGCTAATGGTTTCCTGAGTCAGGTTCCAGGGATCCCAACCTATAACAGAATTGCTCATATATTGCATATGTCTTGAAGATATAACCAACAAAATTTGCTGATAGATGTGTTAGTGTGTGTGGCGGGTTAGGGGAAGGGAGGCAAAAATAACATCAAGATTTTTATCTTAAACAACTGGAAAAACCAAGTTACCATTTACTGTTATGGGTAACTGCAAGAAGAACATGCTGGGGATGGGGCTGGGACCCACTGTTTGTTTCTGTTCCAATCACGATGTCTGTGAGGCACCAAAGAGGAGCATCAGGTAAGCCCTTGAATATGTGAGACTGGAGCTCAAGAGAGAGGGCAGGGCAGAAATGGAAATATGGGAGTTGTTCGCATGCAGAAAGTGAGTGCTCACAACTGGATAAGAACACCTTTAGATCAAAAAAATATATATCCATTATAGTTTTGGTCAGGGTTTCCAGAGTAGACTATCAGCATTATTATTACAGTATTTTTTAATTTTAAAATTTGTCATGAGATGTATACAGTCACTAATTAGCTATCTACCTTGAACAGGTCATTTACATAACTTACTGGCCTCTTTGTTTCTTCATCTGACATGTGGAGATAAATTATAATTATAACCTCCAACTTTAGGGGTTAATCTGAGGATCAAATGAGAAGGCAGATAGGAAGGCATTTTGAAGAGTTAAAACTGATTCTAATGAGACATTTTATTGCTGTTAAGCATGTTTTTAGAAATATAGTTTCTTTGTCATTAGGAATGAAAGTGAGACAAGAATTAAACATTGAATTTCACACAAGGAGAAATAACAAATGAATCCAAAGGAATATTAAATAAGTGAAATAACAAGATTGAACTAAACACATGTTGCTAAGTCACTTCGGTCATGTCCGACTCTGTGCGACCCCATAGATGGCAGCCCACCAGGCTCCCCTGTCCCTGGAATTCTCCAGGCAAGAACACTGGAGTGGGTTGCCATTTAAAACAATAAATAGAACTCAATTTTTCAATAAGCTAAAAAATACAAAAACATTTTGAAAATTATGAAAAACAAAAGAGCTTACACATTAAATGACAATTGAATAAAACAGAAAAGATTTTTTAATAAAAATGAGTATTTATCAAAATTAAGGATGTAAATTTACATATAAGCTTCATTAAAGTGATAATTTTTCTCCTTGATACATAGAAACAGACTTGTTTCACCTAGAAATTAATTGGAGTTCCTACATACCCAAACAAGATATATGTGTTTTTATTTTTGATCTGTATCTCTACTTTTTAAACTGGGAAATGCAATTTTAATTGTTTGCAGAATTATTTTTTTTAATATTTTCAATGGGAAAATCTGAAAAGAGTACTTAAAATATGTCACTCTCATTCTTCTAATGCCTTATTTCAATTATGCTGTCTAGATGCGCTTCATCCTATTCCGCTCATTGCATCCTTGCTGGGGTGGGAGCACCATAGAAACTTTTTCAGTTGAAGTATAACTGACATACAATATTGTGTTAGTTTCAGATGTACCACATAGTGATTCAATGTTTTAATAGATTACACACCATACAAAGTTATTATCAAATAGTGACCTTATTTCCAGTGCTATACATTGTGTTCCTATAGCTTATTTACTTAGTAACTGGTAGTGTATACCTCTTAATCTCCATTCACTTATTTCATTTCTCTCCCCTCTACTCTTCCCTCTAGTAACCATTGTTTGTTTTCTGTGTCTGTAAGTCTGTTTCTGTTTTGTTATATTTGTTTATTTGTTTTGTTTTTTAGATTCCAGATATAAGGGAAAATGTATGGTATGTGTCTCTACCTTAATTATTTAATTAAACATAGTATCCTCCAGATCCATCCGTGTTGACACAAATGACAAGATTTCATTCTTTTTTATGGCTAGGTAATATTCCATTGCATCCTTTATCCATTCATCTGTTGATGGGCACTTAGGTTGCTTCTGTATCTTGGCTATTATAAACAAAGCTCCACTAAGCTTTGGAGTGCATTTACCTTTTCAAATCAGTGTTTTTATTTTCTTTGGATAAATGCCCAGGAGCAGAATTGTTAGATGCTATGGTAGTTCTACATGGGAAATAGATGGAGAAACAGTGGAAACAGTGTCAGAATTTATTTTTCTGGGCTCCAAAATCACTGCAGATGGTGATTGCAGCCATGAAATTAAAAGGCACTTACTCCTTGGAAGGAAAGTTATGACCAACCTAGATAGCATATTCAAAAGCAGAGACATTACTTTACCAACAAAGGTTCACCTAGTCAAGGCTATGGTCTTTCCTGTGGTCATGTATGGATGTGAGAGCTGGACTGTGAAGAAGGCTGAGCACCGAAGAATTGATGCTTTTGAATGGTGGTGTTGGAGAAGACTCTTGAGAGTCCCTTGGACTGCAGGAAGATCCAACCAGTCCATTCTGAAGGAGATCAGCCCTGGAATTTCTTTGGAAGGAATGATGCTAAAGCTGAAACTCCAGTATTTTGGCCACCTCATGCGAAGAGTTGACTCATTGGAGAAGACTCTGATGCTGGGAGGGATTGAAGGCAGGAGGAGAAGGGGACGACAGAGGATGAGATGGCTGGATGGCATCACTGACTCGATGAATGCGAGTCTGAGTGAGCTCCAGGAGCTGGTGATGGACAGGGAGGCCTGGCGTGCTGCGATTCATGGGGTCACAAAGAGTCGGACACAACTGAGCGACTGATCTGATCTGATCTGATGGTAGTTCTATTTTTAATTTTTTTAGAAATCTCCATATTGTTTTCAACAATGGCTTTACCAATTTACATCCCCACCAACAGGGTACTACGGTTCCCTTTTCTCCACATCTTTACCAATACTTGTTATTTGCTGTCCTTTTGATGATAGCCACTCTGATCATTGTCAGGTGATATCTCGTTGTGGTTTTTGGTTTGCATGTCTATAGTAATTAACAATGTTGAACATCTTTTCATGTGCCTATTAGCCATCTGTATGTCTTCTTTAGAAAAATATCCATTCAGGTCTTCTGCCCACTTTTTGATTGGGTTGTTTGGGTTTTGATACTGAGTTATATGAGCTGTTTATATATGTTGGATATTAACCTCTTGTCAGTTACATCATTTGCAAAAAAGAAAAAATGTCTCCCCATCTATAGGTCATCTTTTCTACAGCCAAGCCACCCTGAACATGCCTGGATCTCATCTATAGGTTCTTTTTCTTTTGTTGATGATTTCCTTTGCAGTGCAAAAGCTTGTAAGTGTACTGATGTCTCATTTGTTTATTTCTGCTTTTGTTTCCTGTCTGAGGAGACAGATTTAAAAAGAGGTATATATAAAGACAAATACTGAAGAGCATATTGCCCATGTTTTCTTCTAGGAATTTCATGGTTGTAGATCTTACATTCAAATCTTTAATCCGTTTTGAGCTTATATTTGCATATGGTATGATTGCAATGTATATTGTAATATTGTAGTGTCATTCTTTTACACTTAGTAACAGCTGCCCAATTTTCCATTCACCTCTTATTTAAGAGAGACTGTCTTTTTCCCATTGTATGGACTTGCCTCCTTTGTCATAGATTAATTGACCTTGTAAGTATGGATTTATTTCTGTGTTCTGTTCTGTTCTATTGATTTTATGTATCTGCTTTTGTGATAGTACAATATTATTTTGATTATTATAGCTTTGTAGTATAGTTTGAAGTCAAGGGGCATAAAAACTCCAGCTTTCTTCTTTCTCAAGACTGCTTTGGCTATTCAAAATCTTTTGTGGTTGCATACAAATTTGGGGACTAATTTGTTCTAGTTCAGTGGGAAATGCCATGAGCATTTTGACAGGGATTCCACTGAATCTGTAGATTTTTTTTAATAATATGGATACTGCAACAATATTAATTTTTCCACGAACACATTCTGTCTTCCAATTTATTTATATCATCTTCAATTTCTTCCATCAATATCTTATAGGGCTCAGAACACAAGTCTTTCATCTCCTGGGTTAAATTTATTCCTAGGTGCTTTATTCTTCTTGAATAGATTATAAATGAGATTGTTTTCTTGAGTCCTTTCTGATAGTTCATTATTAGTGTATAGACATGCAACAGGTCTCCATTTATTAGTTTTGTATCCTATAACATTACTAAATTTATTAGTTCTAATAGTTTTTTGGTATAGCCTTTATGATTTTCTATATATAGTATTGCAGAGAAGGCAATGGCACCCCACTCCAGTATTCTTGCCTGGAAAATCCTGTGGATGGAAGAGCCTGGTAGGCTGCAGTCCATGGGGTCGCTAAGAGTAGGACACGACTGAGTGACTTCACTTTCACTTTTCACTTTCATGCACTGGAGAAGGCAATGGCAACCCACTCCAGTGTTCTTGCCTGGAGAATCCCAGGGACAGGGAAGTCTGGTGGGCTGCCGTCTATTGGGGTCACACAGAGTCGGACACGACTGAAGTGACTTAGCATAGCATAGCATATATAGTATTGTGTCATTTGCAAATTAGTGATAGTTTTACTTCTTCCATTTCAATTTATATGTCTTTTATTTCTTTTCTTGTCTGATTGCTGTGACTCTGACTTCTAATTCTATGTTAAATATAACTGATGAGACTAGGCATCCTAGTCTTGTTCCTGAATCTAGAGGAAAAGCTTCCAGCTTTTTATCACTGAGTATGTTAGCTGAGATTTCTCATAAAAAAATCTTTGCTATATTGAGCTATGTTCCTCTATACCAACTTTGTTGAGAGTTTTTATCATGAATCAGTGTTGAATCTTGTCAAATCCTTTTTCTGCATCTACTGTGATGGGATTTTTATCCTTCATCTTATTTAATGTAGCATATCACTTTGATGGACTTGTGGAATTCCTAAATTTTCCTACTTTTCCCCCTTTTATCATTTTTGTATGATTTTAAAGCTGGAAATAATTTCTGAAAAATTTTAATAAACTATCAATTATTAATAAATATCACCTGTTTCTTTGGGTATTCTTTTTAAGAATCTAAACACGCACATTCTTAGTGCCTGTAAAATATAAGAATACTGCCAATTTTTTTTTAAGAATATCTCTTTAAAGTAATGTTTTAGGTCTTGTAGCTATTTTATGTTATTCCAGGTCATGTAAGTATGACATGAAAATGACTAATGAAAAGGGGTAGGTCGGTAAACAATTCATCTGGCTCATCTATGGAACTCTAGTCAAGTGACCCTCTCTGTCATCATGGGGTAACTCATTTTTCCTGGCTGGGCAGCAGTCAGTTTCCATGTGTGTAATACAAAGACTATGAGGATTCAGAAAAATTTGTCCTCAGCAGGGTACATACTTGAAAAACTTTGCTCTACAGAGCCCAGCACACAGTAGGTTCTCAGTGAATATTCAATAAGTATATCAGATTGGTAAAAGTACTGACCAGACTCACAGACATCTTCAGTAATTAAACTTCTAAACATCTTAACAGTGCCAAGATACAGTTTTATAAAGTCACACGTACACTGAATTATACTTTTCCCACTGGACTCAAGGAAGAGTAGGAGCATGGAAACTAACTCTTAGATTATGAGTGTAAGGAAAAGAACCAGGAACACCTTTAGAAGCATCAAATCCAACAACTGGGTTATGCCAAAAAGTTCATTTGAGTTTTTCCCTAAGATCTTATGGAAAAACCCAAACGAATTTTGTGTCCATCCCAATACTTCTTTTAATATAATTGTAGAGTTTGGGGTTGTTTAAATGACAATTTCTTTTAATATTCCACAGTTGGATACTGAATGAACAAAGTCTGGCTTCTCCTCAAAGTGAAACAGATTGCTCCCAGCCAGTGAACTCAGCCTACTTTCTCCTAGTGTAATTTTAGACTGCACAGGAAACACTCAAGACTAAAGAAGTCGGAATGTGCCCTTTTACCTGCAATGATACTGGCAACGCTGGTATGTGCCACCAGTGACGTGGAACAGAGCTGACAGGCACGCCTTGCTCAGCAAAGCTTCTCTTCATTTGACCTGATATCTATCCCTGTAGCTGTGCAATGTCCTACAATTATTTCGGACATCATTGATTTTAAAACAAGGCATACCATACTTTATTATCTACTCCTCTTAAAAGGAATTGTACTTTATTATCTACTCCTCTTAAAAGGAATTGTAAAAATGCTACCATAGCTTTGTTATCCCTGACTGAAGATGCAAACCGATGAATGACCTGGCAGTCCAGCAGGATTATCCTCACCATGGGTAGCTACATCATCCTCTGTACATCAATTTGAGGTCTCCCTGTGTGAGGTGGCTCATTATGAGAACCTGAGTAAAATGTCTAAATCATTCCGCTGTCTGGTCATGCAACATTAAGCAATTTACCAACATTCTGGTCACTAATAGGTAACATAATTTACCTAGTATGTTACAGGTAATTGTGCTTTGAAAGTCTCTCACTGCTGCTGCTGCTGCTAAGTCGCTTCAGTCGTGTCCGACTCTGTGCGACCCCATAGACAGAAGCTCACCAGGCTCCCCCATCCCTGGGATTCTCCAGGCAAGAATATTGGAGTGGGTTGCCATTTCCTTCTCCAATGCATGAAAGTGAAAAGTCAAAGTGAAGTCGCTCAGTCGTGTCCGACTCTTAGCGACCACATGGACTGGAGCCTACCAGGCTCCTCCATCCATGGGATTTTCCAGGCAAGAGTACTGGGGTGGGGGTGCCATTGCCTTCCCCCAAGTCTCTCACACTCAACCATTAAATAACTATTGGAGAACTTTGGAGCCAGTTCATAGAAAATGTTAAGTAATACCTGCTTCCTTCATAGTTACAAACCAACAGAAGATGACATCATCTTTCTTTCCTCTCATTTATTTATATGAATCAGAATCAGGCTTTTAATTCACACCAGGTAATAAGTATTCAAAAGCACCTACAGACACTCTGTATATATTAATCAAAAACATAAATTTATTCATTACCCTAAAATTCCCCTGATAGGGTTCCAGGGTAACAATCTGGGAGCTTCCTTTAAAGGCAAGTCTTATAATGCCCCTCCCCAACTTAAAATCCTTCAATAGGTTCCCACTGCTCTAAAATAACAATGCTGACCCTCAAAGAGGGTCTAAAAATGACTGGACCCTTACTGCTTTCTCTTACCTTATGCCTCGCCCTATTGTCAAACCATGGTATGTTTTTACTTTCTGAAAAGTTCATTAAAGAAAATTTATGTTTTCCTAGTTTTCAGATAACAGCTAGCTTTTGTAATAATAGGAGATGTATATTTTTATGTTATTATACATAAAAAGCATCTTTATCAAGCTTATCAATCCATAACCAATCAATAATTTTGTTGAAAGGGACATGAATATGATGAACAGGCATACATTTTAAAATCATACTAGATGATTTTATGAGATAATGGCTACAATTTTTCTGAGTGTTTAATATGTGCCAGTCATATATATGTACTTCACATATATTAAATCTCATCTAACTCTCCCATGAGCCCTTTGTGGTAGGTAACAAACATTTCCACCCTAGAGTTGAGATTACTGGGTGCTGGAACTGAATTTGCTCACTTAATTTCCATTCACTCTCACAGGTTGCAAAGACAAAAACTAAATTTCCCATATTCCCTTGCAGCTAGGGTTCTGAAAGAAAATCCTGCCCCAAAAGGTTAATACAAACAAGTGAGACATGACAATATAAATGGCAAAGTGAGGCAGAAACCATTGTTTTTTATTCCTTCTTGACTACTTCTAGCAAGCAAGTTAAGGCTCCTTGGCACCATGTTCCAGCATCCATTTTATAGATACATTGATGTTTAGAGACAGCAGCGAGTTCTTGATCCTTGCAGAGCTTTGTTGCTGGTCTCAGAGGTAGTTTTGTACTTTTGCAGTCATTCCTGGACAACTTTAGAACAACTCAGAACCTGTTTCTTCAACCCTTCTATTGCTTTTGTAAGTGTCTAATCCCCTGGCTTCCCTGATAGCTCAGTCAATAAAGAATCTGCCTGCAATGCAGAAGACCTAGGTTTGATCCCTGGGTCGGGAGGATACCCTGAAGAAGGAAATGGCAACCCATTCCAGTATTCTCGCCTGGAAAATCCCATGGACAGAGGAGCCTGGAGGGCTATAGTCCATGAGGTCACAAGAGTGGGACACAACTTAGCAGCTAAACCACCAACCACCAATCCCCCTACTGGGATTCCTAGGTGTTGCTAATGGAAGAGAACCTGCCTGCCAATACAGGGGAAGAGATGGGGTTCTATCCCTGGGTTGGGATGATCCCTTAGAGAAGGGCATGGCAGCCCACTTCAGTATTCTTGCTTGGAGAATCCCATGAACAGAGGAGTCTGGAAAGCTACAGTCCATAGCGTTACACAGTCAGACACAACTGAAGTGACTTGGCACGCACAGACTCAATCCCCTGTATTTAATCCCTAACTGTTTAAAATACTTAAAGTGGTTTCTCTTTTCTTATATTTAATCTGAGAGTGTGCAAAAGCCCATGTGTTCATTATACTACAGGTTAAGCTGAAACAAAGGTACTCAAAAAATAATGTGGCTTAAATAAGAGCAAAGTTTATTTTTCTTCCACGTAATAGTACAGAAGTGAGTGATATCACACAGGTGGGATGGCTCTACTGTCATCAATATGCAACTCTTCTCTTTGGCCCAGGGAAGGTCCAATATGAGGCTATTTCAAAGCTGTGGAAGGCCGGTGTGAATAGAAAATATCCAGTGATTTTCATACACATACAAAACTCCTCACATACCATTGGCTAGAAATGAGTTGCAAAGCAAACTTAATCCCAAAGAAAGCTGAGGGAATATAGTGACTAGGTAGGCAACCGTGTACACTGCTAATACTTATGGGTAGGTTGGGGAGGGGTGCAGGGGGAGAATTGGATATTTTGTTAGAAAGAAAAAAAAAGAAAAAAAATGGTTATTAGTATAACATCACTCTCTTCCACGGAGAAGGCAAAGGCAACCCACTCCAGTACTCTTGCCTGGAAAATCCTATGGATGGAGGAGCCTGGTAGGCTGCAGTCCATGGGGTTGCTAAGAGTCAGACACAACTGAGCGACTTCACTTTCACTTTTCACTTTCATGCATTGGAGAAGGAAATAGCAACCCACTCCAGTGTTCTTGACTGGAGAATCTCAGGGACGGGGGAACCTGGTGGGCTGCCATCTATGGGGTTGCACAGACTTGGACACGACTGAAGTGACTTAGCAGCAGCAGCAGTACTCTCTTCCATGTCTACCCCTTGGTCCAATATCCATGTCTCCCCTTATTTCTGCAAATAGATGGCACAGCCTAAGTGGAATTCTAATCTATTGGTGTCCATGTGAAAGAAACAGTAGCCAAAGACCTCTGTGGTCACAGCTCTTGAGCCAAGATTCCTCTTTTTTTTTTTTTTCACTAGCCTCTCTATTTATCCTTTCCCTCTTTGCTTCTATTTCATGTTGGCTACCTTTAGTGGCAGCCATTTGAAACAATTAAGAAGGCAGTGCCTTTTTTCCAGTCTTTGTTTCGGGCTGTTTTCCATTTTCTGGCCAAGGAAAATACTTAACAGAAGGTCCACAAGGAAGACCTCCATCATCAAACTTCTCTGCTGTTGTCTGGGGACACAGCTCTTCCAGACTTGCATGGTCCAAACTTAAGCTCTAAGATATATAAGATTGCAATCTATAAATGAGAAAACCTCCCTCATCAGAGCTATATTCCCTTCTATCTCCACTTACTGACCAATAATTACCTGACTTCCCTTTCCTCTTATAATACATTATTAACAGTAGTGAGTGGTAATCAATATATACCTATATTCTTAATTGTTCTCCTTGAGCTAGAGGTCATGAGGCCCATGACCTGTCTTCCCAATTATAATGGGTAACTGTCTTAACAAATGATATGTCACAAAATAACAAGTGCTACCAATGTTCCTATATGAAATACTGTGTCTATGTCACCTCTTCCTGTTTTTTAAATGCTCACATCCCATTTCTGGTACCAATTTCTACATTAATTGGATACATGCTTATCCATTCCTTTTAAGCAAATGTCACTGTTCAGTTATCTCAGATAGTTCCAAAATTATATGATTAGGGAACTTTTTGCATTTTAACCTAGGTTTGTAGTTCTCTTCTTGTTTGTTACACAATCTAATGCTTAAAAATATTGCACAGCAGTGTCTTTGAACGTTTTCAGTTGTACTGCCAGGTCCTCTTTACTTGTTTAATTTTCACCTTTAAATGTGATGTGTTAGTTATGTGTCTACACGAAAAACCTAGCATAAGGTTTCATGGTCTCTGTGTGATGGCAGTTGATACAATTTGTTAACGTTCATTCTTTTGGGACGTGAGGATTTTTTTTGTTTGTTTGCTGGTTCGTTTTTAATAAAGATTTCAATGATGGCATCTGAAAAAATTTGGATTCATGCTAAGATCTTTTTTAAATTTAGAAAAAGAAATCCCAAAATACAATAATGTCTTCATAACGTAGAAGCTTGCTTCTCTTTCACCTACCAGTGCAGAGGCAAGCAGGAAGACTCTGCTACCAATATGTGACCTTCATCTCTGGGTGTCCTTTAGCTGTTCAAGTGTCATCCTCTCTCACCCAGCAGGAATTGTCTTTTAAAAGTAATATTCAGAAGGTATCACCTCACTTTTGCTGACTTCCCATTATCAAGAGCTTAGTCTTGTAGCTGCAAAGGATGCTATGAATTATTGTCTCTACCTGAGTAGGTGTGTGCCTTGCTAATACTCAGGAATCTCATCTCATCACTCAAAGAAGCAAAGGAAAAGGGACCCTAGGAGATAACTAGCACTCTCCACCACTGATTACAGCTGTTTGACTCCAGATCCCAAAGGCAAAACTACTTCGAAAACTCTTCCAACATCTAGAAAAAACGTTAAGTCTCTTATTCCTCCTCACTACTCTGATGGTCCATATTCTCTAGAATAAGAAAGTTGTGGCACTTTGTTTGCCATGTTGTTTCAACTTATTTACTCATTCATTTATTCTAGGAGCTGTGCTCACGTGCTCAGTCATGTCGGACTCTTTGTGACTCCACGGACTGTAGCCCGCCAGGCTCCTCTGTCCGTGGGGTTCTCCAGGCAAGAATACTGGTGTGGGTTGCCGTTTCCTCCTCCAGGGCATCGTCCTGACCCAGGGATCAAAACCATGTCTCCTGAGGCTCCTGCATGGCAAGTGGATCCTTTACCCGCTGAGCCATTGGGGAAGCCCATTCTAGGAGCAATTATTTATCAAATACCTACTATATGATGGAATTTAGTTAGACAATAGGAAGAAAAAGATAACTGAGAATCATCTGTACTCTTTATTCAAGAGTTTCTATTCATTTAGAATAGAATATTTACTTAGAAAATTCACTATTCTCTTCTGAACATACCATATAACACCAAAAATGTATTTAAAAATAATAAATCGAAGAGAAGGACACAAGAGAGTTTTATATTTTTCACTTTCCTTCCTCAATTTTGTATTACTTCCATCGATTGACCTAACTAAAAATTATAGTTTAGTGTCAAATGAATCATTTAAAGCACAAAAATCTTGCCAATAAGGACAAGCTGCAGCTCAATTATACCCACAAGACTCTTTCTAATCAACTGCTATATTGACACCAGTTTTCATCATTAATATGAAACTGCAATATGCAAAAGACTTTTTCCCTCCACTGAGCCCCCCGTTTGAAACTCTACTTCTGTCAGATCTAAGTCAACATCAAAATATTTCCCAAAAGAGCCATACACAAATGAATACATACTACTTTATTCCACTTATACTTAAGGTATAAAAAGAGGAGAAAACTAACTTATGCTATCAGAAGTGAGGATAGGATGCCCACCTTGATGAGGGGCAGGCAGGATGCTTCTAGAATGCTGATAATGTTCTGTTTCTGGATCAGGGTGGTGATCACACGGGTGCATTCTGTTTATAAATCCCACCCAATATTCTGTGTTGGTAGCAGTTTTCACGTAATTTAGAAAGCATCTAGAGGGCCTTATGACGTGTCAAGCACTTTGGCAGTCACTGTGAAGGTTTCCAACACACACAAAGTGCGTGTGCAACCTTTCCATTTCCATCAAAATGAGGCAGCTGCGATGTGCGAGGGAAGAAGGGGGATCAGGAGCCAGCCCGTGTGTCCACGTGTAAGTCCAAACCAATCATCCCCTCTCTGAGCTTCAGAATTTCTCAGATAGATCTGAACTCTAAGGCTCTATAATTCCCTACTGGTCAGTCACGGTTGCCCATTTTCCTGTTTGTATCTAAAGCACCTTTTTGGAACTCATAATATCAAATTAGGTGGACACTGAAAAAACATTGATACAGTATAACGAACTTACATAGCTCTTTACCAAAGGGCTTCCCTGGTGGCTCAGATGGTAAAGAATTTGTCTGCAATGCAAGAGACCTGGGTTTGATCCCTGGGTTCGATCCCTGGGTCAGGAAGAATCCCTGGAGAAGGGAATGGCTACCCACTCCAGTATTCTTGCCTGGAGACTTCCATGGACAGAGGAGCCTGCTGGGCTACAGTCCGTGGTGTCACAAAGAGTCAGACACGACTGAGTGACTAACACTTTACCAAAGGCAGGACAGTATGACTGGAAAACCCTGGGAACAGGTACCCCTTGACTCCTGATTTATGGTCAACACCCAGTCGCTAGCTCATTGCATGACGTTAGGCAAAGCCCTTCAGTTTTCTGGACGTCAGTTTCATCATTTGTAAGACAAGGGGCTTAGACCCTAAAGATTCTGTTTCCAACTTAACTTGTTCAGACTAAGAAGTAGCAAAACCCAGACTCTGGTTTTACGGCTCAATTCCGGTTTTCTTCCTACAAATATGTATCTTAAAAAACAACCTAAATTATTATTTAAAAATTCTTGTTGCCCAATATGCGTTGGACATAGACATCAACTGTATCAGGGAGATATGTTACCTGTTCTTTTCAGATTAGGAAACTGCCCATCAGAAAGTTAAGTGACATGTCCCTGAATGTGCCCTAGTCAGTACCAGAGGTAGCAGGGGAAGCCTGATCCACAGACTGAGGACCTTACTCTCCACATGGGGGCTTGTAAGGGGTCCAGAATCAACAAATAAGCCAAAAATAAATCCAATTCTAAGGCAAAAACGTTTTGCTTTTTCTAGTTTCCTCTGGTTGAGAAAGAAAAGTAAGAACTAGGAGTTTCACTATTAAGTGTAAAATTTCATGTTATTTGTTAAAATGATAAAACTATATACAGTTGAATAAAGCCTCAGGATGGCTCCAAAGTCACAGCATGTTTTAAGATTTGATACACATGTCACCATTTTCACTGCGATTCACATTTTCTCTGGAAGATAAGTTCCTCGGGGGTGTAGATGATTTTATGAGCCTAGAATCAAAGGCGAACAATAATTTTCTCTTTTTTTTAATGTTTATTTTATATTGGAGTATAATTGATTTACAGTGTTTTGTTAGTTTCAGGTGTACAGCAGAGTTATTCAGTTATAAATATTCATAAATCTATTCTTTTTCAAATTATTTTCCCATTTAGGTTGTGTTAGTCACTCAATTGTATCCGACTCTTTTCAATCCCATGGAACATAGCCTACTCGGCTCCTCTGTCCATGGAATTCTCTAGGTAATAATACTGGAGTGAGTAACCATTTCCTTCTCCAGGGGACTGTCCTGACCCAAGGATCAAACCTGGGTCTCCTGCACTCCAGGCAGACTCTTTACCGTCTGAGCCACCAGGGAAGCCCATCCCATTTAGGTTATTAAAGAATATTAAGTAGTTCCCTGTGCTATATGGTAGGTCCTTTTTGGTTATTATTTTAAATTTAGTAGTGTGTATATGCCAATCTCAAACTCCCAATTTATCCCTCCCCTCAATCTTACCCCCTTAATAACCATAAATTTGTTTTCTAAGTCTGTGAGTCTGCTGCTACTGTTTTGTAAATAAGTTCATTTGTATGATTTTTTTAGATTCCACATATAAGTGATATATATATTTGTCTTTCTCTGTCCTATTTATTTCACTGAGTATGATAATCTCCAGTTTTCTTTTCTTTAAAAAAAAAAAAAAATGTCCTTATAAAGCAGAAAAGCTTAGTTATACCATGCCCCTGCCAGGTATCATGTATGATTTGGGTGTGTGGTCCCCGAGGAAACAGCTCAAAGAGGCAGAGGATAAAAACTCTGGGGTGAGTGAGATGCTATCTATACACGGTGTTCTCAGCAAGCCTAGAAATATTTCAAATGTTGTTCCAGCCCAGCTGATGATTGTTTTAGAACAAGTCTCCTGTCTAGGCCTGGCCTTTGGTCTCAGTGTCAAAGAGATCACTTTGACCGGCAGGCAGGAATATATCATCTTCTAGGGGGGACACCAAAAGTCCTGGAGGTTGCCATGACTCTCAGATTATTAGAGTTCACTTGAGTACTTCTAAAGCTACAGTGGGATAGCCTTCCCAATCTTCCTTTTAAAGCTAGACCATCAATGAATAGGCAAGAAACAGCTATTATAAGACAGCTTTGAGAAAAATGTACAATATTTTTTACAAGTCATTAACGTCATTTTCCTGTGCAGAAACTCTAGTTTTTAACCCTAAATTCTACCATAAACTGAAAGCTGAGGTATGGGGTTAACATTAAGTATAATACGACTAGTTTCTAAATCAGATGTTAATGATCCTGTTTGCTCCTGTTTGTAAACACAGGGGAATGTTCCCAATAAAGCCATGGTTCTGAGCCTCTCCACAGTCCCACCCCCAACCCCTCCCCAACCCCCAACAGAGTGCATGGATAATGTCTCCTGCAAACTGCTTAGTTCCACAGCACTTTCTAGTGTTCCAGATATCATTTGTTAAACATATTTTTAGAATCTATTCCGCCCAAGGTCAGAAGTTACAGATAAAGCAGAGCAAGTCAGAACTGACCGCCAAAATGGATGTGGCCTGGAGCCCTGGGTTTCCCAATGGGAGGGAATTAGAGGGGCCTGTGGAGGCTTATTGGAGGCCATCGCATGTTTTCTGGACGTTTTATCCAGGATGAGACTTGAAAGGCAGTAAGAATTTTCCAAATGAAGGAAGAGCATGTGGGGGCGAGGAGCAGTGTTGGGGAACAGGAGAGAACAGGAGAAACAACATCTCTGGCAGCAGAAGTGGAAGAGGCCCAGCCTGAGTTTCGGCAGGAGCCCACACGGGCCTTCACCTTGACCTGGGTGCCCAGTGTGAGGGCAGGCAGTGACCATCTGGAGGCGACAGCCGTGCTGTGACATTAAAGATGCTGATAGGAAGTGCTCTGAGGCTCCCGAACTATGTGACCAAGACTCTGCTCCACCTTCCTGGCCACTCTCACCCAGAAACCAGAAGCAGAATTCTACTCAGTACTCTGTAACTCTTATCAGCCTGTGCAGTCTGCACATTTATGTGGGGTCCCTGCAGAGGAAGGGGGCAGGGGGAGAGCAGGGCTCTCCTGCCTGTTGTCTGCAAGCCTGCATGTGGAAAGCATGCATCACGAGGTGAGCAGTCTGGGGGAGGTCCTGTGAACAGCCACAGCAAACCTGGAACCAGGGGCTGCCCTAAGCCTTTTACACGTTTGGGGATTTTCTCTTTTAATTCTTATAGCCCCTATGAGCCTGCCTGTGTGTTTTTTTCTGTAGTTTGCACGCCGAAGCCCCCAACCCCCGCCGCCCCCAACTATTATTCCTATTCTACAGATGAGGGAAACTGAAGCACAGAGTGGCTGAGTAATTTGAGGTCACACAGCTAGTTCCTAAAGAGAAGCCCTGGAACCCAGACGGCCCAGCTCCAGCCTGACTTCTTAGGCCTTGACGTCTGTGGTCCTTACTCCAGCACAAGGGAGAGCACCACAAGCCCCCCATTCCTCCAGGAGCTGGGGCATGGAATAAACACCTACTGAGAGCACAGGGCGGAGAGGGCAATGGCACCCCACTCCAGTACTCTTGCCTGGAAAATCCCATGGACAGAGGAGCCTGGTAGGCTGCAGTCCATGGGGTTGCTAAAAGTCGGACACAACTGAGCGACTTCACTTTCCCTTTTCACTTTCATGCGTTGGAGAAGGAAATGGCAACCCACTTCAGTGTTCTTGCTTGGAGACTCCCAGGGACGGGGGAGCCTGGTGGGCTGCCGTCTATGGGGTCGCACAGAGTCAGACACGACTGAAGCAACTTAGCAGCAGCAACAGAGAGCACAGGGGGTTGACTAGAAATAAGAATGACATGGGTGCAGCTCACAAAACAGACTTCAAAGAGGCATAGTCCATAGCATGTACATATACAAAACAGAACTGATTCTGCCTAGGAGAAATGGCTGCTTCATTTAAATTATCTCATTGCTGTCTCATAACCACTGGGTTAGGGAGATAGAATCTCCTCAACTGATGCAAGAGGAAACCGAGGTGAAGATGGTTGTGTAACCAGGTCCAGATGGTGAAGCCGAGTTCTTTTCCTATTCAGTGAAGCCTCCTCAAAATTCAGAGCTTTGTCCTCACTCCTAAAAGTTGGCATCCATTTCAAGTAACTTCTCTTTGACGTAGAGAGTAAGGGGAAGTGTTTTCATTCAGGCAGTTAGCAGATTCGCTTCCTAAACTCTGCAGCAGGAAGCTGATGCAAACACACCAAAACATCCTGCTCACGGCAGCCTGGCTGTTTAGAGAGACCTCTAGCTCCAGACTATTCCATCTGAGGCTGACTGGGCCTCTGCTGAGGGCGCTGTAAGTAAAGGGGTGCCATGTTGGAGTTCTGGATCCCACTTGGCCAGAAGAGAAGGCATTTGAAGAACACTGCAAGTCAGGAGGGGATAAAGAGGAAACAGCGTAAGGAGGAGGGAGGCGTGGGTGGAGGTTGGTTATGGATCAGACATCACAGCACAATCCAAGCTTTGATCCTCCCATCAGGATCTTCCTTCAACAGTAAAGGCTGCCCAGCCCATGCTGGTCAACCCAACGTCTGCTTGGGCTGCAAAGTATCTTCCTGGAAAGGAAAAAAGAACTATTGAGCCAGGGCTTATAGCCAAGATTTCAGGAGAGGAAGGTACATTTTAGCTCTGAAGTATAAGACACGTTGCTTCGAAGAACAGGGAGAAAAATGAGAAGTATAACTTTGTTTTTAAGCATAGAAGTAAAACTTTGTTCCAGTTCTCTGATAACAACTTCCTTCCTCCCTCCTTCAATTCCTCAACCTTGTGAGACAAGGACAATTGTACTAATGAAATCCACAGTTGCAGAACCTGAAGATCGGTTTATATTGGGTTTTACTCTTTGGGGAAGATAAAAGGGGCAAGATGTTAGACTTTCCAATGAGCAGAAAAAAAAAAAAAACAAAGAGGCAAACACAAATAACCTAGCATTTGGGTATCAAGGGCAGCAATGATTCAAGTAAGAGTGTAACAAAGGAATTGTGTGGCTGAGTCAGAACCATAAAGACCTGTGTGAAAAACAAAGGGAAATGAGTCCTGTCCCTTCTGGCCAAGACGTGCAGGCAGCACGCCTGAAGCCTGGGGGCAGCCTGCTTTCCCTTGGGGCTGCTTGAGGGATTAGGTAAATATAAACCTCTTCAAATAACCCAAGATGTGAGAAATTGAAAGCATAGCAAGCTGGAGTAGTCATCAGACGATATATTTAGGAGAGCTTATTTTGCAAGCTAGAATTACAGAACAACAAGATGCAGTCAATTAAAAGTATTAAAGGGTGACGTTTCTATGATTGGGAGAGAGTTGCCATCTATGACAAAGAGCCAGAAGGAACCACTGTTCTCCAAAGATCAGGCAATCATTTTAATAAACTGGCTTATTCTCCCTTGCCCCAACAGCCGGTTTCTACATCGTCTAGTTCAAGATTTCAACAAAAGGAAGTGGTTTACAAAAGAATCATCAGGAACCCAGAAATGTTTAATTAAAAAAAAAAAAAATGACTACACAAAGAAAAACTTGCTCTGTATACCATTTAGGTTACACATGTTTTTTAAGTAGCAAAGGGTAGGAACTTTAAAAACAGACACTGCTACAAAATTTCACTATATTCACAGAATTCTGTATAGCCCTTTCAGTTCAGTTCAGTCGCTCAGTCATATCCGACTCTTTGCAACCCCATGAATTGCAGCACGCCAGGCCTCCCTGTCCATCACCAACTCTCGGAGCTCGCTCAGACCCACGTCCATCGAGTCAGTGATGTCATCCAGCCATCTCATCTTCTGTCATCCCCTTCTCCTCCTGCCCCGAATCCCTCCCAGCATCAGAGTCTTTTCCAATGAGTCAGCTCTTCGCATGAGGTGGCCAAGCATCATTCCTTTCAAAGAAATCCCAGCACTGATCTCCTTCAGAATGGACTGGCTGGATCTACTTGCAGTCCAAGAGACTCTCAAGAGTCTTCTCCAACACCACAGTTCAAAACCATCAATTCTTCGGCGCTCAGCTTTCTTCACAGTCCAACTCTCATATCTATACATGACCACTGGAAAAACCATAGCCTTGACTAGACGGACCTTTGTTGACAAAGTAATGTCTCTGCTTTTCAATATGCTGTCTAGTTTGGTCATAACTTTTCTTTCATGAAATTAATTAAAAGAAATTAATTTCCTTTAATTTCACGGCTGCAGTCACCATCTGCAGTGATATTGGAGCCAAAAAAAATAAAGTCTGACACTGTTTCCAATGTTTCCCCATCTATTTCCCATGAAGTGATGGGACTGGATGCCATGATCTTAGTTTTCTGAATGTTGAGTTTTAAGCCAACTTTTTCCACTCTCCTCTTTCATTTTCATCAAGAGGCTTTTTAGTTCCTCTTCACTTTCTGCCATAAGGGTGGTGTCATCTGCATATCTGAGGTTATTGATATTTCTCCCGGCAATCTTGATTCCAGCTTGTGCTTCTTCCAGCCCAGCATTTCTCATGCTACACTCTGCATATAAGTTAAATAAGCAGGGTGACAATATACAGCCTTGACATACTCCTTTTCCTTTAGGTAGTGTCATATCCCTTGCCTTGGTGGAGCCTCTTAATCCCCTACTTAGGTAGAGCAAGAATTATGGTCATTTTACAGATAAAGAAACTGTAGCTCTGGAAGGTTAAATATACTGATATGGTCACACAGCTAACAGGGCAGGACTGAGATATGAACCCTGTCTGCATCATGCTTTTTTTCCATAGGTTCCTCAAAAAATAAAATCTGAGATCAGCTAATACGTCGTCAGTGTTTATCATGTGCCAGACACATGCTAAATTATTTATATTTATTATTTCATTTAATCCTCAATCACTCTCCTCAGTAGACAGATGAGGAAATAGAAGCACCGAGAAGTGAAACAACTTGCTCAAGGTCACGCAGCATGTAGGTGGCAGATTCAAATCCCCAGGAGGGGCCACATTTTAAAGTGGTCATTTGGTGCGATTACACATAAATAATTATTCTATGGTCTTTTTTTTTTCATGCTTATTGAAATATTATCAATTTATGTGATTTTTCTGCTTTAATTTTCACAAAAACACTTTTAAGATGTGCAATATTGTTCTTCTGGATCCAACATTTAAAAAGCTCTGTATCTTTTAAAATGTTACTGAAGCTGAGGGCCTTTGCCTATGTTTCATCCTCTCTAAAATGAGAACGTGAATAGTTACCATTAAGATTAAACTAGTTTATTCATGGAAAACACTTGTAATTAGCACCAAGTGGTGCCCATGGCAGGCTTCTGCTTGTATATTTTCATTATTGCCCGTGGCCTGCCTTCCCCAGTATGGCTAAGAAGTAGAGTTATAGAAATCCACTTACTACCGTTAAGGCAGATGCATATGTCTCACCAGTATTCAGGATGTGCTTTAAAACAAACTGGAATAAATGATCAAAAGTTCAAACAAGAAAGTGAATGACTGATAACAAAATTACAAAGTTCAAAATGATCTGCAGGACCTGGAAATAAATGCCTCCAAAGAGGAGTAAAATGGAAACCACATATTTTTTTTTAACTTTCCAAGAAATACATTTCACTTAATCCACTGTGAGCCACATTTCTGTTAAAATGAAATGATTATTTTCCAAAAATAAGTAGTATGAAGTCACATTAAAAACTAATAAAGTCCACATCCAACTATAAGAGAGCCTTATTGAGATCTCACTTAAAATTGAGGAAGGAAATCCGTGGTCAGGTTTTTATTTCATCTTTAATTTCCCACGGTTTTCAAAGAGCCATATTACAACTCTCTCTCAAACATTTGCAAGGAAGTATTGTGATTGTGAAAATAGATACTCGGAATACCTAAGCTAAATATTTACATTCTGCCTTTTTTAGTTAAACAATTGACTTTGTTCTTTAGCATTTAGGTCAAAATATTTAAATGCTGTAAAACATCAATAACAAGTTCACCAGATAGTCTAAACTTACTGGTAAAGAGGATATGGTTTTTCACCAGATAGTCTAAACTTACTGCTTTTAGCAAAAGCTTCACAAGAAGGAATTGGGCACTTAAAATAATGTTAACTTGCATACACCCTGGAAATAAGGAAAAAAGGGTGGGGGAGGTGTCAGTCATTTATTCTTTTTGGCACAACACCACATTTCTTCCACTTCCTTATCTTTATGTAGTTAAGACTTGCTGAGCATTTACACCTACCTACATCATTGCAACAATAGCTTCAATTTTCTGACTTTACATAGGATTTACTTCAAAGTAGTTCTTGGATTGACATACCTTGGTTTATTTATTTTCAGAGCATGTCTGTCTATAATAGGTATGGGACTAGCATCTTATCTTTATCCTACAAAATTAAAACTGGAGGTACCAGGGGATGAAGGGACCTGCCCCCCAAAGACCAACTATTATTAGGAAACCTGACTTATAACTCACATCTTCTCTAATATAGTAGGGTGTTTTCCCACTGGATTATTTTTCCTTCACATAAGGGAGCAGCCAGGTTGACAGCTGGGCAGGACAGACTACCTGGGCAAATTCCAAGAACATTTTTGGAGGATGGGTTAATGTGACCCAGCAGTGGCTCTGAGGCTGGAAAGAAACAGTGAGGCTCAGAGAACTGTGTGTGTTTTATGATACTAAGTGAGCTACATGTAGCTACTGTTAACAAGACAGTCAAATCAAGCTGTGTAAGAGAAGCTGAGAAACAGAAGTGTTTTCTAACAAACTTCTGTCCTTGTTAGTTTTGTTTGAGACTTCCACTCAGGCCCTGTGTTTTGCATGTGCCTTGTGCCTGCCCAGCCCGAGTTCTCCTGTGTGTTATTGGAGCTGCTGTTGCAGGAGCTGGAAGGCCAGCTTCTGCAGCCGCCAGCTCAGGGCAAGAGGCTTTATGCGAGGAGACTACAGAGGGGAATGTCTGACTGCACCAAACCGGTCACATTGATGACACTGGAATGGCACATTCTTCAAGAAGGAAGCCATTCAGGCACCCTTTGCTGCAAAAGCCACAAGGAAACATTTGGATTCCCCAGTCATTTCTCTCAAACCTGACTTGAGCTGGCAGGACTGAGTCACTTTCCACTGTGGCTCACATTACAGGTGGCAGGTTCCACCTGTTTCAATATTTGAATGATGACAAAAGTGACCCTTGAGAGCTGAGTGACGTGGGCAGCTGAGCAGGCTTCCACACCAATTGTGGGAGAAACCAAGATAACCTGCCCTCTATAAAAGGGATTACAAAGACAAATAAGGCCAAAAGAGGGTGTTCCGAGAGGCTCTTTTGTCTAAAGCTCTTTCTGAGGGTTAACGAGTATTGGAGGGATCAGTTTAAACAGTAGCAGGAGAGGGCATAAGCTTAAGTTACAGCAGAGAGAATGAAGGTCAGATATATTAAGGACCTTCTGAACACCAGAAAGCTAACACGGGAGGAGAAAGAATAGACCATGCAGATCTCTGAAGTAAGATCTGTCACAAGTCTTTCTCAAACTAGGATTTTTGACAAGGAAAGGTTTCTGCCCAGTGAGGCACCTTGAGAAGAGAAGATTCAAAATCCTTCCTTGCGATTTGGAAACACTCTTCCCCTGAATCCCTCCGTGCTTGCCCTCCCGTGCAAACCCCACCAGTGTCTGTTTTGTGTGCTAATTGCTATAGTACTGAATATAATGCCAGGAACACATTTCTCACAGCTCTGCTCTTCGCCACACTCACCTTCTCCAAAGAACTACCCCTTTCCAACCATCTCTCGTGAGAGGATGAAGTGATTAATTAATAATGATTTAAGCAATGGGAAGAATTTCGCCAGTTCTCCTCCATCTTAATCTTGCCAATCCAAGAAGTGGCAGCCAGCTGTCACAGAAACAGGGGACAAGGTTAGGGGGTGGAAGAGTAAACAAGCACTTAAAAGAGAAGCTCAAAAGATCAGGGGTTTTTGTTTTGCTTTTGCCATTCAATGTCCTGTGCAGCTTTGTGTTCGTAACTCCACTGCTCTCTGCCTGCTTCCCTCATAAAACCTGCCTGTGTCTTCTCCTGATGCTATCTAAATAACAAAGAATCCAGCAATCAATATATAGTCTTTCTTCCTCTTGTATCTGGTCACTCACACTAAAGGCCTCTGGAAGATATAAATTTCCATCATCAGAATCTCAGAAAATGACCATGAGTTGGACAAAACTGGCCCTTTCAGTTCAGTTCAGTCACTCAGTCGTGTCCAACTCTTTGCGATCCCATGAATCGCAGCACACCAGGCCTCCTTGTCCATCACCAACTCCCAGAGTTCACTCAAACTCACATCCATTGAGTCGGTGATGCCATCCAGCCATCTCATCCTCTGTTGTCCCCTTCTCCTCCTGCCTCCAACCCCTCCCACCATCAGAGTCTTTTCCAATGAGTCAACTCTTCACATGAGGTGGCCAAAGTACTGGAATTTCAGCTTTAGCATCAGTCCTTCCAATGAACACCCAGGACTGATCTCCTTTAGAATGGACTGGTTGGATTTCCTTGCAGTCCAAGGGACTCTCAAGAGTCTTTTCCAACACCACAGTTCAAAAGCATCAATTCTTCAGCGCTCAGCCTTCTTCACAGTCCAACTCTCACATCCATACATGACCACAGGAAAAATCATAGCCTTGACTAGACGCACCTTTGTTGGCAAAGTAATGTCTGTGCTTTTCAATGTGCTATCTAGGTTGGTCATAACTTTCCTTCCAAGGAGTAAGTGTCTTTTAATTTCATGGCTGCAGTCACCATCTGTAGTGATTTTGGAGCCCAAAAAAATAGTCTGACACTGTTTACCAGTGCTTATATGATGTGAATAATATTTATCTCTCTCTGAAGTCTATAGTTTCTCACTAAAAGAATTTATAGAACAAGAATAACTTTGTGATTAAAGATTATTTTAATTTAGAAATTGTTAGTAAATTTAATTATAATAAAGATGTGAGGATAATTGTATTTCATGTCTGAAAAATCAATATATATTTGATGCCTTTCTTTAACTGGTACTAGCACTGATATTTTCAGGATTAAAACATCTGTAGTTAAACCATCTCAATTCAGCATTTCCCACTGAGGAAGATGCTATGGCTGGGTTTTCATTAAATGATGTTTATGGACTTTTTATCAAAGAAGATCATGGGATCCAGTCCTGTCACTTCATGGCAAATAAATGGGGAAACAATGGAAACATGACAGACTTTATTTTCTTGGGCTCCAAAATCACTGCAATTGTGACCGCAGCCACAAAATTAGAAGACACTTGCTCCTGGGAAGAAAAACTATGACCAACCTATGCAGCATATTAATTAGCAGAGACATTACTTTGCCCACAAAGGTCCGTATAGTCAAAGGTATGGTTTTTCCAGTAGTCAGGTATGGATGTGAGAGTTGGACCATAAAGAGGCTGAGCACCGAAGAATTGATGTTTTTGAACTGTGGTGTTGGAGAAGACTTTTGAGAGTCCCTTGGGCTTCAAGGAGATCAAACCAGTCAATCAATCTCGAATATTCATTAGAAGGACTAATGCTGAAGCTGAAGCTCCAATCCTTTGATCACCTGATCCGAACAGCTGACTCATTAGAAAAGACCCTGATGCTGGGAAAGATTGAGGGCAGGAGGAGAAGGGGATGACAGAGGATGAGATGGTTGGATGGCATCCCTGACTCAATGGACATGAGTTTGAGCAAGCTCCGGGAGATGGTGAAGGACAAGGAAGCCTGGCGTGCTGTAGTCCACAGGGTCACAAAGAGTTGGACACGACTGAGCGACTGAACAACAATGGACTTTTTTTAATCAGTAAGCCTCATAACATAACTAGATTTTCATCTTCTACAAAACTTTAAGGATCAAAACAAATATATTAAGCAAGAAAGGATGGATGTGTTGCTGTATCTCCTCGTCAAATGGGAAAATAGCATAGGAAAACAGCCAAGTTTACCCAAAATCACAAATACAGATCATTGAGATAAAAAGAGAGAGCAGAATTCCCGAATCCCAGGCAAAGACAGATGACTCTATCTCCTCTCTTCCACTGTGACACCCGTGCCCAAAGGGATGTGCAGCTGACACAGTTTGTCCCTCAACCCCCTTGTGATTTACAGGTAACACCCAGGCCCACAGAGCTGAAGTCACGTAGCTCGAAAGAGAGCCCTCTTTCCCCTAGACACCACGGCCCTCTCCCAGACACTGTTCTGTTCATCTCTTGTTCCATCCCAGAGCAGCTGGAACAGACGGCCTCATTCATTCAGCCAACACGTACTGAGAACTAGCAGGCTAAGCCCCAGGAGGAATGGCCGAATCTCATCTGCTAAAACACATTCTTCGCTCCCCTCAATGGAAAAAAAAAAAAAAGAGAGAGAGAGAGATCAAAAGTCAAAATGTACAGGGTCCTAGGTAAGGACAAGGTTTGGACGGGCTTTAAGGTTAGACAGACCTGGATACATAATCTGACTACACTTAGCTAACATGCGACCTTGGGCTTCTACATCCTCTTCTGTAAAACTGTGAAAATTCCTCACAGGTGGTTTATGAGGATTAAATGAGATTGTACTTTAAAAATAATAATAATAACATAGTGTCTGGACATAGTAAGGGACTGAGTAAGTGTAAGCAGTCAGCGCTACTACTGATTACATCAGGCTGGGAGTGAGAAAAGTATCAATACTTCTGCCGCTTTTTCTTTCTTCTCCCATCAGATGGCCTGAGGGCACGCACCTCATGCCATCTGAACCACATCAGTATGAGACATATGGGTAACTTACAGGTGGCCTTGCAAGGCCACTTTTAGTGGACTCTGTCTCCAAGGTTTCCTAACTCTGTGTGTGTGTGCGTGTGAGAAAGAGAGAGAGAGGCTTTCTCGCTAAACCATGGCTTTTAAATTCCTTAGAGTCTATGAGTCATCCACCTGTCCAAACTTGTACCTCTTCTGCAAGTAAAACTTCAGAACCTTGCCTAATAAGTTTTTGGTTAGTAGATACCAGATTAAGATGAGAATTACTAAACTGAAAAGCAAAAAGAAGTGTACTGAGAGTTTCCCCCAATACACCCTGTATGCAGTGTCTCTGTAATTCCTTTAACCCATAACCATGCAAGGCACTCGATGAAAAGAGACATGGGATCCTCTGAGTTCCCCTGGAGGACTTAGGATAAGTGCTGGTAAACACGAAGTGACAGGCATGGAGATGCCTAGGCAGTCGGGGCTATATAAAGACAGGCGCGTCAGTGCTCAGAAGGGCGAACATCTATAAGACACAGGGGTTAGCAGGATAACGGTCAAGAGTGAAGCAAGACAACACTTGTTTGGAAAGACTTCAAGGAAAAGAGTTCTGAAGGGCAGTGCGGTGACAGGCAGACGTCAGAGTTGACAAGAGGGAGCAGAGCAGAGATGGCAGGAGATAACAGAAAAAGTGACCACTGGAGAGCAGAGAGCAAAAGTGAAGGGATTTGCAAACTTCTCCAGGACCCCTTGACACCTGCATAGTCAGAGAGAACCAGAGAGTGGAGTATGGCAAATTAGAAGCATACAGAATTATGTTGTCCATTTTCCCCTTCCGTGTTTGTTTGTATTAAATGTGGAATACAGACAAATGGTATTTAACTTTCTACTTACACTTATAGTGGGAATGTGAATGCCCCAAACCCAAAGTCATACCAACAACCTCAAACCCCAGAAGTGAATTACTAGCCTCACATGGATCACTGAAAAGTAGAAGCATCTAGGAGGAATGGTAAAACTTCCTTTAACTACAGAACTACCTATAATTTAAAGAAAAACAAACTTCCAGAAATGATTTTGTTAACATGGCTTGCCATATATGATGGCAAGTTTTTAATGACTAGAAGGTTTATAGTTTTACTTTTTGAACAACAATATCTAATCCAGCAGTACTGTGTAGTCAGTGGAGACTTTTATAAAAATACTCATTGACTAAGCTGGTCATGCCCTTGACTCAGGTCATAAGATTCACGGGCATATTCCTTGCAAAAAACTTTGACTAGATCCTCCACGAAGGCCCTGTGGGCCATGTGAGTGACAATTTATATATTAATAGTAAAATAATATCTCCTTTAAGGAGCACATTCGAGGAGACAAACACTATTCTGGTGCCTTCCCCTCATCATCTCCAATCCTTAATTAAGGAATCCCACCCTGTAATAAAGCAGATGTCTTTACAGATGAGAAAACAGGGGCTTCGAAGGACAGACCGTGTTCCCAAGTTGCATAATTAATAAGTCATGGACTACAGTCCAGCTCTCTTGAATTCCACAGCGAGGCTGGGGAAGGGAGGGGAGTCTTACCTAAGAATCAGATTACACAAAGAAATCTCTTAAACCTATGCTTTAAACTGAAAAGAAAAAAAAAAAAACCCAAATGAAAAAAACTATCTTTGTAGACCTGTAGATAGTTTTTCAAATAGAAAATTAAATGCCCAGTAAATAAGCTCCAACAGTCACCACTGTAAGATTGGAACTAGACTCTGAACCGCAACTAAGAGCCCTTCCCCAACCCATCCCCTGAGGAAAGGAGGTCAGATTTCTCCAGGCACCCCAAGGCCTCCATCCCATCAGCCTGCCAGCAGTTCTGCTCTCCAGGTCTGACAACAGAGGTTGAAAATAATTGCAGTCTGAGCTCTCACCTCATTGCCACTGGCCGCTAAAATCAATCTCACTAGTCAAGACAATCTCATAGGAAACAATCCATAATATCCTTAAGACATTTGCCTCTGAGAAAGATGGATTTGGTACAGTCGCGTCCGCGCCCACCCTGGCCCCCGCTCGGCTGGCAGGGGGAGGCGCCTGTGGGCGGAGAGGAGCCGCCAACCCCAACACCGGCCCGGCCTCCCGCTGGCGCTGCATTCTCGCCCGCAGGAGGGGGCCTGGCCCGCGCGCAGGAATAACAGCAGCCTCCACCGAGGCAGCAGCGGGGAAAAGCCAGTGTGTTCAAGTTGTTGTTTCTGGCTGGGTGAGCAAGTCTAGACCTCGGGAACTAGGAGGCCGCCTGGGGACTGGCAGAGGCCCGTGTGGAAACGGAGCTGCCTCTCCTGCGTCCTGCCTGACTTCCAAGGTGACGCCCACTGCTCCTGCACTCCTCATCTTCTTACCTGAACCTCAGAAAAACCAGTCACCACCTTGGGAATTCACCGTCCCCGGGGACGGCATTTCTAGCGCAACTGGACAATGCTAGCCATTCTACACTCTTTAAGAAGGTGTAAGGTGAAGGCGCTGGGTGAAGTGTGAAGCTGTGACATTGTGACTTTATACTGTGAGACAGGAGATGGCTAGGATATACAGTAGAGCCTAGACAAAACCAAAGGAATGCTGATCACAATAGGAAGAAATTAAAAATCTAGAAAAAAGGGAGGGGTTAATATTTAACACTGCATCCTTGGTAAAGAAGGCACAGCTTCTGAATTCACATCACTTGTATTCTGCAACACAGAAAATGTTTATCCAGCTGCAAATGTATTTGGAATGCATATTATTCTACAGTCCCTCTTTCCAAATTCTATTTTCAAAGTCCTTCTTCTATTACTTTTTTTTGCTAGATCTTTTTAATACTGATAGTCATCTTTTTTAATCTCTTCCTCTCTCCTAGTTTGTGTCTCTAGGAAAAATAATAATAGTAGTAGTAAAGTCAGATATAAAGGAAAGAATCAAAAAGAAAGAAGGCTTTAGATCTGAATTCTGATTTCAGAATTCCCTTTTGAAGCATGATTTCTTTCTAAGCTGCATTTATGAACACGTGCTCTACAGTGGCTTAATGATCCCTTTCCTTAGGAAACATGCTGAATTTCAGGACCCACGCCCTTTCTCCTTCACTTGCATTGCTTTGGTTTAATCCCGCCTTTACTTTTTGCCTCTCAGAGAGATTGGCAGCCACTGCTTCCCAGTGCTCCAGGCTCACCCTCTCTATGCCACCCTACCCTACCACTTTGATACCCAAGTAGCATCCTAAATTTTAAATCTCTTAATGTTTGCCTTAAAACTTTTCACTGGCTATCCATGACCTAAAGCAGAGGTTCTTAATAGTTTGGGACATTTGATTAGAGTTTTGGTCACTCTTTGTCATTCTTTAAAAGCAAATCACTCAAGATAAATAATAAATCCTGAGTTAAGAATTTCTTCCTTGGTCTAGAGCAGAAGTCACTAAAGGGGTGTGTGTGTACCTTGGGGACACATTAGATGGCCCATGGTGGTACAGAGAAAACAGTTATTAGCACTTTTATGTTTAC
The DNA here is from genome assembly GCA_935064755.1 of Tragelaphus eurycerus. Classification (NCBI taxonomy): domain Eukaryota; kingdom Metazoa; phylum Chordata; class Mammalia; order Artiodactyla; family Bovidae; genus Tragelaphus; species Tragelaphus eurycerus. The sequence goes on along the minus strand of CAKXYN010000010.1, from coordinate 22,285,432 downwards.
ACATCCTTTGTCTTTAACAAAACTAAAAGAATATAATTAGGAGGTCATTTAAATGTATACTAATACTGAATGTATGAAATGACACTGGCATTCTTGCCCTGTCTGGCTTTCACCTAACTCATTTAAGATTCTCTAAAAAGAAAGGAAATTCCACAAACAAGGGGTGATGCTGCATCCTCATTCATTTCTTCACCTTCACCTACGGTCATGATTTGCATTCTACAGACTGTAAGATGCCATGGATGGTTAGGTTATGAAAACTGAGTCCTTCATAAAGGAGATTCTTTGCAATTCTTTTAAGTTAGACAAAAAATTTCACACCCATACCAGTCTGCTAGTTATTTTGTATCCAAATAATTTTAAAAAGTTATTCCACTGCAAGATGATTTGCATATTTTCCTTTTGCAAATGACAAGGATCCCAAGTTGTCAGACTTTTTCATGTGAGAACTAGTGGCTGCCAGAATTATGCAGATTTTTTCAGGAAAAGGAATATGCTTGGTTAATCTCTTTAAGGTAAAGATGGCCTTTTGATGGTGAATGAGAATGTAACTGCTTTTCTAAAATAATTTGCTGTTTTGAAAATGGGTGTGGTAGGCAGTCTCTGAGGTTGCCCCTCCCCTTCCCATCCCCTCTTTCTGGTGTTCATGCTCTTGTGTAACCCCTTTCCCCTTGAGTGTGGGCTGGACCTCAGGACTCACTTCCAAGGAAGAGAATATAGGAAGTTTGAGTTCATGCTCAGTTGCTCTGTGGTGTCCAACTCTTTTGCAACGTTATGGACGATAGCCCACCAGGCTCCATGGGGTTTTCCAGGCAAGAATACTGGAACAGGTTGCCATTTCCTTCCCCAGGGGTCTTCCAAGCCCAGGGATTGAACCCATATCTCCTGTGTCTCCTGCATTGCAGGTGGATTCTTTACTGCTAAACCATTAGGGAAGCCCATAGCAAGCTTACCTCTGAGATTAAGTTACAAAAAGACTGTGATTTCTGTCTTATGCTTGCTCTCTTTACAGAAAAGCCAACTGGTAAGGAAATACCCTCTCTGCAGTAGCCATGAGGACTGTGAGGTCTGCCCACAGGCATGTGGGTGAACTTGGAAGCAGATTCCCCCCCAACCCAGCCTTGAGCTGCCTGGAGAACTGGCCACCACCCCAGTTGCAGCCTTGAGACAGAAGAACACAGCAAAATCACTCCTAGATTCCTGACCACAGAAACCATGAGATAATACATGTCTGCTGTTTTAAGCCACTAATTTTAGGGAAACTTTGTTACACAGCAATAGATAACTCATGCAATTGGAGAAAATCCTATGAATGCATTTCATTAAATAAAAGAAGAAAAAAAAAACTCTCCCATCTGCACATTAAAAAAAAAAAAAAAAAAAATAGAAACAGAATTCGCTAGCCTATTTTTTGTAAATCCTAGATAAAATTATCAATGGACTTCAACCAACTGCTAAAAATACAGAAATGCAGCACCTTCTAAAGAGTTTTCAATAATGAATGAATGATTGACACCAGAGAAGATGAAGTTATTAATTAAACTTCAAGAAAGATCTGAATATAGTGCTCAAAGTAAATAGAGTCATGATTTGGTCAATCCTGCTAACAAACACTCCTGCTGAAACTCTCTTTGCGTAGTATCTTGTTTTGATTAAAACTAGAAATTAAAATAAACTGAACTTAAAACCAGTCCTTCAAATTACACTATCACAAGGTATCACACAAAAGTTTTCAAAAATATATAACATTTTCAAACACATTGCTCATACTAATATTTAATAATATTTTTGTGGGAGTAAAAATTTTAAATGTTGTCTATGTAATCTTATCTCTGTGTATTTTGTAAGAGATAAAATAAACTAGTATGATGTACATGTATATAAATAATTAAATATCAATATAAATTATTAAATAACTACTTAGATGGAGAGGACAGGCTCAAGTTATTTTAACAATTGAAACAGTTCATATATCCCTGACCTTGAAGGTAAGTCCAAATGCTTTCCCTGAGTTTGTATAGCTTCCACCTATCTTTCTAGCCCTGTACTTAGAGCCACTTGCAATTCTCAGGACACTCTTGAGTAAGCTTAGAAGTGAATCCTCTCCCAGAAGCCTTTCTTCCAGCACCACCCCCACCTGGCCGCTATGTCTATTAAGAGTTTCTACTCATATTTCAATGGTCAGCTTACTTGTCAGCTATTCCATGGCATTTCCTCTTCCCCTTCCCCTCCCTTCACCTCCCAAAATATACAATACCTTTGTAATTCCTTTATTACAGGACTTACCGCACTGTGATATACTTCAAGGATTTATTTTTCATCTACCCTTATCAAAGTGAGGGCGTCCTACAAAATTTTCTAAGTAGATGCATGTACAAATGAACTCAGTTTTCCAGATCATTTTCCTCCATGGTTCAAAGTCTAACAAGGTGAGAAGAGACTCTCCCTTCATCTTATCCTGGCCAGCTATCTGAAAACTTTATCACCAAAATTCGGTTTAATAAACTTTTAAATATTTTTTCCAAAATATTTAAAAATTGATTTAAGGACCAGATCCAGCATTTGACAGCAGCTTTCTTATAACATTGGGTAAGCCAGCATTGTCTGCCAGACTGCCTCAGGTTAAATCTACTTCTGCCATTTCGGCACATTAAATATCCTCATGGCACTCAATTTCCTCATCTAGTAAATGAGGAAAATAATCATTAATGCATATAGGTGTGGCACAGAGTAAAAGTTCAATAAGCGTTGGTTATTATCCTGTGCTTTTGATATTCAGCAAATGAGTAATAAGTGTTAACTAAGCTCCCAGAGTGGATCTCCCATGTACCTACCCCGGTAAACAGACACATGAGTCCACAGAGAGAGGCATCTTAAGGACAGGGCTGTGTCTACTTCTATTTTCATTGTTGTAACTCCAGTGCCTGGCATAGAGTAGGAGCTCCATTAATGTTTATTGATTTATTTCAAAGTTCCCCATACATTCCTGCCTTGTACAGATTTGAATTCGCATTGTGGTTCAGACCACCCTTTGGAAAGCATTCTCAGGGCGGCTATTGTCAGAAACAGGATGTGGGGAAACAGTTAATGAGGCTGATGTTGCAGGAAAATCTGAGAAAGAGACATGGGAGGAAATTATGGTTCAAGAGGGTCCACAAGTCTATCAGGAATGTAATGGGAAATGATTCACAAATGCAGTATTTACACACAAGTACAAAATGTTCCAGTGACTTCAAAAAGTAAAATGGCTTATTTTAAAACAAACAAACAACAACCTTGACGAATTCTAACACAGAATAAAAACTGTTTAAAATGGAATCAGTGTTATAGTCAGAATCCTTTCAGTTATAGGTGACTAATGCAAAGTTAACTGCTATAAGAAAGGAATTTTATGGGCTTGCCTAAATAAGGGTAGAGGTTTGTCTCGGGGACGTGTAAATTGTCGTCAGGAGGGTCTTTCATCTATTTATTCCTTTATTTATACATCCACATGTCCATCTCTCTGACTTCCGATGTATCTCCCTAGCTTTTGATTGTCTCTTGCTTCAGGCAAGGGTTCTCCATTTGGTAGAGAGAAAGAGGGGCAAAGCCACCAACAGGTCCAAGCGTACAGCATCTCAGTTCATTAGCCAGAGATGGGAAGTTCCTTTTCCCTCCTGGGTCCATGTAGGGTGAGAAGCGTTGTTGGATAACCGGAACAGTATCTGTCTACCACCACCATGATGGAAAAACCACTCCAAATTCTGTACTTCAACACGCAAACCACTTGCCACCCTCACATTTCCTGGCCGTGCTAGTGAATGACTTTTATATAGTATCCTGGCACACGTTTTTTCATTTGACATTTTGTCATAAGCATTTTACCTGTTGCCACATAGGCTTTATAATGACCAGTTTTAAGGGACTATATAAGATTTACCTGTGATTAGTCATTATGCAATAATTTACTCAATCGTTTCCTTAGTGATTTCTGCAATTTCCAGCTGCTATTATAATTTAAAAATAATTATTCTCTTCCTACCTGTAGTTTGAAAATATATTTTTCCTTAAGATACTTCCCAGAAATTGGATTAATGAGTGAAATAGTAAGAACAGTTACATAGATCTAGTTCTTAAGATATATAACCAAATGTATGTTAAAAAAGTTGAACCAATTTTCAGTGTATCCAGTGATGTGTATATGCTACAGCATCACCATATGATACTGAGTATCATGTGCAGATAAACCTTCATGAAGTCATGATGCCTGACCATTCTCATCTGTTCACAGTGTTTTCATTAATAGCCTGACTCTCTTGAGGAAACATATACGAGATTACTTAGCCCAGTACACAGTACATAGGTAATAAAAGTTAGGTAAATCTGCAAAGGAATCTATTATGTTCATACTTATGTTTCTAGGGAAGTCCACCCTTTGAAATTTGGGCTTTGCAAATTCAAAGTACAGCACAAAGACAAGCAAAAATAAATCTGTGGGGTCATTTCTACATAAAACTATACAGAAGTTAATTTATCTGCTGACTTGCTTGAGCTTCTCTTATCTGTTTTGGAAAACAATCAAATAAATCTGAGGGTGTTATTCTCACAGAAGCATAATGCAATTATTTGGAAGTTCCTTCTCTAAGAATTTTTTTTTTTCCCCAGGATTAACCAAGCCCACCATTGCTCAATATCGTGTGTCAAAACCCTGGGTGTGTCAGAATGACTTATAGAAGGTCAGGTCATGTTTTTATGCTGTCGCCTGGGCCCCATCCTCAATCCTCCCACTGAGAATTCCCATGGAGAGCCAGGTATTGGTAACTTTTTCCATCTGTGTAGGTGATTCTGACACAGAGTCAGAAGCCAATAATCAGGGAAGCAAATAAATGAGTCAGTAATGAGGTATCAGTATTTCTGTCAGTTATTTTTAACCCTTCAATTTAAACTGAGAGCAAAGGGGACTGGGGGGTTCCTTATACCTTTGTCCTGTCTCATGGTTCCACGCAGCACCTCTGACCACTCTCTGTGGACCAGCCTCCTGCACTTCCTGCTTCCCACAGGAGACTGTGCTTCTTTAGGTTTCCAGTTCCTGCACTTGGGTACAGCCACCCAAAGCCTTACTGAAAGATCAGTGGGTGCCCTCGGCTAACAGATCCATGCCACATTCTCCAAAATCCACCTCCATCACTCAATCTCCTATTTCTTTGCCCCCCTCAAGCCCCATGAGTAGTCATCTATTTCTGCATCTCACCTTTCTTTCTAGACCACATGCTCATTGAGGGCAAGCTGGAACATCTTCCGTATGGTTTGTAAGACACAAAGCCTGGCCCCTAACAGACATCAGATAAATCTACAATGAACAGAGTGTGAAATGTGACTCCTCTCCACACCTGCTCTGTGCCAAACAGCATGTGAGGTCTTTCCGTGATCTCACGCTGCCCGCATCACAGCCCCTGGGAGGCAGGATTTAATATTCCCAATTTGCAGGTAAGAATAGAAATTATCATCAAATAGAGCCCATTCTGTCTGAGAGTATTTATTGGCAAGAACATTAAAGAGTGAGAATTTATTCCCCCTTCTCTACCTAGTTTTCTTGAGATGGTTTGCTCTAAGCACACAAATAGAAGTCCACAGATCCCAAATCAATGAGCTCTAACTCAGACAAGTACCCTTTCCCTTTCTACATCATTCATTATCATGAGATCTTAGTATTTCAGATAGGATTGTGCCATTTGCGCTGGGTACTTAAGATTCCTCTAAGGGCCAAGGCTGAGTCATTTTCAGGTAATGGGCTTTAATGTCAGGAAAGAGACATCCTGAATCACCTTCTGAACCTGTGCCACAGACCTGCTGTAATATTCAGTGCCAGTTGTTCTAGAACCTTACATAATTGATCTTGTGATTTGAAATTGAATCACTTTCCAGTCTTCTTCCAAAGCAGTTGCCCTCCTGAACTGCACTCTGTTACAGCTGCACTGAGTCAGGCAGCTAAAGAGAATGAAGACGATCATTCCTAGTGCTGTGACTTTCACTGAGGAGCTTCGAAGTCACTCTGAGCCCCCTTTAGCCTCAAGGGCAGAGTGAACCACAGGCAAACTTTTCCCCAGTCAGAAAAAAAAAAAAAAAATGAGGGTAAAAATCAGAGGAAAAGGAGATCTTGCACAGGCTCAAGGATTCGAGTCCTTGGTCCTCCAAGGACACCGGCCCACCACTTACCCTGAGGAAGTGATCCGAGTTATGCTCACCTTTGTGCCCACCACCAGGTAGAGAATCTGCATCAGTGTGAAAAATGTCAGTGTGCAAAGTGTGGTAAAATTCATTAGGACAGACCCCACTCATTTAAAATTTGAGGTTGTAAAACCTGAATGTTGGCACTCACTCCCTTTACAGATAGGGAAACAAAGGCTCAGAGAGGTTAAGTGACTTGCCCGAAATCACACAGCTGTCAAGTAGTAGAACTGTGATTTGAAGTAGTCCTCCCAAACTTAAATTCAGTGTTTTGTTTAATAAAGAGTACTGCTCTTAAGGGCGAGAGAAAGCTGAAATTTAACTTTATTCTAAGATAAAATAATTTATTTCCTAAAAAATAGCATAACAGGATGCGTAGAGAAGAGGGCAGACAGAAAGTTACATGGTTTTTCTAGTTTAAAAGAGATAGTTAGGAATAAGAAAAAAGTAGGAGATTAGACAGAGAAGGCAATGGCACCCCACTCCAATACTCTTGCCTGGAAAATCCCATGGACGGAGGAGCCTGGTAGGCTGCAGTCCATGGGGTCGCTAAGAGTCGGACACGACTGAGCGACTTCACTTTCACTTTTCACTTTCATGCACTGGAGAAGGCAATGGCAACCCACTCCAGTATTCTTGCCTGGAGAATCCCAGGGACGGGGGAGCCTGGTGGGCTGCCGTCTATGGGGTCGCACAGAGTCGGACATGACCGAAGCGACTTAGCAGCAGCAGCAGCAGCAGCAGCAGGAGATTAGAATTAAAAGTCCACTGTTCAATTTACCAGTTGATAATCTTGGGAAAGTTGGTTGACAGCCGTGAAATTTGAATTTTCTCATGTATAAAATGGACTGCCCACAGGATTATTGTAAGATTTAAATTAAGTAATCCAGATAAACTAGCTGAAACTCAGGTGCTCAATAAACACTCTTTCTCTTCCTTGACACAGACATGTTAACCATCATTCTCATTCATTCATTGATGAGTCCTCCTAAGGACTCTTAGATAATGTGACTCTTAGGGTCTATTACTGTGTATACGTATTTGCTTAAATATTTTTCTGCCTTTTCCCACCAGGAGATAACCTCAGAGAGGACAAGTGCATTTCTGTCCTGTTTTCCTGGTTCCTAGCACAGGGCCTAATTCATACTAACAATTACAAAAAATTAGCAAATGACAGAAAATAATTAAAAACTTCATAGATGTGAAGGTGCTTTTCCTCACCATTTTTTAAAAAGAAAGGGTAATATTTTTGCTAATTATTTTATCTTGTATGGGCCCTATATTAAGAATATGATTATATATATATATTTTTAATTATGTGAAATTGAAAGAGTTAGTCGCTCAGTTGTGTCTGACTCTTTACGGCCTACAGACTGCCAGACTCCACTGAATTAAGTATATATACATATATATCCAACACAGTGTATACCAATATAGTTATAATGTAGTACACTAAATTATATATCATATATTATAGTTTATATTATATATTATGGACTTCCCTTGTGGCTCAGCTGGTAAAGAATCCACCTGCAATATGGGAGACCTGGGTTCGATCCCTGGGTTGGAAAGATCCCCTGGAAAAGGGAAAGGCTACCCACTCCAGTATTCTGGCCTGGAGAATTCCATGTATAGTCCATGGAGTCACTAAAAGTCAGAGACGACTGAGCAACTTTCACTTTCATGTTATATATTATAGCAACATATATAATTATATATTTTGTAGAATATATAGATATATATTTAGTTCTAATGTAGTATTCTAACTTATATACTAAAATAATGCAATAAATATTCTGTATTATATAATAATATAATATTAGTGTCAACATGTTATATATGTAATAAATTATATTTAGATATCAAAATAAAGGATATGACAAATATGAGGTGGTGGTTGCCATTGGATAGTGAGGTAAAGGTATAAGCACTTGGAAAGAAACAAAGAGAAGCTCAGCATAGATCTGCAAATGTCCTACTTCTTTTATATTCAAACAGTGGACATACATGCACCTCAGTGTTCACAGTAGCACTACTATGGAAGTGATTCCAAGACATGGAAGAAACTTAAGTGAATGGATAAAGAATATGTGATATATATATATATATATATAAAAAATAGTGAAATATTACTCAGCCATCCAAAAAAATGAAATAATGCCATTTGCAGCAACATGGATGGACCTGGAGATTATCATACTAAAGTGAAGTAAATCAGACAGAAAAGACATATCACATGATATCAGTTATATATGGAGCCTTAAAAAAATGATACAAACTAACTTATTTACAAAACAGAAATAGACCCACAGACATAGAAAACAAACTTATGGCTACCAAAGGGGAAAGGTGGGAGGGAGACAAATAGGAGTTTGGGATTAACAGATATGCACTCCTAATATATAAAATAAACCACAAGAACCTAGTGTATAACACAGGGAACTATGTCCAATATCTTGTAATAACCTATAATGGAAAAGAATTTGAAAACTTATTTCTACTGAACCATTTTGCTGTATACCAGGAGAAAATATTTTTTTAATAATTTAGAAAATGATAAAGTCAAACAGACAAAGAGCTGAGAGGATCAGCAGAAGTAAAACTTCATGGGAAAGAAGCATTGCTATGAAAGAAATACATCAAAACTGTTTCTGCCTTAACAGTCTTAGGAAGTGACTAGTCCTGTTCCAAGTTTACAGATGGGGAAGCTGAGGCTCAGCAATTTTTCAGGGACAAGTAGGCAGCAAGCAGCTGGGCCAGGGTTTGTCAGCCTCAGACATTGCTTCCCCCACTAGGATCCAGTATGATTTCCCAGCAATCAGATTACCACAACAGAATTCCCAGTGTATCTGCCCTTAGAAGAACTTACATAATCATCATATAGAGCAATGTCACTCCACATAGGAAGGGTATCACTGAAGCGGCTTTTAGGCAGATAGGGTCTTTGTGAATCGTCGCACTATTGTAAATGCTCAGCTGCTAAACTGTATCCCATTCTTTGCAACCCTTTGAACTGAGGCCTGCCAGGCTTCTCTCTCCTTGGGCGTTCTCAGGCAAGAATACTAGAGGGGATTGCCATTTCCTCCTCCAGGGCATCTTCCACCCAGGGATCAAACCCCGGTGGATCAAATGGGTCTCCTGCTTTGCAGGCAGATTCTTTACTCACTGAGCCATGGCGAAGCCCATTATGATCATTCAGTTCAGTTCAGTCGCTCAGTTGTGTCGAACTCTTTGTGACCCCATGAATCGCAGCACGCCAGGCCTCCCTTTCCATCACCAACTCCCAGAGTTCATTCAAACTCATGTCCATCGAGTCAGTGATGCCATCCAGCCATCTCATCCTCTGTCACCCCCTTCTCCTCCTGCCCCCAATCCCTCCCAGAATCAGTCTTTTCCAATGAGTCAACTCTTTGCATGAGGTGGCCATAGTATTGGAGTTTCAGCTTTACCATCAGTCCTTCCAGAGAACACCCAGGACTGATCTCCTTTAGAATGGACTGGTTGGATCTTCTTGCAGTCCAAGGGACTTTAAGAGTCTTCTCCAACACCACAATTCAAAAGCATCAATTTTTCGGCACTCAGCCTTCTTCACAGTCCAACTCTCACATCCATACATGACCACAGGAAAAATCATAGCCTTGACTAGACGGACCTTTGTTGGCAAAGTAATGTCTCTGCTTTTGAATATGCTATTTAGATTGGTCATGACTTTCCTTCCAAGGAGTAAGCGTTTTTTAATTTCATGGCTGCAATCACCATCTGCAGTGATTTTGGAGCCCAGAAAAATAAAGTCTGACACTGTTTCCACTGTTTTCCCATCTAATTCCTATGAAGTGATGGGACCGGATGCCATGATGTTAGTTTTCTAAATGTTGAGTTTTAAGCCAACTTTTTCACTCTCCACTTTCACCTTCATCAAGAGACTTTTTTAGTTCCTCTTCACTTTCTGCCATAAGGGTGGTGTCATCTGCATATCTGAGGTTATTGATATTTCTCCTGGCAATCTTGATTCCAGCTTGTGCTTCTTCCAGCCCAGCCTTTCTCATGATGTACTCTGCATAGAAATTAAATAAGCAGGGTGACAATATACAGCCTTGACGTACTCTTTTCCTATTTGGAACAACTCTGTTGTTCCATGTCCAGTTCTAACTGTTGCTTCCTGACCTGCATACAGGTTTCTCAAGAGGCAGGTCAAGTGGTCTGGTATTCCCATATCTTATGATCATTAATAATCCCCAAATCTCAGCAGTTTTTCAACAGCAAAGATTTATTTTCCTTTCACATTTTATAAGTAGTCTGTGGCTCTACTCCATGTAGTTTCTCCATTCAGGATCAAAGATGAACGAACAGCTTCTTTTGAGGACAGGAGGCCTATGACAGGGGAGAGCAGCAAATGTAAAGGCCCTTAGTGTTTGCCTGGAACTTCATTCAGACATGCGCACACTGCTTCTTCCCATTGGATTGCCCAAAGCAAATCACGTGGCCAAGCCTAATGTCAATGGGACCAGGAGGCAGACACCACCCACAGAGAGGCCCTATAAATCATCTAGATACTAACAGGCATGTATCAAGCTATGAAACGGTGCAACAAATGATTGAGATAAATAATACTGTATTTCACAGATACTGTGTTTTCTGCTTTTTGTAATCAACAGGTAGACTCCATTTCCAACAAACATAGCATTTGTTTGTTATCATTTACCCAAATTAGTTCTTCAGAGGCGTAGGCTGCTGGTAAATGTATTTAAATATTCCCTGAAGTTCCCTGTCCTTTTGGGAGGGTGAGAATACAATAAATAATAAACATTCATGACCCATCCTAATATCCTATGGTTCTTCCAAAAATTGTTATAGCCACACCAAATTGATTCGAAAATATTCTCTTAGATCCACAGATGTTAGTTGCATCATAACAATACTTCAGAAGAAACAAATGGCATGAGTGCCCAGACCAGGTTTATTTTGTTAAACAGTGGTTTGGAATTTTCCCACTATGGGTGTCACAGTCTAAGTGGAAGGAAATTCATTAGAAACACCTGTGTCTGACTGACTGCTCTGTTGTCCCCATTTTGAAATTCTTAATAGTTTTAAACAAGTGATCCACCTTTTCATTTTGCAGTGGACTCCACAAATGATGTAGCCAGTCCTGTTAAGACTCGATATTCCCTACCCTGGAACAATTTCTGTTACTTGTGCTCTCATAAGGTCCTGTGATTACAGCCCTTGATATCTCTCTCATACTGGAATTTAATAATATATTATCTTCCCTCTGGTCCGTGAGTTCCTTGAAAGTAGGAACAATGATTAATTCATCATCGTACTTCCAGCATCTCCTACCCAACAAATATTTGATGAATAATGGATTATCAGATATGGGGTTATTTTCATAGTTTCCAACTTTGAAATTTTTCTCTCCTGCAAAAGGAAATCACTCGGTCCTTCAAGAGTGTTCTTCCTGTGCTCTTTGCCAAAATTTCCAAGTAAACCGATGGCAGCAGTGTGCCACCTTACACACCTTCAGGTTGCTGCAGTGCTCCCCCAGAGGGACCTAAGGGTCCAGCGGAAATCTCACATGACTCAAATCTGTCCCCCAGACCACTTTTTTCCTCCCAAACAATACAGAAAATCATATACAGTAGCTCACTGATGTCTGTTAACTTGAAGTCTCTGGCTACTGCCAGAAGCATACAGGAATAGAGATAAATACAAATTACCCCACTCCAGGAAAAAGATAAATTAGAGATTTGTGGAGTACATTTTCCCAATCCTACACAGAAATTAAGAAGTTTCCCTGTTGGCTCAGGGGTAAAGAATCCACCTGCAATTCAGGAGAGTCAGGTTCCAATGGAAATGGCAACCCACTCCAGTATTCTTACCTGGGAAACACCATGGACAGAGGAATCTGGCAGGCTACAATCCACGGGGTCTCAAAAGAGTTTGACATGACTTAGTGACTAAACAACAAGCAACACAGGAATTAAAAGATTCTATTTTCAACTCATAAGGTCTTTCTGATGCACATAAGGACTGCTGCTGCTGCTGCTAAGTCGCTTCAGTCGTGTCCAACTCTGTGCGACCCCATAGACAGCAGCTCAACAGGCTCCCCCGTCCCTGGGATTCTCCAGGCAAGAACACTGGAGTGGGTTGCCATTTCCTTCTCCAGTACATGAAAGTGAAAAGTGAAAGTGAAGGCGCTCAGTCCTGTTTGACTCTTCATGACCCCATGGACTGCAGCCTACCAGGCTCCTCTGTTCATGGGATATTCCAGGCAAGAGTACTGGAGTGGGATGCCATCACCTTCTCTGACAATAAGGACTAAATACAAGCTAAATTTCAACAGGCCACAAAAGGAACTACATCTCTCTACAGACTCTTATCTTAGAATAAAAATAAACTGGAGCATGTGCCACTTGTGTAAAAAAAAAAAAAATTCTGGGCAGTTCACCAAAGTCAAACTGGGAGAAATTATTGGAAAGTCAGCGTTGTTTGACGGGCATATGCATCACAGTACCACATGTAGACTTGGAGCCCAGACATTCATGAATTGGAATCCTGACTGCTGTTTATCTGCTGTGACACCTTGGGTTATTTACCTAAATCTTTCTGAGTCAGTTTGCTCATTTTTAAATACAGATAATAATATCTTCCCCCTTGCAGTCTTGTTAAGAAGAATAATGAGAAGATGTATGCAGGGCGCTTCGCACAGAGCAGGAAAAGCACAGAAAACCTCAGGAGCAGCAGTTACATCCTTCCAGCTGCTCTCATGCCCCAGTTCCTAGACAGCCTTTGGGCCCTCCTCTGCCTCTACCCCATTCACACTATATTCCATCCCCTTTGTCTTCTCCTCTAAACTGTCTCTAGGCAGATTCCATTAATCCCCCAAACCACAAGAGTCAATAAATATCTTTAAAAGAAATACTTTCAAGTTTTAGGTTTCTATGGACAATTTCTTCTGTCCCACAAGAACTTTGTACTGTGTATTTTAAACTTTGTACTATGTACTCTTAAAAAAAATATGAATAAACATACATCAGGAATGACCTCTCTGATGCCAATGAATAACTCAAATAGGTCAAAGAAATCTTGCTTTGCTTTACCGAAAGAAGAAATGGCATCACTGACAAGAGGCACCTAATATACAACATGACTCAACCCAAGGGAATTGTTCTCTGTAGCATTTTTCTTCTCTGGTTGCCCTTAACATTATTCATAAATAACATTTGACAAGAAAAAAAAAACGCAATAGTAAAACTATTTAAAAATCTGTCTCCAAATATGTACATATTATGTTTGTTACTATTTAATTTTCCATGATTTCACAGTCCAATAATTCGGGGTGGAGGGGAGGGTAATTGATGCCTTTGAAGCATCAATTAGCAGGTACATGCCTAGATCAAAATAACCAGATAATTACCAAAATCTTGACTCTGCATAGAGTTGCGTAGATACATGTGACAGTGTTTAACAACACCAGAATTTTCTGCTAAATAAACCGTGATAGAGTACCTATTCTGTTTAGATGAAAATATTGTGCTATAGTGACACCAAATCAGAGACTACAAAGGCCCTACTAAGTACTATTTAGTTAAACTCTACAGAGCTGCAAGCCTGTAGAATAGAGTGGCAGATCAGAGCAGAGGAAAAAGAGAATCGGATTTAAAGTTAAAAAAAAAACCAGACTTGAGTAACAGGGAGGCCTCAAACAAAGCACTTGATCTTCTCAGTCATTAAAATTAGAATAAATATTATGTTCCTGATTTATCTCATGTGGTTGGGATGCTTGGATGAAACTTCAAATAGGAAAGAATTTTGCAATATATTGTACAAAACACAAGTAATTTTATTTGAGTGAACTGACATCCTGAGGAGGTTCAGCTGCTACAGTGCAAGTTCTTAACCTGAGATTCACTGAAGACCCAATCGTCATTGTCACCTGGGTATGCAAAACCATAAATATATCTGTCCATGGACATTTTTTGAGTGGAGGGGCCATAATTTTCATGAGTTTCTCCAAAGGCTCTTTGGTTCTTCTCTTGATTCACGCCTCACTCCCAAAATTAAATACATCATTCTAAAATACTTTGGTATCTTGACTGAACTGTGATCACATATTTTTGTAAATGCAATATCCTCTTCTAATGTATATAAGTTCAGATTTCCACTTTTTGGACTTTTTTCATAAAGGCATCATGTACATTTGGGAAAATTTAAGGTTAGAAGGAAATGTGGCCCTAAACTGGTTGGTTGCATTGCTTCCATGCAAACAGGGATGGAAGGAAATGGTTTCTTAATATCTCTTCCCATCTTAAATACTTAGTTACCTTGCTGCCCTTCATTTGAATTGGTCTCTATGAATCACCTTCGAAATATCCTTGGTCCTGAAATAATAAGAACATAATGCAAACTCTTTATATAATGATGTTCACCCACAATGCTATTTAAAACATCAAAATACTGGGGGGAGAAACTAAATATTCAGTAAGTGATCATATAGCCTAGGATGGAATATTATGCAACATAAAGCAATACTTTCAAAAGATTTTTAAAAACATGGTGAATGTTAATACTAATAAAGTAAGCTTAATGCAAAAGGAACAATACATATAATTATGTTGCAAAATTACATGTAGTGTGTATATCTGTGTGTGTGTGTGTATATATATATATATAACATATTGCATATTGTATTCTAGCTAGCCTGAAAGGAGGTATACCAAACTTTAATAGTGGTTATCTTTAGGTGGTGAGATTATGGGAATTTTTTATCTATTTAATTTTCTTTTTGTTGCTTGTTTTTCTTTTTGCTGTGTTGTCTTGTCTTCAAAATAAAAATACTTTTTTATTCCTGATTATAAAACAACTGTAAAATATTTAGGCAGTACATAAAGACACCAAATGAAAAGCAAAAATCATTCAAAACCCCCTACTGGCAGACATTGCTGTTAACATTTTGGTGTAGTCCTTCTGAACTTATTTCTACACAAGTCTCCCTACACTCACACACATTCATACAGTACAGAAACAGAATCAAACATACATGTGCTTCATAGTCTGTCTTCTTTTAAACTAATAGACTTTATTAGAACAATTTTAGGTTTATAGAAACAACAAACATAAAGTACAGGGAGATGACACCACCCTTATGACAGAAGGTGAAGAGGAACTAAAGAGCCCCTTGATGAAACTGAAACAGGGGAGCGAAAAAGCTGGCTACAAACTCAACATTCAAAAACCTAGGATCAGGGCATCCAGTCCCATCACTTAATGGCAAATAGATAGGCAAACAATGGAAACAGCGGCAGACTTTATTTTCTTGGGCTCCAAAATCACTACAGGTTGTCACTGCAGCCATGAACTTAAAAGATGTTTGCTCCTTGGAAGAAAAGTTATGACCAGCCTAGACAGAATATTAAAAAGCAGAGACGTTACTTTGCCAGCAAAGGTCTGTCTAGTCAAAGCTATGGCTTTCAAGCAGTCATATACAGATGTGAGAGTTGGACCATAAAGAAAGCTGAGTGCTGAAGAATTGATGCTTTTGAACTGTGGTGTTGGAGAAAACTCTTGAGAGTCCCTTGGATTGCAAGGAGATCCAACCAGTCAATCGTAAAGGAAATCAGTCCTGAATAATATTGGAAGGACTGATGCTGAAGCTGAAGTTCCAATACTTTGACCACCTGATGCGAAGAACTGACTCACTAGAAAAGACCCTGACGCTGGGAAAGATTGAAGGCAGGAGGAGAAGGGGACAACAGAGGATGAGATGGTTGGATGGCATCACTGACTGGATGGACATGAGTTTGAGCAGGCTCTTGGAGTTGGTGATGGACAGGGAAGCCTAGCGTGCTGCAGACCATGGAGTTACAAAGAGTCAGACCCAGCTGAGTGACTGAACAACAACATTCCTCCCTACACATACACCCATTTCCTCTGCAATTAACATCTTGGCATGGTATATTTGTAACAACTGATGAAACAATATTGATATATTATTATTAACTAAGGTTTACAATAGGATTCACTCTTCTATGGTTTTTACCAAATGCATAGTGTCACGTATCCACCATCAAAGAAGCATAGAGGAAAAATTTCACTGTCCTAAGAGTCACCGTGCTCCACCTATTCAGCGATCCTCACTCCTCCCCCAAACCCCAGCAAGCTCTGATCTTTTTACTATCTCCATGGTTTTGCCTTTTTCAGAATGTCGTATAGATGGAATCATACAGCATGTAACCTTTCCGATCAGTTTCTTTCATGTAGCAATATACATTAAAGTTTCCTCTGTGTCTTTTCTATCTTTTTATGATGTGATAGTTGTTTATTTTTTTTAATTGCTGAATAACATTCCATTGTCTGGATGTACCACAGTTAATGTATCTATTTATTTACTGAAAGATGTCTTGGTTGCTTCCAGGTTTTGGCTGCTATGAATAAAGCTGCTATAAAAAGGCATGTGTAGGTTTTTGTGCCGACAGAAGTTTTCAACTCCTTTGGATAGACACCTAGAAGTGTGATTGCCAGTCATATGATAAGACCATGTTTGGCTTTGTGAGAATCTGCCAAACTGTCTTCCAAAATGATTGCTGTAGCCTGCATTTTAATTAAAAATTTAGTATAGACATTTTTCCATATAAATAAATAATAATTGCTTGGCAGTCCATATTCTATACTATAGTTTATTTAACCTTTTGTCTATTATAAGCCTCAAGGTCATTTCTAATTTTTCACTACTGCAAATGATGCTGAGACAAACATTCTCATACATACCTCTTTGATCGCATGTTTAGGTACATCTGGGGGACAATCTGAGAGAATTTGTAAAGCATATGTAGTTCATATGTAGTTCTGAGGAAAGACTATACAAATTTACTCTCCCATTAGAAGTAAATGAAAATGCTGTTTCCCCTTTGTCTCTCATAATTAATCCTCTGCAACCTTAGCAATCCAACAGGTAATAAATTGCATCTCAATGTGTTTCAGCTAGTCTTTCTTTAATAGCTCAAGAGGTTAAACACTTTTTCAACTTTGTTGAATATTTCTATTTCTGTTCATATTCCTTTTACTTGTGCTGTTTGAGTACACAAAAAAATTTTTTTTGCTTCCTAAAACTCTTTATATATCTTATTTCTGCTTTCTAATAAGTAGTTTATAAGAATATGTACTATCAGTTTAAGCACTGTTAAAAACAAAGGGAAAGAAACATTATAACATTAAATGTATATACAAATTTCAGGAAGGGTGAAAAAAAAATAGAAAAAGGAAATTCAGTGTTTCTGTGATGTGTGTTGTTTTAAAAAAACAAATGTAACTTTCATAAGTGAGGATTTTATTTTTTGTGTATTTTGTTTTGTTTTGCCACATTAAACTTTCATATGGTCAACTCTGTGGACCTTCTATTTTGTTTTCTACTTTGTTATCACATTTTAACAGGCTTTCTCTAGTCAAAGCATTTGAGTACAAATATATTTACTTAAATATTTATCCTGTAGTTTAATGTATATAAGCTGTGCTGTGCTTAGTTGTGTCGGACTCTTTGCAACTCTTTGGACTATAGGGCTCAGGCTCCTCTGTCCATGGAATTTTTCAAGCAAGATAGCTGGAGTGGGTTGCCACTTCCTCCTCCAGGAGATCTTCCTGACCCAGGGATAGAAACCGCATCTGCAGCTCTTGCTTGCAGGCAGATTCTTAACCCACTGACCCATCGGGTACGTATTTCAACATTAAAATCTTTCATCCATTTGCAATTTTTGTCTATAAAGGTAGGATCTCAACTTTTTTTTTTTTTTTAACAAATGTCTAGCAAATTGTTACAACACTGTTTATAAACAGTTGATCTTTTTGGCCACTTTATCACATGCTAAATCTTCACATATATTTGGGCCAATTCCTGAACTCAATATTTTGTTGCATTTCCCCCCCGCCACCCCCCTCCCCGTGGCTCTTTGAAGCTAAGACCACACTGTTTTAATTACTGTAGCTTTTAATATCCCAGATAACCCCATGACTCACCTCCTGCAGGTCTTTATCCAAATACCACCTTTTCTGTGAGATCCTTCCCAAGCAGCCTACTTACAATTGCAGTTTCCCTCTCCCCTCTCCCCTGCCCACCCCCTGCCACAATGCAGTCTCTTCTTTGCTTTATTCTCCTTAGCACATGTCTTCATCTGACATCCTAAGTGTTATATTTATTCATTTGCTTATTATCTGTTATCTCTAAACTGAGTTCCACGAAATGACAAGTTTCATAAGAACAGGGATTTTATTCTCTTGTATTCACTTTTGTATCCCCGGTGCCTGCAAAACTGTCAACAACAGAAGAGATTCTCAAAAATATTTGTTGAATTAATGACTATCTGGTAGAGAAAAACATACTTCATACAACCACTACTCCTTTTTTTTTTTTTGAGACTTCACTAGTTCTTTTTACACAACCATTCTTCCATGAAATATAGTATTAGGTTGACCAAGTCAAAAAAGAAAATCCATGAAATTTTGATTAGTCTCAGTTCACTTGCTTAGTCATGTCCCACTCTTTGCGACCCCATGGACTGCAGTGTGCCAGGCTTCTCTGTCCATCACCAACTCCGAGAGCTTGCTCAAACTCATGTCCATCCAGTCAGTGGTGCCATCCAACCATCTCATCCTCTGTTGTCCCCTTCTCCTCCTGCCTTCAATCCTTCTCAGCATCAGGGTCTTTTCCAATGAGTCAGTTTTTTGCATCAGATGGTCAAAATAATTGGAACTTCAGCTTCAGCATCAGTCCTTCCAATATTATTCAGGACTGATCTCCTTTACGATGGACTGGTTGGATCTCCTTGCAGTCCAAGGGACTCTCAAGAGTCTTCTCCAACACCACAGTTCAAAAGCATCAATTCTTCAGCACTCAGCTTTCTTTGTGGTCCAACTCTCACATCCATATATGACTACTGGAAAAGCCATAGATTTGTCTAGACAGAGCTTTGTTGACAAAGTAATGTGTCTGCTTTTTAATATGCTGTCTAGGTTTGTCATACAAGCAGCCTGGGTGGCTCAAATGGTAAAGCATCTGCCTACAATGCAGGAGACCCAGGTTCAATCACTGGGTTGGGAAGATCCTCTGAGGAAGGAAATGGCAACCCACTCCAGTACTCTTGCCTGGAAAATCCCATGGATGGAGGACTGTGGTCGGCTACAGTCCATGGGGTCGCAAAAAGCTGGACACAACTGAGCGATTTTGCTATTGCTTTCAGGTTGGTCATAGCTTTTCTTCCAAGTAACAAATGTCTTTTAATTTCATGGCTGCAGTCACCATCTGCAGTGATTTTGGAGCTCCTCAAAATAAAGTCGGCCACTGTTTCCATTGTTTCCCTACCTATTTGCCATGAAGTGATGGGACAGGATGCCATGATCTTAAGTTTTTGAACACTGAGCTTTAAGCCAGCTTTTTTCACTCTCCTCTTTCACCTTCATCAAGAAGCTCCTTAGTTCCTCTTTGCTTTTTGCCATAAGGGTGGTGTCATCTGCATGTCTGAGGTTATTGATATTTCTCCTGGCAATCTTGATTCCAGCTTGTACTTCATGCAGCCCAGCATTTAGCAGGATGTACTCTGTATATAAGTTAAATATGTATGATGACAATATACAGTCTTGATATACTCCTTTCCCAATTTGGAACCAGTCTGTGTTTCCACATCCAGTTCTAACTGTTGCTTCTTGACCTGCATACAAATTTCTCAGGAGGCAGGTCAGGTGGTCTGGTATTCCCATCTCTTTAAGAACTTACCTAAGTTTTGTTTTGATCCATACAGTAAATATCTTTCCTTTTCTCCTTTGCTTCTCACTTCTTTTCTTTTCACAGCTATTTGTAAGGCCTCCTCAGACAACCGTTTTGCTTTTTTGAATTTCTTTTTCTTGGAGATGATCTTGATTCCTGTCTCCTGTACAGTATCACAAACCTCTGTCCATAGTTTATCAGACACTCTGTCTGTCAATTGTTTAAATCTATTTGTCACTTCCACTGTATAGTCATAAGGGATTTGATTAGGTTGTACCTGAATGGTCTAGTGGTTTTCCCCACTTAGAATAGCAAGGAGTGAAAAGGAAGCCTTCCTCAGCTATCAATGCAAAGAAACAGAGGAAAATAATAGAATGGGAAAGACTAGAGATCTCTTCAAGAAAATTAGAGATACCAAGGGAACATTTCATGCAAAGATGGGTTCAATAAAGGACAGAAATGGTATGGACCTAACAGAAGCAGAAGATATTAAGAAGAGGTGTGTGTATTACACAGAAGAAGTGTACAAAAAAGATCCTTACAACCCAGATAATCACAATGGTGTGATCACTCACACTCACCTAGAGCCAGACATCCTGGAATGCGAAGTCAAGTGGGCCTTAGGAAGCATCACTACAAACAAAGCTAGTGGAGGTGATGAAATTCCAGTTGAGCTATTTCAAATCCTAAAATATGATGCTGTGAAAGTGCTGCACTCAATATGTCAGCAAATAGAAAAACTCAGCAGTGGCCACAGGACTGGAAAAGGTCAGTTTTCATTCCAATCCCAAAGAAAGACAATGCCAAAGAATCCTCAAACTGCCGCACAATTGCATTCATTTCACAGGCTAGTAATGCTCAAAATTCTCCAAGCAAGGCTTCAGCAATATGTGAACTATGAACTTCCTGATGTCTAAGCTGGATTTAGAAAAGGCAGAGGAACCAGAGGTCAAATTGCCAACATCCGCAGGATCATTGAAAAACCAAGAGAGTTCCAGAAAAACATCTATTTCTGCTTTATTGACTATGCCAAAGCCTTTGACTGTGTGGATCACAAGAAACTGTGGAAAATTCTGAAAGAGATGGGAATACCAGACCACCTGACCTGCCTCTTGAGAAACCTATATGCAGGTCAGGAAGCAACAGTTAGAACTGCACATGGAACAACGGACTGGTTCCAAATAGGAAAAGGAGTACATCAAGGCTGTATATTGTCACCCTGCTTATTTAACTTATATTGCAGAGTACATCATGAGAAATGCTGGGCTGGAGGAAGCACAAGCTGGAATCAAGATTGCCAGGAGAAATATCAATAACCTCAGATATGCAGATGACACCACCCTTATGGCAGAAAATGAAGAAGGACTAAAGAGTCTCTTGATGAAAGTGAAAGAGGAGAGTAAAAATGTTGGCTGAAAGTTGTCAACATTCAGAAAACTAAGATCATGGCATCCAGTCCCATCACTTCATGGGAAATAAATGGGGAAAA
Organism: Tragelaphus eurycerus; assembly: GCA_935064755.1. Classification (NCBI taxonomy): domain Eukaryota; kingdom Metazoa; phylum Chordata; class Mammalia; order Artiodactyla; family Bovidae; genus Tragelaphus; species Tragelaphus eurycerus. The sequence goes on along the minus strand of CAKXYN010000010.1, from coordinate 22,263,986 downwards.
AGTGGAAACAGTGGCTGACTTTATTTGAGGGGGCTCCAAAATCACTGCAGATGGTGACTGCAGCCATGAAATTAAAAGACGCTTACTCCTTGGAAGGAAAGTTATGACCAATCTGAATAGCATATTCAATAGCATATTCAAAAGCAGAGACATTACTTTCTCAACAAAGGTGTGTCTAGTCAAGGCTGTGGTTTTTCCAGTGGCCATGTATGGATGTGAGAGTTGGACTGTGAAGAAAGCTGAGCACCAAAGAATTGATGCTTTTGAATTGTCGTGCTGGAGAAGACTCTGGAGAGTCCCTTGGACTGCAAGGAGATCCAACCAGTCCATCCTAAAGGAGATCCATCCTGGGTGTTCTGATCATCAGTTCTGACGGAGTGATGTTGAAGCTGAAACTCGAATATATTGGCCACTTCATGCGAAGAGCTGACTCATTGGAAAAGACCCTGATGCTAGGAAAGATTGAGGGCAGGAGGAGAAGGGGACAACAGAAGATGAGATGGTTGGATGGCATCACTGACTCAATGGACACTGGTTTGAGTGGAATCCAGGAGTTGGTGATGAACAAGGAGGCCTGGCGTGCTTCAGTTCATAGCATTGCAAAGAGTCGGACATGACTGAGCGACTGAACTGAACTGAACTGATACAGTCAAAGGCTTTGGCCTAGTCAATAAAGCAGAGGTAAATGTTTTTCTGGAACTCTCTTGGTTTTTCTATGGTCCAATGGATGTTGGCAATTTGATCTCTGGTTCCTCTGCCTTTTCTAAATCCAGCTTGAACATCTAAAAGATCTTATTTCATGTACTGTTGAAGGGTGGCTTGGAGAATTTTGAGCATTACTTTGCCAGCATGTGAGATGAGCGCAATGTTGCAGTAGTTTGAACCATTCTTTGGCACTGCCTTTCTTTGGGATTGGAATGAAAACTGACATTTTCCAGTCCTGTGGCCACTACTGAGTTTTCCAAATTTCCTGGCATATTGAGTTCAGCACTTTGACATCATCATCTTTTAGGATTTGAAATAGCTCAACTGGAATTCCATCACCTCCACTAGTTTTGTTTGTTATGATGCTTCCTGAGGCCCGCTTGACTTCACACTCCAGGATATCTGGCTCTAGGTGAGTGATCACACCATTGTGGTTATTTGGGTCATGAAGATCTTTTTTATATAGTTCTTCTGTGTATTCTTGCCACCTCTTCTTAATATCTTCTGCTTCTGTTAGATCCATACTATTTCTGCCATTTATTGTGCCCATCTTTGCATGAAATATTCCCTTGGTATCTCTAATTTTCTTGAAAATACCTGTAGTCTTTCCCATTCTATTATTTTCCTCTGTTTCTTTGCATTGATCACTGAGGAAAACTTTCTTATCTCTCCTTGCTATTCTTTGGAACTGGGCATTCAGATGGGTATATCTTTCCTTTTCTCCTTTGCCTTTTGTTTCTCTTCTTGTCTCAGCTATTTGTAAGACCTCCTCAGACAACCATTTTGCCTTTTTGCATTTCTTTTTCTTGGGGATGGTCTTGATCACTGCCTCTTGTTCAATGTCGTGAACCTCTGTGCATAGTTCTTCAGGCACTCTCTCTATCAGATCTAATCCCTTGAATCTGTTTGTCACTTGCACTGTATGATCATAAGGGATTTGGTTTAGGCCATACCTGAATGGTCTAATGAGTTTCCCTGCTTTCTTCAATTGTAAGTCTGAATTTTGCAATGAGGAGTTCATGATCTGAGCCACAGTCAGCTCCCAGTCTTGTTTTTGCTGACTGTATACAGCTTCTCCATCTTCAGCTGCAAAGAATATAATCAATCTGATTTTGGTATTGACCATCTGGCGATGTCCATGTGAAGAGTCATCTCTTGTGTTGTTTGAAGAGGGTGTTCGCTCTGACCAGTTCATTCTCTTGACAAAATTCTATTAACCTTTGCCCTGCTTCATTTTGTATTCCACAGCCAAACTTGCATGATACTCCAGATATCTCTTGACTTCCTACTTTTGCATTCCAGTCCCCTATGCTGACAAGGACATCTTTTTTTTGGTGTTACTTCTAGAAGGTCTTGTAGGTCCTCACGGATCCATTCAACTTCAGGTTCTTCAGCATTAGTGGTTGGGGCATAGACTAGATTACTGTGTTGAATAAAGTGATTATTTTAGGAAGAATTGACAGCTTTACCATCTCAGATACTTCCAAGTAAGATTCAGTTATTTACTTTTCAACTCTTTCATATCCCTCAGTGTAAGTTAATGATTTTCTATGTAAGGGCCCTATATATTTTATATTGATTGCTCCTAGTCATTTTGGTATATTTTCGTTATTATTCATGCACTTATTAAATAAATGTTTACTGTTGTCTCCCACATGTCAGGCACTGTTTCAGGAGCTGGGAAAGCAATAGTGAACAAAAATTGTTCTCTCCCTTCATGGCCTTTGTGTTCTAGTGAAAATGGAATTCTTTTTTCCCTTATATTTTTTAACTGGTAATATTTGGTATATAAAAGAGATTTTGAGTTTTGTGTACTTACTTTTAACCGATCTTTTTACTAAATTCTTTTACTGCTTCTAAAAGTATTTTAAATGACTTTCTAGTTTCACCAAATAGACAACTATACCCTCAGATAGTGAAAACTTTGCCATCTCTTTCCAAACATATTTATTTCTAGTTCATTTTCTCATTTTATCTATTAGCTTAGTGAAGTTTTCTAATAGAGTCCCTGTATTTATCCCATACTTAATATTTTGGAAATTAATTCCATTTTAACAGTCAGGAAGAAAAGACATTAAAAATATTTTTAAATCTTAGGCCCATATAAGCTACCAGAAATTTTAATTTAGGTATCAAATTATCTGATATGATTCAAATATTTTGATTTGATACAATTGACATTAGCTGGGTACAGCTGATGCTAAATTCATTTTGAGAAAATACTAATTTTTTTCTCTTTGCTGCCAGATTGTTGACGTAGAATTAATAAAAAGAAAAGAAAACAAATTGGTTGAGGCCTAGAGGGCTAAATAATTCATTGAGTCAGCTATTGCTGAATCTATCTGTTAAAGTAAAACATAAAATCATGTTTCACCATTGAAATTAGAAAACATTAAATCTACTTATTTCTTTTATATTTCTATTTGTCTATTACTTGTACATTGAAATAGCTACAAATTGAATTCATATATCCAATTCCATTAAAAAACTGTTGCCTGAGTAAAGCTTTACACCACATTTGTAAACTAAGTTTTACTGAGTCATTTGTCCTAATAAAATAAAACAGGGATTAAGATCAGTGATACGGCATCCATTTCTACAGCTGAAGACAATGAGACTTGGCAGACCTGAGTGTCTTGCTCATGCTCACACCATACACACAGAACCCAGACTCAAACTCTGGTTTTCTGCTTCACATGAAATATTCTCTCCACAATGCTGTCCTTTTCGTGCGGCCTTTTCTACATAATTAGAAATACTCAAGTGTGTTTCCTCACTTACCTAGGAAATTTTCTTAATTGCTACCTTTCCCTATTATTTTAGCAGGAAATTATTTTTTATAAAACTCACATGTGGCTTTTGATTTTATGGTGCCCTTTTCCTGAAGGTTCAAATAATGAACGTATGTTTGAAGAGTAAATTCTTACAACAGTCCTGTGTGGGGGGAAGCAGAAATGATGAGCCTTCTGTGATGTAAATCAACGTTCTCATTGTTAAAAAATAGATGCACTCATTCATAAGTGTCACAAAGCACTCCAAACTGAATAGGAAGGAATATCTGAGTGGACCTGATAACAGCCAAGCCTGGAGAGGAAGCAAGACAGCCCGTTACCAGCTATTGAAAAGTTCCATGAAAAAAAAAATGACATACAGCAGGAAATTCCTGACCAGTAGTGTAATCTCTTACATAAATGTGTTGGCAGATAAATGGATTTTTATGATTTTTCGCTTACACCCACTGCTCATTGCCCCTTTAGATATGTCACCTTGTAACCGTATTGTAACTTCACTCTAACTCTGTTTAATGGTCTGATTCAATAAATTGTAGGTTCATCTTAATCCCCTCAAAATATTCTTGGCCCTTTGCCCAAAAGTGGGGGAAAGCGTAACTAAAATACCACCAGAAACTTGATGTAAGCTAATTCTAGGAAAAGTATATGGAGGATAAAATACAGTAAGACCCCAATTTACTATTACAGTGTAGAAAATAGGCAGTGGAAATTTTAGTGTACTGACTAAGGCCATAGCAATAAACCTATGGAACTAAAAGAGCAGAAAGTAAATGAAATAATGTGTTAAATGTGTTAAAATCCTGGCATATGTTAAATACTAACCTAAATGTTTTGCTTACATTTTCTCATTTCATTTTTATAACAGCACTGCAAAATGACTATTACGCTTATTCCACAGAAGCATAATAGAAATTTCAAGAAGATGAAGTTATATAATCCATACCCTCCCACCTCCGTGGCAGACCTAGATTTAGTAATGCCTGGCACTGCCACTTGCTGCCTACACAACCCTGGGCCAAGTGTGAGCTTAACTTTCCTCACTTATAAAATGAGAATGAAGATACCTACCTCACAAGGTTACCATGAAGACATTAAATAAACAGCAAAACTAAACACATTGGCAATCACTACTATTAACACAAATAGTTTAACTGATAAGAGAAAGTGATGGGAATCGATTTCCAAATTGTTTTCTCAGACACTTTGTTTTCGAAGGCTTGATTACGCAATACGAATCTGTCTTTTCCAGGCAAGGTCTTTCTGGTTGAGCATCAGTGAATCATTTCCTTCATATTCAGATGAAAGATATGCCTGGTTAGGTCAGGTTCCACCCTTCTTTATCTTAACGATCCATAGATTGCAGGTAAGCAAACAATTAGGATTGTTAAGAATTTCACTCCTAGGAGACCAAGATTCCCTCTCTGCAGTTATTTCCAACACAAAAACGGGAACTGTAGGGTCATTGACCTACTGACACCGAGTCTACAATGACCAGTTCTATGCCAGTAAAGTGAGAGGCCAGGGGAGCGATTCCAGTATTTTCTGTTTTTCATGTCAACTAAACTCAGTTTGCAAATGAAATCTCATGTGGCTCTACAACATAAACGACAGATAATAACAGCAATAGTTTATCAAAATATTTTATTGGTCCAAATTTGTCACATACATTTATTATAAAATTAATAAGTGAAAATGGTGAGTTTTAAGGAACACAAAAAATTTTAAAATTGGAGATTATTCATGATAGTGATACAAATCTTAACGCTGCGTGCTCCAAAATTTCATTTCGCTTTGTTTACACAAAATTGAGATGTCTGATTCACAAGTAATGGCAGATGAGAACAGTTTTTGTCAGTTGGTTTTTGGTTTGTTTTTGTGGTGACTGTAGGTTCGGATGTTTTGTTTTGTGTTCATATTTAACAGTTTATGTTGCTTTTCTATTAAGCAATTAACCAGAGAGACTTTATTTGAAAATGTGCACAGGTATAAGTTACTAGCCATACAATGTAAGATCATCATAATTAATATTGCTCTGAAGGTATATGTAGATAAAATAATTGTTTAGGTGGAGAACTCAAGAGAATCAGCTGAAAAACTATTACAAACAATGAAGACTTGTATGGTGAAAAATGTAATATGGAAAAATCAAGTCTTTATACAGACAAACAACAATCAGAAGACACAATAGAGGAAATCACTCTATTTACTGAAAAAAAGGTTAAAATTCTTCAAGATAAACTCAATAGTTATTTTTTTAAAGACTCAAACAATTGGAAAGGCTTATCATGTTTTTGGTTTAAAAGACTCAGCATCTTAAGATGTCAATTCTCTCAGAAGGTAATTTATGAATACTAGGCATCCCACTCCCAAAATTGCTGATAGGATTTTTTCAGACTAGGCAAACTAATTTTAAAGTTCCTGTATAAAAGTAAATAAGAAATAAGAGCCAGTAAAAAGTATCTAAGGAAAAAAATTTTTAAAAAAAGAATGAGGAAGGGTTGATCATACCAGTTATTAAAACTGATGGGAGAGAAGAAAGGAAGAAATGGAAGGAGGGAGAAATTTAAACATAGAATTGTCTGGAACTGCATTGAGCATCTCCGAAGAAATTAGCTATATTGCTTGGTTCTGTGGAACAGAATTAGATGCCTTTTGTATCAGTTTTACATTTTTTTATCATTACATACATGCATGTATGAGCCATTCAAAAACTTTAAAATAACTTTAATATACAGATATAAATTGGATAAATGAAGACTGTAATAATCTACAAAGTTAATTGATATATGTTTCATATATCAATTGCATTTAAACACCTACAATCCATTACATGTATTAGATTTACAACCATAATCTGTGATTAGTTATACTTCTTAACAGAAAATAGTTTATAATGTGGTATATTTTGAAAGTCTTCCCTGGTGGCTCAGCAGTAAAGAATCTGCCTGCAATGCAGGAGACACGGGTTCGATCACTGGGTCGGGAAGATCCCTTGGAGAAGGAAATGGCAACCCACTCCAGTATTCTTGCCTGGAAAATCCAGTCCAGGAGGTTGCAAAGAGTTGTGCATGACTTAGCAACTAAACAACAACAATATTTTGAAAACTTCATCCTAGAATCTAGTCCACTCAAATATTCTAAAACCATATAACATTAAGCCATAAGACTCAGCATAGGTATTTTCTAAATAGGAAAGAAATTAAAGGTAAGAAAGGAACCAGTTTCCATAGCTGCTGCTTTGGAAATAGGTTAAAATACAGTTTTCAATACAAATATATTACTTTTCCCCTCCTTTCTATGTCACCGGTATACAAATGTCTTTTTATAAATTTAATGGAATAAATGAGCAATTATTAAATAAGTACTTTTGAATCTTAAATTTCAGCAGAATTCCAATGATACTAGGAGACATATAATCTCAAACCCTTAACATTAACCCTGGTACATAGAGGCACTCAAGAAATATTTGTTGAATAAACACAACTAGAAATATGGCTTCCCTGGCGGCTCAAACAGTAAAGAATCCAGAGTTTGGAGTTCGATCCCTGAGTGGTGTGAGGAAGATCCCCATGAGAAGGGAAAGCTACCCACACCAATATTCTTGCCTGTAGAATTCCATGGACAGAGAAGCTTGGCCAGATTCTATCTATCTTCTATCTATCTTTTTTCTGTCCATGCTATCTTTTAGAATCCTAATGTCATTAAGTGGATTTTAAAACTGGTAATTGGGATTTTTTAAAAGTAATGGATATCTTTTAAAGTCAATTTGAAAAGTCAAAATCATAAGAATTCAGACCAAAAGTAACCAGAAAAGAATGTCCTTATTTTCAATAAATATAGCAAAAGTATTCTAATCATTCTCCAATGGTCACTTGGTCATGCTGCTGCTGCTGCTGCTAAGTCACTTCAGTCGTGTCTGACTCTGTGACCCCATCAACGGCAGCCCACCAGGCTCCCCCGTTCCTGGGATTCTCCAGGCAAGAACACTAGAGTGGGTTGCCATTTCCTTCTCCAGTGCATGAAAGTGAAAAGTGAAAGTGAGGTTGCTCAGTAGTGTCCGACTCCTAGCGACCCCATGGACTGCAGCCTACTAGGCTCCTCCATCCATGGGATTTTCCAGGCAAGATCCTGGAGTGGGGTGCCATTGCCTTCTCCACACTTGGTCATGAGTAGAGATGTATTTTATTCTTTTAAATAGTTACACAGTGTTCCATTACATAAATATATCAGAGTTTTCTCAAAACCAGTCCTCTATTGATATTGTGGTGCTCTCACTTGGTCATGAGAGCACCACAAAATGTATTATTATAAAAAGATACATTATTCTTTGCAGCATTATAATAGTAATAGCAAAAGTCTGAAAACAGTCTAAGTATTTACCATTAGAGGACTGGTTTTGGACAAACTCTGATATATTTATGTAATGGAACACTACGTAACTATTTAAAAAAATAAAATAGATCTCTAAATGCTGGTGTGGAACAACCAAGATATCATGTTACCTTTTTTAAAAGCACAGAGCTTTTTAAAAAAGTTCTTCCCAGGAGGAGCAGGGAAGCCTACTTTACATGGGCTCTCAAGTCAATGAGTAAGGCTGAAAAGTTCCTCAAAGACCACCCTGGAGCAAAGCCAGTTTGGAAGCTTACAAAACCCCTCCATAAATCCTGCACAGAGCCGGTGTTTCCTATGGCATCGAAAGGCATTGCTAGTTCTTCAGTTGCACATCAGATGAAGCTAACTATCATTTATAGGCCATGTTGTGTAATAGATACAGTCCTAAAAGTCAGCCTCTCTTGAATATCACAGCAAAAGTGAAGGACAAAAGCAAAAATCAAAAGTGGGACTACATCAAACTGAAAAGTTCCTGTATAACAAAAGAAGAAAGTGAAAGAAAGTGAAGTCACTCAGTCATGTTCAACTATATACAGCCCCATGAACTCTAGCCTACCAGGCTCCTTCATCCATAGAATTTTCCAGGCAAGAGTACTGGAGTGGGTTGCCATTTCCTTCTCCAGGGGATCTTCCCAACCCAGGGATCGAACCCGGGTCTCCCACATTGCAGGCAGACACTTACCCATCTGAGCCACCTGGGAAGCCCTGGTGGGCAAAAGAAGCAACCAGCAAAATGAAAAGGCAACTTATGGAATGGGAAAAACGTATTTGCAAACTATCTGATAAAGGTTAATATCCAAAATATGTAAGGAACTCATACAACTCAATAGCAAAAAATCAAACAATTCTACTGAGAGATAGCCAGAAGACTTGAACCAATATTTTCCTCAAGACAGCATACTAATGGCTAACAGGTGAAAAGATGTGGATTGCTTTTTTGGAGCTGTTTGTTTGTAACTCTCCCTTTCTCTTTGTATTTTAAATTCCTATGATAGGAATACCAGACCACCTGATCTGCCTCTTAAGAAATCTGTATGCAGGTCAGGAAGCAACAGTTAGAACTGGTCATGGAACAACAGACTGGTTCCAAACAGGAAAAGGAGTACGTCAAGGCTGCATATTGTCACCATGTTTATTTAACTTATATGCAGAGTACATCATGAGAAATGCTGGACTGGAAGAAACAGAAGTTGGAATCAAGATTGCCGGGAGAAATATCAATAACCTCAGATATGCAGATGACACCACTCTTATGGCAGAAAGTGAGGAGGGGCTAAAAAGCCTCTTGATGAAAGTGAAAGTGGAGAGTGAAAAGGTTGGCTTAAAGCTCAACATTCAGAAAACGAAGATCATGGCATCTGGTCCCATCACTGCATGGGAAATAGATGGGGAAACAGTGGAAACAGTGTCAGACTTTGTTTTTCTGGGCTCCAAAATCACTGCAGATGGTGACTGCAGCCATGAAATTAAAAGACGCTTGCTCCTTGGAAGGAAAGTTATGACCAACCTAGATAGCATATTCAAAAGCAGAGACATTACTTTACCAACAAAGGTTCGCCTAGTCAAGGCTATGGTCTTTCCTGTGGTCATGTATGGATGTGAGAGTTGGACTGTGAAGAAGGCTGAGCGCCGAAGAATTGATGCTTTTGAACTGTGGTGTTGGAGAAGACTCTTGAGAGTCCCTTGGACTGCAAGAAGATCCAACCAGTCCATTCTGAAGGAGATCAATCCTGGAATTTCTTTAGAAGGAATGATGCTAAAGCTGAAACTCCAATATTTTGGCCACCTCATGCGAAGAGTTGACTCATTGGAGAAGACTCTGATGCTGGGAGGGATTGAGGGCAGGAGGAGAAGGGGACGACAGAGGATGAGATGGCTGGATGGCATCACTGACTCAATGGATGCGAGTCTGAGTGACCTCCGGGAGCTGGTGATGGACAGGGAGGCCTGGCGTGCTGCGGTTCATGGGGTCGCAAAGAGTCGGACACGACTGAGCGACTGATCTGATCTGATCTGATGATAGGAATTTGAAATTGGTGTTGATGTTTGACTGTGCTTCTGAATAGCTTATTCTTACTCTCTGATTGCATTAGATTTGGAGTGTTAGATCTATCAAAATAAAAATAACAAACTAGACTTGGGAATATTCAGAAAACAGGGAAAAAAAAAAAAAGCCTATCTTTCTTCAGCCATAAAAGAGAAGGAGATCTTGCAACATGCAGCAACATGGATGAAACCTGAGGGCATTGCACCAAATGAATTAAGCCAATCCCAAAGGGACAAATAGTGCATGATTTCATTCCTATGAGGTATCTAAAATAGTCAGACTCAGATTAGAATGGAAGTTCCAGGGGATGGTGGAAGGGGAAAGGAGGCATTGCTAATCACCAGGTATACAGTTTCACGATATATATACATGCTGACTAAGTTCTGGACATCTGCTTTACTGTGCCTAGAGTTAACAATACTGTATTGCCCACTTTAAAATACTGTATTAATACATTATACTGTTAAAATACTGTATTGCCCTCTGTTGAGAGGGCAGATCTCGTGTTAAGTTTTCTTGCTGCTGCTAAGTCGCTTCAGTCGTGTCCGACTCTATGCGACCCCATAGACTTACCATAGTACAATAAGAAGCCAGTCTCATTCTGGGTGCAGGGCTGTGCATGTGCTGAAAGTGAGTCCAGTTCAAGGAACAGGGGTTGCTGCATCCACCTCTTGCTCAGTCATTGAGTAGAATGGCAGATGCGATCATCAGCATGGATTTCTCCTGCTTTAATTGCTTTTATTTTGGTGTTATTGTTGTTTTTTTGCCAAGTACATGTAGGGAACTCTATTTTTCACTTCAGATATATAGAGTAGATTTAAGTCATATTCACTTATGGTACACTTCCTCTGCAAAATTCTTCCACTTGTGTAAAACAGATAAAAGTACATAGGTGTGTGCTTAGTCGCTCAGTTGTGACACTGTGGACTGTAGCCCAACAGGTTTCTCTGTCCATGGAATTTTACAGGCAAGAACAGTGGAGGGGGTTGCCATTTCCTTCTCTAAGGGATATTCTGACCTAGGGAGACCCCCATTTCTTGCCACTGTGCTACCTGGGAAGCTCTTCACATATCCACATACATACTTACCTATTCATAGACTATCTGAAGGGACACTCAAGAAACTGGGAATACAGTTTACCTTTGCCAGGAAGGACAGGGCATTTGAGAACTGGAGTCGGAAGGACATGTTTCACTTTGTAATATTTTGATGTTATTCAAATGTTTTACCGTATATCACATTCCTTTAAAAATACAAGTGAAAATACTGTTTAAAAATGTACAAAACATCTAATGGTTTAAGATTTATTAATAGCTGTAAACTGAAGACTGATTAACCTCCCACTTATTAATAATGATTTACTCTTCCTCTTCCCCAGTTCTTCACTTTTGGAGCTCATAAAATCTTTAAAAGTTTGATAAAACTAAAAACCTCCCCCAGTGGAAAACAGATACATACATATACATAAACCCATGAAATCTCTGAACCCTCAGTTTAAAGCTGTTACATTACATCAACACCTATCTGTGAGATTCTTGCCACAAAATGTTCAACCTGAATCTATTCATGAGGATATAATCAGATACATTCAACATGAGGAATATTTTCCAATATAATCAGCCTAAATTCTTCAAAAATTCCATATCATGGAACACAGCAAAGCAAAATATAAATCTAAAGAAAATAAGACACACACAACTAAATACAATGTGTGAACTTTGATCAAATTATGATTTGGGGAAGAAAAGAAATCTATAAAAGATATTTAGGACAACTAGAGAAATTTGAATATGGATTCTATATTAGATGCCATTATGGGATTATTATTTATTTTAAGGGTGTGATCATGCCTATTAAACAACCGAGGGGTGAAATCCGCCTGCAACTTACTTTCTAGTTCAAAGCTATTGCACACAGTGCAAATGAATATAACTAAATGTTAACCATTGTTAAAGGTTAGCGCCTATAGTAAAGGGTATTGTTTTCACACTATTTTTCTAACTTTTCTGTCAGTCTGAAAGTTTTCTATAGAACAAGTTCCCCTCACTCTCCCATAACTGTGGCAGAGCACCATCACCAGATTTCCCCTTTCTTTCTACTTACCCACTGGGCTTTCCACCTCCAACTGTCTTGCCAAAATGCGTTGTTGATGCAAGAAATCTAGCACTCGATCCATTTCTTCCACAAATACTACGAAGCATAGGCAGCATCTCACCCTCAGCCCAGGCTGCCTTTGCCTTTGTCTCACTTGGCTAAGCCATGAGGAACTGTTCTGTTATCGTCTTTATAACCCCAGGATTACAAATGCAGTAAAAGGAAGCAATAAACATTTACTGAGCTGCGACTTGGGGCCAGTGTCCCTGATCTTTAGTACCTATTGTGCTACTCCTTAGCAAAGTAGGTAACAGATGTCACAGGAGGATGAAACAAATGCTGAAACCAAACCCCCAAAATCAAACTCTAGGGTCGCCTCTCCTATGAGTACAGATCAAAAGAGCCTGGCTCACAGTAGCTTTGTGCCACGTTAGCAAGAGTATGGGAGCACAAAGCATGCCCCAAGTGGAGGACAGTTAAGGTTTTTAAACTGCCATCTGTGCCTGCTGCTGGCTTTATCCAGCTTCCACCTGTTAGCTTTTTATTCTCCAATACTGCACTGATAGCATTTTCTGTAACGAGGGAGCCACAGAGACCATCACTGGCAACATAAGCACCATCCTACTTTAGAGTAAATAAAACTATTTCAAGCAAATTGGAAACTAAGTGACAGAAAGTATCACAGATGGAAGACACTGGGAACAGGAGGAGAAGGCTGCGTTGCTCATCGTCCCCAAGGTCTGTGATGGAGTCGATTCTGAAAATGCTGGCCATGTATCCAAGCTGTCTATTGCCATGCGTATGCAGAACAAGCCAACTGAATTGCATTCGTCTTTGGGAATAAGATGTTCCTGTACTCTCCATTACAACCAAAATCAAATCTATCCACTGCAATCGGTATTGCACTTTTTAAAAAATGTTTCCTTTTAACTTTACTCATTGCCCATTATTTTTCCTCTTCTCTTTTCCTGCACCTTCCTTTCTCTTCAGAGAAGTCTCTATAAAGAGTCAATCTCCCAGATTGACTCTCAATCTGGGAGATCAGAGAATCTGATTTACCATCTCCAACTTCCTGCTAATACTGGAACCCTTGACCTGACTAAAGGAAGAAAAATAGTGACACATGTTTCACTGCCTAAGTAGTTTCAACTCCCCACCTCTTTCTGATTTGAAATCTGATCTTCCCAGGTGGCTTAGACAGTAAAGCATCTGCCTGCAATGAGGGAGACCCAGGTTCGATCCCTGGGTCAGGAAGATCCCCTGGAGAAGGAAATGGCAACCCACTCCAGTATTCTTGCTTGGAGAATCCCATGGACAGAGGAGCCTGGCAGGCTGCAGTCCATGGGGTCACAAAGAGTTGGACATGACTGAGCAGCTTCACTTTCACTCTTGATTAGGCTTTAAAAATAAACAAAGAAATGGAGATGTTTGCAGTCAGAGTAATGGCAAAGCACACTGGCCCAAGACAAGGATTAGGAACTGGGTTGAAATAATATGTTCCCTATCCTATTCTCTTTCTCACCTTCAGGTCCTTCTTCATCTTGCTGCCCTCTCCCCTTTTTCTCCCTCCCTTTTGACCCTCTCTACATTCTGTGCCAGTGTCAATTAATGACAGCCAAAGCCGAAGAGCCTGACTTGCTGAAACTATTTCTGTCTTGTGGAATCAAGACTATGAATTCCCTTCTCCTTTTCACTCCTTTGTCAGCAAGAAGGTTGAGCCCAAATTAGTCCACAGTGATCCACTAGCTCTACGTCCTCTGATGTTTGCTGAGTAGTGCTCTGTTCCAGGTATAAGCAAAGAGGAGGAAGCCTTGTCCTGCCTGCAAGAAGCCTCTGCTCCAGCAGAGGAAAGCAAGCCTGACAACAACTAAATCTAAGGCAAGGGAGAATCACCGAGGGACAAGTTCAATGAGTTCGCCAATCCCCACCAGGAGATTATACCATAGAAAAAATTTTTTTCTACAAACACTTAAATAAACAAGAGTACAAAAGAAAGATTTATTGGATGCCACACACAAAAAAAATCCTCAACCTCACAAAGCATCTCTCCTTTTTGCAAGTGGTGGGGTGTTGCACAGGAAAAATGCTTAGTCTTTAGCACAAGAGGAACTAAATAGAAGACGAGAGGAACTTCTTATAAGGCTATGTTTCCACCTCTTAGCCAGGAAGAGCAACACATACCAGCATGTATCCAATGATCTCAGTGTCTCAGTATCCTTGTCCTGGGTTAGAGATAGCACCAGGATCATTCTAGTCTTAACCACTTTCCATATACCACTGGTAATCATGACTTTTGGACAATCCAAGCCATATTGAAGTGAGGACTATTGAAAGAACTTTAAAAATACTACAAATCTCATCAATAACACCTTCATTCAGATTCAATTTGGCATGGCTATTGGTCCTGAGAGTTCCAGGAAGGTAATTTTAACAGATGAATGCTCAAGAAGATCACGGGTTGTGCCTTTCCCAAAAGATGCTACACTTAAAACTGCATAAATTGTCTAGGGTCTCCCAGGTCATAAGAAGGGAGAAATAGCAGACTGGTAGTTGATTTCCCTTCCCTTCTTTTAGTTCTCCAGGAAATGAAGCGAGTTCAGAGAATGGGGAATTGGGTTAATTAACTAAAGAAACACTTGTCTAGAGTTGGACAACCCTGATACATGGAACTGATACATGGAAAGGGCAACACCACTGGGAGAAGGCAGAAATCCAGCAGAGAAAAGAGTGCCAATAGAGGCAGCCATCTGAGGTCTCTGAGGCCCAGACTATAAATAACTGCTCTCCCTCATGTTCCTGTCACCTCTTCCCAAAATGAGAGTTAGATTCCCAGTCAAAAGTTAAGCCTCAGTCCCATGCCTTCCTCTCTCGAACCTAATCTTCTCTTTCTTAATGCAATATGATGGTGGGCCGTCAATCAGCAGGAGGTCTGGAGTCAGGCGCCTCCCTGTTGGATTCCTGCCTTCTATTTCCCAGCTTCCTGAATCTCTGAGCTGTGACTTCTTCATCTGAAAAATGGAACACTGATTATGATGATGATAACTAGCAACCATAAAATAGGTACTAATCTTCAGGGGAGAAAAGTCAGGGCAGTATTAATTATTGTTAGAAGTAATAATACTTCTTCCTTTAGAGATGAAAAATTGCGATTCTGAGAGAAGTTAGTTAACTTATCCAAGGGCTAATCCTTGCCTATGGTTATAAATGGAAGTGTTAGTCGCTCGTTCGTGTCTGACTCTTTGCGACCCCATGGACTGCAGCCTGCCAGGCTCCTCTGTCCATGGGATTCTCTAAGCAAGAATACTGGAGTGGGTTGCTATGCCCTTCTCCAGGGGATCTTCCTGACCCAGGGATCGAACCCAGGTTTCCCGCATTGGAGGCAGATTTTTTACCATCTGAACCACTAGGGAAGTCTTGGTTATAATACCTGCCTCAACAGGATACTGAAAGGGTTAACACTGGTGTGTACACCTATCAGTGAACACCACCTATCAGTGGTGATACTTTTGTTTTGTTACTTTCCTCTCTCTCCAGATGCTGGGAGATCTGAGGTCCATCAGGCACAAATCATGAGCCCATATACCCACAAGTCTAAACCAAGGCCTTGGGGACAATTTTGAGCACCAGATACCAAAACTGAAAAACCCTTTAGATGTTTCATTGTTGAAATATACCTGTTAAAAGTAAAATAAAAATTAAGAAAAAAAAAAAAACAGAGAAATAAAAACTTTTAGAGTTAATAAATCAGTTCAGTAAGCTTGCAGGATACAACAAGATCAAAATACTAAAATCAGTTGTATTTCTGTAAACTAGCAATGAACAACCAGAAAATAAGATAAACAAAATGCAAATAGATGAATGCTGCTGCTGCTGCTGCTGCTAAGTCGCTTCAGTCGTGTCCGACTCTGTGCGACCCCATATACAGCAGCCCACCAAGCTCCTCCGTCCATGGGATTTTCCAGGCAAGAGTACTGGAGTGGGGTGCCATTGCCTTTTCCAAAATAGATGAATAGATTTTAGTTAACAGAATAAAAAAGTTTTATTGCTATGGTTCTACTTCCACATTGCAACTAACCTTTAACAAACTATCACTTTCCTAGTTTTGAAATGTCAAAGAAAAATATTTCTATCCCTAAAGGCTATTAAAATACTCCAACCCTTTCAAGTACAAAATATATATACATATATACTTCTTGAGTATGAATGAGATTATCAAGAGGCAAGGGAATGAAAATCAGTACTAATATTTCAACTCTACCTAAAAGGGTCCCCCAGAGCTTGTGTTTTCTAAGAGTGCAGAATGACAAAAGGCAAGGTATATTGTCCTTATGTGTCCCATTTAGATTTCCTAAATTAAAATTATCCTATGCCAACTTTCAACTATCCAAGCTGTACTTTTGCTCCATTCTTATCTTTTAATTCACTTTTGACTATCATGAAATAAACATTTAAACCTCTGACATGCCAAGATGCCCGTCAGATTAAACACAGCAAGCATTTAGCACACACATGGAGAATTCCTTAAGTAATATAGAATTATTACTGTATGTCATCACTTCCTTCCTATTGCCAGCTAATATCCCCATGTCTGAAAGTGTATCTTCAAGCTACACATCTATTTATAATAGTGTGCTCACTGTCTTCCTTCCTATGGTACATTGTCTGTGACCTTGACCATTTGAAGGCTGACAAAACAGGGCCATCAACATATGTTTATGAAACTCTAGACATCTTGTGACAGATTCTGTAGTTATTAAAAGCAGTAAAGAGTGACAAGGATAGTTCTAGACTATAATACTGCTGGTCAAGAGAAAAATGTCACCCTTCCCAGAAAGGACCTAGAGGCATAATTAGGAGATAGAAAAGACACACTAACGAGAAGCTGGGGCAAAATACAGAAGCAATGGAAAGTGCCTTCTCTCCAGCTTGCCTAATTGACATCCCTCAGTCCACACCCAAAGAGTCCAGGTAACAGTGAGGACTCCATGTCTAAAATATGCAGCGTGAAAGAATGCCCCAGCTTAGTAGCCCTCCTAAAGAGGGGCCAGCAGGAGTTTCTAAGAGGAAATGTAGCTTTTCCTAAGAGCATCAGTATGAAAACTAAAATAATGAATCCACCAGGGCACCTACAAAGAACATTAAAAGAATTTAAGCTTCATAGTTCCTGAATGTCCATACCCATAACCACAAATCCATACCCCCCACAGTGCTATAAACAAGTCTTGCCTGAAGGTCTTCTTCCTATTCACATGTTTCTTCATAAAATCTGGTAGGCTCTCCTTTGCTTTTTCCTAGCTTTTATCCTTGTCATTCCTGTCTGTCAGGAACAGAAAGGAAAGAAATACACAAATGTATGATATCACTCATAGATGGAAGTTAATTTTTTAAATGAATACAAATGAACTTACTGACAAAACACAGACAGACAGATTTTGAAAACAAATTTATGGTTACCAAGTGGGAAACTTGGGAAGTAGGGGTAAACCAGGAGCTTGGGGTTAACATACACACACTACTATATATAAGATAACCAACAAGGGCCTACTAGAGCTCAGGGAACTCTACTCAGTATTCTGCAATAACCCACAAGGGTAAAGAATCTGAAAACGAATGAATATATGTATACGTATAACTAAATTACTTTGCTCTACCTCTGAGACTAATACAATATTGTAAATCAACTATACTTCAATTTAAAGAAAGACACAAATAAACTGGGCTCCAGATGCTTTCTCAATTAATTGGCCCCTGAATGCTGACTTTCCTAGGATCAAAGTAAAGGTGTCCCTGACAACCCAACATTAAGTTCATGTGGTACCTTAGGGACTGCTCTGTAAAATGTGGGGTGTTCATGTAACCCCAACTATCCTCCCAGCTCAAACATTTTATGATTCTGGGATGCATGGTGGTGCATGAGAAGAGTCTCAGCAGCTGCCCCCATGCAGCCTCTCTCCTGATCCTTCTCATCCCAGTGGAGTGGAACCTCCCTCAACCTGCATCCCCATCCCCAAAGGCCAGAGGCAGGGAGGTGGATGCCACTCTCTCACCTCTCGGTTAGCAATGGCTAGAAAGATGGAGCAGCCTTTCCTCAAATGACTCTCTTCACCTCACAGAAAAATTTTACCTTCTTCACTTTAATTATCAGTATCATTCACCTGCCAGCACCATCTCCTGTCCCCGCTCCTCCACCTCTCAGAAGTATGACCTCTCAGTCTCCTCATCTATAAGAGGAGGGTAGTAATGGTACCCGTTGCTATTGTGAGGATTAAACTGGTTAACACAGGGAAGGCACTTAGTCCCTAGCACACGGTATGCACCAGGTAATAGCTGTCATTTGTACTGTTATTACTGCTACTAGCAGTAGTGGTAGGAGTAGTTTTCTCTGTCACCAACTCAACGATTCCAACACTGTTATCTTTCCCTCCCTTATATTTGGCTTAGGGTGAATAGTTCAGATCCCCCTTTTGAGAGTCTGTACTCTCAGGACAAAGCCAGTGCTCTGGGGACTTTCCCAGAAGGTTTTCACTTTCTCTTGACAGGAGGCGCTGTGTATTGAACGTGTCCTTGCCACCTCTACAGTATTAATAACTACCAAATGGGGCGAGAGAATCATAAACATGTCAGTGATTTGATTCCACACGTTTACGTCATGATTCAGAGTCAAGGTCACAAACAATGGGATAAAGGAAGATGACAGCTCCAGGATACCAAGCCCACATTTTCTCCAAATTTTCTGTAATGTGTTAAAGCTTTTTAGCATTTTAGAGCCCTATATAGTGCCTGTGTCAGATGGAGTGATTCTTCCCTAAGACTATTTTGTATTTTGAATAACACCCCAGTGAATAGATTGAATCAAGGTGATAGCAGCAAATGGCAGAAAAGTAATAGTCTAAAATTGTTCCCAAACCCAAAGCTGTTCTCTCAGAATGAGGTCTGGAGCTGTGGCAAGTAGAAACCAGATCACCACTGCTTCTTCTATCCACAGTATCTAGCAATACTCAAAGGCTGTGGTTTTTTAAATTATATTTTAACTAAGGTTTGAAAAAAAATAATAGATCCATTTATTTTATTTAATTTTTTTGCCAATCCAATATTTGAAATCTTAAAAGACGCTTACTCCTTGGAAGGAAAGTTATGACCAACCTAGATAGCATATTCAAAAGCAGAGACATTACTTTACCAACAAAGGTTCGCCTAGTCAAGGCTATGGTCTTTCCTGTGGTCATGTATGGATGTGAGAGCTGGACTGTGAAGAAGGCTGAGCACCGAAGAATTGATGCTTTTGAACTGTGGTGTTGGAGAAGACTCTTGAGAGTCCCTTGGACTGCAAGGAGATCCAACCAGTCCATTCTGAAGGAGATCAATCCTGGAATTTCTTTGGAAGGAATGATGCTAAAGCTGAAACTCCAGTACTTTGGCCACCTCATGCGAAGAGTTGACTCATTGGAGAAGACTCTGATGCTGGGAGGGATTGAGGGCAGGAGGAGAAGGGGATGACAGAGGATGAGATGGCTGGATGGCATCACTGACTCGATGGGTATGAGTCTGGGTGACCTCCGGGAGCTGGTGATGGACAGGGAGGCCTGGCGTGCTGCGGTTCATGGGGTCGCAAAGAGTCAGACACGACTGAGCGACTGATCTGATCTGATCTGATAAGCTCTAAAATAATGATACATTCCAATCATTGAAGGTTTTCTTTTACAGGATTCTATCATCTCAACACATGTCATGAACTAATTTATCCTTGTTCAACTTAAATCTAGAGGGACATCCTGGCACCAGCCAAGGTAGATGTGGTGAGAATCACTGCCAGAGATTGATTTACTTAACATTGTACCATTCTTGATGTATGGGGGGAGATGTGTTCAGAAATGAGTGACTGAAAAATATAATTTTCTCAAAAATTAACTATACCATAGTGTAGATGGAGTAGAATAGTCACAGGTCAAAGTGTCACTGGTGGTAGATTGATCCAGAGGCAACTCTGTTCTTAGCCCATCAGTCCCCTCAGAAAGGTCCAGACAACTCTCTGTGTGTATGGTTAGGGAGGTTCAGGTCCTACCACTGACTCTGATCAGCACCCCGAAAAGGCAGAAGACTGTACAGCGTCTTCACTCAAGTCCAGGTGTCATAAACCATCGTGTACAACATTCCAAGTATGATGAGGAGTTGAGGGTGACTTCCATAGCCTAGCTAACTCGTTCCTAGTACTAACTCTGGGAGCAGGTCTCAGTCTCTTTTATAGGAGCCCCATATGGCCACACCACTGGTGGTCTGTGAGTACCTCCCTCTTGCCAATCTTCCGTACATCCTCACTCTCTTTCTCTTTTAGTTCCTGTCTTTCTGAAAGTTCCCATCTCTGGTCTCCTGGCCATCTGAGTGTGATCTCAGTTATTCTCATGATCTACTCCACATGGTTCTGCTGTGAGACGGGGAAGATTCAGACTGCTGTGGGTGGAGGCAGTGAGGGAAGGTCCCTGACAGTGAGCTGCTCTCTGGGTAAGACAAGGTTACACTGCCAAGGTTAATTTCCTGCTAGGACAACTGTCCTACCTTCTTCGGCTACAACAGTGTAGTCCTCCTTTCTGGCTTTCAGTTGTATTTCCTAAAGCTGCCTTCACTACCACACTACCCTACATAAAGCAACTGCCCCAACACTCTATTCCATTAAGTAGATTTATTTTATTATTGGCGGTAAATATTAGGTAAAATCTATGTGGGAGCTTCCCAGGTGGAGCTAGTGGTAAGGAATCTGCCTGCCAATATGGGAGACTTAAGAAACGTGGGTTCAATCACTGGGTTGGGAAGATCCCCTGGAGGAGAGCATGGCAACCCACTCCAGTACTCTTGCCTGGAGAATCCCATGGACAGAGGAGCCTGGCAGGCTACAGTCCATCGGGTTGCAAACAGTCAGACACAACTGAAGCGGCTGAGCACAGACACATGTATGCAAAATTTACTTGAACTCTCTTACATATGAATTGCCTCTCTCCCCATCTTCCCCCTCCCCTTAACCCCACCAGAATGTAAGCTCCATGGGAACACAGGCATCACCTCTCTCAGGATATACACTGCTTCATGCCCAATTCCTATCAAGGAGCCTGGCACAAGGTAGTGAGTTTCAGATCTGCATTTTCAATTATTGGTTAGTTTTTATCATGTGACCAGTTCGATTACAACTTGGAAAAAGACTGAATTCAGGAAAGATGTTACCAGAAAACCTCCTCTTTATTCTTTCTACCGTTCTCCCCAGCTGGAGAATTCAGTCTTCCGGGAATTAACCCTCTCCTCCTTTCTCTAGCTCCCACATTCCTATCTTCTTGCACTGGTTTCCTCCTCCTTCCCCTCCAGGCATCTCACTGCCACAACCCCCTTGCTGCATCTGATTGGTTCCCACCTGCAGCCCTCCTCAGTCGTCCCTCCTTCCCACACATAGGAGTTACCGCTGATGTGAAGCCTGTTCCTTCCCTCTACAGTTAGCGGCTGTCATCTTGGGGCATCACACCACTGTGCCTATTGATTCACTCAGTGCTTTTTAGGTCCTTTTAGGGTCTCATACCTTCTCAAGTGTTTGATCAAAGTCATGAGTCCAAGAAAATCCATGTGTTCTCACACTGATGTAAAATATCAGGGCTCTGTATTTTAAACCCTTTACTAAAATGTGCACTCTGATTATTTTGTTGTACCTATTTATGGGGGACACACCTGTCTCCCTCACTAGAATGTAAGCAGTTCTAGGGCAAGTTTGTATGTTTTTTCTTTTTTCGTTAATCTTGTTGTGTGTAGCATGTGCTTAGTATGTACTAGCTACTAAAAACTGTCTGTCTACAGACTGTCTACAGTGATATTTCGGTGTAAGGTTAACACAGTGTCTTCTAAATATCAGTCATGTAAGTAACACCTGCACAATTTTTGGCATCTCTGCTACAACTTGCCCTATTGTTTACTTACTTACCTTTTGGGGTAGATTGTTTACAAAATGATTGCCAAAGATTCCTTCCACCCCAGAACACAAGTGCCACTAACCTCCCCTCAAATATGCAAATCTGTTTCTCCTCCCTTTGAACCTAGACTTGTCCTGTCGCTTGCTTAAACCTATAAAATGGAGCAGGAGGAATGCTGTATGACTTCTAGACCTAGACTTTAAGAGATTTTGCAGCTTTTTTTTTTCCCCACTGTCTTGGGGTCCAAGCACAGTACAAGAAAGCCCCGGCCAGACCACAGAATGATGAGAGACCACACAGAAGCGGGCTGAGGCAACTGCAGTCACTCTGGCTGGGCTGCCAGACTCATGCATGAAGCCATCTTAGACCATCTCAGTCAGTTCAGTTCAGTTCACTTCAGTCGCTTAGTCGTGTTCGACTCTTTGTGATCCCATGAATCGCAGCATGCCAAGCCTCCCTGTCTATCACCTTTTAGTCCCAGTCAAACTCTCAAGCCACAGGAATGATCCCAGCAGACAGCATGTGAAAAAGAAGAACTGCCCAGCTGAGCCCAGTCAATTCACAGTCCTAATAAGTCATTGCTTTTTAAGCCACTATGTTTTGGAATAGTTTGTTAATACAGCAATAAATAACAGATACACCACTTTTCTTTAAATCAGCTCTTTTTAAAAAACTGTTTTGTTAAAATAAAATGTTGTCACTTGGATAAACAGAAAATTAGTTTCTTTTCATAAGACTAAACATGATGAAAGAAAAACAAAACTATATTACTCACTTCTACCAGGTACGGCAGTCTACCGAAGCTTTTATATTAGTTCCCCCAAAAGATCTCCAAATGTCAGAGAGGTATTAAAGATACACCAGAAGTAAACTGCCGGAGAAGGCAATGGCACCCCACTCCTGTACTCTTGCCTGGAAAATCCCATGGGCAGAGGAGCCTGGTGGGCTGCCGTCTATGGGGTCGCACAGAGTCCGACATGACTGAAGCGACTTAGCAGCAGCAGCAGCAGCAGAAGTAAACTGGAACGCTCTCCTTGGTATAAGCCATGTTGAAAGAAAACATAGTGAAAATAACTTGCTCATTTTGAAATGCAATATTATGTAGGGCTCTATCACCAAAAATCACTTTTGTGCTGCTATAGATAATAAGTAATAATTCAGGGAGTAAACATCTACAGCTAAAATTATAGAGGAAGTTACTCTAATGGCTGACACTTGGAAAATGCTGTATTAACCTAACACCTATACATTGAGATAGGCCATAGACAGTCCACATTTTAGTGCTTTCTATACAACAATTGGTGACTGCAGCCATGAAATTAAAAGACGCTTACTCCTTGGAAGGAAAGTTATGACCAACCTACACAGCATATTCAAAAGCAGAGACATTACTTTGCCAACAAAGGTCCGTCTAGTCAAGGCTATGGTTTTTCCTGTGGTCACGTATGGATGTGAGAGTTGGACTGTGAAGAAGACTGAGCACCGAAGAATTGATGCTTTTGAGCTGTGGTGTTGGAGAAGACTCTTGAGAGTCCCTTGGACTGCAAGGAGATCCAACCAGTCCATTCTGAAGGAGATGAGCCCTGGAATTTCTTTGGAAGGAATGATGCTAAGGCTGAAACTCCAGTACTTTGGCCACCTCATGCTAAGAGTTGACTCATTGGAGAAGACTCTGATGCTGGGAGGGATTGGGGGCAGGAGGAGAAGGGGACGCCAGAGGATGAGATGGCTGGATGGCATCACTGGCTCGATGGACGTGAGTCTGAGTGACCTCCGGGAGTTGGTGATGGACAGGGAGGCCTGGAGTGCTGCGATTCATGGGGTCGCAAAGAGTCGGACACGACTGAGCGACTGGACTGAACTGAACTGAATACAATTCTGGCTTTCTTGGTGGCTCAACGGTAAAGAATCCACCTGCCAATGCAGGAGATGCAGGTTCAATCCCTGGGTCAGGAAGATCCCCTGGAGAAGAAAATGGCAACTCACCCTAGTATAGTTGCCTGAGAAATCCCACAGACAGAGAAGCCTAGTGGACTACAGTCCTTGGGATCTCTAAGAGTCAGATACAACTTAGCAACTAAACAACAACAAATACAGTATTCAGTGCTAACCAGAAAGGGATTTGAATAAAAGATAAAACATAATCATGTCCTAGAAATGCTATGTTCTAGTAGAGAAGACAGGGATGTAAATAGTTATAAGACACTAACCATGGTAAATATAATTGGATTCAATTTAAACTCAAAAGCCCATGGACTCAGACTCCAAATCCCTGACATTTTGTGTAAGAGTTTGAGGGTAGAAGGCAATGGCACCCCACCCCAGTACTTTTGCCTGGAAAACCCCATGGACGGAGGAGCCTGGTAGGCTCCAGTCCATGGGGTCGCTAAGAGTCGGACACGACTGAGCGACTTCACTTTCGCTTTCCACTTTCATATGGTGGAGAAGGAAATGGCAACCCACTCCAGTATTCTTGCCTGGAGAATCCCAGGGACAGGGGAGCCTGGTGGGCTTCTGTCTGTGGGGTCGCACAGAGTCGGACACGACTGAAGCGACTTAGCAGCAGCAGCAGCAGCTATTTTAAGACCCATAACTTTCATCAGCTTCTCAGAGGAGTCCAGTATGGAATCAAGGATTGCATAATGTAGAAAACACTGGTTAAGAAAATGCATAGTGATGAGTTTGTTTCAATTGTTTCTACCTCAAAACTCTTCCAGATTGCGTGGACACTCACTTCTAGTCTGTAATTCTGAAATCCAAACTCTCACCTTATCTTTCCTCCCTGTGACTTTTTTCCTTTCTCACATAGCTATATAAAAGTTCTCTTAAATTCTCTGATGACCAGACTTGCCTCCATCTCTACTACAATATAAACTCTTTGAAGCTAGGGATACATCCTATCATTTCCTTTCTTCCATTATCAATAAACATCTTTAAATGAAGAACAAACCTCTTAGAACTTCTTTAGAAGGTTTTCTCTGCTATCTAGGACTGATTTTGAAACATGTTTTCTATTGCTTAGACTGAACTCTGAATGGGTATTTAATCTGAAATTTGTGCCTAATAAAATGTTTGGGGTGGAGGGGAGCATCAAGTTCTTCCTGCAATATGTTCTATGTGTATATTCATCAATGTCTGCCTGGACAGGCATTTTCTGTCTGTGCCTGCTTAGGTCAATGTGGAATATTTTAAAATGGTGTGGGGTTTATTGACATACTGCATAAAGCAGCCTCACAATGCACTTCACACACGGGGTCTCAGGGCCTCTCCTGGGCATGAAAGTGCTGCTGTTGATATGTATGCTTTCCTCACTGCTTCTTCTTTAATCCTATTCTTCCAACATAGTGAGTTTGTTTCTCTCTGGAACATAAATTCAGTGAAAAACAGACACCACTAAAATATTAGTACTTTCATCAGAATTAAAAAAAAAAAAAAACAACTTTCTTTAGCCATGCTATAAAGTGAGTGAGCTAAAGTTTCCTCTGTTCAAAGTTCTTGAAGGTTTGACATTTAAATTTCTTCTAAAATAGTTTTTGCATGAAAAACCAAGAAAGGGAGGATTGTGGTTTGTACCTTGGCATGGAATTTTATACGAGTGGGACAGAAACAGAGCAGTGGTGTTGAAGCTGTCTGCAGGATTTGCTGGCACTGCTCTGGGCAGCAGTAGCCCAGTGTCCAAACAAGCACATAATTCATATGACTAATTCTAGCTTTTGCCTAGGCTTCCGCCTCCACCCCCACCCCCACCAAACGATCAACATATATGGAACACTTGGCAAAGCCATCATCTCATTCCACCAAAATGATGGATTCTCCCCATACCCATGCCTGAGCTTCTCCACAAAGAGGGGGACCTTTGGAGCAATGAGCAGCAAAGCAAAGTGAGCACCCATGCAGAACCTTCTGTGAGAGCAGAGAACTAAACATCTTTCATTCCGAGATGTTTTCCTGGGGTATGATTCTGGGCCATAGGAGGAGTATGCTTCTCTGCTCTCATAGAGCAGAGAGCTAAACATCTTCCATTCTGAAACGTTTTCTTGGGTTATGCTTCTGAGTGAAAGTCGCTCAGTTGGTCCGACTCTTTGTCACCCCATGGACTATATAGTCCATGGAATTCTCTAGTCCAGAATACTGGAGTGGGTAGCCATTCACTTCTCCAGAGGATCTTCCCAATCCAGGGATCAAACCCAGGTCTCTGGCATTGCAGGAGGATTCCTTACCAGCTGAGCCAAAATATCTTATTTACATATATAATCATATAGGTATATATATATATATATATATATATATATATATATACACACACACACACATATACAGAAACACTCTACAATTTACCATTTTTTTATAAACACTTGTTTTCTACATTTTAATGTTTAAGGACTTTTTAAGTATCATCTAAATACACTCCTTATTATATGTGTCTTATTCCAGTACCTGAAATGCCCTTTTCATTCATCTATAGAGCTGAACCTTGTTAATAACACCTCATTACAATTAGGAGTTTGAAAGGATTAGCCATGACACGACACATTGTTTACAGAGACTGAACACATGTGTGTATGCTTGGAATGTACAATTCATCTGATACAATGTAGCAAATTTTGAGGAATGCATCCCTGTGGGTGCTGCTTAGTCATGTCTGACTCTTTGTGACCCCCATGGACTGTAGCCTGCCAGACTCCTCTGTCCATGGAATTTTCCAGGCAAGAATCCTGGAGTGGGTTGCCATTTCCTTCTTCAGGGGAACTTCCTGACCTGGGATCAAACCTGCATCTTTTGCTTCTCCTAAATTGGCAGGTGGGTTCTTTACCAGTTGAGCCATCAGAGAAGCCCCATTTTGAGGAGAATGCATCATAAATAAGGGAATGCCAGAAACACGCTAAAGCCCTACCTCCCAGGCCCCCAAATATGATTGCAACGACAGTCCTTGGAAGAGCAGGAGAGTTGTTTCAGGCCAAAACCTCATACCTTGTCTCTGAGAGCTTCTTCCAGAAAAGAACCAAGCAAATGTGGGGGTGTGTGTTTTCCTGAGTTGAGATAGAAAGTTCTAGAAGTAGATGTTTGGTGGTGCTTCCATGCCAACACAGAAGCTGAATAAAGCAGGGTACACAAGAAGAGGGTTACACAAGAGGTCCTGGAATGGTTCCTTCCAAGTCCAGGAAGAGTCCAAAAGGAATGGTTCCTTCCAAGTCCAGGAGAGTCCAAAAGTCTGCTCTCCTTCTAGGGGCAATTGAACGAGCATTAAAAACCTGCTTCTCCCCAGATCTAAAATGCAAAAGGAAAAAGTGGAGCATCTACTGAAAAGTAGTGGAAGGCCGAGCAGGCAGGGAGGTGCCGCCTGAGCGCAGTCCCTCAGAAGCTATGGAGAGAGCGGGAGCCTCTGGAGTGCTCTGAGATTCCACTCAGCATATGGGGCATGTATCCCCATCTCCTGTCCATACTGGCACCCCCTCCACATGATAAAGAAACACCTCCATGGTCTGCATGGACTTTGAACTTACACAATCACCCCTGGGGTGGGCCCCAGTGCAGACAAGAGCAAGAGAAAGACGTGGAATCTGAATCTTTGCAAGTAAAATCTCCATTTTCTGTCTCCCCCATCCACACTGATGATGGTGTGGAAGAACCCAGAAACAGTCCAAGTGTCTGGGTCAGTTCTCTGCTCTCCAATTTACTCACAGATGACCTTATGTCAGTAACTAAATTGGTCTGAGCACAAGTCTTTTCTTTTTCCATTATGGTTTATAACAGGATATTGAACATAGTCTCCTGTGCTATACGATGGGACCTTGTTGTTTATCCATTCTATATATAAGAGTTTGCATCTGTTATTCCTGTACTCCCAGTCCTTCCCTCCCCCATCCATGCTTCCCCTTGGCAGCCACAAGTCTGCTCTCTATTTCTCTGTTTCTACTTTATAGCTTGGCTCCTTTGTGTCATATTTTAGATTCCACATATAAGTGATATCATATGGTATTTGTCTTTTCTGTCTGACATACTTCCCTCAGTATGTAATCTCTAAGTCCATCCATGTTGCTGCAAATGGTATTATTTCATACCTTTTTATAGCTGAATAATATGCCATTGTATTTATATACCACGTGTTCTTTATCCATTCATCTGTTGAGGAGCAGTTGGGTTGCTTCCATGTCTTGACTATCGTAAATAGTGCTGCTGTAAAATAGGCGTGCACGTATCTTTTCAAAGTATAGTTTTACCTGTCTGGATAGATGCCCAGAGCGGGGATTGCTGGATCCTGTGTGAGCCCAAGTCTTTTAAACTGCAAAATGGACAAAAGGGTAGTATTTGCTTAAACAAATTGCTAAGAATGAGCCCAGGCCAGGGAACAGCCCCTGGACTCGTGTGCCTATGAGAGGAGGGGCAGAGAGGTGGACCTTCACATACAGCACATGTGCGCATGGGACAGAGGCCAGCAAGTGGCACCTCAGTCTGTCAAATACATCAACTGCCGGCCAGAGTCCACCTGAGCAACACTGAGTGGACGTCTGGGCCTCCCCCAGCACAGGGCCCTCTGTGCTCACAACCCCTGCCTCACCCTTGTGGTCATAACTGACCGCTTCCTGTCTCTGCCGCTGTGCACTGGGGCCCAGTCCCTCTCACCTCCTCCAAGATAATGCTCCAGATTTTATACTCACTCTTGCATCACTGAGCTGCTATTCTCTATTGAGTCATTCCCAGCACACGAATGTGCTGTAAGAATCTCTCCCACTTAATAAAATAGTAAAACGTTCCTGGTCCCATATCCTCTTCCAGCTACCACCCCATTTCTCTTCCTTTTAAGAGTAAAACTCTTCTAAAGAGTAGCCTTAGAGCCTGCCTCCTGTCCAGCTCCTCCCATTCCTTCTGGAATCCATTCCAAACTGCTCTCGGCCTCATTACTTCATCAACATAGTTCCTGTCAAAGTCAAAGATGACCTCCACGTTGCTAAAGGGTCAGCTCCCAGCCCTCCTCTCACCCACTCCAACAGCTACACGCTGGAGGCCTGCTCCTTTCTGAAAATACTTGATTCACTCAGCTTCTGGGACTTCAACCTAGAACCCTAGAATAATGGTATTCCAGCTCACTCAGAATAAAAACCTTAGAATGGCTTTAAAGGCCTTTTTGGAGTCCTCTTGTGGGAATGGTCTTCTAGATAACCACAAAACTTCTTCCCTCATCTCCATTAGTTCAAATGTTACCTTATCAGCCTGAGGGCCTTCCCCTAGGTAAAATAACTGCCTCCCTTACCCGCTTCTTCCCTTGTGCTGTGCTGTGCTAAGTCGCTTCAGTCCTGTCCAACTTTGTGCTACCCCATGGACGGTAGCCCGCCAGGCTCCTCTATCTATGGGGATTCTTCAGGCAAGAATACTAGAGTGAGTTGCCATGCCCTCCTCCAGGGGATCTTCTCAACTCAGGGATCAAACCCACATCTCTCATGTCTCGTGCACCAGTGGGCAGGTTCTTTACCACTAGCGCCACTTGGGAAGCCCCTCCTTCCCTTACCAGAAGATTAATATTACAATTGCCCCTGTAATATATCTTGTACAATTACACAGTTACAGGTTAATCTCTTTTACATTAACTGGTTTTGTGCACTGCCCTATCTTTAGCACCTACAGCACTGTCTGCCCATAGTAGGGATCCAGGTATTTAGAAAAGTAACTGAATGAAAGAATTCTAAGCCCTGGAAACTGGACAGAAGCTGTGCACATAGCCAGCCTTCAGTGTTTAGTGAGAGGAAAGGCTGTCAGAACAGAGTGAGGGCCATTCAGTACACCCTGTTTATACTGGGCTACATAGAGCTCTCCCTGACCAAAGATGAGGCAGGACAAAAGCAATTCGATGCCTTTGAAAAGATTTCGCAGTATCAAGGAAAACCTCAATGTCGTCTTTGGTGTCCTAAATAGAGGTGTATGAAAACATGATCTCCATGAAATCAGAGGACAGATATTCAAGAATGAATAGATTACAATGAAAGGAAAAAAAAAAAGAATGAAAAAAAATATGCAAGAGAGTTCAAAATGCCATATCAGAATGAAAGCCTTCCCTTGAAGTAATAATGATTACATTTGGTCCTGCACAAAATCACCTGTAGTATGGATAGACTTGAGTACCTCTTCTGAAATGTAGCACAAAGGCAAAAAGAATGCATAAACAAGAATAAAAGAAATTTTCCAATATATTAACAAGGTTAGAATCTTCAGTGATTTTTTTCTCCTTCTATATAATTTTTGCTATTTTTCTAAATTTTCCATAACATATGTGTGCTGCTGCTACTGCTAAGTCACTTCAGTTGTGTCCGACTCTGTATGACCCTATGGACGGCAGCCTACCAGGCTCCCCCGTCCCTGGGATTCTCCAGGCAAGAACACTGGAGTGGGTTGCCATTTCTTTCTCCAATGTATGAAAAGTGAAAAGAGAAAGTGAAGTCGCTCAGTCATGTCTGACTCTCAGCGACCCCATGAACTGCAGCCTACCAGGCTCCTCCATCCATGGGATTTTCCAGGCAAGAGTACTGGAGTGGGGTAACATATGTGTAGAATTACAATAATACAGAAAAAAGGGAAAAGGAAAAAATTAAATATATATCTTAAATTGTTTGTTCATAGTCTTTGGGTTTTTTGAGAGAGCAGGAAATTATTCTCTAGCTATCTATGCCCCTGCAGTCTAATAATGCAATTCTTCTCCACTGCACCCACTCCAGTGTTCTTGCCTGGAGAATCCCAGGGACAGAGGAGCCTGGTGGGCTGTTGTTTAAGGGGTTGCACAGAGTTGGACACAACTGAAGCGACTTAGCAGCAGCAGCAGCAGGAGCAGCACTCAACTACCTGATTCAGAAGTGCCCATGAAATTTATTTTAGTAGTAATTACTGTAGGACTTGGCTTTTTTAATACGACTAGATCTCAGGAAGGTCCCAATACTTAGGGTAAAACTAGGAACATCGAGAAATCATGAAACTGGGAACACTTTATTTCATAATCCTCTCTTTGTCATAGTAATGGGAATAAAATCATTTTGTTTAAATGCCTCTTAGGATGGAAAGTAAGAATCCCACTTAAATGTACACATTTTAAGCAAGGGATAAAAAATGTTCTTGAGCTACTGGACCTAAGTGAGTGTTAGAGCTTTGATGAAAACTCTGTCTTGAGATCCTACAGCCCTAATGTGGTGGCACTGACTGCTTTGGGCACATTTCCAAGACTGCAGTTAGGGTTTTCAAACCTCCATTGGCTCTGCTAGTATGTAGTGCTATTTCTTTCCCTCCTTCCCCAAATTTGCAAGCTTGTTTCTTCTTAAATGTGCCATGAGATGATGCATGAACGCATTTTATTTCCTCAATGGAAATGTAGATGCTGCACAGCTGTTAGACTTGAAATCACCAGGTGGTACTTGGCATGAACTAAGATGCTGTTGCCAGGGTAACCACACATTTTTCCAGCTATGGGAAGAGCTGCCATGTTTTCTATGCTCTTAGCAACATATGTTATAAAAGGACTGGCTTAGTGTATATGAATATTTACTATTTTAAAAGAGCACCCATTTCTTCATAAACCAGTGGAATTTTTTTCATCTGCCTTTCTCTTTTTAAATTAACTTTTATTGGAGGATAGTTACTTTACAATGTCATGTTAGTTTCTGCTGTATAGCAAGATGAATTAATGCCCAATTCATCCAGCCCCAAACTTTTATCTTTTGGGGGCATTAGGTCTCATTTTCCTTTGCCAATAGAATTGTAAGGATCCAGTAATAACTCATATTTTATGCTACCCATAATGTACTGGTGAATCTCATTTCATGCATTAGATAGATTCATTTTAAATATGCAATTAGAGCTCAGTATTCATACCACTGTGAATTCTATACAAAAATCTATTTACAGAATGTACTCATCAGTTATGAAAATCATTATTTCCATTCACTGTAGATTCTCAGAGATATAGAGGCTGATCTTCTGAGCTCCCCAAAGTTGCAATGGAGTTGACAGACTTTCAGGACAGGTTGGGACCACCCTGGCAAGGAAGTAGCAGTCCCTCAACACCCAGAACAAAGCAAAAAGAAGTTAAAAACATAAATTTTCTTCCCTTCCTCCCTCCTTCCACCCCTCCTTCCTTCCCTCCTGTAAGTTCTATACACTGAGCTCCTACTTTACAAGCAGACCATGGTTGGTACAGTGGGACTTCCTCCGTGGATTAAACCCAGCAATGCAGATCCAGGTAGTATGACAGGCCCATCTTCAACTGTACCACATTTTGTCAAAGTGTTTTCCAAAATAGTAATGCTAGTGAAATTCTCCCACAAGCAATGCCTAAGATTTCTCTTTGTTCTACATCCTCACCAACACTTGCTCTCTGGTGGGACCAGACTTCTGACAGTTTTCAGGTTGCATTATCATGATCACCACTAGCCATGTGGGGTAATCTTTTCTGCGCACTATCTGGTCTTATGATTTCCTCATTTTTCTATTGGGTTGTCTTCTCCATATTTATTTTGAGGGATTATTTCTATATTCTGGGCATGAATTTTTTTATATGTTTAAATCTCTTTCTTACTTGCTCACTTGTCTTTCACTTGAGTCTTTTTGTTACAGAAGGATCTAATTTAACATAGTCAAGTTTATTTACCCAGTCCGTCATTGTTTAAGAAATCTCTACTTATCCCAAGTTCATAAAATATTTTCTTTTAGATGTTTAAAACATATGATTTTCACATTTAAGCCCTTACTCTGTCTATAATTAAGGTTTATGTACAGTATGATAAGGAATCTAATGCTGTTAGATTTTTTTCCTGTTATAACAAAATCCATTACTGAGCCATCAAACTTTCTCCAGTGTGACCTCTCATAAATGCCACGTTTTGAATCTGGTCTATACATATATAAAACGAGGTTCTAAACTTTACATTCTATGCACAAGCATAAATATCTAAGCCTTTGCCATTACTATTCTATCTTGATCACTATAGCTTCATAGTAAGTCTTCATATCTACTAAAGTAAAATTCTGCAGTTCTTTTAAAGCAAAATTCTATTATTCTTCAAAATTATCTTAACTATTTTTGGCTTTTTGCTCTCCTGTGCAAAATTTAAAATAATTTATTGAACTACTACTGTCCTCACGAGCATTTTATGCTATGGATTGTGCAGCTGATTTTTACAAACAAAGATTAAATAGATATGTACAATCTGATCAGTGGGAGCTTCAATACTAATAAGTTACATATACACATTTGAGAAGTGCCATATCCCCAAATCATATTAAAAAATGATTGCTGTAAAACATTGGTTAATTATAAATATTGACAGATGTTGGGTCTTTCATTGATAAGAGACTTGGCCACCTCACTCTGCTCTATATAATGGCAATCAGTGACCAGCGATTCTTTCCCCTCCTGATTAGTGTCAGTAGCTGGCAGCAGCTTCTTCAGTTCCTGAGGACACAGGAGAAAAAGTCCCAGCACTGTTTTACTGGCCAGTGTGCAAGGCAAGATTGGAGAATATCCCACTTCATCTCTACTGCTCCCCGGCACTGCTCCAAACTGCTTGCCCTTCAGAGTCCTCAACATGAATCACACAAATTCTGAGATAGGATTTAAGTTAGTCTGTACTTCTTTGGAAATTTTAGGCTTGTCACTGCCTCCATTCCAAGTGTAGGAATCTTACAGAGCTAGGAGAATGTTACATATTATCTTCACATTCCTATCACATGTTTAATACCTACTGGCACTCAAAAATATCTTTATCAAAGTGCAATAATATAGAGCCCATGACAGTTATCTCTGTCTTCATCAACTACTGACCATAAACTCAAAGCACAGTTTATGCATACTTGTATACTTTGCATGTTCTGTTTCAAATGATCCCTACAGCAATCTTGCAGAGTAGGCCATAAAATTCCAAACTTGCAAGTAAGGAGGCTGAAGATCAGAGAAGTTATTGCCTAAGGAAAGTGTAATAACAAACAGTGAATATTAGGGTGAAGATTCAGATCCAGATCTTTCCAGATTCCAAAGTCCTTGCTTCTTCCTCACCACTTCAGACTGTGTCAAAACCTTCAAGTTTAAAACCATAATATAATGTGATTATTTGTATTTAGGGATATGTATTTACAAACTGTCATGTGTCTATATGTTAAACAATTCAATCATTTACTCGAAATGCATTAAATGCCTATAATATGCTAGGCACTAGCTGTCCTTAAAAGCAGTTCAGAATTAACCTAAGTGTCAACACACCAGGAAAAAAGCTAGAAAAAGTGAAAATGTCAAATTAACTGGAGCACATAATATGCAAAACAAAACAGAAATTCAAGGTTCTCTGACTGATTTACTTGGAAAGGCTAGATATACTAACTACTTAAAATTTGCTCCAGAGTTGTTTTACTGTCCTTTGTCTAGTCTGAGTTGAAAATCCCAAGAATTTTAAATCATTCCAAAAGTTTTCTCTAAATAAATTGGAACAAATTCACAGGCTAGCTACCAAGGTATGTGTTTCCCACCACATGAACTACGCTACACATAACTAAGCAAGTGAAAGATGTTTTTAAATTGTTGTACTGGTTAGTGGGAAATAGGGAGACAAATATCTTTTTTTAATCAATAAAAGGTAAAAAACAAAGCCTGTTTCTCTTCCTATGTCCTTTAGGTAGCAGAGTAGACAGCACTCCAGTTTGCCAGTTTGTAAAAATGAAGAAAATCATCATAGCCCTCTCGAACGCTCAGGTTGATTAAATGTGATAACACATTTGAAAAGTACTTTAGAAACTGTAATGTGTTGAATGCATATTACTTACTATTAAATAGAAATCTGATAATAGAAAAAACTGTTTTTAGAGTTATTCTTATACCACAAATGAGCTAAAAAGCAGAGTTCCTACTCATTTCAGAATATAAAAAAACATAGGGCAGGAGATGGGAATGGAAAGGAAAGGTTTTTAAATGAAAAAAGTGTAAGAATAGAACCAATGGAAGTTCTTTCGAGCTTCGCTGAGAATGAAAGTAAATATATTTGGGACAATAAAACTCTGAAATGCCTTTTTACATGCAGCACTCTCCCTGATGGGCTAGTAGAGATATTAATTGATTCCAGAGACGATGACCACTGAAACTGTAATAGAAGAATCTGCGGAGGTAATGTCAAAGAGTCAAGACTTTCCACTATGTTTGGATGAAGTCCAGACTTTAATATGATTTTAATCTATTGCCTGTCCAATGAGGAATTTAACTGATGATAATACTGAAAAGATATATTGAATGAGAAACAAGTGAGGCCCAAAGCCACAAATCTTGTGAGGCCACTCTTGACATGATTTTATGTCAATAGACTGACTGGTTGTTAGCCAGGGCCTTCACCAAGTACTTGGTCTTTCAGCTTGTAAATCATTGGAAATAGAATAAAAAGCATCATCTTAAATTGTAAGTGTATGTAGATAAAACAAACCAACGGCATTGCAGAAATATGATTTCTGGCTAAAAGGGTCTAATATCCTGATGCCTTTCTCCTCATTTTTTGACACATATAGAGTTCAGCAGGATCTTAACCCTAAATTAACTACCTTAGTAAAACCTCTGATAGAAAACAGTCTTGGACTGTCAGCAAGATGCTTGTGGATCATCTTAAGTAGTAATTAACAACTGCCCAATGGATTCAATGACAAAAACCACTCAACCATCTCTTCCCCAGCTCCAACTATTTAAGTAGACTATGATCAAACCAAATGCACAGCACCTCTGAGTTGAGGCATAGGATGTAATATTCAAACACCTGCTTTCAGGGCTACCACATTCAATGTGTGATCTGTGCACCACACCAAATGCTGGGTGGAGGAGAAGGTGGGGGCTGAAATCCAGCCTGTATTCCATTTGTCAAGCCCTGCACCCTGGGATGGGCCTGCATCCACCAGGAAGAAGGGAGCCTTCTCCAAATCAAAAGCCCATGAGTCTGAAGGGCTGCAAAGCTAGCTGTCACAAAACTGTCATAGAGACTAGTGGGCCTTACCTGACTGACTCAGTAGTGAGTCCCTAAATGACTTTGGGAAAAAACATGACTTTTTCCATTTTCTCCAGAGTAAGCCTTTCACATGATCAAACTACAATTGCTTGACACTCCACACACTGACTAAGGCCCATCTCACATTGAAGGGTACTAGCAAGGGCCTTTATCTCCAATTGGAAATAATATAAACAAATCAGGATGTAGCAAGGCCCCACCTGGGGCTCTAAGCAATAGCCTTCACACTCTGCTATGTGCTCCTCATCTTCTTGTTCTCCGATTGTAGCCCCAGTCTGATAGAAGCACCTAGGAGGTGCTTCATTAAGAGGGGATAAATCACAAGGATCTCTTCCTTCTAACTTTAACAAGTGATATATTGCTTAAACTGCCACTTGATATTAGCATCTCTGACATGGCAAAGACAAAATTTGAGATTTTTTATTTGCTTAAAAAAACACTAGCATAATGGTTAACGTGAGCTAGGCAGGATTCTAAGTGCTTTCTTTGCAAGTACAAACTCATTAAATCCTCAGCAGTTATTATTCCACTTTACATTTGTGGAAACTGAAGCTCATAGCTATTAACAAACAGAACCAAGAATCAAGATAGTCTGTCTAGACCCAGAGTCCATCCCTTGGTCTGGATTGCCTTGGAAAGATCAGGAAATGGCAACCCACTCCACTATTCTTGCCTGGAGAATCCCATGGAGAGAGGAACCTGGGGGCTGCAGTCCATGGGGTTGCAAAGAGTCGGACACAAGCACAGCACAGCTGCTACTCTATCTGCAACAAAACAGTCACCTCTGAAAATCATATTTTCCAGTCCTTCGATGTTGTAAATAATCCCCTAGGTTAAAGTCTGGCAAATAAATGCTGTGGTCCTTGAAGCCAGATATAATCCCTAGTTTGTTTTTTAATGTTTTAGATATCTTATCAAAAGAGTATATCAGGATACAATGTTCTCAAGTAAACAGAGACCAGCTAAGAAGATCTGCTTTGTATTCAACAGAAACCATAATTTTTGCGATCTGAAATAATTTAAAGCAAGATGAAACACTCACCCTGATATTCCCTCTCTTTGGGACCAAGAGATGCAAAAATCCCACTCTTAATAATCATCTGACTTGTCAGAGAAAGCATTCAGCAACTTTTCTCTTCAATACTTTGTAAATTCAGGTTACAAAGTTTATGAAGACAAAAACTTCAAGTTGTGTTAAAAAAAAATTAAGGAATGATGGGGGAGAGTTTTAAAGATGACTTTTCATGAAATTTCAGAATCACAAGCAGCGTGATTAGTTAGAAGGAAAGTAGAATACTACTTTTCAGATATATGTTCTCTTTACTTTTCATAATGAAATTTCCAGGACAAAGGAACTTAGTGATCATAAGTCAGTACTCAAAATGAATTTCTAATTGTAGTCAAAGATATATGTATGCATGAGCACATGTGTGTGTGTGTTAGTCGCTCAGTCATGTCTGACTCTTTGTGACTTGATGGAGTATCTGTCCATCCTTCTGTCCAACCTTCTATCTGGCCCTCCATCCATGGGAATTCCTGGGCAAGAATACTGGAGTGAGTTGTCATTTCCTTCTGCAGAAGGTCTTCCTGACCCAGGGATTGAACCTGGGTCTCCTGTATTGCAGGCAGATTCTTTACCACTGTGCCACCAGGAAGCCCATAATTACTTGGACGTATGTGTAAATATACAATACTTTGCCCACCTGATTCGAACGCCGACTTATTGGAAAAGACCCTGATGCTGAGAAAGACTAAAGGTAGAAGAAGAGGGTGACAGAGGATGAGATGACTGGATGGCATCACCAGTTCAATTGACATGAACTTGGGCAAATCCTGGTGAGAGACAGAGATGCCTGGTGTGCTGCAGTTCATGGGGTCGCAAAGAGTCAGACACAATTTGGCAACTGAACAACAACAATGTGTAAATATATGTTTTTTCTGGTTATAATCAGGTAACTTGAAGTACATTGCAAAGTAAGGCCAATTTAGATCCAACTTTACAAAGTAACTAGAAATTACTAGTAAATCAACTAACTTCTTGTTCTCCAAAATTGAAAGGTAGATTTTTGGCTTAATGAGTTAAAAACATTAAGTGCTAGGTACTTTCTGAGAGCACATCTGGAATCACTTTCTCTGGAACTGTTGTATAATGAGGTGCTAACATAGCCAACTATGGCTCACCCCCCACTGAAACTAGTGTGTGTGTCCTGGACTTAACCCCTTTCGGTAGCAAGCTCAAATTCCAGAACGGCTTGTCCAGGGATCATGTTGGCAGGAATGTGCTTGTCTTGGAAACCTTAAGAGCCAAGTATGCTCATCCTTAAGAAAAGCAAGTCCTGCAGATAACGGGGCTGACAGTCAGGATTCTCATGTCTCAGAACGGCTGCTTCTCACGCATCCTTACCCTCTTTTCAATATCAAGCCCATGTTCTCTTCAGCACTACTTGTAAAGCAAAAGGCAATAAGCAAGGAGTGGTAATAAGTCCTGACAAAATACCCACCAGAGCAAGATATCTGGGGAGAGGCAATTTGGGGAAGAGAAGGGCAATTTTTCACCATGGCAATGATGAAGTCTGTGAATGTGCCATAGATCTTATGGCTGTCAAATTACAGGTTTTCTGGTAGAAACAGATTTATCTAATGGCTGAATAATACAACTTATTAATACTCATGATTCTCTGAAGTGGATGAGAACACAGGAGACCTGTGTTCTGCCACCAATCTTGCAGTAGGTCATCTTCCCGCCTGGCTTCAGATGCTTTCCTCCATAAAATAAGACTAAGCAGATAATCTCTAAAATCCCTCTCAATTCAGAAAAAAATGCAAGTGGCTCAGTTGTGTCTGACTCTTTGCCACCTCATGAACTGCAGCCTGCCAGGCTTCTCTGTCCATGGAATTCTCCAGGCAAGAATACTGGAGTGGGTTGCCATTCCCTTCTCTAGGGCATCTTCTTGACCCAAGAATCAAACTCAGATCTTCTGCTTTGCAGACAGATTCTTTACCCTCTGAGTTACCAGGGAAGCCTCCCAATTCAGAAGTTATCCTATACTCAGTTTTTTACTGAATCTCAAATACATGTATGTATGTGTAAATATATGTATATAAGTGTATGTATGTATATATACGTGTAAACACACACACACACACACATATATATAGAAGAGAAAGAATCCAAACAACCCATTGAAAATTAAAGTAGGCAGTTCAGTTCAGTTCAGTTGCTCAGTCATGTCTGACTCTTTGCTACTCCATAGACTGCAGCATGCCAGGCTTCCCTGTCCATCACCAACTCTAAGAGCTTGCTCAAACTCATGTCCATCAAGTCGGGGATGCCATCCAACCATTTCATCCCCTTCTCCTCCTGGCTTCAATCTTTCCCAGCATCAGAGTCTTTTCCTATGAGTCAGTTCTTTGCATCAGGTGGCCAAAGTATTGGAGTTTCAGCTTCAGCATCAGTCCTTTCAATGAATATTCAGGACTGATTTCCTTTAGGATTGACTGGTTAGATCTCCTTGCAGTCCAGGGAACTCTCAAGAGTCTTCTCCAACACCATATTTCAAAAGCATCAATTATTTAGGGCTCAGATTTCTTTATGGTCCAACTCTCACATCCATACATGACTACTGGAAAAACCACAGCCTTGACTAGATGGATAAAGAAGATGTGGTACAATGGAATGTTACTCAGTCATAAAAAGGAACAAAATTGGGTTATTTGCAGAGATGTAGATGGACCCAGGGATTGTCATACCGAGTGAAGTAAGTAAGAAAGAGAAAAACAAATGTTGTATATTAACATATATATGCGGAATCTAGAAAAATGGTATAGATGACTTTGTTTAGAAATAGAGACACAGACAAGGAGAATAAATGTATGAACACCAAAGAGGAAATGGGGGATGAGAGGGAGAAATTCGGAGATTGGGATTAACATATATACTCTATCAATATTATTTATAAAATAGATAACTAATGAGAACATACAGTATTGCACAGGGAACTCTATTCATTAAAAGTTTTAATTTCTCATATGGTAAATATCAATAGGTTAACTCACATGAACAAAACTCTTCATGGTCCTCAATAATTTTTGAAAGTGTGTGTGTTGAGGTGGGGGGTTGGGGGAGGGAGGATTGTCCTGAGACCAGAAAGCTTGAGAATTGCTAGTGTAGTGATTAAGATCACAAACTGCAGAGCCAGACTGGCCGAGTTCAAGTCCTCCTTCTACCACTTAGGAGTCGTGTGACATTGGGAACAGGTGTTCAACATCTCTGTGCCTCAATTTCCTCATCTACTGAATGGGGATAAAAATAAGAGTGCTTATGTCATTGGACTGTCGTGAGGCTTAAATGAGTTGATATATGTACTGTGCTTAGAACTACTGACAGTATCCAGCATTTTCTTTGGCACCCTTCCCTTCCTCTTCATCCACCACCACTCCCTTTCATTCTCGTTTTCATTCCCTCTCTTCTCTCTTCCTCTCCCCTCACCCCTCGATGCCATTTTTATTTGTTTGGCTTTATTTGGTTTGATTTGATTTGCTCTGGTCTAACTACTGCTTCCTCTGCCTTAGGCCAGCAAGTAGCTGTGACTAGCACTGCTACCTCAAGAGTTAAAGGCTTAGCTGCCCAGGACCCCTCAGAAACACAAGCACCATTTTACTCCCCCTTTGCTGTGGTAGTCGGTTGTACTTTGAATTTGCCCTTCACAGAAGCTCCATCAGCAAAAGACAACTGGAAAATCAAAGTAAGCAACGTTAAGTTTTTTAAAACACTCTCTGTCAGATGAATTAGGATGTAAAGTAGAAACTTTAGCCTTAGGAATAATCAATGAAACAGAAGATGGAAGAAGGGAGAAAATGCAAGCAATTACATTCATTCCTTAAAGGAATAGGTGGTATTTATACAAACTCTTACCAAATTTGAACTATTTTCTTTCACAGCCTTCCATTTCCTTTTTTAAATCTTTTTCCATCTCCCAGAACACCTCCGCAACACTCAGATCCTTCAAACCATCAACTCTGGCTTAAATATTCCGATGAACCAGATTCTGACCATATGCACATTCGAAGGCCATTTAACCTTGGGGTGGAGTGAACTGAATTTTATTAAGATATATGATCATAGTCTCTTGTTTTACATTCATTTTCTAATCTATAAAGTATTTTCACATAAATGTTCCTTTAATTCTTGACAATCAGCATGTTATTATTCCTATTTTACAGTTCAGAAAACTGAGTCTTAGAAAAGTGAGGCCACAAAGCTGAATTACAAATTAAACTGGAGAACTGTAAAAGACTGGGGGAGTGGGAGAAACAGAAATTCAACAAGGAGGGGCGGAGCCTCGTGGAGAAAGGTGGAGCTAGACTATTTTTGTCAAGGGGGTTACCACTTAAGCAAATCTGCTCTACTGTAGAAATAACCTCTATCAATTCCCCAGGGTTTTTCTCAATGTCTTTACTGCCTCTACACTTCAAGCTGCTGCTGCTGCTGCTGCTGCTAAGTCACTTCAGTCGTGTCTGACTCTGTGCGACCCCATAGACGGCAGCCCAGCAGGCTCCCGCGTCCCTGGTATTCTCCAGGCAAGAACATTGGAGTGGATTGCCATTTCCTTCTCCAATGCATGAAAGTGAAAAGTCAAAGTGAAATCACTCAGTCATGTCTGACTCTTAGTGACTCCATGGACTGTAGCCTATCAGGCTCCTCCATTGGATTTTCCAGGCAAGAGTACTGGAGTGGGGTGCCACTGCCTTCTCCAAGCTATCCATTCTCTAAAAATTCCAAGATTTATTTATTTATTGACTAATTTTTTTGTACTATGACTACCTTGGCAATACTGTTCTAAGGAGGAGATTAAGTAAAGTACACCAGTGTGTTTTATATTTGGGCTGCTTCTGAATAGAGGGTTTGTAAATTGAGAACTGTCTCTACGGTATGTGTGATGTCATTAAATATATATTTGGTCAGTCCAAAACTATCTGGCATTTGTCCTTTACAAACATTACTGAGTATTCTAGTTTCTCAATCACGCGAGCTTAAAATGCACAGCCGAATCTAATGAATGTCAAACTTGTGCAGTGACTCAAAGCTGATCAGAGCATTTTTAAACAGAAAAAAAAAATTAAGATTCCCAAAGGATTGACTGAGTGCATATTCACATTAGGGGTATACAAAGAGGAATACTTTTGAACCATCTATATTCTTCTGAATACGTTTAAATGTGCATTAAACACAACTACTAAGGAAAAATATCTATGTGAAATAACACACATCTTAGAGAGGAATGTGCTGTTCTTTGTATGTAAAAGAACTGCTGTGATACTTTTTAGCATCACATGAAATACTAAAGAGTATTACTTTTTAGTAATAGTGATATATTTAAGTTAATAAAACTATGCCCTTTTACCTACTTTTTGTAACTTACCAGCTCTGTCCAATAGTACCTTCTGCAATAATGAAAATCTCTATATATCAGTACTCACCAATGAGGAGCCACTCCTCACATGTGCTATTAACTCCCTGAAATGTACCCAAGGCTATGGAGTAACTTAGTTTTTAATTTTATTTTAATCAATTTAAATTTAAATAGTCTCTTGTGGCTACTGGCTGTCTTAGAGAGTTATCAGGTTTCCTTCAGCAATTAAAAAAAAAAAAAGGAAAATCCTGTGATTCTGTCATTCTAAAGACTGCAAGTTGTGAGGTCAGGATTAAGGCCGGGATTATTAATTGGGTGCAGAAATAAAGTTAGCTAACCTGACACAAAATTTTTCAGGTTGTTCTCATTTAATAAACATTAAAAACTGTTATGTGCAAAACAACAAGCTGGACAATAGGATCTATACACACACTCAAAATATACAGCTAGTTTATATCTAGTGGGAAAGGAAGGAAGAAAACAGGGAAATGTAAGAAAGGTGCAAAGTGGGAGGGGTTTGGATGGAGACTGCATTCACGGTGGGTGTACTGGTCTAGTGTAGCCCGCCAGGCTCCACTGTCCATGGAATTTTCCAGGCAAGGATACTGGAATGCATTGCCATTTCCTACCCCAGAGAATCTTCCTGACCCAGGGATCAAACCCACATCTCTTGCACCACCTGCATTGGCAGGTGGGTTCTTAACCACTGTGCAACCTGGGAAGCCCCTACTGGTCTCTCAGTTTCTGTTATAATCTCAACTCAATACATCCCAACAAGACCAGGATTACCAGTAAACTCATCCTTTTTAACTAGTATTGCTAAGCTCCTTCTTAAGACAAACAACTGTGCTGAGATCTGGAGACACACTGTTGACAAAGACAGCGTGCCCCTGAGAAACTTAAGGATCTCCTGGGAAGTAGAATCAGGCGATGCAGAGTCAAGGAAGAGTCAAGTCAGGAAGTAGAGTCAAGCGATGAGAATACAATGTACCACAGGCATAGATTCTAGGCGCCACAGGAGCATACAGAAGAGGCTTCTAACCCAGTCCTGGAGGATCAGTTCAAGGGCAGAGAAGGTTCCAGAAAAAAAAAAAAAAAAAATTACCCTGGAGTATCTTCCCTATCAAATCCACCTAATATTTATGTTTCTTTTTGGAAATTTCCTTTTCATTTGGCATTATGTCATCGATCACTTCAAGGTTGTTCACTTCTTGAGCACATTTAATCAATATATATTTTTCAAATTGATGATTAAAGAGCTTCATTATCATTTTCCTGGAGGGCTCACCATGCTCTCAGGGCTCAAGATATATGAAGACAAGTCTACTAACAAAAATAAGCTTCTAGGTCAAAAAGTTCAATAATCTTACATGTAAGAAAAGCATAAAACTGCCCCAGAATGTATGGTTTGTTCTCAAGTGTTTCTATTTTAAATTGTGTGTGGTTTTCTATCCACATTAAATTCAGACATTTCTCCAAAATAAACTTCAGGAAGGCTAAATAAGTAAAAGGAAAATAATCTCCAACAAAATTTAAATTTCATGTTTCAGTACAATCATGCTTGTTAGCACAGCGTTTCTATAACACTGTGACCACAATATGGATTTTACTTCAGACAGTTTGGGGTTCAAATCCCACTTCTTCCACTTACAAACTGAAAGAGCCTTGTCATCTAACTTGACTGTGCCTCCATTTCCTCATCTCTAAGGAATGAAGTAAGCTGAATAATGGGACAATAATAGTTCATACTTCACACAGTGGATGAATTAAATAATCGCATATGTATAAACAACTGCCTCAAGTACTATATGAATATTAGCTATTCTTATTAATTACAATAATTCTAATTACACAAGCCTATAAGAAAAAAAAATGCAGTTCTGGTGGGAAAGTTAAAACCGGTGTGGAAAACCAGGGACTTCGGGCAAGTCCCAGTCTGGGCTTTTTTCTCAAGGTGGGAGTGAGAGAAAAAGGCCCCCAGAAGAAGCTGTTAGGAAACCTGAACTTAGCAGATCCATAAGGCTGTCTTTTCAGACAAAGCAGTCGGTAAACAAAGGTCTTAACTTTCTAATTTGGTCTAGTATTTTTTTAAAATTTGCTTCCAAGACTTTGATGGAATGACTTCAGGAGAAGGAAACGGTCACAGTTACTAGAAAGAATCTTTTAAAAAAAAAAAGAAAGAAAGAAAGAAAAGAAAGAAACACGAGAGATGAAACAGTTGGGAGTATTTCTCTAACAAACGTTTCCTTCCTTACAAGAGCACAGATGGGGCGGGGTGTCTAGGTAACGTCTATTCAATGCAGTAGCAGGATCAGAGGAAATTTTTGATATTCAATTTCGATTTCCAAAAGTCTTAACGGGGGACCATCTGGAACCTGCTGCACGACAAATCCCACATTCACCGAAAGCTTCGAGGGTTTCCTGGTGGGTCCGGGAGTTTCATCTGAAAAATACCAGTGCCTTCGGGACTCCCCGGGCACAGGGGATGGGTCAAGGCCTCACCCTTTCGTCCCTCCCTCCTGTGCAGGCTGTCACAGCCACAGTTCCCCA
This sequence comes from Tragelaphus eurycerus, assembly GCA_935064755.1. Lineage (NCBI taxonomy): Eukaryota > Metazoa > Chordata > Mammalia > Artiodactyla > Bovidae > Tragelaphus > Tragelaphus eurycerus. The sequence goes on along the minus strand of CAKXYN010000010.1, from coordinate 22,219,040 downwards.
CGGCAGGAGCCACGTACACAAGCATCGACAGCTGCCAAAAGGGCGTGATCACTTTCCAGGCTGCAGTCTTCCGCAATGCATCCCCCCACGCGGTCAGGCGAGTCCGCGAAAACTCCCCGGGGCCTCGAAGCTCCCTGCGGCTTTCCTCAAAGAACCCCAGATTAGCCCTGATGTTTAGGGCTCTCTAGGTTTTCCACGTCGCAGACGCGGCCTGTGCGCGTCCCGGGCGAGCCCGGCTGGCGCGGACTTGGCAGCCTCCCAGCTGGCCAAGCTGGACGGAGGAGGGGGGTTGGTGGGGCCGAGATAATCGCCCATCCCCGCACCTCTAGCCTTCTTTCCAGTTTCCCTCCGCTGCCTTGCACTACCCGGCCTGAGACCCGGGAGGCGGCGCCTGTTGAGTCACGGTCACGTGGCCGTGGATGCGCAGAGGCTGACAGCGCCTCGGCGGCGCGGTCGCTCGGGGCCCTAGTGGAAAATTTTCAGAGACCTACTGCGGCTGCGCACCCGTGGCCCCGCCCCACCTCCCATCCCTCTGTCCCCGGCACCGACCCCGGCCCCCAGCCTTCCGGCGGCGGCCCGAGCCGCCTCTGCAGAGGTTCCTTTCTCCCCGGGGAGCGGCGCTCCGCGCGCCCCGCCCGCCTGGCGCCGCCCGCGCCTTGGCCCTCCGGCCGGCAGCCTTCGCTTCCTTCGTGCCCCACCTTGGAGCTCCGAGCCGCCGTGCGGCCTTGCCCGCGACCTTGCTTGTACCCCGCTGGCATCCTGAAAGGCAAGGAGCGGCGTCTTGGCGCCTCCGCCTTCGCCTCAGGGGCGCCGCAGCCCCCACGGCCCCGCCACTTCCGATCCGCGTGATATGGGTCCCCCCACACCTTTCAGAGGAAGGATAGAATACAAAGGGAGGACACGGTTCCGATGGGCGTCTTGGCTTCCACTTATTTGACGCCCTGCAATGCGTCGTCGTTCAGACACAGCGTGTCGTCAGCTCTATTGTAGTTCACTTACCCCGCTCACCACCTGAAAAACAAGTTGTTTTCTCTGTCCCTGACATTCCCCACTTCGTTTCCCCAGCCACGAATAAAATGTATTCCCGAGACAGCAACTTCAGGCAGTTTGTTGACCACCCATCCAGGGTTGACAAACGGTACTCAAAAGGGATGTGTTACGTGCATGGTTCACTTCAAGAGAGCAAACAAAATTTAACAATTTCGGGGACTGGGGGCCCCGGACTATTCTTGCTAATGGGTGTCGCTGAATAGGGAGAGGGGCTGAGAAGTGGCGTTGGTACACCACGTGTCCCAAGACGAGGTTACTTGGAGGTGGACCCAGTCACCTTAATCTGACACGTGGTGTAAAATGTTTCAGTTAAAACAGTAGTTTTACTTGAGTAAAGATCCCATAATCAAGCCCAGATATTAAAATGCTTTTCATCCAAGAACCGGAATTGTACATGTTAATTTTCATAAAACCTTATTTCAGTATCTTATAGCCCTGGGCAAAGAAAGAGCGGGAAACTGAAGGCCAGGAATAAATGTCCATCATGGCCCCAAATGGCTAAGCGGTAAAGAATCCGCCTCCCAGTGCAGGAGACAGAAGAGACATGGGTTTGATCCCTGGGTGGGGAAGACCCCTTGGAGTAGGAAATGGCAACCCACTGCAGTATTCTTGCTTAAAGAATTTCATGGACAGAGGAGCCTGGTGGACTACAGTCTATGGGGTCAGCAGAGTTGGATCCCACTGAGTTCACAGGCATACATCACACAGGTGCTGTCCTTTTTCTCTGGACAAGAAAACAGACTGCTAACAATTAAAAACTAAAACTAAAAGTATTTTAAAATCACTTTATTATGGAAAATTATGAGTGAAATTTTTAAGTCACTTACTACTAATTAGCAGATGTTAACTTATCCAGTGAAAAAACTATTGTCAGTTTAAAAATCTGTCATCTTTCTGACACTGTTTTTGTTCACGTTCATTAGTATATACCACGCCTACCAAAATGGACTCTTCCAGGGTCTCAGGAAAAGGCCACTGTGTAAATACCACAAAAAGATCTTTTATCAAGTCATTCCTTCCCTTTTTATTTGGGGAGGAAATGAGATAAACAGAGTACTGACACTCTGGGTAGTTGTTCTACAGTCGGGACATAATTAAGTGTGCTTATACTAACAGGTCTCGGGGAAGGCAATGGCACCCCACCCCAGTACTCTTGCCTGGAAAATCCCATGAACGGAGGACCCCGGTGGGCCGCAGTCCATGGGGTCGCTAAGAGTCAGACACGACTGAGCGACTTCACATTCACTTTTCACTTTTATGCATTGGAGAAGGAAATGGCAACCCACTCCAGTGTTCTTGCCTGGAGAATCCCAGGGACGGGGGAGCCTGGTGGGCTGCCGTCTATGGGGTCGCACAGAGTCGGACACGACTGAAGCAACTTAGCAGCAGCAGTAGCAGCAGCATACTAACAGGTCTGGAGAAGGCAATGGCACCCCACTCCAGTACTTTTGCCTGGAAAATCCCATGGACAGAGGAGCCTGGTAGGCTGCAGTCCATGGGGTCGCTAAGAGTCGGACACGACTGAAGCGTCTTAGCAGCAGCAGCAGCATACTAACAGGTCTGTAAAGCTAAATATTTCTAAAATATTTTTTAAGATTGAATTTCTGTGGGCACCAGAATTTTCCTTTTCTGGATGAGAAGGTGTGCACTTGCAAAACATAATGCCTGCAAACATACAGATTCACAATATAAAGTGGTTTTTTTGCATGACTATTACCTAATTCTGGCCAATAGGATCAGAGATATCCACAACAGTACTGTCAGGAAATATTATCTCTCTTAATAAAAATGATTCACAGAATTGACACTTCTTTCTTTTTCAGTGGACGTGGCCCCATCTGCCCAGGAGCTCTGAAACCACTGCAGCCAACATGTGCCCATGCCAGGAGATATCTCTGCATGCTGAAGATGACAGAATGAAAAGATGGTGACCTCTCAGTCTTTGAGGAGATTAAAAGGCTAAGAATTAATTCTAGGACTGCTCTATCTGTAGACTTTCTATTATATGAGATACTGTCATTATTTAAGCCACTTCTAATTGCATATTGTGTTTCTTATAATAAACAGTTTTCTGCAACTGACAACTTCTCTGGGTGTACCTAGCCTCCAGAAAGGCCCCAATGATCCTTACCTCCTGGTATTCATGTCTTTGTATAATCTCCTTCTACACTGAATCCAGGCTTGCTTTTGTGACTGGGAGAATATGGTGGAAATATAAAGTGTGACTTCCAAGTCTGCTTTATAAAGACATTGCAACTTCTGCCTTGATCACTCTTGGATAACTTGCTCTGGAATCAACCAGCCACCATGTCATGAGGACACCAGTCGGGCTTGTGAAGAAGCCTTCTTGGAGAAGAGTCAACTGGCCAGTACCAACTTGCCAGCATGTGAGTATGTGACCTTAGAAACAGATCTTTCGGCCCTAGTCAGGCCGTCAGATAACTATACATGTAGCTGTCAGATTACTACAACCTCATAAGAGATTCCAAGCTAAAACACACAATTGAGTTGCTCTCAAATTTCTGATTCATACAAAGTTTGAGAGTTTCAGCCACTGAGTTTTGAAATAATTTGTTCTACATTAATTACTACCTAGTAGAGTACCCTTCAGTACCAGAAAAATGCACTGAAGTCACCAGGGTTCTCAGAGTTAACTATTTTGGGGGGCTTAGGAGCTGTCTTAAAAACAACCCTGGAAAGAACTAACATAAAATCAAGTAAATAGACAATAGGAAAAGAAGTGCCACAAAAAGATATTTTAAAAGTACAATGTTCAAAATAGAATGAGACCACTTTCAAATGGGAGTATCAAATAAAGAAAAATTAAGGTGAGTCTCAAAGGAAAAAGTTTAGATACATAGTAACACCAGGGACAAGGAGGTATAAAGAATATTCCAAGCAGTGGGTATCACTTAAATGAGAAATGGTTTCTAGTGAGAACAGTGGCAAAAGCATAGGGTATAAGAAGGGAAATGTATTAGTTACCTATGGCCAGTAATAAACTATAGCAAAACTTAATGGTGTAAAATGATACACATTTATTCTCACTTATTTCCGTGGGTCAGGACTCCAGGCTGGGCTTAGTTGGGTCCTCTCATGAATGTACTAGCTGGGGCTGCAGTCATCTCAGGGTTCAACTGGGCAGGATCAGCTTCCATGCTTACTCTTGTGACTTGGCAGGCCTCCCTGGGCTGTTCCGGGAGACTTATTTCCTTGCCCTGGCGGCATCTCTGTAGGACAATTCACAAGATGGCAGCTGGTTTCCCTCAAAGCAAATGAGGGAGAGAGCAAGAGAGAAGCAAGATGGAAGCCAGAACTCTTTGTAACCTAATCTTAGAAGTAACATACCATCGCTTTGCTGAATAGAAGCACATCACTAGGTCCAATCCACATTCAAGGAAAGAGGGTTACAAATAAGTATGAATATCAAGTGAGGTTCGTTGAGCTCCATCTCAGAAGCTACCTGCTGCTGCTGCTGCTGCTAAGTCGCTTCAGTCGTGTCCGACTCTGTGCGACCCCAGAGACAGCAGCCCACCAGGCTCCCCCGTCCCTGGGATTCTCTAGGCAAAAACATTGGAGTGGGTTGCCATTTCCTTCTCCAATGCATGAAAGTGAAAAGTGAAAGTGAAGTCGCTCAGTCGTGCCTGACTCTTAGCGACGCCACGGACTGGAGCCTACCAGGATCCTTCGTCCATGGGATTTTCCAGGCAAGAGTACTGGAGTTGGGTGCCGTTGCCTTCTCCGCAGAAGCTACCTACCACAAGAAATATTCGGGGATCAGGGTGGAAATAAAGGCTAGTGTCAGACTTTCCAGATGGCTTGATGGGTTAAGAATCCACCTACAATGCAGGAGACACAGGAGATGCGGGTTCAGTCCCCAGGACAGGAAGATCCCCTGGAGAAGGGCATGGCAACCCACTCCAGTCTTCTTGCCTGGAGAATCCCATGCACAGAGGAGCCCGGCCGGCTACAGCCCAGGGGGTTCCAAAGAGTTGGACACAACTGAAGCAACTGAGCACACACGCAGGCCACAGACTAGTGCCACATCAGAGAGAGCCGTGAAAGCCAACCTGGGAACAGATGGACAGGAGGGACGCGTGCCTGCACGCTCAGTTGTGTCTAACTCTTTGCGACCCTAGCGACTGTAGCCTGCCAGGCTCCTCTGTCCATGGAATTCTCCAGGCAAGAAGACTAAGGTGGGTTGCCATTTCCTACTCTGAGGCTCCTCCAGACCGAGGAATCAAACCCACGTCTCTTGTGTCTCCTGCTTTGGCAGACTGATTCTTTAGCAGCGTGCCACCTGGGAAGTCCCATAAAGGGTAGAGAGAACCAATATGATGTTTGAGCCCACTTCAAGCAATCTGAAATGCTGGATGAATAAAATTTTGAGGACCATCCTAAATGTGATCTTATTCAACCACAGGTTAGGAAATAATTCACTGGAGCCCTTAGAAACAGACCTGCTCTATTTTTATCAGGTGATAAATGGCACCCCACTCCAGTACTCTTGCCTGGAAAATCCCATCGACAGAGGAGCCTGGTAGGCTGCAGTCCATGGGGTCGCTAAGAGTCGGACACGACTGAGCGTCTTCACTTTCAGTTTTCACTTTCATGCTTTGGAGAAGGAAATGGCAACATGCTCCATTTTTCTTGCCTGGAGAATCCCAGGAACAGGGAGCCTCGTGAGCTGCTGTCTGTGGGGTCGCACAGAGTCGGACATGACTAAAGCAACTTAGAAGAAGAAGAAAAAAAGGTCAAATAATTCTACAGAAGAAAGCTATCCACCGTCCTTAAAAACTTCTACCAAACTATCTTGACAATGTAGTGCATTTCTGAAAATCCAGAGTTGACAACTTATATTTGTGATTATGTCCCTGTCTTTACTCTCACTAGCTTTTAAAATTCTTTGATCCCAGTTCACAGTATGAAACAGATTTTACATCATAACTCAGGATATATACATATTTATACATAATCAAAAGTAAAGTTTTATAGATTAGTACTTAGCATTTCCATGTATGGCATACTGAAATTTTAAATTCTATTTTGTACTATTGAATTAAAGGGGAAAAAAGTTTGTAGTAATCCACTGACTGCATCACTATCGACTCCTGGGACCCACTCTGCAGTTTGAAAGGCACTGTTCTGCTAAACATTCGCTTAGGAAAAGAGCAAAATTGTAGCACTTCTGACCAACAAGAATTTGGCAGTTTAGTCTCCCAGAAATTGGGTCAGGGTACTATGTCCCATGTACTCTAGATCAGAGCGTAAGAGCAAAATCTCAAACACATGAGGCCTCACTTGGAAGCCACTTGAGTGATCAGATATAATCAAACTTGCCAATGGAAAAATCGATGTTTCAACACCTCCACCTCTTTTTTGTCATTTACTGTTCAGGTTCTTGTCATAGAAAAATCAGAACAAGATTACAGCCCTCCCCCCAACACACACACACACACACACACACACACACACACACACGTCAAATTTAAAGGTTCCCTTAAGAATGCACTATAATGAAAGTGAAAATTAGTCACGCAGTCATGTTCAACTCTGTAATCCCATGGACTGTAGCTTACCAGGCTCCTCTGTCCATTGAATTCTCCAGCCAAGAATACTGGAGAGGGTGGCCATTTCCCTCTCCAGGGGATCTTCTGACCCAGGGATTGAACCCCGGGTCTCCTGCACTGGAACCCTTTTGAGCCACCTCTTTACCATTTGAGCCACCAAGGAAGCCCATGCACTATAATACACACCACCAAAAAATTCAACTGACAAGAGAACTAGTCTGAGAGTAGGACTTGCCAATCACAATCACTTCAGACTATGCAGGGGACTAAATTGGATGAAGTGACTTAAGACCTTTAGATTTTCATCAGTTGAAACTTGACAGTAAGGAACTTTCAAGGAGTCCTCCCTAACCCACTATTAAGATTGCTGTCCAGTCTAGAAGAGTTGATCAGTGTTATTGGGGAATTTGTGTGAAAGTCATAATTGTGTATCAGATGCCAAACTTGCCCTGGCGTGCTCATAGTCTCCCTGGTAGGACAAGACTACAAACATGAACAATCTGGGGTATAAGACAGCATAGGTTCTAAAACGTTTTCACCACATGGTTTAGAAAACAGTCCTTGCAATAAGAGGGGTGAGGAAGGAAGCCTTCCTGAGGCTCAGTGACTAAGCCCTGAGTGATGGCAATGGGAAGTTGGGTTCTAAAGCAAGAAAGAGTATTGTTTAGGTGAGACTGGTCTGACGAGTTGAAGGGGTTGGGAAGAAAGGAGTGTAAAGTGGAATCGGGTCCTCCCATGTCAATCATACACACTGGTGCAAGCCAAGGGCACCCGCAGCCTCACGTGTCATGGAAACAGTTGTACAGATTTCCTCAGGAAAACATTGAAAGCAAAAATTGTGATCACACCCAACCCTGCTCAGTCTCTCCCACGTCTCCAAAAGGAAGAGAGCAGTAGGTCATGTCGTTTGTTTATTCATTCATTCAACCAACAATTCTCTCCCCTAAGAGGCCTTTGTTTCCAGCCTTTCCGGCAGCGCCGAGCATTCCACAGCGAAGGGTCCCCCTAGTTGCCTGGCTCAGCAAGAACACATCCACACTGGAAGGGGAGCACCGACATTCCAAAGGAGACAGTGCCTCTGTAAATAGGAGAGAAAGGCGAGGAGGGCGAGAAGAGCTCTTCATTTGGGGTGGTGGAATGAGCGAAACGCGTCCAGGAAGGAAAAACGGGATCCTACACCACCTCGGAGGAGCCGAGTAGCCCACTGGGGACCCTTGCAAACAGTCTGGCTTGCTGGGCAGGATGTCGCTTTACACTTCATAGGGTTTTCCGTCTCCGTACAAAAAGGATATCCCGATATGGAGCTGCCAACCGACCTAATCAGCCTAGTTCTGAGGAATGAAAGCAGGTCTAGGAACGAGAAGAAAGAACGAGAACAGAAACCTACCACGGAGACTACGTTGCTCCGTTGGCTCAAGAGTGCGAGAGAAAATTCCCCTGTAAATCATAAAAATAACATGCAGAAAAGCATTGGATGGGCGGGATGTGTCCCCAAAGAGCCTTGAGGAGAAAGGAAAGCCTGCTGGTAACTCGGACACGAGCCTATTTGGAGAAAGCGCATATTTGGCACCAGTCTGGGCTGAAAGGGACAGACAGGGGAAAGCACTGGCGAAGGGAGGGGGTCTTTCAGGCTGACCAGAGTCGGCAGAGTGGAGTTAGCCTGGAAGGAGCAGGGGAGGAAGCAGGCGGGGCTGGGCTGCCTGATTCCGCCACCCTAGAGGGGCGCAGTGGGGCAGGGGGGCAGGGGGCGGGGCAGGGGGCGGGGCGGGGCCTCGAGGACCCAGGCTGGCCGGGGGCGGAGCCCAGGTAGTGTTGATACACAAAAAAGCAAGCTCCGGAGGCTGGGGCCCCGCCCATTGACGCGTCCTCCCGCTAAAACCCACCGCTCGCCCCGCTGCCTCAGAGCCGCGCGTCGCTGCCGTCCCGGAGAGCTTTTCTCGCACCGCCGCCAGCAGCCCGACCACGCGCTTCGCACACTCGCGCCTTTCCCTTCAGACGGCGGACGCCGGACGATTGGGGCGGCAACTTGCCATTTCCTTTTTTAATTAAAATTCTTTTCCTGGTTCTTGTTGGGTTTTTCGTTTTGTTCTGATTTTCTTTATGATTTTTGTTGACTGAGAAAAACTCACCAAAGTCTTTTGCCTGTTGTTTCCGGGATACAGGAGCCCAGACCACCAAGGTAACACGCGCGGGGGCGTCTGTGCAAAAGCCGCGGGGGCCGGGTGGGAGTGGGGGGAGGGGCGTCCGGGAGGGGGCCGCGGCGGGAAGGCAGCTGTGGGTGTCGTTTCTTCCCGGGGAGGGCGTTTTCGGTTTGCTGGCCAGTCTTCTATCCCGGCCTGCAGAGGGGGTCCCTGTCCTCTTATGGGCGGGGGAGGGGCGCGGCGCGGGGGCCGTGTGCCCGCCCAGATCGGAGCCGCATCTTCCCGTTAGGGGAGGGGAAGCTAGCCAGGCCCGCGGTTCCACTGCGACAAGTCTGGTGACTGATTTGAGTCAATAAAAATAATTAAATCCAGGGGTCTTGGAATTTGGGGGAGGGCGGATGTGGGTTCGAGCTTTTAATGTAGCAGAGGCCACGATTGGGGAAGACGTACTGGGAACATTTGACAATCGGCGATCGATATTGCATCAGTTTCCTTTCCGGGCATAGGAGGGGCCGGCCGGGCGAAGAGCTTGCGAATCAAATGCCAGTGGACCGGTGTGCTCGAGGGCACGGGCGTGCGCGTGTAAACAAACCCTCGGTTCTCTGCGCGCCCTCTGCTCCTCTTCTCGGGAGAAAACTCGTGTCCGCCTAACGCCCCCTTCGAGTCTGTCTGCCGCAGAGGCAATTGCCTATCTGGGGGCTCCAGGCGTGAAAGGATTACGCGGCATTGCTATTGTAAATGCTGGAAACGGGGAGCTGTGTGACTGGGCTACATGCAATGCACACCTGGCCAAATATCTGGATGGGATGTGTGCCCTGCGTGCCTGTGCACGACCAAGGAGGCTGCGGGAAAAGCGAAACAGAGCTCCCCACCCCCCACGCCCCTTTCGTAAAACTGGGGCTAATAGAGAGGGCAAAACGTTAAATTGCGCGGGAGAGGGTCCTTAGGGTCCCGGAAGGCGCGGGCTTCAGCGGGCGCAGCGTTGCGGTGGGACTATCTTTGTTCTCGGCGGCTCCGCGGTCTGTACTTTTCCGCCCCTCGGCGCGCGCCCCCGCCCCTCGCGCTCGGCTGGTACTTTTCCACTCGCCTGGCGGGGGATGAATCAGCCGCGCTGCGCCTCCCGGCAGTGTCACGTGACCAGGGCGGGCTCTGCAGTCCTGACGCGCCGCCTCTACCTTCACAGGCTGCCGCGCGGGCTCGTGCGTCTCCAAGGACAAAAGGAACCCAGCACTACTCTCAGCGTCCGATTCCTCCCGCTGCCCAACATGAAGAAAGCTGAAATGGGAAGGTTCAATATTTCCCCAGATGAGGACAGCAGCAGCTATAGTTCCAACAGCGACTTCAACTACTCCTACCCCACCAAACAAGCTGCTCTGAAAAGGTGGGAGATGTATGCGTTTTTAAAAACGGCTTGTGTGCATCGGAAGTTCTTTACGTAGAACTCTGTTGCTTAAAATTAATTGTAGCATTTGGAGAGAGCGTGTAATCTGTGGAACATTATCTGGTTGTATGGGAACACGCCTTCAGGTCGTGTGAAAGTCGACTACTACTTAATATGCATTTAAATTAAAATATGTGACAGCTAAACGCGGGGGCGTTTTGTGTTGAAGCATTCCTTTTTGTATTTCAACCAATTTAGGATTTTTTTGTTTTTCTGTTTTGTAGCCATTATGCCGATGTAGATCCTGAAAACCAGAACTTTTTACTTGAATCGAATTTGGGGAAGAAGAAGTATGAAACTGACTTTGTAAGTTAAAATTAATCATTTGTGTTTCTGTGGCTTTATGGAGTAAAAATAGTTTTATTTTTAGATTTCAAGTCTAACTTGCCCAAAGCTGGTTTTCTCCATTTAATTATTGTTATATGTTTGGTTATCCTTTTCCCTCTATGTAGCATCCAGGTACTACTTCCTTTGGAATGTCAGTATTTAATCTGAGCAATGCGATTGTGGGCAGTGGAATCCTTGGGCTTTCTTATGCCATGGCTAATACTGGAATTGCTCTTTTTATGTAAGTATGTGTAAGTAGTGAGTCTGCCACGCAGGGCAGTCAATATGATGATACAGCATATATTTTGGCTCCAGAGACTGAATTTACAGTTGCAGTAACGGACTTAATCATTTGCTTAAAATTTAAAATGTGAGAAATCCAATAATCTCTTTATTCTGCTACATAACTGCATGATACCAAAAAAGTCAATTAGGTTGGGAAAATTAGGACAACTCTTAAAACTAATAATCTGAAAAGTCTGAGTCGGAGGGAATGAAGTTGAATAGGGATTGGGTATTTATAAAGAACTGTCGATGGATCCAGGGTAAAATTTTTACTCTGGCAAACTCTGAAGCAAGAAATATTTAAAAAGCATTGTACCTTCAACTCCGTTTAGTAAATTGACAGTCTCCCCAAGGACCTGTGGCCTCTTATGTACATAAGGAAAACAACTAATTTTTTTAATATATGGGGTGTGATGGTATTTGTCTAACCTAGAACACATTTAAGAAAAGTGAGTCATAATTTTCTGAACACTGAACAACAACCCATATGTGATTTTTTTTTTTTGGTCTCAATTTTTTGGGTTGTTTTTTTTTTTTTTTTAATCCATGTCTGTGTGATTACCACAACAAAATATGACTACTTTAAAAATATCTGCTTTGAATTGCTTTTTTTCCCTTAGTTGTCTAGTTAGAATTAGTTACTCCCTGTGCTTTCCCACGTGAATACGTAGAATAGGATTTCAGAGCAGAAGACATTCAAACAGTGCATTTTAACCATTTTAGGGTCACTGACTCTTGGAGAATATAAAACTATGGACCTTATTTCCAGGAAAAAGGCATAAAAGAAAAATATCTGTGATTTTGAGTATATGTTTCAGTGATATTTGTATCATTGCCACTAAGATTGGGCTACAGTGGACTCCTGACTAAGGCACTTTCTTTATAGGGTGATTTACTGTGCAGACGAGTAAACCATATATACACAGCATGGAATTCTCTCTTCGCTACAGTCTTACTTTAGTTAGCTGACTGGTGCCTTCTGCTCAAGTTATTTTTTTCTAGCAGAAGAGAATGTTCATCAAAAGAAAAGCAAGCCTTTGCAAAACTCTGCTTTGTGGTGAAATTCCGCATGTGTTAAGTGTGGCTTTGAGCACTGGAAGCTAGGATTCACTCACCATGCTTCATGAACCATGAGGCTTTTTGAGGTCTAAGACCAAGAGCCAGGAATTTACATAGAAAGAACCCCAGAGTTTTCAAAGTTTTTAGTGGGGTATTTGAATGGCATCATTGTTAAATGTTTGAAACCCTTCCTAACTCTTCATGTAAAAACCAGAGGCAATTTTTAAATGCTTCCAGTGTGGTTGTGGTGCAGAATTTACATGAGGTAAAATGCTACCTTTGTTTCATAAAAGAACTCAGAATTCTGATATGTTACCCTTGCACTTTTGAAATTATTTATACTTCAATAGTGTTTGAATGTTTGATTATTCAATAAATGGCTAAATAATATCATAAACGCTGAAGTGAGTTTTAAATCTGTCACTGTTTTACGTGGTATATGTAGAGGTATAAAGGTAAATGGTCCAAAAGCCTCATGGCTGCCCTCATCTGGTTAAACAACTCTGTAGCTTACCCTATAATGTAGACCCAGTCTTGAGATTGAAAGTGACCTCAAAGGTTATGGAGTCTGTTCATTGCTCATTGCCTTCTCTGTGTAAAAGAGGGACTGAGTTTGTTAGCACACTTTCAACATTGTTTTTGATTAAACCATGCTTTGTTCAGTTAGCGATGAGGCTGATGGTGTCATTGCCACTGCAGATTAGATACCATTAAACTTTTGGCGTTGGAACAGCAGCTTAATGCCACCAACTATGTTTAATTAACAGACATCTATTTCTTTGCTAGACCTTATATGGTACTTTATTCAGTTTGCCGTTTCAGAATTTGGAAAATGTGACTGTCATCTTATTTGCAGAGTCTTCTATGAGTTTCCCTGATTTTGATTTTTTGTTGTTGTTGTTGGCTCATTTTAATAAAAAGAAATTTATTTTTCTCAGCTTGCCTGGTGGGGAGGAAAGGAAAGCTGGAATGAGAGAGAATGTGTGCCCTAAAGGAAAACTTTGTGACTGAGTAGAGAACCTTTAGTTCTTTATTCCTTTTTTTTTTCTCCTGTTCCATCCAAGCGAAAGGACTGAGGGAGTCTCACTGATAGATTGCTTGTTCTCACACAGACATTGTTTAACTTTGTGACAATGCTGGGCTTGTCTTCCATACCGTGGGGCACAGTATAGTATATCTTCACAGTAGTTACTCCTCTGATGTGTGCTGATGACACCCATCAATTTTACAAGTAACTGATGACAGTTTTTTTGTAAAGCTGTCTCTGACCCTTATCATGTATCATCCCTCCTTCCTTTATATAGTCCCATTCCTATGCTTACCTATATGGTTCAAGGGAACTCCAGACCTTCCTGAACTTGTCTCAATTGGATTTCCCAAGTAACTGGCAAATGTTAAAACCGTTTTATAGGTATAGGAACTATTACAGCACAAAGAAGTAGCAAGTACATAACTAATTACCATGGTAGCAGAATCAAAATGTAAGTCTTAAAACTCTACCACTGGAAAGTTAATCTTCCCAGTGTCTCCCAGCACCTTTGGTTCAGTGGGTGGACCCTGCTCATAACCAGTACTGTAGAGCTATTACCTGAGACATGATGCAGTCATGTTTAGGGCCAGGTAAGAGAGCTTGTTGACACTCTAGCCAAAAGAGTGAACACACATCATTGGGGTCATTCTGTCTAGCAAAAATATTAGGACAGGTTTTGTATTTAATGTTTAAATAGAGTCAAAAAGAATCGTCTTTTAAGTATAAACGTGCTTATGTATAACCCTGTACCTTTTTCTTCTCTCATCAGAATTCTGTTGACATTTGTGTCAATATTTTCCCTGTATTCTGTTCATCTCCTTTTGAAGACTGCCAATGAAGGAGGTATGGTAACACTCTATATTTCTAAAACAATTATGCCTATCATGATTTTCTTTCTCTCCCTTCATGCACCTGTGTTCTTTAAATTATAGGGTCTTTATTATATGAACAGCTGGGACATAAAGCATTTGGAATGGTTGGGAAGCTCACAGCATCTGGATCCATTACAATGCAGAACATTGGAGGTGAGAGTTTTTAAAAGATGATTTGGGTATAGTTTTTTGCTCTTTATGTAGCAGAGAGTGGTGACACGCTACTTTTGGTGTCACATGCAACATTTTGCACTTGTAATGGTATAATTTTGTTTTCCTCCAGCTATGTCAAGCTACCTCTTCATAGTGAAATATGAGTTACCTTTGGTGATCCAGGCATTAATGAACATTGAAGATACAAATGGGTAGGTGCTAAGTAAGGTTACTCATAAGAAACAATTGCAGTCTAAAATGATTAGATACATTTTATCAAAGTTGAATACAAAATGATTATCAGTAAATTTTTTTTTTTGTTAATATTCCTGTTGAAACTGACCAAGAAGTCCCCCAATTGATTTGAACTTGGCAAAGGAAAGGCCAAGATAGTAGCTAGTTAACTGAATAACAAATTTCAAATGTATGTTTGTAAACAGGTTTTCTGAAACTACTTACCTTTCTCTGTCCCCAGAAGATTCAGTTGAATAACTTATACCCCAACCTAAGTTAGGACTGACATTTTGAATTACATTAAAAATCAATCCCTGTCTGATTTTTCTGAATTGGAAAATCTGTTGAAAATGCAGAATACCAGAAAATGTATGGCCATGCTGTAGAAACCTTGTCCTTCCAGCAGAGTTACTCATCCAAGCAGACTAACAGGTTTTTATCTAAAGTAAACATGAGGAGGGATAATGTACTTCCTTGCTTACATGCAGTTCATTATCTCAAAACAGAAAAGTGTGGTTATCTCTGCATTTGAAACCTAATAAGCTGGTCTTTAAATGTTAGTTTTCTGTGGGGGGTCTTTATTGCTAAAGTGAGCAGAGTGAGAATTGACAGGGCAATTAGAATTTGAAAATAAGTGATTTCAAGCATGGTGTAGTTGATTACCTAAAAAGGAAAAAACATTGCTAAAACTTTTAGAGAGGTGCATAACATTTTCTCTGAGTTCAGAAGGGATCTTTTTACTGTTGGAGTCAAGGTGGGTCAAGGTGTCACAACATACTCTTGACAGCCTGAAATAAACTCTTGTTTGGAGGGGACTGGGTTTTGTTATTTGTTTTTTGCCTATGTATTTTATTGAACTGTGAAAAAATTTCCTTGTTGAAATGTTTAGTAAGTACATTTGCTAACAAATGTCTGATAGAAACTTGTTTTAAAATTTCCTTGTTTCCAGCATTTAAAAAATGTGAGCTAAAGCTATGACAAAGTTGGTGTACAATTTTCTAAAAATGCTTAAAGATAAGATTAACTGGCTTAACAATGCCACTTTGTTCCCTCCGTTAGTATCAAGCCTTTAAGAAGCATTTTATGTTATGAAGCAGCTGGCAGCCTTCCCAGAGCAAACAGTGGGACAAAAGTGATACTGTTTCAGTCCCTATTTCTAACCTGAGTGAATATTCACTGTGCACACGAAGTTAGAAAGCTGTTCCTGCCTATGTGGGCTTTTTGAATAAGTGATAACTCTTTCCAACCTGTCTGTCTCTCCCTCTCTCTTTTTTTTTTTTTTTAAAGTATAAAACGAGTCCTGTGAGAAGAAATATATGTTATTCTGAGGATATTTATGACTGGTTGTGACCTTGGTTTTCTTTTCTTTCATTCAGATTGTGGTATCTGAACGGTGACTATTTGGTTCTGCTGGTATCACTGGTGCTCATTCTTCCCTTGTCACTGTTGAGGAATTTAGGTGAGCAAATCCATCTCTAAAGAGAATTGAAATGAGCCCCACCAATTAGTTGGCTTTCTCTAAATAATGAAGGCTGAGTTAAAGAACCCCAAAAACATACCTTTGAGAATCGCATCCGTAACTTGCCAGTCTTCAAGAAATTCTACCAGAATGCCCAAGCACTTGGTTGCCGTTTAGAACATCTTGTGCTTTATAAAAAATACAAAAGGGATAGTTGTTACCGATTTAGTTATTAACAAGTATTTTGAAGTAATTCTACATCTTGCTGTATAAGAATTACAAATTTCATGTGTCCACACCGAAGTCTTAGAAACAGAATTGAGTCATATTTGCCCTAAACCTGATTTAGTAAATGAATCCCATGTTTTTTCCTTCTTATAGGATACTTGGGATATACCAGTGGCCTTTCCTTGCTGTGTATGATGTTCTTTCTGATTGTGGTAGGTATAATTTTTCTTTAAAGATTCTTTTTCTAAGCCCTGTCACATTATACATTCTAACAAATGCAAAATAATATATTTTCAGGTGATTTTCAAGAAATTTCAGATTCCTTGTCCTGCGGAAATTGCTTTTCTAGTTAATGAAACAGTAAACAGCAGCTTAACACAGCCAGCAACTTTTCTACATGATATGGGTTTTAATAGGACTGAAAGTGATTCTTGCCAACCACGTTATTTTATCTTCAACTCACAGGTAACTATAATCATTTTGTTTTCAAAGAAAGATTTTGGGGAAGAAAATAGAAAAAATAACCCACTGGAAGTTTTAACATTCCCAAGGTAAAGGAAGATGAGGTAGTAGCTTCCTCTTTAGGAAACATGGTTATTAGCTCATTATTGAGGACTGAGAAGAAAGTGTTGGTTTGTATCTTAAAGTAGATTGAAAGATGAGAAGATCATCTCGTCTTAGTAACTGCCACATTCCAAAGTGAGAATATTGGTCACACCTAGTGAACGAATTAGAAGAGCTAATTAGGCAAGAAAACATTTTAAGCTTTGATTTCTAAGATTAATGAGTATAAAATGTAAGCTGCAGGACTGTGATATTGCATGAGTTTGTTACATCAGGATGTTAAGAAGGGTTTCACATTTTTTTGCAGACTGTCTACGCTGTGCCAATTCTGACCTTTTCATTTGTCTGTCATCCTGCTATTCTTCCTATTTATGAAGAGCTTAAAGGGTGAGTGCTTTAGCAACTTTTATATAAATTAATTGGAAAAGCTGGAAAAATACTGGATTACTGCTACGACTACTGCTATAATATGCATGTATATTTTCCTTTGAATTTGTGCAGCCGCAGCCGTAGAAGAATGATGAACGTGTCCAAGATTTCCTTTTTTGCTATGTTTCTCATGTACCTGCTTGCTGCCCTCTTTGGATACCTGACATTTTACGGTAAATAATGTCTAGTTTACAAAAAGGGCACTTAGTGAAATGAAGTTCATAATTTGTATGTATAGTTCTATCACTTTAAATGCTCAGTCTGTTTCAGTATATTTCAGATTTGTGATGAGTAATTGAACCTAGAGTTTAGAATTCCCTGTAGTGTATATTGAATCAGTAATTTCTAGAGTACAGGCTCCAGAACCCACCGTTAGCCATATGATGGCATTTTTATATGTGATGTGCTTGCATCTAGGTTCGTCCTGACTCTCCTCTCCCGTTCCCTTCAGATTATACAACACACAGGCAGACTGTAAGCCAAACCCTGGGATTTAGCTATTTAGCTCCTGTTGTTTTTAATGGGGGTCATGTGGCTAAATCTCTCCTAGGTATTTAGAAAAATTTTCCTTCAATGTTATTTTAATTGCATTAACCCTAATTCCAAATTAATCTTATTAGCCTCTTAGTTTATAGTCGTTTTGTGAGTAGTTAATAACTTTGGTGCAGATAATAGCTGTAAGTTAGATTTTTCTAACTAATCTCCAGAGAGAACAACACGCATGAAGCATTTTTTCTTTTCTTGTCTTTCTCTGTAGGACGCGTTGAGTCAGAGTTGCTCCATACCTACTCTTCTGTCATGGAGACTGATATCCTGCTTCTCATCGTCCGTTTGGCTGTGTTGGTGGCTGTCACCCTGACAGTACCTGTTGTCATTTTCCCAGTAAGTGATCACCTGCTCTCTTTTCAGTAGGAATGAGTGTTAGACATGAAGATTTGTGAGACTTTTGTGTTCTGTAAGAAGAAAAACACGACTACAGCAGTATCAAGGGTTTTTGGTTTTGAAAGGTTTTTTTTTTGTTGTTTTTAATGTTTTGTCCATCTTTAAAATACATCCTGGGATCTTTTCCCCATAATTCATGATATAATGATCTTTCTAATGTTTAGATGTTTAGGAAAAGAGCAGTAGAGGAGGAGTACACTTTGAGTATTTAAATAGCTACTTGTTTAGGTATAGTTTCTGTTGTTTGTAGCTCTTTTTCATTGATTAAAGCTGCAATTTTTATTTATTCACTTATTTTTTGCAGATCCGGAGTTCCATAACTCATTTGCTGTGTGCATCGAAAGAGTTCAGTTGGTGGCGTCATAGTGTCATTACAGTGTCTATCTTGGTGTTTACCAATTTGCTTGTCATCTTTGTACCAAATATTAGGGATATCTTTGGTTTCATCGGTAAGTTTTGGGAAGTATCAAAGTTGATTGAAATATCAGGAGTTTTAAAGTTAAAAGAATAACAAGTGATTCATTGAATTCTTAAGAATAGTGCTGTTTTTACAGGTGCATCTGCAGCTGCTATGTTGATTTTTATTCTTCCATCTGCATTCTATATCAAGTTAGTGAAGAAAGAACCTATGAAGTCTGTACAAAAGATTGGGGTGAGTGAGAGTTTATGACCAAACGAATAATAATAATTAAATGCCAGAAGTTCCTCAACTGATTGTAATTTTAGTCTCCTAAATGTCATTTGTTGTAGTCTCATTTTAAGTTTCTAATAAATATACCTGTAACTGTGTACTTCACAGATGGAAGAATGGGGGAGGAGAGGAAGGGAGAGATTGGTTTGCCTTCTGATGTGTATTCTTAAGTTTATTGCAAGAAAGTTACTAGATACTTTAGAAATAGGAATAGAGGTTAAAAGTATAACTTTGATCACCTGCTGTGTGACAGGCACTTAAATGGGCCTGGAGTGTATAAAAGAGAAAAAAATGGAGTATTTAGTCAAATGAGACTAACCATTTTCAAAGCCAGGCTCAAGTGGGGTCAGGAGGTTATTACACTATAAAGTATAATAACAACTGATTTTACAAAGATTATGATATGTTAACCACAAATGATCTTGGTGGGGATACGTAGAAGAAAGACTGCATTTCAGTCCTTTTTCTCCACAACTGTTGTCTGACTGAAGTACTAGAAATGCTTATGAACCAACAACTGTTATCTTAACTCAAAATATCTGGTGCAGTAATTGAAGAGTAAAATTAGAGTAGAACTACTCATGTCTCTTAGAAAAACCTCCAGCTTCAGCTCAGGCTACATTTTTAAGATAACTTAGATTTGATTTTAAAAGTTAAGATTTTTCCCTTTCAAAAATGCAAAAATATCAGTCCAGTTTTGTTGCGTGCAATAGTTTATTTAGTAAAAAAGACTATTTACTTTTTCTTTTGATACAAAGGAATGAGAAGGCTAAGTTTGAAAAGATTTTAAAGATACAGTAACTTAGTATTCTATGGATAACCCCTTGATCATTCAGTGGCTTCCCTTGTGGCTCAAATCATAAAGAGTCTTCCTGCAATGCAGGAGACCTGGGTTCGATCCCTGGGTCAGGAAGATCCCTTGAAGAAGGAAATGGCAACCTGCTCCAGTATTCTTGCCTGGAAAATCCCATGAAAGGAGGAGCCTGGAAGGCTACAGTCCATGGGCTCATAAAGAGTTGAACACGACTGGGCGACTTTCCTTACTTAACTTTGATGATTCAAGACAGTTTAGTGAGCTAAACTGTAGCTCTGTGAAATAATACAGACACACTTTTAGGAATTTATTGTATGTGCTAATTCACTCAGTCCTGTCCAGCTCTTTGGGACCCACTGACTATTGCTCACTAGTGCAAATCCTGTGCCCGTGGATTTCTCCAGGCAAGAGTACTGGAGTGGGTTGCCATGTCCTACTCTAGGGGATCTTCCCAACCCAGGAATCAAACCCACATCTCTTGTGTCTCCTGCATTGGCAGGTGGGTTCTTTACCACTAGCGCCACCTGGGAGGCCCTTTAGAAATTATAAGCCTAGTTTTTAAAAGTAGAAGAATATTTAGCGTATATGTTTTGTTGCTTGCTAACCCATTTTCTCTGTGCTCATTGCAGGCTATGTTCTTCCTGCTAAGTGGCATAGTGGTGATGACCGGAAGCATGGCCTTGATTGTGTTGGATTGGGTCCACAATGCCCCGGGAGGTGGCCATTAACCACCACCTCTAAAACTCCACAGTAGTCCATTTGATGCCAGTGTTGAGTCTACAGCTCTCAACTACTATGAAATTTCACCTAATGTTTTCAGTTTCACTTCCTTTTGAAGTGCAGATTCCTCGCTGGTTCTTCTGAGTGCAGAATAAGTGAACTCTTGTTTTGTTTTGTTCTGTTCTTAAAGAAACTATTCTGTATGGTAGAAATGGATATTAACACCAAACCACGAGTCTCGGGTTAACGGAAGTGACAATTTTATTCCATTCCAGAGAATGGACGAACTCTTAACTTTAATCAAGCCACATGTTTGGCTGTGTCATTGTTTAACTTGGATATTTTATGATTTTACTTGAATGTGCCTAATGGAACCATTCGATGTGAGAAATAATTCTTTTTAATTTACAGCAAAGTATTGAAAGAACCATTGAGAAAAACACTATTATTTTTTTGTACCAAAAATATTCAAAGACCTCAGAAGCACTATTTTATTTTTTAAAAATTGCTTTTTTTTGAACTTGACCCAAAAGCAGTTGTCAGTGAATTCCATGAAAAAAATTCATTGTTACTTAAAAACAATTACTACTAGTATTATGAAATGTTTTGCCTTTTTGTAGGCATACTAAGCCAAATACTTTTTTTTAATCCAAAATAATTTTTAGAGGAAATGATATAATGAAAAATTACACTGTAAGTAGAAACATTTTCCATTCAGACTTTACCTTTAAAGGACAATTGGTTGATTGTGGCTACACCAAATCAGGTGAACTCTGTTCATCACTTTTCTTCTCTGTCCCCAAATATTTTTGTTCATTTAGACTCTGAAATATTTATGGCTTCAGTCTATTAGAATGGAAGATAATGCAGGTATTTCTGTGGGAAATAAAATAACTAATTTTGAGGTACCAAATAGTGCAATTGGGTAAAACAGGGTTTATTCAGTTGCATCTGCCTCCGGAGTTGGGTTGACAGCTCTGGGTTTTTTTGGGCCAGCCCTTTTTTGGCATTGCTTCCAGAAGTGGAAAATGGGCATTTGATGGCTGTAGGCCAAAACTGTTCTATCCGGAGAGTACAACTTTTCATAGGGCTCATCTGCTATGGAAGTGTGAATTACTTGACAGTGTATGGTTTAGTTGTGTTCATGTTTTGTCTACAGTAGGGGTCTAATTAATCCATAGGTTACACCTATATTTGCTGTAAGTTCTCGTCATATAGGCCACTGGGTTTCTCATGCAGTAAGCTTTCTAAAAAAAACTCACGTGCACTGCATTGTCATCTCATTCTTGTACAATGTAGAATTACTTGTTTACATCCAACAAATTGTTAGCTAGGGAAAACAGTGCAGCCTGAGTGTAACTATTGGTCCGACTGCATGATCACCCTTCCATTTCACTCCCAGTTAGAAGTGAAAAAATTACTTGGCTTTAAGAGCACACTTATTGTACGTCATGGTGTATGGTGAATATGTTATTAAATGATGTGGTACTTTGCTCATTAGGCATAATGTCTAAAATCTAATACACATAATTCCATTAGTGGTTGAGGGAAGCAAATAATGGAATCATCATTTGGTCACCTGAGTGTAAGGTTGTTCTCTTGAACTTAACATTTTTATTTTAGGCAAGGGGCAGAAATGTGGCAGACATGATTTTTGTTACGCATTCTTGTATTATATGTGACTCAGTTGCAGACAAGTTGTGTCTGTAGTCAGAGACTCTTGTGGAACTGAACTGGAAGATGTCTTGTAGTGCTCCATTGGGTGAAACCAATGGTCCATTTTTGTTTGTTTCTGCAAAAATGAAAGTGGGGACCATCTCGAAAGGCAGTGAGAAAACGGATTCTACAGCACTGCTTTCATTCAATTGGGCTTTTGGCACTCCATTCGAATCCAGAACCTCACCTCTAGCTCAGACCAAGAATTGGCACTTCTGCTTGAATTCCTGGAAAGAATCGCTGGTTTTGTAACTTAAGACTTGCCTGGGAATACCTCTACAGTTTACATCCTTTTATTTGGGAGAAAATACCGAGGCAACCAGGAAGAAATGAAAAAAAAAATATCGATGTGGAAGGTTCCTCCAGTCCCCTGGCTCTTTGAGGTTCCAAATCAACTGCCAAGGGAAAATTTCATTGCATGATTTTCTTGGAGCTATCTTTGTCTACCTGGAGGTTCCTAAACAGTGAATTCCCAGTAATGAGCAGTCTTCAGTATTAAAACCACTGTCTTGTCACCTCATTTTGCATTGCTGTCTTCCGTGGATGTTTCAGTTATAACTAATGTTATTTATAGAACAGCATTAATCCATTAAAGCTAACCTATTTTTCAATATTTATGATAATCTTATGTACATACAGTGTCTGTCCATATGTATTTGTAAATAGGTTGTATATAATGTCAGGTTTGGGTCTTGGGTTGAAATGTATATATCCTTATAAGTTTCTTAACTGCATTTTGATGAATTCACATTATGTATCTATAAGAATTGTCCCAAAAGTACCTGTACAGAGATTTCAATAAACAAAATTGACAAATTGTGTAAACACTGAAAATTTAAAATACTGTTAAAATTGTATTTGCAGTAAGCAGACTAAGTGAACAACACATTTTTTTCATGAAAACTTGGTGCAAGTTCAGAACTCTTAAATTTTAAATAAGGTCTAAATTTTCAAAATGTAGTAGCTATTAAAACATCACATTAAAACATGACCTAGTGTAATGAAATCAAATATGCTCTAGTGTGCTGGAAGACCTTTGAGAACCTGGATGTGGTAAGCTTTCTGTATATAATGTAAATATCCCCACTATACTGTTATAGAGGCCAACAATTCCAGTAAGACTTGTTGGCAAAGAGTGCTACACCGTTTCAATGAAACATTGTATGTTTGTTTTAACTGAACTAAAATAAATACATGCTTAATCCTGAGCAGCAGTGTTTTATTTAAAGCAGTGATAAGTCATGTCTGGTGTATTTTGTAAGCACAGTAAGGTAGCACTTAGTAGGGGTTCATATAGTGTTAGTGATTATGATGAAAAATTGGTCATCAAAAATGTTTGCATACCAAGTATTTGAAGGAATGGAAAAAAAAAATGTTTTTTTAATCTGGAGGACCAAGTCTTGAACCTGCTGTAAGTAAACAGTGCACCATAATCACCTGGGGAGCTTTTTTACTGTGCCACTATCTGGGGACTCCAGGTCCAAGAACTAGGGTCCTGAATGGAATTCAGTTTTCTGGAGCCTGTGCCTATGTAGGCTGATTCCATGGGTCTGGAGGGCAGCCTGGGAATTTTTGTTTGTTTCTCCAGAAAGGTATCTAAGTGATTTCTGGTCCATAAGTAAAATAAGGTGCTGAAATAGGCCTGGGAAGAAGTCAGATGAGTTCAGCCCTTGTGGAATAGTTCCAATAAAGGAGAGGAAGTGCTATGGCTGGAGAGAGACCAGCTGAAGGTTACGTGAGGGATGGGACACTGAGGAAGGTTACTGACACACGGTAGCTCAGGTGTGGCCTGCTGGTTGGTTGAAAGCTTGAGGCTTAGAAAGTGAAATATCCAAAACAAGTGTGCCAGGGAGTGGTTCCAAAGACAAAGGGAACCTTAAATGCAATGAATTTATATCCAGTTACTAACATTGTGCAAGAGGGAAGGAAATTGTGTTTAGAAAGTACAGCAGAATTTGCAACATCTCAAGAACAAAGGACTAGCAGAGTTTCTAGTCATCTGAGAAGCTTTAACGGAACACCTACTGTGTGCAAGTAACATGCCCATGGAAAGAGGCTGGGGTAATGTGTCAGACTCAGGTTTTCACAGAATCCATAGTTTTCAGTCACACTTTTTAAAATCTAGTGAAGTGATTTCATTTTTAAGAAATACTGAACTCGGGAAGCCTGTTTATTGATCTGAAATTTGAAATATATTTGGTGGGTGGGTCCCTTGATAAAATTTCAGCTCTACAGAGAGCCAGATATTTCCAGTAAGCTTGAGGAATAGCCAAGGAACAGAAAACTCCAGAGCTGTTTATCATCTTGGAAATACTCTTACCTAGAGAATTCATTTTAGTTCAGTTTATGACAACAAAGTAAAGAAGATCCGCTTAATTAACATAAGCAAGAATGATGGCAGAGACTTCCTGTCAAAGGTGGGAATCCAGCTGTCTACTGGAGCAGTGAATGGCCTTGTTAAGAAGAACAAACTGAGGGAGTCAATCTGCCAGGACTGGGAAGAAGGGGCCATCCTGTTACGGCTATAAAAGAAAGAGCTTGACATGCCCACACCATTGCTGCTGCTGCTGCTAAGTCACTTCAGTTGTGTCTGACTCTGTGCAATCCCATAGACGGCAGCCCACCAGACTCCTCTGTCCCTGAGATTCTCCAGGGAAGAACACTGGAGTGGGTTGCCATTTCCTTTCCCAATGCATGAAAGCGAAAAGTGAAAGTGAAGTCGCTCAGTCGTGCCCAACTCTTAGCGACCCCATGGGCTGCAGCCTACCAGGCTCCTCCATCCATGGGATTTTCCAGGCAAGAGTACTGGAGTAGATTGCCATTGCCTTCTCTGGCCCACACCACTGGACCTCTAGGAACTTTTATGAGGTTCATATCAAACATATTTTTATCACTTTCTAAAATAACATTAAAATATCCACTTGGTATTTGCATTGGACTGCATCAAAATAGTAGTTTAGCTATGGAAACAATAACACATCCAGCAAAAAATCTTTTGTCCCTTCATTTTGAAGTAATTGTCTTTCTTGGGAAAAAAAAAAAAAAAACGTCAGTGAGCTTCTTAGAAGGAGATTGGGGTACCTCAGAAAACTAAAAGTTAAACAGGCTAACATGACCCAGCAATCCCACTGCTGGGCATACACACCAAGGAAACCAGAATTGAAAGAGACACATGTACCCCAATGTTCATCGCAGCACTGTTTTCAATAGCCAGGACATGGAAGCAACCTAGATGTCCATCTGCAGATGAATGGATAAGAAAGCTGTGGTACATATACACGATGGAATCTTACTCAGCTATTAAAAAGAATGCATTTGAATAAATTCTAATGAGGTGGATGAAACTGGAACCTATTATACAGAGTGAAGTAAGCCAGAAAGAAAAACACCAATACAGTATATTAATGCATATATATGGAACTTAGAAAAATGGTAACGATGACCCTGTATGCGAGACAGCAAAAGAGACACAGATATAAAGAACAGACTTTTGGACTCTGTAAGAGAAGGCGAGAGTGGAATGATTTGAGAGAATATCATTGAAACATGTATATTAAATGTGAAGCGGATCACCAGTCCAGGTTTGATGCATGAGAAAGAGTGTTCAGAATTGGTGCACTGGGATGACCCTGAGGGATGAGATGGGGAGGGAGGTGAGAGGGAGGCTCAGGATGGGGAACAAATGTACACCCATGGCTGATTCATGTGAATGTATGGCAAAAACCACCACAATATTGTAAAGTAATTAGCCTCCAATTAAAATTTAAAAAAAGAAACTTTCAAAATAAAAAGTTAAACAGGCTAGATTTATTCTAGAGACCTCAATGACAGGTGTGCAGACTTCACAATGGGGCTCTACAGTTAGATTCAGAGCAACTTCTCCAGCCAACTTCTGGAGATAAACACTGGCTAATAATGGGTCCTAATTTCTAGTCAGGTGCACAGGTGATAGAGCAGAGCCATGGCTGCAGGACCACCCATATGGCTGAGAGAACAGTTCTCACAGAAAGAGTCCTGCATCCTGGGAAACACCTCAGTTCCAGACAAATTAGAATGGCTGATCCAGTAAAATATCCCACAGACACCAGTAACCAGTTCCTTTGGATTTCTTTTTTCTAGACTTCCAGGTAATACACCTGCCTTCTCTTATGACTTTGCTCCAAACAGTAGATTATAGCTTCCTCAAATCACATCTATTCTGATTTCCCCCCACAAGACTTGTACTCTTCATAAAAACAGACATCTGAGTTTTCATTAATTTACCCCAACACAACAATGTCTAGCAAATAGTACATACATTCTGAAAATAATTGTTGAATGAATAAATATGCCCTGTGCAGCATAGTTGAGGTGAGGCTCAAAATTTTACTAAATGTTTGCCAAATAAATATAGCTAGTATCATGAAATTGAACACTTAGACTTAAAAAATAGAGTTAAGTCATCTTTAACAAGAGGTCTGCACATACACCTTACCGTATCTAAAATAGCTAGCTAGCAGGAAGCTGCTATATAGCACAGGTTGCTCGGCTCCAGGCTCTTTGATGACCTAGAGGATGGGACGAGGGTGGGAGGGAGGGGATATATGTATATATATAGCTGATTCATTTTGCTGTACACCAGAAACAAAAACATGGTAAAGCAACTAAATTCTGACAAAAACCTTTTTAAGAATTAAAAATAAACATAAAAAAAAAAAAAACAAGAGGCCTCCAAATGGAAGGCTTTCTTGCCTAGCCTATGATCTGCCTCCAGGTGGCAGAAGCCATCTTTAACCTCTACAACGTGAGTCTGTGGCTGCGACATCCTTTTCCAAATCCTTTTTCAAATTTGGTTGTCCCCTACATGTTGTGAGGAAAACATTAACACTGCAAGCCTGATTCAAGGAAACCCTGAGTGACCCTTGGCCAACTCCTGGGAATGCTATACTCAGAATGTTCTTTATGTGATGATCGATGATTTTGTTAAAAACCCTTGAAGCAACAGATCATCCAATATTGGCTTTTCAGGTTGCTTTATAAACACCAAGATTTATGACGTGTGCCTGATGTCATTATTGGAATTCTGAGTTTTGATAGCTAAGCCTGGTTGCAGAGCAGGATATGCCTATGTGACTAGCCCCCATAAAAGCCTTGGAACTTGAGGCTCATTTGGACTCCCCCAGACAAAGACACTTCACACATGCCCCTATAGTTGAGTGCTAACAACAACAAAAAGCATTCTTGTGTGACCTTGGACAAAAAGGTCTCGGAAACCCATGACGGTCCTCTCTGATATCCCCCACTGTGTATCTCTTTCCTGTTGCATTTGCTCTGTATCCTTTCCTGTAATAACCCTTGTGTGTGTGTTAGTTGCTAAGTCATGTCCAACTTTTTTCGACCCCATGGACTGCAGCCCCCCAGGCTCCTTTGTCCATGGAATTCTCCAAGCAAGAATACTGGAGTGGGTAGCCGTTCCAGGGGATCTTCCTGATCCAGAGATCGACCTGGGTTTCCTGCATTGCAGGCAGATTTTTTACCATCTGAGCCACCAAGGAAGCCCTTAGCAGTGAGTAATACCTGCTACTGAGTCTTAAGTGTCCTTCTAGTTAATCACCAAATGAAACACTTACAGTATCTTTTTTCCTCTAAACCATCAAGCTGCAAATCTTAGCATTATTTGCCTTCTCTGGCTGAAAGAGCCAAAGCAAGTTTTACTAAATATTACCTAGGTGTGGATGTCAGAGGATTACATAGTAAAGGGACTTTTTACCTTGCACATGCCACTGTGTGCAGCTTCATAAAATCCCACTTGACATATTCTTCCCCCAGATCAGCCTGGCTGAGATTTTCTCTGTCCACCCTTCCTTGCACACCATGTCCCCTCTTCTCATGAATAGTTCAACTCTGTCCTCAAATCAGCCAATTCATCTCAGGAAAAAACAAAAGCTTGGAGTCATCAGTACCCACTCTCCTGAGATGGCAGTTTACTTGTCATATCTTTTTATTTCCACTCTGCTCTTAAAGATATCACTTCTGCTCCCACCCTTCCTAAATGTCTGACCTTAGTATTCTTTCTAATCACTTACAGTACTTTCCCTAAAAGGAGTTCTGGTAAGTTTAACTTTTTCATCTGATTATTATTATTATTTTTTAGTGTGATGTAGGGCCCAACCTGTACAATAGATAAAAACAGAGCTGTGCTGATTGAAACTGTCAAGTCTAGATTCTAAGGACTCAGCCTCCCAGTTCTTTGCACCTGCTTCATCCCGCCACAATGGTTCATAAGGTGCAGCCTTAACCTAGGGCTCTATGCAACGGGGTTCAAAAAACCTGGCTCAAAGTTCTTTCAGGAGAATGAAACCCCAAGGTAACAAGAATCCTGCCAGCCGGAAGCTCAGCTGCCACGTCCCCTCTTTCTTGCCTTACTGGCAGAATGGTGGCCTTGGCTTCATGTCTACAATTCAGTCTTTACCTCAATACAACCCAATAGCCTCAAGATGAACACGAAGTTCACATAGAGGTCAAGTCTCCTTGATGGTGAATGTGTTGCTGAGGAAATAGGCAAGTCCTTCCAGATATATCTAAGACAGAGAGGTAAAGAAATCAAAGTGGAAAAGAGACAAAATGTCAAATAATCCATTTCCTTTCCCCTACTCAACAACGATGCCATTGCCAAAAACTGCCTTCGGGTTGCTGAGATTGTAGTCTTTCTAAATAGGTAGGGTAAGAAACTTTAAAAACATGGTGACCATCACTTAGATTTAGTTCTGGAGGTCTTTAATTTTCAAAAGACAAGTGATCATCAACTACTCTTCTGAACCATCTGCTTCTTAAAGATTTGGGGAATTAATCCTAGGTCCTAAGTGTATAACTTTAAACTTCCAAAGTTATACATGCTTACTGAAAATGTGGCAAAATCATACATCAGTATAGTTTTTAAGAGTAAAGTATTTGGTCTAAATAGGCAGTAAAAGGAACCAGATATATTGAGGATGCCTACTATAAGGACACAATTCTAACAAGCAGCTGTTTATCTCTTGGGGGGGGGGAAATATCCCGTAAGTTTTGGTAAATGATGCATTTTCTTTCAGTATCTCCAATCTATTGTAATCTATCATGGGATCATGCTGCATTCCAGGCCAAAACTAAGCTATATATCTTTTTAATTTCCTTTTATTTTCTTCATATTTTGCCTTTAAAGTGACTCAAAGTCTCCAGAGATGTGGAACTCATGGTTCACAACCCTTCTGCTCCAGATAGAGGGGTTGTATTTTTAAACTGATCTCTAAATAGAAAGATCCAAAGAAGGAAATATGTGAAATATGAGAATCTCTTCTGAAAATGCATGAGAGCCTCATAAATTTGAAAATGTTCTTCTCTCATAAACTGCTCCAAAAAGAAGCATTGGAGGCAACGAAGCAAGCAAGTGAACATTCCTTCTTGCTTGTGGGGTAGAAGCTAGTGAAACAAGACTCTTCACACACAGACACACACACACATTACATGTAAGCAATCATTAAATTAAAAGGTCACCACAAATTTCACAATACTTGTTGAAGAAAACTGAATAATCACCAATGCCAGGAATCGTTCCACGTTAATCGTCACTCTGCCACGGTTTATGGAAAGTCTGGGGGAAAAGCAAGACCTTGTGGTTGTGCAAAACTTGTTCAAGATCTGATTTCTCATTACTAGCTGTGTGACCTCCAGCAAGTTCTTTGAGGTTATGTATGTCCATGACTCAGCTGGATTCCTTTCTAATACAGTTTAGCATAATTTCCATTGGTTAGTGCTTAGTACATGCCAGCTACTGTGCTGAGGGGAATCCTACAGGTGGTCCTGAGGGAGTTCAGACAAAAGTCATCCACAGCATCAACCTTCAAGTCCAGGACTTCTGGGCGATGTATAGCATTCCCTTCATTGGGCTCCTACCCTATTATGTCTACATTAGGTCAAGATGTGATTCTTCTTGCTGAAAGTCCTAGGAACTAAAAAGATATCAGCCCCTCAATACACTATACACTAAGGATCATAGGTAAGGTCAGGGCACCAAATACTCCTGGAAGTGCAGGTCTATAGCAATTCTAAAATATTGCTGAACCAACCTGGGGAGGGCTTCCTCACCTGAGATGGGATAAGTTTTTAATTAGGCTCCAATTCTGCCTTCACAAGGAACTCTTAAATCCTCTTGTCTTCATAGCCCTTGAATGAACCCTCTGTAAGAGTCTTTCCTTTATGATATCCTATTTAGCCTTTAGTGGAAATTACTGAATAGCTCTTCCTTAAGTGTGAGGCAGTTTTTCTAGCCCATTTTCTACTCATCGAAGATTGGGACCAAGCACTGTTTTAAATCCCAAGCAGTCGATTTCTCCCTTCTAGGCTAGTGGTCCCTTTAGCATTTTTAACTCTTTCAAAAATTTCATCTTTTTTTCATCTGATTCTAATCAATTTCGTATACCAATAGCCATATCCACAGTTCTTGATATACTTTTTTAAATCCAAGCCTATTTTGAGATAAAATTAATATATCATACAATTTACCCATTTAATGTGTAAGATTCAACAGCTTTTTAGTATCTTCACTGAAATTATGCAACCATTGCCAGTAATCACAGAACATTTTCATCATCTCAAAAAGAAACCCCATACCCATTAGCAGTCATGCCTGATTTCCCCCACTTTCTCCCACCCCAGCTCTTTCAGCAACAGGCAAAGTCTACTTTCTGATGCTATGGATTTGCCTATTTTGGACATTTTGTATAAAATGGATCATATAATATATAGTTCTTTGTGCTTGGTGTCTTTCACTTAACATAATATTACAAGGTTCACCCACATTGTGGCATGTATCTGTACTTAATTTTTACTGATAAATAGTATTTCTTTGTATGGATATATTGTATTTTATTTATCCATCAAGCAATAAACATTTGAATTATTTCCATATTTTGGCTATTATGAATAATGCTGCTGTATACATTTATGCACAAGCTTTTGAAAGGACATAGTTTTGATTTTTCTTTACTCATACATCTTGGATTTTCTATATGTCTTTGCTTTATTGCTCTCTCTCTATCTCTTTCTCTCTCAACTGCAATTACTTTGGGCCTATCTTTGGTGGGAAAGCCACACTTTTAGTTCATTAACCCTATTTTGTCCAGTTGAAAAGACATAGCAGGTGCCAGATTAGCCCACACAAATTTTAACAATATGCCCAATGGTTTTTATCTTGATTTGATTATTGCTCCAGGACTATTCTAATCAGACTTTGTTATCAGAGAATTGCTCACTGTTATTTTTTACTGTTTGAGGCCTCTTGCAACCCTATAATTTCCCAAATTTATAGATAGTCTCTATTCCCTTCACTGCTCACACACACACTGGCCCATTGTTTTCTGAGCTCATCTATTTTTATGATACCTTGCCAAACATGGTCATTAACAACCAATACTGGCCAATCTCTTCTTCTATGGCTACAAGTTATTAGGAACTTGATATGCCTTCCAAATTACCTCAGATCAGATCAGATCAGATCAGTCGCTCAGTCGTGTCCGACTCTTTGCGACCCCATGAACCGCAGCACGCCAGGCCTCCCTGTCCATCACCAGCTCCCGGAGGTCACTCAGACTCGCATCCATCGAGTCAGTGATGCCATCCAGCCATCTCATCCTCTGTCGTCCCCTTCTCCTCCTGCCCTCAATCCCTCCCAGCATCAGAGTCTTCTCCAATGAGTCAACTCTTCGCATGAGGTGGCCAAAATACTGGAGTTTCAGCTTTAGCATCATTCCTTCTAAAGAAATTCCAGGATTGATCTCCTTCAGAATGGACTGGTTGGATCTTCTTGCAGTCCAAGGGACTCTCAAGAGTCTTCTCCAACACCACAGTTCAAAAGCATCAATTCTTCGGCGCTCAGCCTTCTTCACAGTCCAGCTCTCACATCCATACATGACCACAGGAAAGACCATAGCCTTGACTAGGCGAACCTTTGTTGGTAAAGTAATGTCTCTGCTTTTGAATATGCTATCTAGGTTGGTCATAACTTTCCTTCCAAGGAGTAAGCGTCTTTTAATTTCATGGCTGCAGTCACCATCTGCAGTGATCTTGGAGCCCAGAAAAACAAAGTCTGACACTGTTTCCACTGTTTCCCCATCTATTTCCCATGCAGTGATGGGACCAGATGCCATGATCTTCGTTTTCTGAATGTTGAGCTTTAAGCCAACCTTTTCACTCTCCACTTTCACTTTCATCAAGAGGCTTTTTAGCCCCTCTTCACTTTCTGCCATAAGGGTGGTGTCATCTGCATATCTGAGGTTATTGATATTTCTCCCGGCAATCTTGATTCCAACTTGTGTTTCTTCCAGTCCAGCATTTCTCATGATGTACTCTGCATATAAGTTAAATAAACATGGTGACAATATACAGCCTTGACGTACTCCTTTTCCTATTTGGAACCAGTCTGTTGCTCCATGACCAGTTCTAACTGTTGCTTCCTGACCTGCATACAGATTTCTTAAGAGGCAGATCAGGTGGTCTGGTATTCCCATCTCTTTCAGAATTTTCCATAGTTTATTGTGATCCACACAGTCAAAGGCTTTGGCATAGTCAATAAAGCAGAAATAGATGTTTTCTATTTCAAATTACCTCAGATGACAATTTTACCAAAAGTTTGCCAGTGCATAATATGAATATGGGTTTCCCAGATAGCACTAGTGGTAAAGAACCCACGTGCCACTGCAGGAGGTGTAAGAAACATGGGTTCAGTCTCTGGGTTGGGAAGATCCCCTGGAGGAGGGCATGGCAACCCACTCCAGTATCCTTGCCTGGAGAATCCCATGGACAGAGGAGCCTGGCCGTTTACAGTCAATAGGATCGCAAAGAGTTGGACATGACTGAAGCAGCTTAGCACACACAATGTGGATATATATCCATTCATCCTCCAATAATAGTTTTATGCCACCTGCTACCAGCCCCAAAGCTAGTACCTCATTTTGTGGAGATTTAATTAAAACAGAACAATCTATGACATCCAGTAGGCTAGGTGATGCTCTGGTAAAACAACAAAACAAAACCCCTAGAATCTCAGCAGCTTAATCTTAGGGAAATTTAGTTCTTGCTTATTGCTACATGCTCAACGCAGTTCACCAAGGCAATGAGAAAGTAAAAATAGCTTGGACTGTAAAGATCTGTCCTGCCATTCTTTAGACTGGAATAAAAGACACAGATAAAGCCAGCTGCAAAGTTAACAAGAAACAGTATTTCCCCCAAGGACACACTGCACTGTAAAATGTCATACCAACTCTCTCCTTTAAGTGATTGCTTTCTTCCTCACTTGGAAACTGTTTTCTGAAATCAGAGACTGTCAAAAGTGTAAGTAATTTGATACTTCAAGCAAACTTCAGAGGAAGATTGATGTATTATTCTCCAATGTTCAATACCTTTCCTAGAGCAGAAACTTGTCTGTTAAGCTAAAATGAACATTCTGTGAGCAAGTGGATATGATATTATCCATTATGGTTTTATCTGCTGTGACAAAGGATGGGAACAACCTAAATAACCTTTTATATTATTTGTCACTCAGTCATGTCTGACTCTTTGCAACCCCATGGACTGTAGCCCGCCAGGCTCCTCTGTCCTTGGGATTTTTCAGACAAGAATACTAGAGTAATTCTAGTATTACTCTAGTAATACTAGAGTGGGTTGCCATTTCCTTCTCTAACCCATTTTTATGTCACTGGTTAAATACAAGTTGACATATCCATACACAGAATACTATGCACCTGTTGAAAAGATTGAGGCGAGTGTGTATTTGTCAATGTGAAACAGTCTCCAAAACATAGTGTGATGAAAATGAGAATGATGTGTACAGTGTGCTAATGTTTTTAATAAGAAAGGTGCATGTGTGTGTTTAAGTGTGAAACATGTGCATAGAATAGTTCTAGAAGGGTACAAAAATTTGATAACAATGGGTCACTGATGAGGAGGGGAACTGAAGGACTAGGAGAGAGGTAGTGAGGGCGTTGATAAACCAGTTCTTTGGGGATAAACACCCTATCTGTAGAGTTAGATTATTTTTGTGGTATAAATATGGCCATCGTGGCCAATTTCAAGAAAATAATGTTTTAATATTGGAGCCAAGGCATAAAGTGAAACAATAAACTTTTGAATTAAAAAAATATTTAAAAAGAAATGTAAGATTATACAGTAGAAGTGAGAAATAGATTTAAGGGCCTAGATCTGATAGATAGAGTGCCTGATGAACTATGGAATGAGGTTCGTGACATTGTACAGGAGACAGGGACCAAGACCATCCCCGTGGAAAAGAAATGCAAAAAAGCAAAATGGCTGTCTGGGGAGGCCTTACAAATAGCTGTGAAAGAAGAGAAGTGAAAAGCAAAGGAGAAAAGGAAAGATATAAACATCTGAATGCAGAGTTCCAAAGAATAGCAAGAAGAGATAAGAAAGCCTTCTTCAGGGATCAATGCAAAGAAATAGAGGAAAACAACAGAATGGGAAAGACTAGGGATCTCTTCAAGAAAATCAGAGATACCAAAGGAACATTTCATTCAAAGATGGGCTCGATAAAGGACAGAAATAGTATGGACCTAACAGAAGCAGAAGATATTAAGAAGAGGTGGCAAGAATACACAGAAGAACTGTACAAAAAAGATTTTCACGACCCAGATCATCACAATGGTGTGATCACTGACCTAGAGCCAGACATCCTGGAATGTGAAGTCAAATGGGCCTTAGAAAGCATCACTACGAACAAAGCTAGTGGAGGTGATGGAATTCCAGTGGAGCTATTCCAAATCCTGAAAGATGATGCTGTGAAAGTGCTGCACTCAATATGCCAGCAAATTTGGAAAACTCAGCAGTGGCCACAGGACTGGAAAAAGTCAGTTTTCATTCCAACCCCAAAGAAAGGCAATGCCAAAGAATGCTCAAACTACTGCACAATTGCACTCATCTCACACGCTAGTAAAGTCATGCTCAAAATTCTCCAAGCCAGGCTTCAGCAATTTGTGAACCATGAACTTCCTGATGTTCAAGCTGGTTTTAGAAAAGGCAGAGGAACCAGAGATCAAACTGCCAACATCTGCTGGATCATGGAAAAAGCAAGAAAGCTCCAGAAAAACATCTATTTCTGCTTTATTGACTATGCCAAAGCCTTTGACTGTGTGGATCACAATAAACTGTGGAAAATTCTGAAAGAGATGGGAATACCAGACCACCTGATCTGCCTCTTGAGAAATTTGTATGCAGGTCAGGAAGCAACAGTTAGAACTGGACATGGAAAAACAGACTGGTTCCAAATAGGAAAAGGAGTTCGTCAAGGCTGTATACTGTTTATTTAACTTCTATGCAGAGTACATCATGAGAAATGCTGGACTGGAAGAAACACAAGCTGGAATCAAGATTGCTGGGAGAAATATCAATAACCTCAGATATGCAGATGACACCACCCTTATGGCAGAAAGTGAAGAGGAACTCAAAAGCCTCTTGATGAAAGTGAAAGAGGAGAGTGAAAAAGTTGGCTTAAAGCTCAACATTCAGAAAATGAAGATCATGGCATCCAGTCCCATCACTTCATGGGAAATAGATGGGTAAACAGTGGAAACAGTGTCAGACTTTATTTTTCTGGGCTCCAAAATCACTCCAGATGGTGACTGCAGCCATGAAATTAAAAGACACTTACTCCTTGGAAGGAAAGTTATGACCAACCTATCTAGCATATTCAAAAGCAGAGACATTACTTTGCCAACAAAGGTCCGTCTAGTCAAGGCTATGGTTTTTCCTGTGGTCATGTATGGATGTGAGAGGTTTTTCCTGTGGTCATGTATGGATCTGAGAGTTGGACTGCGAAGAAGACTGAGCGCCAAAGAATTGATACTTTTGAACTGTGGTGTTGGAGAAGACTCTTGAGAGTCCCTTGGACTGCAAGGAGATCCAACCAGTCCATTCTGAAGGAGATCAGCCCTGGAATTTTTTGGAAGGAATGATGCTAAAGCTGAAACTCCAGTACTTTGGCCACCTCATGCGAAGAGTTGACTCATTGGAGAAGACTCTGATGCTGGGAGGGATTGAGGGCAGGAGGAGAAGGGGATGACATAGGATGAGATGGCTGGATGGCATCACTGACTCGATGGATGTGAGTCTGAGTGAACTCTGGGAGTTGGTGATGGACAGGGAGGCCTGGCGTGCTGTGATTCATGGGATCACAAAGAGTAGGACACGACTGAGCGACTGATCTGATCTGATCTGATCTGAAGAGAGGAACAATGCACTCTTGTTTGGGGAGGGGAGTGGTCTAAGTTACTTGGATGCAAAGAAGCAATCTGGATTGACAGCGCAGGTGCAGAGCCTCAGATAGAGTTTCTATTCCACATCTACGTTAGCTTTCTTTTTACCAAAGAAATGAGGCCCTGGTTCTCCTTTGCACTCTGAATATGAGGTTGACCACTTTACACTGCCTTACTTGCCTTAAAAATGAAGTGAAAGTGTTAGTCACTCAGTTGTGTCTGACTGCGATTCTAGGGACAGTAGCCTGCCAGGCTCTTCTGTCCATGGCATTCTCCAGGCAAGAATACTGGACTGGGTTGCCATTCCCTTCAGCAGATCTTCCTGACCCAGAGATTGAGCCCAGGGAGACTATAAGAACACTGATTTATTTAAATTTTATTAACCCTAGCCTTAGCCTTTACCCAGATTTCTCTCTATTCTAGTTTTACCTTTTGCTTTGGTTAGTGAGATGCTCCACAGTTTCTCTGATTTGTGATCTCTTTCATAGCAGTGGGCCAATAAACTTGATTTTGCCTAACAAAGGGTTTGTTTTCAGCAGTGTGGTGTTGATTGGGCTGACGGGACATTCAACTCATTGTAAACATTTGACAATGGAAGATTTGTATTTTGTATAATGAAATAAATATAGGTTCTTATCTGGCTCTGCCTTGACCCTAAACTATCTTAGTCTTCTGAAGAGGAGTTATGCCTTTCCTGGAAAAATGGAGCCAGTTGGTCCATATAATACAAGCTCTCACTCACAAAACCAATGAGGTTTACAAATAACAATAGCTAAAATCCTAAAGCTTCAGGGCAACTTGGGTACTAGACTGTCTCTTAAAATTCCATGGGAGCACAGCAAGGTTGCCACTGAGCCCATTTCTGTCTAACACCCTAGACCCTAACACCCTAGTTAGAGGCCAGCATGGCACTGTGTCCTGGATAGTTGACATCTCTCAACAGTATGTGTAGAATACAAGAGAAAGGAAGAGTTGTAATGTAGTCCTTTCTCTACTTCTGATCCATCAATGTGCTTATCCCTAGAGAATAAGGAAGTGGATATTTGGAGTTGTAGCAAGAAGCCTCAGAGTTAGAAACTGGGGACATACACAGAGAAAGGGGGCAGATATCAGCCATTGTCCCAACAAGAAACAGATGTAGACAAAATTGAAGGAACTAACAAGGGAAGATAAAGAATCTGGGACAAGCAATAGCACAGAGCCATTACCACTGCTTGTCTGGAAAGGCAAAGGGAGGGAAATGTAAAGCCTATTCAGAGCCAAGAGACTCCAAGTTCATCATCAGTCACTTGTCATTCCTTCCTCCCCTGCCAGGCCCAGCCCTGGGGAGCTACTAATATAGTTCCTATCTCTACGAATTTGCCTATTCTAGGTATTTTATATAAATGGTATCCTACAATATATGATCTTTTGTGACTGTATTCTTTCATTTAACATAATGCTTTCAAAGTCCATCCATGCTGTAGTTCACTTTGGTACTTCATTCATTTTGATGACTGAATAATATTCCATTGTACAGGTTATATCATATTTTGTTCATCCATTCACCAGCTGATGGACATTTGGGTTGTTTCCAGGTTTTGGCTATTGAGAATAATACTGCTGTAAACAAGTTTCTGTTTGGCCATATGTTTTCAGTTCTTTGGAGTATATATCCGTAAGTGGAATTGTCAGGTTATATGACAATTTAATTTCATTTCTTTGTACTCTTTGGAC
This sequence comes from Tragelaphus eurycerus, assembly GCA_935064755.1. Classification (NCBI taxonomy): domain Eukaryota; kingdom Metazoa; phylum Chordata; class Mammalia; order Artiodactyla; family Bovidae; genus Tragelaphus; species Tragelaphus eurycerus. The sequence continues at coordinate 22,181,320 of CAKXYN010000010.1, read as the reverse complement.
TACTGGAAGTTCTTCTGAAAGTTCTCATGAGATGTCCATGGTTCTTCTAGACAATACCCAGTAGTAAAGAAATTGTGATGCTGAGAAGTTCAGAGAAAACATAGCAGACAAATGGGAAAACAAAAAAAATTATGTGGAACTGGATGTACCATGGGAGAAGTGGTGTCCTGTTCACAAACGCCACAGTGGTTCAATTCTCAGGCTAGCCCAGCTGTCTGTAGGATGTGTGGCAACAGGTTGATCTACTCTGCTAGTCCCCGGTTAATATGCTCCATCAGTCCCAGATGGTGGGTGAGTTAGTGGAGAGATTTGAACTTTTTTTCCAAAATTGATAGGCAAAATGTGTATTGGAGAGATTGAGTCTGTGAAAAGAGAAAAAGTATGCCTTGGAAAGCAAAGTAGAGAAAGTGAGAATAAAAGTAAATAGGGTTGCTATGTAGAAGAATAGTACATCACTTTGGTGAACTGTAGATGTTAGAATGGTTTGGGAGAGGCACTGGTGAGAAATGAAATCTAATGTAGTTAGTCTCAAGGTATCCAAAGTGGGTGCAATAGTCTCTACATGGTCTACAATGACCAGATGTCATAGCTGCCTAGTCATTGAATCATGTCAAGAGCTGCTGCTGCTGCTGCTGCTAAGTCCCTTCAGTCGTGTCTGACTCTGTGCTACCCCACAGACCGAAGCCCACCAGGCTCCACTGCCCCTGGGATTCTCCAGGCAAGAACACTGGAGTGAGTTGCCATTTCCTTCTCCAATACATGAAAGTGAAAAGAGAAAAGGAAGTTGCTCAGTCATGTCCAACTCTTAGCGACCCCATGGACTACAGCCTACCAGGCTCCTCCATCCATGGAATTTTCCAGCCAAGAGTACTGGAGTGGGGTGCCATTGCCTTCTCCACATGTCAAGAGAGGGGCCATCAAAAGTGGCTTCTGAAGTTTTCCAATGTGTCCCAAAGGCTTGTTGGGGGGCAGTACTGGGTTCAGATGTCCCTAGCCAGGAAAGACAGGCAGCTGTCCCTGTAAATGAGGGTCTTTTTGCCCTTCACTACCACCATAGTTCAGGCTTACTGGGTGGGGAATTCCTTGGTGATATCAGCTGGAGAGACGGCTGTTTGGACCCAGGAAGGAATCATCTCATGTGACTTTAAAGAGATTGCAAAGGACTAACTGTTTCCATCTTTTAATTTATTTTTGCTTTATTCTAGAGGCTATGTTCTTTTAAGCAACAGTTAGAACTGGTCATGGAACAACAGACTGGTTCCAAATAGGAAAAGGAGTACATCAAGGCTGCATATTGTCACCATGTTTATTTAACTTATATGCAGAGTACATCATGAGAAATGCTGGACTGGAAGAAACACAAGTTGGAATCAAGATTGCCGGGAGAAATATCAATAACCTCAGATATGCAGATGGCACCACTCTTATGGCAGAAAGTGAAGAGGGGCTAAAAAGCCTCTTGATGAAAGTGAAAGTGGAGAGTGAAAAGGTTGGCTTAAAGCTCAACATTCAGAAAACGAAGATCATGGCATCTGGTCCCATCACTGCATGGGAAATAGATGGGGAAACAGTGTCAGACTTTGTTTTTCTGGGCTCCAAAATCACTGCAGATGGTGACTGCAGCCATGAAATTAAAAGACGCTTGCTCCTTGGAAGGAAAGTTATGACCAACCTAGATAGCATATTCAAAAGCAGAGACATTACTTTACCAACAAAGGTTCGCCTAGTCAAGGCTATGGTCTTTCCTGTGGTCATGTATGGATGTGAGAGCTGGACTGTGAAGAAGGCTGAGCGCCGAAGAATTGATGCTTTTGAACTGTGGTGTTGGAGAAGACTCTTGAGAGTCCCTTGGACTGCAAGAAGATCCAACCAGTCCATTCTGAAGGAGATCAATCCTGGAATTTCTTTAGAAGGAATGATGCTAAAGCTGAAACTCCAGTATTTTGGCCACCTCATGCGAAGAGTTGACTCATTGGAGAAGACTCTGATGCTGGGAGGGATTGAGGGCAGGAGGAGAAGGGGACGACAGAGGATGAGATGGCTGGATGGCATCACTGACTTGATGGGTGTGAGTCTGGGTGACCTCCGGGAGCTGGTGATGGACAGGGAGGCCTGGCGTGCTGCGGTTCATGGGGTCACAAGGAGTCGGACACGACTGAGCAACTGATCTGATCTGATCTGATCTGATGTTCTTTAAAGAGTTAGCAGTGAATTAGCTCATTGAATGTTATAGCTAATTTCTGATAATAACTGATAATAATATTGGTTGGCAGGCTAAGGAGATATGTGTTATTTTTTCTAATATGTTTTATGGAATTAGAATTTATTTATTCTCAATCATCAGATCAGATCAGTTGCTCAGTCGTGTCCGACTCTTTGCGACCCCATGAATCACAGCACTCCAGGCCTTCCTGTCCATCACCAACTCCTGGAGTTCACTCAGACTCACATCCATCGAGTCAGTGATGCCATCCAGCCTTCTCATCCTCTGTCGTCCCCTTCTCCTCTTGCCCTCAATCCCTCCCAGCATCAGAGTCTTCTCCAATGAGTCAACTCTTCGCATGAGGTGGCCAAAGTACTGGAGTTTCAGCTTTAGCATCATTCCTTCCAAAGAAATCCCAGGATTGATCTCCTTCAGAATGGACTGGTTGGATCTTCTTGCAGTCCAAGGGACTCTCAAGAGTCTTCTCCAACACCACAGTTGAAAAGCATCAATTCTTGAGTTCTCAGCCTTCTTCACAGTCCAGCTCTCACATCCATACATGACCACAGGAAAGACCATAGCCTTGACTAGACGAACCTTTGTTGGCAAAGTAATGTCTCTGCTTTTGAATTATGCTATCTAGGTTGGTCATAACTTTCCTTCCAAGGAGTAAGCATCTTTTAATTTCATGGCTGCAGTCACCATCTGGAGTGATTTTGGAGCCCAGAAAAATAAAGTCTGACACTGTTTCTACTGTTTACCCATCGATTTGCCATGAAGTGATGGGACCAGATGCCATGATCTTCGTTTTCTGAATGTTGAGCTTTAAGCCAACTTTTTCACTCTCCTCTTTCACTTTTATCAAGAGGCTTTTTAGCCCCTCTTCACTTTCTGCCATAAGGGTGGTGTCATCTGCATATCTGAAGTTATTGATATTTCTCCCAGCAATCTTGATTCCAACCTGTGTTTCTTCCAGTCCAGCATTTCTCATGATGTACTCTGCATAGAAGTTAAATAAACAGGGTTACAATATACAGCTTTGACGTACTCCTTTTCCTATTTGGAACCAGTCTGTTGTTCCATGTCCAGTTCTAACTGTTGCTTCCTGACCTGCATACAGATTTCTCAAGAGGCAGATCAGGTGGTCTGGTATTCCCATCTCTTTCAGAATTTTCCACAGTTTCTTGTGATCCACACAGTCAAAGGCTTTGGCATAGTCAGTAAAGCAGAAAGAGATGTTTTTCTGGAACTCTCTTGCTTTTTCCATGATCCAGCAGATGTTGGCAATTTGATCTCTGGTTCCTCTGCCTTTTCTAAAACCAGCTTGAACATCAGGAAGTTCACAGTTCACATATTGCTGAAGCCTGGCTTGGAGAATTTTGAGCATGACTTTACTAGCGTGTGAAATGAGTGCAATTGTGCAGTAGTTTGAGCATTCTTTGGCATTGCCTTTCTTTGGGATTGGAATGAAAACTGCCCTGTTCCAGTCTTGTGGGCCACTGCTGAGTTTTCCAAATTTGCTGGCATATTGAGTGCAGCACTTTCACACCATCATCTTTCAGGATTTGGAATTCCATCACCTCCACTGGAATTCCATCACCTTCACTAGCTTTGTTCGTAGTGATGCTTTCTAAGGCCCACTTGACTTCACATTCCCGGATGTCTGGCTCTAGGTCAGTGATCACACCATCATGATTATCTGGGTTGTGAAGCTCTTTTTTGTACAGTTCTTCTGTGTATTCTTGCCATCTCTTCTTAATATCTTCTGCTTCTGTTAGGTCTATACCATTTCTGTCCTTTATCGAGCCCATCTTTGCATGAAATGTTCCCCTGGTATCTCTGATTTTCTTGAAGAGATCCCTAGTCTTTCCCATTCTGTTGTTTTCCTCTATTTCTTTGCATTGATCCCTGAAGAAGGCTTTCTTATCTCTTCTTGCTATTCTTTGGAACTCTGCATTCAGATGTTTATATCTTTCCTTTTCTCCTTTGCTTTTCACTTCTCTTCTTTCACAGCTATTTGTAAGGCCTCCCCAGACAGCCATTTTGCTTTTTTGCATTTCTTTTCCACGGGGATGGTCTTGATCCCTGTCTCCTGTACAATGTCACGAACCTCATTCCATAGTTCATCAGGCACTCTATCTATCAGATCCAGGCCCTTAAATCTATTTCTCACTTCCACTGTATACTCATAAGGGATTTGATTTAGGTCATACCTGAATGGTCTAGTGGTTTTCCCTACTTTCTTCAATTTCAGTCTGAATTTGGCAATAAGGAGTTCATGATCTGAGCCACAGTCAGCTTCTGGTCTTGTTTTTGCTGACTGTATAGAGCTTCTCCATCTTTGGCTGCAAAGAATATAATCAATCTGATTTCGGTGTTGACCATCTGGTGATGTCCATGTGTAGAGTCTTCTCTTGTGTTGTTTGAAGAGGGTGTTTGTTATGACTAGTGCATTTTCTTGGCAAAACTCTATTAGTCTTTGCCCTGCTTCATTCCGTATTCCAAAGCCAAATTTGCCTGTTACTCCAGGTGTTTCTTGACTTCCTACTTTGGCATTCCAGTCCCCTATAATGAAAAGGATATCTTTTTTGGGTGTTAGTTCTAAAAGGTCTTGTAGGTCTTCATTGAACCGTTCAACTTCAGCTTCTTCAGCATTACTGGTTGGGGCACAGACTTGGATTACCGTGACATTGAATGGTTTGCCTTGGAAAGGAACAGAGATCATTCTGTCGTTTTTGAGATTGCATCCAAGTACCGCATTTCAGACTCTTGTTGATCATGATGGCCACTGCATTTGTTCTGAGGGATTCCTGCCCTCAGTAGTAGATATAATGGTCCTCTGAGTTAAATTCACCCATTCCAGTCCATTTGAGTTCGCTGATTCCTAGAATGTCGACATTCACTCTTGCCATCCCTTGTTTGACCACTTCCAATTTGCCTTGATTCATGGACCTGACATTCCAGGTTCCTATGCAGCAGCAGCATGCAATATTGCTCTTGACAGCATCGGACCTTGCTTCTATCACCAGTCACATCCACCGCTGGGTATTGCTTCTGCTTTGGCTCCATCCCTTCATTCTTTCTGGAGTTATTTCTCCACTGATCTCTAGTAGCATATTGGGCCCCTAGTGACCTGGGGAGTTTCTCTTTCAGTATCCTATCATTTTGCCTTTTCATACTGTTCATGGGGTTCTCAAGGCAAGAATACTGAAGTGGTTTGCCATTCCCTTCTCCAGCGGACCACATCCTGTCAGATCTCTCCACCATGACCTGCCCATCCTGGGTTGCCCCACGCGCATGGCTTAGTTTCATTGAGTTAGACAAGGCTGTGGTCCTAGTGTGATTAGATTGACTAGTTTTCTGTGAGTATGGTTTCAGTGTGTTTGCCCTCTGATGCCCTCTTGCAACGCCTACGGTCTTACTTGGGTTTCCCTTACCTTGGGCGTGGGGTATCTCTTCACGGCTGCTCCAGCAAAGCACAGCCATTGCACCTTACCTTGGATGAGGTAAATGTATGATCCAAATAAACTCTGAACCTAATCTCATGATGTAATTTTTTTCTGTGTAGAAATTTTCCTATAGATAACTAAAAAATGACCCCAGCCCCCAAATATCAGTTGCCAGACTTCCCTGATGGCTTAGATGGTAAAGCATCTGCTTACAATGTGAGAGACCAGGGTTCAATCCCTGGGTTGGGAAGATCTCCTGGAGAAGGAATTGGCACCCCACTCCAGCACTCTTGCCTGGAAAATCCTGTAGATGGAGGAGCCTGGTAGGCTACAGTCCATGGTCGCAAAGAGTTGGACACGACTGAAGGACTTCACTTCCACTTTCATACCTGTGATTAAAAGCATTGCATAACTTAAACGTCTGTAATATTATTTTAAACTAATTCCTTCCTTTAGCATATTGATGGCATTGTTCCTTTTAATGTTTAAAGAAGATCAAATGGAAGCACAATTAAAAGCTCAAATTTGTTTTTAGAGTGGATTTTGTCATTGCTTGCTAGTTTCAATTTCTAGTTTCAAATTTCTAGTTTCAAATTTCTTCTCAATTTCTGGAAGAATGCATTGCTTAAATGAATTAGACATAGGAAAACAAGACTCATACACACTGGAAGAGAACAGAGGTAGAATTTAGAAGGAGCTTTGCTAGATCTTCATTAGTCATTCTTTTAATTCTTCATGTCAAATGCGTAATACTGTTTTGGCATTACTCTTAATAATAAGAATTCTTCAATCTCTCCAGGAAGCTTTCAGTGTTCTGAAAACAAACATTGCCTCAGAAGCTTCAACTGGTGAGTGTGAATAGAGAATGCAAACATTTCCATAATCCTCCAAGAAGTTTGAGCAAATTTGCCGTTAATGTTCCCTGCTTTTCCCAGAAAACTCTTTATTTCTAAGGTGAAGATGTTTTCAGAAAAAGTTGGTTTTGTGTAAATAACCTTCAGGCTGCTTATGAAAATGCTATAACTTGTAAAGTGAAATTATGTATAGATGTGATAAAAAGAAAATTACAATAGTTGCATCAGAACCTAGTTGACACTTCTTTTCTTTTTTAAAAAGCAGCAACCTAGTTGACACTTCTTTTCTTTTTTAAAAAGCAGCTTTATTGAAATGTAATTCACATACTATTAAATTCATATTATAGAATTCACCCTTTGAAAGTATACAACTCTGTGACTTTTAAGTATATTCACAGAGTTAAATACAACAAATACAAATATGTATGTATTTATATAGAAATATAAATTAATTCTACTGTATGCACAAATACATTTTGCTTATCTTTTCATCAAGGGATGGACATTTAGGCTGGTCAATATGGCTATTATGAATAATACTGCTGTCAACATTCATGTACAAGTCTTTGGACACATGTTTTCAATTCCAGTCATGTTTTAAATACACATTTGCATTGGTTATTGATGTGCTTTTTCCTTCTGTGTGCTTTTTCCTGAGAGAAAGGTACTACATACTCGTTTACACTCATACTTTCTTTCTTGAAACCTAAATCAAAAAGAGGGAAAGTAAGGGAGGTAAAGGGAGAGTCACCCAGAGCCCCAAACACTCTTTTCTTGATACAAAACGAAGTGGTAAGTTCACCACAGTTATCTTCCAAGTGCATGTTTTTCTTTTTCATTGAAAAAAAGTAAGTAAGCAGACTGAGAATACACACACACACATACACACACACTTAACACATATACGTAAACCTATGAATGTATATTTGTGTGGTGTGTGTGTAAGGCTTCATCCAGAGGGTAAATAAAAAATAATGAAGAGAGGCTTCCCTGATGGTCCAGTGGTTAAAAATCTACCTACCAATATAGGGAACATGGGTTTGATCCCTGGTCCAGAAAGATACCACATGCTGCAGGGCAACTAAGCCTGTAAGCTGCAACTTCTGAGCCCATGCGCCTAGAGTCTGTGCTTCACAAGAGAAGCCACCGCGATGAGAAGCCCGTGCACCACAACTAGAAAGTAACCTCTGCAACTGCAACTGGAGACAGGCTCGCATGCAGCAATGAGGATCCAGCACAGCCAGAATAAATACATTAATAAACAAAATAAGTAAATAAATCACTTTTTTAAGGTAATTAAGAAAGATGAATCTCAAATGTAAATATTAGCATTGTTTTAAAAAGTATCTCTTTTGAATAACTGATCTCCAGGGCTTTTCAGCTCAGTTCAGCTGCTCAGTTGTGTCCAACTCTTTGCGACCCCGTGGACTGCAGCACACCAGGCTTCCCTGTCCATCACCAACTCCCAGAGCTTGCTCAAATTCATGTCCATCGAGTCAGTGATGCCATCCAACTCTGTTGTCACCTTCTCCTCCTGTCTTCAATCTTTCCCAGTATCAGGGTCTTTTCCAGTGATTCAGTTCTTCACATCAAATTACTGGGGCTTCAGCCTCAGCATCAGTCCTTCCAATGAATGTTCAGGACTAATTTCCTTTAGGATCGACTGGTTGGATCTTCTTGCAGTCCAAGGGACTCTCAAGAGGCTTCTCCAACATCACAGTTCAAAAGCATCAATTCTTCAGCACTCAGTTTTCTTTATGGTTCAGCTCTCACATCCATACATGAGATCAGATCAGATCAGTCACTCAGTCGTGTCCGACTCTTTGCGACCCCATGAATCGCAGCACGCCAGGCCTCCCTGTCCATCACCAACTCCTGGAGGTCACTGAGACTCACATCCATTGAGTCAGTGATGCCATCCAGCCTTCTCATCCTCTGTCGCCCCTTCTCCTCCTGCCCCCAATCCCTCCCAGCATCAGAGTCTTCTCCAATGAGTCAACTCTTCGCATGAGGTGGCCAAAGTACTGGAGTTTCAGCTTTAGCATCATTCCCTCCAAAGAAATCCCAGGGCTGATCTCCTTCAGAATGGACTGGTTGGATCTCCTTGCAGTCCAAGGAACTCTCAAGAGTCTTCTCCAACACCACAGTTGAAAAGCATCAATTCTTCGGCACTCAGCCTTCTTCACAGTCCAACTCTCACATCCATACATGACCACAGGAAAAACCGTAGCCTTGACTAGACGGACCTTTGTTGGCAAAGTGATGTCTCTGCTTTTGAATATGCTATCTAGGTTGGTCATAACTTTCCTTCCAAGGAGTAAGCATCTTTTAATTTCATGGCTGCAGTCACCATCTGGAGTGATTTTGGAGCCCAGAAAAATAAAGTCTGACACTGTTTCTACTGTTTACCCATCTATTTCCCATGAAGTGATGGGACCAGATGCCATGATCTTCATTTTCTGAATGTTGAGCTTTAAGTCAGCTTTTTCACTCTCCACTTTCACTTTCATCAAGAGGCTTTTGAGTTCCTCTTCACTTTCTGCCATAAGGGTGGTGTCATCTGGATACCTGAGGTTATTGATATTTCTCCCAGCAATCTTGATTACAACTTGTGTTTCTTCCAGTCCTGCATTTCTCATGATGTACTCTGCATAGAAGTTAAATAAACAGGGTGACAATATACAGCCTTGACGTACTCCTTTTCCTATTTGGAACCAGTCTGTTGTTCCATGTCCAGTTCTAACTGTTGCTTCCTGATCTGCATACAAATTTCTCAAGAGGCAGATCAGGTGATCTGGTATTCCCATCTCTTTCAGAATTTTCCACAGTTTCTTGTGATCCACACAGTCAAAGGCTTTGGCATAGTCAATAAAGCAGAAAGAGATGTTTTTCTGGAATTCTCTTGCTTTTTCCATGACCCAGCGGATGTTGTCAATTTGATCTCTGGTTCCTCTGCCTTTTCTAAAACCAGCTTGAACATCAGGAAGTTCACAGTTCACATATTGCTGAAGCCTGGCTTGGAGAATTTTGAGCATGACTTTACTAGAATGTGAAATGAGTGCAATTGTGCAGTAGTTTGAGCATTCTTTGGCATTGCCTTTCTTTGGGGTTGGAATGAAAACTGACCTTTTCCAGTCCTGTGGCCACTGCTGAGTTTTCCAAATTTGCTGGCATATTGAGTGCAGCACTTTCACAGCATCATCTTTCACATTTTGGAATAGCTCCACTGGAATTCCATCCACTAGCTTTGTTCCTAGTGATGCTTTCTAAGGCCCCCTTGACTTCACATTCCAGGATGTCTGGCTCTAGGTCAGTGATCACACCATCATGATTATCTGGGTTGTGAAGATCTCTTTTGTACAGTTCTTCTGTGTATTCTTGCCACCTCTTCTTAATATCTTCTGCTTCTGTTAGGTCTATACCATTTCTGTCCTTTATCGAGCCCATCTTTGCATGAAATGTTCCTTTGATATCTCTGATTTTCTTGAAGAGATCCCTAGTCTTTTCCATTCTGTTGTTTTCCTCTATTTCTTTGCATTGATCCCTGAAGAAGGCTTTCTTATCTCTTCTTGCTATTCTTTGGAACTCTGCATTCAGATGTTTATATCTTTCCTTTTCTCCTTTGCTTTTCATTTCTCTTCTTTTCACAGCTATTTGTAAGGCCTCCCCAGACAGCCATTTTGCTTTTTTGCATTTCTTTTCCATGGGGATGGTCTTGATGCCTGTCTCCTGTACAAAGTCACAAACCTCATTCCATAGTTCATCAGGCACTCTATCTATCAGATCTAGGCCCTTAAATATATTTCTCACTTCCACTGCATAATCATAAGGGATTTGATTTAGGTCATACCTGAATGGTATAGTGGTTTTCCCTACTTTCTTCAATTTCAGTCTGAATTTGGCAATAAGGAGTTCATGGTCCGAGCCACAGTCAGCTCCTGGTCTTGTTTTTGCTGACTGTATAGAGCTTCTTCATCTTTGGCTGCAAAAAATATAATTGATCTGATTTCGGTATTGACTATCTGGTGATGTCCATGTATAGAGTCTTCTCTTGTGTTGTTGGAAGAGGGTGTTTGTTATGACTAGTCCGTTTTCTTGGCAAAACTCTATTAGTCTTTGCCCTGACGGGATGTGGTCCACTGGAGAAGGGAATGGCAAACCACTTCAGTATTCTTGTCTTGAGAACCCCATGAACAGTATGAAAAGGCAAAATGATAGGATACTGAAAGAGAAACTCCCCAGGTCAGTAGGGGCCCAATATGCTACTAGAGATCAGTGGAGAAATAACTCCAGAAAGAATGAAGGGATGGAGCCAAAGCAAAAAGAATACCCAGCTGTGGATGTGTCTGGTGATAGAAGCAAGGTCCGATGCTGTCAAGAGCAATATTGCATAGGAACCTGGAATGTCAGATCCATGAATCAAGGCAAATTGGAAGTAGTCAAAAAAGAGACGGCCAGAGTGAATGTCGACATTCTAGGAATCAGCGAACTCAAATGGACTGGAATCGGTGAATTTAACTCAGATGACCATTATATCTACTACTGCGAGCAGGAATCCCTCAGAAGAAATGGAGTAGACATCATGGTCAACAAAAGAGTCTAAAATGCAGTACTTGGAAGCAATATCAAAAACGACAGGATGATCTCTGTTCGTTTCCAAGGCAAACCACTCAATATCACAGTAATCCAAGTCTATGCCCCAACCAGTAACGCTGAAGAAGCTGAAGCTGAACGGTTCTATGAAGACCTACAAGACCTTTTAGAACTAACACCCAAAAAAGATGTCCTTTTCATTATAGGGGACTGGAATGCCAAAGTAGGAAGTCAAGAAACACCTGGAGTAACAGGCAAATTTGGCCTTGGAATACAGAATAAAGCAGGGCAAAGACTAATAGAATTTTGCCAAGAAAATGTACTAGTCATCCATACATGACTACTGGAAAAACCATAGCTTTGACTCAGTGGACTTTTGTCAGTATATTTAGGGAAATCCAGTTTAGCACAACTAGGTCTTGAAAGACTTATTCTAAGAAGCCATATGCTTACTCAGGCCAGGTTTGTGATTATCAGGTAAATTCAGGTAAAATAAGGTTTTTTTTACCTGCTTGACTAGTTTCTAAATTTAATTGAAATAAAAAATCCATTACAAATCCTCATTTTGTTGATATCATCTGATTGTCCATTAAGCAATGCTCTGCATGTAATTCCCACTGCAAAGTGAACTGCCTGCGTTACACTGACATATTCATCTCAACACCAAGCAGAATGAGAAAGAGTGAATGCTCTCACCTCCTGCTAGGGCTTCTCAGGATAATGTCAATAAGCACCAACTCTTATTGATGCCAGGCACCATCATCATATTGTTTCATATGCATGTAGGGTGCATAACTCCCCAAGGTCACATAGGTAGTTACTTCTGGAGCTCAGATTCAATCGCAGGTCTTTCTGACTTTTTTTTTGGTTCCAGTCTATTACATTTTTATCCACTCCTTTATAGTGCCTTTATATGTTATAAACCTGGATGAGGGCAAATAAATCTATAAAAACACTTATCAAAGGACCTCATCTGTTTAGAACTCAGCTGTTAGACAAACTTCTTTGACTAGAACAGAGTTAAGAGTGGGAAAGAAACTTAAAGGACCAATATGTGATCAAAACAGATTTTATAAACCCCATACACTAAAATATATACACATTGTTTATAGGATAATTCCTCAGGTTCTCTCTCCAAGACTTTTTAATTGTGTTAAAATATACATAATGAGACACATGAAATTTACCGCCTTAACTATTTAAGTTTGATGCTAGTTAGTACCTTTATATTTTTGTGTAACCATTCGTACCATCCATCTCCAGAACTATTTTGATCTTACAAGACTGAAATGCTATCCCTATTAAACCTTAATTCCCCATTACTTCCATCCCCCAACCTCTGGCACCCACCCATTCTACTTGCTATTTCTGTGATTTGACAGCTCTAAGTGGCTCATGTAAGTGGAGTCATACATTATTTGTCTTTGTGACTGGCTCCATGTTGTGACATACTGGAGCATTTCCTTCCTTTCTAAGGCTAAGTTACATCCCATTATATGTAGGTATCACATTCTGCCTTTCCATTCATCTGTCAATGGACCCCTGATTTGCTTCCATGTTGTAGCTATTGTGAGTACTGCTGTTATGAACGTGGGTGTAGAAACATCTCTCCAAGATCTTGCTTTCCGTTTTGTGTGTGTACCCAGAAATGGAGTTTGCTGGATCATACTCAAATTGTATTTTAATTTTTTGAGGAGCTGCCATAGTATTTTCTACATCAGCTGTATTGCTTCACATTCTCACCGACAGTGCATGAATTTTCCAATTTTTTGCTTCCTATTTACTGTTTTGTTTTTTTTTTTAAGTAGTAGCCATACTTTTTAAATATATATACTGTTCATGACATAAACTTGGGCAAACTCAGGGAGATGGTGAAGGACAGGGAAACTCGGCGTGCTGTAGTCCATGGGGTCACAAAGAGCTGGACATAGAGACTGAACAACCACAACATTTTAATAACTGTGAGGTAATATCTCATTGTTATTTTGATTTGCATTTCCCTAGTGATTAATTATGTTGAGCATCTTTTCATATGCTTCTCGGCCATGTTGGAAAAATGTCTGTTCAAGTCATTTGCCCATTTTTGAATTGTATTCTTCTTTTCTTTGTGGTTACCATGGGGAGTACTTTTAACATCCTAAAGTTATAACACTTTAATTTGGACATGTACCAGTTAACCATAATAACATACAAAATCTCTGCTCTGTTTTATCAGTTGTTATCATAAAATTACATTTTAATATATTGTATGTTCAAAACATAAATTAGCCTCTTGGATTATGCAGAAAGCAAGATGTAGAGTTATAGACCAAAGCTACAACAGCAGAAGCTTTTAGACAAATAATTCTTTTTCTAAAAAAGTATGTTTCTTAACTCATGTAGAAATCAAAAAGTGGAGTTGCAAACCACTTTTACAATAGTACCAGATTTTATAATTGCCCATATATTTATCTTTATTGAGCTCTTTATTTTTTCATACGGCTTTCAGTTGCTGTTTATTGTCTTTTTATTTCAACCTGCAGAACTTACTTTAGTATTTTTTGTAGAACAGGTCTAGTAATAACAAGTTTCCTCAGTTTTTTTTATCTGGAAATGATTTAATTTCCCCTTCATTTTTGACAAATAGTTCTGCCGGATGTAAAATTCTTGATTTTTTTTTTCTCCTTTTAGCACTTTAAACATATCTGCCCACTGCCTCTGACCTTCAAAGTTTCTGATGAGAAAGTTGGTGATTATTTTATTGAGGATCCTTGAGTGAAAAGGTTGGCTTAAAGCTCAACATTCAGAAAACGAAGATCATGGCATCTGGTCCCATCACTTCATGGGAAATAGATGGAGAAACAGTGGAAACAGTGTCAGACTTTATTTTTCTGGGCTCCAAAATCACTGCAGATGGTGACTGCAGCCATGAAATTAAAAGATGCTTACTCCTTGGAAGGAAGGTTATGACCAACCTGGATAGCATATTCAAAAGCAGAGACATTACTTTACCAACAAAGGTCCGCCTAGTCAAGGCTATGGTCTTTCCTGTGGTCATGTATGGATGTGAGAGCTGGACTGTGAAGAAGGCTGAGCGCCGAAGAATTGATGCTTTTGAACTGTGGTGTTGGAGAAGACTCTTGAGAGTCCCTTGGACTGCAAGGAGATCCAACCCGTCCATTCTGAAGGAGATCAGCCCTGGGATTTCTTTGGAGGGAATGATGCTAAAGCTGAAACTCCAGTATTTTGGCCACCTCATGCGAAGAGTTGACTCATTGGAGAAGACTCTGATGCTGGGAGGGATTGAGGGCAGGAGGAGAAGGGGAGGACAGAGGATGAGATGGCTGGATGGCATCACTGACTCGATGGATGCGAGTCTGAGTGACCTCCGGGAGCTGGTGGTGGATAGGGAGGCCTGGCGTGCTGCGGTTCATGGGGTCGCAAAGAGTCGGACACGACTGAGCGACTGATCTGATCTGATCTGATCGTATGTGACAAGTCACTTCTCTCAAGCTGCTTTCAAGATTCTCTTTGTCTTTTGATAGTTTAATTAAAATTTATCTTGCTGTGGGTCACTGAGTTTATTCTACTTGGAGCAGTTGAGTTTCTTTGATGTTTGTATTCATGCCTTCAATCTTGGAAAGATGTTTACTATTATTTCTTTACATATTCTCTCTCCTCCTCCTCCTCCTCCTCCTCCTCCTCCTCCTTCTTGACTCCCATCATGTGTATGTTGGTCTGCTCAACAGTGTATTCCAAGTCCTTTAGGCTTTCTCTGCTCACTTTTCTTCAATGTTTTTCTTTCTGTTCTTCACACTTGATCATTTCCATTGTCTTATTTTCAAATTCAGTGATTCTTTCTCTGTTCAATTCTACTTTGAATCCTTTTGGGTGAATTTAAAATTTTTGTTATTGTACTTTCCAGCTTCTGAAGTCTTTTTCCTTAGTTAATTTTCATTTTTTTCATACACTTTAGTTTTACTGTTTTCTTTACTTTCTTTACATTTCTTGACTTTAGTTCTTTGAGCATCTTGAAGACATTTGTTTTAAAGACTTTGTCTAGCAGATCTGCCATAAAGTCTTTTTCAGGAACAGTTTCACTTGGCTTATTTTTTTCTTTTGAATGAGCCTGACTTTCCTAGTTTTTTGTACACCCTGTGATTTTTGCTGTGGGTGGTGAAAACCAGACGTTTGAATCTGATAATATCAAAACTCTGGAGGTCAGATTCTTCCCCTTCCCTAGGGTTGATAGGTTTTGTTTTTGTTTTCCTTAATTTTCTTTTCTGTCTTTATTTTTTGTTGTTGTTATAGTGGACTGTCTCTCTGCCAAGGAGTAAACGTAAGATCTTCTCAGGTCTCTCCTGAGCCTATGCCTTTCCCTGGGCATGTACAGTAACTTTCTAATCTCCTCTATTTTTCAGTTATTTTTGAAAGTCTTAGTCTTTAATATCTGGCTCTCAATCAGATCAGATCAGTCGCTCAGTCATGTCCGACTCTTTGCGACCCCATGAACCGCAGCACGCCAGGCCTCCCTATCCATCACCAGCTCTCGGAGGTCACCCAGACTCACATCCATCGAGTCAGTGACGCCATCCAGCCATCTCATCCTCTGTCGTCCCCTTCTCCTCCTGCCCTCAATCCCTCCCAGCATCAGAGTCTTCTCCAATGAGTCAACTCTTCGCATGAGGTGGCCAAAATACTGGAGTTTCAGCTTTAGCATCATTCCCTCCAAAGAAATCCCAGGGCTGATCTCCTTCAGAATGGACCGGTTGGATCTCCTTGCAGTCCAAGGGACTCTCAAGAGTCTTCTCCAACACCACAGTTCAAAAGCATCAATTCTTCGGCGCTCAGCCTTCTTCACAGTCCAGCTCTCACATCCATACATGACCACAGGAAAGACCATAGCCTTGACTAGGCGAACCTTTGTTCAAAAGTGAGGGAAAAAGAAAACTTACTGTGAAGAAAGGCATTGGCACTTAAATCCCCCGGAAGTAACTTCAGGAAGAGAAGAATCTTGCAACAAAGAGGAAAAGTGCAACAAAAGTTGCCACCCACCTCTTTGTACTTCTGTGCTCAGAAGCAGTAATCAGTAATCAGAGTACAGATCTCAGGTATGCATAATAGAGGATCCTTATTGCCTACTCATGGACATCACCAGATGGTCAACACCAAAATCAGACTGTTTATGTTCTTTGCAGCCAAAGATGGGAGAAGCCCTATACAGTCAACAAAAAAAAAAGACTGGGAGCTGACTGTGGCTCAGATCATGAATTCTTTATTACCAAATTCAGACTTAAATTGAAGAAAGTAGGGAAAACCACTATACCATTCAGGTATGACCTAAATCAAATCCCTTATGATTATGCATTGGAAGTGAGAAATAGATTTAAGGGCCTAGATCTGATAGATAGAGTGCCTGATGAACTATGGAATGAGGTTCGTGACATTGTACAGGACTCAGGGACCAAGACCATCCCCATTGAAAAGAAATGCAAAAAAGCCAAATGGCTGTCTGGGGAGGCCTTACAAATAGCTGTGAAAAAAAGAGAAGCAAAAAGCAAAGGAGAAAAGGAAAGATATAAACATCTGAATGCAGAGTTCCAAAGAATAGCAAGAAGAGATAAGAAAGCCTTCTTCAGCGATCAATGCAAAGAAATAGAGGAAAACAACAGAATGGAAAAGACTAGGGATCTCTTCAAGAAAATCAGAGATACCAGGGGAACATTTCATTCAAAGATGGGCTCGATAAAGGACAGAAATGGTATAGACCTAACAGAAGCAGAAGATATTAAGAAGAGGTGGCAAGAATACACAGAAGAACTGTACAAAAAAATCTTCATGATGCAGATCATCACTATGGTGTGATCACTGACCTAGAGCCAGACATCCTGGAATGTGAAGTCAAGTGGGCCTTAGAAAGCATCACTACGAACAAAGCTAGTGGAGGTGATGGAATTCCAGTGGAGCTATTCCAAATCCTGAAAGATGATGCTGTGAAAGTGCTGCACTCAATATGCCAGCAAATTTGGAAAACTCAGCAGTGGCCACAGGACTGGAAAAGGTCAGTTTTCATTCCAATCCCAAAGAAAGGCAATGCCAAAGAATGCTCAAACTACCGCACAATTGCACTCATTTCACATTCTAGTAAAGTCATGCTCAAAATTCTCCAAGCCAGGCTTCAGTAATATGTGAACCGTGAACTTCCAGATGTTCAAGCTGGTTTTAGAAAAGGCAGAGGAACCAGAGATCAAATTGCCAACATCCGCTGGATCATGGAAAAAGCAAGAGAGTTCCAGAAAAACATCTATTTCTGCCTTATTGACTATGCCAAAGCCTTTGACTGTGTAGATCACAAGAAACTGTGGAAAATTCTGAAAGAGATGGGAATACCAGACCACCTGATCTGCCTCTTGAGAAATTTGTATGCAGATCAGGAAGCAACAGTTAGAACTGGACATGGAACAACAGACTGGTTCCAAATAGGAAAAGGAGTACGTCAAGGCTGTATATTGTCACCCTGTTTATTTAACTTCTATGCAGAGTACGTCATGAGAAATGCTGGACTGGAAGAAACACAAGTTGTAACCAAGATTGCCAGGAGAAATATCAATAACCTCAGATATGCAGATGACACCACCCTTATGGCAGAAAGTGAAGAGGAACTCAAAAGCCTATTGATAAAAGTGAAAGTAGAGAGTGAAAAGGTTGGCTTAAAGCTCAACATTCAGAAAAAGAAGATCATGGCATCTGGTCCCATCACTTCATGGGAAATAGATGGGGAAACAGTAGAAACAGTGTCAGACTTTATTTTTTTGGGCTCCAAAATCACTTCAGCCATGAAATTAAAAGATGCTTACTCCTTGGAAGGAAAGTTACGGCCAACCTAGATAGCATATTCAAAAGCAGAGACATTACTTTGCCAACAAAGGTCCGTCTAGTCAAGGCTATGGTCTTTCCTGTGGTCATGTATGGATGTGAGAGTTGGACTGTGAAAAAGGCTGAATGCCCAGGAATTGATGCTTTTTAACTGTGGTGTTGGAAAAGACTCTTGAGAGTCCCTTGGACTGCAAGGAGATCCAACCAGTCCATTCTGAAGGAGATCAGCCCTGGGATTTCTTTGGAGGGAATGATGCTAAAGCTGAAACTCCAATACTTTGGCCACCTCATGCGAAGAGTTAACTCATTGGAGAAGACTCTGATGCTGGGAGGGATTGGGGGCAGAAGGAGAAGGGAATGACAGAGGATGAGATGGCTGGATGGCATCATTGACTCGATGGACGTGAGTCTGAGTGAACTCCGGGAGTTGGTGATGGACCGGAAGGCCTGGTGAGCTGTGATTCATGGGGTCGCAAAGAGTCGAACACGACTGAGCGACTGAACTGAACTGATTGCCCACTCTGACTTACAAGCTACATACAAGCTTCTCCTGGGATGTGTGCATGGCTGGCTGCCTACCAAGGGTCTGGGGAGTGGGTACTGGGTAGCTGCTGCTGTGCAGTGAGCTGAATTAACTAAAATTTACTGCAATTTAACAGCCACACCCTCCTCTATGAGTTTCAAGCCTTCCACAAGTTCCTAAGTTCTGAGAAGGTTAACCAGACAGATTCTGCCAGTGCAATATTTTTTTCTAGATGAGGGTGACATTTCTGGTACTTCCTACTCTGATATCTCCCCAGGACTTTTTATGGTTATTTCACTGATGATTCTGAGAAGATTGGATGTCTAGCGTCCAAGACACTAGATCAGAATCAGAAATTCAGAAAGAGGACGCCAAGCAGCTACAGGCAGGCCCGCTGCCTCACATGTTATCAGAATGGTGCCCAAAACAGTGCTGTCCCTGCCTCAGTGTCCATTGTGTTGGCCAGCCCTGCCCCGCTGGTGCTAATGCTCTGCTGCCCACAGACCACACAGCCTGGCCGGCCAATCTAGGCCTTTCCTGCTCTTCTGCCGCTGCTGCTAAGTCGCTTCAGTCGTGTCCGACTCTGTGCGACCCCATAGACGGAAGCTCACCAGGCTCCCCCGTCCCTGGGATTCTCCAGGCAAGAATACTGGAGTGGGTTGCCATTTTCTTCTCCAATGCATGAAAGTGAAAAGTGAAAGTGAAGTCGCTCAGTCGTGTCTGACTCTTAGTGACCCCATGGATTGGAGCCTACCAGGATCCTCCGTTCATGGGATTTTCCAGGCAAAAGTACTGGGGTGGGGTGCCATTGCCTTCCCCAGGGGGTGGAAAAGTCCGCTTTTCCTGGCTAGTTGTTTCTGAGAAAGATTTGCCACAGCAGAGATGTTGTACCCCAGGAGATATATTTTCCCTTTTTCTTATTACCATGTTCTCTTTTTAAGTGCTCAGAAGAGCACCAGTTTCTTTCAGCAGTCAGATCTGCCTTTATCAGAATATGCCTTTATTCAAAGAGAATTTTTCCTCGAAGTCTCAGTTGCCTCTTCCTGAAGTTTAGTTTTTCTTCCTTCCTTCTCTTTTTCCTTTCTCCTTTTCTCTCTTTCTTCATTGAAGGTTCTGTATTTTACCATTAAAACTTTTTACACCTGCTGACGCCCATTCATGAACTGAAGACTAATTCATTCCCATTGAGTTTCTGGACAAGTGTAAGTAAGGAGACACACTTGGGCATCTGTCCTGCACATACCATTGAAGTTAAATTTCTAGAACTTTCTACCATAGTCAGAAAAGTTAGCCTGCCCAGACCATAAGAATACCTCTAGGGAACATTGCTTCCTAATTCCACATGCCAGCCTATTGGAGGCTTTGCCCTGACTTAGCAAAAATCCTCATCCATCATCATTAGCTTTTTACCAAATTAGTGAGCACACACAAACACACACATGTGTGCACATGCCTGCACACAAGCTAATCCGACACACAAGGATTAATATTCAATTCTGGCAATGGTGCAGTAAAACTACTGCTTTCAAATATTGATAATGGCATTGTAAATTAGAACATGTTTGGAAATAAATATACCAAAGTGTATCCAGAACCAAGAAAATATTCATTGACATAGTAATTCCGTAAAAGTGTGTACGGTCTCAAGAAGAGATAATATAAAATGTAAGAAAAGGAAGGTTCAGAATTATTTATAACACTGAAAAATTTTAAGAAAATAGTCAATAATAGAGATATTGTAGCATATTTATCTATGAAATCTTATATTGATATTAAAATAATTAATATAAAGTCTATATAACAACATATGATACAGTAAGTACCATATACTGAATGCTTTCTATGTTCTAGGCCATAAATTTGCAATGTTGTGGATATTACTTCATAGCTATCTCACAGTAATTCTATGAAACAGGTATTACCCACTTTGAAGTCTCTTTTGAATATTTTTCTTCATTTCCCCTGCCCTTTTTCAATGATCTCTTTCAGTGACTTCCCTTTTCCACTTAATAGAAGGAGAACTCCTTAAAGAATCTCCTACCTGACTGCAGAGCATGAGATTTTTTAACCATTATCCTAAACTGACTCCTACCTAATATGGTGTTAAACAGAAAAACAAAAGGAAATCAGATTACAACTTTATTATATCTGCTACAACTTAGGTTTTACAGATGTTGCCTCTAGAAAAACACTTGGAAGATAGAATACATAATTAATGACAGTTGTCCTAGGGTCATGGAATTTTAGAGGGATGATACTTTTTTTTCTTCAGAATTTCTGTAATGCAATTTGACTTTCTTATACTATAAGCATAAATACTTTAAAGCCCCCAAATGGAAGTAATTTGGTTCTTGAGTGATGGATCCTAATTTTCTTGCTCTCCAGCATTCTTTATGGTCACTGTAATGTTGTTTTCAGAATTTTAAAATATGCTAAACAATAAAAATTTCTGTCTGCTGCATTTATGAAAGTCACCATGATTAAGCATTAAAGCTGTAGAGCTTAAGGACCGAAATCATCTCAACAAATGCATCAATATAGTGCTTTGTAGGTTTCAATTTTATGTACATGGACTCACTTGATCTTTCTGAGACCTGAAACACAGAAATTCAGTGTTCTGAAAGCTGTCCAGAAAGCCCTGCTCCTAGAGTATCAGGGCAGCCACAGTCCCACTGGATGCACTGACGAGTCTCCATGCCCTGGAGGAGGACCAGCAGGCACTTGACAGATGCATCACCCAGCCCCATCCAAGCACAGCTGGAAACACAGCTGCAGGCTGCAGCCGGCAGAGCCCCTGTAATCATCACTGAAAAATGCTGAAGAGGAAGGCTCTTCTGAAGGTTCTTCCTTCCTTCCACCCCCTCTTTCTGTCCCTCTTGGCTGACTTTTCCACTTCATAGGAAGAGCAGTTCTACTGAATGTCGCTAAACAATCAACAGCTGGTGATGACAAGCTCCTCGCTTCTTCCCTGAACTTAAGGCTCTCCCAAACAGCCCAATAACAGGGCAACTGCAGAGATCTTGGGGACCAATACTGCCCCCGCTAGGCAAAAATTCAGCAGAAACTACCTCTTTCCTTCAGATTTAAACACCTAACAGGAAAAACTGGGAATAGAACTGCCTTATGACCCAGCAATCCCACTGCTGGGCATACACACTGAGAAAACCAGAATTGAAAGAGGCACGTGTACCCCAATGTTCATAGCAGCACTGTTTACAATAGCCAGGACGTGGAAGCAACCTAGATGCCCATCCACAGATGAATGGATAAGCAAGCTGTGGTACATATACACGATGGAGTATTACTCAGCCATTAAAAAGAATACATTTGAATCAGTTCTATTGAGGTGGATGGAACTGGAGCCTATTATACAGAGTGAAGTAAGCCAGAAAGAAAAACACAAATACAGTATACTAACACATATATATGGAATTTAGAAAGATGGTAACAATCACCCTGCTTATGAGACAGCAAAAGAGACACTGATGTATAGAATAGACTTTTGGACTCTGGGACTGGGAGAGGGTGGGACGATTGGGGAGAATAGCATTGAAATATGTATAATATCATGTCTGAAACGAGTCAGTCCGGGTACGATGCCCGATAACAGATGCCTGGGACTGGAGCACTGGGATGACCTGGAGGGATGGTGTGGGAGGGGGGAGGGAGGAGGGTTCGGGATGGGGAGCACGGGTATTCTGGTGGCGGATCCATCTCGATGTATAATAAAAGTAATACAATATTGTAAAAATAAAATTAAAAAAAAAAAAAAAAAAAAAAAAAAAAACAGAAACTCTAAATGTCGCTTTTCTTTTTTTAAAGCATGGAATTTTTATTATAAAATAACTACTCAGTGTAGAAAAATAAAAACGAATTTAACGAATAAAATCGCCTTAAATCCTATCACCTAGAAATAACCACTATTATGTTTTTAATAAATTCCTGGCCTTTAAAGAATATGTGATAAATAAAAACATATTTATACACATTTTGCTTTCACTGTTTGAAAGAATCATACTCTGCATACTATATAGTTTCCTTCTTTTTTCCAGTTAATATTACTTGCATCTTCTTATTAATGATGAGGCAAAATATCTTTTTAATGCTTTGTACATAGTATCATAACTTTAGAAACCATTCTTTGCAGGTTTGTTGTAATATCAGCACCATCTGACTCCTCTTCCTGTATTCTTTCACTCCACTAGAATCCTCATGGGCATTTAACATTCTCTGGCTCAGGAGAATTAAGCACAGGAAGAGGAAAAGCAGGCCATCTGTGCAGGAAGGTAAAACCAGTGTAAATTAAATGGGGTGTGAAAAAAAGCCACTTATGCTCTTTAAATATGTGCTACTTGAGAAATGCTCACCTGTGTACAGAACTAATCACTAAACACACAGGCTTCAGGTGAATGGCTGGTTCTGAGTGTCCTTTGTTCAAAAAAGCAAAAGCAATCTTATTTTTTTAAAAATATTTCTTTATGGCTTTAAAATGATCCCAGAGATTTCGCTCAAACCTTAAAAATTCCAAGCATGACAAGCCAAAACCCGAACAAGCCTCCATCCCTGGCAAGAGTTACATTTTTCTCCCAGCTTTGCTCATCAGCTCAGGGTTATTTTGGATTCTGGCTATTCATCCAGGGCTGTTTGCTCACTCACTGCCATCTCTTCCTCCCTGGTAGGTTTGTGCTCATCCCTTTCTTTTCTATATCCCCCTCCAAACCTCTCTTCTTTGTCTTTACTGGAACACATGTAGTGGAATAGCTGGTGGTGAAGAATGCTGGATTTGAAGTCACACCGTACATCTGAATTCTGTCTGTGGCAATTTATGAAAATCACTAGCCTCCCCTGTCCTTCAGTTTTCAACTGACAAATGGGGCTAACAGTACCTGTCTCAGAGGACTGCGGTCAGGAGTAATCCGCTACTTTCTGTAAGGCACTTTTAGAAAAGCGCCCAGCTCACAGTGAGCATTTATTCACTCTTGCTTTTATTATTACTACTAAAAGAGCTTCCTAGATGTGTCTCTGGTTTCAGTCTCTGAAAAGTGGTAACAAAATAAGTCCTGCTACCTCTGTGCCCATTCAGTGTGTTTTTATGTGCCAACCCTGGCCTACACACTTATCATGGTTTGCTTTTATTCTTTATTACACTCTTCACACTGGATATGACCTTCCATTTGACAAATGCAAAAACTGAGGCTCAGGAAAGTTCCCCAGTCCACCTTTTACAACATCTTTAAGACATTATAGCATCCTTTTTGGAGAAGGCAATGGCACCACACTCCAGTACTCTTGCCTGGAAAATCCCATGGATGGAGGAGCCTGGAAGGCTGCAATCCATGGGGTCGCTGAGGGTCGGACACGACTGAGCGACTTCACTTTCCCTTTTCACTTTCATGCATTGGAGAAGGAAATGGCAACCCACTCCAGTGTTCTTGCCTGGAGAATCCTAGGGATGGGAGAGCCTAGTGGGCTGCCGTCTATGGGGTCACACAAAGTCAGACATGACTGAACTGACTTAGCAGTAGCAGCAGCATCCTTTTTATACACAGTATTTCTTTGCTAAACATATACAAGATAGTCTCTTAACTGTCCCTACATTGCTTCTGCTTTCCAACCGGGGGGATTGGGTTAGTGGCTGAAAATTCATTCTCATTACCACCCAATATGGCCATTGCAAGTCCATCTCCTGCCCTTTCAGCTTCAGTCCTAAGGTTACTTTAGATTCCGCTCATGTCTCTTTCTTTCCCCATCACCATATTTATCCTAAGACAAAGATTTAAATCTCCGACTTCTCCCAGAAGTACAGTGAAGTACCCTATCTCTAGTTCTTGGAGCATTTATGTCACCCATATCTTGAATTTCCCTGAATTTAACTATTCTGTTACGTTAGTCACTCAGTCGTGTCTGACTCTTTGCAGCCCCATGGACTGTAGCCTACCGGGCTCCTCTGTCCTTAGACTTCTCCAGGCAAGAATACTGGAGTGGGTTGCCACTTCCTTCTCCAGGGGATCTTCTTGATCCAGGGATCGAACCTGGATCTTCTGCACTGCAGGCAGATTCTTGACCATCTAAGCCACTGGGGAAGCAAATTTAACTATATCCACCTTTGAGAGGAAAATCAATGCATGCAGTCAAGGATAAATGACTAGTGTGTGTTGCTGCAATTTTGGAACACAATTTTAAGACTTTTCCAGCCCCTGACAAGGAAGCATGGAGTATTTGCAGGTGACTGTGAAGGTTAATAGAGTGCCTCTGAGACTTCAGTGGGCACAGGAATCACTTGAGTATCTGTTTAAAATGTATGTTCTGAGATTCTGCATTTCTCATAAGCTCCCATATGATGGTATTGGTTCTCCGGGCAGAATTGGTATCTTGACTAGTAAAGGTTGAGTAGATATTCTTAAGGAAAAAGTTGAAGAATTAATTGAGGACCATAGAAAAATATTAACTTATAAAGAGATAGGGAAGCAGGTATAATCTACAAAAGACAAATACTGATCTAGGAAAATAAAGACCCAGAGTTTTAAGGGATTTCAGGTATAAACTGAATTTGATGCATTTTTCCTCTTTTGTATTAATTTTAGACTCTCATTCTGTCTTCCCCTCCTGTACCCGTATATCATATAAGATTTATTATTCGTACCCTCTCCTAATATGTTCTGGTCACCCCTGTGTTCCATGTCCATCAGTACTTTAGAATCATGGTTAGAGTTCTTTAGAAGTCAGCAGATTTTACAAGTACCTATGTGAAACATTTAAGAAGTAATGGGTCAAAGGAAAAGAAAGATAGCAAGATTGGGGTGTCAAAATGAGAGAAATTGGAGTAGCCTAGGAGTCTAGAGTAACAACTTCTCCAAACAAAATCTGGGACACATGGTTTGACAGCAGATAGCAAAAGTGGGCGAAGAAGGCAATGGCACTCCACTCCAGTACTCTTGCCTGGAAAATCCCATGGATGGAGGAGCCTGGAAGGCTGCAGTCCATGGGGTTGTTGAGGGTTGGACACGACTGAGCGACTTCACTTTCCCTTTTCACTTTCATGCATTGGAGAAGGAAATGGCAACCCACTCCAGTGTTCTTGCCTGGAGAATCCCAGGGACGGGGAAGCCTCATGGGCTGCCATCTTTGGGGTCGCACAGAGTTGGACATGACTGAAGCGACTTAGCAGCAGCAGCAGCAAAAGTGGGCACAGATCACATACTTGAAATTTCAAAATGCAGATCATATTGTCAACATCTGTATAGGGAATGATTGAGTGCTTATGCTGAGAAAGAGAAGGCAAGGCAGATTGGGGCGTCTCTGGCCCCGGGGGAGGGTAGTGGTTACCTGTAGCTCTTCTCGAATATCTGGAGTGCTTGTCATGTGACAGAGGAGAGGAGAGGAAGGGGTAGTGAAGGACAGAGAGAGGATAACCTGAAAATGAAATAAACAGTCCGAGGGGGCTAGAAGCCCCTTATCAGGGATGTTATGGAGGAAATTCCAGCATCCCAGCTTGAAATGCTCCGTTTCTATTATGCTTTCAAGATCCAGTGGGATATTCATTTAGCCACTGGTATATCCAAGGCACATCTAGTCTGTTCAGAAAACTTGTCAAGGCCCTCACCTAAACCTATGTCTCCTTCCTCTTTTTAATGTGCCCCCTGCATCCCTTCTTTTTCCCAACTAAGAACGTGAAAGTGTCTCAGGGGGGAATAGTCAAAGAACCTGACTAGGTAACTGGTAGTAACCTTTTCTAAACCAAAACTAGGACTCTTGCTTTGCCACCTCATCTGGGGAGGGAGTAATAGAGCTGATGTTGGTTGTGTCCTGGCAAACACTGCCCTGTAACCCAGCACCCCCAGAGGAGCAGCCCCGAGAACAAAACCACATAGACCTCTGCTCTACCCGCTGTGGGCGTTTCCCAATCCAGACAGATATTAAGGACGAAGGGGAAGGGCTGGAGGGGCAGAAGCCATGAAGGAGGCATTGCCTTTTCTTCCTTGTAAAAAAAGAAAAGGCCCCCGGGGAGGTTTCTTACCTGAAGTTATCAGCAAACACTTTAAAGTTCATATTTTGTGACGGCTCATTGCTGAAATTGGCTGAAACCAGGGACTAGGCACAGGAAGAGGCCCCAGGGGAGCACTGGTGGGTGGGAATGACGGAAGGAAAGAAAGCGGGCTGATAAAGGAGGCTCGGAGGGCACTAGGGTAAGCCTCCAACCTGGGCTCACTGAGCCACAGGCTGCACATTCCTGCCATCTTATCTTGCCCTTAGATTCTAGGACAAAAGTCAGGTCCCTTCCCCAGGGAAATTTAGCACAGGAATTAAATGTGCTGCTCGCTTCCCCAGAGAAGGGACTGTAGTGACATGGACTATTTGGAGCTGGTGTGTGTATGTGTGTGCATACATTCCAGTGCGTGTGTGCATACATTCCAATGTGTGTGTGTGTGTGTCTCAAAGCTTGTGTGTCCTCAACTACTGTGCCCACAGTGGTGAGGTTTCCCAAGATGGGGGTCTATGGGAGGAGGGGAGGGCTTGGGTTGGGAAAAAACAGGATGAGTTCAATTTTGGACATGTTACACCTGAATCAAGAACTTGGAGTATTTTATTTTAGAAGTATGTATACATGCATGTATGTAACTATAGGTATAGGTAACTATAAAAACATAGGTCTTCAAGATGGTCTTGTTCTAGAGGCTTTACATACATGAACTCATGATCTTCACAACATTGAAATAGGATCTGTTATGATCCCCACTTTGCAGGCAAGAGAACTGAGGCACAGTGCGAGTGAGTAACTCGCTCAAGGTCACACATGCAGTCAGCACAAGGCAGAGCCTGGGCTTGAACTCAGGCTGTCTAGTTTCAGAGACCATTTTTTAAACCAACTGTCTCCCACGTTAAATATAAAACAGAGTTAAATAAGTGTTCAAGTAAAGCATAGAAATTCTTAATTAGAGCTAATAAGTAGAAAGCACTAAGCGTCAGACTAAGCCTGTATCTCAGGTAACCCACATGACAAGTCTATGAGATGGGTACTGTGAATATTCTTTGTTTTAGAAGTACAGAGACACTCTAGGTAATGGAAGTTAAGTCACTTGCCCACATATGCATCTTGCATGTGGACCAGATGGAAACTTGGGTATATTTAGTAGCAAAGCCTTTGCTTGGAACCAGGACTCCATACCAAGAGAAAGAATGAACAGTATCTAACTTACTCTTTTAGGTTCCTCGGTGAAGCCAACAATTAGGAATGTCCTCCTCATCTTTCATTTTCCACTCCTTTACATCACATTCTTTTTTAAAAATACTTATTTATTTGGCTGCACTGGGTGTTAGTTGTGGCACACAGGATCTAGTTCCCTGACTAGGAATCAATCCCAGACCCCCTGTCTTGGGAGTGCAGAATCTTAGCCACTCGACCACCAGGGAGGTCCCTACATCACATCTTTTACTTTGCCTCCATTAGAAAGATGAGTCCCCTGTCCATGCCAGCAGCTTCTTTCATCTCCAAAAATCTGGGTCAAGGTATGAGACATGACTCAGACTCAGTCATGTCCGACTCTGAGACTCCATGGACTATAGCCTGAAAGGCTTCTCTGCCCATGGAATTTCCCAGGCAAGAATACTAGAGTTGGTTGTCATTTCCTATTCCAGGGGATCTTCCTGACCTAAGGATTCAACCTGCATCTCCTGTGTCTCCTGCATTGGCAGACCAGTTCTGTACCACTCCACCACCTGCGGAACCTGTCAGGGCATACCTGACATTATTTTAATGTCTTTTGAATGCTAGCTTGTCAGGCAGCTTGATAACTCAGGCAAGCTATTCAAGAAATTAATTGGATAATCATTTCTGTTACTTTGCCGCTGATAGGGAACAAAATAGCAAAACCAATATGCTAGTAATTAATAAGACTGATAAACTCAGTACATCTTATGACTAAAATTGTATATTACTCATCTCTTTTTAACCCCAACAAATATTAAAGGGCCTAATAATCACTCAATAAATATTCATTAAACCACATGGATGATAAAGCTGAATGATACTAGAATGGCAGGATGACTTCTAATTGTTTTCTTCTATTCTATCCCTCATATTTACAGCATATAACAGAAAGAAAAAGAGGTGCCCAAGCCCAACAGATGGGAGTTCTAATTCCAGCTCAGCTACTGTCTATGAAATCTTGACTACGTTACAGTACCTCTCTGCCCTTCACATATCCCTCTGAAACTTGGGCGCAATAGTGTCTACCTCTGGAGTAGGAAATGGCAACCCGCTCCAGTATTTCTTGCCTGGAAAATTTCATGGACAGAGCAGCCTGGCAGGCTACAGTCCGTGGGGTCTCAAAGACTCTCACAGAACTGAGTGGCTGAGCAGTACCAGTTCCACCTTAAAGGTTGCTGTGAAGGAACACAGGCAACACGCAAGCAGGTGACCTCCAAGTGGGCACTGGCAGGGGTGTGGTCATTTCCCTTCTGTTTCCTCCTCTGTCTTCCTCAGCTGCCACCTCTGCAATGCCCCCATTCTCCCGTTCGTCTCTACCTGTCCCCCCACCCCCCAACCCCACTTCAGAAAGGCCATAAAACTGAGTGTTCTGTGTTAATATGGACAGATAATTATTAGCATTCCCTGATCGAGAATGTACGTGTACGTTGATCTGCTCCTATTTCTTCCTGGCTTCTTTATATTTTACTACTTCACTAAAGAAGGGAATGAGAAGCAAAGGGAATGGAAATTCTTCCGTTCTGGTTTTGCGTGCCTACGAGTCAGACAAGTCACAACAATGAGGACTTTAGGACGGTTTCTTATCTAGTTCTTATCCATTTATGACATGGAGTATACTAGGCTGTGTGTTTTTAAAAATACTTCTCTCAAGATTTGTTTTCTACTTTTACAAATCTTACTGAGTAGACACTGATAACTGACTCACAACATGGAAACGATGAGGTCTGCCTTAAGTTTATGCCACAGAGCACATCGTAGGACACAGTCCGTCCCCCTTCAAGATTGCCGCTGGCAGAAACCCTCACTTACCTGCCCCCTTGTGGAAGAATCTGGCGAAAGAAAGCTGATTTGTCTGAAGTCGACACTCCTTTCCCAGGGCAGTCTGCATTCCAAGACTGGTCCATATGCTGGTGAAAAAAAGACAAGTCTAAAGGACCATCCCAGCCTTGAGCTCCCTGTGGGGTTGGCTGGGGATTTCGCTCTAACTGTGTTGTAGCCCAACTACTTCCTCCTCGCTAATCTTGCTTGTTTTCCTTCCCTTCCTCAAGTGTGGATCCCAGGAGCATCTCTGATAAATCTCACACTCATTCATCTCAGTCTCACACTGTTTCCCAGGGAACCCAACGTGTGACAGAAGTCTGACTGGTTGATTTTCAAACATTCTTGGTGACTTAGACCTGCAAAATAAGAATGTCAATCAATATATTGTGGATAGCTAAAAATTGACTACATGAAAAGTTCCTATATATGCTTACTTGATAGAAAAATGTAACTTACCTAAAAATAGTGTCTTAGTTGTGCATGGTGTCTTAGTTAGGACAATTCATATTTTTATTTAAAAAAGTAAGATTTGATTGGCAAAGTTCCATTTCTATAAATTAATTTAGGAAAAGTTGCTATATTCAGGTTGTTCAGGAGTGTGGTATACTTCTCAATGTATTCAGATCTTTATTCAAATATTTACACTTTAAAAAATATAGAAAGACAACATACATATTTCATGTGAAGAGAATCCTTGGGTAGTCTAGGTTTTCATTGTAAATCCTTTATGTGTGTGTTTAAGTTGAATTATAGGTGTGGCAAAAGTGAACTGTTTTGTTTTATTGACTTAATAATCTTAAATTCATCTGGTATAATAAACTGTAATAAATAATAACATTGAATAAAAGAGGCACCACAACTGAGCAGAGAAAGAATTTTCACAGCTGGCACTGGAATAATAGGTTAGTGATTTGGAACAAATCAGTTTAGATTCTTAAGTCTCCCTAGATGGATTAGAGAAGTAAACAGCTGGAAAAATATCTAAGTCATAAGAACTAAAGCCATGCACTGGTGAATATTATCTCTGTATAAGCAATTAATTTGTAAGTTTAAGAAAAAAAAAACTCAACAATTTACTAACATAAAAATTTCCACTTCTGAACATAAAAAAAATAAAAGGCAGACAAAAACAGAAAAAAAAAATGTAGCTATAATTTATGACTTTTAAAATGTAAAAAGCTAAATGGATTTCCAAACACTAAAATACTGGGAGAAAATATACATAATATACAATTCAGAGAAGAAATAAAAGGTCTAATAAGTGCATTTAAAAAGTTCAATAGAACTGGTAACAAAAGAAATGCAAATTAAAACCAGAAACTTTTCACTTACTAAATTAATAAAAATGAGTAAAGTTGTAATACCTAAGAATGCTGAAGAAGCAATACCATGACTACCTTCACATACTATTAATGTTTCATTGCATATTTTCTTTCAAGAAAGTGATTTAAACTTGTAGCAAGTATTTTAAAGCATTGCTACATTTTAACTCTAGAATTCCTCTTCTAGAAATTTATCTATGGGAATAATCAGAGATAGGGAAAAGTACCATACACTTCTATAAAAAAGTAAAAATCTGAAATCAATGAGAATGACTGCAAAACCATATGATGGAATAATTTGTAATCTTAAAATTTTATGGTTTTGAAGAATTTTTAATGAGAGTAAAATGATCAAAATTTAATGTCACAAAAACACAAAACTGCACATGATTCCGATTGTACTAATGGTATGCACATATGCAAAATGAACTAAATGTCAATAGTGGTTATCTAGAGTCTATCAACTTATAAATGGTTTGGATTGTCTTTTTTCCATGTGACTGCATTTTCCAACTTTTCCATGGTGAGAATAAATTTTACAGTTGTATGTGTATGTGTGTATTTAAAAAGTGAATGAGAGGAAAAGAATTGGAACATATTGTTAACTATTCTTTGGCAGAGCTTGACACTTAAATAGAAGACAAGGGCTATAGCCAGAGAGAAATGTAAAATCATGGGGAATTTCCTCCAAATTCCCGCCCCCACCTCGCTAAATCCTCCATCCTCTTTTTTTCTTTATTTTAATGATAGAAGAAGTTTGAATACTTTACAGTCAGTAGAGAAGAGGATGAAAATATAGTAGTAAAAAAATAATTGCAGGAGTTTCCCAAGGAGAGTCAGATAAAGAGCACTGCCAAAGGAATTAACTTTGAACACATTTGTTGAACAAGTATTGAATGAACAAATGCCAAGCAATAAGACAATTTTCTTTCATTCTGTTCCTTTTCAAAATTGAAAAGGAAAAACCAGTGCATTTCTTTTTTGATCTAAGTTACAATAAGAAATATAAAGAGCTGTTGAATTCATTATAAAATTGATATTGCTAAGTGCTTTGTATCTTAACTATAGGATGATGTCTAAATATTAATTGTTATAAGAAGAGCAAGGAGGAACAACAGGACAAATTAATATATAACTGTCCTTTTAAATCACAAAATTTAATTTGACTCCATTTACAAATGTGAATTTCATATAGCAAATGTGAATTAGACATGCTGGCACATATCCAGACAAGTCTGTAAGAAAAACCACACTTGCTATTAAGAAATGGTCATTTTTAGGGGGTTGGGGCTCTGAATTTTCTAGATAATTCCAATGAGCTAGAACCTTGTTAAACTAAATCAGATCAGATCACATTACTTAAATTTTTTTATTTCTTATTGAAGTATAGTTGATTTACAATGTTTCAGGTGTACAGCCAAGTTACTCAGTTTCATTTATACATACGTGTGTGTGTGTGTGTGTGTGTGCGTGTGTGCGTACTCAGTCATGGCTGACTCTTGGTGATCTGATGGACTGTAGCTCACCAGGCTTCTCTGTCTGTGGGATTCTCTAGGCAAGAATATTGGAGAAGGTTGCCATTTCCTCCTCCAGGGGATCTTTCTAACCCAGGGATTGAATCCACATCCCTTGTGTCTCCTGCATTTGGCAGGTGAATTCATTACCATGGTACCACCTGGGAAACCGTTATATATGTATTGTTTTCCATTACTTTTAAAAAAATGTTTATTTATTTATTTTTGGCTGTGCTGGGTCTTTGTTGCTGCATGGGCTTTTCTCTAGTTGTGGTGAGAGGGGGCTACTTTCTAGTTGCAGTGGACAAGCTTCTCACTGCTGTAGATTTTCTTGCTGCAGGGCACAGGTTCTAGGGTTTGTGGGCTCCAGTATGTGCTGGCACATGGGCTCAGTAGTTGAGGCTCCCGGGCTCTAGAGCACAGGCTCAATAGTTGTGGTGCATGGGCCTGTTTCCCTGTGGCATTTGGGATCTTCCCAGATCAGGGATCAAACCCGTGTCTCCTGCATTAGAAGGCTGATTCCTTACCACTAAGCCACCAGAGAAGCCCAACACATTACTTTTTAATCACAGGTTGAAGTTCCTTTTTCCCTTTTAAAAGTGTCATTCGATAAGCTCTTACCCTTGATGTTTTAAAATGGTAATTCATTAGCCACAAGTTTCCAAAAACAGCTATTCATTTGCTTTGTGTATATAGGCTCTCAGGCTTTAAAAACTTAGCTAAATGTACGTTTTATAAATATTTTATAAATATTTTTATATTCCTTGTCATTTTAAGGACCTGAAATTTAAATTCAATAGAAAAGAATTAGAGCCACTAAACTATCAGATCAGATCAGATCAGTCGCTCAGTCATGTCTGACTCTTTGCAACCCCATGAATGGCAGCACACCAGGCCTCCCTGTCCATCACCAACTCCCAGAATTCACTCTGACTCACGTCCATCAAGTCGGTGATGCCATCCAGCCATCTCATCCTCTGTCATCCTCTTCTCCTCCTGCCCCCAATCCCTCCCAGCATCAGAGTCTTTTCCAGTGAGTCAACTCTTCGCATGAGGTGCCCAAAGTACTGGAGTCTCAGCTTCAGCATCATTCCCTCCAAAGAAATCCCAGGGCTGATCTCCTTCAGAACGGACTGGTTGGATCTCCTTGCAGTCCAAGGGACTCTCAAGAGTCTTCTCCAACACCACAGTTCAAAAGCATCAATTCTTGGGCACTCAGCCTTCTTCACAGTCCAACTCTCACATCCATACATGACCACAGGAAAAACCATAGCCTTGACTAGACGGACCTTTGTTGGCAAAGTAATGTCTCTGCTTTTGAATATGCTATCTAGGTTGGTCATAACTTTCCTTCCAAGGAGTAAGCGTCTTTTAATTTCATGGCTGCAGTCACCATCTGCAGTGATTTTGGAGCCCAGAAAAATAAAGTCTGATACTGTTTCCACTGTTTCCCCATCTATTTCCCATGAAGTGATGGGACTGGATGCCATGATCTTTGTTTTCTGAATGTTGAGCTTTAAGCCAACTTTTTCACTCTCCACTTTCACTTTCATCAAGAGGCTTTTGAGTTCCTCTTCACTTTCTGCCATAAGGGTGGTGTCATTTGCATATCTGAGGTTATTGATATTTCTCCCGGCAATCTTGATTCCAACTTGTGTTTCTTCCAGTCCAGCGTTTCTCATGATGTACTCTGCATAGAAGTTAAATAAGCAGGGTGACAATATACAGCCTTGATGTACTCCGTTTCCTATTTGGAACCAGTCTGTTGTTCCATGTCCAGTTCTAACTGTTGCTTCCTGACCTGCATACAGGTTTCTCAAGAGGCAGGTCAGGTGGTCTGGTATTCCCATCTCTTGAAGAATTTCCCACAGTTTCTTGTGGTTCACACAGTCAAAGGCTTTGGCATAGTCAATAAAGCAGAAATAGATGTTTTTCTGGAACTCTCTTGCTTTTTCCATGATCCAGCGGATGTTGGCAATTTGATCTCTGGTTCCTCTGCCTTTTCTAAAACCAGCTTGCACATCAGGAAGTTCACAGTTCAAGTATTGCTGAAGCCTGGCTTGGAGAATTTTGAGCATTACTTTACTAGCGTGTGAGACGAGTGCTATAAAGATATTCTATTTATTTATTCATTCATACACTCATTAATTGGACAAATATTTATTGAGCTTCTATTATGTCCAAGGTGCTTGGAAACAGTTAAAAAACATGCCATCTGTTTTTAGC
Organism: Tragelaphus eurycerus; assembly: GCA_935064755.1. Classification (NCBI taxonomy): domain Eukaryota; kingdom Metazoa; phylum Chordata; class Mammalia; order Artiodactyla; family Bovidae; genus Tragelaphus; species Tragelaphus eurycerus. Next base: position 22,146,752 of record CAKXYN010000010.1, on the reverse strand, counting down.
ATGGCACAAACATATCTCTGTGAGGTTTCTTTTCTAGCTGTGACAGCCATTAAATAAAAGAATCAAAATTAATCAAATTTGGAACCAGACTTGTGAATTACTGTATCACAGAGTGTTAAACTAAGATTTTAAAAATAAAGTATACTCAATAGAATTTATCTTACTAAAATGTTAATATTGTAATAATAACTAGAAATATATTTTATAATACAAAAAATAACAAATAAGTATAAACTCCTGCTATTTAACTTTTTTGTGAATGTTTTTATGTATATGATAAATAGGACAATAATAGGGAGGGGCGGTCCTAAGATAGCGAAGGACTAGGATGGTGAGACCACTTTCTCCCCAACAAATTCATCAAATTAACATTTAAACACTGAGGAAATTCCACAAAACAACTTCTGAATGCCAGCAGAGGATATCAGGCACCCAGAAAAGCAACCCATTGTCTTTGAAAGGAGGTAGGGAAAAAATATAAAAGACAAAAAATAGCGACAAAAGAGGTAGGGATGGAGCTCCATCCTGGGAAGGGAGTCTTAAAAAGAGAGACGCTTCCAAACACCAGGAAACACTCTCACTGCTGAGTCTGTGGCTAGCCTTGGAAGCACAGAGGGCAACACAACAGGGAGGAAAAATAAATAAATAACTAAAACCCACAGATTATGAGCCCAACGGTAACTCCCCCAGTGGAGAAGCAGTGCAGATGCCTGCACCCACCACTAGCAAGCGGGGGCTGGGCAGGGAGGCGCGGGCTGCATTGCTTAGAGTAAGGACCAGGCCTGAATGCCCCAAGGGCAATCTGACGGAACTAACTTGGGCTAGCAAGCCAGACTGCAGGATGGCTACTTCGTGCAAAGCCAGCCTTAACCTAAGACACCAACAGGCCCACGCACAGAGCAAAGGACTGAACAGAGATAGCCAGCTGCAGACCATCCCCCTCCAGTGACAGGCAGCCAGAGCCGGAAGGGGGCAATCACAGCCCCAGAGAGACATTATCTACCCAACTGCAAGCAGGCTTCTTTGCTAACTAAGTCTTCTTGGAGTTCTGGACAGTCAACATCTGCCTGAGAAGGTGCGCTAGTTGTACACCCAGAAAACCAAGTGTCAGGGACGTGAGAGGCGATAAGTCGCAGGGACCGTGCTTGCCAAACACCTCATCACCTGAGCTGCTCGGACCTGGGAAGGGCACAAAACGCAGGCCCAACCGAGTCTCGGCCTCTGAGGACTACCCGAGTGCCTGAACCTGAGAGGCTTAGACCTGGGAGGTGCATGCAGCCCAGGGCCGGCCTCGGACAGTTTCCAGGGGAGCAACCTAGAGCCTGAGCAGTGTGGACAGGGGGGGCACACGCGCTGTGAGCGGGGGCAGGCCTAGTGTGGCTGAGGCACTGCGAGCACATGCCAGTGTTATTTGTTTGCAGCATCCCTCCCTCCCCACAGCACGACTGAACAAGTAAGCCTAAAAGAAAGTGTTCACCATAGCCTCCTTTGTGTCGGGGTGGAAATCAGACACTGAAGAGACCAGCAAACAGAAGAAGCTAAAACAGAGGGAACTGCCTTGGAAGTGACAGGTGCAATAGATTAAAACCCTGTCGTTAGTACCGACTACATGGGAAGGGGCCTATAGATCTTGAGAAATATAAGCTGGACCAAGGAACTATCTGAAAATGAACTGACCCCACAATACCCACAACAACACCAGAGAAAGTCCTAGATATATTTTTACTATTTTTACGATCATTCTTTTTTTTTAATTTTTTAAAAATTTTAAGTCCTCTATTACTCCTTTAATTTTCACTTTTATAACCTATTATTACTTTGAAAAAAAAAAAAGACCCTATTTTTTAAAAGCAAACTACATACACATATATATTTATAATTTTTTCTCTTTTTTTTTCTTCTTTTCTTTAATATTGTATTTTTGAAATTCCAAACTCTACTCTAGATTTTTAATCTGTGCTTTTTGGTATTTGTTATCAGTTTTGTACCTTTAAGAACCCAATCTTCAGTATCCATTTTTACTTGGGAGCGAGATTACTGGCTTAACAGCTCTCTCCCCCTCTCTCCTTTTTCTCCACCAGGTCACCTCTGTCTTCTCCCTACCCCCTCTCTTCTCTACCAAACTCTGTGAATCTCTGTGTGTTCCAGATGGTGGAGAACACTTAGGGAACTGATTACTGGCTGGATCTGTCTCGCTCCTTTTGATTCCCCCACTTTATCCTCCTAGCCACCTCTGTCTCCTTCCTCCCTCTTCTCTTCTCTGTATAACTCTATGAACATCTCTGAGCAGTCCAGTTGTGGAGTGCTTATAAGGAAGTGATTACTGGCTAGCTTGCTCTCTCCTCTATTGATTCCACCTCATCTCATTCGGGTCACCTCTAACTCCCTCCTCCTTCTCTTCTCCATGTAACTCTGTGAACCTCTCTGGGTGTCCCTCACTGTGGAGAAATTTCTCATCTTTAACCTAGATGTTTTATCAATGGTGCTGTATAGGAGAAGTCTTGAGACTACTGTAAAAATAAGACTGAAAACCAGAAGCAGGAGGCTTAAGTCAAAACCCTGAGAAGACCAGAGAACTCCTGACTCCAGGGAACATTAATTAACAGGAGCTCATCAAACGCCTCTATACCTACATTGAAACCAAGCACCACCCAAAGGTCAACAAGTTCCAGAGCAAGACATACTACACAAATTCTCCAGCAATACAGGAACACAGCCCGGAACTCCAATATACAGGCTGCCCAAAGTTACTCTAAAACCATTGACATCTCTTAACTCATTACTAGACACTTCATTGCACTCCAGAGAGAAGAAATCCAGCTCCACCCACCAGAACACACAAGCTTCCCTAACCAAGAAACCTTGACAAGCCACCTCTACAACCCCACCCACAGTGAGGAAACTCCACAATAAAGAGAACTCCACAAACTGCCAGAATACAGAAAGGCCACCTCAAACTCAGCAATATAAATAAGATGAAGAGACAGAGGAATACCCAGCAGGTAAAAGAACAGGATAAATGCCCACCAAACCAAACAAAAGAGGAAGAGATAGGGAATCTACCTAATATAGAATTTCGAATAATGATAGTGAAAATGATCCAAAATCTTGAAATCAAAATGAAATCAGAGATAAATAGCCTGGAGACAAGGATTGAGAAGATGCAAGAAAGGTTTAACAAGGACCTAGAAGAAATAAAAAAGAGTCAATATATAATTAATAATGCAATAAATGAGATCAAAAACACTCTGGAGGCAACAAATAGTAGAATAACAGAGGCAGAAGATAGGATTAGTGAATTAGAAGATAGAATGGTAGAAATAAATAAATCAGAGAGGAAAAAAGAAAATGAATTAAAAGAAATGAGGACAATCTCAGAGACCTCTAGGACACTGTTAGATGCCCCAACATTCGAAACATAGGAGTCCCAGAAGAAGAAGACAAAAAGAAAGACCATGAGAAAATACTAGAGGAGATAATCATTGAAAACTTCCCTAAAATGGGGAAGGAAATAATCACCCAAGTCCAAGAAATCCAGAGAGTCCCAAACAGGATAAACACAAGGGAAAACACCCCAAGACACATATTAATCAAATTAACAAAGATCAAACACAAAGAACAAATATTAAAAGCAGCAAGGGAAAAACAACAAATAACACACAAGGGGATTCCCATAAGGATAACAGTTGATCTTTCAATAGAAACTCTCCAAGCCAGGAGGGAATGGCAAGACATACTTAAAGTGATGAAAGAAAATAACCTACAGCCCAGATTACAGTACCCAGCAAAGATATCATTGAAATATGAAGGAGAAATCAAAAGTTTTACAGACAAGCAAAAGCTGACAGAACTCAGCACCACCAAACCAGCTCTCCAACAAATACTAAAGGACATTCTCTAGACAGGAAACACAAAAAGGGTGTATAAACTCAAACCCAAAACAATACAGTAAATGGCAACGGGATCATACTTATCAATAATTACCTTAAACGTAAATGGATTGAATGCCCCAACCAAAATACAAAGATTGGCTGAATGGATACAAAAACAAGACCCCTATATATGTTGTCTACAAGAGACCCACCTCAAAACAGGGGACACATACAGACTGAAAGTGAAGGTCTGGAAAAAGATATTCCATGCAAATAGAGACCAAAAGAAAGCAGGAGTAGCAATACTCATATCAGATAAAATAGACTTTAAAACAAAGGCTGTGAAAAGAGATAAAAAAGGAAACTACATAATGATCAAAGGATCAATCCAAGAAGAAGATAAAACAATTATAAATATATATTAACCAACATAGGAGTCCCGCAATATGTAAGACAAATGCTAACAAATATGAAAAGGGAAATTAACAATAACACAATAATAGTGGGAGACTTTAATGCCCCACTCACACCAATGGATAGATCAACTAAACAGAAAATTAACAAGGAAACACAAACTTTAAATGATACAAGAGACCAGTTGGACCTAATTGATATCTATAGGACATTTCACCCCAAAACAATGAATGTCACTTTCTCCAGGATAGATCACATCCTGGGCCATAAATCTAGCCTTGATAAATTCAAAAAAACTGAAATCACTCCAAGCATCTTTTCTGACCACAATGCAGTAAGATTAGATCTCAATTACAGGAGAAAAACTATTTAAAATTCCAACATATGGAGGCTGAACAACACACTCCTGAATAATCAACAAATCACAGAAGAAATCAAAATATGCATAAAAATGAATGAAAATAAAAACACAACAACCCAAAACCTGTGGGACACTGTAAAAGCAGTGCTAAGGGGAAAGTTCATAGCAATACAGGCATACCTCAAGAAACAAGAAAAAAGCCAAATAAATAACCTAACTCTACACCTAAAGCAACTAGAAAAGGAAGAAATGAAGAACCCCAAGGTTAGTAGAAGGAAGGAAATCTTAAAAATTATGGCAGAAATAAATGCAAAAGAAACAAAGAGACCATAGCAAAAATCAACAAAGCCAAAAGCTGGTTCTTTGAAAGAATAAATAAAATTGACAAACCATTAGCCAGACTCATCAAGAAACAAAGGGAGAAAAAATCAAATCAATAAAATTAGAAATGAAAATGGAGAGATCACAACAGACAACACAGAAATACAAAGGATCATAAGAGACTACTATCAGCAATTATATGCCAATAAAATGGACAACTTGGAAGAAATGGACAAATTCTTAGAAAAGTACAACTTTCCAAAACTGAACCAGGAAGAAACAGAAAATCTTAACAGACCCATCACAAGTATGGAAATTGAAACTGTAACCAGAAATCTTCCAGCAAACAAAAGCCCAGGTCCAGACAGCTTCACAGCTGAATTCTACCAAAAATTTAGAGAAGAGTTAACACCTATCCTACTCAAACTCTTCCAGAAAATTGCAGAGGAGGGTAAACTTCCAAACTCATTTTATGAGGCCACCATCACCCTAATACAATGCCAAAACCTGACAAAGATCCCACAAAAAAAGAAAACTACAGGCCAATATCACTGATGAATATAGATGCAAAAATCCTTAACAAAATTCTAGCAATCAGAATCCAAAAACACATTAAAAAGATCATACACCATGACCAAGTGGGCTTTATCCCAGGAATGCAAGAATTCTTCAATATCCACAAATCAATCAACGTAATACACCACATTAACAAATTGAAAAATAAAAACCATATGATTATCTCAATAGATGCAGAGAAAGCCTTTGACAAAGTTCAACATCCATTTATGATAAAAACTCTCCAGAAAGCAGGAATAGAAGGAACATACCTCAACATAATAAAAGCTATATATGACAAACCCACAGCAAACATTATCCTCAATGGTGAAAAATTGAAAGCATTTCCTCTAAAGTCAGGAACAAGACAAGGTTGCCCACTCTCACCACTACTATTCAACATAGTTTTGGAAGTTTTGGCCACGGCAATTAGAGCAGAAAAAGAAATCCAAATTGGAAAAGAAGAAGTAAAACTCTCAGTGTTTGCAGATGACATGATCCTCTACATAGAAAACCCTAAAGACTCCACCAGAAAATTACTAGAACTAATCAATGAATATAGTAAAGTTGCAGGATATAAAATCAACACACAGAAATCCCTTGCATTCCTGTACATTTATAACGAGAAAATAGAAAGAGAAATTAAGGAAACAATTCCATTCACCATTGCAATGAAAAGAATAAAATACTTAGGAATATATCTACCTAAAGAAACTAAAAACCTATATATATAAACTCTTGAGAGTCCCTTGGACTGCAAGAAGATCCAACCAGTCCATTCTGAAGGAGATCAATCCTGGAATTTCTTTAGAAGGAATGATGCTAAAGCTGAAACTCCAGTATTTTGGCCACCTCATGCGAAGAGTTGACTCATTGCAGAAGACTCTGATGCTGGGAGGGATTGAGGGCAGGAGGAGAAGGGGACGACAGAGGATGAGATGGCTGGATGGCATCACTGACTCGATGGATGCGAGTCTGAGTGACCTCCGGGAGCTGGTGATGGACAGGGAGGCCTGGCGTGCTGCGGTTCATGGGGTCGCAAAGAGTCAGACACGACTGAGCGACTGATCTGATCTGATCTGATCTGATAAAACACTGGTGAAAGAAATCAAAGAGGACACTTAATAGATGGAGAAATATACCATGTTCATGGATTGGCAGAATCAATATAGTGAAAATGAGTATACTACCCAAAGCAATTTACAGATTCAATGCAATCCCCATCAAGCTACCAAAGGTATTCTTCAGAGAGCTAGAACAAATAATTCCACAATTTGTATGGAAATACAAAAAACCTCGAATAGCCAAGGTTATCTTGAGAAAGAAGAATGGAACTGGAGGAATCAACCTTCCTGACTTCAGGCTCTACTACAAAGCCACAGTCATCAAGACAGTATGGTACTGGCACAAAGACAGAAATATAGATCAATGGAACAAAATAGAAAGCCCAGAGTTAAATCCACGCACATATGGACACCTTATCTTTGACAAAGGAGGGAAGAATATACAATGGATTAAAGACAATCTCTTTAACAAGTGGTGCTGGGAAAACTGGTCAAACACTTGTAAAAGAATGAAACTAGAGCACTTCCTAACACCATACACAAAAATAAACTCAAAATGGATTAAAGATCTAAACGTAAGACCAGAAACTATAAAATTCCTAGAGGAGAACATAGGCAAAACACTCTGACATACATCACAGCAGGATCCTCTATGACCCACCTCCCGGAATATTGGAAATAAAAGCAAAAATAAACAAATGGGACCTAATTAAACTTAAAAGCTTCTGCACAACAAAGGAAACTATAAGCAAGGTGAAAAGAGAGCCTTCATAATGGGAGAAAATAATAGCAAATGAAGCAACAGACAAACAACTAATCTCAAAAATACACAAACAACTCCTACAGCTCAATTCCAGAAAAATAAATGACCCAATCAAAAAATGGGCCAAAGAACTAAATAGACGTTTCTCCAAAGAAAACATACAGATGGCTAACAAACACATGAAAAGATGTTCAACATCACTCATGATCAGAGAAATGCAAATCAAAACCACTATGAGGTACCATTTCATGCCAGTCAGAATGGCTGTGATCCAAAAGTCTACAAGCAATAAATGCTGGAGAGGGTGTGAAGAAAAGGGAACCCTCTTACACTGTTGGTGGGAATGCAAAGTAGTACAGCCACTATGGAGAACAGTGTGGAGATTCCTTAAAAAACTGGGAATAGAAATGCCTTATGATCCAGCAATCCCACTGCTGGGCATACACACTGAGGAAACCAGAATTGAAAGAGACACGTGTACCCCAATGTTCATCACAACACTGTTTATAACAGCCAGGACATGGAAGCAACCTAGATGTCCATCAGCAGATGAATGGATAAGAAAGCTGTGGTACATATACACAATGGAGTATTACTCAGCCACTAGAAAGAATACATTTGAATCATTTCTAATGAGGTGGATGAAACTGGAGCCTATTATACAGAGTAAAGTAAGCCAGAAAGAAAAACACCAATACAGTATACTAACACATATATATGGAATTTAGAAAGATGGTAACGATAACCCTGTATGCGAGATAGCAAAAGAGACACAGATGTATAGAACAGTCTTTTGGACTCTGTGGGAGAGGGAGAGGGTGGGATGATTTGGGAGAATGGCATTGAAACATGTATAATATCATATATGAAATGAATCGCCAGTCCAAGTTCAATGCATGATACTGGTTGCTTGGAGCTGGTGCACTGGGACAACCCAGAGAGATGGTACAGTGAGGGAGGAGGGAGGGGGTTCCAGATGGGGAACACGTATATACCTGTGGTAGATTCATGTTGCTGCTGCTGCTAAGTGGCTTCAGTCGTGTCCGACTCTATGCGACCACAGAGACGGCAGCCCACCAGGCTCCTCTGTCCCTGGGATTCTCCAGGCAAGAACACTGGAGTGGGTTGCCATTTCCTTCTCCAATGCATGAAAGTGAAAGTGAAGTCACTCAGTCGTGTCCAACTCTTCAAGACCCCAAGGACTGCAGCCCACCAGGATCCTCCGTCCATGGGATTTGCCAGGCAAGAGTACTAGAGTGGGATGCCATCGCCTTTTCCAAGATTCATGTTGCTGTATGGCAAAACCAATACAATATTGTAAAGTAATTAACCTCCAATTAAATACATTTTTATTTAAAAAATAGGACAATAATACAGATATATTAATGACAAATATATTCAGGTACATATTATGTTGCAGAAGTAAAGTCAAGGTGTCTTTAAGTTAAATTAATTTTAAAAAATGTTTTATATATGTTTTTAGGATGACATATGTTATCAATGCCTTTTGATGAGAACTTTTCCAGAAGTGTGTTATTGGAGGCTCATGCCAGCTACGGTCATAAGGAGGAAGGAAAAGGAACAAATGCCATAAGTATTTAGGTGGCAGAGTGACAGGACTGGTGATTATTCCTTTGAAAATGCTCACTGGACCATGTCCATCACTGCTCCTTACTAAAATCCTCCACATAAAGAGGATAGCCTCCAAGCAAGGTTCACATCTTCAGGGGAGCCTCCCCAGATTCCCAACCCAGTGCATGTCCCTCTGTTACCCTAGAGAGTCATGCTGAGGCCTCTCCCTCACAGCACTTCTCTCCATCTACAAACTTCATTCATTGATGAAGTCATTTGCAGAATGTTGGTTTTTCCAAGCTCCATGAAGGACTAGCAGAATGCCTGGCATTTAGTAAATGTTAGTGCAAAGAATGCATCAGTTGGATCTGAAAGGTGGAGGAGACACTAAGGTACCTCCCCTACCTCTAGCCTGCACAGTTGTGACCATGATGGTACAGTTTCACTGAGATGGGGTCTATGGGGGAAGAGGAGGGTTTGGGCTTGGGGGAAAAAGGATGAGTTCAATTTTGGACATGTTACATCTGAATCAAAAACTTGTGGAGTATTTTACTTTAGAAGCACATACATATGTGTGTGTACAGTTAACTAGAAACATATCAATAAACCTCTCAGTAAAATTATCCCATTTGTGATTATGAAATAGCATTGGATCTCTAAAATAGAACTGAATATATAGTCCTTCAAAATCAAACACACTGAAAATTATTGGGTATTTCCTATTTTAAGAACAATTACTTAAAATAGAAATTTATTTTAGTAAAGTGTGTTACTTTACTCAAGTAATGAATAGGGCTCTTTCCCTTTTATTGCTTGCCGGAAGGAATAGAAAAAAAAAATAAAAGGACAAAAAAACCCTCTTCCTCCCCAAAGCTACCTTCTCAGCAGAAAAGGCAAAAACTGTATTTCTTCCCAGTAAGATTTTAGCATCATATATCCTCCTTCTCGGAGAAGGCAATAGCACCCCACTCCAGTACTCTTGCTTGGAAAATCCCATGGACAGAGGAGCCTGGTAGGCTGCAGTCCATGGGGTCACTAAGAGTCGGACACAACTGAGCGACTTCACTTTCACTTTTCACTTTCATGCATTGGAGAAGGAAATGGCACCCACTCCAGTGTTCTTGCCTGGAGAATCCCAGGGACGGGGGAGGCTGCTGGGCTGCTGTCTATGGGGTCGCACAGAGTTGGACACGACTGAACTGACTTAGCATAGCATAGCATCCTCCCTCCAACTTCCTGAGATGACCTTGCCCTTGTCCTCACCTGAATTAGCTCATGCTATGCATCTGGGGCTTGTTTCAGATTTTCACGCCTTCTGATTTTGTCATTCATTTTCCCATTTTGTTATCTCTACCCTCACTTCCCTTGATACCTCTCATCACTTCCCTACTATTGCTTTCATTTCTCTGGCTCTTGGATGAATATTCTTTCTCCATTGTATTGCTTTTGGACACCCGAACTGATAAGAAAGTAAGAATGATCATACTGGTTCAGAACTAAGGAACAGTCAGCCCTGTATTCCATTTCTCAAACTATCTCTAAGGGTTTAAGGGTTTAAAGACCTCCCTGAGTCTAGCCACCTGAGTATTTAATTTGGACCTATCATTTAAATTTATGTTATCCTTACTTTGAATGAATGCTTTTCCAACATGTCTTTTACCTTTACTTGTCTGATTCCAAACCCTGTGCTCTTATCATCTGTGCTATTTGTGAACATCTCTGTGTATTATTTTTAGGATGCAGACTCCCAGAAGTGACACCAATGGGATCTAAGTTCTTCCTTTTTATTGCCAAATTATTTTCCAGTAACTAATATTGTTATGTATTAAATATCGAAGATACATTATGACTTACTCGAAATGTTTACACATATTAACAAACATATTTCATATTATCATGTAAGGTAGGTGTTATTATTTCCACTTTAAAGATGAGGAAATTGAGGAACAGAGATGTTAAGCAACTCACCCACGGTCGCAGAGTTATTAGGGTGGAATCAGAATTAGAATTCAGAAAATTTCGCTTCAGAGCCCACATTTTAATCACTAAATTAAATGTGATTAAATTTAATTTTATCACAAAAACGTTATAGTAACTTATACTGGCACCATTAACAAGTGTAGATAATATACTCAACTTTGGAACACTTCTACTTTTTGATTAGCACATTCATATGTAGAGCTTAACTTCCCTTTGTCACTTTAAAATTAAGGTTTGGAGTGGACATGGAGGACTATTTTCTAATAAATACTTTGTCTCCTTACTCCCATAGTGGGAGAACAGGATTAGAGGTGTTGGTCCAACAGCTGTTTCAGTATCAGATCAGATCAGATCAGTCGCTCAGTCGTGTCCGACTCTTTGCGACCCCATGAACCGCAGCACGCCAGGCCTCCCTGTCCATCACCAGCTCCCGGAGGTCACTCAGACTCGCATCCATCGAGTCAGTGATGCCATCCAGCCATCTCATCCTCTGTCGTCCCCTTCTCCTCCTGCCCTCAATCCCTCCCAGCATCAGAGTCTTCTCCAATGAGTCAACTCTTCGCATGAGGTGGCCAAAATACTGGAGTTTCAGCTTTAGCATCATTCCTTCTAAAGAAATTCCAGGATTGATCTCCTTCAGAATGGATTGGTTGGATCTTCTTGCAGTCCAAGGGACTCTCAAGAGTCTTCTCCAACACCACAGTTCAAAAGCATCAATTCTTCGGCACTCAGCCTTCTTCACAGTCCAGCTCTCACATCCATACATGACCACAGGAAAGACCATAGCCTTGACTAGGCGAACCTTTGTTGGCAAAGTAATGTCTCTGCTTTTGAATATGCTATCTAGGTTGGTCATAACTTTCCTTCCAAGGAGCAAGCGTCTTTTAATTTCATGGCTGCAGTCACCATCTGTAGTGATTTTGGAGCCCAGAAAAACAAAGTCTGACACTGTTTCCACTGTTTCCCCATCTATTTCCCATGCAGTGATGGGACCAGATGCCATGATCTTCGTTTTCTGAATGTTGAGCTTTAAGCCAACCTTTTCACTCTCCACTTTCACTTTCATCAAGAGGCTTTTTAGTATGTTTCAGTATAGAATGAATATAATGCAGTCCTCATGCCTGTAAGCTGGGGCTTTGAAAATTCATTGCCCTGTGCTTATTTCTGCAAAGCATGCAAGAAAGTAACAGATACCACTTATTGTGCACTTAGTGTGTGCCAAGCATTGTGGTGAAGATTCTGGAGACACAGAGTCATTTAAACATCAGACGGGTATCATTACCTCATTCAGTAAGAAGCTAGGGAGATCCACACATGTTGATCTGCATAACAATGCATAAAGGTCAGGTAAATAAACCCCTGGGACTGATCACTGGCTCTGGTTCTTTAGTTTAGCTTCATTGAATGAGACCATATTGCCATTCAGTCACAATACGGAACAAACCCTACTCTCTGTTCTCCTAACAGATGAAAATTAAGTGACCCTACAAAGCTAACCTGGGCCAAAATCAGGAACAATAGACATTTTTAAAGAGGACTGCACTGTGATTTTATTTTAAATTCGGTTTAGATTCAGTAGAATTTGTTGACCTCCTGCCAGAGCCAGTTACAGATCTGGAGACAGACTGTCTATCGATATGAGGGAAGAGATGACAGTAGACCCTGTCAGGCCCAGACAACTGGGACTCTTTTAGGTTGCAAAGTTATTCTTTGCTGTGGCTCCTTTAACGAACTCCTATTGTCAAAATGTTGTCATCTATGAATGAGATCCAAAGAACACTGAAGTTGGTAAAATGGGTTAATTAGGCAAAGAAATGTGATTACATCCATCAGAAGAAAAACTAGGTAATTTTAAAGACCATCTGATGTTTTAGACCATATTAGTTGGAGTAAAAGACTGATTTCAGAACAAATAACTTATTTTCTAATGAGGTAAGTTTTTTTTTCATAGATGGACATATTACTTCTGTTATAAATAGAAGATATTCAGGACACTTATTCTGCAAAAACTGTACCTACTGATCTTTCTATTTTTCATCATTGTCAAAATTCAGACTGTCCTATAACTGATTAAAAAGAGAAAACTATACACATTCAGGAGATAGTTTTGATCCCATTTCAAAATTCATCCACAAGAAATATATATATATAGATCTACATACTGATGTATTTGGATAGCTTTGAAAACCCATAGGGGAAAGCACCTTTTCTTTGTAAGTGCACAGCTCTCCTACTGGGCACCCAGACAGGAAGCATGTGCAACCCAGATGAGTACAGGGTGAAGCTGCGGTGAGGGCAGGTATGGCTCAAGTTCAGGCTGAATCTTGTTGCGGATATGATTAATCTTTCTTCACAAAGCTGCCCCTTCTTCCTGGACCCTTCCAGAAAGGGCCCATAGGAGCTACTAGAAAACTCCCAGGTGACCTGAGGTGATTCAATTCTGTTTTCACACTACAGATTCCTGCTCCAGCCTCACTTTCAGATACAGAAATGTTTCTTTTCTCAGTACCATAGGGCAGCCCACTGTATAACCCATTAATATGTCCTGACTACATGAGTATCATTTGGGGAATCTACTCAGTTGTAAAGGTCCACAGTAATTTTAGATACAATCAACAATACCCTTGGGACTCATAACTCTGTTACAAAGCAAACTGATTCCTGGGCTGCCTGGAAATAGAGCAGCGACCCCTATTTGAAGGCAGGGGGTCCTTCATCCTCTTGGTCCTCCAAAGGGGTTGTTCCAGCATCAGGGAACACCTTAGAGCCAGGCACAGTAAACTGACTTTGGAATCAGTGCGGATGTAAGACCTAGATATGCCAGTTAGAGCTGAGTGGACTTGGAATAAATTCATTAGACTCTGAATCAGGGGTTGTAATGGACTGTACCTCCTAGGAATGATGTGAGGATTAAACGAGAGACCATCTATTAGGTGCTTATGTTGTTGCTTGTCTCTCGAGGGGCACACAGCGAAGAGCAGAGTCATCATGACGATACCCCCTGCTTCCATTTGAGACCACAGCAATTGGGTTTAAATGCTGAAAGGACCTCTGACAGGAAGTTTCACCTACAAGTGGTGTTGGAGGAAAAGCCACACTGAAGCGACTGGGCACTCTTCCTGAATACCATCCCCATCCTCCTTCCCGGCAATCATCTCCACAGCAGCTTCTTCACTTCAGTCTCCAAAGGGACATCTACACTCCATTTTCAGACTGCCAACTAAAATCCAGATGAGGGGTGAAGATCTTTCCACACTCAAAGCCCAAGAGTATCTAGTTGCAAATGGTTGTAGAATCATGGTTAAGCCTGAGCATGGACTTTGAATTTGGGCCTGAACAAGAATTCAAGTCCCCTTTCACCACTTACTGTCTTAATGTGAACTTAGCCTCTTCAAACCTGTTTACTTGTTACACACAAGCTAATATGATATTGAGTAATTAAAAGGATAACCTGTAATAATATTTACATGTAAAGTGCTTAGCACAGTAGTTGCCAAGGAGTGAAGCCCAATTTGACTACTGAATTGAGTTTGTAAAATGCTACCTTGATTACTGTGGCCTTGTAGTATAGTCTGAAGCCAAGGAATCTGATTCCTCCAGCTCTGCTTTTCGTTCTCAAGATTGCTTTGGCTGTTCAGGGTCTTTTGTGTTTCTATACAAATTGCAAAATTTTTTGCTTTACTTCTGTGAAAAATGCCATTGGTAATTTAATAGGATTGCACTGAATCTGTAAATTGCCTTGGATAGGATAGTCATTTTCACAGTATTGATCCTTCCAATCCAAGAACATGGTATATCTCTCCATCTGTTTGTGTCCTCTTTTATTTCAGTATCTGAACAGTTTTCTGAGTCAAGGTCTTTTGCCTCCTTAGGTAGGTTTGTTCCTAAGTATTTGAATCTTTTTGTTAAAATGGTGAATGGGATTGTTTTCTTAATTTCTCTTTCCAGTTTTTTGTTGCTAGTGTATAAGAATACAAGAGATTTTTGTCCATTAATTTTGTATCCTGCAACTTTACCAAATTCATTGATTGGCACCAGTAGTTATTACTCAGCCATAAAAAGTAATGAAATTGTGCCATTTGCAGAGATGTGGATGGACGTAGAGATTATCATTCAGAGTGAAGTCCAAAAGAGAAAAACAAACATTGAATATTAACCCACATATCTAGAAAAATGGTACAGATGAACCTATTTACGAAGCAGAAATACAGACACAGATGCAGAGGAGACAGAAGTATGGACAGCAAGGGGGACAAGGGAAGGTGGGATCAATTGCGAGATTGAGACTGACATATATACACTGCTGCTGCTAAGTCGCTTCAGTCGTGTCCAACTCTGTGCGACCCCATAGATGGCAGCCCACTAGGCTTCCCCGTCCCTGGGATTCTCCAGGCAAGAACACTGGAGTGGGTTGCCATTTCCTTCTCCAATGCATGAAAGTGAAGAGTGAAAGTGAAGTCGCTCAGTCGTATCCGACTCTTGTGACCCCATGGACTGCAGCCTACCAGGCTCCTCCGTCCATGGGATTTTCCAGGCAAAAGTACAGAAGTGGGGTGCCACTGCCTTCTCCACTATGTATAAAATAGATAACTAATGAGAGTCTACTGGTAGAACAGGGAGGGGGGAAAAAAGGTACAATCGGTTTATAGGACATAAATTAAGTTAACCTTAAAAAATGCATTACAATATATATTAAGAGCAGACAAATACTGCTTGATTCCACTTATACAAGGTAGCTACAGCAGCTGTCAGAAAGTACTTTGGGGGTGGGGTGGAAAGGGAATGGGGAGTTAAGTGTTTAAGGGGATGTATAGAGTTTCAGTATATGAAGCTGAAAAATTCAGAAGATAGATGATGGTGAGAGTCGAAAAACAATATGAATGTACTTGGTGTCACTGAACTATACAGTTAAATAGTTAAAATAGTATGCTTATATTATATGATTTTTACCACAAATTAAAAAAAATTTAAATGCTACCTAACTGCAGCCTTAGGTGCACAGAAATAAGTTAAAACCCTAATCAAAAGATAAGCTTTCCATCAGACGATCAGACATGCTCTCTAAACACGGGGGAATATACCAGTGATCATAAGGTAACCAGCTGATGGAGCCATGCTCGGTCTATCGTTTTGCATATTCAGATTTTCTACCTTATTCATAAGCATTATCCCTGCCAGGCAAAGGGCACACTATTTATAATTAGCAATTTCATTCTAAATTAGCTTCCTCTAGAAACGGAGGAGGGAGAAAAAACAACTTTTTGGCGACATGTATAATATTATTATGATATGGGTACTACTAACTGTGTTGTTGTTGTTGCTGTTTTTTTTACAAACTTGGGAACAAAACTAAGGACAAACGCTAAGCAGGCGAGGGAAGCAGTGTCAGAGGCAGAATTTGATTGCATGTCTATTTGAGCGAGGCTCCCTATCCATCATCTTCCCCTTTCTGTTTGCACTGCCTTTCAGTTTCTCCGGTTTATTCAAGAGCTGGCCTTCTGAACAGGGTTCTCAGACAGCCATTGTCGGACTAACCAAGACCAATTTCTGCCACTCGACGGAACAAGTATTCTAGTTATGAGGCGTTTGGTTTTCCTCTCGCTTTTCCAGCGGTGACTAAAAAGCCATAGCCACCCCATCAGAGGCTATTCCGTCTGCCCTTTTCAAATGAGCCTGGTAGATTTTTTGAAAGATGATTCACCTTCCTTTTCCTGTTTTGATGGAACATGGAGACGCAACCATTCCTGTCAATAGAAGGCTCGAATTTCCACCGCGCAAATTCGCGCGGCACTGACTGTCTCATTGGCTGACGCGCAGGTGGGATTTCCTGTCGCCATTTTAAGGAAATACACTGCCCTGCAAGGAAGTGCCCAGTCAGTTCAGAGGGGCTGTGAGCGGAACAAAGAGAGAGCAAAAGAAAGGGAAACGGGCCCAGCGGCCCCAGACCCTTCCATCCTGCGCCCTCGCTCCCCGCTGACCCCCGATTTCGAGCGCCCGGCTTCTTGATCCCCGACGCGCCACGCCCGGGGCTCGATCACGTGGGGTCTCCTCCCAGCCCAGAGCGCGCCCCAGCTCAGCAAAACCACCCAATTCCCCCAACAGAGCCCCTCAGCATAGATCTCGGGGTGCGGGCTGGCCGTGACTGCGGGTGCTGGATCCGGAAGAGGGGAGGCACCTCCCACTGCGGGTGACGGACAAAGGCTTTCCAGAGGTGCAGGCGCTCACGGCCGCTCCCGGCCTCCTCCACGCCGCTCCCTTGCTGCCAGCGGCTCCCACGCTGCTTGCAGGGCTGTAAGCCGACCAGCCACTCCGGCGGCCATCCTCACGCGGCGCCCTTCCCACAATGCAACTCCCCTCGCTCACGCGCCCCGGCCCGGCTCCGGCGTACCCCCAATGCACCCACAGCTCCCCATCGCACAGTCCTCCTCTCCTCCTTCCGTGCCCTCCAAGCCACCTCCCCTCTCCATCTCCGAGGGCTCCCAGTCTCCGGCCACCGCTGCAGCTGGGCTCTGGGCTCGCCGCAGGGCACCAGGAGGGCGTGGGGCAGGTGTCCAGGCTGCGCGCACACTCCGCTCCCGGTGCCACCGCCGGCGCTCCCGGCACACAAGCGCCCCGCAACCCCCTCCCCTCGCTCCCTCTCTCTTTCCGATGCTCAGCCTTCGCCGGCCGCGGTCGCCGCATCCTCGGCGGACGGCGACAAGGAAGCAGCCAGGGGCGGCCGCCTAGGCAAGAGACACCATGTGACGGGCACCGCTCAGTGACACGCAGCTTCGGTTAAAGAGCGGACGCGCAGGAGGGGAGGCGACGGCACGCGAGACGCGGATAAATAGCCTGAACAGCTAAACCATCGCGAGCCATGGATGCGCAAGGGCGACGCGTCCCCTAGTAGAAGAACTGTGATTTGATTCGAGACCCTCTGCGGCCGAGCGAGCGGATGTGAGTGCTGGGCTGGCGAGCACCGTGTGGGTAAGGGTTGCTGGTGGGGGGAGCTTCTGATGCAATCGGCCCCGAAAGGAGGAGGAGAGCCAGGAGTGCGCGGGCTGGGGCGGCACGCCGCTCCGCCTGAAGGTCGCCGCCCTTCACCTTCCTCGGAAATCCGCCACGCCACGCCGAGCTTCCCCGCCCAGCCCTCGCTGACGGAGGGCACCTTTCATCCGCCAAGGCAGCCAGACCTTGACACAAAGGACATCGCAAGGCTGGGGGAAAATCCGGGAAGGGCGGATACCACTTTCCTCCCCTTTTTTTTTGGCCCGAGGTAAGAGGATTTCCCGTTCCCAGGGAGAGCTGAGGGAGCAGCGGTGGGGAGGAAAGGGACGTTTTAGATGTGAGAGGAGGCAGTAACGCAGAAGTCATCCATGCGAGCGTAAAAGGAAGGAGTGTGCGGCGGAGCCGGATGCGTTCGGATTTTGCTTTTACCAAGAGAAAAGTCAGATCCACGGTTCTGCTGACCGCCTGCGGCAGTGTAAAGAGGCGCGGAGCCCCTGGTTTTAGTGTTGGGTGGGCTGCGGCTTACTTTTGGGGTCTGTTTTCTTAGTGGCAGATTGTGGTGCCAGATCTGGTTAAATCATTCGCGGGTTAGGGACCACGCGGGTCTAGAGAGCGCGCCGAGGTGAGGGCTTCACTGCGTTCCCGAGGAGTGGTTGAGTGCTGGGCATTTGCAGGGAATTTCCTGTGTCTTAGGAGCCCCAAGAAAGGCATGTGATGTGCCCGGGGTTGAGTGTGCGGCCGGCTGGGTCTCGGGGACTGGCCACGGAGCCCGAGTAAACAGGAACACGCTCGCCGGCCCTTCTCGAGCTCTGCCCGGCTCTCAGTAACGGAGAGGATGCAGGCTATGAGGTTGGGGGACGGGAGGTGAGGGGGATTATTAAGCGATGCTGGCAGTGACTCACTGCCCTTTCCCGCCCCAAAGAGGTTCTTTACCAAAGGAAGGAGAGAAAGAGAGAAGTGCCGTTCTGAAAGCTAGGAACCGCTGGAGCTGGCGAACAAAAGGGCACCGATTGCGCGGGGCCCCTGCGCCGAGTGTCCTGCCCAGCACTCCCATCTCTTCCCCCGACCCCCGAATCACCCTCGCGTCCCTAAATGTTACCACAATAGGCCTTTAACCTCTCCGGGCGGATGCCCGGAGGAAAGTGCTCCTTCGCCCCAGTGCACACCCCCACCACCGTCATTCCCCTCCCGGAGCTTCGGGGTCCTCAGCACCCACTGGTACCCCCAGGCTACAGGGCTGCCTGGGCGCCGCTTCCCTGTGGAAGTGCCCAGCCCTGGGTTTGGACTGAACTGTAGTTAGAAGGTACAAGTACATATGGCGGCAAAAGGAATTTCGCGGTAACCGCGTCCCGGCGTTTCGCCGGTGCCTTTCACAGGCTGTCTTCGGCTTGGGAAGTTGGTGCTACAATTGTGAGTGCTTTGTGTTTGACCCGGTTTTTATTGCTCTGGTTCTCCGGTGAAAACCTAATTGCCACCAGTATCACATACTTTGGCGGACGAATCCCCGGTGATGTATTTCATGAGTTGAACAAGACCCGAGCGCTAGGAAACTGTATTTATTTGCGCTTGGAAAAGTATCTGACATCTCTGCCGTGGGTTTAAGACTTTTTAATATAAGGGGAAAGAGAGAATAAATCCATCGTTTGCAGACTCCAGGGCCCAACAAGACTGTAATTTGTCACCTTGAAAGAAGAAACTGCGGCAACTCGTGCTTTTTCTGACGTCAGAACGACGACGGAAATAAAACCTGAGCTAGGTGGCTGGCTGGCCTCATTGTTGAATGAATCTCTCACCGGCTGGGTATTCCTGAAACCTTCCAGACAAGTCAGGGCTCTGATGATGGTAGGCCCCCTGGATTTCAATTTGGGCCCCAACCTCAAATTGGCTTTACTCCTCAGAGTTATTCAGTAGTTCCTTAGACATCACTAAACTCACCTGGTTTGGCTTGAGGTCTTAACCTTGATGAGGTGAATTCACTTTTTTCCGCCTAAACATATTCAGTGAGTGTTTCCTACCGAGAGTTTATGTGGCAGTTAACAACTACAAGTTCCTGTTTCTGTGAGATGTCCCTCCTCCTGGGGGGAAACAGACAATAAATACACCTATAAATGAATGTTGGAGATTTGTTCTTGCAGTGAACGAATAAAACCAGGTCAATCTTGTGAGGAAGGCTGATGCCTGAGATAGATGACCCTCTAGGTGAGTCTTGTAAGAGGGTACATTTGTCCTGAGACTGAGACCAGACACCTGATTATTGCTAGACTGTCTTTTTCTTTCTCTGGGTGATTCATGAGGGCAAAATTAGTCTTACTTACCATTGTTTCCCTAATGCCAGCACAAAATAACTGCTTAATAAATGCCTGTTGGATTGAGATCTTAGTCAAAACATCTTGTTCACCACTTAGTGCTACTGTTGACCATCCCTTTCTTTCTAGGTCTCATTATTTGTTCCTCTGCTAAGTTGAAGCATCGGAGTCTCTTTCTACTCTGCTTCTCCTTCTCTCGCCTTCTCCATTTCTGAGCAGTTACCAGGAACCTGCAAATGACTTATAAACCTGTCTTTCCATCTCCATTCCCACTGCCCAGATTCAGGTCTCTATCACTTGATTTAGACAGGGCAATTTAAGAAGTTTATTGAGATTCAAAAATGGTGAGACAGACATGGAGGTGCCCTGAAGAAACCAGCACTCAGGGAAGCAGATGCAAGCACAGTGAAGGGTAAAGAGTAAAGTAGCCAGCAAAGGAGAAGTAATGGGCTTCTAGTTGGCCTCCTGGGTATCAAGTTCTGCTCCCCTAATTCAGTCTCAACACTTCCATGGGATCTGCATTTTTTAAACTAATTTTTAACTAATATTTCTTTTGAAAACCTTCAGTGATTTTTCAAAATCAGTTGCCTACAATTTAAGTCTAAAATCCTTAGTCAGGCACCTGGGACCTTCCACAATCTGTTCCTCTTTCCATCACTTTCTCCCAGTTCACCCTATGTCCTCCCTGTCACTTTCTGCCTCAGTATTGATGCTGATTCCAAACTGGAATGCCTGCTGAAATGCTATATATTTGTAAAAGGCTTTTAGCCCAAATACCACTTTCTGCCTCTTCAAATAAGTGTTCACTGATTACCTCCTAGCCTTTTCATATTTATCTTTCACATTTTGCACCATCAGTCCAGGTGATGGAAGGTGAAGTAAGGACAGACACTTTGAGTCAAATGTAAATGCCCAGTCTCAACTTATCAGCCTAGACACCTCGGGCAAGTTGTTTAGCATCTCTGAGCCTCAGTTCCCCCCTACCACCTTTGTTAAATGGTAGTGATGGTGGTGATGATAGTGGTACTTATTGAGTTATCCTGAAGGGTTAGTGAGGATCATAGATGTGAAGAGCTTGGCACAGTGTTAGTACTCCATGCTGCTGCTGCTGCTAAGTCGCTTCAGTCGTGTCCGACTCTGTGCGACCCCATAGACGGAAGCTCACCAGGCTCCCCTGTCCCTGGGATTCTCCAGGCAAGAACACTGGAGTGGGTTGCCATTTCCTTCTCCAATGCATGAAAGTGAAAAGTCAAAGTGAAGTCGCCCAGTCGTGTCCGACTCTTAGCGACCCCACGGACTGGAGCCTACCAGGCTCCTCCATCCATGGGATTTTCCAGGCAAAAGTACTGGGGTGGGGTGCCATTGCCTTCCCCGGTTAGTACTCCATAGGTACTGAATTAAAAGAGACTTCAGGTTTCTCCTCTATCAGAGGAGGTGGGGGAAGTTGATCAGGAAAGTTCCCCTTACCTCTAATGTTCAATGAATATTTAATCATTTAAAAATATTTTTCTGAAAATGTCTTAATGGAAACTACCTGAAACTTTTCAGTCCCTGAGCGAATGTGCATCTGTGAAAGGTAGTATGGAGGTGGGGGAAGCAAGTGCATAGAAGGAAGTGAAATCCAAATAGCATCATAGACTTTAGAGAAGGACACCTTAGAACACTGGCCCTAAATTGAATCTTTTTAAAAAAACTTATATCTGGAAGTTGATCGCATTTTAGTCATTGGTTTTCAGCTCACCACCTGTGTGTTAGGGTTACTTACTAAGCATAAAGGAATCCAGTCATAGGAAAGCACCATGGTTTGGGTAAACTTTTTAAGCACCCAGGTTGCTGTCAAGGAACTCTGCCTCAGGTAATGCTATAGTGTATCTTTGCCTGTAACTTAACTGAGTCCCCTTGGGTAACTCAGCTAACATTTTTAATGCCTCCTTTTCTCATCTGTATGATGTTAATAACAGTGTCTGAGTTGTGAAGGTACAATGAGAACAGAGCTGAGAATATCCTTGAACAAGTTCAAACTCTGGTAATCTGCAGGTTTAGGGGATAGGTCAAGATTAATGATTCTCAAAGCAGGCTTCACACCAGATTCACCTAAAGTCTCTTAAAAGCTACCAATACCCAGACTCTATTTCCAGAGATTCAGATTTAGTTGGCCTGGCATAGAGCTCAGACAGGGGAATTTTTAAAAACAATACTGGGGTAATTTTTATAAGTGATTTAGATTTAAAAACAAAACAAAAACAGAAATTAAATGACGACTTCCATATATTGTTTGTTTGATAAACCTCTTGGTAATATGAAGTTATGAGCTTGATTGGCTTTTCCCCTGACTTCACGAAACCAACTGGTTGTTGACATCATGGAGTCACAGCCTCAGGTTACAGTTTATAACTTGAATTTTCCCAGGTAGAGAAGCCCATCAGCGATGCAGCCAGGGCCACATAAAGATTTAATGTGTGGATCTCGGTTTCCATCTCTTAGGAGTGACGGAAGACAAAGAAGATGGGAAAAGAAGGGAACAATGGAAAGGAAAAGGAAAGGGAGAGTTTATGGCCCAAGGTCTGGGAGGAAGGGGCTTTAGATTAGGAGAATGGCAGGACAGAACACAGAGGAAAAGTTGGGATTGATTTATTGAACTGGTTTTGTTATGTTGGTGACTATAGAACCAAATGAAACCTGTGGGTGTATTTTGTAGGACTTGTTCTCTTAAAATTGTTTGGAATTAGCTGTCAACATTTAAGTATCTGAATTTCACTTAAAACTTGATTTCTGGCATTTCTTGAAAAGAAAAAGGTCTCTTATTTTTACTGAAATAGATGAGACACATGTTCTCCAGTTTCTTGTATCCAATCTGCTTTGCTTATTTGTCTTACCTACTTGGGCTCCAGCTACATTTGTTTTTAGCTTTTAATATAATCTGCAGATCTTAATATTGGCAACACATTAGAATCTTCTCAAAGCATTTAAAACATCCATGCTTAGATTCTGTTCTAGACGAACTGAATCAGAAACTGGTGTGTGTTAGGGGGCATGTTATCACTATTATTTTTCCAAATCTCCCAAGGTGATTTCTATGTGTAGTTAGAATTGAGGACTACTAGTACTTTGGCTCGGGGAAGGCAATGGCACCCCACCCCAGTACTTTTGCCTGGAAAATCCCATGGATGGAGGAGCCTGGTAGGCTCCAGTCCATGGGGTCGCTAAGAGTCGGACACGACTGAGCGACTTCACTTTCGCTTTTCACTTTCATACGTTGGAGAAGGAAATGGCAACCCACTCCAGTATTCTTGCCTGGAGAATCCCAGGGACAGGGGAGCCTGGTGGGCTTCTGTCTGTGGGGTCGCACAGAGTCGGACACGACTGAAGTGACTTAGCAGCAGCAGCAGCAGCACTTTGGCCACCTCATGCGAAGAGTTGACTCATTGGAGAAGACTCTGATGCTGAGAGGGATTGGGGGCAAGAGGAGAAGGGGACGACAGAGGATGAGATGGCTGGATGGCATCACTGACTCAAAGAACGTGAGTCTCAGTGAACTCTGGGAGTTGGTGATGGACAGGGAGGCCTGGCGTGCTGCGATTCATGGGGTCTCAAAGAGTCGGAAACGATTGAGCGACTAATCTGATCTGATCTGAGTCTGAGTCAGACATGACTGAAGTGACTTAGCAGTAGCAGCAGTCTGAGTCACCTATTGCAACTCACTCCAGTACTCTTGCCTGAAAAATCCCATGGATGGAGGAGCCTGGTAGGCTGCAGTGCATGGGGTTGCTAAGAGTCTCGGGCACGACTGAGCGACTTCACTTTCACTTTTCACTTTCATGCATTGGAGAAGGAAATGGCAATCCACTCCAGTATTCTTGCCTGGAGAATCCCAGGGACAGAGGAGCCTAGTGGGCTGCCGTCTGTGGGGTCGCACAGTGTCAGACATGACTGAAGTGACTTAGCAGTAGCAGCAGTCTAAGTCACCTATTCAAAAGACTTGTCTATAAGCCCATCTTATCTCTGAAAATGATTCATTAAGAAACAGTATATAGAATCATAAATTCAGAGGATTTTAGAACCAGGAGAGATCTTTGAGAGTGTATCTGTTAATCCGAACTTCAGATTCTGCCTGAGAAAAAGTCCAAAAACAAAAAAGCTTGTTCAAAGACTGTAAACATCATTGAGTATGAATTATGGTGTTTTATTATATTTTCTCTTTTCAAATAAAGGTATATTTTTATTTTTTTAATTTTTTTAAATTAAATTTTATTTTGCTTAACTTTACAATATTGTATTTCTTTTGCCATACATCGAGATGGATCCGCCACCAGTATACACGTGCTCCCCATCCTGAACCGTTCTCCCTCCTCCCTCCCCATACCATCCCTCTGGGTCGTCCCGTCCCAGTGGACCAGCCCCAGGCATCTGTTATCGGGCATCGTACCTGGACTGGCGACTCGTTTCAGATATGATATTATACACATTTCAATGCTATACCTCTGATCAAGAATTACTACTGGACTAAAAACAATGAATGGCAACTTCTTTTTTTTTTTTTTAAGTTCTAGCTAACTCCAAACAAAATACTCTAGGAAAAGTAGAAATCATGACAAATTGAAAGCACCACAGAGTGGTGCATGTAGAGGATCAGTTATGAACATTTTTTACATGCACCACTCTGTCGTGCTTTCAATTTGTCATGATTTCTATTTTTCCTAGAGTATTTTGTTTGGAGTTAGCTAGAACTTAAAAAAAAAAAGTTGCCATTCATTGTTTTTAGTCCAGTAGTAATTCTTGATCAGAGGTATTGCTAGAGCAAAAAGTACACATGCAGAGAAAGAGACTTTCTCAAAGGCTATAGGAATATATTTTGGGTTGTTTTTGAACTCTGTACATAATTATTTAAATCTATCTGCGATTCATGGGGTCGCAAAGAGTTGGACACGACTGAGCGACTGATCTGATTTGATCTGATTAATTTTCAGTTGATGAGAAAGATTTTTACTTTTGTGTATTCACACTGCTCAAAGACATTCACTGTTTAAAGTTAAATTTTTAAATGTAATATACAATACAGTCTGTCCTCTTGTATCCAGAGTTGCAGGTTAACTTCATTAAATTCTAAAGTTTATTAGTATTTTCTCTCTTTGAGAAGTCAGAATAATTCCAAAACATCTCAATGGGAAAGTTAACTCCTAGACATCTTAGGCTGGGCATGTTAATAAGAGACATTTGAAAAATCCATCTAGATGAGTCAAAGATTTTAATGTAAAAAATAAAATTGTGAAAGTTATAAAAGAAAACATGGGAGGGAACTTTTGGGGGGATAGGCAGTGAAGCCTCTGGAGTAGGAAATTGCAGCCACTCCAGTATTCTTGCCTGGAAAATTCCATGGATAGAGGAGCCTGGCATACAAGAGTCCATGGAATCGCAGAGTTTGATGCAACTGAGCACACAGCACAGCAGTGAAGGAGGCTTTTCTCACTGTAGACGCTTTCGTACTGTATGAATGGTGTACTGTGTACATGTATTACCTAGTCGAATATTTTCTAATAAAATGAAATAGTTCAATACAAAAATAAAAATAAAACCTCATCTAGGAACCTGAACAGAGTTCTTGTGTAGCAGGTGTTGGGATGCTGTAAACAAGACAGGACCAGGGGTCCATCATTTCAAGACAGTGAGCTGTTCCTCTCTGCCCCCCACAGGAGTGGTCAGTCCTTACTCCCCTGTGAGCTCCTGCAACACAGGGCTTCTCATCCCCACTGCTCCTGGTCTTTGGGGTCAGATAAAGCTTTGATGTGAATAGCTGTCCTACACATTGTATGATGTTTAGCGGCACCTCTGATTTCTCTCTGCTAGAAGCCTACAATACCCTCTCACTTGTGACAGCCAAAAATGTCTCCAGGCATGGCCAATGTCCATTGAGGGTGGGGATCAAAATGGTCCCTAGTTGAGAACCACTACTTTAATATAACCTTTTCTGTGGGCTTGTAGAAATCATACCAAGAATCCTTAAACATTCCAGCCATAGTGACTGTGTTATTAATGATAGATTAGATCAGATCAGTCGCTCAGTCATGTCCGACTCTTTGTGACCCCATGAATCGCAGCATGCCAGGCCTTCCTGTCCATCACCAACTCCCGGAGGTCACTGAGACTCATCCCATCGAGGCAGTGATGCCATCCAGCCATCTCATCCTCTGTCGTCCCCTTCTCCTCTTGCCCTCAATCCCTCCCAGCGTCACAGTCTTCTGCAATGAGTCAACTCTTCGCATGAGGTGGCCAAAGTACTGGAGTCTCAGCTTTAGCATCATTCCTTCCAAAGAAATCCCAGGGCTGATCTCCTTCAGAATGGACTGGTTGGATCTCCTTGCAGTCCAGGGGACTCTCAAGAGTCTTCTCCAACACCACACTTCAAAAGCATCAATTCTTTGGCGCTCAGCCTTCTTCACAGTCCAACTCTCACATCCATACATGACCACAGGAAAAAACCATAGCCTTGACTAGATGAACTTTTGTTGGCAAGGTAATGTCTCTGCTTTTGAATATGCTATCTAGGTTGGTCATAACTTTCCTTCCAAGGAGTAAGCATCGTTTAATTTCATGGCTGCAGTCACCATCTGTAGTGATTTTGGAGCCCAGAAAAATAAAGTCTGATACTGTTTCCACTGTTTCCCCATCTATTTCCCATGCAGTGATGGGACCAGATGCCATGATCTTCATTTTCTGAATGTTGAGCTTTAAGCCAACTTTTTCACTCTCCACTTTCACTTTCATCAAGTGGCTTTTTAGTTCCTCTTCACTTTCTGCCATAAAGGTGGTGTCATCTGCATGTCTGAGGTTATTGATATTTCTCCCAGCAATCTTGATTCCAACTTGTGTTTCTTCCAGTCCAGCATTTCTCATGATGTACTCTGCATAGAAGTTAAATAAACATGGTGACAATATACAGCCTTGAAGAACTCCTTTTCCTGTTTGGAACCAGTCTGTTGTTCCATGTCCAGTTCTAACTGTTGCTTCCTGACCTGCATATAGGTTTCTCAAGAGGCAGGTCAGGTGGTCTGGTATTCACATCTCTTTTAGAATTTTCCACAGTTTCTTGTGATCCACACAGTCAAAGGCTTTGGCATAGTCAATAAAGCAGAAATAGATGTTTTTCTGGAACTCTCTTGCTTTTTCCATGATCCAGCAGATGTTGGCAATTTGATTTCTGGTTCCTCTGCCTTTTCTAAAACCAGCTTGCACATCAGGAAGTTCACAGTTCACATATTGCTGAAGCCTGGCTTGGAGAATTTTGAGCATTACTTTACTAGCATGAGAGATGAGTGCAATTGTGTGGTAGTTTGAGCATTCTTTGGCATTGCCTTTCTTTGGGATTGGAATGAACACTGACCTTTTCCAGTCCTGTGGCCACTGCTGAGTTTTCCAAATTTGCTGGCATATTGAGTGCAGCACTTTCACAGCATCATCTTTCAGGATTTGGAATAGCTCAACTGGAATTCCATCCCTTTCATTAATATAGTACTTTATAATTTTAAATATATTATCACATACTTTGTACACGCTCAGATCGCAAGTAAAATACAGTGGCAGAGTTAATGAAAATTATGTTGCGCAGCTGTACATGTTGCTTCTTTTAACTTCTCATCTTTGTTTTGTTTTCCTAAGAAATTGTGTTTGTGAGGATTGTGCTATATTGTCTGCAGGCAGATCATCAGTTTAGTCATCATTATTGTTAACATTTTTACTATCACTGTGTACTAGGGAGCTAAGAGGTTTGTGCTCCCTGTCCTCAAGAAGTTGAGAATATAATTAGGAAGGAGGATAACTCCATAAAGAGATCATGAAAACATATAAAACCCCTTCCTATAAACCAACGAGCATACAAAAGTGCTATGAGAAGTCATCACAGGTAAATAATCACAAGTGGTCACTGGAGGAAGACCTTACAGAGAAGGTTGTCTTGAAATAATCTTTTTTTAAAAAAACCACACAAGCCAGCAAGCTGGGCTTTTTGAAAGAAATGTACTTCAGTGGGCACAGGCTCAATGAGAAAGGAAGTGTCTGAGAAATATGTTCAGGGCCAAGGTGGGGGGCAGTGGAAGGAAAGCCAAAAACTGCAAAGCAGATCCATTACAGGAGTGAAAGATTCAGAAAGAACATCCTGGGAGAGAAATTTAAAGAGTTAAGAGGGGACTTGCCTGATGATCCAGTGGCTAAGACTCCACACTCCCAAGGAGGCCTGAATTCCATACCTGGTCAGGGATCCCACATGCTGCAACTAAGGCCCAGCACAGCCAAATAAATAAATAAATATTAAGGGGAAAAAGAAGAGTTAAGGGCAATCTTGGCTTTGAATTTGCTGTTCCAGGGGCTTGACTAGTAGAAACACTTAAGACTGGCAAGGGGAGAAGAGGAATACGCCAAGACGTGGATTTTCAGGAAGAATCTGCTTCTGTAAATGGAGTGGGCTGGGCTCAGTAGGTAGCACCGGGGAAGCGACCAGCCAGGCTACGATTCTGGATCCAGAAGGAATAAGAGGAAGGAAGGGATGGTTTGAAATGTTGATAGGACTCAGAGACTGATTAGATACCCGAGTTCCAAGTCTGAGTGATGAGAGGAACCAACATTATCGTGAACAGAAATAGAAAAGCTGATGTGTGAGGTCAGATGGTATGTTCAGTGGGGCACATGGAATTGGAGGTCACGACAAACATTCACGTGAAGAGGTCTCCCAGGCAGCTGGGATCTGAAAAGAATTTGTGAAAATTTTTCTGAGCCGGAGGAGGGAACCTGAGAGATTGTCTCTCCCCTCCAGCTTTCTCAGTTTACAGATGAAGAAATACATGGCATGTTAAGTGACATGATCATCAGCAAGTAGGAAGTATGACAGAGATCCTATCTCCTAATTTCTAGAGGCATTCTAGTTTTGTAAAACAAAGAGCTCTGGGGAAAAGAGATCTGAAAGGCGCCCTTGTGGGATGAAGACTGACATTTCAGGCTTGAAACTTACAAAGGAAAGAGTTTGGAGTGTGTGAAGGGAAGCGGGGTGGGGGTAGGGCTGCCCCCACACAGAGCACAGAGGATGGGAGGAGGATAGGAGCTGGCAGTGGAGGCTGGAAACAGTTCCTCTAAGAATGTGGATGCTTGCAGATGCAGTGAGAAGCAAGGTAATGGGGTTCAGGAAACAGTTTCCCTCCTGCACAGGGAGGTGAAGGTTGAGAACTGAGAAACGTCCACTTGCCTTGATTAGAAAGAGGTAGTAATAATAGCAGTGACAGTCGCCCTTGCTTACCAGAACCAGGGCAGGCACGGACCCAGTTGTGGAAGCTTTATAGCGACTCTGTGAGGTAGATACTGCTTTATCTCCATTTTACAGATGACAAAACTGAGACAAAGAGATATTAATCTACTTGCCCAGAGTCAGCGCAGCTCCTGAGGGGTGGGCCAGGATTTACCAGTGGAACTAGGATTCAAGGGAGTGATGAGAACAGGGGTAAGCTGTTTAGACTGTTGGCCGAGACAGGAGAAGGCTGATTGTTCAAAGTCGCTTTCCCAATATGGAGCTGAGCGTGATTGACAGAAGTTGGAGGAGCCACCAGAGGGAAAGTGGGAGGCCAGGTCCTAGCAGAGCTGAGACCAGGAACACTGGCTAAGTCATGAGTTTTGAGTAAGAAGAGAGAAAACACCTTCTCTTCTGAGATTGCTTGCTGGGTCCCAGTCTTTTACTACCAAAGGTCATTCCCCACCTCCCAAGTACCCTGGGTTTTCAAAGATTGTATCCCCTCTAAGTTTTTATTTTAATTGAAGTATAATATATATGCAGTGCAACAGCTGGATCTTAAGTGTACTGTTTAGATAGTTTTGACTGTAACTTGAATTATATTAATTCACTTCCCACTTTTGGTACTCTAAGATATATAACATTGCCAGTCAGAATCTAGGATTATCACACCAAGTTAAGGCAATCTTGCCAAAACTAAGGACTCATGACATTTTAATTAACCTGTTTAGCCTGTTTGAGGCCTTCTGAAATATAGTGAAGCAGCTCATAGATCATATTATTACCATCTAAGAGTCCGGTGAGCCAGGGATTCCCAGTATGTAAATAGACTCAGTTGGTTGTGGGAAGAGGTGTCGTGGGAAGAGTTATCAGGAAGACAGAACCATAACTGGCTTTATACCTAACACATTCTCAAAACCACTGACCTAGCTGTCATAATTCATTCTGAGGAGCTGAACTAGGAGAGGTATGATCCTATTCTTAATCACCAATAGTCATTCACAGCAGTTTTAAAGTTAAGTGTACCTGACTGGATATTTGGCTTCCCAGGTGGTGCTAGTGATAAAGAACCTGCCTGCCGATGCAGGAGATGTAAGACTCAGGCTTGATCCCTGAGTCAGGGAAGATCCCCTGGAGGAAGGCATGGCAACCCACTTCAGTATTCTTGCTTGGAGAATCCCGTGAACAAAGGAGTCTGGCGGGCTACAGTACATAGGGTTCCAGAATCGGAAATGACTGAAGTGACTTAGCACACATGCATGACTGGCTATTTAATGTCATTTAGGGATTCTTGTTATGTTTTAGATGTAATTGTGATATGGTGGTATTGTTTTAAAAATGGATCTGACTTTTTAGAAATATGTATTGAAGTATTTACAGATGATATGTAATTGTAAATTTACAAGATGAATGTCTTGTAAAATAATTCTAGGTGATGCTGAGAGTAAAACTTCAACAAGACTGGCCTGAAATGATCATTATTGAAGTTGGTACATGGGGGTTCATTATTATGTTATGTTCACTTTTGTATATGTTTAAAAGTTCTCATAATAAAAAATTTCAGAGGTTGAAAAAAATAAAATTAAGAATATCACTCAGGGTTTAACTGCATATAAACAGAGATCTCTTGTATGTTAAGCAAAAGGGATTGAATACAGGGAATTAAAGCCTGTAAAATTGCTAGAAAAGATGGCAGACCAGGCTTTGGGCTCAGTCTCTAGGAATAAACACAGACTACCACCACTCAGCTCACCTAAGGGTCTTCTCTTATGCCTCCATCAGGAAGCCAGCTTCTCATTGTTTGAACTGCATCCTCTGGGAACACATCACAGGCCAAATCTGATGGTCAGGAATAAACCACCACAGTTGTTGGCTGTTGTTGCTGACACCTCTGCAGCACCTGCTAAAATTGTACCAGCGAAATGGGTGCCTGGTCCCCACCACTTTGCTCTCTATTGCGTGAGTGCTAAGTCGCTTCAGTTGTGTCCAATTCTTTGTGACCCTATAGGCTGTAGTCCACCAGGCTCCTCTGTCCATGGGATTTCCCAAGCAAGAATACTGGAGCGGGTTGCCAATTCCTACTCTAGGGAATCTTCCTGACCTAGGGATTGAACCTGGATCTCCTACATTTATAGGCAAATTCTTTATTGTTTAAGCCACCTGGAAATCCCACCTTGCTAATCAGTAGATTGGGGGATTAGTTCAATTCAATTCAGTTGCTCAGTCGTGTCCGACTTTTTGCAACCCCATGGACTGCAGCATGTCAGGCTTTCCTGTCCATCACCAACTCCCAGAGTTTACCCAAACTCATGTTCATTGAGTCAGTGATGCCATCCAGTCATCTCATCCTCTTTCATCCGTTTCTCCTCCTGCTTTCAATGTTTCCCAGCATCAGGGTCTTTTCAAATGAGTCAGTTCTTTGCATCAGGTGGCCAAAGTATTGGAGTTTCAGCTTCAACATCTGTCCTTCCAATGAACACTCAGGACTGATCTCCTTTAGGATGGACTGGTTGGATCTCCTTGCAGTCCAAGGGACTCTCAAGAGCCTTCTCCAACACCACAGTTCAAAAGCATCAATTCTTCGGTGCTCAGCTTTCTTTATGGTCCAACTCTCACGTCTGTACATGGCCACTGGAAAAACCGTAGCCTTGACTAGACGGACCTTTGTTGGCAAAGTAACGTCTCTGCTTTTTAATATGCTGTCTAGGTTGGTCATAACTTTCCTTCCAATTTGGGGGATTAATTAACAAAAATACAATTTCAGTTGCTAAGACACTTTATGATAGATTGGCCCAATCAGTGTTTGTTCCCACTTCTTTCTAGTCCAGCTCTGCAAGGATGAAAAATTGAAAACTACATTTCCCACATTCATTTGCAGCTCCGCTTCTAGAGAGGATTTAGATTCCACCAATTTTTCTTTCTGTTAGTGGAATCTAAGTGTATTTTTGCTTATTTATCCCCCAAAGTAATTTTGGACAATGTTTAAATTATAGTATATTCTTTGGTTTGGTTTCCTCTCTACAGTTTTTAACTAGCTTTTACCAAACCAGTATAAACTCTTCCTACTCAAGAATGTGTTCTTTGATCTCTCTGCTTCAGCTAGATTCATCTGAATGGGTGTTCTGTGCACACTTGGCCACCATGTCTTTGCCTGTGCTGTTTCTAGTGCAAGGAATGCCTTCCCTACTCCAGTCTAAATCCTATTTTTAAGCATAGTTCATATCCTAACTCTTTGTACATAGTTCATATCCTAACTCTTTGTAAAATCTTACCTAATTTCTCCACCTAAATTCTCCAGGCTCCAACTTCCTTCCTTCCCCCTTCCGTCCTTCTTTCCTTTCCTTCCCATGTGTACATATGTATGTCTCTGAAATCTTTCTGGACTTATCTTTGTTTTACTGTACAGTTTGGTCTCTATCATGCAAATGTTTTATTGTTGTTACTTTATATGAAAAGGTCTTGCTTGTTTCAGTAGGCTATATGTGCTTAGTCCTCAGTCATGTCCAACTTTTTGCGACTGCTTGGACTGCAGCCTTCTAGGCTCCTCTGTCCATGGGCATTCTCCAAGCAAGAATACTGGAGTGGGTTGCCATGCCCTTCTCCAGGGAATCTTCCCTAATCCAGGGATCAAACCCAGGTCTCCCACATTGCAGGTGTATTCTTTACCATCTAAGCCACCAGGGAAGCCCAAGAATACTGGAATGGGTAGCCTATCCCTTCTCTAGGGGACCTTCCCAACCCAGGAATTGAACTGAGATTTCCTGCATCGCAGGCAGATTCTTTACCAGCTGAGCTACCAAGGAAGACTGTAAGCAATGTTAAATTTTCTGTATAACCTCTTCTTTGATATGTATCACCATGAAGAGTAGAGAAGTTTGTATTTTGTACATGGGTACTGTTAGTAAAATGTACCAATAAGCATACCAAGATAATACTGCTTCTTAAGAATATCTCTGAGTTTTGTAGTGAAGGATCAGAAATGTTCTGTGCTTAGTAAACTGTCATTTGTAACCTGTTATAGACGCTGGGGGATAGTCATTGTAGTTGGGTTAACATCAAGATCTTCACATGATGATCTCATTCAATCTTATAATTAACTGTACAGTCTGAAAATTGCTTCTGTTCTTCAGTGAAACTATAATTCTTTTGTTTCTTAAACTTGACCTGCACTTCCTGTCTCTTTGTCATGGACCATGTTCCCCTTCATTGAGAAGTCTCAGCTTAGGGCCCGTCTCCACCTGTTGTCTCCCGTCCACCAGGCACTGCGACTGGCCAGCAGTAGCAGGCTGGGTGTCAATTTATGGCAAGTCAAGCAGTTAAGGAGCATTTTCAGTAATGATGTAGAACTGTGTTATGGACATAACTCAGGATGGGAGACTATATCTTGTTAAGTGAAAAAATACGTCTTAAAAACTCTGTGGTATGATTTCCATTTTTGTAAATGTATACATATTTTTTTAAAAAATCTGTACTCATTCCTTTCATTTAACAGATACTTATCAAGTGTCTACTGTGTGCCAGGCACTGTATCTATGTGCATAGAAAAAAACCCTGAAGCTGATACTCCAATACATATATACAGTGATCATCTCTGCTTGCTGAGATAACAGGTGATTTTTTTTTCTTTTTATTTGTCTTTTTCCTTCATTTGCAAGCTTGTATTTTCTAATTTTTCTACACTTATATTATTTGTTAATATGAAACTAACATTTTTTTAAAAAAACATGTCTATTCTTCAAATGTGGACTATGTAGTATTACACAAAAAACAATAGACTAAAAACACTAAAATTCCAAATGTAATAAAAGAGAGCTAAAAAGGAAGAAAGGAAGGAAAAGAAAAAGGAAAAAAGAAGGGAGGAAGAAGCACGTTAAACTTTCACAGTGGCCCATTTTGGGTGTCGGGTTTCTTGTACAATGTTTGTTCTAAAGATTCTGCAATGGGTATATATTAGCTTTAGAACCTGAACTTTTTTTCCCCCTTTTTCAAAAGCCAGTTCAAATGTGACTTTTCTGTGAAACTACCTCAGATCTCTGAATTTGACTTTTTCAAGCTTTTAAAGTCCTTTCATCAACTAGCACTCAATAAATATACAACAAATTGAATGGGTAGTATTTTCTAAGTATGGTCTTAACTTTTTTAGTGACAAATGTCACTAATTTTGTTACTTTTCCGCATTTTTCCAGTTTTTGTTTTCAAGAATAAGTTAGATTTCAGATAGCCTATTTCACAACAATAAAAATGTATTCTTTAAAAAAAAAATAGGAGATTATAACATAGACAAAAAGGAGACTGACAGAAAGCCATGTGAGGAGAAAGCAAGAAGACAGCGATCTGTAAGGCAAGGACAGAGGCCTCAGAAGAAACAAAACTTGCCAGCACCTGACTTTGGACTTCTGAAACTGTGAAAAAATGAATTTCTCTTTAAGCCAAAGGCAAAAATAAATGTATCCTATGTGATTAACTTAGTACTGGCATTTGCCTAATCAGATCAGTTCAGATCAGTCACTCAGTAGTGTCCGACTCTTTGCGACCCCATGAATCGCAGCATGCCAGGCCTCCCTGTCCATCACCAACTCCCAGAAGTCAATCAGACTCACATCCATCGAGTCAGTGATGCCATCCAGCCATCTCATCCTCTGTCGTCCCCTTCTCCTCCTGCCCTCAATCCCTCCCAGCATCAGAGTCTTCTGCAATGAGTCAACTCTTCGCATGAGGTGGCCAAAGTACTGGAGTCTCAGCTTTAGCATCATTCCTTTCAAAGAAATCCCAGGGCTGATTTCCTTCAGAAAGGACTAGTTGGATCTCCTTGCAGTCCAAGGGTCTCTCAAGAGTCTTCTCCAACACCACAGTTCAAAAGCATCAATTCTTCGGCGCTCAGCCTTCTTCACAGTCCAACTCTCACATCTATACATGACCACAGGAAAAACCATAGCCTTGACTAGGCGAATCTTTGTTGGCAAAGTAATGTCTCTGCTTTTGAATATGCTATCTAGGTTGGTCATAACTTTCCTTCCAAGGAGTAAGCGTCTTTTAATTTCATGGCTGCAGTCACCATCTGCAGTGATTTTGGAGCCCAAAAAAATAAAGTCTGACACTGTTTCCACTGTTTCCCCATCTCTTTCCCATGAAGTGATGGGACCGGATGCCATGATCTTCGTTTGCTGAATGTTGAGCTTTAAGCCAACCTTTTCACTCTCCGCTTTCACTTTCATCAAGAGGTTTTTGAGTTCCTCTTCACTTTCTGCCATAAGGGTGGTGTCATCTGCATATCTGAGGTTATTGATATTTCTCCCAGCAATCTTGATTCCAACTTGTGTTTCTTCCAGTCCAGCATTTCTCATGATGTACTCTGCATAGAAGTTAAATAAGCAAGGTGACAATATACAGCCTTGAAGAACTCCTTTTCCTGTTTGGAACCAGTCTGTTGTTCCATGTCCAGTTCTAACTGTTGCTTCCTGACCTGCATACAAATTTCTCAAGAGGCAGATCAGGTGGTCTGGTATTCCCATCTCTTTCAGAATTTTCCACAGTTTCTTGTGATCCACACAGTCAAAGGCTTTGGCATAGTCTTTAAAGCAGAAATAGATGTTTTTCTGGAACTCTCTTGCTTTTTCCATGATCCAGCAGATGTTGGCAATTTGATCTCTGGTTCCTCTGCCTTTTCTAAAACCAGCTTGCACATCAGGAAGTTCACGGTTCACATATTGCTGAAGCCTGGCTTGGAGAATTTTGTGCATTACTTTACTAGCATTTGAGATGAGTGCAATTGTATGGTAGTTTGAGCATTCTTTGGCATTGCCTTTCTTTGGGATTGGAATGAACACTGACCTTTTCCAGTCCTGTGGCCACTGCTGAGTTTTCCAAATTTGCTGGCATATTGAGTGCAGCACTTTCACAGCATCATCTTTCAGGATTTGGAATAGCTCCACTGGAATTCCATCACCTCCACTACCTTTGTTCATAGTGATGCTTTCTAAGGCCCACTTAACTTCACATTCCAGGATGTCTGGCTCTAGGTCAGTGATCACACCATTGTGATGATCTGGGTCGTGAAGATCTTTTTTGTACAGTTCTTCTGTGTATTCTTGCCACCTCTTCTTAATATCTTCTGCTTCTGTTAGGTCCATACCATTTCTGTCCTTTATCGAGCCCATCTTTGCATGAAATGTTCCTTTGGTATCTCTGATTTTCTTGAAGAGATCCCTAGTCTTCCCCATTCTGTTGTTTTCCTCTATTTCTTTGCATTGATCGCTGAAGAAGGCTTTCTTATCTCTTCCTGCTGTTCTTTGGAACTCTGCATTCAGATGTTTATATCATTCCTTTTCTCCTTTGCTTTTTGCTTATCTTCTTTTCACAGCTATTTGTAAGGCCTCCCCAGACAGCCATTTGGCTTTTTTGCATTTCTTTTCCATGCGGGTGGTCTTGGTCCCTATCTGCTGTACAGTGTCATGAACCTCATTCCATAGTTCATCAGGCACTCTATCTATCAGATCTAGGCCCTTAAATCTCTTTCTCACTTCCACTGTATAATCATAAGGGATTTGATTTAGGTCATACTTGAATGGTTTAGTTGTTTTCTCTACTTTCTTTTCTTCAATTTAAGTCTGAATTTGGCAATAAGCAGTTCATGGTCTGAGCCACAATCAGCTCCTGGTCCTGTTTTTGCTGACTGTATAGAGCTTCTCCATCTTTGGCTGCAAAGAATATAATCAGTCTGACTTCAGTGTTGACCATCTGGTGATGTCCATGTATAGTCTTCTCTTGTGTTGTTGGAATAGAGTGTTTGTTATGACTAGTGCATTTTCTTGGCAAAACTCTATTAGTCTTTGCCCTCCTTCATTCTGTATTCCAAGGCCAAATTTGCCTGTTACTCCAGGTGTTTCTTGACTTCCTACTTTGGCATTCCAGTCCCCTATAATGAAAAGGACATCTTTTTTGGGTGTTAGTTCTAAAAGGTCTTGTAGGTCTTCATAGAACCGTTCAACTTCAGCTTCTTCAGCATTACTGGTTGGGGCATAGACTTGGATTACCGTGACATTGAATGGTTTCCCTTGGAAACGAACAGAGTTCATTTTGTCGTTTTTGAGATTGCATCCAAGTACTGCATTTCAGACTCTTTTGTTGACCATGATGGCCACTGCATTTGTTCTGAGGGATTCCTGCCCTCAGTAGTAGATATAATGGTCTTCTGAGTTAAATTCACCCATTCCAGTCCATTTTAGTTTGCTGATTCCTAGAATGTCAACATTCACTATTGCCATCTCTTGTTTGACCACTTCCAATTTGCCTTGATTCATGGACCTGACATTCCAGGTTCCTATGCAATATTGCTCTTTACAGCATCGGACTTTGCTTCTATCATCAGACACATCCACAGCTGGGTATTCTTTTTGCTTTGGCTCCATCCCTTCATTCTTTCTGGAATTATTTCTCCACTGATCTCCAGTAGCATATTGGGCCCCTACTGACCTGGGGGAGTTTCTCTTTCAGTATCCTATCATTTTGCCTTTTCATACTGTTCATGGGGTTCTCAAGGCAAGAATACTGAAGTGGTTTGCCATTCCCTTCTCCAGCGGACCACATCCTGTCAGATCTCTCCACCATGACCCGCCCATCCTGGGTTGCCCCACGCGCATGGCTTAGTTTCGTTGAGTTAGAGAAGGTTGTGGTCCTAGTGTGATTAGATTGACTAGTTTTCTGTGAGTATGGTTTCAGTGTGTTTGCCCTCTGATGCCCTCTTGCAACACCTACCGTCTTACTTGTGTTTCTCTTACCTTGGGCGTGGGGTATCTCTTCACGGCTGCTCCAGCAGAGCACAGCCATTGCACCTTACCTTGGACAAGGGGTCTCTCCTCACTGCCGCCTTTCCTGACCTTCAACGTAGGATAGCCCCTCCCCAGTATTATTTGCCTAATACTGACATAATTTTAATGGCCAGAACTTCATCTGTTCTTTCTATTCTTTTCCTCTTTTGCCCATTGTGTGTGTGTGTGTACATAGTATATATTTGTATACACACATGTATATTAATATAAAAGTTTGAATACAAACAGTAGACTCAAATCTGTTGTTAGTCACCTTTTCCTCTCCTTATAAATTTTTTGTCTAGTACCCTATTTCCTACAAGTTTATGGAGAAAAAAGGACTCCTTAGCCCAGATTGGAAACGCCATCCACTGAGTGAACTTTCTAGAAGTCCTGCAGGATCGCTTCAGTAGCCTCTGAGGAAGTCATTTAGGTGAGAGCCAGGGTGGCAAGACTCCTAGGTTTGACCCAGTCCGGTCCACTTGTGTGGCTTTCTTTACAGGGGGCCAAAAGGTGACGGGGGCTTCCGCCTTTTTAATGCCCTTCAACTTTTGCAAAGAAAGCACAGGCTGTAGAAATTGCTGCTGTGTGAAGGCACTAAAAGCAATTAGTCATGGCCCAAGCTCCAGCACTGCCACCCTGGCTGGAAGAATCAGCTCGGAGCTGCAGGTTGGCTTTAGATCAGGAGTTCAAGGAGCTTCGGTCTCTTGTCCCCGCTTCCTGGTTTCCGGAAGAGGCCTTGCTCTGCAGAAAGGGTGAGCCTTCTGGAACCTGAGGTAGTAGACAGTATTTATCTTGTGGAAGCTTTAAAGGATCATGGAACCAAGGAAGTCTCGTTCTAAATGTGTGAATGAAAAGGAGTAACGTGTGGCCTAGCTGTTGGGAAAAGAAGAAAGAAATTATTGAAGAATTATCATTCCAGAGGACTTTCTGAGGGTCCAGAAAATATTATCATATTTTTACTATTTTAAATATTACTTCCTGGGTATTGTAGGATGCTTACATGGGCACATTGGAGTTTTCACTCTTAACTAGGTTACAGTTGTGGAATTCAGGGTCAGACAAAACATCAAAACATCATCCAAGGGGGTTTACCATTGGAGGTGAAAAAAAAAATCTTCATGACATTCTGCTTCATCCCTTTGTCCTGAGACTCACTGAGGACTCCCTTGGTCCTGAGACATCACCTCACTGAGATTATCCAAGTGAGGCTCCCATACCTTTAGAGGCCTGACTTTGAAAGTTGCATTTCCCTCTTGAAAGGATTCCTGGACCCAGTACCAACATGTGCATGTGCATGGGTGTACGTGTGTGTAGGCTTCCCCATACCAATTGTCGACCCAATTCTGACATTATCTACCAGTAGCTAGAATGAGATTCTACAGGTCGAGGTCTTCATCCCATGACACTGCCCTCCACTTCAGACGCCATCACAAGTCCAAGTTGTTACCTGTGCTCCTGACTGACGGGCCATAAATCAGAGGTTTTCATGACCTCCTCGTTGGGTTCCATTAATCTTCCAGAACAGCTCACAGAACTCAGGAAAACCTGTTTACTCACTTGGTTACCCATTTATTACAAAGGATATCAAAGGATACAAGTGAAGTGAAAGTGAAAGTCACTCAGTGGTGTCTGACTCTTTGGGACCCATGGACTATACAATCCATGGAATTCTCCAGGCCAGAATACTGGAGTGAGTATCCTTTCCCTTCTCCAGAGGATCTTCCCAACCTGGAGATTGAACCCAGGTCTCCCACATTGCAGGCAGATTCTTTACTAGCTGAACCACTAGGGAAGCCCCAAAAGATACAGACCAACAGCCAAATGTAGAGGTACAGTGGCGAGGTCCTCAACAAAAGAGCTTCTGTCCTTGTGGAGTGTGGGGTCCAGGATGTGGGGAATTCTGGGTCCCTAGTACGGATACTCTTTGAACCTCCTTTATTAATTTTTTTTCACGGCTTCATTATATAGGCATCATTGATGAACTCATTGGCCATGAGTGATTGATTGAAGTTCTCTTCTCTTCCCGGAAATCACGGATAGGACTGAGAATTCCAGTCCTCCAATCAAATGTTTGACTCCACTGGCAACCAGCCCCCATCCTTAGGTGCTTTCCCAGAATTGGCTCATTAACATAACAAAAGACATTTATCACTCTTACAGTGTGTGTAAGTTGCTCAGTCATGGCCAACTCTTTGCAACTGCATGGGGTGTAGCCCACCAGGCTCCTCTGTCCATGGAATTCTCCAGGCAAAAATACTGAAGTGGGTTGCCATTCACTTCTCCAGGAGATCTTCCCGACCCAGGGATCGAACCTGGGTCTCCCTCATTATAGGCAGAGTCTTAACTATCTGATCTCTAAGGGTTTGGTGAGCTGTGAGCCAGAAGTAGGAACAAAGACCAAATATGTATTCTTTATAACAAATCAGGGCTTCCCTGATAGTTCAGTTGGTAAAGAATCCATCTGCAATGCAGAAGACCCTGGTTCGATTCCTGGGTTGGGAAGATCCACTGGAGAAGGGATAGGCTACCCACTTTAATATTCTTGAACTTCCCTTGTGGCTCAGCTGGTAAAGAATGCGCCTGCAATGTGGAAGACCTGGGTCCAATCCCTGGGTTGGGAAGATCCCCTGGAGAAGGGAAAGGGAAAGTCATAAAGTGAAAGTCACCCGGTCATGTCTGACTCTTTGTGACTACATGGACTATCGAGTCAGACATGACTGAGTGACTTTCACTTTATGATAAATCACAGTAGCACACCTCTGTGGCCACCTGCTTTTTGATTTGTGATGCTGTGTGTCTGAAACTCTGTAGTGATAGTACTCAGTTGCTAAGCCTGACTTGTGTCTGACTCTTTGCGACCCTGTGGACTATAGCCTGCCAGGCTCCTCTGTCCATGGAATTGCCCAGGCAAGAGTACTAGAGTGAGCTGCCATTTCCTCCTCCAGGGGATCTTCCCAACTGAGGCATGGAACTCTCATCCTCTGTGTCTTCAGCATTGGCAGGTGGATTCTTTACCACTGAGCCACCTGGGAAGCCTTAAACTCTTATATATTAATGGTGACCCCTTTGAAATTTAAATCACAATCATCCATGTAGGGGAAAATGTGAACTCGGCAAGTCTTTCATTTCTGTGAGGAAATATAGTTTCAGGTGGATTAACCTAAATCCCCAGAGTATGAGTTTTTAATTCCCTAATTCCCTGACATGGAGTGATTTCATTGAAGAGATTGATTTAATCTCTTGCAGTTGATGGATAAACTGTTTGCTAAATTTCAAAACACAGATTTGTCCTTTGCTGCTTGACCTCCAGGTTGGGTGGTTGATCCTGCATGATGCCATTTATTGAGGATTTGCATTTTTATTAAACTGGGATTGCTAAATCAGAGGTGCTTTTGTGTCCGTTCAGTCTGTACCCAGCTATGTGTGTGCCCTGTGGTCTGACGCATTGAAACAACTGAATCACTTTCCTTTTAAACTTACTGCTTCATAAAAGGGCATCTCTATTGACTAAAGATGACGTGGTATTTCTATAGACGTGAACATAAAGATTATGGGACATGACTC
This sequence comes from Tragelaphus eurycerus, assembly GCA_935064755.1. NCBI lineage: Eukaryota > Metazoa > Chordata > Mammalia > Artiodactyla > Bovidae > Tragelaphus > Tragelaphus eurycerus. The sequence goes on along the minus strand of CAKXYN010000010.1, from coordinate 22,104,915 downwards.
CTTTTATAGTTAAAAGTGTAGGGAGATTTATGAAAGACATAAAATTTACAGTCTCTATAATTTGATGTACCAAGATTGCTTTAATACATTGAATAACAAAAGGTAAAAGTTATCAGTAAATTAATTGTTTGTGTGTAATAGTTTATTTTTAATCAGTGGTATTTGTATGTTTAATTATTTTTCCTTGTGTTGTATTTTAGGGGTGTCAACCTTATATTTTTGCTGCTATCCATTTGTAAATACTCTCAGAAAAAGAGACTTTGGACCCATTTCTTGACGACAGGTAGTTTCTAAACATGATGCATTTCAAAAGTGGACTCGAACTAACTGAGTTGCAGAACATGACAGTGCCCGAAGATGATAACGTTAGCAATGATTCCAATGACTTCACTGAAGTAGAAAATGGTCAGATAAACAGGTGAGTATTTTTCCACTAACACTTTCTCTCCAATGAAAGAAATGTCTCTAAAATATTATTCTGGTTTTTCAGTTATTCTCTTGAATTATTCATGACTAAAGTTATGCTCCATTTGAAAATATAATTTGAATTTCATATGTGACATCTGTTGGGCATAGTCTGCAATAGCAGATGAAGCAAATAGGAAAGGAATTTATTCATCCTTTCGAATCTTTCAATTGAGTCTAATAAAAATGTATAAATACATTGGACCCCAACCAGCCCTAACTTTTCAAAAGCTTTATGCTTATGAATTAGACCGACTGTTGGAATTTAGCTGCACGCCATATCTGAATGTGTACTACAGTCATCTGGCTTCGCCCACATTTTAATCAAGAAATGGTCAAAGTCGCGCTTGCCAAGGTTCCCATGTTAAAATGACAAATACGTCATTACAAGTATCATTTGTAACATGGATTTTAAGTAATAATAACATAGAGCTAAATGCCTCTGTGAGAAACTAGAGAAATAGTACATGAAACAGAGAGAAATGAAGAGATACTGTGAGTGAGGGGAGGTAGGGGCCAGATAGGAAGAATGCTGGCCTGGTAGCTCTCACCCTCAGCTGTGACCACAACAAGTCCTTCCAGCCCTTGGGTCCTGTGTTTCTTAAGTTACAAGAGTAGGACTAAACATACATATATATATGTATGTATAGTTTAATGATTTGAGGCATTATCTGACCTGATTTTATTTTTTTTTTAATTTATTGAAGTGTGGTTGGTTTATATATTGTGTTAGTTTCTGGTGTATGACAGAGTGATTCAGTTTTACATGTATATACACTCTTTTTCATATTGTCTTCTAGTATGGTTTATCAAAGGATAAATTGAATATATTGATATTGAATATATTGATAATTCCCTGTGCTGTACCGTAGGACCTTGTTGTTTATCCATTCTATGTATAGTAGCTTGCACTTGCTAACCCCAAGCTCCCAGTCCTCCTCTCTCCCACCCCCTTCCCACTGACAGCCACACGTCTGTTCTCTGTGTCTGTGAGTCTGTTTGCATCTCATAGATAAGTTCACTTGTGCCATATTTTTAGATTCCACACATAAGTGATACTGTATGGAATTTATCTTTCTCTGCCTGACTTACTTCACTTAGTATGATTATCTCTAGGTTCATCCACATGGCTGCCAGTTTATGTAGGTCCCTATCGGAAAGTTTTTCAGCTTGGGAGTTTGTGTGTGGTTTGTTTGGAGTTGAGGCCTCCTAAAAGGCTGGGAGAAAAGTGAACTATGTGGGGACTACTTATTAGAACATAGACCATGCTGCACTTGGGAGGGCAGGGTCAAAAGGAAATTGGGAGGGAGGAAGATGAAAACATTTTGTCAGCTAACCAGGTGTCTCTGCAGCAATCCTTTCTGATAATCTCTGCATTCTGATACAATGCGTAATTGAAAGTCGGGGGTAGGATTGGGCTGCCCTCACTTACATACACTCAGAAGTTTCAGCCCCCTCTCCTCCTTATTCTCTTCCTTAAATGTTCTCAGAGATTAAGTCTCCAACCCAAATACTTCCTTACTACCATCCAAGTATCATTTACCGTGTGGTGATATTTCTTATTGTTGGACCCAAGTTTGCTTCTTTGACCTTTCCTGAATAATTATTAAGAATAACTGCCATTTCTTGAGTGCCAGTTGTGATTATATATTACACATATCCTTATAACATTCCTTATAATATCATGCAATGTATTCTCTTGCAAATAAGGAAATTTAAAAATTCAGTATACCAATAAGAACGTGGAAGCTCAGAGAAATAAAATAACTTGCTCAAGGGCATGTACAGGTCTCTAAGAAATCTGTGTCTTTCTACCCTCTTCTGCTACCTCTTATTAAAATCCTCATTCTTTTGCATGATATTATAAGGAATGTTATAAGGATATGTGTAGTATATAATCACAACTGGCACTCAAGAAATGGCAGTTATTCTTAATAATTATGCAGGAAAGGTCAAAGAAGCAAACTTGGGTCCAACAATAAGAAATATCACCACACGGTAAATGATACTTGGATGGTAGTGAGGAAGTATTTGGGTTGGAGACTTAATCTCTGAGAACATTTAAGAAGAGAATAAGGAGGAGAGGGAGCTGAAATTTCTGAGTGTATGTAAATGAGGGCAGCAAAGGCACCCCACTCCAGTACTCTTGCCTGGAAAATCCCATGGATGGAGGAGCCTGGTGGGCTGCAGTCCATGGGGTCGTTAAGAATCGGACACGACTGAGCGACTTCACTCTCACTTTTCACTTTCATGAATTGGAGAAGGAAATGGCAACCCACTCCAGTGTTCTTGCCTGGAGAATCCCAGGGACGGGAAAGCCTGGCGGGCTGCCGTCTATGGGGTCGCACAGAGTTGGACACGACTGAAGCGACTTAGCAGCAGCAGCAGCATGAATGAAAAGGATAGTTCCTACTCTCAGTTTAAATCCTGCTAAACTCTATTAGTGCTGTTTTCTGCTCTGGGTTCCTGGGGTGTTCTGTAGTCACTACTGATTTCCACTGAACAATGGATGGGACACCCGTCAGCTATTTCACAAGTAGCAAATTTGGGGTTTGTAACAACTTCATTCCCAAATCAGTGTAAGCCTTGAGGACCTTAAAACTAGAGTCTTTTATAATATTCAGTTCAGGCTCTGAACTTGATCTTTAAGGGTTTTACTACAAAAAAGTATTGTTTTGGAGGCGATAACCCCTTGCAATAAGAGAAGGCACCGCTTCTCACCCCTTTGGGTGCCTGCCAAGAGAGCCCACTTGCCTACTAGGCATGGGCTGTACAGCCTCATATTTTTTGGAATTTGATTCCACTGATGCAGATGCAGTGAGATGCATTTATTTATCCCCCCTCTTTGGTTGACATGGTTTATGAATCTTGCTTCACTTCTGGCTCTAGACCAATAAAAATAAAAAATAACATATTACAGCATGAAGCCAAAAAGGTAAATAAACATTAGAAAAGAGCCCCCACCCCCATGATTTCTGCAAAGCTACACCTGAGTACCTCTGACTCTTCTGGTAGCTTTTCCACATTGGTGGGAAGAAGGTAGGCCTGATTATATGAATTGAAGAGAATTCTCTCCCAGAACAGTGAACTTCTATAACAGTGAATCTTTATAAGGAAGCTAGAGAAAATGTTGAGAGCAAATGTTGAACCCTGATTACCTGGCATCCAGCTGATAGCCTTGCCTGGAAACTTCTCCCCCTAGGATACTTTAAGAAGCATTTTTTAAAGTTTAGTTAAAAATAGAGTAGAGCCCTTTGGGTATTAGGACTCCTGCCCATCTTCCAGTTCAGTTGTTTTATTTCATGCCCTAATTTTTGGGATTGTAGTCATAGAAATCGTGCCCGACTCTCTTATGATCCCATGGACTGTAGCCTTCCAGGCTCCACTGTCCATGGAATTCTTCAGGCAGGAGTACTGGAGTGGGTAGCCATTCCTTTCTCCAGGGGATCTTCCCTACACAGGAATGGAACCTGGGTTCTCTGCCTTACAGGAGAGTTCTTTACTGTCTGAGCCAGACAGCAGAAGCCCTGCAGTCATAGAAGTCTACCCCTGGAACAGCAAAACCTTTTGAAATGTCCACTGGGCCAGTATTGCTGACATTTTAATGTGCATATGAAACACCTGGAGAACTTGTTAACATGCAGATTCTGACTCAGTAGCTCTGGAACTGGGCTTGAAGTTCTGACTTCCTGCAAGCTCCCAGGTGATGCCCTTACAACTGGTCCATGGACCTCATTTTGGGTAAGGAGCTCTAGACACTCCTCTAGATGTCTAAGGAGTGGAAAACATGAAAGAGACTGGAAAACATGGATCTTCTGGAGAGGAGGGACTATCTTAACCATCTTTATATCTCTTATACCTTGTTATGATACTATCGTGGTGCCCAGTACAGGGCAAACATCTCGAAGCATTTGTTAAATGAAAGAGACAGAGACAGAGAGAGATGGTGTTAAGTACATGGTTCAACTTGTACTGAACGCTGGCTCTATCCACAGGTCTTGTGTGATCTTGTGCTGTGAGCCTTAGTTCCATCTCTATAACACAAGCATGAAAATAATGCCTGACCTCCTGGGCTTGCTGGGGAGTATTAAACGCAATGCTGTTTGTAGGTTAAGGACTCAAGCTGTACTATCAGCCAGCTTAAGTTCAAATCCTGGCTCAATGGGTTAGTTATTAGTAATGTAACTTTAGTCAAGTTACTTAATTTCCCTAAAACGGAGCTAATTATCGTGAAAAGAGATGAGAAAACTCATATAAAGTACTTGGCACAGGGTCTGCCAAGATATGGGAAAGTCTCTAACAAAAGTACAGACCTCTTTGGCAAGCACATCTTTCTTCTCCACCCAAGGACTAACAAAACTGTTTTAGGTTTGGGGTGATTGTTGGTTATTGTTATCCTAAGTTGTTGAAATATTCATAGATGATACTAACTGTATCCAGGCAAATATTCATATATTTTAATATTTATATACTGTTATTCTCATCTCCGTGTATATAGTTATTATTGTTATGACCCAGGAAGCTTGTAACAAAATCTTAGAGTTTCTCCTTAAGATTTTCCTTAATGAGAAACTCTTGTCACTACACACTTGCATCAGCTTTTTTTCCTCTTGGTCTCTTATCTTTCAGAGTTGATGAACTACGTTTGTATCGTTGGGAGGACTCTTGAAAAGTTATCACTTCTTTTCTTCTAATGTCTTTTCTGTACCTTTGGGAAGAAGAGGCCATAACTTTTTCTTATATTCAGTTTTCATGTTGGAAAATTCTTCCCTTGGTTTAATCGCTCCTGCTACAGCAGAAGTCTGTTTTCTCCTATTTTCAGTAGAGTTTATCCACCAAATAAGGCTTTGTTCACCTCTCAGTGTTCTCTTTAAATACCTACTGTTTCTTTAATTCTTTCATGTTTTCCAGTCTCTTTCATACATGCTTTTTCCTCCTTTTCTCTTTCCTTCATATAGAATGTAGTGTTTCAGGGGAGGAGCTAGGAAAGGTTATTTAAGTTCAGCTATTCATCTCTTTTGTGTTATAAATCCTCCAGTGAAACACTATAATCTAGTAAGAACCTGATTGGTGGAGATTAAAATAGGAAGATTATTTTCCCATTGTACAACCCATCCTTAATTGGATTGTTGTTGGTTTATTTTTGGCTTTAAATAACTGCTCTATATTGCTTGCCTCCTTCACATACCTCAGTATAATGTCTACATCCTTTTTTAAGGCTTTGTCTATTGAAGGTCAGCATGACAGCCACTGTAGATTTTTGCTTTTTTTTGTTCACAGAACAGTCGCCTACCTAAAAGTTAATCGAATTCTGCTTTATGGGTACAGACCAACCCAGCAAAAACTCTTTCTTAATAATACTCTTATCATCCTGAGACCACATGTCAAAGACACCTTCTCCAATAGCCCATTTTTAAGTCAATAAAGAGGTCTTTGCCAGAGGTCAGTGCTTTTTTAATAGGCAGTTGCATTTTTAAAATGGTGAGATAACAGAAACTTGTGATAAGCTGCTGACCTAGTTATTGTAAATGGACTTTTCCATTATAAAAAAAAGATTGTTTTTGTTGTATGTGTGTGTGTGTTTCAGTTTGTAGCAATATAAAGCAGAGATTGAAAAATAAAAGAGAAGAAAATATGGAAACACCATAAAGAAAACACAGAGGCTTTCTTTGAGTACTTCATTCTTACAGAGCAAGATTTCCCTGTAGCCTAAGCCAGTCTAGTTCCTCAGTGGAAGAGGAACCTTAGGTTTATGAAGGGTTCCTCTGAGTTGCTAATGAGAGGGGCAGGTACGTAGAAGGAGAACATGACGCCACCACTCTGAATGCAAGTAGTGCTAGTGCCACAGTTGATGCCACAGAAAAATCGTGAATAGGTCAGAGTCAGTAGAATCCGTTCAATCTAGAGTATCCAGCACACACACAGAGGATGAGGGTGTGCACCAGGCAGGAAAGCACTGGCTTAGAGGAGGATGGAGGGTCTCTTGAGGGGAGAGTCAATTCCAAGTGGCACTGTTTTTCAGTCTCTATTCTCCGAATGCCCTGGTCTTGTCTTCGTCCTCACCACCTCTTGGGAAGACCATTCGGAAGAGCAGGGGGAGCTAAGATTGAACGAGGCCAAATCAAATTCAGCAGTACCTGGAATTTGCAGGCCAAGCAATTTGTACTGAAAACTTTTTCAGTAGGAGCGCTAGTAAAGATTTTTGGGAAAACCTATTAAGCTTGGCTGCATAAAGTAGACGGAAAGAGGCAGAATCAGGAGGCACTTGAGGCACAATGTGTTTTAATAAGCTTTTTCACGGTTACTCATCACAACAGCTCTGCAAGTCCCTTGCATTATTTTCCTCCTGTGGAAGCGTTGCAGCAGGGAGCCAGCAGGCATGCAGGGGCCTCGTCTTCCTCCCCTCCCATTGCAGCGTCTGACCCTGCGGAATGCCCCTGCATCCTGGTGCCTTGATCCATTTTTCTCTGTCAGCTTTCTTCCCCAAGTCTGGAGTGCACAGGCAGGCCAAGAGCTTAGACCTGCCATAACAGGAGGCTTATTGGTGTTTGGTTTAGTTGATTTGAAAATGTTGGGGATTTTCCCCTTTATTTAAAAATAATGAAAATTCTCTTTGGAAAGCAAGTCCCTCCACAAGAAAGGCAAACGGGACCTTCTGGATAATGATTTGGCAGACTTAAGTTGGTTGTTAAAATTAATCTGATTACATGCAGTCTTTTATTTAACAGCAGCACTCAATATGAGTCCATTTCATTTTGGCAAGTCCAGCACCCCCGTTTCCTTGGGCTGCCAGGATGAAAAGGAAGGTTGTGCTCCCTTGTCCCTCTCCAGCCAGATCTGTAAACCTCAGTTCTGTGGAAAGATTTAAAATGTTAAAGGTAAAAGAAGGGCCAGGGTTAGAGTACTGTCAGATGGGTCTCCAGAGAAGTGGCTTTCATTATATCATTCTCTTGCTAAGACCCTGCCATGCTGTTTCCCAGACCTCAGCCTTTAAGATTCCTCTGGCTAATCCCATCCAATTAATGGTTTTTCCTTTTCTGGCTTCCTTATCTCATCTCCGTTTTGCATGGTCTGATGTTCCTATTCTGGTGTTTTGGTCTGTTGTTGTTCAGTCACTATGTTGTCGTTAAGTCGTGTCCAACTCTTTGTGACGCAGGGACTGCAGCAGGCTAGGCTTCCCTGTCCTTTACTATCAGAGCTGACTCAAACTCACGTCCATTGAGTCATTGATGCCATCCAGCATTCTCATCCTCTGCCTCCCCCTTCTCCTGCCTCAATCTTTCCTAGTATCAGGGTCTTTTCCAGTGGGTTGGCTCTTTGCATCAGGTAACCAAAGTATTGGAGCTTCAGCTTCAGCATCAGTCCCTCCAGTGAACTGGTGTGATCTCTTTGCTGTCCAATGGACTCACAAGGGTCTTCTGCAGCACCACGATTTGAAAGCATCAATTCTTTGTCACTCAGCCTTCTTTATGGTCTCACATCCGTACAGGACTACAAGAAATACTCCTCAACTGGAAAGTCACCTCCTGTGTTTCAGGACACCAAGTTTTTCTTCACTTCCTTTTCATTTCTGACAGTCACTGGAAAGGTTCTGGGCAAATGCAGATGCTGAAGGAAATAAACCACAGATTGTGTTGCTCATACCAGGTGGTGGCCTCAGGGGAGGTTCATAGTTCATATGTTGCCTGCCTTTGGTTTATCCAGGTTAAAAAAAAAGCAAACCTGAAGAATATGGATTCAAGATGAAAGAGGCAGATAAATAAAACCAACATTGATGCTATATATCTTTCATTAAAAAATGGTTTATTGTGAAATACAGCTTCGTTCAGAAAAGCATCTGAAAATGTATAGTTCAAAAATACATACTTCTTTAAAATAGTCTAGTTCAAGTGTCTTTATGTTTATTAGTGAAAAATTTATGGATTAGTTCTTAATAAAACCAGATAATTCAATTTCCAGAAAAGCCAAAAAGAATTCCTGTTTTACTATTACATGTAGCAGTTTACTTATGGATGGACTTTTCCTTGTCAGTAGCACTTCTTTTTTTAATGGAAAATTTTTTAAATTAGAAATTTAGGCCATAAAGTTCTAATGTTAATCCCAATAATATATTTGCTGGTTCTTAGAGCATTCTGATTGCCTCCTTCTGTATGTTTTGTATATACTCGACTCTACTCAGCCTGTCTGAATCTCCCCCAGATTCAGAAAGTGTTCCTTTCATTTTGTGCCTGGAGCTGTACTGATATTTTACATATGCTCTTATTTAACTGTCCCAGTAACACTGTGAGATAATGCAATAGTGTCATTCCCATTTCACAGATGAGGAAATGGGGGTAGCATACTCATGCCCTCAGAATAAGTAAGGACTGAACTCAAGTTCTGAATCCCTTTAAGCCCTAGCTCTGCCCCTGACCATGGACCATATGCCCTTCCTCCTCTACCATAATTTCCTCATCTGAACTCCTATGGGCTAGTGTCTAAATCACTTATGACACACCTCCATGCCTCCCATGTTGCCTGTATATAAGCAGGTGCTAAAGTAATGTTTCATGGGGAAAGAGTTATTTTCCATTTTTGCAGGGGTGAGAGGAGGGAATTCCTGTGTAATAACTTTGTACTACAAGAATGTGAGCTTATAAAGAGTCCTGTCTCCAGTATTCTTTTTAAATGCCAGCCTTATAGTATTTTTGACCCTATCTAATGTTCCATTAGAGAAAAATCTATATGAAAGTTAACTTGCATTGCATCTAGTGTTTTAATTTATTGGTATTAAAATTACTCAAAAGCTATAGCTCTTTTTGACTTAGGGTTGTCTTTTGTTTCCTCTCAAGATGAGCATTATTTGGTACTAAGTAGCAATACGTGAACCTTGAACTTCCAGATGTTCAAGCTGGTTTTAGAAAAGGCAGAGAAACCAGAGATCAAATTGCAACATCCGCTGGATCATGGAAAAAGCATGAGAGCTCCAGAAAAACATCTATTTCTGCTTTATTGACTATGCCAAAGCCTTTGACTGTGTGGATCACAAGAAACTGTGGAAAATTCTGAAAGAGATGGAAATACCAGACCACCTGACCTGCCTCTCGAGAAATCTGTATGCAGGTCAGGAAGCAACAGTTAGAACTGGACATGGAACTGGACTGGATCCATATAGGAAAAGGAGTACGTCAAGGTTGTATATTGTCACCCTGCTTATTTAACGTATATGCAGAGTACATCATGAGAAACGCTGGGCTGGAGGAAGCACAAGCTGGAATTAAGATTGCTGGAAGAAATATCAATAACCGCAGATATGCAGATGACACCACCTTTATGGCAGAAAGTGAAGAGGAACTAAAGAGCCTCTTGATGAAAGTGAAAGAGGAGAGTGAAAAACTTGGCTTAAAGCTCAACATTCAGAAAACGAAGATCATGGCATCCGGTCCCATCACTTCATGGGAAATAGATGGGGAAACAGTGGAAACAGTGTCAGACTTTATTTTTTTGGGCTCCAAAATCACTGCAGATGGTGACTGCAGCCATGAAATTAAAAGACGCTTACTCCTTGGAAGAAAAGTTATGGACCAACTAGATAGCATATTGAAAAGCAGAACTATTACTTTGCCAACAAAGGTCCGTCTAGTCAAGGCTATGGTTTTTCCAGTGGTCATGTATGGATGTGAGAGTGGACTGTGAAGAAAGCTGAGCACCAAAGAATTTATGCTTTTAAACTGTCATTTATGTATGGATATGAGAGTTGGACTGTGAAGAAAGCTGAGCGCTGAAGAATGATGCTTTTAAACTGTGGTGATGGGGAAGACTCTTGAGAGTCCCTTGGACTGCAAGGAGATCCAACAGTCCAATCTAAAGGAGATTAGTCCTGGGTGTTCATTGGAAGGACTGATGCTGAAGCTGAAACTCCAATACTTTGGCCACCTCATGTGAAGAGTTGATTCATTGGAAAAGACCTTGATGCTGGGAGGGATTGGGGGCAGGAAGAGAAGGGGACAACAGAGGATGAGATGGCTGGATGGCATCACTGACTCGAAGGACGTGAGTCTCAGTGAACTCCGGGAGTTGGTGATGGACAGGGAGGCCTGGCATGCTGCGATTCATGGGGTCGCAAAGAGTCAGACATGACTGAGTGACTGAACTGAACTGAGAGTGAGGGATGTAAAAAGGAATGAGGCAAAGTGTCTGCCCTTGGAGCACTTTTAGTTTATTAGGTAAAACAAGAATGTGAGCAACTAATCCTGACAAAAATTAAAAGCAGCCATGAAATTAAAAGATGCTTGCTCCTTGGAAGAAAAGCTATGACAAATCTAGACAGCATATTAAAAAGCAGAGACATCACTTTACTGACAAAGACCGTAATGTCAAAGCTATGGTTTTTCCAGTAGTTGTATATGGATGTGAAAGTTGGACCATAAAGAAGGCTGAGCACTGAAGAATTGATGCTTTTGAATGTGGTGCTTGAAAAGATTCTTGAGTGTCCCTCAGGCAGCAAAGAGATCAAGCCAGTCAATCCTAAAGGAAATCAAGCCCGAATATTCATTGGAATGACTGATGGTGAAGCTGAAGCTCCAACACTTTGGCCACCTTATGTGAAGAGCTGACTTATTGGAAAAGACTCTGATGCTGGGAAAGATTGAGGGCAGGAGGAGAAGGGAACAACAGAGAATGAAATGGTTAGCTGGCATCACCAACTCAATGGGTATGAGTTTGAGCAAACTCCAGGAGATAGTGAAGGACAGGGAAGCCTAGTGTGCTGCAGTCCATGGGGTCACAAAGAATGGAACACAACTTAGTGACTGAACAACAAGAACAGCCTGACCCCCAAAAAAACAAAAGTCAGTGAGAGCAGTTGGATAGGACTATAAACTCTTAGATAACTGATTCATAACTTTTCATGCATGATGTTTTGGTAAATAATAAATCATTCAGTCATGATGTTAAGCTCCAAGTCATTATAATGAGATTTAATCATTATGCCTCTCTTTACAGCAAGTTTATTTCTGATCGTGAAAGTAGAAGAAGTCTCACCAATAGCCACTTGGAAAAAAAGAAATGTGATGACTATGTAAGTGTCATTTTAATAGAGTTTGCTTATTTTTTAAATTACAATAATTGCAACAGATGTTTTTAATTCATCCAGCATAGTACCAAAAGCATAGCTATTTACTCACCAAGACTTTCCTCGGAGCCTGTGTATTCTCTCCTGAAACCCATTTGAAAAAATAAGTAGACCACAAAGAAGGAATTCCTTGAGTTTCATTTCCCTGTTTGTTCTTGATAGTGCTTTAAAGGCTTTGGAGTAATGATCTTTCTGGAGGACTGTTTTGTTTAGTGTGACTGTGTCTCTGTTCAGATTCCAGGAACAACCTCCTTGGGAATGTCTGTTTTTAACCTAAGCAACGCCATTATGGGCAGTGGGATTTTAGGACTCGCCTTCGCCCTGGCAAACACTGGAATCCTACTTTTTCTGTGAGTGTTGACACAGCTATACTTTCCATTTAAAAACTGTATTTTCTGTATGTTTCTGTTCATACCCAGAAGACATTGGAAATATTTTTAAATGGTTCTTATTTCTTTTTATGTTTTATTAGCTTAACTAAGTTATAGTGCATACATTTGTATTGTTTGTTTGAATGGTTTTTTTCCAAGAAGCACCTAATGTTTGTACAGCTAAGAAAATAGAAAATTGTTTTATTAATCAAAAATACCAAAATAAGTACTTGTGAAAAGGATAAAAGATTTGAAAATAGCACTTGTATTTTTGGACACTTGACTTGTCACTTTAAATCTCAGCTAAATGGTGAAAATACTAAGAGGTGTTTAATCCTTCCAGTCACCACTTTGGTATTGCTGTGGGACATAAACTATATCCAAAGATAACTGCAAATTTGTTTGTAAGAAGTATTCAAGAAGCACAGAAGTTTTCAGTGCTTTAAAGATGAGAAAATAGGGTGTACTTTCTCCCTGAGATTCAGTGAAAAGAAAATGGACAGTTTTCTTTCACAATAAGTTCATCTCAAACTGTTGAAGAAGACTTTCTGCAAATGTACAGAGGACTTAATTTCATTTGGAATGAGATGGCAGATCATAGCAATCATCATTTATACCAGGAAAATTCCTACCCAATCTGATTCCCCTCTCTCACCTCAAAGGAGTACCAGTGGTGCCTTGCCTGATGAGGCTGGTACAAAATGCCCTTCTCCTGGGATCTTGCCTTTTTGCCCCTGATGACGCTCCCGCTCTTCACTGGGTTTGCCCAATAGTCCTCATTGTTGTATCCATCATTTCTTTGGAAGCAGTTCTGAAAAGACCCTGCAAATTGTGTTTATTTCTTTAGAAAGACTTAGAAAACTGATAGAAGTACATTGCTACCCATCCCACTACTCAGGCATCAGAAATGCCCATCCAGGCTGTGCTGTAGGGATTAATATTTTTACTTTTGTGTGTAAACCCATTAGAGGTGTCCTTCCTAGAATCAGAGCAACTCTGTGTAGGACAGTGAATCTAATATGTTGCCTTCCTTTTATCAGCCTAATTCAGGAAACCCTCTTCTCTTTATTGCCCAGACCAAATCTTTCTGGGTGGTCCTTCTGTGTATGTATATCTTGAGCCAAGTGCTAGGTTTTAAAATGACAGAAGTTGAACAAAATATTTCTATGGTGATATTTTTTTTTGTATATGTGAAACTCTGACCCTGTGAGGATACCATAGATGGAGTTTGAGTAGCTGCACTTGTGATTTTCAGTGCATTGACATGAAATACCTGACTTCTAGTCTCTCCTTCTAAATGGTTATATAGTCCAGCAAGTAACTTAGCTACTGTGAGCTGGAATTCCCTATGCTTTGAAGCAAGAAAATTGCACTAGAAAAAAAATCTCACAACCCTATTTACCTCCAGAACCCTATAGTTCTGTGACAATTTTCAGTTATTCCAAAGCTGGAAGTAAGTTTGGTTCAGATAGAAGTGTTTCACATTGATTTCTTTCTTTTTAGCTATTGTAATATACAAAGTGACAATTCTTTAATGAGGATAATGAGAAAACTCTTGTGGCTTATACTCTGTGCCAGGAACTACTCAGAGTGTTTTAAGCTGAGTCCTGACAGTCTATGAGGCAGGTACTACTGTCTGTTCCCAGTTTCAGAGATAAGGGAACTGGTGCTTGGAGAGCGACTTTTACTCGGGAATCTCTCTTTCCCACCATCCTGGTAGTTCCCTCCTCCTTTCTTCTCTGCTAGATCCTTTGTTCCCTGCATTTTCATTTCCTGCTGTTTCTGGATTTACTTCCTTGCTTTTGCTGCTGAGAAAGGGTAAATAAAAATAAAATTTCTGAGACCTTCATATCTGAAAAATATTTTTATTCTGCCTTCACCATTGATTGGTAGTTTGGCTAGATATAAACTCTATATTGGCAGTCATTTTCCTTCATAACTTGGAAGGCATTGCTTCATTCCTTCCTAGTTTTTTTTCTGTTATGAAGTCAAAATGCTTCTGATTTTGGATCTTTATATATAGCCAGGGTTTTTGTTTTTACTTTGTCTTTCCTGGAAACTTGCCAAATCTCTTTGTTCCCAGTGCTCTGCAGTTTCACAATGATGTGTCTTGCTATGTGTCTCTTTTCATCCATTGTCTCAGACAACTGGTAGAGCTTTTCTTTTACAAATTTATGTTCTTCGGTTCTGGAACATCTTCTTACATTGTTGTCTTGATGAATTTCTTCCTGCTCTTTCTGTTTTTCTCTCTTTCTAAAACTGTTACCAAGATTTAGACCTTCTGGACTAGCCCTCTAACTTTTTATTTTTTTCTTTATTTAATTTATATACTTTTTCACTGTACTTTCTGTGATATGCCATCAAGTTTTTCTCCAACTCTTTACTGAATGTTTTATTTTTTTCTTATTTTTTATTTACAAGAGGTTTTAAACATTCTTTGAATGTTCCTTTTTTATATTATTTTATTTCTGTTTTATGATTTCATTGTTTTCCCTGAGGATTCTAGTAATCATTTTTCTCTGTTATGGAAAATTTCAAACACCAAGTTCAGTTCAGTTCAGCCGCTCACTCGTGTCCGACTCTTTGCCACCCCATGAATCGCAGCACGCCAGGCCTCCCTGTCCATCACCAGCTCCCAGAGTTCACTCAGACTCAGGTCCAGCAAGTCAGTGATGCCATCCAGCCATCTCATCCTCTGTCGTCCCCTTTTCCTCCTGCCCCCAATCCCTCCCAGCATCAGAGTCTTTTCCAATGAGTCAATTCTTCGCATAAGGTGGCCAAAGTACTGGAGTCTCAGCTTCAGCATCATTCCTTCCAAAGAAATCCCAGGGCTGATCTCCTTCAGAATGGACTGGTTGGATCTCCTTGCAGTCCAAGGGACTCTCAAGAGTCTTCTCCAACACCACAGTTCAAAAGCATCAATTCTTTGGCACTCAGCCTTCTTCACAGTCCAGCTCTCACATCAATACATGACCACAGGAAAGACCATAGCCTTGACTAGGTGAACCTTTGTTGGCAAAGTAATGTCTCTGCTTTTGAATATGCTATCTAGGTTGGTCATAACTTTCCTTCCAAGGAGTAAGCATCTTTTAATTTCATGGCTGCAGTCACCATCTGCAGTGATTTTGGAACCCCAAAAATAAAGTCTGACACTGTTTCCACTGTTTCCCCATCTATTTCCCATGAAGTGATGGGACCGGATGCCATGATCTTCATTTAGAGAATCTAAAAGCTTCCCTTGTTCCCTTTATCTCATGACCTTGCTGTTTAGTCAGCCCCTTTCCCAGGTTGTTTTGAAGCAAATCTAAGCCATCATTTCATTCAAAAATATTTCAGTGTATTTCACTAATATATAAGGGCTGTAAAACATAACCATAATATGTCATATCCCCAAAATTAACCATAGTTCCTTAATATTGTCAAATATCGAAACAATATTTAAATTGCTCTGATTATCTCATTTTAAAAAAACAATTCGATTGTTCACATCAACACTCAAATAAGATCCGTACAGTATGAGTGTTTGGTATGTGGTTTAAGTCTCTGAGTCTGTAGGCCCCCCATTCTCTTCTGTTCTCTTCCGTGCAATTTATTTGTTCAAGAAACTAGGCCATTGGTCCTATAGAGTTTCTATAATCTGAGTTCTGCTGACAATTGTACTCTTGTGGTGCAAGTTGACTTTTCTGTTTTGGACTCTTTCATTTTAGAATCTTTCCTTAGATGTCAGGTTGTCCCTCTCTGTCTGCTGTATTCAAGAATTGCCAGGGGGTGGGGGGAGAACGAGGCTAATTGAAATCTGGTATACATGAGTGGGGCTTGTTGGAAATAGCTTAACTAAAGATGCTGTCAGTAGCCTTTTTCTTGGGAAACCAGCCATGTTTCTCCTTGGCTGTTCACATCACCCAGGGATGTTCCTGTAAGGCCTGGGCATTGCTGCTGTCTTTCTGGGGACCAAGTAGAGGGAAATGGCTTGGGGGAATATCTCTGTGTATGTGCACCCAATCCTTGTTTTCATTGCAGTACCCCTCCCCCACAAGTTGTACTGGGTCTCTCACTTGGAGACTTACAGTTTATACTTTACAGAGAATATATTTATGTATCTTTTGCCTAGATGGGAGAGGAGCGGTCAGCTCAATTTACAGAGTAGATGCCTAGTCTGAGGAATCTAGCTATTTCTTGAAGTTTGACAGATCCTCTTCATTTTAGCTCATCATGTCCATCCTTGCCCACTTCCAGTAATGCCCCCAGGGCCTTTTGGGACTTCTCTGGTGTGAACTGGCTTGGCTTTCTCCACTGCAAATTTAACTTTCAGATCTGTCTGCTTTCCAGCTTCAGAAACTTTGTAATTGTCTCTTCTCTCCTATTCTTGCTATCCTAGCAGTTTGTGCCTTTAAAAAAAAATCCCTTTACAGACTTATTGGAGCAGGGGAAGCAGGAGTAAATTTCAGTGTTCCATCAACCATTCCCGAAATGTGGTTGATTTTTAGTTACACTGGTTCAGGGATAAGTCTTGTCTTATGACTCTTCAGTTTCTTATTGAGGCGAAGATTTAGATAAAGGTGACTTTTATTGTAGGGAGATCTCTGGATAAAACCCATCATAGGTTGTTTGGTTCTTTGCAAGATCCATGAATAGCCAACACCACACACCAAATCTTCAGGGTAAAGCTCTTGAAGGTAGTTCTATAGAGACCCAAACTTACAAGTTTTTCACAGAAGGCAGAACTCTCCTACCTCAGAACAAGGGTTCACTCTGTGTTGTAAAACCAGCTGCTCCCACAGCTGCTCAAAGCCAAGAACCAGTTGGCAGGATGAAGATAATTCATGTGGTACAGGGCCCTGTTCCAGACTCTTATTGGCCAACACCGAGAAGGAGTCCAAGCCTGCCCAGGCTTCTTTAGAAAAGCAGCTGGGAAGGCTCCTCTGTGTCTCACTGAGGCTGGGTGCTGGACTCTTCACTGGGGTCATCTGGAAACTTGCTGGAGTGATTGCTTTTTCTTGGATAAGATCGGGGCTTATTTGGGGGACCTGACTATAATGGCTATCATTCATGTTTAAAGCACATCTGATTCAATGAATTATGCCCTATTATAAGAATACTGTGAGCATTTGTGTTATCCAAAGCCTTTCTGAGGCCTTATATTGGCATCTTAAGAAACAGGAAATATGGTCATGGGGAATCTCAGCTTACAGTTGTTCTGAATGTATATGTTCTTTGTTTAAAAAAAAAAAAAATGGGGCTGTTCCCTGAAGCAGCAATTTGGGGATGTGCTGAGGCACAATGTGAAAGTGTTGGTTGCTCAGTCGTATCCAACTTTTTGCAACTCTGTGGACTGTAGCCTCTGTCTGTGGAATTCTCCTGGCAAGAATACTGGAGTCATTGCCATTCCCTTCTCCACGGAATCTTCCCTACTCAGGGACTGAACCCAGAACTCCCACAATACAGGCAGAACCTTTACCATCTGAGCCACCGGGGGAGCCCGTCAAAGTCAGGGTGAGATGCTCCTATCAAATCGAGTTTTCCTAAGAGTGGGGTCCAAGGGAAAGGCAGTGGATCCTAAAGAAATCTCTCTGCACTGTATCTTTCTCCTCTCTTGCTAATCTCTTTGCACAGCTTCCCCATAACTTCATAATAGCAAAACTAGGAATTAAAAGTAAATATTAGCATGGAAGAATGATGGCTTTTGTTTTGTTTGTTATTTCACATTCAGTTCAGTTCAGTCGCTCAGTCGTGTCCGACTCTTTGCGACCCCATGAATTGCAGCATGCCAGGCATCCCTGTCTGTCACCAACTCCTGGAGTTTACTCAAACTCACATCCATCCAGTCGGTGATGCCATCCAGCCATCTCATCCTCTGTCATTTCCTCCTGCCCCCAACCCCTCCCAGCATCAGAGTCTTTTCCAATGAGTCAACTCTTCACATGAGGAAGTTCCAAAGTACTGGAGTTTCAGATTTAGCATCATTCTTTCCAAAGAAATTCTAGGGCTGATCTCCTTCAGAATGGACTGGTTGGATCTCCTTGCAGTCCAAGGGACTCTCAAGAGTCTTCTCCAACACCACAGTTCAAAAGCATCAATTCTTTGGCACTCAGCCTTCTTCACAGTCCAACTCTCACATCCATACTTGACCACTGGAAAAACCATAGCCTTGACTAGACGGACCTTTGTTGGCAAAGTAATGTCTCTGCTTTTGAATATGCTATCTAGGTTGGTCATAACTTTTCTTCCAAGGAGTAAGCGTCTTTTAATTTCATGGCTGCAGTCACCATCTGTAGTGATTTTGGAGCCCCCCAAATAAAGTCTACCACTGTTTCCACTGTTTCCCCATCTATTTCCCATGAAATGATGGGACCAGGTGCCATGATCTTCGTTTTCTGAATGTTGAGCTTTAAGCCAACTTTTTCACTCTCCTCCTTCACTTTCATCAAGAGGCTTTTTAGTTCCTCTTCACTTTCTGCCATAAGGGTGGTGTCATCTGCATATCTGAGGTTATTGATATTTCTCCCAGCAATCTTGATTCCAGCTTGTGCTTCTTCCAGCCCAGCGTTTCTCATTACATTTCCCAAAACAGGAAAGTTGCATTTTTTGAAGATTTCTATTAAAGGCCTACATTTTATAGAAATTAATCTCTGAAGAGCATTTCATCTCACTGTGCCAGGTTAATGAGAGGTTAATTACACTATATAGAAGCTGATAAAGTAATAAATGCTTTATATTTTTTCTTAACTTCTTAGCATGTATTATTATTTTAATCATGTAACCTTTAAGTTTAAAACCATGAAAATGAAGAACGTAATTCATGATATTCCTAGGAGCTCAAAGAGATATCACAGTTTATTGTAAACACTGAGTTTGTAAACTGTCTGTTCAAAATGATCATTGTGAAATAACATAATCTGTGTGGAATAATAATTTAAATTTTATTTTGGTTGATTATTCCTCCTGCCTATTTTTGGTGTTTTCCATTTTCTGACTCACTTAGGTAGAGGTGGTGAGAATAAAAAGGATAATGTCTAACACACTTTGAAAAGTGACGTGCAAGAAAACATGTATTAATTAGTAACAACCTCATCAGGCTCCTTTAAGAAACTAATGAGTGTGAGTATAGACGGGCAAGAAAGAGAGAGAGAGGGAGATCGAGAGATAACCAGGAGTGCCTGGTACATAGTAACACTATGTACTAAGCATTTGCTAAAGTATTAACTAGGTAGCTACTAAATAGTAGGTAACGTTTGTTGAATGGTAACTATATATACCATATTATCCCATCTAATCCCCACAGCAACACTATGAAGTAAATATTACCCCCATTTTAATGATGAAGTAACTGATGTTTAATAACACCTTAGAAAGTAGGGGAGCCAGAGTTGCATTCAGGAACTCTTGATTCTAGAACCTGAGTGACCTAAAACACTGTACTGCCTTTTAGTGATGCCTTCAGAAGCCAAACTTACATATTAATGTACTTCTTGAGACAAATTTTATTCTTATCAATGGGTACTCGCAAGTTAATCCCTTAACTCTTGAAAATCACCTTGTAAAATCAGTCAGTATTCTTCAACTACTTTACTGCTGTTCCACCAAGAACCATCACCCACCTCTTTTGTAATGAAAATAGTTCAGGAATACCAAGGATACCAAACTGTGTATCGGGGTGGTCAAGTTCCTGGTCGCAGCAAGTGTAACACATGCCTCATATGTTCAGTCACCTAGTCATATCTGACTCTTTGTGACCCCATGGACTATAGGCTGCCAGGCTCCTCTGTCCATGGCATTTCCCAGGCAAGAATACTGAAGTGGGTTACCATTTCCTTCTCCTGGGGATCTTCCCAGTCCTAGGCCGGGTCTCCTGTGGCTCTGCACTGGCAGGTGGATTCTTTACCACTTGAGCCACCTGGGACACCCTATATAAGCCCCAAGTATATTGTCAAACCAGTAGGCTTTGTGAACTGCTTCATATTTGTCTTTATCTGTACTTGCCTTTGCCTCATGTGCTATTTAAGATTGCTCACTGCCCTTGAACCTAATTCCTTCCAGGACTTTAACTAAATTTTTTGTAATTAAGAATTGAAAACCAAGAAATAGCAAAGTTTTCAAATAACATCAAGTTCATTATTAGGGAATTGGTTAAATAGCCATAATAGTTCCATGAAATGGAATATTAGACTACTATTTAAAAGAGTGAAATAGACTTATATGTCCTGCTATGGAGAAAATTTCCAGGGATGTTATTATGTAGAAGCAAACTGAATATTGGGTGGAAGTGAGCATGGGGATAGATTGCGTATATGTACGTATATTACATAGACTTTGTGGGGACGGGTCACAAGAAAACTGTTGACAGTGGCTACTTGACACAGGGCCTAGGGGTGGAATGGGAGTGGAAAGTTTACACTCCTGAAAGTATCTTTTTCACCATATGCTTTAGGGGAAGAAACTAGTTAAGAAAATTGTTTTTTAAAGAACTTAAAACTACCACAATGAGACTTCTTCTCTTACCTACAGAAAACTTGAGAAAAAAAAAAATTCAGTGTGATTATTTAGACCACAAGAGCTAGAATGAGCCATCAGTACAGTGCCACCTGCTCCAATCTGCATTTTCCCTTCATCTCCCTGCACACTGCCTCTGCATCAGCCACAGAGGCCCCCAGGACCGTGCACATCACCTTGGTCTTTCCACTACCCAGGGGGGGGCCCCCTCCTCCCATACCATCCCTGTGCTTCTGAATCCTGACATTCCTCTAAGACCCAGGCCAGATGCCATCTCCAAAAAGGTTTCTCTGATCCTCCAAGATAGATGAAAGGATCTCCCTTTCTTCTTTTTTTTGGCCTTTATAGCAAATAGCACCTCCATTATTTAGGGCTTCCCAGGTTACGCAGTGGTAAAGAATCTGCCTGCCAGTGTCAGAGACACAAGAAATATGGGTTCAATCCCTGGATTGGGAAGATCCCCTAGAGTAGAAAATGGAAGCTCACTCCAGTATTCTTGCCTAGAAAATGGACAGAGGAGCCTGGTGGGCTACTGTCCATGGGCTCTCCCAAGAGTCGGACATGACTTAGCAACTCAGCACAGCACACATACTTCCATTATTTAGGCATATATATTCTGTTTCCTGTTGAGCACTGATCCCTACAAGGGTAGGATTAATGTCTAATTCTTCCTTATCTCTCCCCCTCACCACAAAATGCAAAACAGTGCTTGCCTATAGCTGATCTCAATAAAGTTTTCCTGAAATGAATGAATGACTATGTAAGAATTAGCTTAGTCTTACAAAGGCTTTAGGGCAAACAATGTCCCTTATAATTTTGCAAACTTATCAGAAGGAAAAAGTCAACTATGAGATTTAGTTCACCCTCCAATTTTAAGTAGGCTGTGGAGATGTAATGAAAATTAGAGAAGGTTAGCAAGGGACTCACCACCCTTTGGTTACTTTCCTGGGAATGCCTCCTTCATTTGAAAAATCAAAATAGAGGCTGTTAAGAAATACTGTATGAGGTTAGCACTGCATTGCTAAAAGGGCATTTATTGCTAAATTGCTGTTTGCAGAAAGGACAGTAATTTTCATTGTCAGTTTATAGCAATTACCTTCACTTTGTGGTGGATTGTTTGTTCCAATTGTAGGTAAAGTCCCTCTCTTAATATTTACCTTTGTAGATGGTTATCACTATCCTACCACCAAAAAGATGCAACACAGTATTGCCTATAATCACAGTGTTTGCAAACAAATCAGTAAACAGCCATTCAGTAAAGATAAATCTAAAAAATGAGGAATGCTATAAGCCAAGATCAGACTACCAGATGCCTTCTCTAGTGTTTTACAATTCAGCCTGCATAAGGGGTAGGCAGAAATGGAATTAGAACAACAGACTCATCAACACATTGCCCTAAATCCTGTTCATATATTAGGTTATTTGATCATTACTGTTGTGTCACAAATATGGGCTTCTTGTTCTATCAGGAGATTTGCTGTCTTAAACAACTGCCTCAGCATAGCTCTCTGGAGTCTCTTAATCTTTTTCTGCGAATTTTACCAAATTGGAGTGAGGTTGCAGTGTACCTTTGCAAATATTCTGCATGATCTCGAACTGTCATTGCTTTATTACTTTAGATATATTCCTAAAAGTTTGAATCATACCCACCAAAGATGATAACTTTGCTCTAAGCCATAACAAAGATGGTCTGTGTGATACTTATCAAGTCATTCCTGGTAAATGTTGAGTTGTCTTCTCTGGGGGCTCTGAAGCAGGCAGTTCTTTGCCTCCTACTGCTGCTGCTGCTAAGTCGCTTCAATCGTGTCCGATTCTGTGTGACCCCATAGACGGCAGCCTACCAGGCTCCCCCATCCCTGGAATTCTCCAGGCAAGAACACTGGAGTGGGTTGCCATTTCCTCCTCCAATGCATGAAAGTGAAAAGTGAAAGTGAAGTCCCTCAGTCGTGTCCGACTCTTAGCAACCCCATGGACTGCAGCCCACTAGGCTCCTCCGTCCACATCATAGGTGTCTGTCCATGGGATTTTCCAGGCAAGAGTACTGGAGTGGGGTGCCATTGCCTCCTAAGGAAAGACCTAATTGGATGTGGTGATATGAAAACAGGCACAATAAAGAGGAAGTCAATAGGAAATGCTGCTCTTCTGATGATCCTAGGAGGTCCCTGGGTAGAGGCTCACTCATCTTCCATCTTGTCAGTCACTTACTTGTTTTCAAAATTCTTTGAGTTATGGTCTCCGTTCCTTAGAAATGATTTGAAGAGAAAATTGTTGTCCTTCAGCTGGCAGCAAATATCATTGGCCTCAGAGTCTCTTGTTTGGGAATAATGATACTGGAAGGGGAGCAGTAGCACATTCAGGCTTGCCAGCATTTGGAATACATGTAGAAAGGACAGTGGCAGTGCCCTTGAACTCTATTGAAATTCACTGGATGAGGAAGCTTTTCAGAAATGGGGAAATAGGAAAAGGGTTAGTGTTGTGCTAAAAATGAGTGCCTATTTTGTAAACAGAAGGAGTTGGCAAGTGTAAGAGGTAGCTCCCACCCACTGTTTTAAAAATTGAGCAGTTATGCTTCGTTGATGAATCATCTGAGATGGGTCTGATAAAGGCTTCCAAGAAGTCGATTCTCTTGGCCTCAGATATATAGGAGTGGTGTGTGTGTGAGTGTGAACATGTGCATAAACATGCAGCATGTACACCGAGTCTTCACTCAGATCTTCCTGTGCTGAGTTGCATCCCAAGGGCAACAGTGTGGCCCCATTTTGGAGCCCTGTGTTTTTCTTAGTCTGCATGAAGCAGCTTAACTAAACTGTCTGAGGTTTTAACAGTACTATTCATGGCCATGATGCATAGAATGCCTTTAACGTTTACTCTTCTGGATTACAGTAAGACAGATGTGTCACACAGTAGGTCCAAGTAGTCCAGAAATTTGGATTTTCCAGAGTAGCTTGAACTCACAGAGTAGCAGGTAGTTTAGTAGATTGGAAAACTGCCCTGGTGTGGGCCAGTTAGCCTGGCTTTGTTCTATGGCCCCAGGCTTCACCTTTGGTCAGACAATGTATCAGTGATCTACATCTGTATCAGGGTCAGCAAACTATAGTCTACAGACTAAAGCCACCTGCAGCCTCTGTTTGTATGGCTTGCTAGACGAGAATGGCATAATTTTTTTTAAGGGTTAAAAAATGAAGATACCTATAAAGTATGCATTGTTTCATGGAATCTTTATAACAATTCTATTTATCATCCCATTTTACAAATAAAGAAGCTAAGACTTACAGAGGCTAAGTAACTTGCCCAGGATGACACCAGTTGGGAGCGGGAGGGGGACGGGAGGGCAACGATGATGTATTCCTCTTAACTCACCTTAAGTGTATGGGTTGTTACCTTGGAAACAGAAAAAGTGTGAATTGAGCCTATATTCCACTATTCCTACTGGAATGGAAGTCCACACAGCCCATCAAGTATAGCAGGTTTCTTTACCTAATGGGTATATGGAATTCTTTTGTCACTCAGGGGTCACATCTTTAGAGTGTAATAAGGGAGGCATCATTTTGAAAGGTAAGGATCTAGGTTTGAGGAGAAGGGAAGCCAGTGATCCTTGTGGAATGGAAGGAGAGGAAGGAAGCCATTTCTCAAGTTAAAAATGGAGTGCTCACAAAACCCACAGCCTTCTATCAATAACTATAGTCAAAAAACAGGAAGTGGTGGCACATGGCTTTCTTGCTGATACAACTTCCTCATTTAAACTCAGACCTCCTCCTAACTTTCTTAGCTTCTCAAAAGCATCAACTAAACTGATAAACTCTATTTCTATCTACGTAAAAACTTCTCTCTCTTAAGGATTATATTAGATATTGTTTGATTTGATCACCAGTGATATACATTCCTTGCCTTAGACAAAACAAAGTACCTAATCAACAGTGATCAGTACTTTGTTTTGTCTAAGGCAAGGAATGTATATCACTGGTGATCAAATCAAACAATATCTAATATAATCCTAAAGAGAGAGAAGTTTTTAAAAGAGATACACAGATAGAAATAGAGTTTATCAGTTTAGTTGATGCTTTTGAGAAGCTAAGAAAGTTAGGAGGAGGTCTGAGTTTAAATGAGGAAGTTGTATCCTCAAAAAAGAAAGCCATGTGCCACCACTTCCTTTTTTGCCTATAGTTGTAACCAGTCCATTCTGAAGGAGATCAGCCCTGGGATTTCTTTGGAAGGAATGATGCTAAAGCTGAAACTCCAGTACTCTGGCCACCTCATGCGAAGAGTTGACTCATTGGAAAAAACTCTGATGCTGGGAGGGATTAGGGGCAGGAGGAGAAGGGGAGGACAGAGGATGAGATGGCTGGATGGCATCACTGACTCGATGGACGTGAGTCTGAGTGAACTCCGGGAGTTGGTGATGGACAGGGAGGCCTGGCGTGCTGCGGTTCATGGGGTCGCAAAGAGTTGAACACTACTGAGCAACTGATCTGATCTGAATCAACAGTAAGGCTAGTTTAAGAGAAACTTTGCACCACAGAATTTAGATTTGCCTACAAGAAAAGTAATGGAATTGTACAAATAATTAATCCTCACCTGTTCCCTGCCCAGCCTTTAAAACCCATCCCTTTAATTCTCTTGTTCACTTTGTAAATATTACAAATAATCACATGCTACCAGATCCTAGTATGCCAGTCTTCTGACCCTCAGAATGTTGAAATTTAATCAGGGTGTAGTGACTAAGAAGTCCATTTTGGGACTGAATAACTAGATGTTTCTGCTCTTTTCCATAAGTATTTCATGAGTTCCCTAAATTAAATGGGAATTATATTAATAAGCTTTGAGCTTAAACAGATACACACCCCTCAAAAAAGGGTTTGGAATAATGATGCTGGCATTTGAAAGATTCTTTATATTTTTTTTATATTAATACTATTATTGTAAAAGTAAGATAATCATTAAGGCCATTTTGAAAATGTATGAAATATTAAAAAATCACTCAAAGTCTGTTAAAACAAGCTCAATTATTAATACTTGGATATATTTTAATCTAAGTTTTTTGTCTTCTGCTAGGCTCTTGCTTTTCACACTGGTATTCTTCTGTGAACATTTGACTTTGGCAGACAGTACAGCATGGTGGATAAAGACTCTGGAGTTCGACTGCCAGAGTTTGAGGGCTACGATGCTGGCTTTGTGACCTTGGATAAAATATTCAAACTCTCTGAACTTTAGTTTCCTTATCTGTAAAATATGTAGTAATAGTACTATTCATAAGTAAATTACTGTTAAAAGTGTTTAGTGTGGGCCTGACAGAGTGAATATTTAAATTTATTGTTCTGTTCAGTTCAGTTGCTCAGTCGTGTCCGACTCTGTGACCCCATGAACTGCAGCACACCAGGCCTCCCTGTCCATCACCAACTGCCAGAGCTTGGTCAAACTCATGTCCATCGAGTTGGTGATGCCATCCAGCCATCTCACCCTCTGTCGTCCCCTTCTCCTCCTGCCTTCAATCTTTCCCAGCATCAGGGTTTTATTGTTAATGTAAGTTTATTGTTAGCAGTGATCAACAAAGTGCTTAATTATACCGAATTCTCATTGAAGTAAATGAAAGCTCTAGGAGGTGCATTTGTTATGTAAAAAATAATTTTGAATTTTTCAAAATATTTAAAATTTCCTCATGAATTAGAACAGCTTGTCCCTCTCTCCTAATTTTCAGGCGTGTGTTCTTCCATTTAAGCTCTCATCAAAAAATACTTCTTCTGTGTGCCCTTTCCTCTCCACTTAAGCCTCTCCCACTGGCATCACTCCCCAGACCAGAAACTGTACTGCACCACCCACTTTGCACGTACTCCCTAGACACCCTGCTCCAGACCACAGCCTCCTCTACTTCCCTCCAAGGGCTTCCCTTTGGATACTCCCAACTGTGCCTTGTATGTCTTTTAAAACCTCTGTGCTTCCTTCTCTGTCCAGCTTAGATGTCACAGCCCTTCACTTAAACTCCTTACTTCCCCATGCCTGAAATTCCCTTCCTCCACTGGTGCTGTATCACAGTAGCCTGGAAAAGCCCTGAACCTGAGGTCCCTGACCACACAGATGAATGACATTTCAGATTCACATTGGGCTCTCCAGCCCTTCCTTCATCCCCAGCAGGCACTCTGCTCTCTTCAGCAGTATTTTAAAATATGGATATGAGAGTTGGTCTATAAAGAAAGCTGAGCACAGAAGAATTGATGCTTTTGAACTGTGGTGTTGGAGAAGACTCTTGAGAGTCCCTTGGACTGCAAGGAGATCCAACCACTCCATCCTAAAGGAGATCAGTCCTGGGTATTCATTGGAGGGACTGATGTTGAAGCTGAAAGTCCAATACTTTGGCCACCTGATCCGGAGAGCTGATTCATTTGAAAAGACCCTGATGTTGGGAAAGATTGAGGGCAGGAAGAGAAGGGGACGACAGAGGATGAGATGGTTGGATGGCATCGCCAACACAATGAACATGAGTTTGGGTGGACTCTGGGAGTTGGTGATGGACAGGGAGGCCTGGCGTGGTGCTGTTCATGGGGTTGCAAAGAGTCGGACACAACTGAGCAACTGAATTGAATTCATTTCATAGAGATATTTCTTATATGAAGAGTTGAGGGTGGAGTGAAAGAGTGGGTAGAGTCAGTGGAGATGAGAGGTGAATGAGAAAATGGGGAAGGTAGAGACAGCCTGGAAATGTGGAAGAAAGGTGGGAGGTAGAAGAGAGCTTGGGAGAGGCCAGCATCACAGGGAAGGACTGAGAAAGATGATTGGCCAGGAACAGAGCTTTTCCTACACTTTGTTCAATTCCCTTGTCCTGGGGTTTTACATTTTCTTCAAATATTCTGCCTGAATCAGCATCTCTGTCTATGAGTCCACATAGACAGTGGACTGTCTATGATAGTGAGGGGCTGCAGTTTGGGGACACACGATGTTAGATAAAAGCAGGATGAGTAATAAAGACTACTTTCTCTCCAGCGAAGGAGTTTTCATATGGACTATTCTAATGATGAGGATGGCAAAAGTTTTATATTTTTTAAGGAAATAATTCATTTATTCATCAAATATTTATTGGTACATTTTATGTGCTAGACACTCTCCCAGGCACTGGGGATATCAAAGGATATAGAAACTGAGATACCTGCATGATAAAATAACGTTAGCATGTCAGTATTTTTCAGTTCAAGAAAGCTTTCGTGAGCACCAAGCCACAGAGCACTGGTGCTCTCGCTGCACCTCAGGTGCCAGCACGCATGCACAGAGCCAGCCCCACAGCTCAGAGACGCGTGCAGGCAGAGCAGAGAGGTGTCCGCGGCCGCCCGAGGCCTTAGTGTAGGGATGCTAGTAAGATCATTCTTTCCTGAGTGACTTGGTCTGAGAGAAAAACACCAGCTTGTCATTCGGTTCTTAGGCAGGGGCTCTCCAGATCTCACAGGAAGCTGGTGTTCTTTTCTGGTGAGGAGAGAAGAGGAGCTACAGTAATGATTCACCTAGTAATTGCTTACTATCATGGCCTCCCTTGTGATAAGAGAGAGCTGTTCATCCCTCCCTTCTCGCTCTTCTTCCTTGACCTTGGTGTTCTCCCAGCCTCTGCCTTCTCAAATGAACAGCCCCTACTAGTGTAGAATGTGGTTAGTGAATTCTTCCTCTTGGACACCCTCCCAGGAAGGTGCCCTGGCCGTGTTCCCAGAGGAGCACTGCAGGGCCGGTGCAGACCCGACTCTGCATGGCTCTGGGCCTCGGGCCGCTGGAGCTCTTCAGAGATGCCTGTGTCTACCCTTGGTTACCCCTATGTTCCCTTTTCTTCTCAAAGCAGAACTGAAAAGAGACAGGAGATTACCAGAAACCTAGCTTTTTCCTAAGAACCTGCAGAAAGGGCCGTGCCCTAAGGTTGGGACTGCAGGTGGAGGACAGGTCAGCTGAAAATAGGCCCCAGATCCACTTTCCTAGGACCAGCTCAGCTCCTTGTTTGGGCTGAATTGACTACAAAAAGGAAGATAATAACTGTGCTCTTAAGGTTTGGGTTGGAGGACTGGGCCTAGGAATTGACAGGCTGATCACAGGGTTTCAGCCTGTCTCAGCCAGGTGTCAGGGTCTCTCAAATAATCTCAGGCCTAGCCCTTGGGTCCAGTCACAGCACACTGAAGACCAAGACCATTACTTGGAAAATCCAGCTTCACACCCCCACCCCCGACCCCCACACCCACATCCACACCCACCCCTTGCAGTTAGGTGTGGACACCACTGCTCCTTGCTGAGCTGGCTTGTGGATTTGTACTTCAAAGGTACAAAAGTAGTTGATATAATAAGTCATCAGCCTGAAATGCCATCACCTGGTAAGAAATAAAACAGGCATCTCTGGACATTATTTTTTAAAAAGGTTTTATACTCTCATCCAGGTTTAGATAGAAGAGGGGGGATTATATATTGCGGTCAACCTCAGGGCCCCTTTGGAAGAAAGGACATGGCAGTTGGGGAGGGGTGTGAAGTTAAAAATAATTTAAAATATATTTGTCCTAGTGAAGTAAGTCATGCCCTAATACCCTTAGGAAGTCAACCAAAGGAAACAGACAGGACTCACTTTCACACTGAGTCGGTCAGGGTCCCACAGGAATGGCATTGGTTCAGTTGTAAATGCTTCCCTTCAGCCCAGTCTCACCTGGACAGTGGTGGGGTCCGTGTCTTAGGTAATCACACTGAACACCTGCAGACAGTGTGGAAGGTGATGTGGTGGCGCTGGTTCAGAGGTTGTGAGAAATAAACACTGAGATGGACATGCCAGGGGACCAGAGCTCGTAGCTTTACATCCTGGCTACTCTAGGTGCAGTCCATGGACCAGCGACATCAGCTTACCTGGGAGCTTGGGAAAAATGCAGAATCTGACATCCCATCCCAGACCTGCTGATCGAGAATCTTCATTTTAACAAGAACCTAAGGAAATTCAGCAGAGAAGGCAATGGCACCCCACTCCAGTACTCTTACCTGGAAAATCCCACGGACGGAGGAGCCTGGTAGGCTGCAGTCCATGGGGTCCCTAAGAGTTGGACACAACTGAGCGACTTCACTTTCACTTTCCACTTTCCTGCATTGGAGAAGGAAATGGCAACCCACTCCAGTGTTCTTGCCTGGAGAATCCCAGGGACGGGGGAGCCTGGTAGGCTGCCGTCTACGGGGTCGCACAGAGTCGGACACAACTGAAGTGACTTAGCAGCAGCAGCAGCAAGGAGATTCAGATAGACTTGAAGCTTGAGAATAACTGCTTTAAACTCAGGCAAGGGAGAGGACAGGGAGAGTCATGCTGGGAGAGTCGGTAAGGGTTCTCTCTTTTTGAGAGAAGAGGGGCCTGGATGAGTTGAAAGCCCTCACCTGTATGGCAGCCTTGAACACCCCCATCTGAGCTATTTCTGGATCCACAGTGGTGACGGCTGCTTCATCTTCACCTTTTTCAAGGGCTCTGATGCTCGGTTGGAGGATGTCATATGATTTCTTGTTATATAGCTGGGCTGTTAAAAAGATAGTATCATCTGCCTTAAAGTGTTGTTAGGTTGGGTTTTATTCTTTTTTCTTTTTTTTGAAGGTATAACTTATAAAATTCCTAATTTAAATTAAAGGATGTAGGATTGGATGAATTTACTCAAATACAGTTGTGAAATCACCACTACAGCCATGGTATAGAACATTTCAATCATCTTAAGTGTGGGTTCCATTTATTGTCACAGCTTTCTATTTCGTTAGCATAAAATACTTTTAAAAATGAAAAATTTTAAAACATTAGCCATATAATCTTTGTATATATTATAGAAGAATAAAGACTCACAGTCCTATAAGTATGTTTCAAACAATGACAGATAAATGTTTTTAAAATAGATGTTTAGGTGTTCATTGTTTAACATATAAGACAAAATTTTCTTGCAGCAAATAGAGGAAAAATGTCTCTGAATATATTGCTAGAGCACTGAAAATTGACAAATTTCATCCCAGGTTTCAAAAGTGGTAAAAAGTAGAGCCCAAGCATCATTCCAGAGCAAATTACTAAATAGCTTATTTATGTGCAATTATTGCAGAAAATATTGCTCCATGGGCCAAATAAGTATGTCCTAAATAGTCATGCTAAACTAACTTATGTTTTGAAGAATGAACTGGTAACACAGGGAATACTTCTCAATACTCTATAATGACTTACAAGGAAAAGAATCTTATAGAGTGGATATATGTATATGTACAACTGATTCACTTTGCCGTACAGTGGAAATAACACAGCATTGTAAATCAACTATATGCCAATAAAAATTTTAAGAAGAGTGAACTGGCAGGTCACAGGACTGGCTTAAACAGAGTGTACCTTGATTGTTGTAAGATATTTGGAAGAATCTCACATGACTTAAAAATGAGATTCTAACCTTTGTAAAGTCACTTATTCTTAGGTAAGAGTCTGCTATGTCCTGTGTTTGATATTATAAGTATAGGTAAATAGGACAGGCCATGAGTGCATGCCTAGTCACTCACTCGTGTCTGACTCTTAGTGACCCATGGATTGTGGTCTGTCATGCTTCTCTGTCCATGGAATTCTCCAGGCAAGAATACTGGAGTGGATAGCCATTCCCTTCGCCAGAGGATCTTCCCAACCCAGGGATTGAACCCACGTCTCCAGCATTGCAGGTGAATTCTTTACCATCTGAGCCACCAGGGAAGCCCTAGGACAGGCCATGGCTGTGGATTAAACCATCAGGGCCTGTCCTACAGTCCAGTGGTGGAGGCACATAATAAAGCATTAAAACAGATGCCTCTGGCTGCTGGATCCAAGAAAATCAAGAAAAAAGAGACATAGAGATTATCACAGCTGCCCAGAAATTAAGGATGATAGTGGCTTGGATTTGAGTAGTGGATGTGGAGATAGGAAAAAAAAAGAAGTGTATGGATTGGGGTTATATTTTGGAGGCAGAAATGATCAGACACTTGCCAATAAATCAGGGACAAGGGACGAGAGACTAGATGAGAAGTCAGGGGTGATGTCTGCTTGGAGCAGTTGTCTGGACAAGGGGCCACTTTCCAGATGGTCTTGTTCCATTCAGCATTAGAACCACACTCAGGATGAAGCTTGAGTCTTCTTGGGTGAAGACTTGGATGAAGGCAGACTCAAGATAGGAAGCTGGATGAGGTAATTGATACATAAGTAAAAAAGGATCAACAATTTAAAAAATATCGGGAGACTGGAAAGATAAAAGGTAATGAAAATAAGTGCAGACCCTTATACTTGACTTTTCAAAAAGTGCACAGGATGGAACCAGGGAGATTGGCCTAACAGCAGTTCCTGCCAGAAACTCAATAAGAATGAAAAGTGTGACCTGCTTCCATGAAAATGAAAACCAAAATAGGTCGCCTTGAAAGAAGCAGGGTCTACAACACAAATTAGTCATCTTATTATGCTTTGCACTTTTTTGGACCAAAACTAATGTGAGACCATCATGCACACAGCCATTAAAAAGGATGGATGAACAGCTGAAAGTACTAGAGATGTTCAAGTCAACGAGCACCATCTTAAAATGAGCATTGTAAAATGAGCACCGTCAGATGGACTTGGAAGTGGAAGAGGGGATAGATTTCAAGTAGATTCAAGTAGGTCCGGAGGGTAAAATAAGGACCCAGGATGAAAACAGCAGCACTGCTTTCAGCTCAGCCTCAGTTCCACTGTACAGCACTTTCCAGAATCAGGATGGGTTGTACTTGTGTCTCCTGACAGGAGACCTGGCAGACCTACAAGCCTTTGTGTTGGCACAGAGCAGAGAGGTTTCCCATCCTGGCTGAAAAGCTGGGCAGAGTAGTCTCTCAAGGTCTCTCCCGAGTCCAGGAGTCTAGAATTCTATTTCCTAACCAGAGTTCCAGGAAAACATCTATTTCTGCTTTAAAGACTATGCCAAAGCCTTTGACTGTGTGGATCACAAGAAACTGTGGAAAATTCTGAAAGAGATGGGAATACCAGACCACCTGACCTGCCTTTTGAGAAACCTATATGCAGGTCAGGAAGCAACAGTTAGAACTGGACATGGAACAACAGACTGGTTCCAAACAGGAAAAGGAGTATGTCAAGGCCGTATATTGTCACCCTGCTTATTTAACTTCTATGCAGAGTACATCATGAGAAACGCTGGGCTGGAATAAGCACAAGCTGGAATCAAGATTGCAGGGAGAAATATCAATAACCTCAGATATGCAGGTGACACCACCCTTATGGCAGAAAGTGAAGGGGAACTAAAAAGCCTCTTGATGAAAGTGAAAGAGGAGAGTGAAAATGTTGACTTAAAGCTCAACATTCAGAAAACAAAGATTATAGCATCTGGTCCCATCACTTCATGGGAAATAGATGGGGAAACAGTGGAAATAGTGTCAGACTTTATTTTTCTGGGCTCCAAAATCACTGCAGATGGTGATTGCAGCCATGAAATTAAAAGATGCTTACTTCTTGGAAGGAAAGTTATGACCAACCTAGATAGCATATTCAAAAGCAGAGACGTTACTTTCCCAACAAAGGTCCGTCTAGTCAAGGCTATGGTTTTTCCTGTGGTCATGTATGGATGTGAGAGCTGGACTGTGAAGAAGGCTGAGTGCCCAAGAACTGATGCTTTTGAACTGTGGTGTTGGAGAAGACTCTTGAGAGCCTCTTGGACTGCAAGGAGATCCAACCAGTCCATTCTGAAGGAGATCAGCCCTGGGATTTCTTTGGAAGGAATGATGCTAAAGCTGAAACTCCAGTACTTTGGCCACCTCATGCGAAGAGTTGACTCATTGGAAAAGACTCTGATGCTGGGAGGGATTAGGGGCAGGAGGAGAGGGGGACAACAGAGGATGAGATGGCTGGATGGTATCACCAAGTCGATGGACGTGAGTTGGAGTAAATTCTGGGAGTTGGTGACGGACAGGAAGGCCTGGTGTGCTGCAATTCCTGGGGTCGCAAAGAGTCGGACGTGACTGAGCGATTGAACTGAACTGAACCAGCCTCTTGGTTCTCAGGGGACACAAAATCTAGTGGAATGTCCCTGCACCATGTTTACAAAGTATCCGTGATGTATGAGGGTTCTCAGAATTCCTGACCACATTCTTCACAAGACTGACCTCGCTCCACTGCCTCCTTACGGCCTGTGTCCAGTCATGTTCTAGATCCTCTCCTCTTGAAGGCTGAACATCAGTTTGGACTATTCATACCTTGACAACTGCCTGGTGCTGAGGTTTGCTTCCCATTGAAACAGGCCTTTTTCAGTGATTAGCTTTTGCCCCAGCCATATGAAAACTTTTGGTCATTGGTTAGCAATGTGAAAGGTTTCCCAGGAAGAGCAATGGTAAAGAATCCACCTGCCAGTGCAGGAGATGCAAAGAAATGCAGGTTCAATCCCTGGGTTGGAAAGATTCCCTGGAGTAGGAAATGGCAACCCACTCCAGTACTCTTGCCTGGAAAATTCCATGGACAGAGGAGCCTTGTGGATTGTAGTCCACAGGGTCTCAAATAGTTGAACACGACTGAGCGACTGAGCATGCACACACATAGCAGCCCGGAAGCTTATATGACACCCAGACGAAATGAAAGACATGAATCACTTCTGTTGCTCTTAGTTCAGGAATACCAACTTACGTTTCTCCTCCAGGAAACCTAACTATATGTCCAGATGTTTACTTGGACAAATAAAGGCACAGTTATGCTCAAAATAAATGTTCAAATAAGTCGTTTTTATATCTCAAGCCATTCTTCCTGGTCTGTCTTTTAGATGTCAACTCCCACTGGAGCCTCTTAAACTATTCTGGGATCTGTGATAACTAATTAGATACCTTATCACTTCTTCTAAGGATCTAAATAGGGAGGTGAATTTTTCTAAACTTTAGCCCCATTAGTGCTAGACTCTGTTATAGGCTACAGTCTTAGAATTTTAATATATACAGAAGGTGCCTCTTAGTGACAACTTAGAAAAAGCTTTTTGCTCCATATTAGCTTTCAGTCTTGGAAGGGAAGGT
The DNA here is from genome assembly GCA_935064755.1 of Tragelaphus eurycerus. NCBI lineage: Eukaryota > Metazoa > Chordata > Mammalia > Artiodactyla > Bovidae > Tragelaphus > Tragelaphus eurycerus. The sequence continues at coordinate 22,070,478 of CAKXYN010000010.1, read as the reverse complement.
GTATGCGTTGGAAGGGATGGAGAAAAGGGTCTTCAGGGATTGGCTGTCAGACTTACTATGGGGTCATTTGGTTGGGGATGTGGCCTGCTGGCTCTCAGACCTGGGAGCAAGGGGCTTGTCATCACTGTGGGATGACCTCAGTTTGCCAGTGTTAAGTGTGGGGAAGAAGATAGCTGAGTTTCCTGCTAAAATCTTCGCTGATCAACTCTTTTCTCCAACTTGGAAAAGAAAAGGAAGCGATATGCATGCGTGCGTGCTGAGTCACTTCAATGGTGTCTACTCTTTACAACTCTGTGGACTGTAGCCCTCCAGGCTTCTCTGTCCATGGGATTTCCCAGGCTGGAATACTAGAGTGGGTTGCCATTTCCTTCTCCAGGGATCTTCCCGACCTAGGGATCGAACCCAAGACTCTTGAATGTCCTACACTGGCAGACGGGGTTCTTTACTACTGCTGCCACCAGAGGAAGCCCTGATACAAGTGCATCATCTCCAAAGAAAGTCCACCCAAAAGAAAGGCAAAGAGGTTTCTGGTATGAGAACACCACGTGGTCCTAGCTGGGGGAACAGATGTTTCCTTAGAATCTTTCTTTTGCTACTGAAGACCCAGTTCTTCCGGGCTGAGGGCCTTTGGTTAACCATTAGGTTCAGTTCAGTTCAGTTGCTCAGTCGTGTCTGACTTTTTGTGACCCCATGAATGGCAACACTCCAGGCCTCCCTGTCCATCACCAACTCCCAGAATTCACTCTGACTCACGTCCATCGAGTCGGTGATGCCATCCAGCCATCTCATCCTCTGTCATCCTCTTCTCCTCCTGCCCCCAATCCCTCCCAGCATCAGAGTCTTTTCCAATGAATCAACTCTTCACATGAGGTGGCCAGAGTACTGGAGTTTCAGCTTTAGCATCATTCCTTCCAAAGAAATCCCAGGGCTGATCTCCTTCAGAATGGACTGGTTGGATCTCCTTGCAGTCCAAGGGACTCTCAAGAGTCTTCTCCAACACCACAGTTCAAAAGCATCAATTCTTTGGGGCTCAGCCTTCTTCACAGTCCAACTCTCACATCCATACATGACCACAGGAAAACCATAGCCTTGACTAGACGGACCTTTGTTGGCAAAGTAATGTCTCTGCTTTTGAATATCTAGGTTGAACATAACTTTCCTTCCAAGGAGTAAGCGTCTTTTAATTTCATGGCTGCAGTCACCATCTGCAGTGATTTTGGAGCCCAGAAAAATAAAGTCTGACACTGTTTCCACTGTTTCCCCATCTATTTCCCATGAAGTGATGGGACCAGATGCCATGATCTTCATTTTCTGAATGTTGAGCTTTAAGCCAACTTTTTCACTCTCCACTTTCACTTTCATCAAGAGGCTTTTTAGTTCCTCTTCACTTTCTGCCATAAGGGTGGTATCATCTGCATATCTGAGGTTATTGATATTTCTCCCAGAAATCCTGATTCCAGCTTGTGCTTTTTCCAGCCCAGCGTTTCTCATGATGTACTCTGCGTAGAAGTTAAATAAGCAGGGTGACAATATACAGCCTTGACGTACTCCTTTTCCTATTTGGAACCAGTCTGTTGTTCCATGTCCAGTTCTAACTGTTGCTTCCTGACCTGCATACAGATTTCTCGAGAGGCAGGTCAGGTGGTCTGGTATTCCCATCTCTTTCAGAATTTTCCACAGTTTCTTGTGATCCACACAGTCAAAGGCTTTGGCATAGTCTTTAAAGCAGAAATAGATGTTTTTCTGAAACTCTCTTGCTTTTTCCATGATCCAGTGGATGTTGGCAATTAGGTAGACATTAGTAATTATCCCTCCTACAAGGTATGTATTTTGAAAGGTCATACTCTTTACTCAATAGCTCGGGGCTAGTGGTAATATGCACTCTTCTCCCCAGCTCAGTCCCAAGAGAGTCAATTGAACAGAGGACAAAGTCACTCCAGAAGAGCACATGGCTAATCCTCAAGTTCCGCCCACTCAGCCCCCAGTTGGGAAGCCCAAGCTGTCTGTGCCACACAGAAACAAATCCCCTGTGGCCTGGCACAAGCACATGTGGAAATTGCCGTTTAGGCTTCAGTGTCACCGTGAGCGAACTCTGAGTGAAACTCAAAGCCTGCTTCCTCAACATCAATATTATCTTACAAGATGAAAGAGAAGTCATTGCACAGCTGTGTCCTGTGTCTTACTCTGTGGCATATCAAGTCATGTTCCACTGCTTATCTCAAAACTGCTCCATTGCTTAATAAAAGCTTGCTCTCAGCTTTTCATGTCCCTCAACCAGAATAAGGGACTTACCCTCTTATTCACCCTCTTCCTCCGAGATCTGAGTCAATACATATCCAGCTGCACTTCCTCACAGTCATACATACATTCCCCTTTATTAGCTGGTCACTTGTACCTTCGCCCAAAGGGTTAGGTTTTCTGATCTTCCTCCCAGAATTTGTCTTACCTCTGCTGAGCCCTGTCACTCTCATGCTTCCTGGCCAGTCTCTGGCCGTTCATCTTCTCTGCCCTCGACTGTCTTTGCTCCCCCGTTTATCTCCTCATGGTTGAAACATAGGCGAAACAAAATGCTGCAAGACAGGGGAAAGCTGAGAAGCTGTCTTTCTGCCTGGGGCAAGGGAAGGCCCCTGAGGAGGTGGCAGCTGAGCAGGGGTTCAGCAGGCGCGTGGGACGTGGGGAGGTCTGGGAGGCGGCCCTTGCAGAGAGAACTGCGCAAGGTGCCAGGCACTGCCCAACAGTACTTGCCAGAAAAATAATTGCCTTAATTATTCAGACATGGAATCAATTGCACTAATGCCTTGTTTCCAGGACATTTTTCCCAACATCAGGAAGTGAATGGTTTCATCTAGGAGACTGGAATTTTGTTCTTATTAATAAATAAGCTTTATTTTCAATTCTTATGTCTGTTTTAACCAAATGATTCCGAACTGTGTCATCTCCCACATCATTTTTAACTGCTTTTTCTTGAGGAAGGTTCGGCAATGAGCCAGATGTACTAAAACAAAACATGAGTTCATCATCCAACAAAGTCTTTTCATTACAGATCATTGTCAGAATTTTCCCATCCATTAAAGGAGGTTCTTTTAAGAGACACTGGGAGCAAAAAAAAAAAAAAAACAGTGAATTATCTCAGTGGTTTAATTTATTTATTCAAAAATAGCCATAGAGTAAATAGATGGAAAGAACCCTAGACACCATTTTCCTTTATATTATAGGCAAGGAATCTAGGAATGAGAGACCTCCAGAAAGGTGCCCAGAGTCACGTCACTGACCTAAAGGTCGCTTCATGCCTTCCTCTCCCAGCCCCCACCCCTCCCTTCTCACACCTCCTCACTCAGATGTCACAGAAAGTGTACCATAGACCACAAAAGCTTTCTTTCACAATATTGTTTTAAAAGTCACCTCAATTGAAATGATTCCAGAATGCCAATTATATTTAAGCTTAAAATTATGTAAAAGATTTGAATTCTTGGAGTTACAGTCCAGTGAGCAGTTCTTTACTTGGTAGAACATTTTTATTGAAGATGTTAAGGAGGGTGTGACTAATAGGTTCCAGTATTTGGATTCTATCAGTGTTAACCTATAAATCAGCCTTGGCCTTTCTACAGTTTAAGGTCAGAGTCTTTATAGTTATCACAAGACTTATTTTCTTTGCTTTAGGGTACTTTTGACTTCAGTAACACTGCTGTCTATATATTCAATCAACCTGCTGTTGATCTGTTCAAAGGAAACAGGTAAGCTGTTTGTAAAGCCAAAGTGATAAATTCTCACAGTGACATTTTGAACAAATGATACTCTCCCTGTTCAACAACTTGTTTATTAAAGAAAAACAGTACTTTGACCTGTTGTTGCTGGAAGACCTGTAGTGCTATTTACTTAGTAGATACAGGAACATATAAATGAGCTTGTTATGAATAGTAAGCAAATAACATTGCAATTTAAAGAGAACCCTCAAATATACTTGCTTTTCTAGTTTAAGATGACTTCATTTTAAAGACCTTGGTTTTTCCTCACATGTTTATAAATTCAGACCAAGGCTCCCATGCTTTTATATTATAGGCTCCAAGGTTTTAAAAGTAAACAGAGCTTTCATTCTTTTTTGTGCATATTCCAAGGAGAAAATGTGACTCCCAAGCAATGTGGGCGTCAGTGTGCTGTGAAAAGACTTTAAGTTCTCTGGGCAGTGTAATACCTGACGTGTTTATTTTCTATTCCTGGGACACTGGATTATGTTTGTAATACTTTGACTTTTACGTTAGCTAAAACCACATTGGCCAACCATTACTGTATATAGATGACTCCATTTAACTGGAACATTTTGTAATAAACTGTGGATCTAACCATTGTCTAGTTTAAACATCAGTCTTATGAAAGAATAAACAGAAGTTTAATTATAGTCTAACCCAATTTCTTTCTGTGAACCTTTTGAAAAATGTGAGCTAAACTGTTACAAAGAAGCATAAACCCATTTTTTTAATGAATGGTTTAACATTTTAGTATTTGTTGAGATGAGCCAGTTGAAGACTTTAGAATTTTGCTATAGCCAAATTATTCTCTTGAAAGAATTATCTGCTGCTTTCTTTTGTGAGTGTCAAATCTCTGAAATAAAGATCAAAATTCTAATGTTGTGGTTATTACATGTTTTATGTTATTATATTTAGAACCCACAAGGCATTGTTGGAATATTATTATTCCTTGTTAGCCTCATCAGTTCAGGTAATTCATTCAAAAGAAACCTTTCTTCCCAGCCATCAGGGTTTTTATTTTTAAATCAAATTTTTATTTTAATGATATACACCAGACCTGAGAATAAAATTAGAGTGGGACTTTCCCCCCAGTAAAGTAGGGAGATTTTTGAAATAATTAAAATAAAAATAAGGCTTATGACCTAATCATTTACTTGTAATGCTTTTGTAGCCAACCTGAAAAAAAAAATGGTGGTCATGTCTGACATTTTTAAAAGTCAACAAGTTGTTTTTGTTTTGTAATGAGAATGCCTTAATCCTTACAAAGCCAAGAAGACTATGTATATGGTTTTTGATAAAGACACAGTAACTTGGGGAATATTCAATAGAATGGTGAAATCTTGGCTATTTTTAATGTAGGGAACTCATCATTTTTTATGTTCTCAACTATGGTTTTTTAAACAGGCTGCATGGTTTATGAAAAGCTGGGAGAACAGGTCTTTGGCACCACAGGAAAACTCATCATCTTTGGAGCCACCTCCCTACAGAACACTGGAGGTAAAAAGATTGTTTTTTCTATACATTAAAGTTGTGAATGTTATTACTATTTTTTCTAATCTCAGTTGTTGGGTGGCCACATGAATTTTAACACAATTCAAACAGTATCATTCTCATTGCTAAAATTGTGCAATAAAAGTGAAGCAGAGACAGTAGTCACTTACAACCAGTTACACTTACAACCAGGGGTACTTGGACAGTGTCTACAGCCATCTTCATGTCCTACTGAAGGTTAGTCTAGAGACAGTCTGGTCACCTTTTGTATAGCTTGCAACGTGAGCCTCAGTATCTCCTTTCTAAAAATGTTCTCATTTTCTTCTAGCAATGCTGAGCTACCTCTTCATAGTAAAAAATGAGCTACCTTCTGCCATAAAATTTCTAATGGGAAAGGAAGAGGACTTTATGTAAGTTACAGACTGTTGTTTAAAAGATAACTAAAATGTTTTTAATTGAAATATGGGCTAATAACCTAAGTTTTTGTTCTATGAAGACTGCAGAAACAGAATTTTCCCTAGGCTGTGTTTTCTTGGTTTGTTGTTTCTGGGGGGATATAAATGAAAGAAGCAAGGAGAACCGTTTGAATCTGAGCATTTAAAAGATATATTCATTGGCCATGCTATAGACGCTAAGTCCTGCGACTTCCCAAGAGCTTGAAATCAACATGTAGTTTCTCTGAAATAGAACAGATACGGAGTATTTTTAATGCAGAAATAGAACATGCAAAATTAAGACCCCAAATTCTTCCTTAAAGAAGCACAGAACATTTTGGGAGCAGAATTGACATGAGCCAACCTCCTTAAAGATGTAGCTAACCTTGGAAAATGTTGCCTCTGCATTTGGCACATCGTTATGTTTTGACTACCTCTTGTTCAACAGTTCTTGTTAGTCTTAGTTTCTCTGTCTTCTTTCAAGGGAGAATTGTAGAAGCCAGAGTTCCTAGTGTTCTAGCATCAGGATTCAAGGTCAAATACAAGCGATTAGGGAGAAAGCAATGCCTACCTGTGGTGGCTTATTTTTTGACGATATTCACCAAGCCAAACAAAAAGGAACTTTCTCTTTAAATAATTGATAAAGACAAGTTGTAATCTGACAAAACGTAATGTGTGCATTCAGCTTTGAAGTCATATAAATAATTCAGAGGAATGGCACACTTAGCCAGTGGGGGAGAGCAGGGGAAAAGAAGTATCTCTTCCTCAGTCACATGGACAGACAGATGATAGTAAATGACTAGTGGTTGGCTTAAAGTGTTTGGATAAAATCGAATAATAATTACCATTTTAAAAAAATTTTTTTAGATTTTTAAAAATACTGTGAAATTTTACTTGTGAGAAAAAAAGTCACTTTCTAAGAAAATATGGCTATCTGCTTAAATGCCTTCCAGAGCCTGGTACGTGGATGGCCGCCTGCTGGTGGTGGTAGTTACCTTTGGCATAATTCTCCCTCTGTGTCTCTTGAAGAACTTAGGTAAGATCTTGCTTTTATCACAGTCTCTACAGCACTTAGATGAATCAGAAACCTAATAAAAACAAACAACTTTGCTCCCTACTTTGACTTGCAGGGTAAAGATTGAATAATAAAAGCAATACAATATTGTAAAGTTAAGCAAAATAAAATTTAATTAAAAAAATAAAAATAAAAAGCAGAGACATTACTTTGCCAACAAAGGAAAAAAAAAATAAATTGTAAGTATTAATGAGGCATGACTTTAATAGGGGATTAAAAACACTGGCTCATATGTGACTTTGTAAGCAGTCCCTCTTCTAAGCCATGGAAGGGTAAAGGGGGTCCTGGGGCCAGCAGCAGAAAATGCTCTGTCTAAAAACCCAAAGTCCAAAAAATGGAGTTCTCCTCAGAGAAAGTCTTACACACTCTGATTGTTTAGATGGACAGAATTTCATAGCTAATACCAAGACAGAAAGTGGCTTATATTTTTACCCAGAGGAGAAGGGGACCACAAAGGACAAGGTGGGTGGATGGCATCTCCAACTCAATGGACATGAGTTTGAGCAAGCTCCAGGAGATGGTGAAGGACAGGGAAGCCTGGCAGTCCATGGGGTCGCAAAGAGTCAGACAGGACTGAGTACTGAACAGGCAAAAATTAATATTATGAATCAGTCTTCAACGATCAGAGCCTAACCAGTCTCAGTGATTTGCCTCACTGAAGGGAGAGAGAGAAATGAAAAGTGGTAGATGAGCACTAAGCCATATCCACTTGGCTTTAACATTTTTGCATGTGTGCTTATATTTGGAGACAAGAATCTCTGATGTTATGAAAATTTCATGTGTAAAATAATGCAGCCAGACCTCTATCCAGTCCAATGCCACTGAAATGCATTTCCTTATAATTCTGGACTCATTCAAGGCAGACATCTCAAGTTCTTACCACACCTCTGTAGCTGTTCTGTTAGACCTATAAGTGGATTTTTTCTTTAAAGCTACTTAATTTTCTGGTTTCTGAGTCTGTGTTTAAGCTTTTCTCTGTATATATAGCTCTTTTTCATGCTAGTGGGGAAGGACTCTTCTCCCCAGAGGTGAGCACCATGCAACCCCCAGAGACCACTTAACTCTGCCGTTCTGGAGCTTATGGAGCTCAGAGATCTCCCAGGCATTCTAAGGGGAACAAGGTCGAGTGCCTTGGGTGCTCAGTTTATCCCTAGAAATCACTTCATCTCTTCTGTGCATATTCAGTATGTACACAATAAGTACATAATCAAGAACTATTGAATGGATCAAGGAGTAAATGGATTTGGCTATAGGAATTCATTAGAATACAGCAGCAGAGACCTATAGCCAAATTTGGGAGGCTCTTTTCCCCTGGACTCTGGAAATCTGCATTCTCTAGTGTGTCAGGAAGAACTGGAATCAAAGCACATACTACTGTATTGTTTTAATTTAAAGTCACCATTTTTTGCCAAATAAGATAGCCCTATCAAATAAAAAATCTTATATGCATATTAGCATGTATGGATATTATTAGAACCCTAAACTGTGCTTGAAATAATGCATTGAAAGAGGTGATGGATAAAATAATAATAACAATTCTTTAAACTCTTTTTAGGTTATCTTGGCTACACTAGTGGATTTTCCTTGAGCTGTATGGTTTTTTTCCTAATTGTGGTAAGTGCTGGTTGAAATGGTTGGCCTGGTTTTGCCATAGTATGATGCTACGTAATAATTATGCATTATTGGGCTTTATTTGGTAAAGTTTGATTGTTTCTCCTTTATTTTTTTTTAATGCCAGGTTATCTACAAGAAATTTCAAATTGCCTGTTTTGTTCCAGAGCTAAATTCAACAATTCCTAATTCAACAAATCTGGACATGTGTACGCCAAAATATGTTACCTTCAATTCAAAGGTAAGTTTCTTGTCCTTTAGATATAAAAATAAGAGTGTTTTTACAAAGGACATTGTGTTTCTTAAACTTGTTTTAATTAAACTGTCTTTGATGCATTGATTCTCAAAAGAACAGGGTACCACAGGTTTCAAATGCCACAGTCCATTTAATGACCTTGATGAAATATACAAATGGTGTATTTCATGCTCCCCTTTTCCCAGTTTAGTGTAGAACAACCTAAAGTATTCTCTGTGAAAAGCTCTTTCTGCACAAATATCTCAGCTCTGCTATTTCTTATAGTTCTTTAAAAACAAATTAATAACATCCTTAGCCCACTGCTTCTTCTTTTCTTAAGATTAATTTTTAATTTTAATTCCTTTACAATGTTGTGTGGATTTCTGCCGTACAACTTGAATCAGTCCTGATATATGTATACCCCTTCCCTTTGAGCCTCCCTCCCACCCATCCCCATCCCACAGCTCACTGCTTCTATCTCGTGGTGACAAAGGAATACCTCAAACTTCCCCAGCTTGTACAGTTGAAATATAGACCCTACCACAAATTGGCACTTCAGGAACATTCATACAACATATTGGGGAAGAGTGAACTATGGAAACAGTCAAGCTTGGATTTGAATTCTCAGGCAAATTGTCAACCCCATTTGTAAAATGATGACTCTATTGTGTATCTTACAGGGTATCTTAGAATGTGCCTGATACCTTGCTTGGGCAAAATTATAGCATGAGAAATGTTACTTTCCCCTTCTTCTCTGCCAGCTTCTTTTTGCATAAGAAGTTACTATATTGAATTATCTTTTTCTAAGAAACTAATTGTTTGATCTCTCACCTGCTGTCTTTAAACTCTGAAAGGTACCCCAAAGTAGTGAAGTAGTTTTCTTTTAAGAAAGTCATTTTCTTTTTAGATGCCATATATAAGTTTGACTGATGCACCCCTTATAAAGCAGAGAGCAGTGAAACGAAGGTGCATATTCTGGCTGTGTGGCCTTGCCTGTCTTGGAGGGAGCCAGGATAACAGTGCTGGTCTGTCTCAGGACTGTGGGGACTCAGTGAAATAACAGAGGAAAGTGCTTGTAACCAGCTAGTGCCACATCAATACAGGTGATGCAGTGCCTGGGGAATGTGAAATACAATGTAGGTGAGCCTGGCTGTAAAACCCCTCTCTGCCAAGTGCCAATGTCTCAAGCTAGATAAGCTGTCTTAGAACAGCTGCTCCTATTTTAGATATCAAAGCTCCTCTAATAACCAAATAATCCAAGGATTCTGAAGGGCTGTCAGATAAAAAGATAGCTCAGAAATACTGGAGCAATACAGTTTTTATGGTAAAAATGCCTTTCCGTAACGTTTATTTTTTCCTCCCAAATAGACCGTGTACGCTTTACCAACAATTGCGTTCGCTTTTGTCTGCCACCCGTCGGTCCTGCCAATTTACAGTGAACTTAAAGAGTAAGAGATTTGTTTATTTTTTTTTCAAACTGAATCATTTTACAGCTCCTCATTAATAGGCAAGTGCTGTGTCAAAATAAATGGACTCATATCATGAACTTCCACAGCCCAGTTTCAACATTTACTTTGTCATTCTTGAGCAAGACACAAACCTGCAGTATATTTTGGCCATAAATGTATAAAAAGCATTTATTATGTGGGCTTTTTCTTACTAATTTGGTTTTTCAAATACTGTGTTACTCAAGAGAGTTCAAGTGTTTGTGTTGCATTATATTACTTGTGATTAGTTTGCAAATGAATAATGGTAATCTTCAGATTCATCTGTGAACCACTGAATACACTTTTGGTTTAGTTAGAAAAGGCTGGTAAATTAGGCATGAAGAAATGAATGTTAAGACCACAAACTGGACAGAAGAATATTGTTGTTCATTTTAAACTATTACAGTGACCATGGATTTATGTTTTTTTAATATTTAAAGCAGCTTTATTTATGATTGTCTAAACTTAGAAGCCGGGGAAGGCAATGGCACCCCACCCCAGTACTTTTGCCTGGAAAATCCCATGAATGGAGGATTCTGGTGGGCTCCAGTCCATGGGGTCGCTAAGAGTTGGACACGACTGAGCGACTTCACTTTCACTTTTCACCTTCATGCATTGGAGAAGGAAATGGCAATCCACTCCAGTATTCTTGCCTGGAGAATCCCAGGGACGGGGGAGCCTGGTGAGCTTCTGTCTATGGGGTCGCACAGAGTCGGACACGACTGAAGAGACTTAGCAGCAGCAGTAGCAGCAAACTTAGAAGCAATCCAGATATCCTTCGGTTGGTAAAGGATAAACAGTGGTGCATGCAGACAATAGAACAGTATTCTGCATTAAAAAGAAATGAACTAGCATGTAAAAAAAAAAAAAACTTAAATGCACACCACTGAGTGACAGAAGTCAATGTGAAAATACTATGTACTGTACGATCCCAACATTCTGAAAAGCCAGAACTATGGAGGCAAGCAAGATATCAGTGGTTACCAGGGACTAGTAGTGAGAGAGGAAGAGGGGACTCTCAGGACAGTGAAGCTACTCTGTATGAAAATATAATTGTGGATGCACATAATTATACACTCCTCCAGTACACAGAATATACCACAGCACAAATGAATCCTCATGGAAGCTGTGAAAATTGGGTGATGATGTATCAGGACAGCTTTATGAATGGTAACGAATGCACCACTCTGTACGGGGATGTTTATAATGGGGGAGGTTATGTGTGTATGGAGACAAAGGGGTATTGGGGGTATCTCTGTACCTTTCACATTTCCCTGGTGGCCCAGACGGTAAAGTGTCTGCCTACAATGTGGGAGACCAGAGTTCAATCCCTGGGTTGGGAAGATCCCCTGGAGAAAGCAATGGCAACCCACTCCAGTACTCTTGCCTGGAAAATCCCACGAACAGAGGAACCCAGTAGGCTACAGTCCACGGGGTTGCAAAAAGTCAGACACAACTGAGTGACTTCACTTTCACTTTCTGTACCTTTCACTGTTCTAAAAGTACTTTAAAATAAAGTTGATTACATAAAAATGAATAAAAGATGTAAAGAAACACCTCATCAAAGAAGATATGCAGATGGTAAAGAAGCACTTGTAAAGAAACTCAACATTGTGGATTTGTTCTTGATTGCTCTTCTAAAGAAAACGAAAGGACTGCTTATGAATTCTCTAATGGGTTCTCTTCTTAGCCTACTATTATCAGACTTTCTACATACAAATATTTATCATGTCATAGTCTCTTTTTTTGAGATAACTGGTTTACAACTTATATAGGTTTCATGTGTATAACCTGATATTTCTACTTCCATACACACTACGTCCTGCTCACAAAAATATAGTTTCCATCCATCACCATACAATGGATCTCCTTTACCCATTTTGTCCTCCCTCTACCCTTTGCCTGCTGGTAACCACGACTCTATTCTCTGTAGCTACATCCTTGTAAATTTATTCCTAGATATTTTATTCTTTTTGTTGCATTTGTAAGTGGATTGTTTTCTTAATTTCTCTTTCTGTTATCTCATTGTTAGCATATAGAAACATGGCAGATTTTTGTATGATTTTTGTACCTTGCAACTTTACTGTACTTGTTTATTTATCTCTAATAGTTTTTTGGTGGAGTCTTCAGGGTTTTCAGTGTATAAAATGATGTCACCTGCAAATGATGTCACCTTTTTTTTTTTCTTCCCTAATTGCTCTGGCTAGGACTTCTGCTATTAGGCTGAATAAGAGTGGGAAGAGTGGGCATCCTTGTCCTCTTCCTCATTTTAGAGGGATAACTTCCACTTTTCATCATTTAGAGTGATGTTTGCTGTGGGTTTGTCATTGCTAATATTTTGTTGAGGATTTTTGCATCTATAGTCATCAGAGATATATAGCCAGCAATTTTCCTTTTTTGTGTTGTCTTTGTCTGGATTTGGTATCACAAAGATGTTGGCCTCATAACATATTACAAACCATTCCCTCCTCTTCAGATTTTTGGAAGGGTTTGAAAAAGATAGGTGTTAAATCTTTGGTAGAATTCAGCAATGAAGCCCTCTGGTCCTAGACTTCTGTTTTTCCAGAGGCTTTTGATGACTGCTTTAGTCTCTGTACTCGTGATGGGTCTATTCATATTTTCCGTTTCTTCATGATTCAGTCTTGAAAGGTTGTATCACTCTAAGCATTTGTCCGTTTCTTCTAGGTTGTCCAGCATGCTGGCCCATAACTTTCATAATACTCGCTTGTAGTCTCTTGTATTTTGATGGTGTCTGTTGGTACTTACTCTCTTCTGTGTCTGATTTTATTTATCAGGGCCTTCTGTCTTTTTTTCTTTGTAAGCCTAGCTAAAGGTTTGTCAATTTTGTTTGTCTTTTCAAAGAATCAGTTCTTAGTTTCATTGATCCTTTTCTGTTGTCTTTTTAGTTTCTGTTTTATTTATTTCCACTCATTTTTATTTCCTTTCTTATACTGACTTTGGACTTTGTTCTTCTTTTTCTACTTTCTTTAGGTGTCAGGGTAGATTGCTGAACATTTTTCTTTTCTCTTGAAATAGGCATCATGGCATAGTCTTAAGCTAAGAAAAGATATACAGTATAGTTATCTATTTCCAGTTTGAAAGAAAGATGATGTTATTCAAGATTAAATTCACTCATGATTGTTCCTCTTTCATTTTAAATTGATTAATGACTAAGTTTTGAAGTATTTACATCTACCTATCTTTGCATGCATTAGTCCTACTTTATGATCTTATATTTAAGGTATTTAAACATAAGATAATTAAACAAAAGATATCTTTGGCATCTTTTAAACTTAATAGTTCTGCTTTTAGTTTGTAGTTTTCTTATGTGGGTACTTCTCAATTTGTCCTGTTTTCCATACTTCTTGTTATGACACAGTCAAATGTCCTGCTTCTTGGTGGCCTACTCTTGAGTACAAGTCTTGGAGATTAATTGTTTAGGCAGCTAAAGAAACTTAAAGATAAACTTGACCTAAGAGAGAAAGAGAGAGCCTTTCATTCTCCCAGCTGTGAGTTCTTGGGCACTCATCGCTGTGAAGACATCCAGGCTTCCCTGAGGCTGTGTGAGTGCCTGTGTGCTTAGTTGCTTCAGTCAAGTCTAACTCCTGGCATCCCCGTGGACTCCAGTCTGCCAGGCTCCTCTGTCCCTGGGATTTTCCAGACAAGAATACTGGAGCGGGTGGCCATGCCCTCCTCCAGGGGATCTTCCCAACCCAGGGATGGAACCAGTATCTCCTGCATTGCAGGTGAATTCTTTACCCACTGACCCACCAGGGAAACCCTCCCTGAGGCTATTCGATGGGAAAATCAGACCTTAGAGCGGCTTTAGTGACAAAACTCCCAGCCAAATTCTAGCTCAGTGCCTGATCTCTGGAGCCAAGAAAACAGCATTGGAACTTATTCTGCCCTTTTCCTGTGCACCTTGAGTGTGGAGATAGTATCAAACAAATGTTAAAAAAACACTCTCTGCCCTTCAGATGAGAACTCAATATTCTTTCAAAAGAATGGGGAATATCATTCAAGGCATTGTTGGTTCCATGGCTCTTTCTCTCACAATGCCCAATCAGTGTAAAGAAAGTTACTAGAAACTGGCATATTTGCTATAATTATTGGGGGTAATTACAGCAGCTCAAGTCAGCCCAAACCTGTTAGAAAGAAAGTTAAGTTCCATTTTTCAGGCCTAATATTTGTGCTTACATTCAATAACATGGTTTTTAATTTTTCAAATTTCTTTTTCTTTGTTTTTAGTCGATCACAGAAAAAGATGCAGATGGTTTCAAATATCTCCTTTTTCGCCATGTTTGTTATGTATTTCTTGACTGCCATTTTTGGCTACTTGACATTCTATGGTAAGTACCTTCTGTCAGTACCTAAAAATAGGTATTAGTAAGTAAATTAGTAAAAATCAGTCTCAAAATATGTACTGATATCTCAATGTGATAACCCTCAAAAGCAACAAATCTATCCATTGATTTTACTGATCTTTTCTTCTGCTTAAAGCAAATGGCTATGGTTCCTTTACATATTCATGCTGACTATGCAATAGAATAATTACCATAATTTTTTCTCCTACTGGTGTCCTTAAAAAAAATGCATTTTATAAGCATGTCCCCTTTACTAAGGACGGTTTAGAACTGTATCAGTGAAGACTTTCCTAATTGCTGTTGTGAACTGGGTCATTTTCTATTAATAGAAAAGAGAGACAGAGATAGATGTGGAAAGTGAGAAAGAGTAGAATGCTACACTCATGACACTGTGCGTTAATTAATAATAAAACACCTGATTGTTCAGCAGCAGGTGGAGCTTTGCTTCAATACGAAGCAAGGACAGAGTTAAATGAAATCTGAAAAAGAACAAAGTTTCATTTGTAACTTTTATTGACCCTGTATGAACAGTCTGCCTTACTGCTCCTTCATCCTCTTCTATTCCAATCATCCTGCAATTTTATTTAACATCTTTCATTATCATTACAGTTTGGGAGCTGGTTTAAATAAGAATATGTAAATTTCACATTACATTCTCTATTAAATAACATTTCTTGGGGGCACTTTTTTTCATAAACACAAATGTCTCAAAATTTAAACACATTTGAGATGATTAATTCAGCCTGGAAAGGCTTCCCTGATTATACAGTTGTATTATTACCATTAACACAAGCCTCACAGCTTGTGGGACCACAGTTCCCCCACCAGAGATTGAACCCAGGCCTTTGGTAGTGAAAGCACTGACTCCTAACCACTGGACCTCCAGGGAATTCCCTAATTACCATTTTCATAAGCAATGGAGAAGAGCATTGTCTAATGAATCCATAAATACCACATTTAATTTCTGCATAAAGATGGTGTTCTCAGGTTTCCTGCAGAGTTGCAGGGCTTGGGGTTGGGTAAAGGGAGGGAAAGAGAGAGAGAGAGAGCCTAATATTAGTTGACCGGTCTCACTGTTGCCTTGTTTAAGCTATGTTTTTTTTCTGGTAAATCCATTTTTTCCCACATAGAATAGAATATCAAAACCTTTCAATACTCTTAGATCAGAGAAAAAAAGCTCAGCTACTTTTAGATGGTTATGAATTTTGAATCAAGGAAATTAGAACTAAGGAGATTTTTATTATAATCTAGGATCCTTTTTCTAAAATTGAAACCTGTCTCTAGCCCAGACTGTTAAATGAAACTGGAATTCCACACCCTGAACCTTGAGATGGGAAGGGAACTATCTCTTGTAAAAGGAGTGGATTTTTGAGTTGGAGACAAAATGTCAGAGTAGAAGGACCTTGAGCTTAGCTCGTCTCCAGAGCCCATCCAAATTACAACCAACTGCCGTATGCTACTGCTAAGTCACTTCAGTCGTGTCCGACTCTGTGCGACCCCAGAGATGGCAGCTCACCAGGTTCCCCTGTCCCTGGGATTCTTCAGGCAAGAACACTGGAGTGGGTTGCCATTTCCTTCTCCAATGCATGAGAGTGAAAAGTGAAAGTGAAGTCGCTCAGTCGTATGTGACTCTTAGCAACCCCATGGACTGCAGCCTACCAGGCTTCTCCGTCCATGGGATTTTCCAGGCAAGAGTACTGGAGTGGGGTGCCATTGCCTTCTCCAACTGCCGTATAGTCATTGATTAAAAAAGACAGGAGTGGGCCTTCCTCGGGGGTCCAGTGGCTAAGACTCCATGCTCCCAATGCAGGGGCCTGGGTTTGATCCCTGGTCTGGGAACTAAGTCCCAGATGGCACAACTAAAGATTCTACACACACCAACTAAGACCTGACATAGTCAAATAAATAAATAAAAATAAATATTTAAAAAACAGCAATTATTCTTTAAAAAAGGGCAGGAGTGAACTTTTTCTTGCTCAGTGACTGCTTTTCTAGCTTTGCCTATCTTTGAAATGGCACTTTCTAAAGTTCAGTGTTAAGAAAAAGTTCAAAGTGGTATATAAGCTTTATGAGGAAAACATATCTGGAAGAGGAGAATGAGTTCCTTGCAGCAGTGGAGTTCCATGGGCACTTCTGCTTGGACGTTGAGTGAAAACAGAAGTCTTTGAAAGAGGGTCCAGGTGGCCTGCAGCCCACTCAGCGAGACTGAGGCTGATGGGCATTGTTGGATGAGTGGCACCAAGTTGAAGAGAATCTAAGAAGGGCTTTGTGTTTCAACCATATGGTATGCCTAACCTCAGCTCACTCCTAGGTTTAGTTTAGTGTAAATTACACTCTGTGTAATTTCTGGTGATTACTCTTACGCTCCTTTTTACTGCAGGTATGGACAGGTGGGGCATGTCTCACATGGGGGACTTTGCTCTCCAACTTTATAAATCGTTGAATAGACACTTCAGTTCCCAGAGCATTGCTTTCCTTGCCTCCTTTAGTTTACAGATCCTCTGTGGTTCAGAAAACTCGTCACTCTATGATAATTCTTTTGTCTTGTTTTAATGCCTTTTCACATTCCGCCTCATTTTAGAACGTGTGCAGCCCGACCTCCTCCACAAGTATCAGAGTAAGGACGACATCCTTATCCTGACGGTACGGCTGGCAGTCATCACCGCCGTCATCCTCACCGTGCCCGTGTTATTTTTCACGGTGAGTAAAAGGCCTCAGTGCAACCTGAGAAAAGCTGAGGGCTCCTCTTCCGTGCTGCCTTCAGGAGCCACTTGCAGATCAAGGCTGCTGTGGGGAATTCCTGCATCATTGAAACTGCCTCAGGGAAGGATCTCAAGGGTCTTTGGAAAGAAAGTGGTATCAGTGAGTTAGGGTAGCTTTCTGACGGATGAATCAATTCTGATTAGTCTATCCCTCTTCCTTACAGAGAAACGTAGATAAACTATTTGAATCCCAGTCATCCAAGACAGGGCAATACAGAAGGACCAGAAGAGAGTGCTCAGTCACAGATAAAATAGAAACTGTCCCCCGCTCCCCACCCCCTATAAAAGAAAACTACCTACTCATAAAGAAAAGGACTTTCCATCTTATGTCCAGCCCCCTGGCTTCCCAGACGGTTAAGCCATCTATAAACCCACAAGGTGTGGACTGGACTGCCTACGCCCCAATCCATCCATAACTGATGAGAAACACAACAGGCATCAAGCTGGAGGCATGACAGAACCTTTTGCTTTCTTTTTCTGCAGGTTCGATCTTCTTTATTTGAACTGGCTAAGAAAACAAAGTTTAATTTATGTCGTCATGTCTTGGTGACCTTCATACTCCTGGTTATTATCAACTTGTTGGTGATCTTCATACCCTCCATGAAGGATATTTTTGGAGTCGTTGGTATGGCTTTCTGACCTGCCGCTTATTCTACGATAGCTGTTTAGAAAGTTAAACTTTCACAACGATAACCTCAATTTTTCTTATTTTCCAGGCGTTACATCTGCTAATATGCTTATTTTCATTCTTCCTTCATCTCTTTATTTAAAAATCACAAGCCAAGATGGAGATAAGGGAACGCAACGAATTTGGGTATGTCTCATTCTGGCTACTCTCATTTTCCTAGTTTGTTTTTCACTGAACTATGCCAGGTAAATGCATGGAGATGCCATCTCCACCATCTAGTACTTACAGTGACCTCAAAAGGAGGCAACCATCCTAGTGTTTGCCCATTTGGGAGATTTAAAATATCATATCAGGATCTTCTCCATTCCCTCAAAATATCTTCAGGTTCTGCTCCTTTTGTGTCAGAGTGGCCAGCCAAGAAATTAGACATTTATCATCCTGTGTCTCTCCAGGGTGATGCCTTGTCATTAGCAAGATCTGAAGTGGAAAGGGACTCAAAAATTTTCTGCAGCCCACTGTTTCTGTATAGTCCCTGGTCCTGTAACTCCATCCTTCAGCCCAGGGAACCTGCAGTGCCTTAATTGAAACAGCTGAGTTAGCATTGAGTCTTTTTATAATTTGACAGAAATGCTTTGTAGCAACAGACCTGGATTCAGAAACTACCTTTCTATATTGGAATTCTTGTTTCCAGGTCTGGTGAAGTTCAAGGGCATCTTGAAGGTGGTGCACTTGGAGACAGTGAGGGAAGCAGGGGTGAAGTGGCTGCTACATGAGTAACTTCTGGAGCACCATTATGTTTGGCCTCAGAGAAGGCTTCTCAGCCGCGCTCCCAGATAGTGTAAGCACTCCAATCACAAACGTTACCTGAGTCCACAGACCCCAGTGAGGGGCGTAGGCACGGGGGAACATCCCTGTGTATTTAGAGGACGCATCGTTGATGCCACTGGAGCATCTGCTTCCCCAAAAGGACTATCCCTAAAGCCGTAAATCTCAAATCCTTCTAAATCTGACCAGTGGGGACTTCATGAGGATAGAGAGGAAGGAGCAGTTTTCTGGTCCTGGACTTTTGTTTTTGGGGAGGTTTTTGACTAAATTTTGGCAGTAAACTTAAGATTCAATCTGACAGTGGTGGAGACCTGCTGATCACGAATCTCTGGGCCTCTCCAACCTTGCTCCCATTATAAAACCACTGGGAGGATCTACCAGAGAGCATTAAACAAGAGATCCAGTCTGCGTAGGGGCTCAATGGGAGTTACACCAGACCGGTGATGGTGAGCCTGGATGCAACCCTCTCAACCCCACTCTCCGCCCCCTCCCCTTCCCAAAACTCTGTCTCCTCCTCCAGACTCCAGTCCAGCCCGCCCTGGCTCTCATGACGCTTCATCCTTCTCCCTGAATTTCAGGTCTCATTGGAAACTCTCAACACCAAGCAATTTAAAATCTTGTGTTCTCCAGATTTTAGATTTAGTAACCTGCCCCCTGGGCCTTCATCATCACTTAATTTTGTATACCCGTTTCCTGTCTCACTCGATCAAATCTACTCTGCTTTTCGATATCCTTTTAACACTTTTTCAAACAGAAATGTTTACCTGCCAGTAATAAACTAGGCTGGTTGATGACAGGACCTGCATGTTGTCAAAGGATGATTTTTTTCTGCGTTTTCATCTTTAGTCTGAAAGAAGCTAGCAAGAGTTATACCCAGTCAGTTGTAGAGCAGATTCACTCTAAGATGACCATGAAGTCAAAGAGCAGAATACAGAACATGGTTCTGCATAGCTAATTTTTCTTAGTTTCCCATCCTTGGAGAATCAGGTACACACAACTTTAGAAAGAATCTCACAGTTCAGTAATAGATATAACCAACCAAATAAAATATGAGGGGACATGAAAAGAGAGGGAAATCATTTTTTTTTTTTCCCCAGGTGTACACGGGAAATGTTTGCCTCCCTGAAAATAACCCTTGCCTTTCTGTTACTCCAGGCTGCCCTTTTCCTGGGTCTGGGAGTGTTGTTTTCCCTGGTAAGCATTCCCTTGGTCATCTACGACTGGGCCTACTCATGAAGTGGTGACGAAGACCACTGAGACCAGCTGAGCAAAACAGTCAATTTACCACGCATCAGCAACCCTTCATCACTTACTCTGCAAGTTTACAGAAGCAAACGGAAATTTACAAGATACACAATGAAATAATACTTTGGTAGCAAAACAAGAGACCTGTTTCTATCATGGTTCATGCCCCTCCAGGATTGGGGATCAATTTTAAGATTGTGGATTTTTTTGGTTCCAAATTTCATGCAATCATATTTTCCAGTACTTTTCACAGTTGATTGTTTTTCACTCTACTAACTCTGTTTTTTTGTGATTTCATCATCTTAGAACTCTGAAGACGTGATCATCCATCGTGTTTATTTATTGTACATCCAGATTCTGAAATAATTTTCCTACTGATGTTCAGCTTATATCTGTACCTTTTTAGCAGAGAAAAGAATCTTGAATTGTATATATTTATTTTGCTTTACAGAAAAAAATGGTTTCGTAAATAATTTGCCTATTTTGGTTAAAATAGCACATAGGGATAATCAGATGAGAGTCACAGGGCACATACCCTTGTTGGATCAGAGAATGCCCAATATTTGAGGCAGCTCTGATCACCTGGCAGGCGAGCTTCAGCAGCTCATGATCTTGCTGACATTCCATCCACTCTGTGCAGAGACCTTCTCTGGCGAGTGTTCTCAGCTCAGAAAGGGGTGGGAATGATTCTTACCTTGGTAAATATACTGAACTACACATCTGGGTTATCTAGCAAATGAAGTTTTGTTTCCCTCTTTGTGTCAAAGTTACTCTGTATAATCTGAGTCAGCCTTTGTTGGGGAAGACCCACCACACCTTTATAACAAACTGAGATGCAAGAGTCCTACAAAAAGATTGTCCAAAATGCATGAGGAAATATTTTTCAGATGCAGATAACCTTCAGCCCAACATCTGTATTGTTGAAGGGGGAAAAACATTTTCTTAAATTATAAACCCAGCAGCTTCTACTCATGTCCATCAGCTTTTTGCACAGAAAATCATGTGTATCTAACCAAGGATGATCTAGGGAAAGTAAGTCCTGTTTTATATTAGGTACTGTAGGGGGGTCTTTAAAAAATTTGTTTTATATCTATGAAAGTGAAAGTGTTAGTTGCTCAATTGTGTCCACCTCTTTGCAACCTCATGGACTGTAGCCTGCCAGGCTCCTCTGTTCATGGACTTCTCCAGGCAAGAAGACTGGAGTGGGTAGCCATTCCCTTCTCTAGGGGATCTTCCCGACCCAGGGATCGAACTGGTGTCTCCTGCATTGCAGGCAGATTCTTTACTGTCTGAGCCACCAAGGGAACCCAATCTGCCTGCAGTGCAGAAGACCTTGGTTCCATCTCTGGGTTGGGAAGATCCCTTGGAGAAGGGAATGGCTACCCACGCCAGTATTCTTGCCTGGAGAAGCCCATGGACAGAGGAATCTGGTAGACTATAGTCCATGAGGTTTCAAAGAGGTGAACACAACTGAGTGACTAACACTTTGTATTTATAAATTTAGGTTATTGCAAATACAAGATTTTTGTACCTTAAATAAGCCTCATTCCTATTTCTTCTCCACTAGCCATCCATTCAGTCTTGAAAAAAGAAAAACAGCCTTCAGAGATGATTTTGAGGACAGCATGTGATGAAAGCATTGTGTACCTTTCTCCCCCAAGATGGGGACTTTGGTGGCAGTGCTGTTCCTCTCCTCATCCCTGGTCAAGGGTGGGCTGTCACTGCCCACCTGATGTGACCGACATGGGGGACAGAGTTGCTAACACTCTTACCCCAGCCCCTCTCCTAAAAGCAAGTGAAGGAAATTCCCGAGAGACTGTAAAAGCAGAGAAGTTCGGGGCACCGTAGCTTGAAAAGGCAATGGGGACAGGATAGAAACCCAGTACCACATTCCCCCTATGCTGGGCCATCACCTGTGCTTGGATTATCTGTATCACACAATGAGAAGCATGTGTACCCTGTGAGCTAGTCTCTTGAAACAGGGCTTGTGTTATATCTACATCCTGGTTGAATTCAACAAACACGTCAGTTCACTGAACAGATTTCTTATCCAGAGATAAGTAGCCTCTAACCACAGATTCTTGACAGAGTTTTTGAGGCACTTGACTCTGGGCTCTGTTCCTCCCTCACTGAGATCCCTGGAGGCCTCCACACTTACTGGGAGTAACACGGAACTGTCCCTTCCCCTTTACAGACTACTATCTCAGACAGAAAGCAAGCATCAGGATCATTCCTGACCCTCTTGGGGGAAAAGGAAAGATTATTTTCTGCCTGTCTTAGTAGTATCATCATAGTTTCTAATGTCATGCTCCAGAATTACATCCACAGAGATTAGAGTTCAGGTTTTTAGAAATGAGTCCCTACCTGTGTATGAATTCCTAACCCAGTGAAACCCACAGCCGTTTCTGTCCTTCTCAGCAGTCTTCCATAGATAAGCAGAAAAGAAACTCAACCAGACAAGATGCCTGGCCCTTGGAGCTTGTCCGGTGGCACCCAATCATGTAATAGGTAGAAAGTGGATGACCCTCCATTAAAAAAATACAAATTTCATTTGCAAGCTATATTAGGCTACTTCCCATTTTCTTCATTAACTTATAAAAATTCACTTTCTGCCCATACAGTTTAGAAGATTATCATTAGCTCTTGGGATATATAGTGATATTTTTGGATCTTTGGATTTTATGTGTTAGAACAGGGGAGTTTTTAAATTATTTAAAATATGCTTATTTAGAGGAGGCTTGGGATGTGTAGTGATATTTTTGGATCTCTGGATTTTATGTGTCAGAATGGGATTTTTTTTTATTATTTAAAATATGCTTATTTAGAGGAGGCACTTGTTGATGTCTGCACTACTACAGGTTTTTAAAACCTTCTTTGTACGTTTATTTAAGTTTATTGTTGACTGAATATAATAGACCCTACTATAATTTGTCAGATATCAGTGATTAATTTCATCATTTGTGTGGGATTAGCTGTAAAGTGTACTGTTTTTATTCTTCTTGTTCAGAGTAGTGAACCCATAGCCAAAAATACATGTACCACAGATGTAAGGTAGAATTTAAATCACACAGCAAGTGCTGTACAAGTTTTTCTGCTATGTGAGTAAACTAACGAATTTTATACCTTAAGCCTTTGGGAGCAGCACGCTCTCCTTGGGTAGATGTGATGTCAGCACCAGTGAACAGTGCTAGGTTCATGCTTTGGGGTATGAACTGTTCCCTAGTTGTAATAACATAGCACACTGTACTCTTGCCTGGAAAAATCCCATGGATGGAGGAGCCTGGTAGGCTGCAGTCCATGGGGTCGCTAAGGGTCGGACACGACTGAGCAACTTCACTTTCACTTTTCACTTTCCTGCATTGGAGAAGGAAATGGCAACCCACTCCAGTGTTCTTGCCTGGAGAATCCCAGGGACAGGGAGCCTGGTGGGCTGCCGTCTATGGGGTTGCAGAGTCGGACACGACTGAAGCGACTTAGCAGCAGTAGCAGCAGCACACTGTAAATCCCTAATTTCCTTCATGTTATTTATTGGAAGTGAGGACAGCAGCATATGTACAGGAAAGAAATTCAGTCTTGTTAATCATAGGCAGCCCCCAATTTATAAGTTAGAGCAGAACCCCAACTTACAGGCAGAGCATAGTGCAGAACTGTCGGTTGATTGTTTGCAACCTGGAATATATTTTCCTTCAGAAACCAAGTTATACATGATGGTTAGGCCCCCAGACCAACTAGAAAAGATGATCTAAACTCATAGTTTAGCTGAAATAGGGTACTATATTAACAAGATTGCTAAAGAATCTAAGCAATGAATATGATTTTGTTTCTAGCAGATATTTGCTCAGAGTTGCCGAGAATCCGTCCCTCATGTTGTTAGTGGAATCTGGATCAACCACTCCAACCTCACACTGCCTGCTGGGTGGTGGCACCAGAGTAGCCACCAATTAGAAGTGCCCAGAGTGGCCTACAGCTGGGTCCCCAGCAAAGGAAGGGGACCAGGTCCAGGGCAACCAGAGACCTCATAGGAGGAAGAGGGTTAAAGAGGATGAGGGTCCTCTGGTGGGCCGAGCATCACCAGGGACATTCTCCGGTGCTGCCCCTTCTTTTCTCTGGAGGCTCAGGCCTGGCCTGCCTGCTTCTGTTTGTAGGACCTTTTGCTCCTGGAGTTTATCTCCTTCGCTCCCACTACCATAAATGATGTCACTGTGTAGCTTCTCCTGCACGCCAGTCGCTGAAGCCAGCACACAGCACTTTAGTGGATTTAGTGCTAGGGAACCATAGTCTAACTGCCCAGTAGTCAAAGAGGGGTAAAAACCTCTCTACCCACTTGTCCTCTTATATTTGCAGACCCTGTTGAGAAAGACATACATGGGTGATGGCCATGGAGCTTGGGGTGGACTAATGGCTGCAATAAGGTGTCATGGTGTTTCAGAGAACACCTCAGACAGTCACCCCAGAATTAGCTTCTTTCTAGAGTTGGATTCAAGCCTCCAAGTCAGTGTTCCTCAAAGTGGGGATCCCCATCAGCATCACCTGGGAACTGGATGGGATGCACATACTCGGCCTCAGCCCAGACCAAATAAGATCAAAAACTTTGGGAGTGGAGGTCCAGCAAACTGTATTTTATAATCACTCCCAGTGATCTTGGCACAGGTCAAGTTAGAGACCCACACGGAGCCAATTCATCTCTCCTTTTTCTCCCCATTAGTCCTATCTGTCATTCTCAGACAGTGGTTCCTGGACTTGAGGGATAAGAGTGGGAACCAGGACTTAGGGAGGGATAAATGCAGCCCCCTTCCCACTGGAAATGCTGGTACAGGTGCATCATTGCAAATAAGGTTGCCTGCAAATGGCCTGAGACACCGTAAGGTTACAGTTTTGGCAGCTGTGAAGAAATGAAAATGAGGTGTTTTGGATATTTTTTTTTCTTTTTTGAAAGCAATTAAAAGATATACCCTTTGTTAGAGGCAATACTGAATTTAGGTCAGAAGTTTCTCTAGAATGTTTGGGCTCATCATGTGATGATCAATCCTATCCTCCCTTTAAAGGGAGTTTTCTGCTGAAAGGGGCTACAGACTGCTTTGAAAAGGTTAGTGCTCCACTCTTTCAGCGGATCAGAGTGCTGGATGGCACATATTGTTGGGTTAGGGGTGGGGAGGAGATCAGTGAAATGATCAGGTATTTGATTTTATGCCTTTATTGCAAAAGCCATCAGTTTCCCTCTGCTTTTCAATGTAAATTGGCTTGAGGCTTAGGATGTAAACCTTAAGAATATAATTCCTCCATTCCAGTTCATGGTAAACGTCTATCCACTTTCAAAATAAAGATTGAGATTTTATCATTTAAGGATGTTAATGTTTTCCTTAGGAATGGCAAATCTGAGAATCTTTTAGCAACAGAACACCATTCCTCTAAAATACAGTGAATTATTTATAATGATCTAAGGTTTTCAGATACAAATTTGGGGACGGGGTGGCTGACAACTGAAAGATACCACTAAATCTTAAAGGAAAAGTTCTTGAAAAGCATGTAAAATTCACAGGGCTCAGACCTCCTTCTTTAGAGTTTTCTGTAAGGAAGGCCTATGAAGCTGGGCCCATGTGCATATAGGCTTGAATTCGTGTTTTTTAAAGGAAGAATCTATGCAGTTGAGGCTTATTGTAGGAAATACTTCATTTGTATGTAAATACATTGTAAATAAATAGGAGGCTGTATATTTTTGAAGTTGTTGATCCACATTGAAATAGAAGTTGCTAGTATCTGCATATCAAGAATAAATGTCTTCATTGATATTAATGGTTTTGTTTGGGAATTAGAAAAATTTACATTCTCTTCCAGGTAACATAGTTCTCTTAATGTAAACTTGGAACCTACAAATCTTACTTGTTTAGAGAGAGAAATGTCTGAGAAATAGTTAATGTTGATTTCTTATACTGGTATTAAGATTAATTATTTCAAAGCTAGTCCTCTGAGCTACAAATAATAAGGAACATTTTAGACCCAAATTATTGCCGTATAGAAATAGAATACCCAAAATAATAAGTTGTTTCTTCACAATACTGTTTCACTGTTAACACTGATACTACTACGCAGTATTTATGAAAACAGATGTTGGGGAGGAGGAATTTTTTTTTTTCCAAAATTGAATTTCTGTTTCCCAAACTTTGGTCCCTTTGAAAGGGCAAGACCTGAATATTAACTGTGAGCACAAATTTGAAAGAAAGAAAGAAAAAAGAACTGTTATTTTATCAAGCTTTTGAAAGTCTTGCATGTTTGCCTTTTCAGTGTCCGCGCCAGCATAGGATGTCTTAAGTAATTTTTTTTTCCCAAAAGACTTGAATGTTGATCGCTGGTATGTAATCTACTCTCTAGACTTCAGTGTATTATAGACTTCATCTATCTGTAGCACACCACTAATGTACTAACGTAAAACCTTGTCAGTGAGTTTCAGATGGATGATTTAAGTGATTACATGTCACAAAACTTTGTCATTCATGGTTGATTAAACACAGAGTTTTGTTTTTCCCCCCAGGATGTGGTGTAAATAAAGACATGTAAGAAGTTCTGTTGTATAACTGCTTTGTTAACATAGTTTTTAAACATTAAAATGTGGAATAAAGCATTTATGAATTTTTGCGTTCATTGTTCTAGGGTACAATACTAAGGTGGCTCAATGGCTAAGAGTCTGCCTGCAATGCGGGAGACACGGGTTCAATCCCTAGGTTGGGAAGATCCCCTGGAGGAGGAAATGGTAATCCCCTCCAGTATTCTTGCCCGGATAATCCCATGGGTAGAGGAGCCTGATGGGGAGCCATGGGGTTGCAAAGAGTTGGACCTGAGCGACTGAACACTCAAACACACACTAACTAAAAGGGCAAGGGGGTAATTGGGTACTTGCTATACTCACTATTTGGGATTGTTGGAGACAGATTCGCCACACTTGTCAGTGTTTTGGGACACTGAGAGTTCATGGAACCTTATATTCAAGTGTCCAAGCTTTAAAAAATGCTTCCAGTTCTACTAGTAAGCAGAAATGCATGTTTGTTTATGGCTTTAAAAATAATCTTGTTCCTGTGACAATGTTATTCCAACCAACTGAATTATTTACAGAAAATTGAGCATGTAATTGTTCTTCATTACTGGTCAGGACATAGACTTGGATTACTGTGATATTGAATGGTTTGCCTTGGAAATGAACAGAGATCATTCTGTCATTTTTGAGATTGCACCCAATAACTGCATTTCGGACTCTTCTGTTGACTATGAAGGCTACTCCATTTCTTCTAAGGGATTCTTGCCCACAGTAGTAGATATAATGGTCATATGAGTTAAATTCGCCCATTCCAGTCCATTTTAGTTCACTGATTCCTAAAATGTTGATGTTCACTCTTGCCATCTCCTGTTTGACCACTTGCAATTTACCTTGATTCATGGATCTAACATTCCAGGTTTCTATGCAGTGTTGTTCTTTACAGCATCCACTTTGCTTCCATCACCAGTCACATCCACAACTGGTCATTGTTTTTGCTTTGGCTCCATCTCTTTATTCTTTCTGGACTTAGTTCTCCATTCTTCTCTAGTAGCATATTGGACACCTACCACCCTGGGGAGTTCAACTTTCAGTATCATAACTTTTTGCCTTTTCATACAGTTCATGGGGTTCTCCAGGCAAGAATACTGAAGTGGTTTGCCATTCCCTTCTCCAGTAGACCACGTTTGGTCAAAAAACTAAGATCCTGGCATCCAGTCCCATGACTTCATGGCAAATAGATGGGGAAACAATGGAAACAGTGAGAGACTTTATTTTCAGTTTCAGTTTAGTTCAGTTCAGTTGCTCAGTTGTGTCCGACTCTTTGTGACCCCATGAACCACAGCAGGCCAGGCCTCCCTGTCCATCACCAATCCCCAGAGTCCACCCAAACCCATGTCCATTGAGTCATTGATGCTATCCAACCATCTCATCCTCTGATGTCCCCTTCTCCTTCTGTCCTCAATTTTTCCCAGCATTAGAGTCTTTGCAAATGAGTCAGCTCTTTGCATCAGGTGGCCAAAGTATTGGAATTTCAGCTTCAACATCAGTCCTTCCAACAAATACCCAGGACTGATCTCCTTTGTCCAAGGGACTCTCAAGATTCTTCTCCAATACCATGGTTCAAAAGCATTAATTCTTCTGTGCTCAGCTTTCTTTATATTCCAACTCTCACATCCATATATGACCACTGGAAAAACCATAGCCTTGACTAGACAGACCTTTGTTGGCAAAGTAATGTCTCTGCTTTTTAATATGCTGTCTAGGTTGGTCATAACTTTCCTTCCAAGGAGCACATGTCTTAATTTCATGGCTGCAGTCACCATCTGCAGTGATTTTGGAGCCCAGAAAAATAAAGTCAGCCACCATTTCCACTGTTTACCCATCTATTTCCCATGAAGTGATGGGCCAGATGCCATGATCTTAGTTTTCTGGAATGTTGAGCTTTAAGCCAACTTTTCACTCTCCACTTTCACTTTCATCAAGAGCCTCTTTATTTCTTCTTCACTTTCTGCCATAAAGGTAGTGTCATCTGCATATCTGAGGTTATCGATATTTCTCCCAGCAATCTTGATTCCAACTTGTGCTTCTTCCAGTCCAGCGTTTCTCATGATGTACTCTGCATAGAAGTTAAATAAACAGGGTGACAATATACAACCTTGATGTACTCCTTTTCCTATATGGATCCAGTCTGTTGTTCCATGTCCAGTTCTAACTGTTGCTTCCTGACCTGCATACAAGTTTCTCAAGAGGCAGGTCAAGTGGTCTGGTATGCCCATCTCTTTCAGAATTTTCCACAGTTTATTGTGATCCACACAGTCAAAGGCTTTGGCATAGTCAATAAAGGAGAAATAGATGTTTTCCTGGAACTCTCTTGCTTTTTCCATGATCCAATGGATGTTGGCAATTTGATCTCTGGTTCCTCTGGCTTTTCTAAAACCAGCTTGAACATCTGGAAGTTCACAGTTCACATATTGCTGAAGCCTGGCTTGGAGAATTTTGAGCATTACTTTACTAGTGTATGAAATGAGGCCAATTGTGCAGTAGTTTGACTTTATTTTGGGGGGCTCCAAAATCACTGCTGGAGAAGGCGATGGCGCCCCACTCCAGTATTCTTGCCTGGAAAGTCCCATGGACTGAGGGGCCTGGTGGGCTGCAGTCCATGGGGTCGTGAAGAGTCCGACACGACTGAGCGACTTCACTTTCACTTTTCACTTTCATGCATTGGAGAAGGAAATGGCAACCCACTCCAGTGTTCTTGCCTGGAGAATCCCAGGGACGGGGGAGCCTGGTGGGCTGCCATCTATGGTGTCACACAGAGTCAGACACAACTGAAGCGATTTAGCAGCAGCAGCAGCAAAATCACTGCAGATGGTGTCTGCAGCCATGAGATTAAAAGGTGCTTGCTCCTTGGAAGAAAGCTATGACCAATCTAGACAGCATATTAAAAAGCAGAAACATTACTTTGCCAACAAAGGTCTGTCTAGTCAAGGCTATGGTTTTTCCAGTGGTCATGTACGGATATGAGAGTTGGACTATTAAGAAAGCTGAATGCCGAAGAATTGATGCTTTTGAACTGTGGTGTTGGAGGAGACTCTTGAGAGTCCCGTGGACTGCAAAGAGATCAAATCAGTCAATCCTCAAGGAAATCAGTGCTGAATATTCATTGGAAGGACTTGATGCTAAAGCTGAAACTCCAATATTTGGTCACCTGATGAGAAAAACTGGCTCATTGGAAAAGACCCTGATGCTGGGAAAAATTGAAGGCAGGAGGAGAAGGGGACGACAGAGGATGAGATGTTTGGATAGCATCACCGACTGGATGGACGTGAGTTTGGGCAAATTCCAGGAGTTGGTGATGGACAGGGAAGCCTGGCATGCTGCAGTCCATGGGGTCACATGACTGAGTGATGGAACTGAACTAAACAGTTCTTCGTGTACCAGTAAGAACTGGTTCCCCAAAACCTCAGTTCACTGCATTGTTCTAAGATTATTTGTAAAAGCTAAAACTCAGTGATTAAAGACAAATGAGAATTCTAAAAAAAAGAAAAATTCTTCCAATAGGAATCTCTCTGATCTGAAGCATATTACAATTCTCCAATCCTTAATAATCAGAGTAGGTTGAACATAATATTTTCTTCTTAAATTCAAGTTCATCTTTATAAGTATCAGTTTCTGTGCCATCTTGTAGGAGGGACTCCAGTCTTTCTCTGCCCACATTGTAACCACTCATGAAATAGGAAATCCTATCAACACTTCCATTTCTCCAGGAACTAGTGAAGGGAAAGCTCCTATAGCCTGATTTTTCCCTTGTCCATCATTGGCTCCTCCCCATGATTTTAGGAAAGTTTATCCAACCAAGATGGCAAGATGGCCATAGTCTGATGTCTGCATTTGTCTGTGGACAGGGTTAGTGCAGGAACAACCTGCACCTCAAGGTATGACTGGGTGTGAGGCTGCTCTTGACCCTCACTGGGCTGCCCTGGAGAGAGCTCATTCTGCAGGGCCACCTTCTTGCCCATGTGGATCTCAAGGTGAAAATTTGGAGCCAGGAGTCCAAGCTGTGGACTCCAACCTAGCTTCATTAGCAATAAGGCTGATACTTTTATCCTTATGTGCCTCCTGTTTCTGTTTCTTAATCAAAACCCCAGGGATAAAGGATGTGAGTCATTTCACTTTCAAATCCAAGCAGTTGTAAAAGTGCGTTAGAATATGAACAGGTTTTGTTATGAATCAAAAGGTCTGGTCCTATTGTACTTTTAATGGCTCTGACTGCTTCCACTATGATTCCATGCTAACGTTCTATTCTGCCCTATTTTACACATAATTGTTTGGGTTTGGGGAGAATAACCCATAATGGAATAAACTATGGACTTCCAAAATGGAATAAACTATGGACTTACTGATTACCTTGCAACTCAAAAGACCTGCTTGCTTACCTTCTAGATTTGTAATTAGATTCTGTCTCATTAGCATAGTCTGAGAAGGAGCTGATGAGACTCAAATAACTGAGCCAATTTTTGTATACTAGTGTTTTATCTTTCCGGGGAAGGCAATGGCACCCCACCCCAGTACTTTTGCCTGGAAAATCCCATGGACGGAGGAGCCTGGTAGGTTCCAGTCATTATTTCTAATTTTAGACTAATCCAAATTGGCAGGACAATTTGTTCTTCAGTAGTTAGTGCAACATTAAAATAATCTGCCAAATTATCAAAATGCATTATAAAGCAATAGCACTTAAAACAGACTTATGATGTGGAAATAAATAGATCATAATAGAGAACACAAATAACATCAGAGAAGAGGCCTTTCAAATTAATGGGGAAAATAAGGCATACTCAATAAATGGTGAAAAAAATGACTTAGTTTTATGAAGATAATAAAGCTATATCCTTATATTGTGCCTATATCTTAAAAAAACGCTCATCTAAAAGACTTTAAAACAAACAGGTAAATATGTCTTCTTTTTTTTTTTTACAAATGTAGTGCTATCACTCTCATATAAAGTAGTCAAGTGTCAAAATGTTTATCTAGCTCATTATTAATAAAGGAACAAATAAGATGTTTTATACTGGTTCCAAGGAGAAATCAAAGAAAAGACACATATATGAGCAACCAGGCATGCTGAAATGAATTTGCTAAAAGATGCAAAACTGGCTCTTTCCACAGGGAGAAATCAATTACATCTCCATCGGACAGAATTCATTTGCTTCTCTGGGCAATAATCATTTCAGTCTCTATCAGCTTTCCACAATTTACAGGGTTATGAAACAACTCAAAGACAAAAAAATGAGCAAAATTCATTTAGAATCAGAACTCAGAAGGGACATCTAATATTACACAGAAAACCTACTAATTTTTTTTTTTGCTCCTTTTAAAACTTCAAGTTCTTTCCAATTTTCTTAATATCTTTCCCCTTTTTGACCATAAAAATCTCTAAGATTATTTTTGGTCATTAAAAAAAGATGGCTTCGTTAGGTGTGACCTGATAATTCACATAGGTGCAGTGTCAGTTAACCAAGTGGGCTTTCTTGAGGCTTCCTTGGTGGTTCAGTGATAAAGAACATGCCTGCCCATGCAGGAGACTCGGGTTTGATCTCTGGGTCTGAAAGATTCCCCTGGAGGAGAAAAATGGCAACCCACTCCAGTATTTTTGCCTATGAAATCCTATGGACAGAGGAGCCTGCTGGGCTACAGTCCATGGGGTCAGAAAAGAGTGGCACATGACTTAGCTACTAAATAACAACAGGGCTTTCTTGGGTTTGTATTGTACAACTACTGGAGCTCTGAATTGCACTTTTAAAAGTCTCTATTATTTGCTAACTCAAGCCTAGGAAGGGCTTCCCTGGTGGCTCAGAAAGAAAAGAATCCACCTGCAATGCGGGAGACCTGGGTTCGATTCCTGGGTTGGGAAGACCCCCTGGAAAAGGGAATGGCTACCCGCTTCAGTATACTTGCCTGGAGAATTCCATGGACAGAGGAGCCTGGAGGGCTGTAATCCATGGGATCACAAAGAGTTGGACACAACTGAGTGACTTTCACTTTCAAGGCTAGGGAATCAAGCCCAAGAAATTCCACCATACTTTGCCCATGTTGCCTATAAATCTGAATGAATTCCTCTCTACATGAGTTCCCAAATTTGCTAAGGAGCCTGGTCTTCTAGAAAGTACCCTTTCTCACAATCTATAAGGATGCTGCAAGAACTGGCTTTCCTGGGATGGCTTTGTTGGCATTGGCTTCATGAGTAAAATCAACCTGTGTTCACTAGAGGTATTCAATTAAATGAACATCCTTCACAAATACAACATTCCCAGAAATTGATACACAATTTTTTTCAATTATATACTAGTAGAAAGGAAGCTATGCAAATAACTATACATTGCTATGAAAGAGTAAAAGAACTTGGAGCTTCTTAATTTATTGATGGTGGGAAGATCAATGAGTTTAACTTCATTTTACAAAAGCAGAGTCTAGTGAATCAATGTAGATTAAAGATAGCTTAAAAAGAAATAGAAATGGCTTCCTTGTTTATACAGAAAAGAGTATTTAACAGTCTCAACAGAACCACAGAAAACTTGCCCTCATTAACGCCTTCCATCCTGTGTAATTCTGCTCTGCTGGATCTTGGTTTAAGGTTCTGCTGACATAAACTTATCTGCTTCTGGACTAAAAACAGTCATGGAAAGTCACACTCACTTCACAGGTACAGCTTGAAAGTTACCAAGGTAACGTCAGCCCAGACACATGTACCCAAAAGTCTATTCTATGAAGTATCAGTAGTTTAATATACTTGGCAAGTCCTTTTCCAATGGGCCTTTTCCAATGACGCAATGGACCTCTGTGTCTTTGCTTTGTTGTTGCTGTTCAGCCTCCAAGTTGTGTCTGACTCTGCAACCCCATAAACTGCAGCACTCCAGGCTCCCCTGTCCTTCACTATCTCCTGGAATTTGCTCAAACTCATGTCCATTGAGTCACTGATGCTATCTAACCATCTTATCCTCTGTCGCCCCTTTCTCCTTTTGCCCTCTATATTTCCCAGCATCGGAGTCTGTTCCAATGAGTTGGCTCTTTGCATCAGGTGGCCAAAGTATTGGAGCTTCAGCATCAGTCCTTTCGATGAATATTCAGGTTGATTTCCTTTAGGATTGACCGGTGTGATCTCCTTGCAGTCCAAGGGACTCTCAAGAGTTGTCTAGCACCACAGTTCTAAAGCATCAATTCTTCAGTGCTCAGATTTCTTTATGGTCCAACTCTCACATCCATACATGACTACTGGAAAAACCACTTTGACTATGCAGACCTTTGTCAGCAAAGTGACGTCTCTGCTTTTTAATATGCTGTTTAGGTTTGTCAAAGCTTTCCTTTCAAGGAGCAAGTTTCTTTTAATTTCATGGCTGCGATCACCATCTGCACTGATTTTGTAACCCAATAAAATATGCTGCTGCTGCTGCTGCTGCTGCTAAGTTGCTTCAGTCGTGTCCGACTCTATGCGACCCCATAGATGGAAGCCCACCAGGCTCCCCCATCCCCGGAATTCTTCAGGCAAGAACACTGGAGTGGGTTGCCATTTCCTTCTCCAATGCATGAAAGTGAAAAGTGAAAGGGAAGTCGCTCAGTCGTGTCCGACTCTTAGCAACCCCATGGACTGCAGCCAATAAAATATAACCTATCACTATTTCCACTTTTTCTCCTTCTATTTGCCAAGAAGTGATTGGACTAGATGCCATGCTCTTTGTTTTTTGAACGTTGAGCTTTAAGCCAGCTTTTTCGCTCTCCTCTTTCACTCTTATGAAGAAGCTCTTTACAAATAGCTGATTCATGTTGATGTTTGGCAGAACCAGCACATTATAAAGCAATTATCCTTCAATTTTAAAAATAAATTTTAAACATAAATAAATAAATTTAAAGGTTAAAAAGTCTCTTTCGTTCCTCTTCACTTTCTGCCATTAGAGTGGTATCATTTGCATATTTGAGGTTGTCGATATTTCTCCCAGCAATCTTGATTCCCACTTGTGATTCATCCAGCCCTGCATTTTGCATGATGTTCTCTGCAGGGTGACAATACACAGCCTTGATGTACTCCTTTCCCAACTTTGAAACAGTCTGTTTTTTCATGTTCAGTTCTAACTGTTGCTTCTTGACCTGCATACAGGTTTCTCAGGAGACAGGTAAGGTGGTCTGGTATTCCCATCTCTTTAAGGATTTCCAGTTTGTTTTGTGATCAACACAGTCAAAGGTTTTGGCATAGTCAAGCCTAGTAATGAAGCAGAAGTAGATGTTTTTCTGGAATTTCCTTGCTTTCTCTATGATCCAGTGAATGCTAGAAATTTGATCTCTGATTCCTCTGCTTTTTCTAAGCCCATTTGTGTATCTGGAAGCTCTGAGTTCATGTACTGCTGAAACCTAGCTTGAAGGATTTTGAGCATAACCTTGCTAGCATGAAAAGTGAGCCCAATTGTATGGTAGCTTAAACATTCTTTGGTATTGCCCTTCTTTGGGATTGGCATGAAAGCTGACGTTTTCCAGTCCTATGGCCATTGCTGAGTTTTCCAACTTTGCTGACATATTGCGTGCAACACTTGGATTTTAAAACTTCAGCTGGAATCCCATCACCTCCACTAGTTGTTTTTTTTTTTTTTTTTTTTTGTAGTACTGCTTCCTAAGGCTTACTTGAACTCACACTCCGAGATGCCTGGCTCTAGGTGAGTGAGTACACTATAGTGAGTATTCTGGTCATTAAGACCTTTTTGTATAGTTCTTCCATGTTTTCTCGCCACCTCTTATTAATCTCTTCTGCTTCTGTTAGGTCCTTACTGTTTCTGTCCTTCCATGCCCATCCTTGCATGAAATATTCCCTTGATATCTCCAATTTTCTTGAAGATATCTCTAGTCTTTCCCAGTCTATGGTTTTCCTCTATTTCTTTGCATTATTCATTTAAGAAGGCCTTCTATCTCTCCTTGCTATTCTCTGGGACTCTGCATTCAGTTTGGTATGTCTTTCCCTTTCTCCCTTGCCTTTTGCTTCTCTTCTTTCCTCAGATATTTATAAAGCCTCCTTGAACAACCACTTTGCTTCTTGCATTTCTTTTTCTTGGGTGTGGTTTTGGTCACTGCCTCCTGTACAGTGTTATGAGCCTCCATCCATGGTTCTTCAGCCACTCTGTCTACCAAGTCTAATCCCTTTAATCTATCTGTCACTTCCACTGTATAATCATACGGGATTTTATTTAGGTCATACATGAATGGCCTAGTGATTTTCACTATTTCCTTCAATGTCTGCTAAAGATCCAGACTTTGACCTGCAGCTTATAGCAGGACCTCAGACAACTTTCAAGAATCATAGAACCTGTTGAATAACGAGACTGAAAAGCTGTGGTTAATTTCCTAGGTAACTAATGGTTTCCACTGTATCTTAATTATTCTTCCAGAAAACCTTAAAGAGCCATGTAGTATTCCACTGAAAGGATACTCAGTAATCTTTTTTGCCTATTCCAAAGCCTTTCAGAGTTTTCCTATCACTATCTATATATCTGTGGGACTTCCCTATAGTTCAGATAGTAAAGAATCTGCCTGCAATGCAGGAGACCTGGGTTCAATCCCTGGGTCAGTAACATCCCCTGGAGAAGGAAATGGCCGCCCACTCCAGTATTCTTGCCTGGAGAATTCCATGGACAGAGTAGCCTGGTGGGCACAGTCCATGGGGTTGCAAAGAGTTGGACATGACTAAACAATACACAGATGTCCGTACCTTATATATACATTATCTTGGAGAGGGGAAGGCCTTTCTGCATACAAAATGCAGAGGTCACAAAGAAAGTAATTGAGCTATAAATATTTTTAAACTCTCTATGACTTACAAAGTAACAGAGTGCAGAAAAAAAAAATTCAAATAGATGAAACTAACATTTGCTACACCCCAGTTGCTACGACTATGAGCTGACTCCCAAATTTGAGGTGGAAATTATTCAAAGTATTCCCTTGATCATATTACCAGGATGCTCCATGCTTCCTTCTTGATAGTCCCCATTCCAAATTGTCCAAGAACCCTTGAGGCGTTTAGCTCCAGAAGTGCCTGCTTCGAAACTCCAGGCAAAAGCGAACTTCCAAGTGAATTTAATCAGTTCACAGTGGGCTTTCATCCCACTGCAGTGCAGTTTCTGTTGCTGACACACAGTGTTACTGTTGAACACTGGCACTGCACAGTTTGTTAATTTGCCTCTACTGTTAACCATGGTGCACTGGCTGGTCCACAACTCAGCCAGGGTTGAAGCCACAGAGAAAGGATGACTAGTGCAGGCAGCGCTGTGGTGACTGCCGCCTTGGGAGCCCAAGCAAAGAAGAGCAGTTTGCCAAAGCTTGTTCCCAACTCATGCCCTCCAGGCTGTCTGACTTAGGCAGGACTCCAGTTACAGCTGCACATGGTATCAACTCTTTCCCTCCCCCCTCCACCCCGCTGGGTATTTAAACCTGATACTGATGCCAGATCTCCATTCTGTATGTCCTTCTTGGTAAGTTCCCCTTTAGGGAATCTATGCTACTCCTAAGTCACTTCAGTCGTGTCCGACTCAGTGTGACCCCATAGACAACAGCCCACCGGGCTACCCCGTCCCTGGGATTCTCCAGGCAAGAACACTGGAGTGGGTTGCCATTTCTTCCTCCAACTATGAAAGTGAAAAGTGAAAGGGAAGTCGCTCAGTCATGTCCGACTCTTAGCGACCCCATGGACTGCAGCCTACCAGGCTCCTCCGTCCATGGGATTTGCCAGGCAAGAGTACTGGAGTGGGGTGCCATCACCTTCTCTGAGGGAATCTATGAGAGAGGTTCTAAAAGTAGTAAAATTCAAAAGAGAAGGTACTGGTAGCAGAATTCATCCTATCTTTGTGATGTCTCTGCAAATTTGCCTGACTTTCCAACTGTCATTGTTTCAATACCTCAAGGGATGTTTGGCTTCAAACGGTCACACTAAACCACAAAAATATTTCTGGTACAGTTCTCCCTTGAGGGGATGCCTGTATGTTCGGCTCCTGTTTAGAACTTTAGAAAGGCCATTCCATTGACTTTTTGTTGTTTGAAAGTTACTAAACTGTATTCACAAAGAAACAGTTTAAAGTTCTGCCTACCCAGTCCTTGGCTACATAGCAGAGAGCTAATCTCCTTAATGAATCAAAAGCTTTTAAAAATCAGTAAGAAAAAAATGTAAATCCCTGTGAAAAATGGGCTACAAAAATGTAAAAAGAAGATACCAGAAAAAGAAATAAACACTTGAAATGGTACCCAATCTAATAATCTAAATCATAGGTAAATAAATGTAGTTTATCTTTTTTTAATATAAATTTATTTATTTTAATTGGAGGCTAATTACTTTACAATATTGTATTGGTTTTGCCATACATTATCATGAATCCGCCACAAAAAATGTAGTTTAGAACATTTATATAATTTTAAAATTTTTACTTTCATCCTGGCAAAGATTAAAGCAGTTGCTAATGTAATTCTGATAAGGATGTAAGAAACAACCATTCTGATATGCAACTGATGACAGTGTAAACTGTTGCAAACTTTTTAGAGATAAATTTGGCAATATCTATTAATACTCTTAACTCTTGCCCATCAATTCCACATCTGTGAATTTTTCTAACTCACAAGAAGGTACAAAAATAAATGTGTAATATACTATCAGATCCTTATTGGTTCATCTCAATTCATATTCCTGTCTCTCTTTTTTCACTGCTTCTGCTTCCCTTAGGCTGTTTCTTTGTCTCTTTATACTGTACTCTTGAATAGTCCTTATGTTAACACTTCTCCACAAGTAAACCCAGCCCCACCTCCCTATTTTTCATATTCAGGCTCCCAGTTA
Source organism: Tragelaphus eurycerus (assembly GCA_935064755.1). Classification (NCBI taxonomy): domain Eukaryota; kingdom Metazoa; phylum Chordata; class Mammalia; order Artiodactyla; family Bovidae; genus Tragelaphus; species Tragelaphus eurycerus. Next base: position 22,032,192 of record CAKXYN010000010.1, on the reverse strand, counting down.
GACTAGCTCCACATCCCAGATAGAAATTAGAGACATTTTATGATCTTATGCATCAGAAAATTTTAATTGGAAGATTCTTGTTCAACCACAGCTTGATTTTTCATAGCTAGTTCCAAAACAGGATGGGTAGCTTTTATATATTTTGTGAATTTGTTGTTGGTATTGTTTAGTTGCTAAGTCTTATCGGAATCTTTTGCAGCACCATGGACTGTAGCCTGCCAGGCTTCTCTGTCCATGGGATTTCCCAGGCAACAGTGGGCTGCCATTTCCTTCTCTTGAGGATTTATGCTAGAGTCTGTCTTCAGGCCAATTTAATCATAAAATCTCGGACATGACTGAAGTGACTTAGCATAGCATAGTGGTATAACCAGAGATATTTTCAAAATTATCCAAAACTTAAAAATAAGACAAAGAAAAGAAAGACATAATATGGAACTGGGACATTATTTATCAGTGTCACCCACAGATTATTTAATCATCTATAGGAATGTGTACTACTGACTATGTATGTTAGTCGGTCAGTCATGTCCACCTGTTTTTGTGACCCCATGAACTGTAGCCTGCCAAGCTCCTCTGTCCATACAATTGTCCAGGCCAGAATGCTAGAGTAGGTAGCCATTTCCTTCTCCAGGAGATCTTCCCAACCCAAGGATCAAACCTGGGTCCCTGCATTACAGCCATTACCATCTGAGCCACTAGGGAAATCCAGTACTGACTACATAGGCCCAGATTTTGTGAGAGTCCATAGCTTATAATATTACAACATACATAACTACATTTGTAATATTCAAATGTAATATGTAATTATATATTTACATATGCAATTTGTAATGTGTTTCTGCATATTTATATATGAAATGCATAATTTTTATATATAATGTGTAAATATTAGAAATCGTAACTTTAAATATCACATGTTAAGTGTTAATTTATAGATTTTTGTCTGAGAAGCAAATTACTTCTGTCCAGTCAAAATAAAACCTCAAAAGCTTTGTATTTAGTTTAGTGATCTTATTCTATCATTCTTTTCTGTTATTATTGTTCAGTCCCAAATTGTGTCCAACTATTTGTGACCCCATGAACTGCAGCACTCCAGGCTTCTCTGTCTTTCACTATCTCCCTGAGTTTGCTCAGATTCATGTCCATTGAGTCAGTGATGCTATCCACCCATTTCATCCTATGTCACCCCCTTCTCTTGTCTTCAGTCTTTCCTCGGATCAGGGTCCCTTTCAATGAGTCAGCTCTTTGCATCGTTTGGTCAAAGTATTGGAGCTTCAGCTTCAGCCTCAGTCCTTCCAATGAATATTCAGGGTTGATTTCCTTTAGGATTGACTGGTTGGAGCTTCTTGCTGTCCAAGGGACTCTCAAGAGTCTTCTCCTGCATCACAGCTTGAAACCATCAATTCTTCAGTGGTCTGCCTTCTTTATCGTCCAACTCTCCCATCCATATATGACTACTGGAAAAACTATTGCTTTGACTATATTGAACGCTGTCAGTAAGTTGATGTCTCTGATTTTTAATACACTATCTAGGTTTGTCATAGCTTTTCTTCCAAGGAGCAAGCGTCTTTTAATTTTGTGGCTGCAGTCACCATCTGAATTGTTCCTACATTTTCCCCATCTATTTGCCATAAAGTGATAGGACCAGATGCTATGATCTTAGGTTTTTGAATGTTGAGTTTTAAGTCAGCTTTTTCACTCTCCTCTTTCACCTTCATCACCTTCTCTAGTTCCTCTTCCCTTTCTGCCACTTAAGTGGCATATATATCATCTGCATATATATGCAGATGTGGTTGTTGGTATTTCTTCTGGCAATCTTGATACCAGCTTGTAATTCATCCAGCCTGACATTTCACATGATGTACTCTGCATATAAGTTAAATAAGCAGAGTGACAATACACAGCCTTGATGTACTCCTTTCCCAATTTTGAACCAGTCTGTTCAAAAGAAGCAGTCTGTTCAAAAGAACCATATCCAGTTCTAACTGTTGCTTCTTGTCCTGCGTACAGGTTTCTCAGGAGGCAGGTGAGAGGCAGGCAGGTGAGAGTCCCATCTCTTCAAAAAGTGTCCACAGTTTGTTGTGATCCACACAGTCAATAGCTTTAGCATAGTCAGTGAAGCAGAAGTAGATTTTTTTGGGATTCCCTTGCTTTTTCTATGATGCGGCATATGTTGGCAATTTGACCTCTGGTTCCTCTGTCTTTTCTAAATCCAGCTTGTACATCTGAAATTTCTCAGTTCATGTACTGTTGAAGCCTAGCTTGAAGGATTTTGAGCACAATCTTGCTGGTATGTGAAATGAGTGCAATTGTACAGTAATTTGAACATTCTTTGGCATTGCCTTTCTTTGGGATTAGAATGAAAACTCACCTTTTCCAGTCCTATAGCCACTGCTGAGTTTTTCAAATTTGCTGGCATAATAAATGCAGCACTTTAACAGTATCATCTTTTAGGATTTGAAATAGCTCAGCTGGAATTCTATCACCTCCACTAATTTTGTTTATAGTATGTTACCTAAGGCCCACTTGACTTCACACTCTAGGATGTCTGGCTCTAGGTGAGTGACCTCACCTTCGTGGTTATCTGGGTCATGAAGATCTTTTTTGTACAGTTCTTCTGTGTATTCTTGCCACCTTTTCATTCTTTTTTAAATGCTGATAAACAACCAGTCCCTAAAAATGCCTTTCAAACTGATTTTACTCTCTTACTTCAGATTGGCTGTATTACTTCTATTAGGAAAACTCTAAGATGTGAAATTCCTACCACTGTTATGATATTTTATGTTACCATATTCACTGTCCCCTCAAGCATAGATAATTTTTTTATCTTTGATTCTCAACCTCTTGTTCATAATATGAACACTCTGGATACAAAATAATTTTTGATACTTTTTTTGTGGGCAAAATTTTTGATACTTTTTTATGGACAAATATGGAAAGTCCAATTTTTAAACATATTACACAGATCAAACAAAACACATCTGAGAGCGAGATAGGTCTCTGACCACTAGCTGGTGCCTATTTCCTTCTCAGGCTTTGGAAACAAACTAGGTCTATATGACCGTCTCAGCACTTGGAAACGGGGTGTCAGAGGAAGTAGTATGTACTGTTCCTGCCTGTTGAGAAGATGACTCTTCTCAGTAGTTGAGAAGCAGTCTTTTCAGCTCAGGAAAGCAGCTTACTTTTTGCTTTTCACACATCAAAGTTTACATCTGAGATACACTTGTGTTTTCCTGTGGAACAGCATGACGGTTTGGAAAAGAGGAAAGGAACGTGTGAAATCTAGTTTTCATTCAAAGCTTCCAAAGATCCCTTTGGCCCACAGTGTCCATATTCCTGTATCTTTTCTCTTAGAGACTCGCCAGTGAAGCTCTCTGTGTGGCCCACATGCCTGAGGAGGCAGAATCTCCCCGTTTCCTGCAGCATATGAGCAATGACCGACAGATGTGACATACCACAGCTTGGTAACCTCGTGGAATCAGATGTCTGATGTGGATGCTTACCGTCTGCATAGCTCCTCTGGGGGCCAGGGCAGTTTTCCTTCAGACATCCATGATCAATTCTGCCCAATTCCTTACCTGGCTCCTTCCCTTCCCAGTCCTTCTATCTGCCCCCCCTGAGGACTCTTCTTAGGAATACTTTTTAATAAAGCATTCCTACACAAATTCTGCTTAGAATTTGCTTCTAGGGAACCCGACTTAAGACACTAAGTTTGCCTCAGCTTCCCAGGTGGTACTAGTGGTAAAGAACTCTCCTGCCAATGCAGGAGCCATAAGAGATGTGGGTTTGATCCCTGGGTTGGGAAGATCCCCTGGAGGAGGGCATAGCAACCTGCTCCAGTATTCTTGCTTGGAGAATCCTATGGGCAGAGGAGCCTGGCGGGCTACTGTCCACTGAGTCACAGAGTCGGACACGACTGAAGTGACTTAACACACACACACACTTTATAAAATAAATGATCTGAGCTTTTTGAGCTTTCTAACAAATCAAAATCCTGGGGATTTTGTGTTTTTTGGGGTTTTGGGTGGGGGGAGTAGTGCAGTCATTGGGACCTTCTTCCCCTCATTCAAAGCCAAAAAACAACAATCCTTCTGGAATGAAATACCTTGTCAATTTTCCAGAGTTTCTTTTCTCTGAACAAGATAACCACAAAACAAATGACACAGAGCAGTGTGTTTTGTAAGAAAAGGCCCACACAAATGACAACAGGATTTCCAAGTACCCCCAGCAAGCCCACTCAGGTCCCTCTCAGAATCCTCTGGAAACCCTCCTAGACCACATCCTCTTTTCACATAAGGCCCTTGAGGGAGACACTGCAGTGTTTGTGTGTATTACGTGGAGTAACTGGCAAATACTGTTTTGCCATTCTTTGCAATTTCAAACTGAAATGGCCAACTAAATATCCTTCAGATAGTAAGTTAATGACCTGTCACAGTTCAGTTCAATAGCTCAGTCTTATCCAACTTTTTGCGACCCCCATGGACTACAGCATGCCAGGCTTCCCTGTCCATCACTAGCTCCTGGAGCTTGCTCAAACTCATGTCCATTGAGTTGGTGTTGCCATCCAACCATCTCATCCTCTTTCATCCCCTTCTCCTGCCTTCAATCTTTCCCAGCATCAGGGTCTTTTCCAGTGAGTCAGTTCTTTGCATCAGGTGGCCAAAGTATTGAAGTTGCAGCTGTCACATCAGTATTTAAAATCCTCCACTGGCTTCCTGATTTACAGAAAAAGCTGCAGTCCTTCTCTACATGGGGTGTTTCCATGGTATTTTCAAATTTTTATCTATCCACCCCAATCTGGCCTACCTGGTCCTTAAATATATCAAGCATGCTCTGACCTCAGGGCCTTTGCACTTGTTATCCTTTCTCTTGATGAAAGTGAAAGAGGAGAGTGAAAAACTGGCTTAAAACAGCATACAAAAACTAAGATCATGGCATCCAGTCCCATCACTTCATGACAAATAGATGGGGAAACAGTGAGAGACTTTATTTTCTTGGGCTCTAAAATCACTGCAGATGGTGACTACAGCCATGAAATTAAAAGACTCTTGCTCCTTGAAAGAAAAGCTACGACCAACCTAGACAACCTACTAAAAAGCAGAGACATTACTTTGCCAGCAAAGGTCCATTTAGTCAAAGATGGTTTTCCCAGCAGTCATGTATGGATGTGAGAATTGGCCATAAAGAAAGGTGAGGACCCAAGAATTGATGCTTTTGAACTGTGGTGTTGGAGAAGACTCTTGAGAGTCCCTTGGACAGCAAGGAGATCAAAGCAGTGCATCCTAAAGGAGATCAGTCCTGGGTGTTCATTGGAAGGACTGACGCTGAAGCTGAAACTTTAATATGTTGTCCACCTGATGTGAAGAACTAACTCACTGGAAAAGACCCAGATGCTGAAAAAGATTGAAGGCAGGAGGAGAAGGGAACAACAGAGGATGAGATGGCTGGATGGCATCACCTACTGGATGGACATGAGTTTGAGCAAGCTCTGGGAGTGGATGATGGACAGGGAGGCCTGGCGTGCTGCAGTCCATGGGGTCACAAAGAATCAGACACGACTGAGTGACTGAACTTAACTGAACTGAACTGATTCTTTTTCTTGTTATCCTTTTCTCATAGTTATCCACATGACAGTTAACCTCTTTGCTTTCAGATCTCTTTCTCTAAGACCTTCTCTGACCATTCTATTTAAAAAATAGCAACTCATCTAAGACTCATACCTCACTCTATATTGTTGTTCAGTCACCAAGTCACATCTGACTCTTTGCAACCCCATGAACTGCAGCACACCAGGCTTCCCTGTCTTTCACTGTCTCTCAGAGTTTGTTCAAATTCATGTCCACAGTGTCAGTGATGCTGTCAAACCATCTTGTCTTCTGCCTCCCTCTTCACCTTTTGCCTTCAATCTTTCCCAGCATCATGGTCTTTTCCAATGAGTTAGCTCTTCACATCATGTGGCCAAAGTATTAGAGGTTTGACTTCACCAATAGACTTCTAGTGACTATTCAAGATTGATTTCCTTTAGGATTGCCTGGTTTAAGCTCTTTGCAGTCCAAGGGACTCTGAAGAGTCTTCTCCAGCACCATAATTCAAAAGCAGCAATTCTTCAGCACTCAGCCTTCTTTATGGTCCAACTCTCACATCTGTACATGACTACTGGAAAAACCAGAGCTTAGACTATACAGACCTCTGTCAGCAAAGTGATGTCTCTGCTTTTTAATATGCTGCCTATATTTTTCATAGCTTTTCTTCCAAGGAGCAAACGTCTTTCAATTTCATGGCTACAGTCACCGTCCACAGTGATTTTGAAGCCCAAGAAATGAAAAGCTGTCTCTGCTTCCATTTTTTCCCCTTCTATTTGCCATTAAGTGATGGGACACTCACTTCACATGAAGTGATCAGACACTCTGATCTTAGTTTCTTGAATGTTAAGTTTTAAGTCAGCCTTTTCACTGTCCTCTTTCACCCTGATCAAGAGGCTAATTCCTCTTCATTTTCTGCAGAGGAAATACCTTAAAGTGGTATCATCTGCATATCTGAGGTTGTTGATGTTTCTCCCTGCAATCTTGATTCCAGCTTGTGATTCATTCAGCCAAGCATTTCATGTGATGTACTCTGCATATAAGTTTAACAAACAGGGCTGTAACAATATACAGCCTTTCGTACTCCTTTCCCAGTTTTGAAGCAATTCATCGTTCCATGTCTAGTTCTAACTTGATTCTTGACCTGCATACATGTTTCTCAGGAGACAGGTAAGGTGGTCTGGTATTCCCATCTCATTGAGAATTTTCCACAGTTTGTTGTGATCTGCACAGTCAAAGGCTTTCATGTAGTTAATGAAGCAGAAGTAGCTATTTTAATGGAATTCCCTTGCTTTCTCTATGATCCAAAGAATGTTGGCAATTTGATCTGTGGTTCCTCTGCCTTTTCAAAGCCCAGGTTTGTAATCTGGAAGTTCTCAGCTCATATACTACTGAAGGATTTTGAGTGTGATCTTACTACCATGCAAAATGAGCACAGTTGTATGGTAGTTTAAACATTCTTTGGCATTGCCTTACATCACTTATCTTATTTTCTTTTTGTTGCTAGAGTTCTTATCTTCATCTGAAATGCTTTATTTTGTTCATTTATTTAAAATATGTCTGTTCCTATCTGAACTGTAACTCACAGAGGGCAGTGTGAGTACATTCAGTTGCTCAGTCATGTCCAACTCTATGATACCCAATGGACTATAGCCCACCAAGCTCCTTTGTCTATGGGCTTTTCCATACAAGAATACTGGAGCCGGTTGCCATGTCCTCCTCCATGGCATAGAAGGCAGGGTTATGTTTATTTCATGCATTGCTGTAATCCCAGCAACTGGAACAGGGTTCAGTTCAGTTCAGTCACTCAGTCGTGTCCGACTCTTTGCGACCCCATAAATTGCAGCACGCCAGGCCTCCCTGTCCAACAGGCTAGGTGTTCAATAAATATTTGTTGAGTAAATTAAGGTGTTTACATTAAGTCATTTTCCTCCTTAAAGTGTGATAATCAGATTCAGCATTCAATATTATGCTTCCAGATTTGTTTTTCTCCCCCTTTACAAAATTTTTAAGTTTAATTTGAAATATTTTATAGGCATTTTAAAAATTATAAGCACCTTCTTGCAACAAGGCAAACTTTGTACAGATGCATTGCTGCTAAGTCGCTTCAGTCGTGTCCGACTCTGTGCGACCCCATAGACGGAAGCTCACCAGGCTCCCCTGTCCCTGGGATTCTCCAGGCAAGAACACTGGAGTGGGTTGCCATTTCCTTCTCCAATGCATGAAAGTAAAAAGTGAAAGTGAAGCCGCTCAGTCGTGTCCGACTCTTAGCGACCCCATGGACTGGAGCCTACCAGGCTCCTCCATCCATGGGATTTTCCAGGCAAAAGTACTGGGGTGGGGTGCCATTGCCTTCCCCACAGATGCATTAAGAAGTAATTAATAATCTCATAATCTGTTTTCTGAGGCAGTAGTAATTAATACCTTTTTCCTTACACTCCTACAGATCTCAAATAGATGTGGAGCTGAATTTGTTTTTAGACCACTAGACTAGTAATAAACATGAGAAATAAAAATTTAAGTATGGTAGTTACACACATAGATTCCAAAAATATGTATTGGCTCTGAAAGCTCAGACATGTTACTTAATATTTTGATGCTTGGTTTTGCCTTTGTGGTAGTAATAACAGAACCATTCCATAGGCTTGCTGGGGGGTTCAATGACTTAATTAAAACAGCAATCAAAACTGTAAGTACTGTATTGTACTGTAAGTACAAAGTACATGATCTAATTTTTTTCCCCCACTTAACAATAGAGCTTGGATATCCCTTTAACAAAGTACCTATAGATTTAACTCATTCTGTGAATAGTTTCAGGGGAAGGCAATGGCACCCCACCCCAGTACTTTTGCCTGGAAAATCCCATGGATGGAGGAGCCTGGTAGGCTCCAGTCCATGGGGTTGCTAAGAGTCGGACACAACTGAGCGACTTCACTTTCACTTTTCACTCTCATGCATTGGAGAAGGAAATGGCAACCCACTCCAGTGTTCTTGCCTGGAGAATCCCAGGGACAGGGGAGCCTGGTGAGCTTCCGTCTATGGGGTCGCACAGAGTCGGACATGACTGAAGCTACTTAGCAGCAGCAGCAGCAGTGAATAGTTTCATAGCATTTCCCGGTATGGAAAAGCCAGAGAAATAATTTTTTTCAGTCTTTCCCCTAATGATGGACATACAGATTTTTACAGTTTTTACCAGTATATACAGGACTACAATAAATATGCAAGACTGCAGGCCCTTGAAAATTGATGTATTATTTCTCTAGGATAAAAATTTCAAAAGTGAGATTGCTGGGCTGAAAGGTCTATGCTTATTTATTTTTAATAGAAATTGAAAAATTACTCTCTAAATTGTTATAATAATCCACTTCCTCACAAATAATATATATCTACCCCTTTTCTGCATCTTCACTAGAACTGGATACTGGGACATTTTTAAAAATATATATATTTAGTTCACTGGGCTGGGTCTTCACTGCAGCATGCTGGCTCTTAGGTAGCAGCATGCAGATTCTTATGTGCAGTATATGGGATCTAGTTCCCTGACCAGAGGTCAAACCTGGGTCCACTGCATTGGAAATTCAGAGGTGTAGCCACTGGGCCACCAGGGAAATCTGACACTGGGACACTTACGAAGTTTTGCCAAGTTGTAACCAATAAATAGGATCTTGTTTTTATTTTAAATTTCTAAACTGTTAATCAAATTGATCGTTTTTTCATATATTTGCAGTTTTCATTTCCTTTTTAATGAAATACCTATTCATATTCTTTACCAATTGTCCAATAGGATTTTAAAAATTGATTCCTTTAAGGGACAAAGGAACATTTTATTACATGTATTGTAAAATATTTACTTTTTCCCAGCCTGCTGTATTTGTTTTTGGACTTTGTGATATACTGAATCCTTTTATTTTCCGCTTTCATATAATCAAATATAGCTATTTTTACTAGATGGCTTTAGGTTTTTCTGTATTTCTAGACTTTATAAAGAAATTCTTTCTTAGTGCCAAGTAATAAAAATATATTCTTAAAATTTCATCTAATGTGTTTGTTATTATTTTGTTTAGAATATTTAAGGTTTTCAACCCATGTGAAGTAAATTTGTGTGTGGTGGGGATATAACTTTCCCTATAGATTAATTGTTTGGTAAGTCAGTACCACTTATCATATAAACCACTCTGTCCACTTTTTGTTAAGTTTTCAAGTATATTTTGATCTGTTTCTGGGCTTTCTATTCTTCCCATCAATTTTTCTAGTCCAATGCTAAAGCCATCTAATTTACAGTTGTTGTTTTCTCTAATTTACCATCTTAACCATTTTTTAATTTTTTAAATATTTTTTATTTATTTTGCTGCCTCTAGTCTTAGTTGCAGACATGGGATCTTTAGTTGTGGCATGCAGGCATGAGGACTCTTAGTTGCAGCATGTGGGATCTAGTTTCCCAACCAGGGATCAAAGCTGGGCCCCCTGCACAGGGCGGACTGAATCTTAGCCACTAGACAACCAGGGAAGTCCCAGTTGTTTCATTTTTTATTTTAAAAACATTTTGTATTTACTTATGACATTTTTCCTTTTTTAGCTTTATTGAAGTATAATTGACAAATAAAATGTAATATATCTAAAGTGTAACATCATGAGTAAACATATATGTACATTGCAAAAGAATTCTTCTTATTTAGTAAATTAACACCCCCATCACCTCAAATATTTATCCTTTTGTGGGTGTGAAGGAGAAAACAGATAAGTTCTACTCTCTTGGTCAACTTCAATTACACAACACAGTGCTATCAACTGTAATTACATTCATTTCATGCTTCAGTAATTGGGAAGGCAAGCCCCTCTTAATCCTTCTTTTAAAAAAGTATTGGTTACTTTTAGATATTTAATCTTGCCTCTTGATTCTAAAATAAATTTTCCTAGATTTTTTAAAGCCTTTTGGAATTCATGATGGAATGGCAGTACACTAATCTTATTTATTAGAGTATTAAGAATAGACTTTAAAATGTTGAGTCTTCAGTTCAGTCACTCAGTCGTGTCTGACTCTTTGTAATCCCACGGACTGCAGCACACCAGGCTTCTCTGTCCATCACCAACTCCTTTCTCAAACTCATCCATTGAGTTGGTGATGCCATCCAACTATCTCATCCTGTCATCCCCTTCTCTTCCTGCTTTCAATCTTTCCCAGCATCAGGGTCTTTTCCAATGAGTCAGCTCTTCGAATCAGGTGGCCAAAGTATTGAAGCTTCAGCATCAGTTCTTGCAGCGAATGTTCAGGACTGAGTAGAATATTTACTAGTTTGATCTCCTTGCAGTCCAAGGAACTCTCAAGAGTCTTCTCCAACACCACAGTTCAAAAACATCAATTCTTGGGCTCTCCGCTTTCATTACATCCAACTCTCACATCCATACATGACTACTGGAAAACTATAGCTTTGACTAGATGGACCTTTGTAGGCAAAGTAATGTCTCTGCTTTTTAACACACTGTCTAGGTTTGTCACAGTTTTTCTAAAAAGGAGCAAGCATCTTTTAATTTCATGGCTGCAGTGATTTTGGAGCCCAAGACTTCCTCCCATCCAAAACAAAAATATCTCTCTGTTTATGTAGATCTTATTGTATATCTTTCAGGAAGATTTTACAATCTGCTTCATATAGGTTCTCTGCTGCTGCTGCTAAGTCGCTTCAGTCGTGTCCGACTCTGTGCGACCCCTTAGACGGCAGCCCACCAGGCTCCCCCGTACCTGGGATTCTCCAGGCAAGAACACTGGAGTGGGTTGCCATTTCCTTCTCCAATGCGTGAAAGTGAAGTCACTCAGTCGTGTCCAACTCTTGGTGACCTCATGGACTGCAGCCCACCACAGGCTTCTTAGTCACTTGAACTCTCCACCTTCAATGCTTTCGTTTTTTTGTTTTTAATTGAAGGATAATTGCTTTACAGAATTTTGTTGTTTTCTATCAAACCTCAACATGAATCAGCCATAGCTATACATATGTCCCCTCCCTTTTGAACCTCCCTCCCATCTTTCTCCCCATCCTATCCCTCTGGGTTGAATCAGAACCCCTGTTTGAGTTTCCTGAGCCATAAAGCAAACTCCCATTGGCTATCTATTTTACATATGGTAATAGAAGTTGGCTTAAAACTCAACATTCAGAAAACGAAGATCATGGCATCTGATCCCATCACTTCATGGGAAATAGATGGGGAAACAGTGGAAACAGTGTCAGACTTTATTGTTAAGGGCTCCAGAATCACTACAGATGGTGACTGCAGCCATGAAATTAAAAGACACTTACTTCTTGGAAGGAAAGTTATGACCAACCTAGATAGCATATTCAAAAGCAGAGACATCACTTTGCCAACAAAGGTTCGTCTAGTCAAGGCTATGGTCTTTCCAGTGGTCATGTATGGATGTGAGATTTAGACTGTGAAGAAGGCTGTGTGCCAAAGAATTGATGCTTTTGAACTGTGGTGTTGGAGAAGACTCTTGAGAGTCCCTTGGACTGCAAGGAGATGCAACCAGTCCATTCTGAAGGAGATCAGCCCTGGGATTTCTTTGGAAGGAATGATGCTAAAGCTGAAACTCCAGTACTTTGGCCACCTCATGTGAAGAGTTGACTCATTGGAGAAGACTCTGGTGCTGGGAGGGATTTGGGGGGCAGGAGGAGAAGGGGATGACAGAAGATGAGATGGTTGGATGGTATCACCGACTCGATGGACATGAGTCTGAGTGACCTCCGGGAGTTGGTGATGGACAGGGAGGCCTGGCGTGCTGCAATTCATGGGGTCGCAAAGAGTCGGACACGACTGAGTGACTGAACTGAACGGAATATAAGTTTCCATGACTCTTTCCATATATCTCACCCTCTCCTCCCCTCTCCCCATGGCCATAAGTCTGTTCTCTATGTCTGTTTCTCCATTGCTTCCCTGTAAATAAGTTCTTCAGTACCATTCTTCTAGATTCCGTATGTATGTGTTAGAATACAACTATAAACACCTTTGTCTTTCTTACTCACTTCACTCTGTATAATAGGTTCTAGGTTCATCCACCTCATCAGAACTGACTCAAATGCTCTCCTTTTTATAGCTGAGTAATATTCCATTGTGTATACCTACCACAGCTTCATTATCCATTCACCTCTTGATGGACATCTAGGTTGCTTCCATGTTCTAGCTATTGTAAATAGTGCTGCAGTGAACAATGGGATACATGTGTCTCTTTCAATTTTGGTTTCCTCAGGGTATATGCCTAGGAGTGGGATTGCTGGGTCATATGGTGGTTTTATTCCTAGTTTTTTAAGGAATCTCCATACCATCCTCCATAGTGGCTGTATCAATTTACATTCCCTCCAACAATACAAGAGTGTTCCCTTTTCTCCACATCCTTTCCAGCATTTATTGTTTGTAGATTTTTTGATGATGGCCATTCTGACCAGTGTGAGGTGATATCTCATTGTAGTTTTAATTTGCATTTCTCTAACAATGAGAGATGTTGAGCATTTTTCATGTGTTTGTTAGCCATCTGTATATCTTCTTTGGAGAAATGTCTGTTTAAGTCTTTTTCCCACTTTTTGATTGGGTTGTTTGTTTTTCCAGTATTGAGTTCAATGAGTTGCTTGTATATTTTGGAAATTGATCCTTTGTCAGTTGTTTCATTTGCTATTATTTTCTCCCATTCTGAGGGTTGCCTTTTCATCTGAATTATAGTTTCTTTTGCTGTGCAAAAGCTTTTTAAGTTTAATCAGGTTCCACTTGTTTACTTTTGTTTTTATTTCCATTAGTCTAGGAGGTGGGTCATAGAGGATCTTGCTTTGATTTATGTCATCAAGTGTTCTACCTATGTTTTCCTCTAAGAATTTTATAGTTTCTGGTCTTACATTTAGGTCCTTAATCTATTTTGAGTTTATGTTTGTGTACAGTGTTAGGAAGTGTTCTAATTTCATTCTTTTACATTTAGGTTTCCAGTTTTCCCAGCACCATTTATTGAAGAAGCTGTCTTTGCCCCATTGTATATTCTTGCCTCCTTTTTCAAAAATAAGGTACCCATAGGTGCATGGGTTTATTTCTGGGCTTTCTATCTTGTTCTATTGGTCTCTATTTCTGTTTTTGTGCCAGTACTGTACTGTCTTGATGACTGTAGCTTTGTAGTATAACCTGAAGACAGGAAGGTTGATTTCTCCAGCTCCATTCTTCTTTCTCAAGACTGCTTTGGTTATTCAGGGTCTTTTGTGTGTCCATATGAATTGTGAAATTTTTTTTTCTAGTTCTGTGAAAAATGCCATTGATTATTTGATAGGGATCACATTGAATCTGCAGATTGCATTTGATAGTATAGTCATTTTCACAATATCAATTCTTCCTAAACAGGAACATGGAATATCTCTCCATCTGTTTACATCATCTTTGATTTCTTTCATTAGTGTCTTATAATTTTCAGTTCTTTTGCCTCTTTAGATAAGTTTATTCCTAGATACATAATTCTTTTTGTTGCAATGGTGAATGTGATTGATTCCTTAATTTCTCTTTCTGATTTTTCATTATTAGTATATAGAAATGCAAGTGATTTCTATGTATTGATTTTGTATCCTGCAACTTTGCTAAGTTCACTGATTAGTTCTAGTAATTTTCTGATACTATCTTTAGGGTTTTCTATGTACAGTATCATATCATCTGCAAACAGTGAGAGCTGTACTTCTTATTTTTTGATCTGGATTCCTTTTACTTCATTTTCTTCTCTGATTGTTGTAGGTAGGACTTCCAAAATTATGTTGAATAACAGTGGTGAAAGTGGACACCCGTGTCTTGTTCTTGATATTAGGGAGAATGCTTTCAGTTTTTCACCATTGAGAATATTTGCTGTAGGCTTGTCATATCTAGCCCTTACTATGTTGAGATAAGTTCCTTCTATGCCCATTTTTTGAAGAGGTTTAATCATAAATGGGTGCTGAATTTTGTCAAAGGTTTTTTCTGCATCTATTGAGATTATTATATGATTTTTATCTTTCAATTTATTTAATATGGTGTATCACATTGATTGATTTGTGTATATTCAAGAATCCTTGCATCCCTGGAATAAACTCAACTTGATTATGGTGTATGAGCTTTTAGATGAGTTGCTGAATTATGTTTGCTAAAATTTTGATGAGGATTTTTGCATCTATGTTTATCAGTGATATTGTCCTGTAGCTTTCTTTTTGTGTGTTGTCTTTGTCTGGTTTTGTTATCAGGGTGATGGTAGCCTCATAGAATGAGTTTGAAAGTGTTCCTTCCTCTACAGGAAAAGAGTTTTTTGAAAGAGTTTTAGAAGGATAGGCATTAGCTCTTCTCTAAATATTTGATAGAATTCTCCTGTGAAGCCATCTGGTCCTGGGCTTTTGTTTTTTGGGTTTTGATCACAGCTTCAATTTTGGTGCTTGTAATTGGGTTGTTCATAATTTCTATTTCTTCCTGGCTCAATCTTGGAATATTGAGCTTTTCTAAGAATCTGTCCATTTCTTACAGGTTATCCATTTTATTGCCATATCGTTGTTCAAAGTAGTGTATTATAATCCTTTGTGTTTCTGCATTGTCTGTTGTAGCCTCTCCTTTTTCATTTTTAATTTTGTTGATTTGATTTTTCTCTCTTTTTTTCTTGATGAGTCTGGCTAAATGTTTGTTAATTTTATCTTCTCAAAGAACCAGCTTTTCGTTTTATTAATCTTTACTATTGTTTCTTTCATTTCTTATTTATTTCTGCTCAGAGCTTTATGATTTCTTTCATTCTACTAATTTTGGGGTTTTTTGTTGTTTTTATTTTTCCAGTTGTTTTAGATGTAGAGGTTGGTTGTTTATTTAATGTATTTTCAAGAAATACATATAGGGTTGTATTGCTATAAACTTCCCTCTTAGAACTGCTTTTGCTGCATCCCATAAATTTTGAGTTGTTGTGTTTTCACTGTCATTTGTTTCCAGAAATTTTTTGATTTCTCTTTTGATTTCTTCAGTAACCTGTTGGTTATTTAGAAACTTGTTGTTTAATCTCCATGTGTTTGTGTTTCTTAGTTTTATTCTTGTAATTGATATCTAATCTCATAGCATTGTGGCTGGAGAAGATGCTTGATACAATTTCAATTTTCTTAAATTTACTGAGGTTTGACTTGTGACCCAAGATGTGGTCTATCCTGGAGAATGTCCCGTGTGCACTTGAGAAGAAGGTGTATTCTTCTGCATTTGGATGGAATGTTCTGAAGATATCAATGAGATCCATCTCATCTAATGTATCATTTAAGACTTGTGTTTCCTTATTAATTTTCTGTTTTGATGATCTGTTCATTGGTATGAGTGGGGTGTTAAAGTCTCCTACTATTATTGTGTTACTGTCAATGTCTCCTTTTATGTCTGTTAATGTTTGTCTTATGTATTCAGGTGCACCTATGTTGGGTGCATAGATATTTATAATTGTTATGTCTTCCTCTTGAATTGATCCCTTGCTCATTATGTAATGTCTTTCCTTATCTCTTATAATTTTCTTTATTTCAAGGTCTATTTTGTCTGATATGAGCATTGCTGCTTCAGTTTTCTTTTGCTTCCCATTTGCATGGAATATATTTTTCCATCCTCTCACTTTCAGTCTATATGTGTCTTTAGGTCTGAAGTGGGTTTCTTGTAGACAGCATAAATGTGTGTCTTGTTTTGTATCCATTCAGCCAGTCTGTGTCTTTTGGTTGGAGTATTTAATCTGTTTACATTTAAAGTAATTATTAATATATGTGTTCCTATTGCCATTATTAAGAATAGGTGGCAAGAATACACAGAAGAACTGTACAGAAAAGATCTTCACGACCCAGATAATCACAGGTGTGATCACTGACCTAGAGCCAGACATCCTGCAATGTGAAGTCAAGTGGGCCTTAGAAAGCATCACTATGAACAAAGCTAGTGGAGGTGATGGAATTTCAGTGGAGCTATTCCAAATCCTGAAAGATGATGCTGTGAAAGTGCTGCACTCAATATGCCAGAAAATTTGGAAAACTCAGCAGTGGCCACAGGACTGGAAAAGATCAGTGTTCATTCCAATCCCAAAGAAAGGCAATCACAAAGAATGCTCAAACTACTGCACAATTGCACTCATCTCACATGTTGGTAAAGTAATGCTCAAAATTCTACAAGCCAGGCTTCAGCAATATGTGAACTGTGAACTTCCTGATGCTCAAGCTGGTTTTAGAAAAGGCAGAGGAACCAGAGATCAAATTGCCAACATCCGCTGGATCATGGAAAAAGCAAGAGAGTTCCAGAAAAACATCTATTTCTGCTTTATTGACTATGCCAAAGCCTTTGACTGTGTAGATCACAATAAACTGTGGAAAATTCTGAAAGAGATGGGAATACCAGACCACCTGATCTGCCTCTTGAGAAATTTGTATGCAGGTCAGGAAGCAACAGTTAGAACTGGACATGAAACAACAGACTGGTTCCAAATAGGAAAAGGAGTACGTCAAGGCTGTATATTGTCACCATGTTTATTTAACTTCTATGCAGAGTACATCATGAGAAATGCTGGACTGGAAGAAACACAAGTTGGAATCAAGATTGCTGGGAGAAATATCAATAACCTCAGATATGCAGATGACACCACCCTTATGGCAGAAAGTGAAGAGGGGCTAAAAAGCCTCTTGATGAAAGTGAAAGTGGAGAGTGAAAAGGTTGGCTTAAAGCTCAACATTCAGAAAACAAAGATCATGGCATCTGGTCCCATCACTGCATGGGAAATAGATGGAGAAACAGTGGAAACAGTGTCAGACTTTATTTTTCTGGGCTCCAAAATCACTGCAGATGGTGACTGCAGCCATGAAATTAAAAGACGCTTACTCCTTGGAAGGAAAGTTATGACCAACCTAGATAGCATATTCAAAAGCAGAGACATTACTTTCCCAACAAAGGTTCGCCTAGTCAAGGCTATAGTCTTTCCTGTGGTCATGTATGGATGTGAGAGTTGGACTGTGAAGAAGGCTGAGCGCCGAAGAATTGATGCTTTTGAACTGTGGTGTTGGAGAAGACTCTTGAGAGTCCCTTGGACTGCAAGGAGATCCAACCAGTCCATTCTGAAGGAGATCAGCCCTGGGATTTCTTTGGAAGGAATGATGCTAAAGCTGAGACTCCAGTATTTTGACCACCTCATGCGAAGAGTTGATTCACTGGAGAAGACTGTGATGCTGGGAGGGATTGGGGGCAGGAGGAGAAGGGGACGACAGAGGATGAGATGGCTGGATGGCATCACTGACTCGATGAATGTGAGTCTGTGTGACCTCTGGGAGTTGGTGATGGATAGGGAGGCCTGGCGTGCTGCAGTTCATGGGGTCGCAAAGAGTCGGACACGACTGAGCGACTGATCTGATCTGATCTGATTGCCATTTTCTTCATTGTTTGGGGTTGATTTTGTAGATGTTTTTTCTTCTCTTGTGTTTCTTGACTATATAAGTCTGTTAAACATTTGCTGTAAATCTGGTTTGGTGGTACTGAATTCTCTAAACTTTTGCTTGTCTGAAAAGTTTTTTATTTCTCTATCACTTTTGAATGAGATCCTTGCCTCGTACAGTAGTCTTGGTTGTAGATTTTTTTCCCTTTCACTATTTTAAATATATCCTACCATTCCCTTCTGGCCTGCAGAGTTTCTGCTGAAAGATTAACTGTTAAGCGTATGGGGTTTCTCTTGTATGTTACTTGTTGCTTTGCCCTTGCTGCTTTTAATATTCTTTCTTTGTGTTTAGCCTTTGTTAGTTGGATTAGTATGTGTCTTGGCGTGTTTCTCCTTGAGTGTATCTTGTGTGGGACTCTTTGTGCCTCTTGGATTTGATTGACTATTTCCTTTTCCATGTTGGGGAAATTTTCAACTATAACCTCTTCAAAAATTTTCTCATACCTTTTCTTTTTCTCTTCTTCTTCTTCTGCTACTACTGCTAAGTTGCTTCAGTCGTGTCTGACTCTGTGCAACCCCATAGACGGCAGCCCACCAGGCTCCACCATCCCTGGGGTTCTCCAGGCAAGAACACTGGAATGGGTTGCCATTTCCTTCTTCTTCTTCTAGGACCCCTATAATTCAAATGTTGGTACATTTAATATTGTCCCAGAGGTCTCTGAGACTATCCTCAGTTCTTTTCATTCTTTTTACTTTATTTTACTCATCAGAAGTTATTTCCACTGTTTTATCTTCCAGCTCACTGATTCATTCTTCTGCTTCAGATATTTTGCTATTGATATCTTCTAGAGTATTTTTAATTTCAGTAATTGTGCTGTTTGTCTCTGTATGTTTATTCTTTCATTCTTTTAGGTCTTTGTTAATTGATTTTTGCATTTTCTCCATTTTGTTTTCAAGGTTTTTGATCACCTTTACTATCATTATTCTGAATTCTTTTTCAGACAGTTTGCCTAATTCCTTTTCATTTATTTGGACTTCTGTGTTTCTAGTTTGTTCCTTAATTTGTGTAGTATTTCTCTGCTTTTTCATTATTTTTTTTTTAACTTACTGTGTTTGAGGTCTTTTTCCAGGCTTCAAGGTTGAATTCTTTCTTCCTTTTGCTTTCTGCCCTCCTAAGTTTGGTCCAGCGGTTTGCGGTTTGCATAAACTCCATATAGGGTGAGATTTGTCTTGAGTTTTTGCTTGTTTGTTTGTTTGTTTTCCTCTGATGGGCAAGGCTGAGTGAGGTGGTAATCCTGTCTGATGATGATTGGGTTTGTATTTTTGTTTTGTTTTTTGTTTAGATGAGGCATCCTGCACAGGGATGGTGGTTTGGTGATGCCAGTCTTGCATTCAAGTGTTTTCCTTTGTGTGAGTTCTCACTATTTGATACTCCCTAGGGTTAGTTCTCTGGTAGTCTAGGGTCTTGGAGTCAGTGCTCCCACTCCAAAGGCTCAGGGTTTGATCTCTGGTCAGAAACAAACATTCCACAACTGGTTTGTTATGGCATTAAGTGAGATTAAAACAAATGTCCAAAAACAAGAAACCAAAGGTGAACCCCAGAAAAATGGCAGTTACAAAATCAGGTAAATGATAATTAAAATAATGGAATATACACATATACATATACACCCATGAGCAAAGTCAAAACAATCCAACAAAAACAAAATACAGGATATTGACCTGGCGAACAAAGGAAATAAAAAATTTTATTTACCAGTTAAGAACAAAACTAACTTAAGCACAAACTGGAAAACAAAACTAAAGCAAGATGCCAAGTGGGGAATAAAGCAATGAAAACAAAACTATAACAGCAATGAAAAATGTGACTGAGAAAAAATAAAAGCAAAGTTCAAAAGCTTAATTAGACTTCATAGTGCCAATAAAATCAACAACTACACCAGAGGGGGAAAAAAGGAAAACAGAAGGGAAAAAAATCCAAAAGAATCTACAGAACAAGTCAAAACATAAGAATTAAAAAATGTTTTTCTTGAATCACTGCTGTCAGAGTCCTTTCCCTGGCTGGGAGTCACAGTCCACCTCACCTCCCTAGGATGTCCTCCAAAGTTTTGCTGATCTCTGGACCAGCTGTGGGGGCAGCTCAGATTCTAATCTGGTCCTACTCTTGTGTGTTCTTGCCTCCATTGTCCACAGCTATCAGAACTAGTGCATCTTTTGTGGGAGTTCTCAATGACCTTTTATATATTCCATAGACACAGAGTCTGCCTAGTTTATTGTGTGGATTGTGTGATTTTAATCTGTAGCTTGTACAGCTGGTGGGAAGGTTTTGGATCTTCTTCCTTAGCCACACTGTCCCTCAGTTTCAATTGTGGTTTTATTTACACCTCTGCATATGGGTCGTCCATTGGGGTTTGCTTCTGAGGCTGCCCTGGAGGACTTGGGTTTGCCCCTGTGAGGGCCAGCTGTGGAGGTGGTGCAGTTGCTTGGGTTGCAGGGCTTCTGGCAGCACCAGGTACTCTGGGGGGTGGCAGCTAGGGCAGCAGGAAATATAGTGCTCTAGAAGAGTATGTCAACCAGTATTGGCCAATATGCTCCAGTATTCTTGCCTGGAGAAACCCCCCCCCACCCCCACCCCAACAGAGAAGCCTGGCAGGCCACAGTCTACAGGGCTGCAGAGTTAGACACTACCCAAGCAACCCTGTGCATACAGACACTTGACATTTTTTGCCTGTGGCAGCTCTGCCCTAGTGAGAATTGAGCATGAGGGTGGTGCGGCTGCTTGGCTTGCAGAGACCCTGGCCAAGAGTGCAGGGACACGGAGTGCCTTCACCACAGGACTTAAGGCGTCATCAGAGTCTTTTGTCAAACCTCTTATAGCTGGCCATCAGAAGGCCTATTTGGCCAGTCTTTCTGCATAGCTCCACATTTCAGGCACTTAGATGGCTCCCTTGCCTGAGGTCCTTCTCTGTTGTTCCTCACATCAGGCACATAGAGGGCCCCCTGGTTGGGGTCCTACTCTGCAGTTCAGTGCATCAAGCATTTGATGGGTCAGTCTCTCTATTGTTGAGCTGCTGATGCTAGTGTGTGGGAAGAGAGAGGCTATGATGATGGCTCCACCCCCTACATGTGACTCAGCAGTATCGCCTTGCTTCCATGGCTATGGGGCTTTTCTCCACAGGCATTTCCCACCACAATCTCCTCCCTCACATTCTCTCGCTCCCTCTCTCTGCAGTCAACAGCAGCCCTCACCCTGAGATTGCTCCACAATCGCTAAACTCCACCTCCCAGCTGCTGCGCCTTCTAGGCGACCTTTGTCCCTGTCCAGGGTATGTATGGCTGTGGCAAGGACTGTCTGGTTCTCATTCCATTTAGGCTGCCACAGATCAGCTGTTTCACTCTTAAATGCTTCTCCTCTGACTCAGACAATTGTCCCGATGTGAGGATCCGACCCCTGCTTCATTTCCCCCACCCACCAAGGGCAGATCCAGTCCTACTAACACTCCTGTTTTTCCCACTAGTTCCTGCATCCTGCCAAGTTTTGTGAGGTTATAGGTATTCTTTTCCACTGGTCAGGTACTCCTGTCTGTTCTTAGCTGGTGTTCTGTATTCACTTCTGTGTCTGAAGTTGTATTCCTGACGTATCCACGGAGAGAGATGTATTCCACGTCCATCGACTCCTCTGCCATCTTGTTCAACTTCTGAAATAATGGCAATGCTTTCGTTTTTCACCCTAACCCAGCCACTCACTCACATCATAATATCAAGAATTTGTTATCATCAATAACTGCATCTCCTGCATAATCTCAATTCCAAGAACTTCCCCAGTGGCCCACTGACTAAGAATCCACAGGGCAACAGAAGGGATGCAGGGTCTATCCCTGTTCGGGAACTAAGATCCCACTTACCATACAGCAACTAACCCTGCATGCCACCAGCTAAGCCCAGGTGCCACCAACTACTGAGCTGGTAGACCACAATTAGATCCATGCACCATAAGGAAGATCCCATGTGCCACAACTAAATAAATAAATAATTTTTAAAAATCTCAATTCCATCCATCTCACTTTTTGACCATCACCTCCTGCTTTAACCTCCTATCATCACTCCTCGTGTTACCTGAATGACAACTATCTTCTCCCTCACCAGATGGTGATTCTTTTTGTATTCTCACTGTCCCTCATGCCATTCACGTCCTCTTGTCCTTCTTTACCTATTTGAAACCAATAGTTCAGTTCAGTTCAGTCACTGAGGCATGTCTGACTCTTTCCGATCCCATGTACTGCAGCACGCTAGGCCTCCCTGTTGGTCACCAACTCCCGGAGTTAATTCAAACTCATGTCCATTGAGTCAGTGATGCCATCCAACCAACTCATCCTCTGTCATTCCCTTCTCCTCCTGCCTTCAATTGTTCCCAGCATCAGGGTGTTATCCAATGAGGCAGTTCTTCCCATTAAGTGTCCAAAGTATTGGAGTTTCAGCTTCCGCATAAGTCCTTACAATGAAATATTCAGGACTGATTTCCTTTAGGATTGACTGGTTGGATCTGCTTGCAGTCCAAGGGTCTCTCAAGAGTCTTCTCCAACACCACAGTTCAAAAGCATCAATTCTTTAGCATTCAGCTTTCTTTACAGTCCAACTCCCACATCCATACATGATTACTGGGAAAACCATACCCTTGACTATACAGACCTTTGTTGGCAAAGTAATGTCTCTGCTTTTGAATATGCTATCTAGGTTGGTCATAACTTTTCTTTCAAGGAGTAAGCGACTTTTAATTTCATGGCTGCAATCACCATCTGCAGTGATTTTCAGATCAGATCAGATCAGTCGCTCAGTCGTGTCCGACTCTTTACGACCCCATGAACCGCAGCACGCCAGGCCTCCCTATCCATCGCCAGCTCTCGGAGGTCACTCAGACTCACATTCATCGAGTCAGTGATGCCATCCAGCCATCTCATCCTCTGTCGTCCCCTTCTCCTCCTGCCCTCAATCCCTCCCAGCATCACAGTCTTCTCCAATGAGTCAACTCTTCACATGAGGTGGCCAAAATACTGGAGTTTCAGCTTGAGCATCATTCCCTCCAAAGAAATCCCAGGTCTGATCTCCTTCAGAATGGACTGGTTGGATCTCCTTGCAGTTCAAGGGACTCTCAAGAGTCTTCTCCAACACCACAGTTCAAAAGCATCTATTCTTCGGCGCTCAGCTTTCTTCACAGTCCAGCTCTCACATCCATACATGACCACAGGAAAGACCATAGCCTTGACTAGGCGAACCTTTGTTGGCAAAGTGATGTCTCTGCTTTTGAATATGCTATCTAGGTTGGTCATTACTTTCCTTCCAAGGAGTAAGCGTCTTTTAATTTCATGGCTGCAGTCACCATCTGCAGTGATTTTGGAGCCCAGAAAAAGAAAGTCTGACACTGTTTCCACTGTTTCTCCATCTATTTCCCATGTAGTGATGGGACCAGATGCCATGATCTTCGTTTTCTGAATGTTGAGCTTTAAGCCAACCTTTTCACTCTCCACTTTCACTTTCATCAAGAGGCTTTTGAGTTCCTCTTCACTTTCTGCCATAAGGGTGGTGTCATCTGCATATCTGAGGTTATTGATATTTCTCCCGGCAATCTTGATTCCAACTTGTGTTTCTTCCAGTCCAGCATTTCTCATGATGTACTCTGCATAGAAGTTAAATAAACAGAGTGACAATATACAGCCTTGACGTACTCCCTTTCCTATTTGGAACCAGTCTGTTGTTCCATGTCCAGTTCTAACTGTTGCTTCCTGACCTGCATATAGGTTTCTCAAGAGGCAGATCAGGTGGTCTGGTATTCCCATCTCTTTCAGAATTTTCCACAGTTTCTTGTGATCCACACAGTCAAAGGCTTTGGCATAGTCAGTAAAGCAGAAATAGATGTTTTTCTGGAACTCTCTTGCTTTTTAGGTATCGGTAAGTTGGTAAGTCACTTCAGTCGTACCCGACTCTGTGTGATCCCATAGATGGCAGCCCACCAGACTCCGCCATCCCTGGGATTCTCTAGGCAAGAACACTGGAGTGGGTGCCATTTCCTTCTCCAATGCAGGAAAGTGAAAAATGAAAGAGAAGTTGCTCAGTCGTGTCCGACTCTTAGCGACCCCATGGACCCACCAGGCTGCTCCGTCCATGGGATTTCCCAGGCAAGAGTACTGGAGTGGGGTGCCATTGCTTTCTCCGCCATTTAGGTATGACCTAAATCAAATCCCTTATGATTATACAGTGGAAGTGAGAAATAGATTTAAGGGTCTAGATCTGATAGATATAGTGCCTGATGAACTATGGAATGAGGTTCGTGACATTGTACAGGAGACAGGGACCAAGGCCATCCCCATGGAAAAGAAATGCAATAAAGCAAAATGGCTGTCTGGGGAGGCCTTACAAATAGCTGTGAAAAGAAGAGAAGTGAAAAGCAAAGGAGAAAAGGAAAGATATAAACATCTGAATGCAGAGTTCCAAAGAATAACAAGGACAGATAAGAAAGCCTTCTTCAGTGATCAATGCAAAGAAATAGAGGAAAACAACAGAATGGGAAAGACTATGGCACCCCACTCCAGTACTCTTGCCTGGCAAATCCCATGGATGGAGGAGCCTGGTAGGCTGCAGTCCATGGGGTCGCTGAGAGTCGGACACGACTGAGCGACTTCACTTTCACTTTTTAACTTTCATGCATCGGAGAAGGAAATGGCAACCCACTCCAGTGTTCTTGCCTGGAGACTCCCAGGGACGGGGGAGCCTGGTGGGCTGCCGTCTATGGGGTCGCACAGAGTCGGACACGACTGAAGCGACTTACAGCAGGGATCTCTTCAAGAAAATCAGAGATACCAAAGGAACATTTCATGCAAAGATGGGCTCCATAAAGGACAGAAATGGTATGGACCTAACAGAAGCAGAAGATATCAAGAAGAGGTGGCAAGAATACACAGAACTGTACAGAAAAGATCTTCACGACCCAGATAATCACAGGTGTGATCACTGACCTAGAGTCAGACATCCTGGAATGTTAAGTCAAGTGGGCCTTAGAAAGCATCACTATGAACAAAACTAGTGGAGGTGATGGAATTCCAGTGGAGCTATTCCAAATCCTGAAAGATGATGCTGTGAAAGTGCTGCATGCCAGCAAATTTGGAAAAATCAACAGTGGCCACAGGACTGGAAAAGGTCAGTTTTCATTCCAATCTTAAAGAAAGGCAATGCCAAAGAATGCTCAAACTACCGCACAATTGCACTCATCTCACACGCTAGTAAAGTAATGCTCAAAATTCTACAAGCCAGGCTTCAGCAATATGTGAACCGCGAACTTTCAGATGTGCAAGCTGGTTTTAGAAAAGGCAGAGGAACCAGAGATCAAATTGCCAACATCCGATGGATCATGGAAAAAGCAAGAGAGTTCCAGAAAAACATCTATTTCTGCTTTACTGACTATGCCAAAGCCTTTGACTGTGTGGATCACAAGAAACTGTGGAAAATTCTGAAAGAGATGGGAATACCAGACCACCTGACCAACCTGTATGCAGGTCAGGAAGCAACAGTTAGAACTGGTCATGGAACAACAGACTGGTTCCAAATAGGAAAGGGAGTACATCAAGGCTGTATATTGTCACCCTGTTTATTTAACTTCTCTGCAGAGTACATCATGAGAAACTCTGGACTGGAAGAAACACAAGCTGGAATCAAGATTGCCAGGAGAAATATCAATATCTGCAACTCAGATATGCAGATGACACCACCCTTATGGCAGAAAGTGAAGCGGAACTAAAAAGCCTCTTGATGAAACTGAAAGAGGAGAGTGAAAAAGTTGGCTTAAAGCTCAACATTCAGAAAACGAAGATCATGGCATCTGGTCCCATCACTTCATGGCAAATCGATGGGGAAACAGTGGAAACAGTGTCAGACTTTATTTTTCTGGGCTCCAAAATCACTGCAGATGGTGATTGCAGCCATGAAATTAAAAGACGCTTACTCCTTGGAAGGAAAGTTATGACCAACCTAGATAGCATATTCAAAAGCAGAGACATTACTTTACCAACAAAGGTTCGTCTAGTCAAGGCTATGGTTTTTCCTGTGGTCATGTATGGATGTGAGAGCTGGACTGTGAAGAAGGCTGAGCACTGAAGAATTGATGCTTTTGAACTGTGGTGTTGGAGAAGACTCTTGAGAGTCCCTTGAACTGCAAGGAGATCCAACCAGTCCATTCTGAAGATCAGTCCTGGGATTTCTTTGGAAGGACTGATGCTGAAGCTGAAACTCCAGTACTTTGGCCACCTCATGTGAAGAGTTAACTCATTGGAGAAGACTCTGATGCTGGGAGGGATTGAGGGCAAGAGGAGAAGTGGACGGCAGAGGAGGAGATGGCTGGATGGCATCACTGACTCGATGGATGTGAGTCTCAGTGAGCTCCGAGAGCTGGTGATGGACAGGGAGGCCTGGCGTGCTGCGATTCATGGGGTCGCAAAGAGTCGGACACGACTGATCGACTGATCTTATCTGATCTGATGGGACCAGATGCCATGATCTTTGTTTTCTTAATGTTGAGTTTTAAGCCAACTTTTTCACTCTCCTCTTTCACTTTCATCAAGAGATTGTTAGGTCTTCTTTGCTTTCTGGCATAAGGGTGGTGTCATCCTTATATCTGAGGTTTTGATATTTTTCCTAGCAATGTTGATTCCAGCTTGTACCTTATCCATCCCAGCGTTTCTCAAGATGTGCTCTGCATATAAATTAAATAAGCAGGGTGACAATATACAACCTTGACGTGCTCCTTTCCCAATTTGGAAACAGTTCTTTGTTCCATATCCAGTTCTAACTGTTGCTTCCTGACCTGTATACAGATTTCTCAAGAGGCAGTTTAGGTGGTCTGGTATTCCCATCTCTTTCAGAATTTTCCACAGTTTATTGTGATCCACACAGTCAAAGGCTTCGGTATAGTCAATAAAGGAGAAATAGATGTTTTCCTGGAACTCTCTTGCTTTTTCCATGATCCAATGGATGTTGGCAATTTGATCTCTGGTTCCTCTGCCTTTTCTAAAACCAGCTTGAACATCTGGAAGTTCACGGTTCTTGTACTGTTGAAGCCTGCTTGTAGAATTTTGAGCATTTCTTTGCTCATGTGAGAGTTGAGTGCAGTTGTGCAGTAGTTTGAGCATTCTTTGGCATTGCCATTCTTTGGGATTGGAATGAAAACTGACCTTTTCCAGTCCTGTGGCCACTGCTGAGGTTTCCAAATTTGATGGCATATTGAGTGCAGCACTTTCATAGCATCATCTTTTAGGATTTGAAATAGCTCAACTGGAATTCCATCACCTCCACTAGCCTTGTTTGTAGTGATGCTTCCTAAGGCCCACTTGACCTTGAATTCCAGGATGTCTGGCTCTAGGTCAGTGATCACACCATCGTGATTGTCTGGGTTATAAAGATCTTTTGGGTACAGTTCTTCTGTGTATTCTTGCCACCTCTTCTTAATATCTTCTGCTTCTGTTAGGTGCATATAATTTCTGTCCTTTATTGAGCCCATCTTTGCATGAAATCTTCCCTTGGTATCTTTAATTTTCTTGAAGAGATCTCTACTCTTTCCCATTATATTGTTTCCCTCTATTTCTTTGCATTGATCACTGAATAAGACTTTCTTATCTCTCCTTGCTATTTTTTGGAACTCTGCATTGCAAGAGGTATATCTTCCATTTTCTACTTTGCCTTTCACTTCTCTTCTATTCACAACTTTTTGTAATGCCTCCTCGGGCAATCATTTTGCCTTTTTGCATTTCTTTTTCTTGGGGAATGTCTTGATCCCCACCTCCTGTACAATGTCTTGAAGCTCTGTCCATAGTTCTTCAGGCACTCTGTCTATCAGATCTAACCTCTTGAATCTATTTGTCACTTCCACTGTATAATGGTAAGCGATTTGTTTTAGGTTATACCTGAATCCCACATTCAACCATATAATGACACCTGTGCATATTGACTTTCCTCTCTTGCTCTTTCTCACTTCAGGGCCCTCATCTGACAGAAGCACAGCTCTGGTCAGACTGGGTACTCTCCTAGGTTTGCTCCTGCAGATCCCCTCTGCATCCTTCTGCACTCTGCTCTGTGCACTGGGAGCTACCCTTTATAGAGGCTTCAACATGGCTTCCTCACCCTTTAGCTACCAGTTAGGTTTAGCCAATGAGAGGCACTGGCAAGAGAATGGAGGGCAGGAGAAAGAGAAGTAGGGGTATTAATTCCCTGCTCCCTTTGTAACAGTCTGCAGCTCTGCAGTGGCTAAGTTTCTCTTAGGCCACAGCTCCAGATCAGCAGGCCTTTTCCCTGCAGCCGTACTGCTCAGAAAGTTCTGGTGACTATTATTTCTCTTGCCCTTTCAGTGTTGGGGTGGTAACAGCTCTCTGCTGTTGCTATCCCTAGGATGCTTCTGCACTGTTGTTGGTTCCCTTCATGTTGCGCTTACCTTTCAAGACTGTCCCTCCATTTAATTGTCCTCAATCACTTCTCTTGAGAGTCATTTCACTTTTCTCCCTCAGTTAAATCCAGCTGAAAGCCTACTCTGTGCCTGCACCTGTGTACGTAACTTAATATGACTGGAGAAAAACCACAAACTCTTGACAAGTTGCACTTTAAATTTATGACCAGGAATTACAACTGGGTCCCTACTGGCTACAGGCAATCATAACTTTTATTACAAGTTGATTCATTCTCCCACTCTCTCAAGCAAAATTTTCACACCTTGTCTCTTCTGAAACCCCAAAACCTCATCCTCTTCTTCAATCTCAAGGGAATATTTTATTTCCTACTGCACTGAAATAATTGAAGCATCAAAAGAGAACTTCCCTAGACTCACACCATCTCTTGTACCCTCCAACCGGCATCATCTCCCAGATATTTAGCTTTCCTGCTTATTACCATGACGAACTATCTGAACACTCTACAAAACCAGTCTCTGTACTTGAGGGACCCAGCCTCCTTCATCTAATCAAGGATATTGCTCTAGCAATTTTCCTTTGTCTCTTCCATACTATTGATCTTCCTCTCTATTGGATCATTCTTAATAGACATAGTACATGTTTATATTTCTCCCATTTAAAACTTAGCCATAAAAGTGAAAGTGAAAGTGTCTGTCACTTAGTCATGTCCAACTCTTTGCAACCTCATGGACTGTAGCCCTCCAGTCTCCTATGTCCATGGGATTTTCCAGGCAAGAATATTGAAGTGGTTTGCCATTCCCTTCTCCAGGGGATCTTCCTGATCCTGAGATTGAAATCAGGTCTCTCTTATTGCAGGCAGATTCTTTACCATCTTAGCCACCAGGGAAGCCTATGACACAATGACAGCCATAAAAACACTTCTTTTAACTCCTTATTAGCAACTGCTTCTTTTCTTTTCCTTTCCCTTTGTAGCAAGATTCCTAAAAATAAGTGTCTATATTTACTGTCTCCAATTACATTCCTTTGATTCTCCTTAAACCTGCTTCAGGCTTTAACTCCATTATTTCACCAAAATTGCTTTTGTCAAAGTGAAAAGTGAAAGTGAAAGTCACTCAGATCAGATCAGATCAGTCCGTCAGTCGTGTCCGACTCTTTGTGACCCCATGAATCGCAGCACACCAGGCCTCCCTGTCCATCATCAACTCCCGGAGCTCACTGAGACTCACATCCATCGAGTCAGTGATGCCATCCAGCCATCTCATCCTCTGTCGTCTCCTTCTGTTCCTGCCCTCAATCCCTCCCAGCATCAGAGTCTTCTCCAGTGAGTCAACTCTTCGCATGAGGTGGTCAAAGTACTGGAGTTTCAGCTTTAGCATCATTCCTTCCAAAGAAATCCCAGGGCTGATCTCCTTCAGAATAGACTGGTTGGATCTCTTTGTAGTCCAAGGGACTCTCAAGAGTCTTCTCCAACACCACAGTTCAAAAGCATCAATTCTTCAGTGCTTAGCCTTCTTCACAGTCCAGCTCTCATATCCATACATGACCACAGGAAAAACCATAGCCTTGACTAGGCGAACCTTTGTTGGGAAAGTGATGTCTCTGCTTTTGAATATGCTATCTAGGTTGGTCATAACTTTCCTTCCAAGGAGTAAGCGTCTTTTAATTTCATGGCTGCAGTCACCATCTGTAGTGATTTTGGAGTCCAGAAAAATAAAGTCTGACACTGTTTTCACGGTTTCCCCATCTATTTCCCATGAAGTGATGGGACGAGATGCCATGATCTTCATTTTCTGAATGTTGAGCTTTAAGCCAACCTTTTCACTCTCCTCTTTCACTTTCATCAAGAGGCTTTTTAGTTCCCCTTCACTTTCTGCCATAAGGGTGGTGTCATCTGCATATCTGAGGTTATTGATATTTCTCCCGGCAATCTTGATTCCAGCTTGTGTTTCTTCCGGTCCAGCGTTTCTCATGATGTACTCTGCATAGAAGTTAAATAAACAGAGTGACAATATACAGCCTTGACGTACTCCCTTTCCTATTTGGAACCATTCTGTTGTTCCATGTGCAGTTCTAACTGTTGCTTCCTGACCTGCATACAGATTTCTCAAGAGGCAGATCAGGTGGTCTGGTATTCCCATCTCTTTCGAATTTTCCACAGTTTATTGTGATCTACACAGTCAAAGGCTTTGGCATAGTCAATAAAGCAGAAATAGATGTTTTTCTGGAACTCTCTTGCTTTTTCCATGATCCATCGGATGTTGGCAATTTGATCTCTGGTTCCTCTGTCTTTTCTAAAACCAGCTTGAACATCAGGAAGTTCACGGTTCACATATTGCTGAAGCCTGGCTTGGAGAATTTTGAGCATGACTTTACTAGCGTGTGAGATGAGTGCAATTGTGCAGTAGTTTGAGCATTCTTTGGCATTGCCTTTCTTTGGGATTGGAATGAAAACTGACCTTTTCCAATCCTGTGGCCACTGCTGAGTTTTCCAAATTTGCTGGCATATTGAGTGCAGCACTTTCACAGCATCATCTTTTAGGATTTGGAATAGCTCAACTGGAATTCCATCACCTCCACTAGAGTTTTGCCAATAAAATGCACTAGTCATAACAAACACCCTCTTCCAACAACACAAGAGAAGACTCTATACATGGACATCACCAGATGGTAAACACCGAAATCAGATTGATTATATTCTTTGCAGCCAAAGATGGAGAAGCTCTATATGGTCAGCAAAAAAGACCGGGAGCTGACTGTGGCTCAGACCGTGAACTCCTTATTGCCAAATTCAGACTGAAATTGAAGAAAGTAGGGAAAACCACTAGACCATTCAGGTATGACCTAAATCAAATCCCTTATGAGTATACAGTGGAAGTGAGAAATAGATTTACGGGCCTAGATCTGATAGAGTGCCTGATGAACTATGGAATGAAGTTCGTGACATTGTACAGGAGACAGGGACCAAGGCCATCTCCATGGAAAAGAAATGCAAAAAAGCAAAATGGCTGTCTGGGGAGGCCTTACAAATAGCTGTGAAAAGAAGAGAAGCAAAAAGCAAAGGAGAAAAGGAACAATATAAGCATCTGAATGCAGAGTTCCAAAGAATAGCAAGAAGAGATAAGAAAGTCACTCAGTTGTGTTCAACTCTTTGAGACCTCATGGATTATACAGTCCATGGAATTCTCCAGACAAGAATACTGGAGTGGGTAGCTGTTCACATCTCTAGGGGAACTTCCCAACCCAGGGATCAAACCCAGGTCTCCTGCATTGCAGGCAGATTCTTTACCAGCTGAGCCACCAGGAAAGCCCAAGAATACTGGAGTAGGTAGCCTATCCTTTCTCCAGTGGCTCTTCCTGACTCAGGAATCAAACCAGGGTCTCCTGCATTGCATAAGGATTCTTTACTAGCTGAGCTCACTGGTATTAATTACAATGGTCAGACCTCAGGCCTCAACCTGTCAGCAGCTTGACCTACCTACCTCTCCCTCATACTCTCCAGCATGTCACATTCTCTTACTTTTCATACTATTCTAGTTATTTCTTCTCAGTTTCTTCTCCTAGTTGGTTCTCTTAACTTATCCTATTAACTTCAGAGTACTGCAGAGATTAGGTTTCATCATCTACATCTTGATAACCTCAAGCAGCCCCATATATTTAAATAAAATCTATATGTTGACAACTCCCATATTTTATGTCTCTCTTGAACTCCAAGCTCATATACTCAAGTGCCTACCCAGCATCTTCAAAACAAACCTCTTGATTTCCGCTCATTCCCTAAACTTGCTCCATGCCTCCTCCTTCCCTCAGTTGATGTCAACATCAATCTCCTGGTAACTCAGACAAAAAATTTGAATATATTCCTGACTTTCTCCATTATTATCTCTTGTTTTATCCTTTTCTATTATCCACCTGTTCAATTTGTTCCAGCTACACTGGCTTCCTGACTGTTCTTTGAACATACACGTCATATCTGTGTCATAGGGTTTTTGCTCCTTGCAGCTCTTCCCATAAATTTCCTCTGGCTAACTCCCTTTCATCCTTTTAATTCTTGCACAATTCTCACTTTCTTAGTAAGGCTTACTCTGACCACTCTTATGTAATCCCACCACTCACACACATACATATACATAAATGTCCCTTGCCCTTGTTTTTTGTTTCCCCTTAACAATTGCTGTCTAAGTAAAGTTTATTGCTTGTTGACTGTCTCCCTACTGGAAGATAAGCTTTGCAAGGTTAGAGGCCTTTCTATTGTGTTCACAGATGTATCCCAGTCTTAAAACTGTATCTGTCACCTAGTAGGCACTTAAATACTGAGTAGCACTCAAATTACAATGAGTGAATGGAAGGTGATTTAAATATTAAATTCTGTTGGTTTGAGGTAGGAATCTAAATCTGTTCACATCCTGCTAATTTCAAAAAAAGTGGGGTCAAGGCTGGACCAGATTAGAGCTTATAGATATCGTCTACCTCAAAGGATTTAGATAGGAGAGTCTGGTCAAAGCAGAAGTAGGTGAAAGGAAAAAGGAGAAAAGGCCTGCAGCTTCTCTCAGTTTTGGGGCAGTGAAAGGCTGAACTGAAAGTCCTTCGTCAGTTCTCGAGTTTGGACTGTTCTATACGTTCTGGATGGAGAAGGCAATGGCACCCCACTCCAGTACTCTTGCCTGGAAAATCCCATGGACCGAAGAGCCTGGTAGGCTGCAGTCCATGGGGTCACTAGGAGTCAGACACAATTGAGGGACTTCACTTTCACTCTTCACTTTCATGCATTGGAGAAGAAAATGGCAACCCACTCCAGTGTTCTTGCCTGGAGAATCCCAGGGACGGGGGAGCCTGGTGGGCTGCCGTCTCTGGGGTTGCACAGAGTCGGACACGACTGAAGCGACTTAGCAGTAGCAGTAGCAGTGTACATTCTGGATGTGAAGAAAGTAAGAAAGGTCAAAGGTTTATTTATGGACATTTCCCCTACTAATGAGGAAATAAGCATCTCAGAATATATTTGTAAAAGACATTCAGTTTAGAAATTATAGATGTGCATGTGTGTGGAGTGTTGTTGCTGCTCTCTACTTTTCCTGAATATAATTTTTATAAGTCAGAAGGAATAAAACAATATACAATTTTTAGTCAACAAATGGGTTCCAAAGTTTCTGTGTTCAGGTTTGTCTTTCCAACTTCCAGAAGTTTCACTGTCTGAAGAAATCCTGGATTAGCATCTGCCAACATTAATCCCCTCTTGTATTTGCCCTTCATTGTCTTTCGAAGCATGATCTCTGGACTACCTGAATGAGAATAGTTGGATGTCTCTTTAAAATGCAGATTTCTGAGTCTTCCCAAGATCTATTAAGCCATGTGGTGGGGCCAGGAATCTACATGCTCAATAAACTCCCTAGAGAGTTCTGGTGGATGTTAAAGTTTGAAAACCTTTTATCATAAGTGAAGGGACTTACTTTACCCTAGTTTAATTTGTCTATACTATTTCATCTTTTATTCTGTGTCTCATCTTTTTAATGTCACTCTTTAAAAACATAAAAAGAAGATTTTATTCTGAGAATAATCCATATTCAAGACTGACAAGGAGTCATGGATGACATTTATTTGGTTCAACAATTTCTGTGACCCATTTTATTTTACTTCACTTACTTTTAGGTATAGGATAAGAATCACCCATCCATATGCTAACCAGGCATACAAATTGCACTTTTCTCCTGGCTGTCACTTTGCTGAACTTTTAAACTGCCTGCTTCCAACTTCAGAATAACAAGCCTTTACAATTTAAGAATTGCCTCTGGAGAAAATGGATAGTTTCACACTAAGTATACAAACAGGAACACAGCAGAACTTATAGCTAAAATATGACTAAATATCAATTAACTCAAGACCAAATCATGTTAGGCAGACTATCATCTATAACATTATTTAGAATAATGTATTCATGAACTGCGGAGCTTCCCTAGTAACTCAGTTGGTAAAGAATCCACCTGCAATGCAGGAGACCTGAGTTCGATTCCTGGGTTAGGAAGATCCCCTGGAGAAGGGATAAGCTACACCCTCCAGTATTCTTGGGTTTCTCTGCTGGCTCAGATGGTAAAGAATCCTCCCGTATTGCTGTAGACCTGGGCTCAAACCTTGGGTTGGAAAGATCCCCTGGAGGAGGGCATGGCAATCCACTCCAGTATTCTTGCTGGAGAATCCCCATGAACAGAGGCTCCGGGTAGGCTACAGTCCATGAGGTTGCACAGAGTTGGACACAACTGAGTGACTAAGCACAGCATTCAAGAACTGCAGTCTTTGACTATAGTTTCCTCTGTTAACCAACAAACACAGAAGGCTACAAATAAGAAAAGAACTTATTTTGGGTCTTAAGAATTGCAATTCAAGAGACACAGATTTGGATTAAAACCTTAAGAATATTCTAGGAAAGAGTAAGTATCAGGGGCTTCAGGGGCTTATAAAAGCAAGAGCTATGAGGTTGTAATCTGACACAAGAAAGAAAATATTTCTCCTTGAGGAATAGGCTGTCACGAGTTATTTAGGGTAAGGGTCCAATAAGTATCTTGAGTTTCTGGAACATTGTTTTGGATGCCTATGTTAAGACAAAAAGTGTTCAAAAGATGAGGTTCCGTCCAGACTGAGATGTGTGCATAAGTCACATGTCCTTGATGACCTCCTAGATGCATTTTAGAAGGCTCTCTTAGCAATACTGACTCCAGCATTATTTTCCTTTCACATTTCTCACTTTTGATTAAAATCTTTCTTTAGAAAGCATTGATGATCAACCATTTAGTTATTTGGCATCTAATTCCCAACACTAATAGGTTCATTCCCAGAGAGTCATATACCATGGAGGAGAGAAAGAGTTGGCTCCGTGAAAGGTATGCTGTTAGTTTATGGCCACAGATGAGCAACAAGGAACCATCCAGGAAGTGAGTCTTAGCCAGCACTCAAAATAGGAGTAGTTCATAAATCTTCATTAGGAAGACTCTCATAGGAGTAGTTAAGCATCTCCAGACACTGAGCTATCATTATTCCTGTGGAGAGCATCATAGTACAGCAACATGAGAGATAAAATAACAACATTTTAACAAACAAATTAGAATTATTATCAGTATAATTAGCTGCAATCTGATGCTGGAGGGATTGGGGGCAAGAGGAGAAGGGGACGACAGAGGATGAGATGGCTGGATGGCATCACTGACGCGATGGACCTGAGTCTCAGTGAACTCCGGGAGTTGGTGTTGGACAGGGAGGCCTGGCACGCTGCAATTCATGGGGTCGCAAAGAGTGGGACATGACTGAGCGACTGATCTGATCTGATCTGATCTGAATCTAGATCTCAATAAGATACCAAGTCCATCGGGGGGAAAGATCTCTAAATGTCAAGTTCAAAGCATCTTTTGCAGTTTTAAATGTCTCTGGTGATGTCATTGGATGTTTAGGTAAACTTTCTGAACGTCTCATGTAGCAAGAGTTATGAGGATTGTCTATACATATAGACAGTGACAGTGATTTCTCTGGGGTTTATATCAGTAATTTTAGCTTGTATGGCTTTGGGGAAAAGGCAATTTTAGTTCTCAGTGATTTCAAGGAGAAAAACTAGAAACATTAGTTTGGAGAGTCACAGCCACATATTGGAGGTAACTAGAAAAATTTAGGATCTAGCCCAGTTTAGGTAAATGCCAAAACCTCAGAGACAATTAATAGCATATTAATTATTATTAATGCATATTACTGAAACATAACTTTTCTCTCAAAAACAATGCTAACTTCTACCAAATGTAGCCAAATTAAGACTATTTTGCTTACAAAATAAGTTTGTTTTTTTACTTAAGTGTACCAAGAACAATGATTGATCATCAGATCAGATCAGATCAGTCACTCAGTCGTGTCCGACTCTTTGCGACCCCATGAACTGCAGCACGCCAGGCCTCCCTATCCATCACCAACTCCCGGAGGTCACTCAGACTCACATCCATCGAGTCAGTGATGCCATCCAGCCATCTCATCCTCTGTCGTCCCCTTCTCCTCCTGCCCCCAATCCCATAAAGATTCTTAAATCTGCTTTATTGGAGATTTTCTTAAAGAATATTAGATTCAATTTTTAATAGTCTCTTGGAGAAGGAAATGGCAACCCACTCCAGTATTCTTGCCTGGAGAATCACATGGATGGAGGAGCCTGATGGGCTACAGTCCACAGGTTCGCAAAGAGTTGGACACGACTGAGCAACTTCACTTTCTTTCTTTCACTTGAGGCCAGGAAAACCAATCCAAGTACTTTCCATCAGATTTCATTTGAAATATCTGTAGATCTGAGTGAATTACTCTCTTCTTGTGTGCTTAGTCACTCAGATCAGATCAGATCAGATCAGTCGCTCAGTCGTGTCCGACTCTTTGCGACCCCATGAATAGCAGCACACCAGGCCTCCCTGTCCATCACCAACTCCCGGAGGTCATTCAGACTTACATCCATCGAGTCAGTGATGCCATCCAGCCATCTCATCCTCCGCCGTCCCCTTCTCCTCCTGCCCCCAACCCCTCCCAGCATCAGAGTCTTCTCCAATGAGTTAACTCTTCGCATGAGGTGGCCAAAATACTGGAGTTTTAGCTTTAACATCATTCCTTCCAAAGAAATCCCAGGGCTTAGTCACTCAGTCACGTCCAACTCTTTGTGACCTCATGGACTGTAGCCCGCCGGGCTCCTCTGTCCATGGGGATTCCTCAGGCAAGAATACTGGAGTGGGTCACGATGCCCTCCTCCACAGGATCTTCCCAACCCAGGGATCAAATCCAGATCTCCTGCATTGCAGGTGGATTCTTTACCATATGAGCCACCAGGGAAGTCCACTCTCTTCTTGAGGTATCCCAAATATCTTGAGATTCCTCCACCTGCCAGGAAGTGACCTTCCTTCCTCACCTAGTTAAAATGCCAGGAATCTTGCAAGCAAGGAGCCAGGCTGCCTTTCCAAAGGGCTTTATTAGTTCTATAAAGTCAATCTTAGTTTCTAAAAGCCACATGATCATATCTGAGTTTATGTATACTCTAAAGTCAAGGCCTTGGTAATATAGTCAATGTTTCTGACCGTGTCAGATTGGGTAACATTATTCATTATAAGGAGAATGGATTTTTGTTTTACTTCTACAAATACTATATTGCCATTAAAATAAGAATAGTTAAGAGTTTCTGAATTCTGGAGGTGTCAGGTAGAGAGAAAAAGATAAATACTTCATCTTTGTTTACAAAGGTATACTGTATCAAAGGCTGCAAATCATAGATAGTTTGAAAGAAAAAGTTTCCTTAAATCTAGAAAAGGATAACACAAAGGAACCCGCAATGTTTAAAACAAAAAAATCATTATAGTTATAATTACTTCTTGACCTTGACCTTTTGTTGCAGTTTTTTGAAGCCATCAGTTTTTCCATTAGACATATGTAGTTATTTTTACCCAGTTTAGTGGTATGATCTGAAAATTATCAGAAACCTATTTTTATCAATAAGTCCTTTCTATGAATTTTCTCAAAGATGAAGCATTTTTGCAAAAGCATCAGAGTAAAACAATAACTGCCTATATATGCTAAAGGCACAGTTAAAGATCTGGTTACAGTGCAGTTGACTTCTGTGGTATACAACATTTAAAAATAACAACTAGAATTGTAGCTGGTAATATTATATCAGGACTTATCAGGTTTTTAGGAATTTCACATAGTTCCTGAAACACTAATATATCTTTACAGACACAGCATAAAGAAGGTTTAGTATTATTTCTGATTTGACAATACTTTCCATGTAATTTAACATATCCTCATCAATTTAAAATCTTTTTTTTCATAAAA
Organism: Tragelaphus eurycerus; assembly: GCA_935064755.1. Lineage (NCBI taxonomy): Eukaryota > Metazoa > Chordata > Mammalia > Artiodactyla > Bovidae > Tragelaphus > Tragelaphus eurycerus. Next base: position 21,993,952 of record CAKXYN010000010.1, on the reverse strand, counting down.
AGAGAGCAATCTTTGAGATACTTCCAGAGCCTTCTGAAACATCTCATATCTCAAAATTAGTTCTAAGTCAAAAGGACTTCATTTAGAATTCGATTTGAGGACATTTGTCAAAAATATCGAAAGTTTTAAAAAGCACTTGGTCAAATAGGATCATAGATCACTGTGAAACAATGCTTAGTGATCTGTTTAACCAAAATAACAATTAAAGACCTCATAGACAAATAAAGAAAGTTCAAAATACAGTTCTGAGGAAATTTTAGCTCTTTCAATTTCAAGAGGACAAAGTTTGCTAAAGTAGTCATAGACCTGATAAAGAACATAGGACACAAGAGATTAACTTGACAAGATATAAAATCTTTGCTGTTTCTTTCTTTTTTTTTTTTTTTTGAGATTTATTACTCAAAGGCGGAGGGGGGAAACCTTTCATAATTTCTTATTGTCAAAAGCAGGCCAATATGAAAAAAAAAAGATAAAAATCAAATTTAAGGTCCATACCAGCTTACTTTTGATATTAAAACTTTTTACTGCATTAAATTTATTGTAATTTTAGCCAGTTCTGACTACACACAAAATTCCTCTCTAAAGATTCCTTTCTTTTCCCCTAAATCTTTCCCATCTTTCTCTGGCCATTTATTTATCTCTTGCTTTCTTTCCCATTTAGAATTTACCAGCTTTGGGACAAATTTACCTTCTTTTCCTTTAATAAAATCAATTTCCATTCCTTATACCTTTAAAAAATTTTCCTTGCCTGGAAGATTTTTCTTATTAATTATAATAGCTTTAATTACCTATATTAATTAGGAATCTTATCTTTTGAAATTTTACTTTATTAGTGAAAATAAAGAAGCAAACATTTGTTAATGTATTAACATTTTGTAGCTTGGAGAACTTATAAATTTTATACTTTTTAGAAACATATGCTGCTTCATACTACAATCTTTCAATAATGCACAAGATATACATGTTTATTGGAGAAGGAAAAGGCAACCAACTCCAATATTCTTGCCAGGAAAATCTTATAGACAGAGGAGCCTGATGAGCTACAGTCCATGGGGTTGTAAAGGGTCAGACATGACTGAGTACACATAATAAACACATGTATACATGTCTACACATGTTTACTAGTAGACCCATGCATATTTAGTCTTTATGAAATAAGAGGTCAAAAGTAGATAACCTTAGACTTGTTTACCAATTAATATTTCAGTATTTTATCTTATTTGGAAATGATCTAGATAATCAATGAATTCTCATCATTTATCTTAACTTAGCAAAACTCTCAAGCTTAAACTTACCAAAAAGATTTGGGAAAACTATTTTTAAGTAGACATATAATAAAATATAATTGCTGTTAAAGAGTTCATTTGAAAGTTCTTGTCCATTTACATTTAATTTGCTTATGATAATTCATCATACCAAGTTATTTTTCCTGTAGACAAATTTTATAAAAGATAATATAAACTTGTTTGACTTTTAGTAAACCTAGGTAAAATCAAAGTATTATACTTAATGTTGATAATTCTAAAGACATGTCTGTATTAATTAAACCAACAAACTTACTAACTTTAATATCAAATGCTTTCCTAGATCACATTAACCTGAAATTCATTTGAGTTAGTTTCTATAATGTTTCTGAGAGTTTTATACAGGCACTTGCTTTTTTAAGCCAGTTAACTAGAATTCTTTCACAAATTAATTTTGACAATACCATCCAGAGACAGAAAAGTACCATATCTATAATGTGCTTACATAGACCTACATACATATAGGTAAACACAAAGATCTAGTAATTTTTATTTAAAACTTTATTCATGAATCAGATATAACATAAAACTCATTAGCTTATAAGAAACAAATGGAACAAATTAAGACTACTCACTCAGGAGATTTTTAATATTTGTATTGACCCTTGACAAGAAATTTAAGAAAGCTATTTGAGCAAGAGAGTCCTTTTAGCAATTTGTGTTTAAAGGGGCTCTTTTCTTTGTTTCTTTTTTGTCTTAGGAATTGGAAATGGTCTAGATCAGAGTTCTCAGACAGGTTACAATTTTTTTTTTTTTAGATAAATAGGGGAGGTATGGCATTGCCTTCGGGGAAGGCAATGGCACCCCACCCCAGTACTCTTGCCTGGAAAATCCCATGGACGGAGGAGTCTGGTAGGCTGCAGTCCATGGGGTCGCTAAGAGTCGAACACGACTGAGCGACTTCACTTTCACTTTTCGCTTTCATGCATTGGAGAAGGAAATGGCAACCCACTCCAGTGTTCTTGCCTGGAGAATCCCAGGGACAGGGGAGCCTGGTGAGCTTCCGTCTATGGGGTCGCACAGAGTCGGACACGACTGAAGCGACTTAGCAGCAGCAGCAGCAGGGGAGGGAGGTATGGGGATCTATGTAAAGGAATGAGTGGAATTTGAACTGCCCGTAGGGCTGGATTTCCAGTTTTGTGAAGATTTGTAAGATGTTACCTAAATGACATCACAGGCCAGTCTACCCATCCAGCTGTGTTACATCTTGTTTTAAAAGAGGCTATCAAAAAAAAAAAAAAAAAGAGGCTATCATTATGGGAGGTGATGAGGTGGGGGTGGAGGTAGTATGACTAGCCTTCTACAGGGGCTCAATCTCCATATTATAAAAAGAAAGTTCAGAGAGAAATGGATAGCAAGAAGAAGAGCATTATAGTGAACATTCCAAGGAGAAAGAAGGAACAGAGGGATCTGGAAAGAGAGAGGTTCTCAGAAGCCTCAGAGGATTTTTCCAATACAGAAATCCTTTGAGATAATTGTGAATTAGTTTCTCTAAGGGAGCAATAAGGAGTTCATGATCTGTGCCCCAGTCAGCTCCCAGTCTTGTTTTTGCTGACTGTATACGGCTTCTCCATCTTTGTCTGCAAAGAATATAATCAATCTGATTTCGGTGTTGAACATCTGGTGATGCCCATGTGTAGAGTCTTCTCTTGTGTTGTTGGAAGAGGGTCTTTGCTATGACCAGTGTGTTCTCTTGGCAAAACTCTATTAGCCTTTGCCCTGCTTCATTCCGTATTCCAAGGCCAAATTTGCCTGTTACTCTGGGTATTTCTTGACTTCATACTTTTGCATTCCAGTCCTCTGTAATGAAAAGGACATCTTTTTTGGGTGTTAGTTCTAAAAGGTCTTGTAGGTCTTCATAGAACCATTCAACTTCAACTTCTTCAGCATTAGTGGTTGGGGCATAGTCTATGGAATGATTTGCCTTGGAAACGAACAGAGTTCATTCTGTCGTTTTTGAGATTGCATCCAAGTACTGCATTTCGGACTCTTTTGTTGACCATGATGGCTACTCCATTTCTTCTAAGGGATTCCTGCCCACAGTAGTAGATATAATGGTCATCTGGGTTAAATTCACCCATTCCAGTCCATTTTAGTTCGCTGATTCCTAGAATGTCGACGTTCACTCTTGCCATCTCCTGTTTGACTGCTTCCAATTTGCCTTGATTTGTGGACCTAACATTCCAGGTTCCTATGCAATATTGCTCTTTACAGCATCAGACCTTGCTTCTATCACCAGTCACATCCACAACTGGGTATTTTTTTGCTTTGGCTCCATCCTTTCACTCTTTCTGGAGTTATTCCTCCACTGATCTCCAGTAGCGTAATTGGGCACCTACCAACCCGTGGAGTTCCCCTTTCAGTATCCTATCATTTTGCCTTTTCATACTGTTCATGGGGTTCTCACGGCAAGAATACTGAAGTGGTTTGCCATTCCCTTCTCCAGTGGACCACATTCTGTCAGCCCTCTCCACCATGACCCGTCCGTCTTGGGTGGCCCCACATGGCATGGCTTAGTTCCACTGAGTTAGACAAGGCTGTGGTCTGTGTGATCAGATTAGCTAGTTTTCTGTGATTATGGTTTTAGTGTCTGCCCTCTGATGCCCTCTTGCAATACCTACCATCTTACTTGGGTTTCTCTTACCTTGGATGTGGGGTATGTCTTCAGGGCTGCCCCAGCAAAGCGTAGCCGCTGCTCCTTACCTTGAACGAGGGGTATCTCCTAATGGCCACCCCTCCTGACCTTGAATGTAGAGTAGCTCCTCTCGGCCCTCCTGCACTGGTGCAGCTGCTGCTCCTTGGACGTGTGGTAGCTCATCTCGGCCGCCGCCCCGGACCTCAGATGTCAGATAGCTCCTCTCGGCTGCTGCCCCTTACCTTGGACGTGGTGTAGCTCCTCTTGGCCACTCCTGTGCCTACACAGCCATATGACCTAAATCAAATCCCTTATGATTATACAGTGGAAGTGAGAAATAGATTTAAGGGACTAGATCTGATAGATAGAGTGCCTGATGAACTATGGAATGAGGTTCGTGACACTGTACAGGAGACAGGGACCAAGACCATCCCCATGGGAAAGAAATGCAAAAAAGCAAAATGGCTGTCTGAGGAGGCCTTACAAATAGCTGTGAAAAGAAGAGAAGCAAAAAGCAAAGGAGAAAGGGAAAGATATAAGCACCTGAATGCAGAGTTTCAAAGAATAGCATGGAGAGATAAGAAGAGATCGCTTCCTCAGCAATCAGTGCAAAGAAATAGAGGAAAACAACAGAATGGGAAAGACTAGAGATCTCTTCAAGAAAATTAGAGATTCCAAGGGAATATTTCATGCAAAAATGGGCTCAATAAAGGGCAGAAATGGTATGGACCTAACAGAAGCAGAAGATATTAAGAAGAAGTGGCAAGAATACACAGAAAGTGAAGTCGCTCAGTCGTATCTGACTCTTTGTGACCCCGTGGACTGTAGCCCACCAGGCTCCTCTGTCTGTGGGATTCTCCAGGCAAGAATACTGGAGTGGGTTACCATTTCCTTCTCCAGGGGATCTTCCCAACCCAGGAATCAAACCCAGGTCTCCCACATTACAGGCAGACGCTTTAACCTCTGAGCCACCAGGGAACCAGAATACACAGAAAAACTGTACAAAAAAGAGCTTCACGACCAAGATAATCACGAGGCTGTGATCACTGACCTAGAGCCAGACATTTTGGAATGTGAAGTCAAGTGGGCCTTAGAAAGCATCACTGTGAACAAAGCTAGTGGAGGTGATGGAATTCCAGTTGAGCTATTCCAGATCCTGAAAGATGATGCTGTGAAAGTGCTGCACTCAATATGCCAGCAAATTATGTCAGCAGTGGCCACAGGACTGGAAAAGGTCAGTTTTCATTTTGATCCCAAAGAAAGGTAATGTCAAAGAATGCTCAAACTATCACACAATTGCACTCATGTCACATGCTAGTAAAGTAATGCTCAAAATTCTCCAAGCCAGGCTTCAGTAATATGTGAACCGCGAACTTTCAGATGTGCAAGCTGGTTTTAGAAAAGGCAGAGGAACCAGAGATCAAATTGCCAACATCTGCTGGATCATGGAAAAAGCAAGAGAGTTCCAGAAAAACATCTATTTCTGTTTTATTGACTATGCCAAAGCCTTTGACTGTGTGGATCACAATAAACATGGAAAATTCTGAAAGAGATGGGCATACCAGACCACTTGACCTGCCTCTTGAGAAATCTGTATGCAGGTCAGGAAGCAACAGTTAGAATTGGACATGGAACAACAGACTGGTTCCAGATAGGAAAAGGAGTACGTCAAGGCTGTATATTGTCACCCTGTTTATTTAACTTCTATGCAGAGTACATCATGAGAAATGCTGGGCTGGATGAAACACAAGCTGGAATCAAGATTGCCAGAAGAAATATCAATAACCTCAGATATGCAGATGACACCACCCTTATGGCAGAAAGTGAAGAGGAACTAAAAAGCCTCTTGATGAAAGTGAAAGTGGAGAGTGAAAAAGTTGGCTTAAAGCTCAACATTCAGAAAACAAAGATCACGGCATCTGGTCCCTTCACTTCATGGAAAATAGATGGAGAAACAGTGGAAATAGTGTCAGACTTTATTTTTGGGGGCTCCAAAATCACTGCAGATGGTGATTGCAGCCATGAAATTAAAAGATGCTTACTCCTTGGGAGGAAAGTTATGACCAACCTAGATAGCAAACTGAAAAGCAGAGATATTACTTTGCCAACAAAGGTCTATGGTTTTTCCTGTGGTCATGTATGGATGTGAGAGTTGGACTGTGAAGAAAGCTGACTGCCGAAGAATTGATGCTTTTGAACTGTGGTGTTGGAGAAGACTCTTGAGAGACCCTTGGACTACAAGAAGATCCAACCAGTCCATTCTGAAGGAGATCAGCCCTGGGTGTTCATTGGTAGGATTGATGCTGAAGCTGAAACTCCAATACTTTAGCCACCTCATGTGAAGAGTTGACTCATTGGGAAAGACCCTCATGCTGGGAGGGATTGGGGGCAAGAGGTAAGGGGACGACAGAGGATGAGATGGCTGGATGACATCACAGACTTGAAGGACATGAATTTGAGTGAATTCTGGGAGTGATGATGGACAGGGAGGCCTGGCGTGCTGTGATGCATGGGGTCACAAAGAATCGGACACGACTGAGCTACTGCACTGAACTGAAGGGAGCAATAGTGGATTAATTATTATGTTTGGAAGCTTCAAAATACCATTTGACATATGTTTCTTGTTCTTGTTTTCTTACAACTTTTGCTAACTGACTAGACAGACTAATTTTGGAATTACAGAGGAACTCCAAGTTGGCCTACTTAACTGTAAATCATTCCAGGTAATCATAGTTCAGCGAGACAAATATTTAAAAGAGGAGGGCTGGCCTATAGTTCTTGTACATAAAGTCATCAGAAGTTTCAGGAGGGAGCTGCTCTGTCAACTTATCCTTAAAAAGTACATCTCCCACTATTCTTAGACTAAGTACTCACCAGAACAAAATGGGAAATGAAATCCTAAGAATAGAATCTTCCAACAGAGGACACTCAAATGAACTATAACCTCTATTGAAACAAGTTTTGGAGTACAGCAGGACTCACCACCTTGACCTGGAGCCACCCAGGAGACAACAGAGCGCAATGAATTTTTGTAGATACCTTACTTAAATTTGTGACAGTGCTGGATGAGGGGGTTGGTCATTTCGTATCCCATTTGTTTGACACCACGTAATGTTGTCCAACAAAAACAAAGGCTGCAAATAAGAAAAGAGTTTATTTGAGGTCTTAATAACTGCAATTTGGAAGACAGATTCAAGTAAAATTGAAAGGATATTCAGAATAAGAGTCAGGGCCTTATAAAGGCAAAAACCATGTAACTGTTTTCTAGCATAAGAAAGGAAGTATTTGCCCTGAGGGGATAGGCTGGGGTGAGCTATTTTAGGGTCAGGGTCCGATAAGTATCTTGAGTTTCTGGAACATTGGGCAGATGTTCTGGATGCCTGCATTAAGACAATAAGTGGTCACAAGATCAGATTCTGTTCATGCTAAGATGTGCATAAATTATACTTCCTCAGTGACCTCAGGCTCCATTTTAGAGAGCCGTCTTGGTCACACTGACTCCATTTTGATTTTCTGTTTACACCTTGCAGACCAAGCCACTGACTAAGCAGCAAACATGTATAAGCTCATATCTAAGGAAGTTCCTCCAAAAGTTGGAACTATATTTGATTTTGACATAATTGGATAATCTTAAGATCTTCTAAAACATGTATTAAAGAGGTTCAATAGAGGAAATTTAGGTAATAGAATTTTTATCATTCCAGCTTCTCTCTAAAATAAAGTGATTCCACCTTCATGGAAGTGGTCTTCAAAGGAACCTGTTTGCACCCACTTCATCTCTCTTATCATTGAAGCCAATTCTAAATTAAATTATCTCTCTTTCTAAAATAATATCCAACTACCTCACACGCTAGTAAAGTAATGCTCAAAATTCTCCAAGCCAGGCTTCAGCAATATGTGAACCATGAACTTCCTGATGTTCAAGCCAGATTTAGAAAAGGCAGAGGAACCAGAGATCAAATTGCCAACATCTGCTGAATCATCGAAAAAGCAAGAGAGTTCCAGAAAAACATCTATTTCTGCTTTATTGACTATGCCAAAGCCTTTGACTGTGTGGATCACAATAAACTGTGGAAAATTCTGAGAGAGATGGGAATACCAGACCACCTGATCTGCCTCTTGAGAAATCTGTATGCAGGTTAGGAAGCAACAGTTAGAACTGGTCATGGAACAACAGACTGGTTCCAAATAGGAAAAGGAGTACGTCAAGGCTGTATATTGTCACCATGTTTATTTAACTTCTATGCAGAGTACATCATGAGAAATGCTGGACTGGAGGAAACACAAGCTGGAATCAAGATTGCCGGGAGAAATATCAATAACCTCAGATATGCAGATGATACCACCCTTATGGCAGAAAGTGAAGAGGAACTCAAAAGCCTCTTGATGAAAGTGAAAGTGGAGAGTGAAAAGGTTGGCTTAAAGCTCAACATTCAGAAAACGAAGATCATGGCATCTGGTCCCATCACTACATGGGAAATAGATGGAGAAACAGTGGAAACAGTGTCAGACTTTATTTTTCTGGGCTCCAAAATCACTGCAGATGGTGACTGCAGCCATGAAATTAAAAGACGCTTGCTCCTTGGAAGGAAAGTAATGACCAACCTAGATAGCATATTCAAAAGCAGAGACATCACTTTGCCAACAAAGGTTCGCCTAGTCAAGGCTATGGTCTTTCCTGTGGTCATGTATGGATGTGAGAGCTGGACTGTGAAGAAGGCTGAGCAGTGAAGAATTGATGCTTTTGAACTGTGGTGTTGGAGAAGACTCTTGAGAGTCCCTTGGACTGCAAGGAGATCCAACCGGTCCATTCTGAAGGAGATCAGCCCTGGGATTTCTTTGGAAGGAATGATGCTAAAGCTGAAACTCCAGTATTTTGGCCAACTCATGCGAAGAGTTGACTCATTGGAGAAGACTCTGATGCTGGGAGGGATTGAGGGCAGGAGGAGAGAGGGACGACAGAGGATGAGATGGCTGGATGGCATCACTGACTCGATGAATGTGAGTCTGAGTGACCTCCGAGAGCTGGTGATGGATAGGGAGGCCTGGCGTGCTGCAGTTCATGGGGTCGCAAAGAGTCGGACACAATTGAGCGACTGATCTGATCTGATCTGACCTTGGACCATCAAGCAGAATTCCAAAACTCTCCCAAAGAACAGGAAAATTTCACTGCATCCTGTCTCTTCAGACCTCATTGGCTTTTAGAAGGAAGAGCTCTCCTTGACATCATTTTAAAGGGGTATGCTGAAATATTTGTTATTTTGGCATATCTATTTATTCTGTATTGGATTTTAGTTTTGTGAAGATGTGAATCTTTATATTATAGAGTTTATTCATACACCCTTGTATAAATGAAGCAGGAAATGTTCACACAGTGAATGTCCTCAAGCTAGGCTGGGAGAATCTTCATTGTATCTAATGGTGCTTGTATACTGGTAGGGACTGAAGCAAGCACCTAATTTGATTTACTCTTCAGCTGCCTCAGGTAACAACATCAAAATCATCTTAGATTTCATAAGAAAAAAATAAGGAAAAATTAATTTACAGTTTTTCCAATAGTCATGTATGGATGTGAGAGTTGGGCTATAAAGAAGGCTGAGTGCCAAAAATTTGATGCTTTTGAATTGTGGTGTTGGAGAAGACTCTTGAGAGTCCCTTGGACTGCAAGGAGATCAAACCAGTCAATCCTAAAGGAGATCAGCCCTGAAGGTTCACTGAAAGGACTGATGCTAAAGCTGAAGTTCCAATGCTGTGGCCACCTGGTGCAAAGAGCCAACTCATTAGAAAAGACCCTGATGCTGGGAAACATTGAAGGCAGGAGGAGAAAGGGATGAAAGCGGATGAGATGGCTGGATGGCATCACTGACTCAATGGACATGAGTTTGAACAAGCTCTGGGAGTTGGTGATGGACAGGGAAGCCTGGTGTGCTGCAGTCCATGCGGTCACAAAGAGTCAGACATGACTGAGAGACTGAACAACAACAACTATAAATCTATTTGCTATTGTTGTTTAGTCACCAAGTTATGTCCTACTCTTTTGCGACCCCATAGGGCTCCCCTGGTAGCTCAGCTGGTTAAGAATCCATCTGCAATGCAGGAGACCCCAGTTCAATCCCTGAGTTGGGAAGATACTCTGGAGAAAGGATAGGCTACCCACATCAGTATTCTTGGGCTTCCCTGGTGGCTCAGGCAGTAAAGAATCTGCCCACAGTGCAGGAGACCTGAGTTCAATCCCTAGGTTGGGATGATCCCCTGGAGAAAGGAATGGCAACCCACTCCAGTATTCTTGCCTAGAGAATCCCCACGGACAGAGGTTCCTGGAGGGCTACAGTTCATGGGGTTGTAAAGAGTCAGACACGACTGTGCAACTAAGCATAGCACACTATACTGTACTGTGAAAATTGAAGTTGCTCAGTTGTATCTGACTCTTTGCAACCCCATCTTCCCTCTAGGAAGATTCCCTGGAGAAGGGAATGGCTACCCACTCCAGTATTCTGGCCTGGAGATTTCCATGGACTTTATAATTCACGGGGTCGCAAAGAGTCGCATATGGCTGAGCAACTTTCACTTTCATAGTGCAGTACAGTGTGCTGTGCTTAGTTGCTCAGACATGTCTGACTCTCTGAGACCCCATGAACTGTAGTCCGCCAGGAACCTCTGTCCATGGGGATTCTCCAGGCAAGAATACTGGAGTGGGTTGCCATCCCCTCTTCCAGGGGATCTTCCAAACCTAGGGATTGAACTCAGGTCTCCCAAATTGCACAGTTCAGACCAAGCTGCTTAATCAAAAGTGACTGTAATGATCTCTCAGAAAATTTGCACCAAATGACTGTTTTGCTATAAAAAATCATATCTAACATAGTACTTAGTACATAATTGGAGCTCAATAAATACTTGTTGGATGAATGAAAGAAAAACAGTATTGTAGAAATGGCTACTTGTCCGATTTTCCTGTCTTTGGCTGGGGGAGAGACTGCTTTGAAAATTTATTAAATGTAGACTGGAACTTCACACCATTCTTTACTACAGAGAGGAATTTGGTAAGGAGAGTCCATCTTATATGTCAAGTGGGTAATGTGAAGCCATCACTGACAAAGGAGTCCGTCCTCTTAAGGAAGTTTCTATTATACACCAGAGCTACAGCACTGCCTGCAAGCCAATGGATGGAAGCCAGGATGTCTTCCATCCTGTCCAAAGAGGCATCCATCATGCCCTGCCTTTACGGAGCTGTCTTGGCCTCTCTTTTGGAGAGTGGTCCTTAGGTGGCTGGGGTAGAAGCAAAGTTCCTTTCTTGAGTTGGAGAATTGGCCTGAACAAAACTGCTCAGTAGTGCTGCCCATCACCATGTGAGGCATCAAGGAAGAGCTGTGCTTGGAGAGACCTGGTGCACTAAGCAGAGCAGACATGCCCTTCAGTCAGCTCTACAATCCCTTGTCTGATTGGGAGCAAAGCCAGACTACAGGGTGTGTGTGTGTTTGTGTATGTGTGCACATGTATGCACATAATGCCTGGTCTTCTCTTCCAGGATTCGCCATATGATCCGAGGACAAATGGCTTGTCTAGGAGAATGTATAAAAATGTAGGAACACAGCTTTGGACTCTGACTAACCTTTGCTGAAAGTGTCTTTGAGCAGGTTTTCTTCATCTTTATCAGGTTCAGTTTGCTTGATCATAAAATGGAAATTATAATAACCTTCCTATAGAGTGGTTGTGGATGAATATATGGGACAGCATATTATAAATCACTTAGCACAGTGAGCCTGGAAGCCAGGTTACTGGCTATCATGATGGTGATCTAACCTGTGGGCCCATAGTCCATGTTGCCTCTGAGTTGACAACAGAAACAGGCGAGAAAACTCTACTCAGTACAAGATCACTGTTTATACCAGGTTTGAAAATGAAAGTGAAGTCGCTCAGTCGTGTCCAACTCTTTCTGACCCCATAGACTGTAGCCCACCAGGCTCCTCGGTCCATGGGATTTTCCAGGCATGAATACTGGAGTGGGTAGCCATTTCCTTCTCCAGAGAATCTTCCTGACCCAGTTATTGAACTGGGTCTCCCGCATGGTAAGCAAACGCTTTACCATTTGAGCTACCAGGGAAGCACATACCAGGTTTGAGACCAGCATAAAAACCAAAAGAATGTTGTAGTTAAAGAGTCCAAATGCAACCCTAGCTCTTCTGAGTTCTCAAAGGGGATAGTCAAGGTGGAGCTATCACAGACAGTCTGTGACTAGACCGTTGTCTGAAAGCCAAAGAAACTGCATTCTTTGAAAAGGAGTTCTTTTCACAAGAGTAATTGGCAGAGGCTGATGCAGTCAAGAGGCAAAGCAAGGCAGAGTGTCATCAGAATAGAGTGCCTGCAGCAGACTCCTGGCAGAAGGCAAAGCATATTCTGCTGTGGCATCAGATTTGTGGCCTGTCAGGGCACATAAAGAGGGCCAGCAGGGCAAAAACCTCACCAGCAAAAATTCATCAGAGCACCAATTCCCAAGAAGAATTTAAAAAATCACGTGTGCTATGGGACAGCTGGTTCCTTCAGTATCTGAGATCATTGTCAGATTCCATCTTTTTGTGTAACAATGTATCACCTCTATTAATTTGCAGATTTCAGGGTGAGGTCATATGGAAAGTACTAGATGCTGTGCAAATGGCCCCTTATATATAATTAGGAGTTATGTGTACAGTAATTAGTTTGCTGTAACTGTGAGCCCCAACACGTCCGTCTTGTATCTCATGGCGTTTGATGCATGAGCTATTTTATTTTATTAACTGTCCGGCAGCTGCCCAATCATACTTAAAGTGAAGCAGTTCCTTCCACACCTCTCCCCACCCTCCCCCAAACCCCCTCATCCCTAAAATAATCAGCCTAAATAAGAAAAAAATGTTGAAATGCTACTCTTTTATTCACCTCAGAGTCACTCAGTATTATGATTGAAACAATACCTAAGAATGACTTTGTGAGTAATTATATCTGCACAAAGACATCTTTTATGTAAAAGAATATTATTTAGCCATAAAAAGAATGAGATAATTCAAAAAACTAAGATTATAGTATCCGGTCCCATCACTTCATGGCAAATAAATGGGGAAACAGTGGAAACAGTGAAAGACTATTTTTTGGTCTCCAAAATCACTGCAGATGGTGACTGCAGCCATGAAATTAAAAGATGCTTGCTCCTTAGAAGAAAAGCTATGACCAACATAGACAGCATATTAAAAAACAGAGACATTACTTTACCAACAAAGGTCCATCTAGTCAAAGCTTTGCTTTTTCCAGTAGTCACGTATGGATATGAGAGTTGGACTATAAAGAAAGTTGAATGCTAAAGAATTGATGTTTTTGAATTGTGGTGTTGGAGAAGACTCTTGAGAGTCCCTTGGACTGCAAGCAAATCCAACCAGTCAATCCTAAAGGAAATCAGTCCTGAATATTCATTGGAAGACTGATACTGAAGCTGAGACTCTAATACTTTGGCCACCTGATGTGAAGAACTGACTCATTTGAAAAGACCCTGATGCTGGGAAAGATTGAAGGCAGGAGGAGAGCGGGATGACAGAGGGTGAGATGGTTGATGGCATCACTGACTGAATGAGTTTGAGCAAGCTCTGGGAGTTGGTGATGGACAGGGAAGCCTGGTGTGCTGCAGTCCATGAGGTCACAAAGAGTCGGACATGACTGAGCAACTGAACTGAACTGGCCTGACAGCAACATGGATAGACCTAGACATCATCATGTTAAGTAAAGTAAGTCAGGCAAAGATAGATATCATTTGTTATCACTTGTATGATGAATCTACAAAAAATACAAAAGAACACACTTACAAAACAGAGAGAAATGTGAGAAACAGACTCACAGACATAGAAAACAAACTTATGGTTACCAAAGGGGCAGGGATACAGAGGGGTAAATTAGGAGTTAGGGATTAACAGACACACACAACTATATATAAAATAGATGCGTAACAAAGGTTTACCATATAGCACAGGGAACTATATTCAATATCTATAACCTATAATGGAAAAGAATCTGAAATATAAATGTGTGTGTGTATAACTAAGTCACTTTCCTGTACACCTAAAACTAACCTAACATTTTAAATCAACTATAATTCAATAAAAAATTTAAAAACAAAAAGAATGGTGAATTCAAGTAAGACATTTTTGGTGAAGTGCTCTGGATAATTAGCTACACACGTATGTTTATAATGGAGGGCTCTTGTTCACCTTTTTGTTCCCACATAGTAGGTCCTCTTTAAATATTTGAAGTAGATTTGCAGATTGAACAGTTACAGACTACTCCATGGACTAGGAGCAGTGGTTCTCAAACAAACATCTATGTATATGTTAGCCAGAATCTGACTTTCGTTGGTCAGGGGGGGAATGAGAAAATTAAGGACATTATAGTGAGATTTTCATACATTTAAAATTATTCCACTTAAACGACTGACCTTCATTCTAAGATGGCTCAGCAGTAAAGAATCCACCTGCAATGCAAGAGACGCAGGAGACTCAGGTTCCATCCCTGGGTTGGGAAGATCCTCTAGAGTACGACACGCCAACCCCCTCCAGTGTTGTTGCCTGGGGAAATCCCCTAGACAGAGTATGACAGGCTACAGTCCATGAGGGTTGCAAAGAACTGGACACAACTGAGTGACTCAACAGGCACACGTGTATTTCCGTACTTCTTTTGTTCGTAATTGTACTTGTCCATGAAATGTACGTTCTGTGAACCACTGCTGCAATGAGCTAGCAATATGAGAGCCTATAGCTGAGAACTGACTGAGCTCACTATATTCATATTGCACAGGCCACAGGAAAGCTGCCAGCTCTAGGTCAATAACAGTCTGGCTGATTTGGCTGAAAATAACCCCAGATGGTGTCCAGTCTCTCCTGGCCTAGTAAATCTATTCCCTCCCCAAATCCTGACCATTACTAGGTGCTTCCATTTTAAATTATGGGTAACCTAGAACCAAACTCATCCTTTGCTTGAACCATAAGTGAATACTAAGTAAATCATGCTGAATCCTGTATGACAGAAGAATCCTCAAAGAATAAAAACAGAGGGAAACAAATATTCCCTTCTCTCTAAAAGAATAGTGATCAACCATATAAACAATGCATGGGCAGGTGGCACCATTTCGACTCACTCAGACAATTTCACACTAGTGAAGAAAACATTTTGGCAAAGAAATACTTTAATCAAGAGGTAAAACAAAAAATTTCAATCTTAGCTAAGGCCATCTGTTAAAACCTACAGGAAAGTGCATTGGAAGGAAATCTCTCTATCCATCGCATTATAGTGTTGTTGATACTCACTGGACCTCTTTACATTAAGCTACAATGGGAGCACCTGTGTCTGCAACACATCTTGAGGTGAACTGGCTGGGGTAATCTATTCTCTAAAGAAAGGAAGAGCACAAGAATCCTCCAAGGAGAAAAATCCTGGTGAGGACTCTGTCTGGGACTCCAGCCCACAAGGATTGCAGATCCTTCAAGTGCTTTGGGTTCTATTCCATTTTGCATCATTGAGGAAAAAAGAACTACAAAGTTCTCTTTTTATAGAAGATATTTTCAAATTGAGACTTCAGATAACTCCAAGTTGTACTCTTTCACACAGAAGACAAGATACACATAAAACTGTCAGTTTGATGAAGTCCTCAGTTCCATTCACTCACTCAGTCATGTCCAACTTCTTGTGACCCCATGAATCACAGCAGGCCAGGCCTCCCTGTCCATCACCAACTCCCGGAGTCCATCCAGACTCAAGTCCATCGAGTCAGTGATGCCATCCAGCCATCTCATCCTCTGTCGTCCCCTTCTCCTCTTGCCCTCAATCCCTCCCAGCATCAGAGTCTTTTCCAATGAGTCAACTCTTTGCATGAGGTGCCCAAAGTACTGGAGTTTCAGCTTTAGCATCATTCCTTCCAAAGAACACCCAGGACTGATCTCCTTTAGAATGAACTGGTTGGATCTCCTTGCAGTCCAGGGGACTCTCAAGAGTCTTCTCCAACACCACAGTTCAAAGGCTTTCCTTATGGTATAAAACCTATCCAAAAGAATCACTGTGAAGGTTCCCATTTAGCTAGAGCAGATAATTGGTTATGGGGGAGATGGTTATAAGGGGTGGTTGTTGATACTTAAATAAGGTTATAAAATTATATTAAATTTTCCCTATTTAACTTACATGCAGAGTACATCATGAGAAATGC
This sequence comes from Tragelaphus eurycerus, assembly GCA_935064755.1. Lineage (NCBI taxonomy): Eukaryota > Metazoa > Chordata > Mammalia > Artiodactyla > Bovidae > Tragelaphus > Tragelaphus eurycerus. The sequence continues at coordinate 21,977,802 of CAKXYN010000010.1, read as the reverse complement.
TGGACTGGAAGAAACACAAGCTGGAATCAAGATTGCTGGGAGAAATATCAATAACCTCAGATATGCAGATGACACCACCCTTATGGCAGAAAGTGAAGAGGAACTAAAAAACCTCTTGATGAAAGTGAAAGTGGAGAGTGAAAAAATTGGCTTAAAGCTCAACATTCAGAAACAAAGATCATGGTATCCAGTCCCATCACTTCATGGGAAATAGATGGGGAAACAGTGGAAACAATGTCAGACTTTGTTTTTTGGGGCTCCAAAATCACTGCAGATGGTGACTGCAGCCATGAAATTAAAAGACACTTACTCCTTGGAAGGAAAGTTATGACCAACCTAGATAGCATATTCAAAAGCAGAGACATTACTTTGCCAACAAAGGTCCGTCTAGTCAAGTCTATGGTTTTTCGGTAGTCATGTATGGATGTGAGAGTTGGACTATAAAGAAAGCTGAGCACAGAAGAATTGATGCTTTTGAACTGTGGTGTTGGAGAAGACTCTTGAGAGTCCCTTGGACTGCAAGGAGATACAACCAGTCCATCCTAAAGGAGATCAGTCCTGGGATTTCTTTGGAAGGACTGATGCTGAAGCTGAAACTCCAGTACTTTGGCCACCTCATGCGAAGAGCTGCCTCACTGGAAAAGACCCTTATGCTGGGAGGGATTGAGGGCAGGAGGGGAAGGGGACGACCGCGGATGAGATGGCTGGATGGCATCACCGACTCAATGGACATGGGTTTGGGTGGACTCCGGGAGTTGGTGATGGACAGCGAGGCCTGGCGTGCTATTCATGGGGTCACAAAGAGTCGGACACCACTGAGCGATTGAACTGAACTGAATGACTAATGATGAGATCCTTTCACATACTTATTAGCCATTCATATAACTTCTTTGGAGAAATGTCTATTCAAATCCTTTGTGCAAATGGCAACCCACTCCAGTATTCTTGCCTTAAAAATCCAAGGGACAGAGGAGCCTGGCAGGCTAATGTCCATGAGGTTGCAGAGTCAAACACGACTGAGCAACTGGGCATGACTGAGCACGCTCGCATTGAGTTGTAAATGTTCTTTATTCTAGCGACAGGTGTCTTAACAGGCATATGACTTGCAAATATTTTCTCCCCTGTTGTGGTCATCCTTTTCTTCTGATGGTGTCCTTTGCAGCACAGACATTTGTAATTTTGATGAATTCCAGTTGATCAATTACCTCTTTTATCACTTGTGCTTTTGGTATTATATCTAAGAAGCTGTCGCCTAACCCAAAGTCATGAAGATTTACTTTTGTTTCTCTCCATGGATTTTATAGTTTTGGCTTCTACATTTAGATCTATGATTCACTGGGGTTTATATTCTAAGTCTTGTCACACAAATAGCTTGGGAGTTTAGAAGGGGGCTGTTTATGTTTTGGTAGGATTATGTGATACCATTCAGCTATAATACATTTGCTTTCTTCCAGCTCTGGTTAGAAAATGTTTGGAAACTATAAAGGAAAATTACGTAGTGACCATGAACTAAACCTTTTTTTAATGATTCTTTAATAGAGTATCTGACTGCGAAAGTCATAGTACCTTGGGATTTGGGGAACAAGCTCAGTTATAATTTCATAACCCAGTTTTATTGATTCTTTGCTGCAGACCAATCCGTTTTCTAACTAATTAAAATTTCATCTGTAATCTATTGCTCTTCAAAGAAAATAAGTTCTCCTTCTGTGTACACATGGAATGAAAAAATCACTGTATACTCCAAAGCAGAACTTTACTTGGATTCTGAGAGTTAGGAGAGGTATTTATTCTTTTTTTTTTTTTTTTTCTCTAGAACTCTGTTGCTAACCAGGTGCCTGTTCCTTTGAAGGTTTTTTTTTTTTTTGCTGGATTCTTGGTCTTGACATTCCCATATACAACGTTTGACACCTGTAAAATTCAAGATTGGATACTCCTAAGGAGCATTTCACATCATCAAAATTCTGCTTTATTTTTTATATGTCTCAGATGAATTTTTTTCTCTGAATTCTTGAGATCTGTTTTTCTCAAGCCTCGTATGTATTTTATCTATGCCCGCAATCCCTTCATTGATAATAAAAACTTTGACAAGATGTAACTGCTTTTTCACAAGGTTTCTGCTGTATCATGTTAACAAATGGGTTCCTTTTTGGTGGTCAGAATTCAAGCCAGGATAGCCTTCAGAGCCTCCAAGAGACAAAACTGGTGAGCAAAGGAACTGAAAAGTACATCCTATTCTCTTCAATTTCATAATGCGTGCCTTCATTTTGGTTTTGCAATTTACAGTAAGAAAACATTATCTATTCCTTCCATCTGGCTTGTAATTCCTTGGTCTTCTGCCACAATGATTTTCTACTCCTGTTTCTTTTAATTTTATGGTCATCAAATGTTTTTCATTGTGCTCTACCCTAAAATTCAATATTATTCAATAATTATTTATTGAGAATCTACTGTATGCAAAGCACTATTTCCTGGGGGGGTAAGGCTCCAAACAGATATATTACTTCCTTTTTGGCCAGATAATAATTTTCATTTATTGTTTAGTGATTGTTTTAGCATCCTATAGTAGCTTCAATAGCTCAAACTTAAAGGAGATACATTTTGGTTCATATTATTTTAACAGCTTTCATGATTATAACTCACTACACATCAATTTCAAATAAGTACTTAGTCTATATTCATTTTTTTCCTGAAAACATATTGCTTCAATCTACAAAAGATCCTTAGTTATAGTTGCTTGATCTGCAATCTAATTTGTACAAGTATATCAAAAAGAAAATCACATGATCCAAAACTTAATTTCTTTTCAAAAAGTCTAAGATTTTGGTTATGAACTTGCATTGTAGTAATTGATTTAGAAGCATTATGACCATGCTGTGGAAGCAGAGGATGCAGTACCCCTTCACAATATTGCAATGGTGAAATCATTTTGCATGGTAGAATCTAAATTATCCATAGGCCTGCTATCCTATTGACTGTACCTCAAATGCTAAAACTTGATGTATTACTTCTCAACATACTTCTAACTTTTCACCATTTCAACTAGGTCCTTCTCTTTTGAACAAGATATGTGTCACTATCTGCTCAAAAAAGAGAATCAAATATTGCTGTTGTTCAGTCTCTCAGTTGTGTCTGACTCTGTGACCCCATGGACTGCACTACGCCAGGCTTCCCTGTTCTTCACCATCTCCCAGAGTGTGCTGAAACTCATGTCCATTGAGTCCGTGATGCCATCCAACCATCTCATTCTCTGTCACCCCCTTCTCCTCCTGCCTTCAATCTTTCCTAGTATCGGGGTCTTTTCCAATGAGTTGGCTCTTTGCATCAAGTGGCCAAAGTATTGGAGCTTCAGCTTTAGAATCAGTCCTTCCAATGAATACTCAGGGTTGATTTCCTTTAGGATTGACTGGTTAAAATACACTTTATTCTTTTCTTGCTAATCAGTTTGTCTCTTATGAAGCTCAGAAATTCTGACCAAAAGGGGATAGAATATATACCATAAATATGGGCACAATTCATGAGCAATTGCTTTATTAAAAAGAAAACTTTTAGGTATAAAATTATACTAAAACTTTAAATATGATCAAGACTTTCTTGAAATGTGAATGCATATATGTCATATATATGTATAACATATATATTTATGTTTAATATATAAGGAATACATATTTTTATAGCATCATTTCGGTGACACTTCTGCCCAAAATTTGTTACCTGAATCTAATCATGAAGAAACATCAGAGAAACCCAAATCAAGAAATACGCTACAGAGTAATTGACCCATAACTTCCAAAAGTGTCAGGGTCATGAGAGTCAAGGAAAAACTGAGGAATACTGTTCTGTATTAAAGGCTGCAACAAAATGTAACACACAATCTTGAATTGGATTCCATAGCTATAAAGAACATTAGTGGGATAATAGGTAAACTTAATTCTAATTTTCAGATGCAAAAGTTTCTGAGAATTGGGTGAAAGTAATGTGCCAGTGTTAATTTCTTAATTTTGATGGATATATTGTAGTTCTGTAGGAGAATAACCATGTTTGTAGGACTTGTATTCTATTTGTGAGTAATGGGCATCATATTGGCAGTTCAAGCCCAAATGAGAGTTGTTAGTTATTTGTATTACTTTTGCCCAAAAAAGTAATATCTGATGTTGAATAAGTGATTCATGACAAAGTCACACCATTATTGATTAATGACATCTATTACCAGTACAAGATGTTAATACCCATGCAATATACTTCTGATCCTAGCCATGGACATTGTGACATCGGACGGTCTCTAGCACCACAACTGACTGTTGGTAGCCTACCCAACTGTCATTTTTTCCTTCCATTCTTTCTTGCTAGCAGAACCCCAATTTCATTGAGATATGAACATCAGGGTCCTTTCTACCTCCAGGAAGTGGGTTTTTCTTAATCTAAGCCATGCAAGGTGTAGACATGAGCATGTAGTATATGCTACTGCTACTGCTGCTAAGTCGCTTCAGTCGTGTCCGACTCTTAGCGACCCCATGGATTGGAGCTTACCACGCTCCTCCGTCCATGGGATTTTCCAGGCAAGAGTACTGGGGTGGGGTGCCATTGCCTTCCCCGATGTAATATATAGTTCTGTCTAATAATAATGACACATGAAAGAGAGTCTGCTGGGGTGGGGGTTAGCAGTGCTTCAAAGAAAGATCTTCCTGACAAATAACAAGAGACCCACAGAATGAAATGCCTCTTCTTTTATTTGATGAGGTCATGTCTGTAAGTAACACCTAGAATTAGAGCAGTTGTCATGCAACCGTGAGGAGATAAGCCTAAGGACAAAGCCAGGACAGTAAAAATGACAGAGTAGAAAGAAAAACAGATCTATGTCCTTAATAATGCCACTGAGTGTTAAATTAAGCAACCTCTAATTACCCTATCCTCTTGCCTCTTACGTGAGATAATAGTTTTTTGCTGATTTTTTATATGTATTTGATATGTAATTATTTTTATATTGACATAGCATATATAATATATACATATTACATTTTTTGCAATGTCTTTGATTTAAAATCATAGTTATAGATTTGGAAATGGCCTTAGAAGTAATCTATATTCATCAACCCTTTCATCTATTATAAGGAACAGCTTAGAACAAGAGAGGCATCTTGCCCAGGGTCAAAGTTAGTAGCTGATGAGATTCTAGAATCCAAGTCTTTGGATTCCGTCCTGTGTACATCATGCTGTCTACTCTTCTAAGAAATGAAGATAGTTCAAAATCTTTTCAGCGAGGGACATTGGGTATCAAATTTCCTGAGAAGGAGTGACTGATTTTCATACAGTAAAAGATTAATTCAATCATTTTATTACGGACTTCTGCAGAGACAGTTTCCACACCAAAAACAGTCTTCTGCCCAGATTCAAAGAACTGCTGCAGACTCTTTACAAGAAACAATGGCTTTTGTCGAATTTAAGTAAATATGTGGACCTATTTTTCTGTTAAGCATCCACAGTTCAGTTATTTAGAGAGTCACTTTCATATATTTAGGCTTTATTTCATATAGAAAACTTTATAGAAAGAAATTTTCATCTCTTGGGAAGTGACTTCTAGAAATAAAAATATGTAAGCATTTACTTCTCTTTCTTTATGACTTTTACACCAAGGAGGCCAAATGAGAAAAACAACAAACAACAATAAAGCATTATTTAGAGTAAAAGCAGTGCTGTTGGGAATTATATATTGTATGGCTTTAACAGTCTGCTTCCTTGTTTGAATTTGAATAGTGTTACCAGTTTAACCACCTCGAATTTTGCACTTTTTCTACAGGTTTTTATATCTTCATAAATACAGCATTGTGGTTTGCAAAGATAAGGGCATTCTCTGGACATTTTGCTTTTCAAATACAAAAAAAAATGATGATGCACATTTTTATGTTACTACCCTCCATAAATAGATATACCATTATCTTTTTGCTAAGTGCATTGCAGATTAATCACTCTCGATTAAAATAGTCCCAAATTGAAAACAGTAGTTTTTTTAAAAGTTAATAGAAATTGTATCCATTTGGTATTGTTGCATTAACAGTTCAATTTGCAAATAAAAGAGCAATTATAATCATGTATCTCCACAAAAAAATAAAAGATTTATAGAATGTTTTCTTTCATGAAAACAGCACCACCATCTGGAATCCTACAGTCTGTGCAATGAAAGAATTAAATTACAAGATTCTGTTTTGTTTTAGCTGGGGTAGAAAAGTAATTTGTCTCTTCCTGAGAGGTTTTACTGGTAAAAATAATGCAAAAAATTGCAGATTAGAAATAGCCGTATTCCACCGCACCACATGGGATCCTTGTTGTTTATGCCCTGGAGAAATCAGTGAATTTTAAAGGGCTCTCACATGATTTCTTTTATAACTGTTATTAAAAAATTAATGTTTCAATAAGAATTAATTTTATACACCCTTCTGACTATGCATTCTCTCCACAATAGGAAAACACATTTTTAAAAAAATTCAACCTAAGGTTAAAGAAGTCTGATGTTCCAGTTTCTTAATTTTTTTTTTTTTTTTTTTTTGAGTAGAGGTTAATTGGGGCAAATGACGAAAAAAAAAAAAAAATGGAACCAGTCCACAAAAATGGAAAAACTTGTAAGATATATTTTTAATATACAACTGTACAGAATTGTTATTATAATTACTACATGAATTTGATGGACCATTAATAGCATGCCATTTTAGGTATACACATGTGGATCAAATGTATCTGTTTAACAGTTTTCCTAAACACTATGTAAAATTAAGCAAATTTTAAGTTCTTCAAAAATAAAAAATACTATATAATATTTGTTAAAATCCTTGCTGTTCTTATGAATGGAACAAAGCAATTGATTCAAGAGTCAAAAATATCATTCAACACTCTAAACAATCATTTTCTTGTATTGTTGTATGAGAACGTTTCAATCAATGGCTTAATTGACATTGTTTTTTTTTTTCATAAATCAGCCGTAAACCGAACACTCCCATGTTGTGTTCAGTTGCCAAAGTCAGTCTCATCCTGCACTGAGCCAGGAGCACCCTCTAAAGCGGGCAGAGAACAATTGTGTTTCCTGGAAAACAAAGGCAAAGATTCTCCAGCTATGTCAAATGAACATCACAGATAAACATGCTTTTGTATCTATTCCCAATCTCTCTTGCATTTCAGTTCTCCACTCTGTAACTATGTTACCAGTCAGTCCATTTGACACTCTTTGCTTCTTTACCACTGTTATTCTAAGGACACTGAACCTAGTACTAAACACTCACTGAACACTTACAGTGTACCAACCCTGCTCTAAGCACTTCATATGTATCCATTCCTTCTCATTACAATCCTGTGTAGCAGGCACTACTATTTCCCCCACCTTTGAAGATGAGAAAGCTGAAGCTCTGAGAAGTTAAGTGACTTTGTGATTTACCCAAAGTCACACAACTAAGAAGCAGACCATAGATTTCAAAACAGGAAGGCTGGTTTCCAATGCCCTGATTTTATGCACTTGAATGCTGCTTCTCAACCTGTGTATGATCCCATCAGTGGTCTTTGACTTTGACCATCGCTTTGTATTTTATTTATTTCAATCCAAGCTTGCCTTATTTGGAGTAAATTCCAAATCAATTTGTATGACTTTTTCCATACTAATAGTATTTTTTGTCTACACGTTTAAATTACTCTCTTCAAAAGTCATTCATATTCAATAACTCTTTGAAAGTCAATTATGTAATTTCTAAAATATTATCTAACTTTTAAAAATTTATGGCTCAATTAGCATCATCTATCAAAACGAACGATGCACATATAGTTCAAATAATTCCTCAGCTATAATTTTATCTTACATATATTCTCCCATATGTCCTTAAAGACAAATGCATAAATATGCTCACTTCACCACTGTAAATGCAAAAGGTTGGAAACAATCTAAATGCCCCTGCATAGGGGACTGATTAAGTATAAATTATGTCCCATCCTTGCAATAGGATACTATATAGTCATTAAATGAATGAGTCCGATTTATATACATTCATATAGAACTAGGTTCAAGATAACATGACTTTTAAGAAAGTTGCAGAAGGGATATTTAGGATATTTCAATTTATGTAAAACAAGATATTTATATTAATACATACCTATATGTAAATAGAAAATTTAAGTAAATGCCTCTGGAAGGAGTTTGTAGGAACAGACATATCACAGTATTCATGCTTGTACTCTATAAATGTTTACTATGTTCATACATTATTTTTAAATTAAAACAAACTAATGATAGAGAAATGTAGACTCAGTGTTTCTATGAGCAAAGCACTGCATCTGGAGCAAATATGCTTAATTCCCTGTCCTGCCACCAAGGAAATTGGCATTTGTTATGGAAAAGGACCATGTGTACACACGGTCTTCTTGCCAAGCAGGAATTTAGTGCTGTAAACACACAGATTTCAAGTAAAAGGAAGGAAAGCCCATCTCACTGGGGTGAACAGAGAAGGTATCAGAGTAAGCAGCATTAGAACTGGACCCTGGGGGTTTTGCTGGGGCAGTATAGTGCTTAGAAGAGTGAATTCTGGACCCAAACTTCCTAGAATCCAATCTGGTTCCAGCAATGATATGCCATGTGATTCTGGGCAAGTTATCAGCTTCTCTGTCTTTAATTTCCTTATTAATAAATTAGAGATAATAATAGTGCTTGTCTCAGAGTGTGGTGATAAGGTTGAAATGAGTTCTTATACACAGAGCATATGGAGTAATACATGGCATACAAGCAATATTCAAGTTTTGCTATTACTATTTATTTAAACAGGAAAAAAGGTAAATTATTTTCAAAAGGAAGTATGAGAATCAATTAAAATAGGAGGAAATTAAGCTCAAAACTTCTTTCAAACCTTATGCAAAAATAATTGGCAAGTGAATTAAAGATTTAAATATTTTAAAAAATGACAAAGGTATAATAGGAAATATAGATGCATTAATTTTCTACCTTAGTCATGAAAGACACTTTTCTAAATATGATCCTCAAAGTCAATACCTCAAAAAAATCATAGACTGAACATGCTAAAAAATAAAAAACTTCTTTAACACACACACATACACACAAACTGTTGCAATCAAAGTTCAAAGAAAAACAATGATGGAATATTTGACCTCGCTAAGGATCAAAGAAATGCAAATGAACAACAATGATCAATGCTCATTGATCCTGCAGATAAACGTGACAAAACAGGCACTTGTCTACAGTATCAACCAGAGTAGAAGCTGGAAAATATTTTCTGGAAAAAAAATTTGTCACTACGTTTCCAAAACTATAAAACGCACACACCCTCTGGCCTAGCAATTCCACAGTTAGGAATTTATCCTAGGAAAATAATCAGATACGTTCAAAATGCATGGATGCATGCTAAGTCACTTTGGTAGTGTCCAAATCTGTGCGACTTTATGGACTGTAGCCTGCCAGGCTCCTCTGTCCATGGGACTTTCCAGGGAAGAATATTGGAGTGGGTTGCCATGCCCTCCTCCAGTGGATGTTCCCAGCCCAGGGATTGAATCCTCAGTTTTCACATCTCCTGCACTGACAGGCAGGTTCTTTACCACTAGCGCCACCTGGGAAACCAACGTTCAGAACCTAAGAAAGCAATCTCAAGACACATTATAATACCAGTGAAAAATTAGAGGCAACTTTAAATTTTCATCAATAGGAAACTGGTTCAATAACTTATGATACATCCAGACAAAAAATACTATAAAATTATTTATTAATATGGAAAATGACCAGATTCATTTTAGACGAAAAAGTCAAGTTCAAAGTAGTATGATTAATATGATCTTTTTCTTGTGGAAAATATTTTTGTGCATGGACACAGAAAAATGTCTGAAAAAACATGTATTGCTAAAATTCTAAGTGTATTAATTACTAGATAATAAGTTTCCAGTTGATTTTCATTTTCTTCTTTAAAAATATCTTCATTACTATAAAGCAATTATCCTTCAATTAAAAAGTAAATAAATTTTTAAAAATCTCTTCATTGGAAGTATTTTCTTACAATAACTAGGTATTATGTTTATAGCAATTTTTTAAACAATACTTTCCATTCAGGAAGTCAAAATAGAAGTAGATGTTGAAAAATGAATATGACATACCTTTTCCCTACTGCTGATTTGGGTTTGTCACCAATGTTTGTGTGTTTGATGGGCAGAGGAATGAATACAGACTAGGGGGTAAATATTTTTATTATGAATGTAAATACTTGATCTGACAGTTAACCACTCAAAGCTGATTTAAATATACCAGTCCTGTGGGATTTTTTTTCGCCCCCACTAAGCTTCAGCAGAAAAGGGTTTATACAGAGTGAAGTAAATCAGAAAGAAAAATACCAGTACAGTATATTAACACAAATATACGGAATTTAGAAAGAAGGTAACAATGACTCTGTATGCAAGACAGCAAAAGAGACACAGATATAAAGAACAGACTTTTGGACTCTGTGGGAGAAGGTGAGGGTGGGATGATTTGAGAGAATAACATTGAAACATGTATATTACCATATGTGAAATAGATTGCCAGCCCAGGTCCGATGCATGAGACAGGGTGCTCAGGGCCACTGCACTGGGACAACCCTGAGGGATGGGATGGGTAGGGAGGTGGGAGGGGGGTTCAGGATGGGGGACACATGTGCACCCATGGCTGATTCATGTCAATGTATGGCAAAAACCACTACAATATAGTCAAGTAATTGGCCTCCAATTAAAATAAATATATTAATTTTAAAAAATAAAAAGTTTTTTAAAAAAGAAATTCAAAAGAGAAGAGTTAGACAATCATATTTGCTTTCTCTGAACAAATAAATTTAAGATGATCTCCGAAAAAAAAAGAAGATAGTTTATAATTTCCTTAATCATCAGGTTTTTTAAAGGTTTCTGACTAGAATAATGATATTTTTAAACAGCACTATAAATAGGCTGGTGAACTATACCATAGGAGGTAAGTTTTTCCTTTAAAGTTAGCCCCTCCACTCAACAAGCCCTTATTTTGTGCCAAGCACAGAAGATACTAAGTACATACATAGTCTCTCTCCTTAGAAGGATTCAGTTCAGTTCAGTTCAGTCGCTCAGTCGTGTCTGACTCTGCAACCACATGAATCATAGCACTCCAGGCTTCCCTGTCCATCACCAACTCCCGCAGTTCACCCAGACTCACATCCATCGAGTCAGTGATGCCATCCAGCCATCTCATCCTCTGGCGTCCCCTTCTCCTCCTGCCCCCAATCATCAGAGTCTTCTCCAATGAGTCAACTCTTCGCATGAGGTGGCCAAAATACTGGAGTTTCAGCTTTAGCATCATTCCCTCCAAAGAAATCCCAGGGCTGATCTTCAGAATGGACTGGTTGGATCTCCTTGCAGTCCAAGGGACTCTCAAGAGTCTTCTCCAACACCACAGTTCAAAAGCATCAATTCTTCGGCACTCAGCCTTCTTCACAGTCCAACTCTCACATCCATACATGACCACAGGAAAAACCATAGCCTTGATTGACTAGACGGACCTTTGTTGGCAAAGTAATGTCTTTGCTTTGCAATATGCTGTCTAGGTTGGTCATAACTTTCCTTCCAAGGAATAAGCGTCTTTTAATTTCATGGCTGCAGTACCCCCAAAAATAAAGTCTGACACTGTTTCCACTGTTTCCCCATCTATTTCCCATGAAGTGATGGGACTAGATGCCATGATCTTCGTTTTCTGAATGTTGAGCTTTAAGCCAATTTTTTCACTCTCCACTTTCACTTTCACCAAGAGGCTTTTTAGTTCCTCTTCACTTTCTGCCATAAGGGTGGTGTCATCTGCATATCTGAGGTTATTGATATTTCTCTCGGCAATCTTGATTCTAGCTTGTGTTTCTTACAAGGATTACTTTCTAGCAAAATGTGGACAGACAAGTAAACATGTAACAGTTAACTCTGATAGATGCTAAAGTAAGAGTAACAAGAATAGAGGTAAGTCTACCTGGGAAGTGAGTGATGAAAGCTTCGTAATGGAGAAACTCTTGAGCTGGCTTGGAAGAGAGAAAAATGGGGAAGGAGCACTTGAAATTAAAGATCTGGATTTAGATCAAACTCCACCAACCAGATGCCTCTGTCCATGGGATTTCCCAGGCAAGACTACCCAAGCAGGTTACCATTTCCTTCTCCATGAGATCTTCTCAACCCATGTATTGCAACCCCATTTCCTGCATTGACAGGCAGATTCTTCACCACTGGGCTACTAAGGAAGCCCATATATGGTATATATAGATATAGATATGTGTGTATATGTGTGTAGGAGATAATAATAGTATCTAACTCAGGGACTGTTATGAGGATTGAATGGCTAATGCAAGTAAAGAATTGAGAGTAGTTCTTAGCACAGGGTAAGTGGTCAGTGCTGTGCTTTGCTTAGTCGCAGAGTCCTGTCCGACTCGTTGCAACCCCATGAACTGTAGCCTACCATGGTCCTCTGTCCATGGGAATTCTCTGGACAAGAATACTGGAGTGGGTTGCCATGCTCCCCTCCAGGGGATCTTCCCAACCCAGGGATCCAACCCAGGTCTCCTGCATTGCAGGTGGATTCTTTACCATCTGAGCCAGCAGGGAAGCAGTCAGTAAGTATGGTAAAGCAGTCATTGATGGAATTCAGGACACCCTACCCCCAAAAATGATACCTATTGAATATTTCCAGCTGAAGAAGTCTGAGAAAATAGCAGAAACAAGAATGTCCCTCTAAACTTCCCTGCCCTGTCCTTCTCTCCTGAAATATAATCATAGCACCTTCATGTCAGAGGTGCCCTCCCTACGTCTCTTTGTCTTATTAATCTGCTAGTGTCAGTTTAATTTTCAGATTCAGCCAAGGACCATAAGAGTTAAGGAAAACCTTTTCCTCCCCTTCCACTATTCTTCTACATAGTTTTCTTGTTTCCTGGTTTTTATTTCTTTTTCAAATGAACCTAAAATAATTCTGTCCACAAAATTCTTAGGATTCCTATTCATATATGCACAGGGTATGTATCTGGAAGAGATTATAACTTGTAACCATAGTTTCCTCTATAAAAGTAAGTAATTTGGAACTTCATACAACTGAACTTGTGCATATATTACTTTAAAAAAAATAAAAATCTCTTTTGAGTTTTCTTGTAACATCTTAGTATTCTCATTCAAATTGCATTCATATATACTGTAGCCTGGTTTTGTGTCTTTATTATGAGAATCTGGGGGCTATTGAGCTATTTAAAGATGGCTAGTGTGTCTGGACAGAGAAGGCAATGGCACCCCACTCCAGCACTCTTGCCTGGAAAATCCCATGGACAGAGGAGCCTGGTGGGCTACAGTCCATGGGGTCGCTGAGAGTCGGACATGACTGAGCGACTTCACTTTCACTTTTCACTTTCATGCGTTGGAAAACGAAATGGCAACCCACTCCAGTGTTCTTGCCTGGAGAATCCCCGGGACGGGGAAGCCTGGTGGGCTGCTGTCTATGGAGTCTCACAGAGTTGGACACGACTGAAGTGACTTAGCAGCAGCAGCAGCAGCAGTGTGTCTGGAGAGTGGAAAACTTCATGAGAGAAAAATATCTAGACCTTGAAGGAAGAATGGCTGTTTTTCTGATGAAGGGGAGTTCAGGAATGGTCTTGCCTGAACACAAAGATGTGAACAAGCATCGCATATGAACAGCAGAACCCCAGATGCTGGGAATGGGGCTAGAAGGGAGAAATACTGGAATCTCTGTGAAGACAAGGAGCAGTCCCCTCACATTAAGCACTCTATCCCCAATTCCTAGGGCAGTGCCTGTAAAAGCTCCAAAAAATATTTACTGAATGAGTGAATGAATAAATGAATGAAAAGAACATCCAAAACAACTGCAAATATTTTGAATAAGAAATAAAAATAGGACTTCCCTGGTGGTCCAGTGGTTAAGAACCCACCTGCCAGTGTCCGTGACATGGGTTCGACCCCTGGTCCGGGAAGATTCCACGTGCTGAGAGGCAACTAAGCCCGTGTGCCACAACCACTGAAACCGGCGCCCCCTAGAGCCTGTGCTCCGCAGCAGGAGAAGCCCAGGCAGCGCAGTCGGAGAGTAGCCCCTGCTTGCCGCAACTAGAGAAAGCCCACGCACAGCGATGAGGACCCAGTGCAGCCAAAAATAAATTTAAAAATTTTTAAAAAAAGAAAGAAAGAAAAATAGCTCTCTCAGTTTGCACTCCAGGCCTCTGTCACAACCATGCTCCACGAGATCATTGGTCAGGTTGATCCCAATCTTCATATTTATTGGAGTGGAGGAACTGGAGCAGCGCGGTGTGTCACGCGCCTGGCACTGTTCACTCCCTATGTCATTTGGGACAGAAAGAATAGCCCAGAACCCGGGAACAAACAAGGTCCTAATGATCAGTACAAGCTCTACTCTGTGAATGTAGATTACACCAAACTGAAAAAAGAAGGTCCAGACTTCTAAATGAAATATTTCACTATAAAGCAGCTTAGAATGAAGGTCTTCCAGAAGCCATCTGCACAATTTTCCACTTAACCAAGAATTACTTCCCCTCTAAATGCATGAAATCGTGTTGGGGTTTACACTGATGAATAAATAGTCTGAAGCTTGATATGTGTCATTATTTAATGCTGAAATGCTACTCTGAACTTCATAACTTAGGATATGTGAAATAAACTATTGGAATTTAAGGGAAAAAAAAAAGAAAAATAAATGATGATTTTGAGTATTTTAAAAACAAATTAATACTAGCATGAGAAATAGAAAAAAAGATCACTGAGAAGTCTGTTTTAACACTAGTGACAAATATGTGGTGAATAGCTACTGAATCAAAAAATGCACTTAATGTGGGTCTGAGAGCATTAGGAAAACTTCTTTTTTGTGGGAGACACACCCCCACCAAGTTCATACTTGAAAACCAATACTTGAAAACACATTATTAAAATGATGTAACCACAATAATTGAAGAGGCTGGGAAAGCAAAAGTAAGGGACTTTAACAATGAAAACCTGAATAGAGATTTGTGGAGCAGCTACTTACGGTACCTCGTCACAGTTGTCAGGATGGAGATAGGGGGTAAGTCAATGACACAAAGAGGCTGTTGGGTTTGGTGGCAGCAGCTCTGGCGTGGATTCAGGACACCTGGGCTCCAGTCCCAACTCTCACACTCACTCGGCAGCCCCTGTTCCCAGCTCCTCCATCTGTAAATGATCCCTAAGTCCCCAGCCAGCTCTGATACTCTGTGGTTCCAAATCCTGAAGAGAAAGGAAAGAAGTTCTGCAGGTTGGAGATTTAAGGATAGAACATCATCCATTGGCTGTTGCGGTCATTTTAGGAAAGAGCTATCCATTTAGTCAACAAATGTTTACCTGTCTCATGTACTGTCCAATGGTAAAAAATTGATGTAGCACAACCCCCACTCTCAAGAAGCTTACAGGTTAGTAAAACAGAGGATAATAAATATTTAAAAATAGAAATTCAATAGCGTGTGGCAAGCACTGTGTGTGTGTGTGTGTGTGTGTGTGTTAGTCGCAGAGTTGTGTCTGACTCTTTGCAACCCTTTGGACTGTAGATTGCCAAGCTCCTCTGTCCATGGGATTCTCCAGGCAAGAATGCTAGAGTGGGTAACCATTCCCTTCTCCAGGGACTCTTCCTCACCCAGGGATGGAACCCAAGTCTTCTGCATTACAAGCAAATTGTTTATTGTTTGAGACAGCACCATAGAAGAAATACAAATGAAATGTTACTGAGCATCTAAGAGCAGCTGGGTGAGACTCCCCAGCTAATGCAGAGCACAGTTTCAAGGTGAGGGCACTGCAGGAAAGTGAGCTAGTGCAGCTGGCCCTGCCATCCTTTCTGGAGCCACGTCCACTCAGTTTACTCAGGCCAGTTTACAGCACTGGCTTGTGGAGCTAAGTCTATTCCCAGTGCTACAGTTGCCTTCAATGTAAACAGTTCCCAAGTAACAAACAGGTGAACTCCAGAAATGCATTTGCTAGTTAAATGTTGGGTACTCAGATTGCACACATCATTCTTTATTGGTGATGAGGTCCTCAAATCAGCCCATAAAGGACAACTTAAGCCATAATGTAACTGAGATATAGTATTGAGACTATTTAGACATCATTTGGAATTTCCTGGTGGCTCAGGTGATAAAGAATTTGCCTGTAATCTTGGAGAGCCAGGTTCAATCCCCCAGAGAAGGGAATGGCTACCCACTCTAGTATTCTTGCCTGGAAACTTCCTTGGACAGAGGATCCTGGAGGGCTGTAGTCCATGGGGTCACAAAAGAATTGGACATGACTGAATGACTAACACTTTCACTTTCAGACATCACTTAACCCCTTACATTCTGCATTACCCAAAGTGCAATTCTGAATTTCAGACACAAGAATACATAATTTCAGAACACAACAGACTTCTTCAAAAGCAGATCCTGAGGAAATTGTTCCATTTTTTCCACCCATTGCTGGGTGACAAAGAGCTTCACCCCCAAATGGTGACTTGAACCAACAATCATTGTTATATCATGATTTTGTGGGCTTGAACAGATTTGAAAGAGAAACTTTCTCTACTTACAGTGTTCCTACTTGAAAACTTTTAATTAAAAATGAGATTTTTTTTTAAAATTAGATGAGCCCTAATAATGGAGATGAGACAGAAAAACAATATTTTTAAGGGCTTTTGGGTGATTCTTCTGTTTCTTCTGGTGGAGGAAGAAACACTTCCACTTCTTCTAATGGAAGTCACTCAGTGGTTAGCTGACAGATGGTGGATTTGGAGGAGACAAGATGGCTCATTCACACGTCTGGCTCCTTGGCAGGGCTGTCTGGAAGGTTGGACTCAGCCAGGACGGCTGCCTCTCCCCTCTCCAGCAAGGTGACCACCAGCAGTGGGACTTCTTACATGAAAGATCAGGCCTCCAAGAAGCACAAGAAGTCTTAGCCTGAGAAGTGACACAGCACCATTTAGACACTTTTATACTCTAGCCTACTGGTTGAGAAGTCGAAAATCTCCCCAGATTTAGGGGACGGACTCTAGATGCTGCCTCTTAATGGAAAGTGGACCAAATAATTTGCGGCCTTGTTTTAAAACTGCCAAAGGGATGGAATTCACTGAAGGATAGAGGCACATCCACCACAGCACAGGATGGGACTGGGAAAGAAAGGTAACAAAAACAAAGATTTGATCCAGGCTTGAAGAGTTCCTCCCATTTTGGGAATAGATGTTTCATCAACATTCATATCAAATCTTGAGTGTGCCAAGCCCCCACTCACTTCATCAAGGAGCTCCCTTGTGAGGTCATTTGAGAGCCCTTAGGAGTTCCCAAGGAAGGTCTTGCACACATTTAAGATTCAGTCTGTGTCACCACTTGCATTGGTGTCCCTGACACCATTTCATGCAATATTTTTGAGGGGCCTTAGAAAATGTTCAAAGGTGCCAAACTCCTTAGAGAGATACATACCACAGAAAGGGTCCGTTGCAGTTTATCACTACATCCGCTGGCTACTGGCAGTCTAAACCGTAGATCACTGCTGGCCTCAGCCACTCCAAGCTCTGCATGGTCCCTACTGAAAAGCAGATTACTGATGCTTTATTGCATTGACTACTGATCCTAGCCATCTTCACCATGCTGTAACATCTCTGCAATCTCTTGTGAAATGAAGAAGATGCACTTTATTCTCTATTGGAGATTATTTAGAGCGGGGGTCCCCAGCCCCCCAGAGCCACGAACTGGTACCAGTTTGTGGCCTGTTAGGAACTGGGCCACACAGCAGGAGATGAGCAGCAGGCAAGAGAGCAAAGTTTTATCTATCACTCGCATTACTGCCTGAACTATCCTCGCCTACAACTCCATTCATAGAAAAATTGTCTTCCATGGAACTGGTCTCTGGTGCCAAAAATGTTGGAGACCACTGATTTAGAGTCCTGCCATAGAAGGTTGCTTAAACTTCAAAACAGAAGAAATTTTTAACTCACACACAGAAATACAGGATGCTAGAAGACAGAAGGAGTTCAGAGATCAAGGCCACAGTACATAGGAAGCATGAACCTGCCCCCACTCCCGCTCAGTCCTTTTGCTAAGTTTGGCTCGGCATACCAGAGTCCACCTTCCCGTAATATGGCTTCTATCCTGTCCCTGACACATTGCAAATGTGACAAACAATCTCACACCAGATATGCTTGAATATGCCCATATTCAATTTTAAACACATTTTCAAGTTCTCCACCTATTATGTGGAAAGAGTATGATCTTAAGAAAGAGATATCGCTTTGTTTCACATTTCAATGTAGCCAAGCCTCAATTTCAGCCCAGTGAGGATGGCTACTCTACCCCTAATTATAATTCTTTATGTATCTGTCCCCACATCTAGACTCTGAGCTGCAATCAGGGAGGATACTAAGCCAATTCTGTAGGTCACTAGTTCAACCTTACAGAATTGGCTTAGTATCCTCCCTGGTGAGCTTCCGTCTATGGGGTCGCACAGAGTCGGACACGACTGAAGCGACTTAGCAGCAGCAGCAGCAGTTCAACCTTATATCCTAGTGGCCAGCATGGCCCTGGACACATGGTGGGTATCCATAAAATATTTGTTGAAAAACTGACAAAAGGGAATTCAAAACAAAGCCACAGGTCTACAAAGTAACCACAGAGTCTCAGTTATGTAAATAACTGTCAACAATCTGTCTTCAATAATAATAATCATTTACTATTTCCCTAACAAACAACAATGTATCTTAATAAGCATGCAATAAAAGATGACACTATCAGCTGCAACTCCAAGCATAACCTCATCAAAATGTAGGATTTCAATAGTTTGTTCATTTATGTATCATCTGTGAAATGTCACTGTTTCATACATATAATCAGAGCCCTTCCTGTAGAATTTTTTTAATTTGAAGTAAAAAAGATAGAGAAACTAAGGAAGAGCTTTTGAAAAGAGTTGTTCAAGGTCTCAAGGGGAAGGAAATTAGAGTGTGAAGAGGCATCTATGATTTTTCACTATAAATGAACAATGTGCAAATTTATGCAAATTCTATGCCAACCAGAGCCTGCAATTCCCAATAAATAGCCTATGTTCCCAGGAAGCAGTAATTCTTTTCTACAGGACTGTTGTAGCAAAATAACAACAAAGGAATATTAATCTCTGTCAATATTATGATCAAAACGATACTTTTTCAATGGGATGAGGGGAATGAGATAGTCCCTAAAATGAAGTCCATCAAGTGGACAAAGGAAAAAATGCATTAATTTTCCTAAGCGATGTTGCTGGCTTGAGTCTGTGAACCGGACAGGCAGTTCACACCAGAGCCGAGGTGCCCTGGTACTGTTCATCTGGGGCCATGTGCACAGGATAACAAGCCTCCTCACATGGTGTGCCAGTGCTTCCTCACTCGGGCACAGAGATAGAGTGTAGCCATGACTACCCTGTCTCCGGCCTTCCACTGGGCTTATTAACAATGGTGCCACTTGGTACCAGCTCTGAGGCCCTGCAGCACTGGGAAGGGACTACCTCATTTCCCATGGATGAGAAAATGGTCTGCAGATGTCCACAGGCAAGTCACCACCAACCTAGATTGGATTTTTACGTGACCTAGTGATCCCCCACGAACACGACTAAGCGACTTCACTTTCACTTTTCACTTTCATGCACTGGAGAAGGCAATGGCAACCCACTCCAGTGTTCTTGCCTGGAGAATCCCAGGGACGGGGGAGCCTGGTGGGCTGCCGTGTATGGGGTCGCACAGAGTCAGACACGACTGAAGCAACTCAGCAACAGCAGCAACAGTGATCCCCCAAATCAGTCTTTCAGAGAATGCATGCTGCTTAGATAATAGCCATTCTCCAACGACCATGCTTGTTGGATGAGTCCACTATAAAGACTTTGCATTTGCTGTTTGACCTGATTAGACCTGAAAGGAAAAGCCAGGAGACATACAAAAGCCTAAAATTATCTTAGGTCCCCAAGAGAAAATACAGTGCTCAATACAAGGGATAATGTACCATATGTGCAATTATTTAAAAAAATCTGGATTGTGCATTCTTTTGAACATTTCCACATGAAACTGGGGATGTAGACAAAATTTTAGCATGCTGTGATATGACAGAGAAAGAGAGACTGTGCTCTGCAAGGCAGCTGAATTAACAACTCAGACAGAACTGATGTCAATTTTTTTAAGCCAGTCAATCCAGTTACACATTAAGTCATTTAAATAAATGCTTGGTCTGTTCTCTCCTTTTCAATGAATTAACTGGTTGCTTGGAGGAAATGCTCAAAGGGGTTTGATATTTTAACATTGGTAGGTATAAAACAAGACGCTTTGTCAACAACTTAAAAAAGGCAAGCTGCTGCTGCTAAGTCACTTCTGTCGTGTCCGACCCTGTGCGACCCCATAGACAGCAGCCCACCAGGCCCCTCCGTTCCTGGGATTCTCCAGGCAAGAACACTGGAGTGAGTTGCCATTTCTTTCTCCAATGCATGAAAGTGAAAAGTAAAAGTGAAGTCGCTCAGTCGTGTCTGACTCCTAGTGACCCCATGGACTGCAGCCTACCAAGCTCTTCGGTCCATGGAATTTTCCAGGCAAGAGTACTGGAGTGGGGTGCCATTGCCTTCTACAAATTAAGTTCCTACCCTGCCCCATATAGTAGGGGCTTCCTTTGTGCCTCCCTTTGCTGTCATCGCTTCCCTTGTGGCTCAGCTAGTAAAGAATACATCTACAATGCAGGAGACCCAGGTTCGATCCCTGGGTGGGGAAGATCCCCTGCACAGGGCAAAAGCTACCCACTCCAGTATTCTGGCCCGGAGAATTCCATGGACTGTATAGGCCATGGGATCGCAAAGACGTGGGCACCACTGAGGGACTTTCACTCTCACTGTCATCATTCCTATCAAAGGGAAGGGAAGGGAAGTGACCTACCCATTAGTTGGATTGGAATGCCTAGGAAGCAGGAACTGAGTGGGCAAGGTACAGCTCTGTCTTTTTTGCCTTTTTCTCTCAATCTCTTAGGATGGACCGACCTTAAGACAAGCATATTCCCTGCTCTAAACAGGCAGGAAGTGGCTTGCTCCTTGGAAAGAGAGCCACAGCCTGTGCCGGTCCAGCAACGGTGTAGGTGAACTCAGTTCAGGTGCAAGGGATTTGGACACCAGCTTGGCTACACAGCTAGGCTGTGACTCTTACCAAGTTTGCTAGTCATTACTTGAGATATTGATCTTCTGTCTTTCCCTTGATTCCAAACTTGGGGAAGAAGAAAGGGATGTTACTTATTGCCCTTCCTAGAAAATCCAATACATGTAAATTCTAATTGTCTATTATAGCTAATATTTTGATTCTTCATTTGAGTTTCTAATTCTAGCACCAGCTTAATGCTGAGTACAGAAATGAGAAAGTCTGGACAACCTATCTACTAATATTGATGAGCTGGTAAATATTCATCAGTCAGCTTTCTGGGGAAAAAAAGCTCTGTTTTGTAGTATTCAATAATTTCTGTCACATAAATACTGCTATCATGGCCAATTTTAAGCCGCCAATATCACTGCCTCAACGTGGAGAAAAGAGGCTCACGATGCTGAAACTAACTGCTATCTACAAAGCATGCCAAAGTCCTGTTATTTCCTGAAAATTAAATTTCAAGGATTATTGTGCCACTTTTATAAACAAAATACCACTTTATCATCTATTGAAACTAATAAGTGACTACAATACTTATTATCCAGCTATCTATTAAAGAAAAGTCACCCACTTCAATATGGAATTCAAATAAAATATCATTAGTTGACTCCTCCACCTTTTCTCCCCACCCCCCACATCTTTCCTTTTTGCCTTCTCTCTTCTTTCCTCTACAAATCAGATTGTTTGACTGTCAGTAGTAGCAGCAGAAAGAATCCTGTGAAGGGCTATTCACAGTAGTTTGAGAGATGTTGATGACAATGTTCACTAAAATTAAAAGTAAAGACATATGAATATATTTGTGGAATCCCCTAGCTAGGACCTCCTAAAGGTTGGACAGCTTGTGATGTATTGGAAATAATGGACTTGCAAGTGAGAGAAAGCTGGATGTGAATGCTAGCACTGATGTTTATGGGCTCTGGCACCCTGGAAAGGTGAGTAACAGCAGGCCTGTAACACATTCTCTCCCTTTATTGAGGTAATATCCCTGGGAAAGATGGAAGAAAGATAATTTGGACGATTTGCTTGCTTGAGAAATTTGTATGCAGGTCAGGAAGCAACAGTTAGAACTGGACCTGGACCAACAGACTGGTTTCAAATAGGAAAAGGAGTACATCAAGGCTGTATATTGTCACCCTGTTTATTTAACTTATATGCAGAGTACATCATGAGAAATGCTAGACTGGAAGAAACACAAGTTGGAATCAAGATGCGGGGAGAAATATCAATAACCTCAGATATGCAGATGACACCACCCTTATGGCAGAAAGTGAAGAGGAACTAAAAAGCCTCTTGATGAAAGTGAAAGTGGAGAGTGAAAAGGTTGGCTTAAAGCTCAACATTCAGAAAACGAAGATCATGGCATCTGGTCCCATCACTACGTGGGAAATAGATGGGAAAACAGTGGAAACAGTCAGACTTTATTTTTCTGGGCTCCAAAATCACTGCAGATGGTGATTGCAGCCATGAAATTAAAAGACGCTTACTCCTTGGAAGGAAAGTTATGACCAACCTAGATAGCATATTCAAAAGCAGAGACATTACCTTGCCAACAAAGGTTCGCCTAATCAAGGCTATGGTCTTTCCTGTGGTCATGTATGGATGTGAGAGCTGGACTGTGAAGAAGGCTGAGCACCGAAGAATTGATGCTTTTGAACTGTGGTGTTGGAGAAGACTCTTGAGAGTCCCTTGGACTGCAAGGAGATCCAACTAGCCCATTCTGAAGGAGATCAGCCCTGGGATTTCTTTGGAAGGAATGATGCTAAAGCTGAAACTCCAGTATTTTGGCCACCTTATGCGAAGAGTTAACTCATTGGAGAAGACTCTGATGCTGGGAGGGATTGAGGGCAGGAGGAGAAGGGGACGGCGGAGGATGAGATGGCTGGATGGCATCACTGACTCGATGGATGTGAGTCTGAGTGACCTCTGGGAGTTGGTGATGGACAGGGAGGCCTGGCATGCTGCGATTCATGGGGTTGCAAAGAGTCGGACACGACTGAGCGACTGATCTGATCTGATCTGATCTGATGTAATGACAGACCTCCAGGAAAACACACGACTAGTGCTTGCAGCGAAACAATCTTTATCTATGGAATGCTATAAACAGGTGAGCCTGATCTGTCTTGGACTGATTACCATGGTAATCAAATCTGAACTTTGTAGATTTATGGAATTTCATTTCCTAAAAAATATAATGTGATCTATGTAACTACTGCAGTACAAAATGGAGACATTTCATGAAAGATACAGCTCTCTTCTGCATAAGTGATGTGACTGCACACATCACTTAGAGACCCTTTTTGTAAGCAGGGACAGAACTAGTTCTAATGCGGCAGTAAACGACCTGTGAGTTGTGTTATGGGTTCCAGACTTTACCGTTTCACCTGTGCCTTGAAGCTATTTATATCTATTGACTTAAAACAAAGAGACTACCAGTTATTTCTTCAGCAAAGACGGGTTCATTCAGGATCAGCAGAAAATTGAAATTCAGGGTCTGCACCCATGGCAAGCCGCATGCAAGTCCCCACATGAAAGGTGAAGGAGACTGCTTTTATAAGGGAAAAGGGGACTTTGGAGAGCTACGGTAAACAAAGAGTCTATGGTTTTTTATTGGCTGAGTCTTTGCCAGGAAAAAGAGTCTTTCTTCTTCCTATTAGGCTCTGCTATCAGCACAGGATATGACAGCTCCCACTTCAGTCTCCTGACTCTAATTGAGGCTTCGTCCAGTTTATTAATTTTTTACATTTCCGTCTTTTGATGAAGATCTTTCTCTGAAAGCACCAGTTTCATCACTTTCAGTTGCTTTCCCCCCTCAGTACCAGGAAGGACCTTTCCTGGGTGTAGTGTCTCATTTTGAAGGAAAATGCAGATTTAAAACCTATTGAGGTCACATATGAATAACAAGGAGAGATAGGAGTGTGATCTCTCAGTCACTTTTAATTTAAAGTTAGTATGTTGTCAAGATCATGATGATGTTATGTCATTATCAAAGGTTTATCTACAAACTTCCAACAAGCCAGGTCTGGATATCTTGGGAAAATTGTCTCATCAGATGTCATCTGCTTCAAATGTGGGAAACCTTGACTTCCATGCCACCAGATGATGAGAAATGTTAAGTCAGGGTTTTATGTTTTCTGTAGATGTGTCAGGTGTATCCAAGAATCTATTCCCTAGAGTTTGGCAGTGTGACAGTCAGTTAGCAACACCTGATGACAGCCTTTTCTGCAGGGTTGAAGAGAATCTTTCTGGAAGTGTCTTTCCTAGTAGACAAAGCCAGGTTACAGAGATGTGATGCATAAGGTCTTCATCTCCCAGAAGTACACTGTGAAAATTGCTCTATCAGAACATAATTACTTTGGATAGAAAAAATTAAGCCATTGAAATATTATATTATTGTTACTTTTATCACTTGTGGGTCAAAAGAGGCAGAAGTGCATTGGGTGTCCTGTGACTATCTCAAAAGGTTAAGAGTTTATGAATTCCGAAATCCTAATCCTAAGATGATGGTGTGAAAGGGCTGCACTCAATATGCCAGCAAATATGGAAAACTAAGCAGTACCCACAGGATTGGAAAAGGTCAGTTTTCATTCCAATTCCAAAGATAGGCAATGCCAAACAATGTTCAAATGACCACACAATTCACTCATCTCACATGCTAGACAAGTAATGCTCAAAATTCTCCAAGCCAGGCTTCAACGGTATGTAAACCAAGAACTTCCAGATGTTCACACTGGATTTTAAAAAGGCAGAGGAACCAGAGATCAAATTGCCAACATCCATTGGATCATCATAAAAGCAAGAGTTTAAGAGAATTATCTACTGCTGCTTTACGGACTACACCAAAACCTTTGACTGTGTGGATCACAACAAACTGTGGAAAACTGTTCAAGAGATGGGAATACCAGACCACCTTACCTGCCTCCTGAGAAATCGGTATGCAGGTCAAGAAGCAACAGTTAGAACCAGACATGGAACAACAGACTGGCTCCAAACTGGAGAAGGAGTACATCAAGGCTGTATATTGTCACTCTGCTTATTTAACTTATATGCAAAGTACATCATGAGAAATGCTGGGCTGGATAAAGCAAAGCTGGAATCAATATTGCCAGGAGAAATATCAATAACCTCAGATACGTAGATGACACCATCACTATGGCAAAAAGTGAAGAAGAACTGAAGAGCCTCTTGATGAAAGTGAAAGAGGACAGTAATAATGTTGACTTAAAACTCAACATTCAAAAAACTAAGATCATGGCATTGGGTCCCATAACTTCATGGCAAATAGATGGGGAAACAATGGAAACAGTGACACACCTTATTTTGTGGGGCTCCAAAATCACTGCAGATAGTGACTGCAGCCGTGAAATTGAAAGACGCTTGCTCATTGGAAGAAAAAGTATGACCAACCTAGGCAGCATATTAAAAAGAAAAGACATTACTTTGCCGACAAAGGTCTGTCTAGTCAAAGCTATGGTTTTTACAGTAGTCATGTATGGATGTAAGAGCTGGATGAAAAAAGCTGAGCACAGAAGAATTGATGCTTTTGAACTATGGTGTTGGAGAAGAGTCTTGAGAGTCCCTTGGACTGCAAGGAGATCCAACCAGTCAATACTAAAGGAAATTAGTCCTGAATATCCATTGGAAGGACTGATGTTGAAGCTAAAGCTCCACTACTTTGGCCACCTGATGCAAAGAACTGACTCATTTGAAAAGACCCTGACGCTGGGAAAGATTGAAGGCAGGAGGAGAAGGGGATGACAGAGGATGAGATGGTTGGATGGCATCACTGACTCAGTGGACATGAGTTTGAGCAAGCTCTGGGTTTGGTGATGGACAGGGTAGGCTAGTGTACTGCAGTCTATGGGGTCGCAAAGAATCAGAGACTGAACTGACTTATGAATTCCAAAAGAGGTGGATTGAGATTTAGAAGAACCAACAGCAGTGCTTTTGGCCAAGGTATGTAGAGAGCCTCTACAAATTTTGCCAATTTAGTCTTATTAATGTTGTTATTTTGCTCAGTCACAGTCGCTTAGCACGCCCGACTCTGTGTGGTCCCATGGGCTGTAGCCGGCTAGACTCCTCTGCATAGCATTTTCCAGGCAAGGATACCTGAGTGGGATGCCATTTCCTTCTCTAGGGGATCTTCCCCACCCAGAGATTGAACCTGCATCTCTTGCAATTGCCTGCATTGGCAGGCTGATTCTTTACTGCTAGCACCACCTGGGAAACCCAATAATGTTACTGTGTTCGATCACATCAGAGGACTGAGGGTAGTAAGTGCAGTGAAAGTGCTGTAGAACCAACCAGACGGCTCAGGCTTGTCAAAGTACCTGACCAGTAAGATGGGTTTCTTGATCATCTTTAAAGTTCAAGAGCCATTCCCCAGGTAATAATAATGTTTTCCGGAAGGATTTTCACCACAGAAGAGGCCAGTCTGCAAGGGAAGGCTTCAGTCCAGTTTGAAAACCTACAGGCTGTGACAAAAACATATTTATATCCATTAGATGGAGAAAGTTGTATGAAGCCCATTTGCCAGACTTCAAATGGTCCATTAGACAGTTTAAAATGTCTGGGAGCAGTACAAACAGGCTTCCCCAGACTGCACTTCAGACAACTGGACAAGTGAGGTAGGCACTTTTTGCATTCTTGTTAATGTTTCCCCATCAATAATGATTCATGAAGTCTATGGTTTTGTCAGTAAACCTGTGGTTTAATGCATGTACGGTAGTGAGGAGTGAGAATTTTAGAGTTCCCAATAGTTTTAGGTTGTTATTTGGTCAAAATCAGAGCTTTTTCTTTGTATCAAACCAACAATTTTTAAATTTCAAATCTTGTTTTTTCCTTTTCTGAGATCAATTATTAGTCTTCTCTGGATAGTTTTTCTAAGTTATCATTTGAGGAAATATCCTTTGGACTGACAGAAATCTGGCTGCTCTTGGTTTCTTTAAGGACAGAATCCTTGTAAATATGTCAGCAAGGTGATTTCCCTAGAGACTCAAGTTTAGAAGCCCCAGAATCTAAATCAGCCCTAGTTCAAATTGTTTTTACTGAAGTGTAGTTGATTTCAATGTTGTTATAGTTTCTGATGATTCAGATATATCTATTTATCTATATATATATATATACATTATTCATATTCTTTTCCATTATAGTTTATTACAAAATATTTAATGTAGTTCCTTGTGAAGCCCCAGAATCCTGATAACAGCTAAAGCACACAAAGGTATTGCATCCAATAATTCCTAAACACAGAGGCCGTTTTTAACTTTATTTATGCTGGAAATAAGAAACCCATGCTGCTTCCATCTTCCATGGTATTCTCAAATCGTGAGTGACTCCAAAGGCCTATCTGCTGCTATCAGTACAAATGTTGGTAGTTTTGCCCTTGGCTAAGGACAAGCCATACATAGTTCAGCCTGTTGGGCCAAGTAGCCATAGGTAAAGATATCACCTCAATAGCTTCAAAAGGAGTTGCAATAGCATACCCAGCACAATATTTGCAACTACCTTTTAAATTAGACTCTAGTTCTCTTTCCTGGGAAATCCCATGGACGGCAGAGCCTGGTAGGCTGCAGTCCATGGGATCACTAAGAGTCGGACACAACTGAGCGACTTCCCTTTCCCTTTAAATTAGAACAGTCAGCATCAAGCAATTGTAAAGGGCTTCATCAATGATGGAGGTGGGAGTTGCTGGCTGAGAAATGTTGAATGTGGTGAGAATTCAGGATGGCTTCTTCTGCATGAGGCACAAAAATGGTTAGAGGAGATCCCACAGTAATTTTCTCAGAGCCCTTAACCAAAAGGACAGTGGCCCTAGTGGCCCTAAGGCAAGGGGTATCCCTGTAGCACAGGCTCCAGTTGTTGGATGTAAGGTCAGTTGTTGGATCTGTGGGTCAATGGTGGTCCCTGTATTATGGGGTGAGAACCCCAAGGGCATTTCCTTCCTTTTTATATACAAAAAGGGAATCAGATAATTGGATTAACTACACTAAAGCTTTTGACTGCATGGATCACAACAAACTGTGGAAAATTCTTAAAGAGATGGGAATACCAGACCACCTTACTTGCCTCCTGAGAAACCTGTATGCAGGTCAAGAAGCAACAGTTAAAACTGGACGTGGAACAAGGGACTGTTTCCAAATTGAAAAAGGAGATGTCAAGGCTATATATTATCACCCTGTTTATTTAACTTATATATAGAGTACATCATGCAAAATGCCAGGCTGGATGAAGCACAAGCTGGAATCAAGATTGCCAGGAGAAATATCAATAACCTCAGATATACAGATGACACCACCCTTATGGCAGAAAGCAAAGAAGAACTAAAACACCTCTTGATGAAGATGAAAGAGGAGAGCAAAAAACCTGGCTTAAAATTCAACATTCAAAAAACTAAGATCATGGCATTGGAACGCATCACTTCATGGCAAATAGATGGGAAACAATGGAAATAGTGACAGACTTTATTTTCCTAGGCTCCAAAATCACTGTGGATGGTGACTGCAGCCATGAAATTAAAAGATACTTGCTCCTTGGAAGAAAAGATATGACCAACCTAGACAGCATATTCAAAAGCAGAGACTACTTTGCTGACAAAGTTCCATCTAGTCAAAGCTATGGTTTTTCCAGTAGTCATGTATGGGTGTGAGTGTTGGACCATAAAGTAGACAGAGCACTGAAGAATTGATGCTTTCAAACTGTGGTGTTGGAGAAGACTCTTGAAGAGTCCCTTGGACTGCAAGGAGATCAAACCAGTCAATCCTAAAGGAAATCAACCTTGAATATTCATTGGAAGGATGATACTATAGCTGAAGCTCCAATACTTTGTCCACCTGATGTGAAGAGCTGACTCATTTGAAAAGACCCTGATGCTGGGAAAGATTGAAGGTAGGAGGAGGAGTAGGGGGTAACAGAGGATGAGATGGTTTGATGGCATCACCGACTCAATGGACATGAGTTTGAGCAAATTCCAGGAGATGGTAAAGGACAGGAAAGCCTGGCATGTTGCAGTTCAAGGGGTTGTAGAGTTGGACACAACTGACTGAACAATAATGAAAGGCAGATGGGTTCATCCAAGTCTCCCTTAAGGCCTTAAAAACTGTCGTCTGGTTCTTCCCATAAAACTGGATCAGGATTTTTATTGTTCAGTAAAATCTATAGATTTGGCCATAGGACAGAAATTTGGAATCCAATTTTGGAAATAACCACCTAGTCTGAGAATACCTTGCAAAGGACAGTTAGTTTTGATTTGGGGAAACTTAGGGAACTGGAATTGGCACCCCACCCCAGTACTTTTGCCTGGAAAATCCCATGGACGGAGGATCCTGGTAGGCTCCAGTCCATGGGGTCGCTGAGAGTCGGACACGACTGAGCGACTTCACTTTCACTTTTCACTTTCATGCCTTGGGGAAGAAAATGGCAACCCACTCCAGTGTTCTTGCCTGGAGAATCCCAGGGACGGGGGAGCCTGGTGAGCTTCCGTCTATGGGGTCGCACAGAGTCGGACACGACTGAAGCGACTTAGCAGCAGCAGGGAACTGGAAAGCCTATCTGGATGTAGGCATAGCCCTGTTCTCATATCAGATGCCCAAATACCAAACTGGGATTTAGGAAAACTCCAATTTTTCTTTGGTTAGCTTTTGTCGCCTTAAGGCTGAAAACTTTAGCAAGGGGATGCTGTCTTCCATGAGAAGTCTTGAAGATGAGAGCAAAAAAGAAAATCACCCACTTATGGCAACTAAGTAGAATTTCTAGGGATGTCTGTATCATCAAGATCAGCTGTCAGGATTTGTGAGAAGTGAGGACTGTCAGGAATATTCTTGTTTTTCTTCCTAAGTGAAGACAGGTTGGTACTGGATAGCATCAGCCAGAATACTGAAGATGCACTGCATTAATCAGTCAGAGTGGAGAATCTGCTTCTATTGGGAATGGATGTTAGTAACATATGAGGGTTAAGAACAACAGGCTCTTAAGGGATAATGATGTTCTTTACTGCTTGGATGTCCTGGTCAAACCTGCAGTCTTAGCCCTTAGATTTTCTCACCAGTAAAATCGGAAAGTTCATTTCAGTTCAGTTCAGTCACTCAGTTGTCTCCGACTCTTTGCAACCCCATGAACTGCAGCACTCCAGGCCTCCCTGACCATCACCAACCCCCGGAATTCACTCAGATTCAGGTCCTTCGAGTCAGTGATGCCATCCAGCCATCTCATCCTCTGTCCTCCCCTTCTCCTCCTGCCCCCAATCCCTCCCAGCATCAGAGTCTTTTCCAATGAGTCAACTCTTCGCACGAAGTGGCCAGAGTACTGGAGTTTCAGCTTCAGCATCATTCCTTCCAAAGAACACGCATGGCTAGTCTCCTTCAGAATGAACTGGTTGCATCTCCTTGCAGTCCAAGGGACTCTCAAGAGTCTTCTCCAACACCACAGTTCAAAAGCATCAATTCTTCGGCACTCAGCCTTCTTCACAGTCCAACTCTCACATCCATACATGACCACAGGAAAAACCATAGCCTTGACTAGACGGACCTTTGTTGGCAAAGTAATGTCTCTGCTTTTGAATATGCTATCTAGGTTGGTCATAACTTTCCTTCCAAGGAGTAAGTGTCTTTTAATTTCATGGCTGCAGTCACCATCTGCAGTGATTTTGGAGCCCAGAAAAATAAAGTCTGACACCGTTTCGACTGTTTCCCCATCTATGTCCCATGTAGTGATGGGACCAGATGCCATGATCTTTGTTTTCTGAATGTTGAGCTTTAAGCCAACTTTTTCACTCTCCACTTTCACTTTCATCAAGAGGCTTTTGAGTTCCTCTTCACTTTCTGCCATAAGGGTGGTGTCATCTGCATATCTGAGGTTATTGATATTTCTCCCAGCAATCTTGATTCCAGCTTGTGCTTCTTCCAGGCCAGCGTTTCTCATGATGTACTCTGCATAGAAGTTAAATAAACACGGTGACAATATACAGCCTTGACGTACTCCTTTTCCTATTTGGAACCAGTCTGTTGTTCCATGACCAGTTCTAACTGTTGCTTCCTGACCTGCATATAGGTTTCTCAAGAGGCAGGTCAGGTGGTCTGGTATTCCCATCTCTTTCAGAATTTTCCACAGTTTATTGTGATCCACACAGTCAAAGGCTTTGGCATAGTCAATAAAGCAGAAATAGATGTTTTTCTGGAATTCTCTTGCTTTTTCGATGATCCAGCAGATGTTGGCAATTTGATCTCTGGTTCCTCTGCCTTTTCTAAAACCAGCTTGAACATCTGGAAGTTCACGTTCACATATTGCTGAAGCCTGGCTTGGAGAATTTTGAGCATTACTTTACTAGCGTGTGAGATGAGTGCAATTGTGTGGTAGTTTGAGCATTCTTTGGCATTGCCTTTCTTTGGGATTGGAATGAAAACTGACCTTTTCCAGTCCTGTGGCCACTGCTGAGTTTTCTAAATTTGCTGGCATATTGAGTGCAGCACTTTCACAGCATCATCTTTTAGGATTTGAAATAGCTCAACTGGGAGTCCATCACCTCCACTAGCTTTGTTCATAGTGATGCTTCCTAAGGCCCGCTTGACTTCACAGTCCAGGATGTCTGGCTCTAGGTCAGTGATCACACCATCGTGATTATCTGGGTCATGAAGATCTTTTCTGTACAGTTCTTCTGTGTATTCTGGATCATCGAAAAAGCAAGACAGTTCCAGAAAAACATCTATTTCTGCTTTATTGACTATGCCAAAGCCTTTGACTGTGTAGATCACAATCAACTGTGGAAAATTCTGAGAGAGATGGGAATACCAGACCACTTGATCTGCCTCTTGAGAAATCTGTATGCAGGTCAGGAAGCAACAGTTAGAACTGGTCATGGAACAACAGACTGGTTCCAAATAGGAAAAGGAGTACGTCAAGGCTGTATATTGTCACCATGTTTATTTAACTTATATGCAGAGTACATCATGAGAAATGCTGGACTGGAGGAAACAAGCTGGAATCAAGATGGCCGGGAGAAATATCAATAACCTCAGATATGCGGATGACACCACCCTTATGGCAGAAAGTGAAGAGGAACTAAAAAGCCTCTTGATGAAAGTGAAAGTGGAGAGTGAAAAGGTTGGCTTAAAGCTCAACATTCAGAAAACGAAGATCATGGCATCTGGTCCCATCACTACATGGGAAATAGATGGAGAAACAGTGGAAACAGTGTCAGACTTTATTTTTCTGGACTCCAAAATCACTGCAGATGGTGACTGCAGCCATGAAATTAAAAGACGCTTACTCCTTGGAAGGAAAGTTATGACCAACCTAGATAGTATATTCAAAAGCAGAGACATTATTTTGCCAACAAAGGTTCGCCTAGTCAAGGCTATGGTCTTTCCTGTGGTCATGTATGGATGTGAGAGCTGGACTGTGAAGAAGGCTGAGCGCCGAAGAATTGATGCTTTTAACTGTGGTGTTGGAGAAGACTCTTGAGAGTCCCTTGGACTGCAAGGAGATCCAACCAGTCCATTCTGAAGGAGATCAGCCCTGGGATTTCTTTGGAAGGAATGATGCTAAAGCTGAAACTCCAGTATTTTGGCCACTTCATGCGAAGAGTTGACTCATTGGAGAAGACTCGGATGCTGGGAGGGATTGAGGGCAGGAGGAGAAGGGGACGCCAGAGGATGAGATGGCTGGATGGCATCACTGACTCGATGAATGTGAGTCTGGGTGACCTCCGAGAGCTGGTGATGGATAGGGAGGCCTGGCGTGCTGCAGTTCATGGGGTCGCAAAGAGTCGGACACGACTGAGCGACTGATCTGATCTGATCTGATCTGTGTATTCTTGCCACCTCTTTTTAATATCTTCTGCTTCTGTTAGGTCTATAGCATTTCTGTCCTTTATCGAGTCCATCTTTGCATGAAATGTTCCCCTGGTATCTCTAATTTTCTTGAAGAGATCTCTAGTCTTTCCCATTCTGTTGTTTTCCTCTATTTCTTTGCATTGACCACTGAAGAAGGCTTTCTTATCTCTCCTTGCTATTCTTTGGAACTCTGCATTCAAATGGGTATATCTTTCCTTTTCTCCTTTGCTTTTCACTTCTCTTCTTTTCACAGCTATTTGTAAGACCTCCTCAGACAGCCATTTTGCTTTTTTGCATTTCTCTTCCATGGGGATGGTCTTGATCCCTGTCTCCTGTACAATATCACGAACCTCAGTCCATAGTTCATCAGGTGCTCTATCAGATCTAGTCCCTTAAATCTGTTTCTCACTTCCACTGTATAATCATAAGGAATTTGATTTAGGTCATACCTGAGTGGTCTAGTGGTTTTCTCTACTTTCTTCAATTTAAGTCTGAATTTGGCAATAAGGAGTTCATGATCTGAGCCACAGTCAGCTCCTGGTCTTGTTGTTGTTGACTGTATAGAGCTTCTCCATCTTTGGCTGCAAAGAATATAATCAGTCTGATTTTGGTGGTGACCATCTGGTGATGTCCATGTGTAGAGTCTTCTCTTGTGTTGTTGGAAGAGGGTGTTTGCTATGACCAGTGCATTTTCTTGGCAAAACTCTATTAGTCTTTGCCCTGCTTAATTCTGTATTCCAAGGCCAAATTTGCCTGTTACTCTAGGTGTTTCTTGACTTCCAACTTTTGTATTCCAGCCTCCTATAATGAAAAGGACATCTTTTCTGGGTGTTAGTTCTAAAAGGTCTTGTAGGTCTTCATAGAACCGTTCAACTTCAGCTTCTTCAGCGTTACTGGTTGGGGCATACACTTGGATTACTGTGATACTGAATGGTTTGCCTTGGATATGAACAGAGATCATTCTGTCGTTTTTGAGACTGCATCCAAGTAGCAGGGCAGCTACTTGCTATGATTGCATCATAGCGCAAGTGGCTGAGATGGCGCACATAGTGCCCCTAAAAGGAGCTACCTCACATCTGAGGCCAGGGGCAGTGGCCAGGGGCAGAAACCGGGAGGACCCCATGCCCGAGGGGCGGCAGCCAGAGGAGTTACCCCACATCCGAGGTCAGGGGCAGCGGCCGAGAGTGCCAGGCTGCAACAGAGCAGGAAATGGCCGAGAGGAACTACCCTATGTCCGAGGTCCGGGGTGGCGGCCAGGAGGAGCTACTCCACGTCCGAGGTCAGGGGCGGCAGCGGAAAGGAGCTACCCCGCATCTGAGGAGCGGTGGGCCTAGAGGAGCTGTTCCACGTTCAAGGTCAGGAGGGGAAGCAGTGAGGAGATACCTCTTGTCTAAGGTAAGGAGCCGTGGCTGCACTTTGCTGGAGCAGCGGTGAAGAGATACCCCACGTCCAAGGTAAGAGAAACCCAAGTGAGATGGTAGGTATTGCAAGAGGGCATCAGAGGGCAGACACACTGAAACCATACTCACAGAAAACTAGTCAATCTAATCACACTAGGACCACAGCCTTGTCTAACTTAATGAAACTAAGCCATGTCCATGGGGCCACCCAAGACGGGCGGGTCATGGTGGAGAGATCTGACAGAATGTGGTCCACTGGAGAAGGGAATGGCAAACCACTTCAGTATTCTTGCCTTGAGAACCCCATGAACAGTATGAAAAGGCAAAATGATAGGATACTGAAAGAGAAACTCCCCAGGTCACTAGCGGCCCAATATGCTACTGGAGATCAGTGGAGAAATAACTCCAGAAAGAATGAAGGGATGAAGCCAAAGCAAAAACAATACCCAGTTGTGGATGTGACTGGTGATAGAAGCAAGGTCCGATGCTGTAAAGAGCAATATTGCATAGGAACCTGGAATGTTAGGTCCATGAATCAAGGCAAATTGGAAGTGGTCAAACAGGAGATGGCAAGAGTAAATGTTGACATTCTAGGAATCAGCGAACTAAAATGGACTGGAATGGGTGAATTTAACTCAGATGGGAAGGTTAGAGGGCCTAAAACAAGGGATAATGAGGCATGGAGCCCTGAAATCTTCTATTATGAGCATTCTGCCTTGAAGGGATTCTTTCCTTATAGGATATTGATTAAATATGGGAAGGGGTTTTAAAGGGTTTATTTGAATCTTGATGGGAGCTGATCTTTGGATAACCAATATCTGTTGAAGATTTTGCACATAAGATGGTAGCTGATTTTGCCCATAAGGAGGATGGTACTTCAGTCATTTCCTGAGCCTTGCCTCTATCCCCAAATATCATCATCTTTTATCCATCACTTTACCCCTCAGTCTTAGAGCTAGACATACTTGAGCTAGACAAACTGATGCCAAAAATGAGGTACATCAGCAACAGAAGATACATCAGATAACTTAAATGCATTGCAAATGGGACATTCTAAACCTTAATATACATGTTGCCTAACATGCAATTTCAAACCCCAAGGCCAGAAGGGATGTTTATTAAGCTGAGACAACTGTTTAGCATCCCCAAAATTACAGCATGAAGTGGCATCCCAAGTTCCTAGTTTATCTCACATTTCTTCTTTTTTTCACTCTCACATTTCTTGACTCAATATCTTCTCTAACTCAGTTCCAACAGGGTGATTCTGTTTCATGGTTCCAAGTACATCACATCGCTCCTTAGTTCAAACTCACTTAGAGGTTCTTTTCCTGCTCCCACCCCACCCTCCTTCAGTTGGCAGAACATACTTTTCCAATACCCCCACCTATATCGCTGGGGTGGGGAGTAGTTAGGGCCAAAGAAAATAATGCATTCTGTCTTTTCTTCCATTTCTATACAGAGATCACAGAATTCTCTGCCCAGGAATCTGTTGAAGCCCCGAAAGTAGAGAAATATATTTACTTTTCTGTGTATGTAGGAATGGCAGGGAGAGGTTAGGGCAATCTTTATTTTTTTTTAATTTTTATTGGAGTCTAGTTGATTTACAATGTTGTGTTAGTGTCAGGTGTACAGAAAAATGAATATATGTATGTTCATTTTGAATGAATTCAAATGAATTGATTCAAATTCAACTTAATTCATTTGTATTCAAAATGAATATATATATATATACACACACACATGTATTCACTCTTTTATAAAAGAATCTTTTCCCATATAGGCCATTACAGAATTTTGAGTAGAGTTCCCTATGCTGTACAGCAGCTTTTTATTAGTTATCAATTTTATATATAGTAGTATGCATGTTACTCTCAATCTCCCAATTTATTCCTCCCCCATGATCCCCTGGTAACCATAAGCTTGTTTTCTACATTTGTAATTTTAATTAAAATTTTTATGGCAAAATCTGTGATTTCACATGCAGTTGTGAGTAGAGAGATCTTTGGTTGTACCGTTTCTACCAATGATAACACTTTTCAAAACTATAAAATAGGGACTTCCCCAGTGGTCCAGTGGTTGGGAATTCACCTCCCAATGCAGAGAACACAGGTTTAATCCCTGGTTAGGGAACTAAGATCCCGTATGTGCTACAACTAGAGAGCCCATGCACCACAACCATTGAGCCTAGTGCTCTAAAGCCTGTGCGCCACAACTAAGACCCATCGTTGCCAAATAAATACATAAATAAATATTTTAAAAACTGTAACATAATATTCCCAGAGAAGGCAATGGCACCCCACTCCAGTACTCTTGCCTGGAAAATTCCATGGATGGAACAGCCTGGTGGGCTGCAGTCCATGGGGTCGCAAAGAGTCGGACACGACTGAGCGACTTCACTTTCACTTTTCACTTTCATGCATTGGAGAAGGAAATGGCAACCCACTCCAGTATTCTTGCCTGGAGAATCCCAGGGACGGTGGAGCCTGGTGGGCTGCTATCTATGGGGTCACACAGAGTCAGACACGACTGAAGCAACTGAAGTAGCAGTAGCAGCAGCAACATAATATTCCAACAAGTATACTGACATTAATATCACTCAGCTTTCTTATTCAGATTAGATTCCTCCAGTTTTATTCAAACTCATGTGGGTGTGTGGATGTGTGTGTTTGTGTATATTAAATTCTATGCAATCATTTGTATGGGTTTATGTATTCACAGTGTCAGACTTTATTTTTCTGGGCTCCAAAATCACTGCAGATGGTGACTGCAGCCATGAAACTGAAAGACACTTACTCCTCGGAAGTAAAGTTATGACCAACCTAGATAGGATATTCAAAAGCAGAGACATTACTTTGCCAACAAAGTGGTTTTTCCTGTGGTCATGTATGGATGTGAGAGTTGGACTGTGAAGAAGGCTGAGCGCCAAAGAATTGATGCTTTTGAACTGTGGTGTTGGAGAAGACTCTTGAGAGTCCCTTGGACTGCAAGGAGATCCAACCAGTCCATTCTGAAGATCAGCCCTGGGATTTCTTTGGAGGGAATGATGCTGAACCTGAAACTCCAGTACTCTGGCCACTTCATGCGAAGAGTTGACTCATTGGAAAAGACTCTGATGCTGGGAAGGATTGGGGGCAGGAGGAGAAGGGGACGACAGAGGATGAGATGGCTGGATGGCATCACTGACTTGATGGACATGAGTCTGAGTGAACTCTGGGGGTTGGTGATGGACAGGGATGCCTGGAGTGCTGCAATTCATGGGGTCGCAAAGAGTCAGACACAACTGAGCGACTGAACTGAACTGAACTGATGTATTCACCATCAAGAAACTCTCATATTGTCTTTTTATAATCACGCTATCTCTTTTCCTTCAGACTGCAGTCCCCATGACCTAGCAATCACTGATCTGTTCTCCATTTGTAAATGTTTACTTTTATAAGTGTTATATAAATGGACGGTATAGCATGTAACTTTTTTACTTGATTTTTTTGGCTCAGCATAATTCCCTGGAGATTTATCCAAATAGTTGTGTGCATCAAAAGTTCAATCGTTTTTACTGCTTAGTCTTATTCCATGAACCCACTCCAGTGTTCTTGCCTGGAGAATCCCAGGGATGGGGGAGCCTGGTGGGCTGCCATCTATGGGGTCGCACAGAGTCAGACACGACTGAAGTGACGCAGCAGCAGCAGCAGCAGCAGTATTCCGTGAATGTATATGCCACTATTTGTTTAACCAGACAACTGTTAAATGGCATCTGGATTGACTGCAATTGTCAGCTATTACAAATAAAATTGCTATGAACATTTGTGTACAGATTTTTGTGTGAACATAAGTTTTCATTTTTCTGGGGTAAATGCCCAAGAGTGCAAGTGCTAGGTTGAATGGTAATTGCATGTCTAGTTTTTTCAGAAACTTCCAAACTGCTTTCCAGAATGACTGTATCATTTGCATTCCCACTATCAATGTATGTGTGATTCACATTTTTACTCAGACTTTCTTTTGGTTTTTCTTTCATCAAGATGTGCTATCAGAAGGTAGATAGCTCTGATATCTCACTGATGGTCCTCACTGATGAAGGTTTCTGATCAAACTCCAAAAGCAAGAGGATGAACAAAAGGAAACTGCTACTCATCTGGATAATATAATAAT
Organism: Tragelaphus eurycerus; assembly: GCA_935064755.1. Classification (NCBI taxonomy): domain Eukaryota; kingdom Metazoa; phylum Chordata; class Mammalia; order Artiodactyla; family Bovidae; genus Tragelaphus; species Tragelaphus eurycerus. Next base: position 21,939,262 of record CAKXYN010000010.1, on the reverse strand, counting down.
AATGTGTGCTCAGTCACTCAGTCATATCCAACTCTTTGCGATCCCATGGACCATAGCCTGCCAGGCTCCTCTATTCATGAGATTTTTCTGACAAGAATACTGGAGTGGGTTGCCATATCCCCTTCCAGGGGATCTTCCTGACCCAAGGATCTAACCTGAATCTCCTGCATCTTCTGCACTGGCTAGCAAATTTTTTACCACTGAATCACCTGCGAAGATAATATGACAGTAGTAGTTGACATTTAATGAGTGCTTACTGTATGCCAGGAACTGTGCTAAAGGCTTCCTATGTACAAATCCATTTATTATTCACAACAGCTATGTGGGTAGGTTCTATTATCATCCTCAATTTGGAAGCTGAGGCTTAGATATAAAAATACTTGGTTTGTGGTTACACAGCCTGTTAAGTGGCAGAGCTAGGGTTTGAGCATAAGGGGCTGTGTTCTCAGCTAACACAATATACTGCCTTCAGTATAATAATGAAAGAAACATATTTGTGTTCACAGAAGCAGCTATATAGGTTACATCATAGTTAAGACAATGTTTTTCTTTTTAAATATAAATTTAGATTTTACCACCTGGGGAATTAAAGTATATCCTTGGGATGTATGTGTGTGTGTGGGTATGAGATTCAATTAGACATGCACTGATTTTCCTTCAAAAGCTGCACACATCCCCAGCTGATGTCTAGTCTTATCCTCTCCCCTCTTCATATACTTCAGGTAATAGGAGAATTAATAAATACAGCACCCTGGTGTTCATCTGCAACTTAGAAGAGACAACTTAGTTCATATGAGAAGGGAATCAAGAATAATTTATCTATAGTATTCAAAGTAAATCAAAGTTCCTGGCAAATGTTTTCCCTGCTAAGCATGAGCAACAGGAAAATAAGTACAATGATCAAGCAAATATACTAGAGCAAAATAAAAAGCAAACAGTTAAAAGAAGGGCCTATAAGAACAAGCATATACAAGACAAGTGAAAAGCCAGTCTAAAAGAATACAAGATTTAAAAATTAGAAAAAAAAATTCCTGCCAATGTTTACATTATCAGTTCAGTTCAGTTCAGTCGCTCAGTCGTGTCCGACTCTTTGCAACCCCATGAATCGCAGCACGCCAGGCCTCCTTGTCCATCACCAACTCCCGGAGTTCACTCAGACTCACATCCATCAAGTCAGTGATGCCATCCAGCCATCTCATCCTCTGTCGTCCCCTTCTCCTCCTGCCCCCAATCCCTCCCAGCATCAGAGTCTTTTCCAATGAGTCAACTCTTCATATGAGGTAGCCAAAGTACTGGAGTTTCAGCTTTAGCATCATTCCTTCCAAAGAAATCCCAGGGCTGATCTCCTTTAAAATGGACTGGTTGGATCTCCTTGCAGTCCAAGGGACTCTCAAGAGTCTTCTCCAACACCACAGTTCAAAAGCATCAATTCTTCTGCTCTCAGCTTTATTCACACAATTGCACTCATCTCACATGAAATAATAAAATAATAAAGTAATGCTCAAAATTTTCCAAGCCAGGCTTCAGCAATATGTGAACTGCAAACTTTCAGATGTTCAAGCTGGTTTTAGAAAAGGCAGAGGAACCAGAGATCAAATTGCCAACATCCGCTGGATCATCAAAAAACAAGAGAGTTCCAGAAAAACATCTATTTCTGCTTTATTGACTATGCCAAAGCCTTTGACTGTGTGGATCACAATAAATTGTGGAAAATTCTGAAAGAGATGGGAATACCAGACCACCTGACCTGCCTCTTGAGAAACCTATATGCAGGTCAGGAAACCACAGTTAGAACTGCACATGGAACAACAGACTGGTTCCAAATAGGAAAAGGAGTACATCAAGGCTGTATATTATCACCCTGCTTAGTTAACTTATATGCAGAGTACATCATGATAAGCGCTGGGCTGGATGAAGCACAAGCTAGAATCAAGATTGCTGGGAGAAATATCAATAACCTCAGATATGCAGATGATGCCACCCTTATGGAAGAAAGTGAAGAGGAACTAAAAAACCTCTTGATGAAAGTGAAAGAGGAGAGTGAAAAAGTTGGCTTAAAGCTCAACATTCAGAAAACAAAGATCATGGCATCTGGTCCCATTACTACATGGGAAATAGATGGGGAAACAGTGGAAACAGTGTCAAACTTTATTTTGGGGGGCTCCAAAATCACTGCAGTTGGTGATTGCAACCATAAAATTAAAAGACGCCTACTCCTTGGAAGAAAAGTTATGACCAACCTAGATAGCATATTCAAAAGCAGAGACATTACTTTGCCAACAAAGGTTCATCTAGTCAAGCTATGGTTTTTCCAGTAGTCATGTATGGATGTTTACACTATAGCAAAACATAATAAGATCTTAAAGATAAAATAATAAAACAACAGAGGTGAAAAGAAAAACAGTTGAAACCATGACATGAAGACAAAAACAACACCATGAGAAAACTAATAAAATGAGAAAGATCAAAGATCAAATAAACTGAAAATGGAATTAAAATACTGAGAGAGAAGGAAGGCTTAGTACAGTCATTGCACATTCAGAATAAAGGATAAAGGACTTGAAAATTAGAGAGGAAATAACAGATGTGAAAGAGATAACGATGATATAATCAAGGATAATTGGTGTCTCTGGAATAGAGAGACCAAAAATGAAACCAAAAAAAAAGTATTTTAAAAAGGAAATTTCCCTACAATTAATGAAGAAATCATTTTGGATATGAAGCAGGCAGTTTGTGTTCCAGGGAAAACTGATACAGAATAATACATAGCCTGGCTGAATTACTTAGCTTTGTGGATTAAAAGGAAGCATTAGAGGCATCAAGGTAGAGAAAACAAGTCACTTACCTGGGAGAACAAAGCCGAACTGGCTTAGACGCTCCACAACATCAGTGTCAGAAGAGAATGGGGCTTTGTGTACAAAGTTCTGAGGGAAAAAAGTGTGACTTAAGCGTATTCAGACAGTTTTGTTTTTTGTGAATAAAGGCAAACATACATATTTTCAAACATGAAAGTCCTTAGCAGCTACAGCCATTCTGGGAAGAACTACCAGAGACAAAAACCAGCTATACAAGGAGGGGACACATGAGGGGAGAGTACTGGCATTACATTGGGTGTTTAAAGGAGGCGTGTGCAGAGAGTAGTTCGGGAGTCAGATCACTTGAATTTGAATTTTAGCTTTGTCAATTCTCATTTTTGTCCTCAGACAAAATTATTCAACTTGCCTCTGTTCCCTTACCAGTAAGATGATGATAATGACAATATCATTGTCAGTATAAAATGAAACAATCCATATAAAGTTCTGGGCATAGTCCGCAGCATTAGATAGTACTAAAAAAAAAAAAAAATTAAAGCATATCATTATGAAAACATAATAGCTCTAAAATTTTAAGGCTTCTTGTAATCGTTTTGTTTCTTAATCTTAAAAACTAATATCTCTGTGATAAATTTTTTAAGCACTGAACTCTCTAGAAAGGTGGACAAGAAATTGATAACAAGTTACCTCTGGGGAAGGACAATGGGTGGATAAAAGATCGGGGGGCAGTTTTTCACTGGCTTTTCATCAACATGTGGCTTTTGAAATTTGTACCATGTGAATGCACCACTTGTTTTTTTAAAAGTAACTAAAATTAAAGAAACATGTACCTAAAGATTCCATAATTCCTTCATTTTTAATCACAATTTATTTTTATTCTTTTTCAAGTTCAGGCAGAACTAAATTTAATATTTCAGTGTAAAATTGGTATGCACAGTATGGTCCCATTTTTGCAAAATTTTTCTGAGCTACACACTGCCATCTGTATCTATGCCAAGAAAGAGGTCTGAAGTGATACCTAAAGTTAACAGTGATTATTTTCTAGATGATGAAATTTGGGGTACTTTTTCCTTATTCATATTTTTTCAGAATTGTTTGAATTTTTAATTAAGTATATATCATCTTTAAAAAATCATTGTTCCAAATAAGCAAAGACAAATGGTTAGCAATTGTGACCTTGGTTGACAAGACGTTTGTCCACACTCACAAGAGACTGGGCTCTAAATACTAAAGGCCACCCTGGAGTGTCCCATTAATGCTCCAGTTGTATGAGTCAACGCCCTAACTCTCTATTTAGCAAATGCACTGCCAGCGGCTTATGATGTCCCATTGTGGGCCTTACACGTGGATTAAGTGAAAGATTGATCGATTCCGGAGCTACTCTCTAGCCAAACTGGACCACTTGTCATTTCCCAAAGTGAATTCATTCCCAGTACTTCAGTCACCTCGAGTGCCACCTCCCTGACCCCTCAGTCATATCTGTTCTCTAAGCCACAGCACAAACTGTGCCTGCCACATGTCTTTCCCCAACCTACAGACCCGATATCTGCCTTTGAAGCCCCAAAGCACGTTTTAACAACTATTTATGACCATTTCATTCAATGAATGCTTATTATATACACCCATGTGCTTTATAGTATATTTGACTGTATATATCTTATCCTCTGTCTTAGAAAAAATATCTGAGGACAGGAAGTATGTCATATTCATTTGGTATTTCTATAGCACCCAGCACACTACTTTAAAGGTCAAAAACTGTCCGACAGTTAAATAAAGGAACTCTAGTGAGATAATTGGAGAAGGCAGTGGCACCCCACTCCAGCACTCTTGCCTGGAAAATCCCGTGGACGGAGGAGCCTGGTAGGCTGCAGTCCATGGGGTCGCTAAGAGTCGGACACGACTGACTTCCCTTTCACTTTTCACTTTCATGCATTGGAGAAGGAAATGGCAACCCACTCCTGTGTTCTTGCCTGGAGAATCCCAGGGAGGGGGGAGCCTGGTGGGCTGCCGTCTATGGGGTCGCACAGAGTCAGACACGACTGAAGCGACTAAAGCAGCAGCAGCAGCAGCAGCAGTGAGATAATACAAGTGGACGTATTGCTCTTTGCCCTGGTTCCTGGCACAAAGCTCCTGAGACCCTTGTCGCTGTTGTTGTTGTTGTTTAGTCACTAAGTCATGTCCGATTCTTTTGCGACCCACTGGACTATAGCTCACCAGGCTCCTCTGTCCATGGGATTTCCCAGGCAAGAATACTGGAGTGGATTGCCGTTTCCTACTCCATGGGATCTTCCCGATCCAGGGATCAAATCTGCATCTCCTGCATTGGCAAGGTGATTGTTTACCACTGCACCACCTGGGAAGTCCTTGTAAATTTATAAATGAGTGAGAAGAGCACTGGAAGCAGCTTTTGTTCCAATGCAGCAACTCTGGGTGGCTCCTGGATGGAGGCTGGTACCAGAAGGATCAAACCATAATCAGAAACTTGGGATTTTCAGCCCCAATCCTTATCCCCCAGAGAGGGAAGAGGAGCTGGAATTACAGTTAATAATTGATCATGCTTATGTGAGGAAGCTTCCATAATATCCCAATAGTATGGGATTCAACCACACCAGGAGGGTGACACACACCAACGCCATGGGGGCAGAACTCAGGATCATCTCTGACCTCACTCTATGTATCTTTTCATCTGAAACTTGCAAATATGCTTCCCTGAGTTCTGTGAACTGCTGTAGCAAGTTAATTGAACCTGATAGGGGATCATGCTGCTACTGCTGCTGCTAAATCGCATCAGTCGTGTCTGACTCTCTGCGGCCCCATAGATGGCAGCCCACCAGGCTCCCCCGTCCCTGGGATTCTCCAGGCAAGAACACTGGAGTGGGTTTCCATTTCCTTCTCCAATGCATGAAAGTGAAATGTGAAAGTGAAGTCTCTCAGTCGTGTCTGACTCTTTGCGACCCCATGGACTGTAGCCCACCAGGCTCCTCCGTCCATGGGATTCTCCAGGTAAGAGTACTGGAGTGGGTTGCCATTGCCTTCTACGAGGGGATCATGAAAGCCTTTGATTTGCAGTTAAGTCAGACAGAAGTTGTGGGTGACCAACCTGGGGACCTATGACTTACAACTGCATCTCAAGTAGGGTGGGGCAGTCTTGCTGGACAGAGCCTTTAACTCGTGAGATCTGACACTGTCTTCAAGTAGATAGTGTCAGAATTGAATGTAACTGTAGGACACTCAGCTGATGTCACACAGATTGTTTGTTGTGGGGAAACACACACACATTTGATGACCAAAAGTGTCAGAAGTGAAGTGTGTTCTGTGTAAGCAGTAAAGGAGACAAAACTGAATCTTTCCTCATACGAGCACCCAATGATTGTTTGTTGACTAGAATTGATTACTTAGTCCTTACATATTTTTTTGAAGCTTTAAAGACTTTTAGGCCTTAAAAAGCAAGCGATTTACAAGACTTCATAATTATTTTGAGTTTTTCCAAAGAGCAAATATGCCTCCTTCCTTTAAAAATACTGGCATGCTTTTGCATAGCAAAGGAACCATAAACAAAATATATTCTCTTCAGAATGGGAGAATATATTTGCAAATGAAACAACTGATAAGGAATTAATCTCCAAAATATACAAATAGATCTTGCAACTCTGTATCAAAAAACAACCGATTTAAAAATAGGCTGAATATCTAAATAAATACTTCTCCAAAGAAGACATACAGATGGCTAAAAAGCACATGAAAAGATGCTCAACATCACTAATTATTAGAGAAATGCAAATCAAAACTACAGTGAGGTATCACCTCATACTGATCAGAATGGCCATCATCAAAAAATAAACAAATTATACATAATAGAGAGGGTGTAGTACTCTTGCTTGGAAAATCCCATGGATGGAGGAGCCTGTTAGGCTGCAATCCATTGGGTCGCTAAGAGTCGGACACGACTGAGTGACTTCACTTTCACTTTTCACTTTCATGCATTGGAGAAGGAAATGGAAACCCACTCCAGTGTTCCTTCCTGGAGAATCACAGGAAAGGTGGAGCCTGGTGGGCTGCCGTCTATAGGGTCGCACAGAGTCGGAAACAACTGAAATGACTTAGCATAGCATAGCATAGTGAAAAGGGAACCCTCCTACATTGTTGGTGGGAATGTAAATTGGTACAGCCATTATGGAAGTTCCTTAAAAAACTGAAAATAAGCCTACCATATGATCCAGCAATCCCACTACTGGGCAGACACCCAGCAAAAACCATAATGCGAAAGAATGCACACACCCTGATGTTCACTGCAGCACTGTTTACAATAACCAGGACATGGGAGAAACCTAAATGTCCATCCACAGAGGAACTGATAAAAGAGATGTTTTACGTATATATAATGGAATATTTTGAGCTGTGGTGTTGGAGAAGACTCTTGAGAGTCCCTTGGACAGCAAGGAGAGCCAACCAGTCCATCCTAAAGGAGATTTGTGCTGAATATTCATTGGAAGGACTGATGCTGAAACTGAAACTCCAATGCTTTGGCCACCTGATGTGAAGAGCTGACTCATTTGAAAAGATCCTGATGCTGCAAAAGATTGAAGGCAGGAGGAGAAGGGGATGACAGAGGATAAGATGGTTGGATGGCATCACCGACTCAATGGACATGAGTTTGAGTAAACTCTGGGACTTGGTGATGGACAGGGAGGCCTGGCATGCTGCAGTCCATGGGAAGGCAAAGAGTCGGACACAACTGAGCAACTGAACTGAACTGAATGGAATATTTCTCAAAAAAAGAAATAATGCCCTTGGCAACAACATGGATGGACCTAGAGATGGTCATACTGAGCAAAGTAAGTCAGAAAGAGAAGAATATGGTATAATATAGCTTATATGTGAAATCTAGAAAAATGGTACGGATGGACCTATTTACAAAACAGAAACAGAGTCCAAAATGTAGAAAATAACTTAGGGTTACCAGTTGGTGGGGGCAGGGGAATGAATTGAAAGATTGGAATTGACATATATGTACTGCTCATCTCACACGCTAGTATAGTAATATTCAAAATTCTCCAAGCCAGGCTTCAGCAATATATGAACCGTGAACTTCCTGATGTTCAAGCTGGTTTTAGAAAAGGCAGAGGAACCAGAGATCAAATTGCCAACATCCGCTAGATCATGCAAAAAGCAAGAGAGTTCCAGAAAAACATCTATTTCTGCTTTATTGACTATGCCAAAGCCTTTGACTGTGTGGATCACAAGAAACTGTGGAAAATTCTGAAAGAGATGGGCATACCAGACCACCTGATCTGCCTCTTGAGAAATCTGTATGCAGGTCAGGAAGCAACAGTTAGAACTGATCATGGAACAACAGACTGGTTCCAAATAGGAAAGGGAGTACGTCAAGGCTGTATATTGTCACCATGTTTATTTAACTTCTATGCAGAGTACATGATGAGAAATGCTGGACTGGAAGAAACACAAGCTGGAATCAAGATTGCTGGGAGAAATATCAATAACCTCAGATATGCAGATGACGCCACCCTTATGGCAGAAAGTGAAGAGGAACTAAAAAGCCTCTTGATGAAAGTGAAAGTGGAGAGTGAAAAGGTTGGCTTAAAGCTCAACATTCAGAAAACGAAGATCATGGCATCTGGTCCCATCACTACATGGGAAATAGATGGGGAAACAGTGGAAACAGTGTCAGACTTTATTTTTCTGGGCTCCAAAATCACTCCAGATGGTGATTGCAGCCATGAAATTAAAAGACGCTTACTCCTTGGAAGGAAAGTTATGACCAACCTAAATAGCATATTCAAAAGCAGAGACATTACTTTCCCAACAAAGGTCCATTTAGTCAAGGCTATGGTCTTTCCTGTGGTCATGTGTGGATGTGAGAGTTGGACTGTGAAGAAGGCTGAGCACCGAAGAATTGATACTTTTGAAGTGTGGTGTTGGAGAAGACTCTTGAGAGTCCCTTGGACTGCAAGGAGATCCAACCAGTCCATTGTGAAGGAGATCAGTCCTGGGATTTCTTTGGAAGGAATGATGCTAAAGCTGAAACTCCAGTACTTTGGGCACCTCATGTGAAGAGTTGACTCATTGGAAAAGACTCTGATGCTGGGAGGGATTGGGGGCAAGAGGAGAAGGGGACGACAGAGGATGAGATGGCTGGATGGCATCACTGACTCGCTGGATGTGAGTCTGAGTGAACTCTGGGAGTTGATGATGGACAGGGTGGCCTGGCATGCTGCAATTCAAGGGGTTGCAAAGAGTCAGACACGACTGAGCGACTGATCTGATCTGATGTATAAAAGAGGTAATTAATGAGAATCTACCACATAGCACAGGGAACTCTACTCAGTGCTCTGTGGTGACCCAAATGGAAGTGAAATCTTAAGAAGAGTATATCTAAGTATATGTACAACCAATTCACTGTGCTGTACACCTGAAGTTAACACAAGATTGCAGAGCAACTATACTCCAATAAAAATTAATGTTAAAAAATACTGGCAAAAATCAAAATCCTTGGAAAGGGAAAAGGTCCAAAGAGGAAATAACAAATTAGTGATTTTTATTCATTCCCATCTGTTTCTCCCTGAGAAGATATAATAATAACCTTAAAAACTGAAATAGGGAAGACAATTTCTCATCTGAGTCCCCCAATCCATAATGCTTCGTGTTGCTCAGAGAAAATAAATTCATATTACTCAGAATTTTCATCTTTTAATTGGGTTCTTTAATAAAGAAAACCATCATTTCTCAAAATCTAAATAAAGCTAATTTGGCACATATAATTGTGTGTCAGTGAAAATGTGGATAAAATTTAAAGGTATCTCAAATACAAAATAATATATAGAATTAAGAGAATACCTTTATGAAATAGTGAGGATTATACATGGAAATTAGTTACATTGTTCCAGGGCTATCTTTCCAAAATAGAATTTGAAAAACCTAATTCCTCTTTTCCTCCTTCAAAGGTGAGCAAAAACTAATGTACTGCCACCCACTGACAAAGGAATGAAAGTGAAGCTAAGAACACTTGAAAGGTGTTTCATATTTTTAACTGTTGACCCCAAACTTCAGAATACCTGTTCATATTATCTTATTTTAAACATAGTAATGAACACCTTCAAGATTCTTAACCTTCAGTACAGTTCAGTCAGTCCCTCAATCGTGTCCAACTCTTTGCGACCCTGTGGACTGCAGCACGCCAGGGCTCCTTGACCATCACCAACTCCCGGAGTTCACTCAAACTCATGTCCATTGAGTCAGTGATGACATCCAACAATCTCATCCTCTGTTGTCCCCTTCTCCTTCTGCCTTCAATCTTTTGCAGCATCAGGGTCTTTTCAAATAAATCAGTTCTTCGCATCAGGTGGCCAAAATATTCAGGTTTCAGCTTCAACATCAGTCCTTCCAATGAACACCCAGGACTGATCTCCTTTAGGATGGACTGGTTGGATCTCTTTGCAGTCCAAGGACTCTCAAGAGTCTTCTCCAACACCATAGTTCAAAAGCATCGATTCTTCTGCACTCAGCTTTCTGTATAGTCCAACTCTCACATCCATACATGACTACTGGAAAAACCATAGCTTTGACTAGACGGACCTTTGTGGGCAAAATAATGTCTCTGCTTTTTAATATGCTGCTTAGGTTGGTCATAACTTTTCTTCCAGAGTAAGCATTTTTTTTCATGGCTGCAATCACCATCTTCAATGATTTTCGGTTCAGTTCAGTCGCTCAGTTGTGTCCAACTCTTTGCAACCACACGAATTGCAGCTCGCCAGGCCTCCCTGTCCATCACCAACTCCCGGAGTTCACTCAAACTCACATCCATCAAGTCAGTGATGCCATCCAGCCATCTCATCCTCTGTCGTCCCCTTTTCCTCCTGCCCCCAATCCCTCCCAGCATCAGAGTCTTTTCCAATGAGTCAGCTCTTCACATGAGGTGCCCAAAGTACTGGAATTTCAGCTTTAGCATCATTCCTTCCAAAGAAATCCCAGGAATAATCTCCTTCACAATGGACTGGTTGGATCTCCTTGCAGTCCAAGGGACTCTCAAAAGTCTTTTCCAACACCACACTTCAAAAACATCAATTCTTCGGTGCTCAGCCTTCTTCACAGTCCAACTCTCACATCCATACATGACCACAGGAAAAACCATAGCCTTGACTAGGCAAACCTTTGTTGGCAAAGTAATGTCTCTGCTTTTGAACATGCTATCTAAGTTGGTCATAACTTTCCTTCCAAGGAGTAAGCATTTTTTAATTTCATGGCTGCAGTCACCATCTGCAGTGACTTTGGAGCCCAGAAAAATAAAGTCTGACACTGTTTCCTCTGTTTCCCCATCTATTTCCCATGAAGTGATGGGACCAGATGCCATGATCTTCGTTTTCTGAATGTTGAGCTTTAAGCCAACTTTTTCACTCTCCTCTTTCACTTTCATCAAGAGATTTTTTAGTTCCTCTTCACTTTCTGCCATAAGGCTGGTGTCATCTGCATATCTGAGGTTATTGATATTTCTCCTGGCAATCTTGATTCCAGCTTGTGTTTCTTCCAGTCCAGCATTTCTCATGATGTACTCTGCATAGAAGTTAAATAAACAGGGTGACAATATACAGCCTTGACGTACTCCTTTTCCTATTTGAAACCAGTCTGTTGTTCCATGACCAGTTCTAACTGTTGCTTCCTGACCTGCATACAAAATTCTCAAGAGGCAGATCAGGTGGTCTGGTATTCTCATCTCTTTCAGAATTTTCCACAGTTTCTTGTGATCCACACAGTCAAAGAATTTGGCATAGTCAATAAAGCAGAAATAGATGTTTTTCTGGAACTCTCTTGCTTTTTCCATGATCCAGCAGATGTTGGCAATTTGATCTCTGGTTCCTCTGCCTTTTCTAAAACCAGCTTGAACATCAGGAAGTTCACGATTCACATATTGCTGAAGCCTGGCTTGGAGAATTTTGAACATTACTTTACTAGCGTGTGAGATGAGTGCAATTGTGTGGTAGTTTGAGCATTCTTTGGCATTGCCTTTCTTTGGGATTGGAATGAACACTGACCTTTTCCAGTCCTGTGGCCACTGCTGAGTTTTCCAAATTTGCTGGCATATTGAGTGCAACACTTTCACAGTATCATCTTTCAGGATTTGGAATAGCTCCACTGGGAGTCCATCACCTCCACTAGCTTTGTTTGTAGTGATGCTTTCTAAGGCCCACTAGACTTCACATTCCAGGATGTCTGGCTCTAGGTCAGTGATCACACCATCATGATTATCTGGATGGTGAAGATCTTTTTGTACAGTTCTTCTGTGTATTCTTGCCGTCTATTCTTAATATCTTCTGCTTCTGTTAGATCCATACCTGAGTATGGTGACCTGTAATTTCAAAATCTCCTGTAGCCTGTATTTTTGTTTCCCTGGCCATTTATTAGTCTGACAAATGTCTGTTATCACCTGAAGCATTTACATTCCAAACCTAAAAGACATTTTCTACTCAGCATCTCTTTGTTCTCAGGAAATAATCTGGGTCTTACCAAGCAATTTTCCAGAAAGAGCACAGGCTACAGTATATGCAGTGCAGTTAAACCCTGAACTCGCACTGCAGCCTTCAACACCAGCAGCAAGTGTAGTCTTTATATGTATTTTGCTTCATATTATGATCAATAGTGTGTGTTGTTAGGTGTTAATTATAGACTTTGCACTACTTTATGTGATGTGGGAGATTTGGAAGTAAAAAAAACGATTACATCTGGTTTAAATATGACTTTATACCCAGCCCTTGGTATATTGTCTGGCAAATGAAAGACAATAAGAATAATAATTGAGCAAGTGAATAGGATCACTGAGAAAATTAACACTTGAAAAGCTATAGAGAAGGACACAAGTTAACTCACAGGTGCTCCCTTAGGCAGTGGTGCAGCTATAATGGATGTAGGAGTTCAGAAAAAGAGAGAGAGATTAATGTGGACTGAAGTCATTATAGTGAAGCACACACTTTTCTTCAGGTTAAGTGCTAATGGCCGAAGCATGGGAGAGAGGGCTTACATTTCAGGTGGAAGAGGAAGACTGTAAGTAAGGGCCAAAAGATAAGTATTAAATCAGAGAGAAATCAGAGACATGTAGTCAAGAATAAAGTTAGATAATAAGTGGGACAATGTAACAAAAGGCAGTAAAAGGCAGAGGAATTGTCTGTGAATCCAGTGCCAAAGTTTGGTTTTTAGTTTTTTGTTGAGAATTCAAAACGTTTTTTTCATGTACAAAAGCCTACAAGTTGTGATCTAAACTCATGAATAGCCCTAATATATACATTTCTCATTTTTCATGAGATGACTAGAGAGATATATCCATAATTAATTATTGAGCCTATCTGCTCTTTCTTGGAGAATTTCAGTTTTCACTGACCTCTCAGAAGAATACTGGAATAAGTTCAGCTAAACTCAGGAACAATTCAGCAATCCTTTTAGTCAAACTTTAATCAGCTCCTCTTCAGTGACCATTTCAAGCCTTCATCAGTCTCCTTGAGATCCTTGCCACTGTTCTTGTAGCAAGTGACTTGAACCATCACTTTTGGATCAAATGAAACCATCAGTGAATTCCTTTAATGTCAGCATGCCCTCCAAAGTGTGTATATTGCCCCTCTTTTTAATTTATTTTCCTCCCCTTATCATCTATCCTTGATCCCTCCCCTTCATAATTCTTCTATTTCCCTTCCTTTCCCTTCTCTGCTCAGTCTGTTCACGTTTCCATCATAAACATCTCCAGACCCACAACTTCAGTTACAAATACACTGATACCTCCTTAAATCTTTGTCACCAGATAAATTTTTTTACTGAGCTCCAGATTCTTCTTTACAGCAACATCTAGGAAATTCCACTTGAATATACCACAGAGACATGTCTAAAATTTAGCTTTCCATGTGTGGCAAAGCTTCCCAGGTGACACAGTGATAAAAAATCTTCTTGCAACGTGGGAGGCCTGGGTTCAATCCATGAGTCAGGACGATCCCCTGGAGAAGGAAATGGCAACCCACTCCAGTATTCTTGCCTGAGACATACCATAGACAGAGGAGAATGGTGTGTTACAGTCCATGGGGGTCACAAAGAGAGTCGGACACAACTTCAGCTACTGAGCACGCAAATACACATGTGGCAGGCCACATAATGGAACCTCAGAGATATTTACATGCTAAAACAGTCATTGGATCATAGAGAAAGCAAGAAAACTCCAGAAAAAACATCTACTTCTGCCTCATTGACTATGCTAAAGCCCTTGACTATGTGGATCACAACAAACTGGAAAATTCTTAAAGAAATGGGAATACCAGACCACCTTACCTGTCTCCTAAGAAACCTGTATGTGGGTCAAGAAGCAAAAGTTAGAACCGGACGTAGAGCAATGGACTGGTTCAAAATTGGGAAAGGAGTACGTCAAGGCTGTATATCATCACCCTGCTTATTTAACTTATATGCAGAGTACATCATGTGAAATGCAGGGCTGGATGAATCCCAAGTTGGAATCAAGATTTCTGGGAGAAATATCAACAAATTCAGATATGCAGATAATACCACTCTAATGGCAGAAAATGAAGAAGAACTAAAGAGCCTCTTGATAAAGGTGAAAGAAGAGAATGAAAAAGCTGGGTTAAAATTCAACATTCAAAAACTAAGATCATGGTATCAGGTCCCATCAGTTCATGGCAAATAGAAGGGGGAAAAGTGAAAGCAGTGACAGATTTTATCTTCTTAGGGCTCCAAAATCACTGTGAATGATGACAGCAGCCATGAAATTAAAAGATGCTTGCTCCTTGGAAAGAAAGCTATGACAAACCTAGATAGCATATTCAAAAGCATTTTGCCAATAAAGGTCCATATAGTCAAAGCTACGGTTTTTCCAACAGTCATGTATGGATGTAAGAACTGGACCATAAAGAAAGCTGAGTGCCAAAAATCTGATGCTTTCAAACTGTGGTGCTGGAGAAGACTCTTGAGAGTCCCTTGAACATCAAGGAGATCAATACAGTCAATCCTAAAGGAAATCAAATCTGAATATTGATTAAAGGACTGATGCTGTAGCTGAAGCTACAATACATTGGCCACCTGATGTGAGGAGTCAATTCTTTGGAAAAGACCCTGATCCTGGGAGAGACTGAGGGCAGGAGGAGAAGCAGGTGGCAGAGGATGAGGTGGTTAGAAAGCATCACTGACTCAGTGGATGTGAATTTGAGCAAACTCTGGGAGATAGTGCAGGACAGAGGAGCCTGGTGTGCTGGGGTCCAAAGGGTATCAAAGAATCAGACATGACTTAGAGACTGAACAACAAAAGCAATCCCCAAAATCTGTGAATATATTCAGTTTCACTGTAAAGGGGAATTAAGGTTGCAGATGGAATTAAGTTTGCCAGTCTACTGACTTTAAACTAGAGAAACTATCCTGAATTTTCTAGGTAGGCCAAATGTAAGCACAAGGGTCCTTACAGGTAAAAAGGGAGGCAGAAGAGGAGAGTTAGAGTGAGATAGTGACTATGGTGAAATGATTAAAGGGATGCAATATTACTCACGTTGAGGATGAAGGAAGTGAGAGGACATGAGCCAAGGAATGTGGGTGACCTCTAAAAAACTGAAAAAACAGGGAAATAGATTCTCTCCCAGAATCTCAAAAAATTTCAAAAAAAAAAAAAAAGAAATACTAAACGCAGTCCTGCTGATTTTAGTCTCAGTTCACTTCAGTTCAGTCACTCAGTCGGGTCTGACTCTTTTCAACCCCATGGACTGCAGCACGCCAGGCCTCCCTGTCCATCACCACCTCTCAGAGGTCACCCAGACTCACATCCATCAAGTCAGTGATGCCATCCAGCCATCTCATCCTCTGTCGTACCCTTCTCCTCCTACCTTCAATTTTTCCCAGCATCAGGGTCTTTTCACATGAGTCAGCTTTCACTTTCTGCCATAAGATCAGATCAGATCATTTCAGTCACTCATTCGGGTCCGACTCTTTTCAACCCCATGAACTGCAGCACGCCAGGCCTCCCTGTCCATCACCAGCTCTCAGAGGTCACCCAGACTCACATCCATCGAGTCAGTGATGCCATCCAGCCATCTCATCCTCTGGCGTCCCCTTCTCCTCCTGCCCCCAATCCTTGCCAGCATCAGAGTCTTCTCCATTGAGTCAACTCTTAGCATGAGGTGGCCAAAATACTGGAGTTTCAGCTTTAGCATCATTCCTTCCAAAGAAATCCCAGGGCTGATCTCCTTCAAAATGGACTGGTTGGATCTCCTTGCAGTCCAAGGGACTCTCAAGAGTCTTCTCCAACACCACAGTTCAAAAGCATCAATTCTTCGGCGCTCAGCCTTCTTCACAGTCCAGCTCTCACATCCATACATGACCACAGGAAAGACCATAGCCTTGACTAGGCGAACCTTTGTTGGCAAAGTAATGTCTCTGCTTTTGAATATTCTATCTAGGTTGGTCATAACTATCCATCCAAGGAGTAAGCGTCTTTTAATTTCGTGGCTGCGGTCACCATCTGCAGTGATTTTGGAGCCCAGAAAATAAAGTCTGACACTGTTTCCACTGTTTCTCCATCTATTTCCCATGTTGTGATGGGACCAGATGCCATGATCTTCGTTTTCTGAAGGGTGGTGTCATCTGCATTTGATTGATGATTGATTATTGATTAAGGTTATTGATATTTCTCCCGGCAATCTTGATTCCTGCTTGTGCTTTATCCAGCCCAGTGTTTCTCATGATGTATTCTGCATAGAAGTTAAATAAGCAGGGTGACAATATACAACCTTGATGTACTCCTTTTCCCATTTGGAACCATTCTATTGTTCCATGTCCAGTTCTAACTGTTGCTTCCTGATCTGCATACAGGTTTCTCAAGAGGCAGGTCAGATGGTCTGGTATTCCCATCTCTTTCAGAATTTTCCACAGTTTATTGTGATCCACACAGTCAAAGGCTTTGGCATAGTCAATAAAGCAGAAATAGATGTTTTTCTGGAATTTTCCTGCTTTTTCAATGATCCAGTGGATGTTGGCAATTTGATCTCTGGTTCCTCTGCCTTTTCTAAAGCCAGCTTGAACATCAGGAAGTTCACGATTCATATATTGCTGAAGCCTGGCTTGGAGAATTTTGAGCCTTACTTTGCTAGCATGTGGGATTAAGTGCAATTTTGCGGTAGTTTGAGCATTCTTTGGCATTGCCTTTCTTTGGGATTGGAATGAACACTGACCTTTTCCAGTTCTGTGGCCACTGCTGAGTTTACCAATTTTGATGGTATATTGAGTTTCACAGCAGGATCTTTTAGGATTTGGAATAGCTCCACTGGAATTCCATCACCACCACTAGCTTTGTTTGTAGGGATGCTTCCTAAGACCCACTTGACTTCACATTCCAGGATGTCTGGCTCTAGGTGTGCGATCACACCATCGTGATTATCTGGGTCATGAAGATCTTGTTGGTACAGTTTTTCTGTGTATTCTTGCCGCCTCTTCTTAATATCTTCTGCTTCTGTTCGGTCCATATCATTTCTGTCCTTATTGAGCTCATCTTTGCGTGAAATGTTCCCCTAGTATCTCTAATTTTCTTGAAGAGATCTCTAGTCTTTCCCATTCTGTTGTTTTCCTCGATTTCTTTGCACTGATCACTGAGGAATGCTTTCTTATCTCTCCTCACTATTCTTTGGAATTCTGCATTCAAATGGATATATCTTTCCTTTTCTCCTCTGCTTTTCGCTTCTCTTCTTTTCACAGCTATTTGTAAGGCCTCCCCAGACAGCCATTTTGCTTTTTTGCATTTCTTTTTCTTGGGGATGGTCTTGATCTCTGTCTCCTGTACAATGTCATGAACCTCCATCTGTAGTTCATCAGGCACCCTGTCTATCAGATCTAGTCCTTTGAATCTATTTCTCACTTTCACTGTATAATCATTAGGGATATGATTTAACCTTGGAAGGAAAGTTATGACCAACCTAGATAGCATATTCAAAAGCAGAGACATTACTTTGCCAACAAAGGTTCGCCTAGTCAAGGCTATGGTCTTTCCTGTGGTCATGTATGGATGTGAGAGTTGGACTGTGAAGAAGGCTGAGTGCCGAAGAATTGATGCTTTTGAACTGTGGTGTTGGAGAAGACTCTTGAGAGTCCCTTGAACTGCAAGGAGATCCAACCAGTCCATTCTGAAGGAGATCAGCCCTGGGATTTCTTTGGAAGGAATGATGCTAAAGCTGAAACTCCAGTACTTTGGCCACCTCATTCGAAGAGTTGACTCATTGGAAAAGACTCTGATGCTGGGAGGGATTGGGGCAAGAGGAGAAGGGGACGCCAGAGGATGAGATGCCTGGATGGCATCACTGACTCGATGGACATGAGTCTGAGTGACCTCTGGGAGTTGGTGATGGACAGGGAGGCCTGGCGTGCTGCGATTCATGGGATCGCAAAAAGTAGGACACGACTGAGCAACTGATCTGATCTGATCTGAATGGTCTAGTGGTTTTCCCTACTTTCTTCAGTTTAAGTCTGAATGTGGCAATTAGGAGCTGAGCCACAGTCAGATCCTGGTCTTGTTTTTGGTGACTGTATAGAGCTTCTCTATCTTTGGCTGCAAAGAATATAATCAATCTGATTTCGGTGTTGACCATCTGGTGATGTCCATGTGTAGAGTCTTCTCTTGTGTTGCTGAAAGGTGTTTGCTATGACCAGTGGGTTCTCTTGGCAGAATTCTATTAGCCTTTGTCCTGCTTCATTCTGTACTCCAAGGCCAAATTTGCCTGCCACTCCAGGTATTTCTTGACTTCCTACTTTTGCTTTCCAGTCCCCTATAATGAAGACATCTTTTTTGGATATTAATTCTAGAAGGTCTTGTAGGTCTTCATAGAACCATTCAACTTCAGCTTCTTCAGCATTACTACTCAGGACATAGACTTGGATTACTGTGAGATTGAATGGTTTGCTTTGCAAATGAACAGAGATCATTGTGTCATTTTTGAGATCGCATCTAAGTACCTTATTTCGGAATCTTTTGTTGACTATGATGGCTACTCCATTTCTTCTAAGGAATTCTTGTCCATAGTAGTAGATACAATGGTCATCTGAGTTCAATTCACCCATTCCAGTCCATTTTAGTTCACCGATTCCTAAAATGTTGACATTCACTCTTGCCATCTCCTGTTTGATCACTTCCAATTTGCCTTGATTCACGGACTTAACATCCCAGGTTCCTATGCAATATTGCTTTTTACAGCATCGGACCTTGCTTCCTTCACCAGTCACATCCACAACTGGCTGTTGTTTTTGCTTTGGCTTTGTCTCTTCATTCTTTCTGGAGTTATTTCTCCACTGACTTCCAGTAGCATATTAGGCACCTACTGACCTATGGAGTTCATCTTTCAGTGTCTTATCTTTTTGCCTTTTCATACTGTCCACAGGGTTCTCAAGGCAGAAATTTCTACTCATTTGAAGTGGTTTGCCATTCCCTTCTCCAGTGGACCACATTTTGTCAGAACTCTCCACCATGACCCATCCATCTTGGGTGGCTCTACATGGCATGGTTCATAGTTTCATTGAGCGAGACTGGGATCTAGCTGGGGTCCATGTGATTAGATTATTTAGTTTTCTGTGACTGTGGTTTTCAGTCTGTCTGCCCTCTGATGGAAAAGGATAAGAGGCTTATGAAAGCTTCCTGATGAGATAGACTGACTGAGGGTGATATTGGGTCTTGTTCTGATGGGCAGGGCCATGTTCAGATCAGATCAGATCAGATCAGTCGCTCAGTCATGTCCGACTCTTTGTGACCCCATGAACTGCAGCACACCAGGCCTCCCTGTCCATCACCAACTCCCGGAGGTCACTCAGACTCACATCCATCGAGTCAGTGATGCCATCCAGCCATCTCATCCTCTGGCGTCCCCTTCTCCTCCTGCCCTCAATCCCTCCCAGCATCAGAGTCTTCTCCAATGAGTCAACTCTTTGAATGAGGTGGCCAAAGTACTGGAGTTTCAGCTTTAGCATCATTCCTTCCAAAGAAATCCCAGGGCTGATCTCCTTCAGAATGGACTGGTTGGATCTCCTTGCAGTCCAAGGGACTCTCAAGAGTCTTCTCCAACACCACAGTTCAAAAGCATCAATTCTTCGGTGCTCAGCCTTCTTCACAGTCCAGCTCTCACATCCATACATGACCACAGGAAAGACCATAGCCTTGACTAGGCGAAACTTTGTTGGCAAAGTAATGTCTCTGCTTTTGAATATGCTATCTAGGTTGGTCATAACTTTCCTTCCAAGGAGTAAGTGTCTTTTAATTTCATGGCTGCAGTCACCATCTGCAGTGATTTTGGAGCCCAGAAAAAGAAAGTCTGACACTGTTTCCACTGTTTTCCCATCTATTTCCCATGTTGTGA
Organism: Tragelaphus eurycerus; assembly: GCA_935064755.1. NCBI lineage: Eukaryota > Metazoa > Chordata > Mammalia > Artiodactyla > Bovidae > Tragelaphus > Tragelaphus eurycerus. The sequence goes on along the minus strand of CAKXYN010000010.1, from coordinate 21,919,071 downwards.
TGGGACCAGATGCCATGATCTGCGTTTTCTGAATGTTGAGCTTTAAGCCAACCTTTTCACTCTCCTCTTTCACTGTCATCAAGAGGCTTTTTAGTTCCTCTTCATTTTCTGCCATAAGGGTGGTGTCATCTGCATATCTGAGGTTATTGATATTTCTCCCAGCAATCTTGATTCCAGCTTGTGTTTCTTCCAGTCCAGCATTTCTCATGATGTACTCTGCATATAAGTTAAATAAACATGGTGACAATATACAGCCTTGACGTACTCCTTTTCCTATTTGGAACCAGTCTGTTGTTCCATGACCAGTTCTAACTGTTGCTTCCTGACCTGCATACAGATTTCTCAAGAGGCAGATCAGGTGGTCTGGTATTCCCATCTCTTTCAGAATTTTCCACAGTTTATTGTGATCTACACAGTCAAAGGCTTTGGCATAGTCAATAAAGCAGAAATAGATGTTTTTCTGGAACTCTCTTGCTTTTTCGATGATCCAGCAGATGTTGGCAATTTGATCTCTGGTTCCTCTGCCTTTTCTAAAACCAGCTTGAACATCAGGAAGTTCACAGTTCACATATTGCTGAAGCCTGGCTTGGAGAATTTTGAGCATTACTTTACTAGTGTGTGAGATGAGTACAATTGTGCGGTAGTTTGAGCATTCTTTGGCATTACCTTCTTTGGGATTGGGATGAAAACTGCCCTTTTCCAATCTTGTGGCCACTGCTGAGTTTTCCAAATTTGTTGGCATATTGAGTGCAGCACTTTCACAGCATCATCTTTCAGGATTTGGAATAGCTCCACTGGAATTCCATCACCTCCACTAGCTTTGTTCGTAGTGATGCTTTCTAAGGCCCACTTGACTTCACATTCCAGGATGTCTGGCTCTAGGTGAGTGATCACACCATCGTGATTATCTGGGTCATGAAGCTCTTTTTTGTACAGTTCTTCTGTGTATTCTTGCCACCTCTTCTTAATATCTTCTGCTTCTGGTAGGTCCATACCATTTCTGTCCTTTATCGAGTCCGTTTTTGCATGAAATGTTCCTTTGGTATCTCTGATTTTCTTGAAGAGATCCCTAGTCTTTCCCATTCTGTTGTTTTCCTCTATTTCTTTGCATTGATCACTGAAGAAGGCTTTCTTATCTCTTCTTGCTATTCTTTGGAGCTCTGCATTCAGATGTTTATATCTTTCCTTTTCTCCTTTGCTTTTCACTTCTCTTCGTTTCACAGCTATTTGTAAGGCCTCCCCAGACAGCCATTTTGCTTTTTTGCATTTTTTTTCCATGGTTTTCTTTGAAATGCTCCATGCATTTCTTTCCATTTCTTTTCCATTTCTTTGCCATGCTCAGTAAATCTTTAATCCAATTTTCTGTTGATGGGTGGAGCTGTGTTTCCTCCCTGCTATTTACCAGGGGCCAAACTATGGTGGAGGTTATGAAGATAATTGTGACCTCCCTCAATGATCCCATGCATGTACTGCCACAGTCCGTGCCCCCAATCCTGCAGGAGACCACCACCGACCCACGGCTTCACCGGAGACTCCTGGACACCCACAGGCAAGTCCGGGACAGTCTCCTGTGGGGCATTGTTCCTTTCTCTTGGGTCCTGGTGCACAAAGTTCTGTGGTGCCCTCCAAGAGTCTATTTACCAGTCCTTTGTAAGTTCTGGCAGCTCTATGGTGGGGTTAATGGTGACCTCCTCCAAGAGGACTTATGCTATACTTACACCCCGAGTCCCTGTCCCTGCAGCAATCCACCTCTGACCCATAACTCCATAGGAGATGCTCAAACACAGTTCTGCCTCAGTCTCTGTGGGGTCCCTGGGTCCTGGTGCGCACAGTGTTTGTTTGAGCCTTCTGAGCGTCTCTGGCAAGAATGGGGTTTTATTTTAAATGCGAATTCACCCCTCCTACCGTCTTGCTGGGGCTTCTCCTTTGCCCCTGGACGTGGGGTATCTCCTCACAGCTGCTCCAGTGCCTACCATCTTACTGGGGTTTCTCTGACACTAAGGGTAATAGAGACTAGTAAACATTCCCCAGAGCATGACAGTATCCGCTCATGTATCTACTGTCCCAGTTTTCAGTTTCTGCTTCGTTTGTGCACTTGAAATTTAAATCCCTCGTGCCCGCTCCTGCCCCCATCACTTTTTTGCTGTCTGCAGTACACACTTTCATTTTTTTCTTTTACTTTTGTTTTCAAAATGTCTATAGAAGGAAATCTCCATGTTATCTTGATTGACCATCTTTCCCTAGTCCTATTTCTTTGTTTTTCTAAAAAAAAAAAAAAAAAAAAAGTGGAAGAAAAAAATGCCAATGTAGAGATGAAGATGATGAGAAGACATTCAACACTGTAACAATCAAAACAAAAGAAGATGCTGTTTATCTGAAGAAACATAAACTATTTTCTGAGAAAGACAGTTAATTTAAAGAGAAGGATTCACCAAAAAAACTCTGAGGAATCAGAAGGAAATTTTTTAGGAAAAAAACCTAAAATTTTTTAGGTAAGCAGAGATATTACTTTGTCTACAGAGGCCCATATAGTCAATGCTATGGGCATTTTTCCAGTAGTCATGTGAGAACTGGACAATAAAAAGTGCTGAGTGCCAAAGAATTGATGCCTTTGGACTGTAGTGCTGGAGAAGACTCTAGAGAGTCCCTTGGACAGCAAGGAGATCAAACCAGTCAATCCTAAAGGAAACCAACCCTGATTATTCATTGGAAGGACCATGCTGAAGTTGAAGCTCCAATACTTGGGCCACCTGATGCAAACAGTTGACTCATTAGAAAAGACCCTGATGCTGGGAAAGACTGAAGGCAGAAGGAGAAGGACATGACAGGATGATGGTTGGGTGGTGTCACTGACTCAATGGACATGAGTTTGATCAAGCTCCAGGAAATGGTGGAAGACAGGGAAGCCTGGCGTGCTGCAGTCCATGGGTTCACAAAGAGTCAGACACAACTGAGAGACTGAACAGTAACAACAAAGCAGACATCAGTGTAGGCAACATATTATTAAGTGTCTTAACTTCATCTAGTGTGCTTTGATGCACCGAGAAAACATCTTTCAAACTCTTAGTGTCTCAGATCTATCAGAGAATGAAAAGAAAGCCACCATTCTAGTTATTGCATTAAATTAATAACATAGCCATGCAAACAATTTTGTGAGAGAAAGAAGATAAGTGAAAGTGCCACTTTGAATGATCTGAAGAAACATTGCCGAGTTTCTTCTCTTGATCCTCTTTAAATTTAAGGATGATATTTTCATCTTTTTACCTTGGCATTTTAACAGTGTAAACATAGTCTATTTTGACGTGAACTCATAGACATTCTAAAACCTCCTGAGAGAAAAAAAAATGATATGACCAATAAAAGTGTTCCTTTCCAAAACAAAATGCATCAGGTTTGGATTAGAAATGGTGTATTAATTCTCTACTGCTATCGTAACATATTACTACAGACTTAGTGCCTTAAAACAATATGAATTTATTATTTTGCACTTCCATAGCTTAGAAATTCAATATGAGTCTTTCTAGGCTGAAACCTAGGCTGCGGGGTGCTGGAGCAGCGAGCAGTGGCTGCATGGTGCTCGAGCTGCCGAAAGGAGATACCTCACATCCAAGGTCAGGAGCGGCACCTGTGCTTTGCTGGAGCAGCTGTGTCAGAGAAACTCCAGTAAGATGGTAGGCACTGGAGCAGCTATGAGGAGATACCCCACATCCAGGGGCAAAGGAGAAGCCCCAGCAAGATGGTAGGAGGGGTGAATTCGCATTTAAAATAAAACCCCATTCTCGCCAGAGACGCTCAGAAGGCTCAAACAAACACTGTGCGCACCAGGACCCAGGGACCCCACAGAGACTGAGGCAGAACTGTGTTTGAGCATCTCCTATGGAGTTATGGGTCAGAGGTGGATTGCTGCAGGGACAGGGACTCTGGGTGTAAGTATAGCATAAGTCCTCTTGGAGGAGGTCACCATTAACCCCACCATAGAGCTGCCAGAACTTACAAAGCTAGTGGAGGTGATGGAATTCCAGTGGAGCTATTCCAAATCCTGAAAGATGATACTGTGAAAGTGCTGCACTCAATATGCCAACAAATTTGGAAAACTCAGCAGTGGCCACAAGATTGGAAAAGGTCAGTTTTCATCCCAATCCCAAAGAAAGGCAATGCCAAAGAGTGCTCAAACTACCGCACAATTGCACTCATCTCGCACGCTAGTAAAGTAATGCTCAAAATTCTCCAAGCCAGGCTTCAGCAATATGTGAACCGTGAGCTTCCTGATGTTCAAGCTGGATTTAGAAAAGGCAGAGGAACCAGAGATCAAATTGCCAACATCCGCTGGATCATGCAAAAAGCAAGAGAGTTCCAGAAAAACATCTATTTCTGCTTTATTGACTATGCCAAAGCCTTTGACTGTGTAGATCACAATAAACTGTGGAAAATTCTGAAAGAGATGGGAATACCAGACCACCTGATCTGCCTCTTGAGAAATCTGTATGCAGGTCAGGAAGCAACAGTTAGAACTGGACATGGAACAACAGACTGGTTCCAAATAGGAAAAGGAGTACGTCAAGGCTGTATATTGTCACCATGTTTATTTAACTTATATGCAGAGTACATCATGAGAAATGCTGGACTGGAAGAAACACAAGCTGGAATCAAGATTGCTGGGAGAAATATCAATAACCTCAGATATGCAGATGACACCACCCTTATGGCAGAAAGTGAAGAGGAACTCAAAAGCCTCTTGATGAAAGTGAAAGTGGAGAGTGAAAAGGTTGGCTTAAAGCTCAACATTCAGAAAACGAAGATCATGGCATCTGGTCCCATCACTTCATGGGAAATAGATGGGAAAACAGTGGAAACAGTGTCAGACTTTCTTTTTCTGGGCTCCAAAATCACTGCAGATGGTGACTGCAGCCATGAAATTAAAAGACGCTTACTCCTTGGAAGGAAAGTTGTGACCACCTAGATAGCATATTCAAAAGCAGAGACATCACTTTACCAACAAAGGTTCGCCTGGTCAAGGCTATGGTCTTTCCTGTGGTCATGTATGGATGTGAGAGTTGGACTGTGAAGAAGGCTGAGTGCCGAAGAATTGATGCTTTTGAACTGTGGTGTTGGAGAAGACTCTTGAGAGTCCCTTGGACTGCAAGGAGATCCCACCAGTCCATTCTGAAGGAGATCAGCCCTGGGATTTCTTTGGAAGGAATGATGCTAAAGCTGAAACTCCAGTATTTTGGCCACCTCATGTGAAGAGTTGACTCATTGGAGAAGACTCTGATGCTGGGAGGGATTGAGGGCAGGAGGAGAAGGGGACGACAGAGGATGAGATGGCTGGATGGCATCACTGACTCAATGAATGTGAGTCTGAGTGACCTCCGGGAGCTGGTGATGGACAGGGAGGCCTGGCGTGCTGCAGTTCATGGGGTTGCAAAGAGTCGGACACAACTGAGCGACTGATCTGATCTGATCTGATTACCCTCTTGATTTTAACATCTCAAGGGTCAATAGAAAATGAATCCTTCAGGCCTACATAAGGTGGTTAGAATTGAAATCTCTGATTTAAAAAACAAGGAAACTCAAAGGACTACCCCGCAGTGAAACTTCATTCTAGTAAAACAGGAAGCAAGCAAGAAAGCCCTTCATCCTGGGTGGAAAAAATAAAAGCACGTTGTTAAGAAATCAAACCCCTGGTTGTACGCCTTACACAACCCAAGTGGTCAAGGAAGTCTCATGCCAAGAAATTAACATTAAAAATTGTCCCATGCAAGCTTCCCTGTGTGTGCAGTACACACAGCTACTGTGGAGGCATAGCCCTGCCATACACACCACATGTGATTATCAAAGGACACACAAGGCCACAAGAGAAAACAGCCAAACACAAGAGGAAAGAACTGTCGCTTACTGAGAGCCAAAAGATATAAAAACCAAGGTAGGCCACATGTCCAAGGACTTGAGGTGAGAAACAACCAGAATTAAAAAGAAACTATAAATCCAGTATATTTAAAAGCATCAGAATCATAGTAAGTTATCAAAATATGACAAAACTAAGATCCTAGGAGGAATAAATGGAAATTTTATAAAGCACTATATAAAACTTCTTGAAAAGGAAAACATAATGTCCTTAAGAACCTGGGTCTCCCACATTGCAGGCAGACACTTTACCGTCTGAGCCACCAGGGAAGCCCTAAGAACTGGTAATACATGGCAAATTTAACACAGGCACATTCAGGTGGGGCATTCCAGAATGAAAATGAAAATAAAAAGTAAAGGATTAAAAATAAGAAACAAACCAGAGGGCCAGAATGTTTGAATTAAAAGTATTACTATCAGCTATCTTGACAGAATTAAATGATTTAATAATGTCCCTAAACATTGGGTTTCCTTTTTCTTTGGAGACATAGCTTCAGTGTTTTGTTTTTCTCTAGCTTCACTTGTTGTTATGATACAAGAGTGTTGAGTCTTCCTGAAGTTTTAGCAATTCTAGTAGGGAAGCAGCCAGAGCTTCAATCAACATTAATTTCTTTTTTGTTTATTTAATTCTCTTTTTTTAACTTTTTTTTCCAACATAATTAAGATTTATACAATTTTCACACAACAGCAGGATGCAAATTCTATTCAAGTTCCCATAGACTATAAACCAGAAGACACTGGAACATATCCAGGAACATAAAACAAGGTGCATACGTTTCATGGTCTAAAAGTTTTGAAATCATACAGAGTCTGTTCCCTTATCTTTGTGGAATTACATTAGAAATCAATATCAAAAGATATTTGAAAATGACCCACATATTTTCAAGTGCAGTGTAACATTTACCAAGAGAGAGCTTTAACTTAGCCATTGAAATCCTCAATAAAGTTAAAAGACTTTAAAAACCTAGAGGGTGCTTGCAGAGTAGAAAGAATTTAAATAAGAAATTAATATCAAAATGAGAAATTAATACCAAAGATACTTTTAAAAACCCCATATATTTGGAAATTAAATGTCCACTTTTAAACATCAATTTTATATGTTTCTTTCAAAACTACCATTGTTAACTTTCTCTACCACCTACCTAGCCCAGATTCTTAATAGCTCTTTTGGATTCTTCCTTTTTCTCTACCCTTTAAAATACAGTTGATGTTTAAAAAATTAAAAATAGAGCTATCGTATGATCTAGCAATTCCACCCCTGGGTATATATCTTGAGAAAACCATAATTCAAAAGGATGCATGCACATTGGTGTTCACTGCGGCACTAGTTACAATAACAGGACATGGTGTCAGCCTAAATGTCTGTCAACAGATGAATGGATAAAGAAGATGTGGTACAAATATATCATGGAATATTACTCAGGCTTAAAAAAAAAAGAATGAAATTATACCATTTGCAGCAATGTTGATGGACCTAGAGATTATCATACTAAGTGCAGTAAGTCAGACAGAGAAAGGTAAATATTATATGGTATCACTTATATGTGGAATCTGAAGAAATGGTGGGCTTCCCTAGTGGCTCAGATGGTGAAGCGTCTGTCTGCAATGCAGGAGACCCGGGTTTGATCCCTGGGTTGGGAAGATCTGGAGAAGGAAATGGCAGCCCACTTCAGTATTCTTGCCTGGAAAATCCCATGGACCATGGAGCCTGGTAGGCTACTGTCCATGGGGTCGCAAAGAGTTGGACACGACTGAGCAAGTTCAAATGAACCTATTTACAAAATAGAAGTTGAGTCACAGAGGTAGAAAACAAACTTGTGATTACCAGGAGGGCATGGGGAAGAGGGATAAATTGGGAAATTGAGATTGATATATACACACTACTATATATAAAATAGATAACGAATAAGGCCCTACTGAATAGCACAGGGAACTCTATTCAGCACTCTGTAATTACCTACATGGGAACAGAATCTTTAAAAGAGTGTATATGTGTGTCTGCATAATTGACTCACTTTGCTGTACGGCAGAAACTAACACAATGTTGTAAATCAAGTATACTCCAAAAAAATTTTTTTAAATAAATAAAAGACAGTTGATGCTAATCATTTGCACATTCTGTATTTACAAATTCACCTACTTGCAAACATTCACATGACCCTCCAATATTAATACTTGTGGCACTTCTGTGGTCATTTGCAAATGTCTGCCAAGCAGTGAAAAATTTGAGTCACCCCACACGCACATTCCCAACTGAGGTCAAACAAGGTGACACTCTGCCTTCATGTTCTGGCTCTCCTATTATAAACAAGTGTAGTCTATTTAGTGCCATATTTTTCTCATTTTTTGTGTGTGCTTTTTGTTAGTGATTTCACTGTTTAAAATGGCCCCCAAGTATAGCCGGAAGAGCTAATGGGTATATACAGCAGTAGTGAAACAGGCATCCTTTCTGTCTTACGTTCTGATGGGAGAAGACAAACAATAAACAACAACTGAGAAACCTAGTCTGTTAAGTAATTATATGAAACAAACCAAAAAAATCTGCAGAACAGAAAGTATGAAGTTTGGGGAAGGTTGTTATTTTATATAACTTGGTCAGAAGGCCTGTCTGAGAAGAAAAACCAAGCAAAGAAACCTGGAGGAAGTAAGACGGTGGTCCAGGCGGATTGCAGGGTACAGGCTTAAGGCAAGACTTAACCTGATATGATTATGGAACAGCAAGGAAAACACACACACACACACACACACACACACACACACACCTGAAATTGAGAGTTTCATAGCTCCTATCTTTTAAAATAAAGTAAAAAATGCCTCTCAAAAGATGAGAGGGAAGTACATGTCTGATTCTGCAGAGACATCAAACATTCTCACTTATATTCTTTTGGTGAGCAAGTCCAACAATAAGAGTAAGTGAAGATAGTATTTACCATCAAGTAGAATTATCCAGCATTGGAGGTGGGGACATCCCTTCTGGGAGTGCAGAAAAGGAGAAATATGATTTGAGTGATATGAAAGGAAGGTAAAAATAGTCTTCTTTATCTCACATTGAAGCCTGTGTAATACACAAAATAAAATCCCTGGAGGACATTAACTATTTATGAAATCAAAGATATGCTTTTAACCTATGACACTTGAATTCTGAGCAAGAGGCTGTAACTGCCACTCTTTTCATAATCTTGTTTTCCAGGAAAGCAAAAGTTAAAACAGAAAGAATACAAGGAAAAACAGGGAGCAGTTATAAGGTAATCCTCTGTAAGGTTTCAGTTTTATTAAACATATACTTCTTTTAAAAAGAAGAGATTCTCATAGCCAATATTATGCATCGTCTTACCATTTCTTCTGTGACAGTGGTCAATCAAATACCCAACTTGTTGTAGCCACAACAAGTTCCGGGAAACAAACTCACTCAGAAGGACAATGCAGATAGTGGAGTGCAGTTTATAACCCTGCGGGCCCAAGGCAGAGTCTCCTCTTAGCCAAGGACCCCGACCAGTTTTTGTGAAAACCTTATATACCCTAAGTATATGTGCTCAAATCTACCTCTCCAAATTCTCTGAAACTAGTCTGAACAAAGGAAAACAAAGATACAATCAAAGTTTACCCATGATTCATCAGCCTTAAACTTGTGCTTCGTATTCCTTAAGAGCAGGTAGTTAACAGCGGACAATTATCAACAGGCCTGTGGTCATACCCCAACAAGCATAATAGAATTTATGATTCTATTTGGTTACATAGATAATTAGGGTAGTCTTTTAGGCGATGGAAAGTCTACGTACGAGCCCTAGGGTTCTTCCATCCGGGGGTCTGATTTTCCAGTTGATATGTCCTTTTCATAGACACTGGGCATAGAGCTCAAAGTGCACACTCTGGCCTGAGATGGAGTCCTGCTTTCAAGATGGAGCCTGTTCTGTCTGTTTGCTCCTTCAGACGGAGTAATTACAAACCTGGCCATTAGAGACTAAGAGGTTGTATTTCAAAGCTATTTTTTTTTTTAATAAACAAATACGTTATGCTAAGTCACTTCAGTCGTGTCCGACTCTGTGTGACCCCATAGACGGCAGCCCACCAGGCTCCCCCGTCCCTGGGATTCTCCAGGCAAGAACACTGGAGTGGGTTGCCGTTTCCTTCTCCAATGCACCAAAGTGAAAAGTGAAAATGAAGTCACTCAGTCAGGTCCGACTCTTTGCGACCCCATGGACTGCAGCCTACCAGGCTCCTCCGTCCGTGGATTTTCCAGGCAAGACTACTGGAGTGGGGTGCCATTGCCTTCTCTGAATAAACAAATAAGATTTCATCTATTTTTGTAAGAAACACCAGCACCAAAATTTTTAAAGTTAGATTCAAAATGTTAAAAATACAAAACAACTAGGCCTTAGCACAATTGTGTACCTATAATCTAAACACTAATAAAACAGCCAGCACTCAGTGTTCCTTGGGCCTTTCTACACCTTCAAAGAGGAATTCACTAGAGGTCTTCACTTCTGGCATCTAAGGGAATGAAAACAGTAGCTTAAGGATATTGCATTTCTGGAGAGACTGCCATCAGTTCGTTTGTCCAGTGTAGTCTATTAAAGCCCATTACTTCTTCATGTAAATAGGTAAAACCAAAAACACTGAATTACAGCTTCATAGAGATCTGTAACCGGCGCACTAAGAGCGCCTCGCTGGCTGCGCGGAACTAAGAGCGAGGCTGAGAGGAGCTACCCCACGACCGAGGTCAGGAAGGGAGGCGGTGAGGAGATGCCCCTCCTCCAAGGTCAGGAAGGGCGGTGGTGAGGAGAGATCCCTCGTCCAGGGTAAGATGCGATGGCTGTGCTTGGCTGGAACAGCCGGGAAGAGACACCCCACGCCCAAGGTAAGAGAAACCCAAGTAAGACGGTAGGTCTTGCAAGAGGGCATCAGAAGGCAAATACACTGAAACCATACTCACAGAAAACTAGTCAATCTAATCACACCAGGACCACAGCCTTGTCTAACTCAATGAAATTAAGCCATGCCTGTGGGGCAACCCAGGATGGGCGGGTCATGGCGGAGAGATCTGACAGGGTGTGGTCCGCTAGAGAAGGGAATGGCAAACCACTTCAGTATTCTTGCCTTGAGAACCCCATGAACAGTATGAAAAGGCAAAATGATAGGATACTGAAAGAGAAACTCCCCAGGTGAGTAGGGGCCCAATATGCTACTGGAGATCAGTGGAGAAATAACTCCAGAAAGAATGAAGGGATGGAGCCAAAGCAAAAAGAATACCCAGCTGTGGATGTGACTGGGGATAGAAGCAAAGCCCGATGCTATAAGGAGCAATACTGCATAGGAACCTGGAATGTCAGGTCCATGAATCAAGGCAAATTGAAAGTGGTCAAACAAGAGATGGCCACAGTGAATGTCAACATTCTAGGAATCAGCGAACTAAAATGGACTGGAATGGGTGAATTTAACTCAGATGACCATTATATCTACTATTGTGGGCAGGAATCCCTCAGAAGAAATGGAGTAGCCATCATGGTCAACAAAAGAGTCTGAAATGCAGTACTTGGATGCAATCTCAAAAACGACAGAATGATCTTTGTTCGTTTCCAAGGCAAACCATTCAATGTCACAGTAATCCAAGTCTATGCCCCAACCAGTAACGCTGAAGAAGCTGAAGTTGAATGGTTCTATGAAGACCTACAAGACCTTTCAGAACTAACATCCCAAAAAGATGTCCTTTTCATTATAGGGGACTGGAATGCAAAAGTAGGAAGTCAAGAAACACCTGGAGTAACAGGCAAATTTGGCCTTGGAATACAGAATGAAGCAGGGCAAAGACTAACAGAGTTTTGCCAAGAAAATGCACTGGTCATGACAAATACCCTCTTCCAACAACACAAGAGAAGACTCTATACATGGACATCACCAGATGGTCAACACCGAAATCAGATCGATTATATTCTTTGCAGCCAAAGATGGAGAAGCTCTATACAGTCAGCAAAAACAAGACCAGGAGCTGACTGTGGCTCAGACCATGAACTCCTTATTGCCAAATTCAGACTGAAATTGAAGAAAGTAGGGGAAACCACTAGACCATTCAGGTATGACCTAAATCAAATCTCTTATGATTATACAGTGGAAGTGAGAAATAGATTTAAGGGCCTAAATCTGATAGATAGACTGCCTGATGAACTATGGAATGAGGTTCGTGACATTGTACAGGAGACAAGGATCAAGGCCATCCCCATGGAAAAGAAATGCAAAAAAGCAAAATGGCTGTATGGGGAGGCCTTACAAATAGCTGTGAAAAGAAGAGAAGTGAAAAGCAAAGGAGAAAAGGAAAGATATAAACATCTGAATGCAGAGTTCCAAAGAATAGCAAGAAGAGATAAGAAAGCCTTCTTCAGTGATCAATGCAAAGAAATAGAGGAAAACAACAGAATGGGAAAGACTAGGGATCTCTTCAAGAAAATCAGAGATACCAAAGGAGCATTTCATGCAAAGATGGGCTCGATAAAGGACAGAAATGGTATGGACCTAACAGAAGCAGAAGATATTAAGAAGAGATGGCAAGAATACACAGAAGAATTGTACAAAAAGATCTTCACTACCCAGATATTCATGATGGTGTGATCACTGACCTAGAGGCAGACATCCTGGAATGTGAAGTCAAGTGGGCCTTAGAAAGCATCACTACGAACAAAGCTAGTGGGGGTGATGGAATTCCAGTGGAGCTGTTCCAAATCCTGAAAGATGATGCTGTGAAAGTGCTGCACTCAATATGCCAGCAAATTTGGAAAACTCAGCAGTGGCCACAGGACTGGAAAAGGTCAGTTTTCATCCCAATCCCAAAGAAAGGCAATGCCAAAGAATGCTCAAACTACCGCACAATTGAACTCATCTCACACGCTAGTAAAGTAATGTTCAAAATTCTCCAAGCCAGGCTTCAGCAATATGTGAACCGTGAACTTCCTGATGCTCAAGCTGGTTTTAGAAAAGGCAGAGGAACCAGAGATCAAATTGCCAACATCCGCTGGATCATGGAAAAAGCAAGAGAGTTCCAGAAAAACATCTATTTCTGCTTTATTGACTATGCCAAAGCCTTTGACTGTGTGGATCACAAGAAACTGTGGAAAATTCTGAAAGAGATGGGAATACCAGACCACCTGATCTGCCTCTTGAGAAATCTGTATGCAGGTCAGGAAGCAACAGTTAGAACTGGACATGGAACAACAGACTGGTTCCAAATAGGAAAAGGAGTACGTCAAGGCTGTATATTGTCACCCTGTTTATTTAACTTACATGCAGAATACATCATGAGAAATGCTGGACTGGAAGAAACACAAGTTGGAATCAAGATTGCCGGGAGAAATATCAATAACCTCAGATATGCAGATGACACTACCCTTATGGCAGAAAGTGAAGAGGGGCTAAAAAGCCTCTTGATGAAAGTGAAAGTGGAGAGTGAAAAGGTTGGCTTAAAGCTCAACATTCAGAAAACAAAGATCATGGCATCTGGTCCCATCACTACATGGGAAATAGATGGAGAAACAGTGGAAACAGTGTCAGACTTTGTTTTTCTGGGCTCCAAAATCACTGCAGATGGTGACTGCAGCCATGAAATTAAAAGACGCTTACTCCTTGGAAGGAAAGTTATGACCAACCTAGATAGCATATTCAAAAGCAGAGACATTACTTTGCCAACAAAGGTTCGCCTAGTCAAGGCTATGGTCTTTCCTGTGGTCATGTATGGATGTGAGAGCTGGACTGTGAGGAAGGCTGAGCGCCGAAGAAGTGATGCTTTTGAAGTGTGGTGTTGAAGACTCTTGAGAGTCCCTTGGACTGCAAGGAGATCCAACCAGTCCATTCTGAAGGGGATCAGCCCTGGGATTTCTTTGGAAGGAATGATGCTAAAGCTGAAACTCCAGTATTTTGGCCACCTCATGCGAAGAGTTGACTCATTGGAGAAGACTCTGATGCTGGGAGGGATTGGGGGCAGGAGGAGAAGGGGACGACAGAGGATGAGATGGCTGGATGGCATCACTGACTCGATGGATGTGAGTCTGGGTGACCTCCAGGAGTTGGTGATGGACAGGGAGGCCTGGCGTGCTGTGATTCATGGGGTCGCAAAGAGTCAGACACGAGTGAGCGACTGATCTGATCTGATCTGAGAGATGGAGCATGCATAATTAGTAAGTAAAATTGAATTTCAAGCTTAGAGCCAAGAGTTAAAAGAACTCAGGTCCACATACCATAACAATGGCTTCCCAGGGGGTGCTAGCGGTAAAGAATATGCCTGCCAATGCAGGGGACACAGAAGATGAGGGTTTGATACCTGGGTCAGGAAGACTCCCTGGAGGAGGACATGGCAATCCACTCCAGTATTCTGGAGAATCCCAAGGACACAGGAGCCTGTCGGGCTACAGTCCATAGGATCAAAAAGAGTTGGATGCAACTCAAGTGACTTGGCACACACACCACAGAAAATTTATCCAGCATGGAAGGGGAGTTTGAAGGAGAATGGACACAGGTATATATATGATTGGCACTTCCCGGATAGCTCAGCTGGTAAAGAATCCACCTGCAACACAGGAGACCCCGGTTTGATTCCTGGGTCAGAAAGTTCCCCTGGCGAAGGGATAGGCTACCCACTCCAGAATTCTTGGGCTTCCCTGGTGGCTCAGATGGTAAAGAATCCACCTGCAATGCAGGAGACCTGTGTTTGATCCCTGGGTTGGGAAGATCCCCTGGATGGAAGGCATGGCAACCCACTCCAGTCTTCTTGCCTGGAGAATCCCCATGGACAGAGGAGCCTGGCAGGCTACAGTCCATGGGATTACAAAAAGTCGGAAAAGATTGAGGGACTAAGCACAGCACATGTGCATGACTGAGTCCTTTGCTGTCCACCCAAAACTATCACAACATTGTTAGTCAGCCATACTCCAATATAAAATAAAAAGTTGAAAAAAAAGTAAAATAAAAAAAAAAACCGCACACAAAAAATAAATCTACCCAGCAATTCCATCCAAAGCTTTAGATGAAACCACATCCACTAGACGGATTGGCCAAAGAAAATCCATTGCTACCAAAATATTGCCACTCTAAACATACTGTTTACTTGAAAGACGTTTAAGAGATGTACATAGCTGAGATGTGTACAGTTTTATGGAAATGATACTAAGCTAAGACAGATGCCAGTGCTGCCTCCAAATGCAAATATTATGGGAAAGAGTCGGGCCATTTGTATTTTGCTTTGGCTTCTTCCTCCCTCTTGCTCTGCCAGAATTCTCTCACACTGTGTTTGCCTTCGGGGTTCAAGGCAGCAGCATCCCTATGGTCTGGCCTGTGCTCATGAGTAAAAGTCAGTTTGCCATTTGCTAAATTATTTATGAGCTCAGCTGCTGTTGGGACTTTTTATTGAACAATTTTTAAAATAAATATTTTATAAGCAGCCAGAGGCTATTGGTATTTGATGCATTTCAGAAAATTACAGAATAAAATTTAAAGTGTAGTGTAAAAAGACAAAAGGATCACTGTGCCTTTGTTGATAGAACACTCACACCACACATGCAGTGGATGGTTTTAGACGTTGTTTAAATAGACTCCTTATCAAGCTATGTTTTAGAATTTAGATAAATTCTCCTTTCATAAGGAATAAAAAAATCATAGCACTTCAGTTTCCTCTTTAATATTTAGTACTAAGTTGGATGTTGATATTCTTAGTGCTTTCAGAATTAGATGTAGACGCTAGGCTTCATTCTACATCTCAAATTTGCTAGTTTGCATTACTTTAAGCCATTGCTCTAGTAGTGATTTCTATTAATAATAAATTGCCTACTATCTTAAAAATCTCTTATATTTAACCTGAAATTAAAGTTTCAATTCCTTTTAAATATGAATTCTGTGCTTATAAATACAAAGATGAAGATCCAGAGGGTAAATGCCTTTAGAACTCATTAAAAAAGCAAGGCAAGTTAGAAATGATCAAACAGGAGATGACAAGAATGAACATCAGAACTTTAGGAGTCAGGAAACTAAAATGGATGGGAATGGGTGAATTTAAGTCAGAAACCATTGTATCTACTATTGTGGGAACAATCCCTTAGAAGAAATGGAGAAGCCATCATAGTTGACAAAGAGTCCAAAATGCAGTACTTGGATGCAATCTCAAAAATGACAGAATGATCTCTGTTCATTTCCACAGCAAACCATTCAATCTCATGGTAATCCAAGTCTATGCCCCAACCAGTAATGCTGAAGAAGCTGAGGTTAAACAGTTCTATGAAGACCTACAAGACCTTTTAGAACTAACACCCAAAAAAGATGTCCTTTTCATTATAGGGGACTGGAATGCAAAAGTAGGAACTCAAGAAACACCTGGAGTGACAGGCAAATTTGGCCTTGGAGTACAGAATGAAGCAGGGCAAAGACTAATAGAATTCTGCCAAGAGAAGGCACTGGTCATAGCAAACACCCTCTTCAAACGACACAAGGGAAGACTCTAAACATGGGCATCACAGAAGGCCAACACTGAAATCAGATTGATTATATTCTTTGCAGCCAAAGATAGAGAAGCTCTATACAGTCAGCAAAAACAAGAGCGGGAGCTGACTGTGGCTCAGAGTATAAATTCCTTACTGCCAAAATCAGACTTAAATTGAAGAAAGTGGGGATAACCACTAGACCATTCAGGTATGACCTAAATCGAATTCCTAATGATCATACAGTGGAAGTGAGAAATAGATTCAAGGGACTAGATCTGATAGACAGAGTGCCTAATGAACTATGGACAGAGGTTCGTGACATTGTACAGGAGACAGGGATCAAGACCATCCCCAAGAAAAAGAAATGCAAAATGGCTGTCTGAGGAGGCCTTACAAATAGCTGTGAAAAGAAGAGAAGCGAAAAGCAAAGGAGAAAAGGAAAGATACACCCATTTGAATGCAGAGTTCCAAAGAATAGCAAGGAGAGACGAGAAAGCCTTCCTCAATGATCAGTGCAAAGAAGTTGAAGAAAACAATAGAATGGGAAAGACTAGAGATCTCTTCAAGAAAATCAGAGATACCATGGGAAAATTTCATGTAAAGATGGGCTCAATAAAGGACAAAAATGATATGCACCTAACAGAAGCAGAAGATATTAAGAAGAGGTGGCAAGAATACACAGAAGAACTGTACAAAAAGATCTTCATGACCCAGATAATCACAATGGTGTGATCACTCACCTAGAGCCAGACATCCTGGAATGTGAAGTAAAGCGGGCCTTAGGAAACATCACTACGAATAAGCCTAGTAGAGGTGATGGAATTCCAGTTGAGCTATTTCAAATCCTGAAAGATAATGCTGTGAAAGTGCAATATACCATTAAATTTGGAAAACTCACCAGTGACCACAGGATTGGAAATGGTCTGTTTTCATTCCAATCCCAAAGAAAGGCAATGACAAAGAATGCTCAAACTACCACACAAATGAACTCATCTCACACAATAGCAAAGTAATACTCAAAATTCTCCAAGCCAGGCTTCAACAATACATGAACCGTGAACTTCCAGATGTTCAAGCTGGTTTTAGAAAAGGCAGAGGAACCAGAGATCAAATTTCCAACATCTGCTGGATCATGGAAAAAGCAAGAGAGTTTCAGAAAAACATCTATCTCTGCTTTATTGACTATGCCAAAGCCTTTGACTGTGTGGATCACAATAAATTGTGGAAAATCCTGAAACAGATGGGAATACCAGACCACCTGACCTGCCTCTTGAGAAACCTGTATGCAGGTCAGGAAGCAACCGTTAGAACCGGACATGAAACAACAGACTGATTCCAAATCAAGAAAGGAGTGCATCAAGGCTGTATATTGTCACCCTGCTTATTTAACTTCTATGCAGAGTACATCATGAGAAACACAAGGCTGGATGAAGCACAAGCTGGAATCAAGATTGCTGGGAGAAATATCAACAACCTCAGATATGCAGATGACACCACCGTTATGGCAGAAAGTGAAGAGGAACTAAAAAGCCTCTTGATGAAAGTGAAAGAGGAGAGTGAAAAAGTTGGCTTAAAGCTCAGCATTCAGAAAATGAAGATCCTGGCATCTAGTCCCATCACTTCATGGCAAATAGATGAGGAAACATTGGAAACAGTGGCAAACTTTATTTTGGGGGGCTCGCAAATCACTGCAGATGGTGACTGCAGTCATGAAATTAAAAGATGCTTACTCCTTGCAAGAAAAGTTATGATCAACCTAGACAGCATATTGAAAAGCAGAGACATTACTTTGCCAACAAAGGTCCATTTAGTCAAGGCTATGGTTTTTCCAGTGGTCATGTATGGATGTGAGAGTTGGACTATAAAGAAAGCTGAGCACCAAAGAACTGATGCTTTTATACTGTGGTGTTGGAGAAGACTCTTGAGAGTCCCTTGGACTGCAAGGAGATCCAATCAGTTTATCCTAAAGGAAATCAGTCCTGGATATTCATTGGAAGGACTGATGTTGAAGCTGAAATTCCAGTACTTTGGCCACATGATGTGAAGAACTGACTCATTTGAAAAGACTCTGATCCTGGAAAGATTGAAGGCAGGAGGAGATGGGGACGGCACAGGGTGAGATTGTTGGATGGCATCACTGACTCAATGGACATGAGTTTGAGTAAACTCCAGGAGTTAGTGATGGACAGGGAGGCCTGGCATGCTGTAGTCCCTGGGGTGGCAAAGAGTCAGACACGAGTGAGTGACTGAACTAAACTGAATAACATATTATAACAAAATTAATAAATTTAATAATTTATTAATTTAGTTATAACAAATTTTAATGAATTATTACTGTTACTTATTTTTACAAAATGTATAGAACATTCTTATTATATCATTTCAGTTGCTCAAATTCTGCCTATGCTGCTGCTGCTGCTAAGTCTCTTCAGTCGTGTCCGACTCTGTGTGACCCCATAGACAGCAGCCCACCAGGCTCCTCCGTCCCTGGGATTCTTCAGGCAAGAACACTGGAGTGGGTTGCCATTTCTTCTCCAATGCATGAAAGTAAAAAGTGAAAGGGAAGTCGCTCAGTCGTGTCCGACCCTCAGCAACCCCATGGGCTGCAGCCTTCCAGGCTCCTCCATCCATGGGATTTTTCAGGCAAGAATACTGGAGTGGGTCGCCAGTGCCTTCTCTGAATTCTCCTATGATAACCTCTTATTTGATGTTGAAAAAACAAACTTTGGATTTTTTTAACAATTTTCCAAGAGCCATTGTTTATTATGAAAGTCAAAACAAGCCATACAGAACACAAAACAAACAAAAATAATCAGTACATAAAGCACTAATTTCAACTGGAGAATTCAAGAATAAATTCTGACATGCAAATCATAAAGTTAATTATAAGAACTGACACTAACATCATTGTGCAGGGAAAAAAATAATATTTTTGGTCCAAAGTAACTATAAAATTAAGTTTTGACAATGATTTATTTCTATATTTTAAATGGGCATACTTTAAAATTTTGAATTTAAGTTGTAGTTACTGTATCAGCCAGGAAACAGAATGCATGGTAAATATTTAAACAGAAGGTATTTAATGTGACAATATGTTATGTACCTGTTACAGTACTGAGACCAGAAGAAAAAGACAGGGACACTACAGATAATTGCAGGGAGTGGTTGCAAACCCTAAGTCTGGGAAATAAAAGGGGAAGAGATTGCATTCATCACATTTTAAGGGGGTAGGGAAACAGCTTTCAGTGCTGGAGTTCAGGCTGCTGCTGGCCCTTCCAGAGAGACTTTAGGCACAATAGCCAGTGTTTAACCTTTAAGCTGATTGTTACCCAAGAGGCTATTTTCTTTATGTGGATTTCTTCATATAGAATTTTAGTCTGTGTTTCCACTAAAAGTGTTATTTTTATGTTGAAACAAAATATGGATATATAATGTTTCCCATTCAAAGGATATTCAAAAATATCCTATAAATGTTCATTATTTCCCTGGCCACATTACATATTAAGAATTAAGCTCGGATTGAAGATCTTTACAAAAGTTAATTTCACGGAGGTTTTCACTGTAAATTGCGTTGCTTTTCCAGCCTGTGCCTTTTTCCTATGCTCTCTTATCTCCAAATCCCCAGCCTTAATTCATTTCTTAGACCCCAATTCCACACAAGAAAGAGACAAAGGTCAAGGTTCTTAGTGTAAACAACAGAGTCCTTTCTGACTAGTTTAAACAGAAAATTGATTGATTAGAGAAGGAGTAAAAGGGCTGAAGAAATAGCTTTGAGGCAATACTTCCAGGAACAGTGCCCATAACCATCCCAAAGAATCAGATCAGATCAGATCAGTCGCTCAGTCGTGTCCGACTCTTTGCGACCCCATGAACTGCAGCACGCCAGGCCTCCCTATCCATCACCAGGTCTCAGAGGTCACTCAGACTCACATTCATCGAGTCACTGATGCCATCCAGCCATCTCATCCTCTGTCGTCCCCTTCTCCTCCTGCCCTCAATCCCTCCCAGCATCAGAGTCTTCTCCAATGAGTCAACTCTTCGCATGAGGTGGCCAAAATATTGGAGTTTCAGCTTTAGCATCATTCCTTCCAAAGAAATCCCAGGGCTGATCTCCTTCAGAATGGACTGGTTGCATCTCCTTGCAGTCCAAGGGACTCTCAAGAGTCTTCTCCAACACCACACTTCAAAAGCATCAATTCTTCGGTGCTCAGCCTTCTTCACAGTCCAGCTCTCACATCCATACATGACCACAGGAAAGACCATAGCCTTGACTAGGCGAACCTTTGTTGGCAAAGTGACGTCTCTGCTTTTGAATATGCTATCTAGGTTGGTCATAACTTTCCTTCCAAGGAGTAAGCGTCTTTTAATTTCATCGCTACAGTCACCAACTGCAGTGATTTTGGAGCCCAGAAAAATAAAGTCTGACACTGTTTCCACTGTTTCTCCATCTATTTCCCATGTAGTGATGGGACCAGATGCCCTGTCCATGGGATTTCCCAGGCAAGAATACTGAAGTGGGTTGCCATTTCTTTCTCTTAGGGGATCTTCCTGAGCCAGGGATCAAACCCATGTCTCATTTATCTCCTGTTTTGGCAGACAGATTCTTAACCACTGAGCCACCAGGGAAGCAGACTCTCTACCTGGAAGGTTCCAGCATTCAACTTTCTTGTCCCCTTAGCTAGTGGAGATGTGTTTGTGCCAACATCACGTAACACAACTTTAGACAAATCACTTAGCCACAGGCCTTGTGTTCCCTCTTTGTAGGGCAAGAGTTGTCTCGATTATGTGCGTGCATGTATGCTCAGTTGCTTCAGTCATGTCCTATTCTGTGTGACTCTATGGACTGTTTGTTGCAGGCCAAGCTCCTCTGCCCATGGGATTCTCCAGGCAAGAGTACTGAATTGGGTTGTCACGCCCTCCTCCAGGGGATCTTCCTGACCTAGAGATCAAAGCCAAGTCTCTTACATCTCCTGAATTGGCAGGCAGGTTCTTTACCACTAGTAACACTTGGAAAGTCCAGATTATGTGCATGTTCTTCTAATTAACTTTTATAGTTGTATATAGGAGAAGACAATGGCAACCCACTCCAGTACTCTTGCCTGGAAAATCCCATGGATGGAGGAGCCTGGTAGGCTGCAATCCGTGGGGTCACAAAGAGTTGGACATGACTGTGGCTTCACTTTTACTTTTCACTTTCATGCACTGGAGAAGGAAATGGCAACCCACTCCAGTGTTCTTGCCTGGAGAATCCCAGGGACGGGGCAGCCTGGTGGGCTGCCGTCAATGGGGTCGCACAGAGTCGGACACAATTGAAGTGACTTAGCAGTAGCAGCAGCAGTTGTATATAGTATCTGGATGAAAGTGAAGGAGGAGAGTGAAAAAGTTGGCTTAAATCTCAACATTAAGAAAACTAAGATCATGGCATCTGGTCCCATCACTTCATTGGAAATAGATGGAGAAATAGTGGAAACAATGTCAGACTTTATTTGGGGGCTCCAAAATCACTGCAGATGGTGTCTGCAGCCATGAAATTTAAACATGCATGCTCCTTGGAAGGAAAGTTATGACCAACATAGACAGCATATTAAGAAACAGAGACATTACTTTGCCAACAAAGGTCCGTCTAGTCAAGCCTATGGTTTTTCCAGTGGTCATGTATCGATGTGAGTTGGATGGTAAAGAAAGCTAACCACCGAAGAATTGATGCTTTTGAACTGTGGTGTTGGAGAAGACTCTTGAGAGTCCCTTGGACTACAAGAAGATCCAACCAGTCCATCCTAAAGGAGATCAGTCCTGGGTGTTAATTGGAAGGACTGATGTTGAAGCTGAAACTCCAATACTTTGGCCACCTCATGCAATGAGTTGACTCATTGGAAAAGACCCTAATACTGGGAAGAATTGGGGGCAGGAAGAGAAGGGGACGACAGAGGATGAGATGGCTGGATGGCATCACTGACTCGATGGACATGGGTTTGGATAGACTCCGGGAGTTGGTGATGGTCAGGGAGGCCTGGCACGCTGCGATTCAAAGGATAGTGAAGAGTCGGACATGACTGAGCAACTGAACTGATAGTATCTATATGGTATATTACTGTGAAATAGAATATGTCTCTTTTTTTCCCCTCTAATATAGTGTGGGGATCTATGATAGCCAAAGAGTATCATGTTTTTTAAACTGAACTACTGCATTTCCTCCAACAAAAGGATGAGGCCAACTACAAAGGACCTTGCAAATTGTAGCTAAAAGATCTTAGCACAAGCCCTAACATCTCTATTACTAGCTGTGTGTCACTAAGCAAGTCCTTTAAAATTTCTGAGTTACCTTCTGTGTGAGATAAAGATACTAAGCCTGTGATATTGTGATTTATAATAAATATATACTTCAGTCTTTATTAGTGGTTCCTGGTTCACAGTTTAGGAATTTCCTGAGTAATAAGAGCAATGGGTACATCTTTTGTTATAATACTTGGTCTCTTATCCTCAGTTGCTGAAAACACTTCAGAGCTCTAAAGGGAAGTTCAGTTCAGTTCAGTTCAGTCACTCAGTCGTGTCCGACTCTTTGAGACCCCATGAATCATAACACGCCAGGCCTCCCTGTCCATCACCAACTCCTGGAGTTCACTCAGACTCACGTCCATCAAGTCAGTGATGCCATCCAGCCATCTCATCCTCTGTCGTCCTCTTCTCCTCTTACCCCCAATCCCTCCCAGCATTAGAGTCTTTTTCAATGAGTCAACTCTTCACATGAGGTGGCCAAAGTACTGTAGTTTCAGCTTTAGCATCAGTCCTTCCAAAGAAGTCCCAGGGCTGATCTCCTTCAGAATAGACTGGGTGGGTCTCCTTGCAGTCCAAGGGACTCTCAAGAGTCTTCTCCAACACCACAGTTCAAAAGCATCAATTCTTCAGTGCTCAGCCTTTTCACAGTCCAACTCTCACATCCATACATGACCACAGGAAAGACCATAGCCTTGACTAGATGGACCTTTGTTGGCGAAGTAATGTCTCTGCTTTTGAATATGCTATCTAGGTTGGTCATAACTTTTCTTCCAAGGGGTAATCATCTTTTAATTTCATGGCTGCAGACACCATCTGCAGTGATTTTGGAGTCCCCCAAAATAAAGTCTGACACTGTTTCCCCTGTTTCCCCATCTATTTCCCATGCAGTGATGGGACCAGATGCCAGGATCTTCGTTTTCTGAATGCTGAGCTTTAAGCCAACTTTTTCACTCTCCTATTTCACTTTCATCAAGAGGCTTTTTAGTTCCTCTTCACTTTCTGCCATAAGGGTGGTGTCATCTGCATATCTGAGGTTATTGATATTTCTCCCGGCAATCTTGATTCCAGCTTGTGCTTCTTCCAGCCCAGCGTTTCTCATGATGTACTCTGCATAGAAGTTAAATAAGCAGGGTGACCGTATACAGCCTTGACGTACTCCTTTTCCTATTTGGAACCATTCTGTTGTTCCATGACCAGTTCTAACTGTTGCTTCCTGACCTGCATACAGATTTCTCAAGAGGCAGATCAGGTGGTCTGGTATTCCCATATCTTTCAGAATTTTCCACAGTTTCTTGTGATCCACACAGTCAAAGGCTTTGACATAGTCAGTAAAGCAGAAATAGATGTTTCACTGGAACTGTCTTGTTTTTTCCATGATCAAGCAGATGTTGGCAATTTGATCTCTGATTCCTCTGACTTTTCTAAAACCAGCTTGAACATCAGGAAGTTCACAGTTCACATATTGCTGAAGCCTGGCTTGGAGAATTTTGAGCATTACTTTACTAGCATGTGAGATGAGTGCAATTGTGTGGTTTGAGCATTCTTTGGCATTGCCTTTATTTGGGATTGGAATGAAAACTGACTTTTTCCAATCCTGTGGCCACTGCTGAGTTTTCCAAATTTGCTGGCATATTGAATTCAGCACTTTCAGAGCATCATCTTTTAGGATTTGAAATAGCTCAACTGGAATTCCATCACATCCCCTAGCTTTGTTCGTAGTGATGCTTTCTTTTTTTTTTTTTTAAACAGTTGAGTCCATTGTTTATTGCAGTGTTGTTTTTAGTAGGAAAAAAATGACATTTATTACCAACACTAAATGTTCATCAATAAGTTATGGCACAGCCTTCCAATAGAGTTGTAAAAAGATTAAAGTAACAGGGAAGGTGGAGTAGATATACTTCTCCCTGTTCTTTCCACTAAGTAAACCTGAAAACCCTGGACATTATATAGAAAATGAAAGAAGATTCTGAAATGTGGAGAAAAGGCAGAGTGGCTAGGGATGTCAGGACCTGAGGAACAGCATGGCTCTCTCTTGGACTTTTTGGCCTCATATACCTCAAATGTGCAGCTGAAGAAGCCTGCAACCTGGAAATGCCAACAGGAGCAGACAAGAAAACCCAAACAATAGCCTGCTGTCTCTTCCCAAAGGATTGGAAAAGGAACAGCTTAGGAAGACAGAAGGGTTTTCAACAATGCTATGGGCTATATTCAGATGTTGAAACCCTAACCCCTAGTGTGTTAATATTTGGAGATGAGGTCTTTGGGAGATAATTAGGGTTAGATGAAGTCATGAAGGTGGGGCCCTTGTGATGGGATTAGTGGTTTTGTAAGAAGTGTGAGTGAGAGGTCACTTGTTTTCTGTCATGTGTGGACAGAGTAAGAGATGGCAACACAGGGAGAGAGTCCTCATGAGATATTGACCTTGTTGTCCTTTGACCTTAGACTTTCAGCCTCCAGAACTGTGGGAAAATAAATTTTCATTAAGTCACCCAGACTATGGTATATCTTTTGTTGTAACAGCCCAAGTTCAAGGGCTTCCCAGGTGGTGCTGGTGGTAAAGAACCCACCTGCCAATGCAGGAGATGTAAGAGATGCAGGTTCAATCCCTGGGTTGAGAAGATCCTGTGGAGGAGGGCATGGCAACCCACTCTAGTGTTCTTGCCTGGAACATCCCCATGGACAGAGGAACCTTGTGGGCTACAGTGCATAGAGTTGGACATGACTGAAGTGACTTAGATCCCAAGCAGATTAAAGCAGAGTTTGGTACTGAGAAGTGGGATGCTGCTGTAACAACTACTTGTATATGCAGAAGCAGCTTTGGAACCGGGTAGTGGGTAAAGCCTGGAGAAGGGCATGGCAACCCACTCCAGTATGCTCCCCTGGAAAATCCCATGGACAGAGGAGCCTGGTGGGCTACAGTCCATAGGGTCATACAGAGTTGGACATGACTGAAGTGACTTAGCATGCATGCATGCATGCAATGGGTAAAGGCTGGAAGAGTTTTGAGGTGCATGCTATAAATATAGATGTTGAAAGTTATTTTGGTGAGGGACTTCCCTGGATGTCCAGTGGTTAGGACTCTGCACTCTCAATGCTGAAGCCTCAGGTTCGATCCCTAGTCAGGGAACTAAAATCCCGCGACCACATCGTGTGGCCTAAAAACAACAACAAAAGAAGTGATTTTGGTGAGATCTTGGACAGAAATGAGAAACAGGAGTTTGAACATTGGAGGAAAGGTGATCCTCATTATAATTTGGCAAAGAACTTAGCTGAAACGTGTTCTAGTGTTTTTGGAAAGGTAAAATTGTGAATGATAAAATTAGATACTTTGCTGAGATTTCTGAAAGAGAAGTTTGGTTCTTCCTGAATACTTCAAATAAAACATGGAACAGGAGAAATGAATTGAAGAAGGAATTAATAAAAAAAGGAACCAGAAATTGAAGATTCAGAAAATGCTTTCTAAGGCCCACTTGACTTCACATTCCAGGATGTCTGGCTCTAGGTCAGTGATCACACCATCATGATTATATTGGTCATGAAACTCTTTTTTGTACAGTTCTTCTGTGTATTCTTGCCACTTCTTCTTAATATTTTCTGCTTCTGTTAGGTCCATGCTATTTCTGTCCTTTATTGAGCCCATCTTTGCATGAAATGTTCCTTTGGTATCTCTAATTTTCTTGACAAGATCTCTAGTCTTTCCCATTCTGTTGTTTTCCTCTATTTCTTTGCACTGATCACTGAGGAAGGCTTTCTTATCTCTTCTTGCTATTCTTTGGAACTCTGCATTCAGATGCTTATATCTTTCCTTTTCTCCTTTGCTTTTCACTTCTCTTCTTTTCACAGCTATTTGTAAGGCCTCCCCAGACAGCCATTTTGCTTTTTTGCATTTCTTTTCCGTGGGGATGGTCTTGATCCTGTCTCCTGTACAATGTCACAAACCTCATTCCATAGTTGATCAGGCACTCTGTCTATCAGATCTAGTCCCTCAAATCTATCTCTCACTTCCACTGTATAGTTCTAAGGGATTTGATTTAGGTCATACCTGAATGGTCTAGTGGTTTTCCCTACTTTCTTCAATTTAAGTCTGAATTTGGCAGTAAGGAGTTCATGATCTGAGCCACACTCAGCTCCTGGTCTTGTTTTTGTTAACTGTATAGAGCTTCTCCATCTTTGGCTGCAAAGAATATAATCGATCTGATTTTGGTGGTGACCATCTGGTGATGTCCATGTGTAGAGTCTTCTCTTGTGTTGTTGGAAGAGGGTGTTTGCTATGAGCAGTGCATTTTCTTGGCAAAACTCTATTAGTCTTTGCCCTGCTTCATTCTGTATTCCAAGGCCAAATTTCCCTGTTACTCCAGGTGTTTCTTGACTTCCTACTTTTGCATTCCAGTCCTCTAAAATGAAAAGGACATCTTTTTTGGGTGTTAGTTCTAAAAGGTCTTGTAGGTCTTCATAGTACCATTCAGCTTCTTCAGCATTGGGGCATAAACTTGGATTACTGTGATATTGAATGGTTTGCCTTGGAAATGAACAGAGATCATTCTGTCGTTTTTGAGATTGCATCCAAGTACTGCATTTCAGACTCTTTTGTTGACCATAATGGCTACTCCATTTCTTCTAAGGGATTCCTGCCCTTAGTAGTAGATTTAATGGTCATCTGGGTTAAATTCACCCATTCCAGTCCATTTTAGTTCACTGACTCCTAGAATGTCGACATTCACTCTTGCCATCTCCTGTTTGACCACTTCCAATTTGCCTTGATTCATGGACCTGACATTCCAGGTTCCTATGCAATATTGCTCCTTACAGCATCAGACCTTGCTTCTATCACCAGTCATATCCACAACTGGGTATTGTTTTTGCTTTGGCTCCATCCCTTCATTCTTTCTGGAGTTATTTCTCCACTGATCTCCAGTAGCGTATTAGGCACCTATTGACCTGGGGAGCTCCTCTTTAAGTATCCTATCATTTTGCCTTTTCATACTGTTCATGGGGTTCTCAAGGCAAGAATACTGAAGTGGTTTGCCATTCCCTTCTCCAGTGGACCACATTCTGTCAGACCTCTCCACCATGACCCACCCGTCTTGGGTGGCCACATGGACATGGCTTAGTTTCACTGAGCTAGACAAGGCTGTGGTCCTGGTGTGATTAGATTGACTAGTTTTCTGTGAGTATGGTTTCAGTGTGTCTGCCCTCTGATGCCCTCTTGCAATACCTACCGTCTTACTTGGGTTTCTCTTACCTTGGACATGGGGTATCTCTTCACGGCTGCTGCAGCAAAGTGCAGCCACTGCTCCTTGCCTTGGACGAGGGGTATCTCCTCACTGCCATCCCTCCTGACCTTGAACGTGGAATAGCTACTCTAGGCCCTCCTGTGCCCACTCAGCCACTGCTCCTTGGACGTGGGGTAGCTCCTCTCGGCCATTCCTGCACCACTGCACTCTGGCACTCTCGGCCGCTGCCCCTTACCTCGGACGTTGGGTAACTCCTCTTAGCCACCGCCCCATGGGCATGGGGTCCTCCCGGCTTCTGCCCCTGACCTTGGACGTGGGGTAGCTCCTCTCTGCCGCGCTATGTAGGCCAGTCGCAGCTGCCCGCTCTATGAAACGGTTGTCTTATCATTCACAAGATACTTAAAACCACAAGGAAGTTTATATTAAAGAGCTGACTTTTGGAAATCCTCTGAAGATGGGATTACTGGTGTCAGGAGAACAAAACAAAGTGATGAAGTTTTTGATCCCATCCTCTGATTTCTGGGGTGTGGTGAGGGGCTAGAGGTTGAATTAATTTCCATAGCCAGAGATTTAATCAATCGTGCCTATGTAATGAACCCTCCATAAAAACCCAAAAGGAAGGGGTTCAGAGAGCTTCCAGGTGGGTGAGCCAGAATATTTCCACGTGTTACTGTGCCAAGCTCAACTCCAAGCGGTGGGGGCAGTGGGTGAGAGGGGGTGCTCTTTTGTCCAGGATCTTGCCCTGTCTTTCTCTTCCTCTGGCTATTGATTCACATTGTTAATATCTTTCATAATAAACCAGAAATCTAATGGGTAAACTGTTTTCTTACATTCTGTGAGCCACTCTAGCAAATTAACTGAATCCTAGAAGTGGATCATGGGAACCTTTGATATATAGCCAGTCAGTCAGAAGCACAGGTAACAATCTGGACTTGCAATCGGCATCTTAAACAAAGGGCAATCTGGTGGGACTGAGAGCTTAACCTGTGGAATATGATGCCATTTCCAGAGAGATATTATCAGAATTGACTTGGTTATAGGATACCCCACATGGTGTCTGAGAACTGCTTGGTGAGTGTGAGGGAAAAAACCCACTATGATGGAATCAGGCACAGAATTGTCACACCCATCTATCTGTGCAGTTACTGTGCCCATCTATCTTGCAGTTATTGTGAGGCTCAAACAAGACCCATTAATTGAAAATGCTCTACAAACATGAAAAGTATAAAGCAAATATAAGCTGATATTACTAATGTTAATGTCAAGAGTTTGTAGCCATCCATGTTTCTAAAAGGATTCCCAACCAGGAAATTAGATAGAAATTGACTTCCAGAATAAAGTTTCTCCTCCTCTTCAGTTCATGCACACAATCTCTATAAAAAGGAACTTGTAACATCTACATTGCAAACCTCTTCATGAAAGCTGGGTTAGAGAATTGTCACAGAAGAACAACTGGGTACCCACAAATCATGCCATGATGGCTGTGCACCTGTAGATACATGTCAGGAGATGGAACAGAATATTAAAGTTGGTGACAGAATTTTCACTGAGTTCTCTTAATTAGGTCACGCCAGGGGAGCAAATGTAATCCACTCTCCCCCTTTCCAGAGGCTTCCAATGTGTTGGGAGTCTATTTTTATTACACAGATTAGTTTACCATATGCACAGTGTGAAACATCAATGTCTTATAAAAAAAAAAAAAACATGTTAATGCACCAACTTGTTTAGAAGCCAAGAAGAGAATAAGAGAGAATTTAATGGGCCAAACTTGAATTTTTTCCCAGCCAATACCATTGAACACCTGTTAGCAATCATGAAGAAGTTACAGAGAATATTGAACATCAAAGCACATTGCACTAAATTCCATACTCCTCAGCAGTGTTGATTAATTTTTCTCTTGAGGCTTCCATGGCTAAACTTTCTCACCAAGGGGTTATCCTCGAAAAGCCCATATATTTCCCTACAAGACTCTCAGAGACATTTAGAATGGGCTAAAACTGAAAAGTAACCAAGCTCAATAAGTTGAGCTTTGAGTTAAGGAAAATTAAATTCCATAATTTTTTAAAAAGTTTTTCTTGGAAAGAGGCACGACAAACAAAGTAAAATAAAATCACGAACTGGGGTGGGATGGGGGTGGGAATCATCTTATATCACAGAAAGAAAAGTAATGGTCTTATTACATAAAGAACTTTTAAAAATGGAGAACAAAATCTCCATTAACTTTACAGAAATTGGGGTGGAACCTAGAAAAAAATAAAAACTGCTCTTAGCCATAAGAAAAATACAAATAAAAACCTCACTGAGTATAATTCTATAAATATCCAAACGTATAACAAAGTTAAGAAAATAACATTCACAAATATATAACAACACCAGATAGATCTACACTGTAGGGAACTGCCTGAGAAACAAACTGGGTTATACAACACATTGCAACGGCACCCCACTCCAGTCCTCTTACCTGGAAAATCCCATGGAAGGAGGAGCCTGGTGGGCTGCAGTCCATGGGGTCGCTAAGAGTCGGGCACAACTGAGCGACTTCACTTTCACGTTTCACTTTCATGTACTGCAGAAAGAAATGGCAACCCACTGCAGTGTTCTTGCTTGGAGAATCCCAGGGACAGGGAAGCCTGGTGGGCTGCCATCTATGGGGTCACACAGAGTCGGACATGACTGAATCGACTTAGCACCAGCACAACACATTGCAAGGTTAGAAGGAAAGAATGCAGAGGTGGACTCTATATTCTAAAAGAGATACATCTCTCAAGACATGTTTCCTAATTACAGTGAAGGAACTTGATTTAAATCCTAATTCAAAAAAAACTTAAAAAAAACAGAGAGAGGTAATTGGAAATTTGATCACCGATTGGCAATTTGATATTAAAGAAATATATTTTTTATGTGTAGGGCTTCCCTGGTGTCTCAGACGGTAAAGCGTCTGCCTGCAAAGGAGACCCAGGTTCAATCCCTGGGTTGGGAAGATCCTCAGAAGAAGGATCTTCCTTCTCCATGATTTTTCATGTAGTACTATATAAAATTCTCCAAACCAGGCTTCAGCAATATGTGAACCATGAACTTCCTGATGTTCAAGCTGGTTTTAGAAAAGGCAGGGGAACCAGAGATCAAATTGCCAACATTCACTGGATCATCAAAAAAGCAAGAGAGTTCCAGAAAAACATCTATCTCTGCTTTATTGACTATGCCAAAGCATTTGACTGTGTGGATCACAAGAAACTGTGGAAAATTCTGAAACAGATGGGAATACCAGACCATCTGACGTGCCTCTGGAGAAATCTGTATGCAGATCAGGAAGCAACAGTTAGAACTGGACATGGAACAACTGACTGGTTCCAGATAGAAAAGGAGTACGTCAAGGCTGTATACGGTCACCCTGCTTATTTAACTTCTATGCAGAGTACATCATGAGAAACGCTGGGCTGGAAGAAGCACAAGCTGGAATCAAGATTGCCGGGAGAAATATCAATAACCTCAGATATGCAGATGACACCACCCTTATGGCAGAAAGTGAAGAACTAAAGAGCCTCTTGATGAAAGTAAAAGAGGAGAGTGAAAAAGTTGGCTTAAATCTCAACATTAAGAAAACTAAGATCATGGCATACGGTCCCATCACTTCATGGCAAATAGATCACGAAACAATGGCTGACTTTATTTTGGGGGGTTCTAAAATCACTGTAGATGATGACTGCAGCCATGAAATTAAAAGACGCTTCCTCCTTGGAAGAAAAGTTATTACCAACCCAGATAGCATATTAAAAATCAGAGACATTACTTTGCCAACAAAGGTCCATCTAGTCCAGGCTATGGTTTTTCCAGTAGTCATGTGTGAATGTGAGAAATATAAAATATAAAGAAAGCTGAGTGCAGAAGAATTGATGCTTTTGAACTGTGGTGTTGGAGAAGACTCTTGAGAGTCCCTTGGACTGCAAGGAGATCCAACCAGTCCATTCTAAAGGAGATCAGCCCTGGGTGTTTTTTGGAAGGACTGATGTTGAAGCTGAAACTCCAATATTTTGGCCACCAGATGCAAAGAGCTAAACCATTTGAAAAGACCCTAATGTTGGGAAAGATTGAGGGCAGGAGGAGAAGGGGACATTAGAGGATGAGATGGTTGGATGGCATCACTGACTCATTGGACATGAGTTTGGGTAAACTCTGGGAGTTGGTGATGGACAGGGAAGCCTGGTGTGCTGTGGTCCACGGGGTCGCAAAGAGTCAGACACGACTGAGTGACTGAACTGAACTGAATAGTTACGTTTAAATTAAAATCATCGTTTTCTTTTGGGGCTGAAATATTTAGAAATGAAATAGTACTGACTGAAATTTGTCTCAAATTAACTCGGGAGGGAAAAGTAAGAAGGGCAGTCCTCTGCTATTAAATGCTAAACAACCTGCTTGGGGCTGGTATAGCTGATTTGTAACATATGTATCATTTGCAGACTGCCATTGTACAAATATTCACACTATAACTGATTTCAAGCTCTCAAGTTATGTACTGAACTTGGAGCTGTGAAAAGATGCTCACCATTCACTCTCCATCAAGTCTGGGCTGGTCCCAGCTCACCACCAGGGAATGTGTACAGGTTACAAGGTTGGCAAAGAGTTGATAAGTTCTTTACTTCAGTGATGGATTCAAGCACCTTCATAACCTTACCTTATATGTTTGAAGTTCTCCATCATAAAACATTTGAAATGAAATTACTAGCTTTCCTTCCCTCATAAAATATTCCATACAGTTAGATCACATTAGATGCCTAAGACAATAAGGAGTTTTTGTCTTGTGTGCTGTTTGCACTTGAATTTGTGATCAGTCATCATCTCAGTTAAGAATTATTGCTTGCTCTTGCTTTTTCCTAAATCACAGGGATGAGAGTGAAATAATATTTTTAAAATATGGGTATATATAGGTACATATATGTGTGTCTGTGTATCTATGTATGTATACATCAGATCAGATCAGATCAGTCGCTCACTCGTGTCTGACTCTTTTTTACCCCATGAATCGCAGCACACCAGGCCTCCCTGTCCATCACCAACTCCTGGAGTTCACTGAGACTCGTGTCCATCGAGTCAATGATGCCATCCAGCCATCTCATCCTCTGCCGTCCCCTTCTCCTCTTGCCCTCAATCCCTCCCAGCATCAGAGTCCTTTCCAATGAGTCAACTCTTCGCATGCATGAGGTGGCCAGAGTACTGGAGTTTCAGCTTTAGCATCAGTCCTTCCAAAGAAATCCCAGGGCTGATCTCATTCAGAATGGACTGGGTGGATCTCCTTGCAGTCCAAGGGACTCTCAAGAGTCTTTTCCAACACCACAGTTCAAAAGCATCAATTCTTTGGCACTCAGACTTCTTCACAGTCCAACTCTCACATCCATACATGACCACAGGAAAAACCATAGCCTTGACTAGATGGACCTTTGTTGGCAAAGTAATGTCTCTGCTTTTGAATACGCTCTCTAGGTTGGTCATAACTTTTCTTCCAAGGAGTAAGCGTCTTTTAATTTCATGGCTGCAATCACAATCTGCAGTGATTTTGGAGCCCAGAAAAATAAAGTCTGACACTGTTTCCACTGTTTCCCCATCTATTTCCCATGCAGTGATGGGACCAGATGCCATGATCTTCGTTTTCTGAATGTTGAGATTTAAGACAACTTTTTCATTCTCCTCTTTCAGTTGCATCAAGAAGTTTTTTAGTTCCTCTTCACTATCTGCCATAAGGGTGGTGTCATCTGCATATCTGAGGTTATTGATATTTCTCCCAGCAATCTTGATTCCAACTTGTGTTTCTTCCAGCCCAGTGTTTCTCATGATGTACTCTGCATATAAGTTAAATAAACAGGGTGACAATACACAGCCTTGACGTACTCCTTTTCCTATCTGGAACCAGTCAGTTGTTCCATGTCTAGTTCTAACTGTTGCTTCCTGACCTGCATACAGATTTCTCAAGAGGCAGATCAGGTGGTCTGGTATTCCCATCTCTTTCAGAATTTTCCAGTTTATTGTGATCCCCACAGTCAAAGGCTTTGGCATAGTCAATAAAGCAGAAATAGATGCTTTTCTGGAACTCTCTTGCTTTTTCAATGATCCAGCGGATGTTGGCAATTTGATCTCTGGTTCCTCTGCCTTTTCTAAAACCAGCTTGAACATCAGGAAGTTCACGGTTCACATATTGCTGAAGCCTGGCTTGGAGACTTTTGAGCATTACTTTACTAGCATTTGAGATGAGTGCAATTGTGCGGTAGTTTGAGCATTCTTTGGCATTGCCTTTCTTTGGGATTGGAATGAAAACTGACCCTTTCCAGTCCTGTGGCCAATGCTGAGTTTTCCAAATTTGCTGGCATATTGAGTGCAACACTTTCACAGCATCATCTTTCACATTTTGGAATAGCTCCACTGGAATTCCATCACCTCCACTAGCTTTGTTTGTAGTGATGCTTTCTAAGGCCCACTTGACTTCACATTCCAGGATGTCTGGCTCTAGGTCAGTGATCACACCATCGTGATTATCTGGGTCATGAAGCTCTTTTTTGTACAGTTCTTCTGTGTATTCTTGCCACCTCTTCTTAATATCTTCTGCTTCTGTTAGGTCCATACTATTTCTGTCCTTTATCGAGCCCATCTTTGCATGAAATGTTCCTTTGGTATCTCTGATTTTCTTGAAGAGATCCCTAGTCTTTCCCATTCTGTTGTTTTCCTCTATTTCTTTGCATTGATCGTTGAAGAAGGCTTTCTTATCTGTTCTTGCCATTCTTTGGAACTCTGCATTCAGATGTTTATATCTTTCCTTTTCTCCTTTGCTTTTCGCTTCTCTTCTTTTCACAGCTATTTGTAAGGCCTCCCCAGACAGCCATTTTGCCTTTTTGCATTTCTTTTCCATGGGGATGGTCTTGATCCCTGTCTCCTGTACAATGTCACGAACCTCATTCCATAGTTCATCAGGCAGTCTATCTATCAGATTTAGGCCCTTAAATCTATTTCTCACTTTCACTGTATAATCACATATACATATATATCTGCAATTCTCCATGTGACTTGGAAGACCTGAGCTTAGAATGTGCCCAATTTAGGCAATGATGACTACTGACTACTTTCATAGGTATTTCACTGCAAACTACAAAGAGAGTAGAAACAAAGTTTTCCAAACAAAAATAACACTGGAACTATCTCTTTATGATATTCTCCCAAGTAAAATAATGCAAAACATATAAAAGTAGAGCCTCTTACCATGTGGTTTGTGCTTAGTCGCACAGTTGTGTGCAACTCTTTGCAACCCCATGTACTGTATGTAGCCTGCCAGGCTCCTCCGTCCATGGTGGTTCTCCAGGCAAGAATACTTGAGTGGCTTGTCATGCCCTCCTCCAGGGGATCTTCCCAACCCAGGGATCAAACCCAAATCTCCCGCATAGCAGGTGGATTCTTTACCATCTGAGCCACCAGTGAAGTGAAGTCAAGTCGTTCAATTGTGTCTGACTTTTGCAACCCCATGGACTATAACCTACCAGGCTCCTCCATCCATGGAATTTTCCAGGGAAGAATACTGGAGTGGGTTGCCATTTCCTTCTCCAGGGGATCTTCCTGACCCAGGGATAGAATCTGGATCTCCCACATTGCAGGCAGATGCTTTACCGTCTGAGCTACCAGGGAAGTTCCCTTATTATGTTTGCTGCTGCTAAGTCGCTTCAGTCGTGTCCAACTCTGTGCGACCCCATAGACGGCAGCCCACCAGGCTTCCTGTCCCTGGGATTCTCCAGGAAAGAACACTGGAGTGGGTTGCCATTTCCTTCTCCAATGTGTGAAAGTGAAAAGTGAAAGTGAAATCGCTCAGTCTCATCTGACTCTGAGCAACCCCATAGACTGCAGCCTACCAGGCTCTTCTGTCCATGGGGTTTTCCAGGCAAGAGTACTGGAGTGGGGTGCCATTGCCTTCTCCGATTATTATGTTTAGGTCAGACTAAACGACACAGCTTTATCAGGAAGTAAACTGATCCTTTTTTCATAGATTTCAAGAACATATCTCAAAAACATTTATGATATTCTACATTAAATTTTGCAGCATGAAATCTAGACTTTTAATTGCAAGTATAATAATGATGACTAGGCTTCCCCGGTGACTCAAAAGATGAAGAACCCTCCTTCCAATGCAGGAGATGCAAGTTCAATCCCTGAGTGGGGAAGGTACCCTAGAGAAGGAAATGGCACTCAACTCCAGTATTCTTGCCTGGGAAATCTCAGGGACAGCAGAGCCTGGCGGGCTACAGTCCATGGGGTCGCGAAACAGACACAATTTAATGACTAAACAATAACAACACAATGACAATTTAACATTTTCCATATGCTGGAAAACTGTTCTGGGCATTTTATCAAGATAACTAATTTAATCCTTTCAACAAGACTATGCAGTTGCTGCTACTGCTCCTTTCAACAAGACTATGCAGTAAGTACTATTATTATCCCATTTTACAGATTAGGAAAGAGAGAGGGGGGTTAAGGTTACAACACTAGTGAGGGATATAGTCAGGATTTCAATCCAAGTAGCTTGGCTCTTGGGCTTCCTTGGTAGCACGTATGGTAAAGAATCCACCTACAATGCAGAAGACCCTGGTTCAATTCCTGGGTTGGGAAGATCCCCTGGAGAAGGGATAGGCTACCCACTCCAGTATTCTTGAGATTCCCTGGTGGCTCAGACAGTAAAGAATTCACCACAATGTGGGAGACCTGGGTTCAATCCCTGGATTAGGAAGATCCCCTGGAGGAGGGCATGGCAACCCACTCCATTATTCTTGCCTGGAGAATCCCCATGGGCAGAGGAGTCTGGACGGCTACACTTCATGGGGTTGCAAAGAGTCAGACACGACTGAGTGATTAAGCACACAGCACAGCTTGGCTCCCAGAGTTAAGTTCTGGACCTAGCAGGAAGAGAGATTAGTCTCATTTATCCAGAGTGGAAAAAAACAAGGCAGTGGGAGCTTCTACCTCAAAATTGTTAAGCATTCTCAGCAAGTTACTAAATCACTTTTGAGTTCCAATGTCTCATCTATTCAGTACAGATAAACAGTGCAGTTGAACTTATTTACAAAACAGAAGCAGACATAGAAAACAAACTTATGGTTACCAATGGGGAAGGCAGGGGTGGGGTAAATATAATTTGGGAGTATGGGATTAACAGATGTACACCAAGTATAAACAACAAGGATTTACTGTGCAGCACAGAGAGCTGTATTAAATATATTATAATGAACTAATGTAATAGAATTGGGGAAAATACAAATATATACACATATATGTATAACTGATGGAGAAGGCAATGGCACCCCACTCCAGTACTCTTGCCTGGAAAATCCCATGGACAGAGGAGCCTGGAAGGCTGCAGTTCATGGGGTCGCTGAGGGTCGGACACGACTGAGCCACTTCACTTTCACTTTTCACTTTCATGCATTGGAGAAGGAAATGGCAACCCACTCCAGTGTTCTTGCCTGGAGAATCCCAGGGATGGGGGAGCCTGGTGGGCTGCTGTCTATGGGGTCGCACAGAGTCGGACACGACTGAAGTGACTTAGCAGCAGCAGCAGCAGCATGTATAACTGAATCACTTTGTTGTACACTTGACACCAACACAGTATTCCAAATCAACTATAATCAATAAAAATAAATGAATGGATGCAGATCTCTAAGGTCTTTTGCAGGTCAAAATTTCTAAGCTAATTAGTAACAATTTTGATGAGTGATATTATTAGCACACATTTAGTCAGTTTCTAGGGCTTCCTTGGTGGCTAAGTGGTAAAGAATCTGCCTGCAATGTAGGAGCCGCAGGAGATTCAGTTTCTATCCCTGGGTTGGGAAGATCCCCTTGAGGAGTGCATGGCAACCCACCTCAGTATTCTTCCCTGGAGAATCCCATGGGTAGAGAAGCCTGGCAGGCTTCCATCCACAGGGTCCCAAAGAGTCAGACATGACTCAAGCGACTTAGCAGTCAGTTTCTAAAATTCAAGCATATTTTCCCAACTTTGTCTACAATAAAGGATGTCTAAAGTTTATAGAGTCAGATACCTTAGACAGCAGATGGGAATACCAGAGCACCTGACCTGCCTCTTGAGAAACCTATATGCAGGTCAGGAAGCAACAGTTAGAACTGGACATGGAACAACAGACTGGTTCCAAATAGGAAAAGGAGTACATCAAGGCTGTATATTGTCACCCTGCTTATTTAACTTCTATGCAGAGTACATCATGAGAAATGCTGGACTGGAAGAAACACAAGCTGGAATCAAGATTGCTGGGAGAAATATCAATAACCTCAGATATGCAGAAGACACCACCCTTATGGCAGAAAGTGAAGAGGAACTAAAAAGTCTCTTGATGAAAGTGAAAGAAGAGAGTGAAAAAATTGGCTTAAAGCTCAACATTCAGAAAACGAAAACCATGGCATCCGGTCCCATCACTTCATGGGAAATAGATGGGGAAACAGTGGAAACAGTGTCAGACTTTTATTTTTGGGGGCTCCAAAATCACTGCAGATGGTGATTGCAGCCATAAAATTAAAAGATGCTTACTCCTTGGAAGGAAAGTTATGACCAACCTAGATAGCATATTGAAAAGCAGAGACATTACTTTGCCAACAAACGTCCATCTAGTCAAGGCTATGGTTTTTCCAGTGGTCATGTATGAATGCGAAAGTTGAACTGTGAAGAAGGTTGAGCGCAGAAGAATTGATGTTTTTGAACTGTGGTGTTGGAGAAGACTCTTGAGAGTCCCTTGGACTGCAAGGAGATCCAACCAGTCCATTTTAAAGGAGATCAGCCCTGGGATTTCTTTGGAAGGACTGATGCTAAAGCTGAAATTCCAGTACTTTGGCCACCTCATGCGAAGATTTGACTCATTGGAAAAGACCCTGATGCTGGGAGGGATTGGGGGCAGGAGGAGAAGGGGACAACAGAGGATGAGATGGCTGGATAGCATCACTGACTCAATGGACGTGAGTCTGAGTGAACTCCGGGAGTTGGTGATGGACAAGGAGGCCTGGCGTGCTGTGATTCATGGGATCGCAAAAAGTCGGACACGACTGAGGGACTGAACTGAACTACAGTCTAGATCCTGCATTCTTCCTATATGCAATTTTAATCCAGTATCTTTAATACTTATTTTTTTAACTGTTATCCAAATAAATCGGAAGAAAGCATTGCCTTTTGGAAAATTAAATCCAGTTGTCACAATTAACTTATATACAGCCATTATTTACAAGTTACAACACTGTTGTTATTCATTTAATATTTTAACTTCTAGTTCCTAGTTTTCCCTATTTTATGAAGTTTGTATATAGGCATAAGCTTGAAATCTTTAGAGTAGAAGGGTTAGAATGCAAAGAGAAACTGTCATCATGAATTGATTTCAAATGTCTTGCCTACCTTTGTCTAATTGCTCTTAGGTATCACCAGATATTCTTCATAAGCCCTATATATCAGAATACTTTATACAACATAATTAACATGGAATTTTACCACCTAAATGGCAGCTTTTTATTTTCTGTTACAAGTTTAAACTTCTCTGCATCTCTATTCCCATTGTTGTTTTTTCTCTGTATTCAAACACTCTCCTGAAATGGGCCCGATGAAACATTTCATATTGCTACTCCATCACCCACTCTATTAATCAAGATATTAAACATGAAGAGCACAATCCCATTCAGATTGCATTTGGAATTTCACATATTGTTATTACCATGACCTCTTTATCTATAGATCCTCAGCCAGTTTTCACTGAATCATTCCATTTTGTGATTGCTCATGTTTAACTCTAATCTGAATTATTTAAAATTGCATGAGCAATTGGCAAATGATTTGATAATGTTCAAATATAACCGTCATCCCATAAAGGAATGATTTTATAATTCTATCAAAGCTGCAATTGGTTTTGTCAGAAGCAATTTGTTTTATAGAACCCACTGCTTACTCCAAATTACAATTCCCTTAGCCTTTAGATATTTGCATTTTCTTTTAATGTTTCTGACATTATGTAATGGTGCTGAGGTTAGATTAACCGAATTTATTGCTGCCCTTCCTATTTAAATATGATGATATACTGCTTTATATATTAGAATAGCTGAGAGATTGAAGGTGACCTGCAGGGTCTGTCTGAATGCTACACATATTTATCAAATATTCTCTTTGTGTGGTTTTGCTCTGAAAGTTTCATGGAATGTACGCTTGACTTGAGCCACCCAA
Source organism: Tragelaphus eurycerus (assembly GCA_935064755.1). Lineage (NCBI taxonomy): Eukaryota > Metazoa > Chordata > Mammalia > Artiodactyla > Bovidae > Tragelaphus > Tragelaphus eurycerus. The sequence continues at coordinate 21,878,968 of CAKXYN010000010.1, read as the reverse complement.
GTCTCCAATTACAGTATCTCAACCTGCTACCGTCAGTTCCTAGCAATAACTTACTAGGCTCCATCACCCGCACTAGTATTTTTCCTGGGCCACTTGCTTTCAGATTTCCGGGGTATCTTGTTGTCAGTCATTACTCCTGTTGTTACTATTTCATTGTCATTATAATCACTATCATCAGGCTACATATCCTGAACTTTATATATGCTAGGTTGGTACATATCAGAGAGAAGGCTCATTTTCTATTTGTGAAAGAAGATGAAATGGTTATATAGATGTCTCTTATCACTAATCTTGCGTTAGCAATTAGTGTCACTTATTATTATGTGCCAGATGCCATGTTATGCAATTCATAAGGATTATTTTATTTAATCCTCAAGGTAGGAAATTTTATCTGCATTTAATGGATGATAAATGGAAATTCAGTGAAGGTAGGTAATTTGCTGACAGAGAAATGCATTGATGGGGGCCTTCCCTGGTGATCCAGTGGCTAAGACTCTGGGCTCGCAAGGCAGGGGGCCCAGGTTCAATCCCTGGTCATGGAACTAGATCCCACGTGCTGCTACTAAGAGCCTGTATGCCACAACTCAGAGTTCACATGCCACAACTAAAAAAGATTCTGCATGCCACAACTAAGACCTAGTGAGGCCAAATAAATTAATAAACATTTTGTTTAAAAAAAAAAAAAAAGAAATGCATCAGTGGAGTCACCTTTTAATTCTTATGAGGAAAGGATATGTAGGGATGGAGGGACAGAGGGAGTTGGAACCTATGTCACATTAATAGAATGTAGAGTATGAGGCAGATTGGAGGAGGCTCAGAGAAGGCAGAGTAAAGAAAGTCCTAAGTGGACTGATAGGAAGAAAGCAAAGAGGGAAACAGGAAAGAGTAACACAGTTAGAGAAGTCTTCACTTCATTAATATAAAATACCCTCCTTGGTTTAAGTTAATACTTTCCATATTGAATTCCAATGAATCTTATTTTAATGCAACACTTGTACTGAATGAGCTGAGATTAATAGTATACAATTATAAAACAAAACGTTCTTCCTGCCACTCCTTACTAAACTTGCTCCATCAAACAATTCATTCCCTGACCTTGGATGAAATCTTGAACAGGTCCCATGTTTCTTTGGGTCACTCTAAGGCAACATACAAATTATCCTTTTGTTTTTACATATAGAGGACAAATCCAATGTGGTAAGAACTGCCAGCTCGTTTTTACCCATTCTCTCCCTTATGCCGACTTGAGTCTGCTCCAACCATGGAAGTCTGCAACAGAGCAGAGGGCTGTGGTCCAATTCTCTCTCCTTAGAGTAGTATCTACTAATACTACTATAATCTAGATGTTCCAAGCCTACTTTTTTGAAGGGCAATTTTATGGGTTTCCAGAGATTCCCCTAATGGAACTATCGCACTGCTGATCACTTGATACAAGCTGATCGCTTTCTATTCCTCCCTCAGCCCTGGGCTCCGATGGATCATCATTGAATTGGTTGCCATCATCCCTCTCAGATTCTGCTTCTCTCCACATAATCAGACTGAGCAGCATTCTTACAATCTATTGTCTTTTCTTCGGAACTAGCTAAAAATTCTCCCCACCATATGAAGAAATGACTCTTCAGGCTCCCCAGCCTCAGGCTCTGGCACCCTCTAGTGGCTGTTGACATACGTACAATGTCAGCCCTGAGTTCTAGACTCTTGCCTCTCAGCTGGGCTTTCCAGGTGGCTGTAGTGGTGAAGAACCCTCCTGCCGATATTGGCAGGAGACATAAGAGATGTGGGTTCCATCCCTGAGTTGGGAAGATCCCCCTGGAGAAGGGCAGGGCAACCCACTCGAGTATTCTTACCTGAAGAATCCCATGAACGAGAGGAGCCTGGCAGGCTATGGTCCATAGTGTTGCAACAAGTTGGATGCGACTGAAGCAACTTAGCACAAATGCACACCTCTCAGTTGTTCTCCCCAAAGACATCACCTTCCTGTAGTAGCTATCCAAATGCAAGACCAAGGATAGGGATTGAAAAGAGCACTCGGCACACTTTCTTACCATCACCACCAACACTGTCCCCTCTCCTAACTCTCCATCTAAGACTTTCACAGACATCTTGGAGACACTCTAAACTCCCTTTTTAGAAGTGCTTATGTATGGTTTTCACACAAGGCAAGAAGGCTGTCTTCTGGTTCTCAAGTTTGAGGGAGTGTCTGAGGTCAGCAGTGCTTCTGGTAATGGACAGCCAGAAAACCTCTCCAGATTCTTAGCAGCATTAAGCTGCAGGTTCAATGTCCCTACTAGTGAAACGAACACTGACACCATCTTCAAACTTTGCCAAGAATCTATGAGCAAGTTGCACCCACAGGAGAGGTGCCCCACTTAAAATATGAAAGGAAACAATCCAATCGTGAGGCTCTAATTCTTTGAAGGACTCCAGAGTGACTGGATGAAAGGATGTAATACATATTGCCTGTAGCATGGACTTGCCCTTTCTCCCAAGGACCCACCTCTGATCCTGTCCCAGTGCTTCACCACATGCAGTATGGAATAACAAACTGATTCCAAATAGGAAAAGGAGTACGTCAAAGCTGTATATTGTCACCCTGCTTATTTAACTTCTATGCAGAGGACATTATGAGAAACGCTGGGCTGGAAGAAGCACAAGCCAGAATCAAGATTGCCGGGAGAAATATTAATACCCTCAGATATACAGATGACACCAGCCTTATGGCAGAAAGTGAAGAGGAACTAAAGAGCTTCTTGATAAAAGTGAAAGAGAAGAGTGAAAAAGTTGGCTTAAAGCTCAACATTCACAAGACAAAGATCATGGCATCTGGTCCCATCACTTCATGGAAAATAGATGAGGAAACAGTGGAAACAGTGTCAGACTTTATTTTTTGGGGCTCCAAAATCACCGCAGATGGTAATTACAGCCATGAAATTAAAAGATGCTTACTCCTTGGAAGGAACGTTATGACCAACCTAGACAGCATATTGAAAAGCAGAGGCATTACTTTGCCAACAAAGGTCTGTCTAGTCAAGGCTATGGTTTTTCCAGTGGTCATGTATCGAGGTGAGAGTTGGACTGTGAGGAAAGCTGAGCACTGAAGAATTGATGCTTTTGAAGTGTGGTGTTGGAGAAGACTCTTGAGAGTCCCTTGGACTGCAAGGAGATTCAACCAGTCCATTCTGAAGGAGATCAGTCCCAGGTGTTGATTGGAAAGACTGATGCTGAAGCTGAAACTCCAGTACTTTGGCCACCTCATGCGAAGAGTTGACTTATTGGGAAAGACCCTGATGCTGGGAGGGATTGGGGGCAGGAGAAGAAAGGGACGACAGAGGATGAGATGGCTGGATGGTATCACCAACTCAATGGACATGAGTTTGAGTAAACTCCGAGAGTTGGTGATGGACAGGGAGGCCTGGAATGCTGCGATTCATGGGGTTGCAGAGTCAGACACAACTGAGTGACTGAACTGAACTGATCCTCTTTTTCATGGCAGGGCCAGGATCAAAGAAGTACATTCTGAAGACATAACATGGCATAAGTAGGTAGGAAGGAGTGAATGAGAGGAAAATTCTGAGGTAGGGAGCCCAGTTGGTGAGGAATAAAAACTGAGGTCTTGAAATAAGAAGAGTCCAAGAAGAGGAAGAAGTGGTTACTGGTGGCATGCTGGGGACAGTGGCACAGAGCAGCAGACATACTGTGGTCAAAGAAGCAAAGACAAAGAGGCTGAAGCCATCAGTAGAACGTAGTAGTCAGACATCAAGGGGCTGTATCTATAGGACCAGGGGACATCCTCAGGGTAATCCGGGTTTGCCAGCTGGTATCATTCTTAAACAGATAATCCTGCAGGTAGATTTACTTTTGCTTTCTGTTAGCATCTTTAAAATACAACCTAGCACCTGACAGATCATAGACATGAAACAAAGGGATGGACACAGGAGGTAAGAAATTTGAGATTGATGGGCATCATAGGTAGAAATGGCTGGAGGACTCTCAAAGCTAATAAGTCTTTTTCAAATGCTCCTAAAATATCAACTTCTGCCCAGATACCTCTGCACTCCTTGCCACACATTTTCATTAGGTTGAAATTAACTGATGTGATCAGAATTATTAAGAAGAAATCATTATAATCTCTAAAGAAAAATAGGCTATGTAATTGTTCCTATAAAATTATATCAGAAATAAGCTATTATTTCAGCCCTGAAATTTTCTATGAGCAAATCTGTTTACTCCAGGAAGGAGAGAACAATGGCTTCAATATTTTTTAAAAGGAAGCACATTGCAATATGAAAACAAATTTACCATATTACTTTATTTTACACATAGTACCATAGACACTTTTAGAACTCATCTTCAGTCTTTAAATGTATTAGAAAATATAAGATCCAAATTAAACTTTGAGTTTAAGACTCCAGTGACTTTCAAGTGGGACGGTGGGTGTTGCAGGAGGGCATCAGAGGGCAGACACACTGAAACCATACTCACAGAAAACTAGTCAATCTAATGACACTAGGACCACAGCCTTGTCTAACTCAATGAAACTAAGCCATGCCCGTGGGGCAACCCAGGATGGGCGGGTCATGGTGGAGAGATCGGACAGGGTGTGGTCCGCTGAAGAAGAGAATGGCAAACCACTTTAGTATTCTTGCCTTGAGAACCCCATGAACAGTATGAAAAGACAGAATGATAGGATACTGAAAGAGAAACTCCCCAGGTCAGTAGGGGCCCAATATGCTACTGGAGATCAGTGGAGAAATAACTCCAGAAAGAATGAAGGGATGGAACCAAAGCAAAAAGAATACCCAGCTGTGGATGTGTCTGGTGATAGAAGCAAAGTCCAATGCTGTAAGGAGCAATATTGCATAGAACCTGGAATGTCAGGTCCATGAATCAAGGCAAATTGAAAGTGGTCAAACAAGGGATGGCAAGAGTGAATGTCGACATTCTAGGAATTAGCGAACTAAAATGGACTGGAATGGGTGAATTTAACTCAGAGGACAATTATATCTACTACTGAGGGCAGGAATCCCTCAGAAGAAATGCAGTGGCCATCATGGTCAACAAGAGAGGCCGAAATGCAGTACTTGGATGCAATCTCAAAAACGACAGAATGATCTCTGTTCGTTTCCAAGGCAAACCATTCAATGTCACAGTAATCCAAGTCTATGCCCCAACCAGTAACGCTGAAGAAGCTGAAGTTGAATGGTTCTATGAAGACCTACAAGACTTCTTAGAACTAACACCCAAAAAAGATGTCCTTTTCATTATAGGGGACTGGAATGCAAAAGTAGGAAGTCAAGAAACACCTGGAGTAAAAGGCAAATTTGGCCTTGGAATACGGAATGAAGCAGGGCAAAGACTAACAGAGTTTTGCCAAGAAAATGCACTGGTCATAGCAAATACCCTCTTCCAACAACACAAGAGAAGACCCTATACATGGACATCACCAGATGGTCAACACCGAAATCAGATCGATTATATTCTTTGCAGCCAAAGATGGAGAAGCTCTATACAGTCAGCAAAAACAAGACCAGGAGCTGACTGTGGCTCGGACCATGAACTCCTTATTGCCAAATTCAGACTTAAATTGAAGAAAGTAGGGAAAACCACTAGACCATTCAGGTATGACCTAAATCAAATCCCTTATGAGTATACAGTGGAAGTGAGAAATAGATTTAAGGGCCTAGATCTGATAGACAGAGTGCCTGATGAACTATGGAATGAGGTTCGTGACATTGTACAGGAGACATGAATCAAGACCATCCCCACGGAAAAGAAATGCAAAAAAGCAAAATGGCTGTCCGGGGAGGCCTTACAAATAGCTGTGAAAAGAAGAGAAGCGAAAAGCAAAGGAGAAAAGGAAAGATATAAACATCTGAATGCAGAGTTCCAAAGAATAGCAAGAAGAGATAAAGAAAGCCTTCTTCAGTGATCAATGCAAAGAAATAGAGGAAAACAACAGAATGGGAAAGACTAGGGATCTCTTCAAGAAAATCAGAGATACCAAAGGAACATTTCATGCAAAGATGGGCTCGATAAAGGACAGAAATGGTATGGACCTAACAGAAGCAGAAGATATTAAGAAGAGGTGGCAAGAATACACAGAAGAACTGTACAAAAAAGAGCTTCATGACCCAGATCATCACGATGGTGTGATCACTGACCTAGAGCCAGACATCCTGGAATGTGAAGTCAAGGGGGCCTTAGAAAGCATCACTACGAACAAAGCTAGTGGAGGTGATGGAATTCCAGTGGAGCTATTCCAAATCCTGAAAGATGATGCTGTGAAAGTGCTGCACTCAATATGCCAGCAAATTTGGAAAACTCAGCAGTGGCCACAAGATTGGAAAAGGTCAGTTTTCATCCCAATCCCAAAGAAAGGCAATGCCAAAGAATGCTCAAACTACCGCACAATTGCACTCATCTCACACGCTAATAAAGTAATGCTCAAAATTCTCCAAGCCAGGCTTCAGCCATATGTGAACCACGAACTTCCTGATGTTCAGGCTGGTTTTAAAAAGGCAGAGGAACCAGAGATCAAATTGCCAACATCCACTGGATCATGGAAAAAGCAAGAGAGTTCCAGAAAAACATCTATTTCTGCTTTATTGACTATGCCAAAGCCTTTGACTGTGTAGATCACAATAAACTGTGGAAAACTCTTCAAGAGATGGGAATACCAGACCACCTGACCTGCCTTTTGAGAAACCTATATGCAGGTCAGGAAGCAACAGTTAGAACTGGTCATGGAACAACAGAATGGTTCCAAATAGGAAAAGGAGTACGTCAAGGCTGTATATTGTCACCGTGTTTATTTAACTTGTATGCAGAGTACGTCATGAGAAACACTGGACTGGAAGAAACACAAGTTGGAATCAAGATGCTGGGAGAAATATCAATAACCTCAGATATGCAGATGACACCACCCTTATGGCAGAAAGTGAAGAGGAACTCAAAAGCCTCTTGATGAAAGTGAAAGTGGAGAGTGAAAAGGTTGGCTTAAAGCTCAACATTCAGAAAACGAAGATCATGGCATCTGGTCCCATCACTACATGGGAAATAGATGGGGAAACAGTGGAAACAGTGTCAGACTTTCTTTTTCTGGGCTCCAAAATCACTGCAGATGGTGACTGCAGCCATGAAATTAAAAGACGCTTACTCCTTGGAAGGAAAGTTATGACCAACCTAGATAGCATATTCAAAAGCAGAGACATTACTTTGCCAACAAAGGTTCGCCTAGTCAAGGCTATGGTCTTTCCTGTGGTCATGTATGGATGTGAGAGCTGGACTGTGAAGAAGGCTGAGCACCGAAGAATTGATGCTTTTGAACTGTGGTGTTGGAGAAGACTCTTGAGAGTCCCTTGGACTGCAAGGAGATCCCACCAGTCCATTCTGAAGGAGATCAGCCCTGGGATTTCTTTGGAAGGAATGATGCTAAAGCTGAAACTCCAGTATTTTGGCCACCTGATGTGAAGAGTTGACTCATTGGAGAAGACTCTGATGCTGGGAGGGATTGAGGGCAGGAAGAGAAGAAGATGACAGAGGATGAGATGGCTGGATGGCATCACTGACTTGATGGATGTGAGTCTGAGTGAAGTCCGGGAGCTGGTGATGGACAGGGAGGCCTGGTGTGCTGCGATTCATGGGGTCAAAAAGAGTCTACAATTGCACCACTTACAGAGTAACCATATAGGAGAACAACCTGAGGACGAGCAAGGAAAAAGAAAAAAAAAAAACCCACATCTAAAGATACAGAGGAGAAACCACAGGGACTTCCAGTGGTTAAGATTCTGTGCTTCCAATGCAGGGGGTGTGGGTTCAATCCCAGGTCAGGGATCTGGGAACATGCCATGTGAGATGGCCAAAAGCTAATATTAAAAAGAAGAGGAAGGAAGAAATCACAACCCAATGAATAGGAAGGGTGAAGACACAGTGTCGTTAAGACAGTGGGACAGTCATGTAACAGGAGGCAAAGGGGCAGGGCACAACTTTTGAAAGAATGACATAACCCAAGGACACAGCGTAAACTGATTAGAATTAAATGGGACCAACACGGCAGACAAGACTAGACCTTGATCCTCACTCAGCTAATGAGACGACACACCCAGAGGTCAAAAGCCTTGTCTAACTCAATGGAACACAGCCTTGTCTAACTCAATGATACTAACAGCCATGCCATGTAGGGCCACCCAAGATGAACGGGTCGTGGTGGAGAGGTCTGATAAAAACGTGGTCCACTGGAGAAGAGAATAGCAAACCACTTCAGTATTCTTGCCTTGACAACCCCATGAACCAGTGTGAAAAGGCAAAAAGATAGGACATTGAAAGATGAACTCCCAGGTCAGTAGGTGCCCAACATTCTACCAGAAATCATTGGAGAAATAACTCCAGAAAGAATGAAGAGACAGAGCCAAAGCAAAAACAACACCCAGTTGTGGATGTGACTGGTGATGGAAATAAAATCCGATGCAGTAAAGAGCAATATTGCATAGGAAACTGGGATGTTAGGTCCATTATTCAAGGCAAATTGGAAGTGGTCAAGCAGGGGATGGCAAGAGTGAACATCGGCACTTCAGGAGTCAGTGAACTAAAATGGACTGGAATGGGTGAATTAAACTCAGATGACCATTATATCTACTACTGTGGGCAAGAATACCTTAGAAAAACTGAAGTAGCCATCATAGTCAACAAAAGAGTCCGAAATGCAGTACTTGGATGCGATCGCAAAAATGACAGAACGATCTCTGTTCATTTCCAAGGCAAACCATTGAATATCACAGTAATCCAAGTCTATGCCCTGAACAGTAATGCTGAAGAAGCTGAAGTTGAACAGTTCTATGAAGACCTACATACTTTCTAGAACTAACAAACAAAAAAGATGCCCTTTTCTTTATAGGGGACTGGAATGCAAAACTAGGAGTCCAGAAATACCTGGAATAACAGGCAAATTTGGCCTTGGAGTACAGAATGAAGCAGGGCAACAGCTAATAGAGTTTTGCTAAGAGAACACATTGATCATATCAAACACCTTCTTCCAACAACACAAGAGAAGACTCTACATATGGACATCACCAGATGGTCAATACAGAAATCAGATTGATTATATTCTTTGCAGCCAAAGATGGAGAAGCTCTGTACAGTCAGCAAAAACAAGACGGGAGCTGACTGTGGCTAAGGTCATGAACTCCTTACTGCCAAATTCAGACCTAAATTGAAGAAAGTAGCAAAAACCACTAGACCATTCAGGTATGACATAAATCAAATCCCTTGCAATTATACAGTGGAAGTGACAAATAGATTCAAGGGATTAGATCTCACAGAGCGTCTGAAGAACTATGGAGAGAGGTTCGTGACATTGTACAGGAGGCAATGATCAAGACCACCCCCAAGAAAAATTAATGCAAAAAGGCAAAATGGCTGTCTGAGGAGGCCTTAAAAATAGCTGTTAAAAGAAGAGAAGCAAAAGGCAAAGGAGAAAAGGAAAGATATACCCATTTGAATGTAGAGTTCCAAAGAAGCCTTGGAACTTCTTTGTAGAGTAAGGAAGCCTTCTTCTTAAGTGATCAATGCAAAAAAATAGAGGAGAACCATAGAATGAGAAAGACTAGAGATCTCTTCAAGAAAATCAGAGATACCAAGGGAATATTTCATGTAAAGATGGGCTCAATAAAGGACAGAAATGGTATGGACCTAACAGAAGCAGAAGATATTAAGAAGAGGTGGCAAGAATACACAGAGGAACTATACAAAAAAAAATCTTCATGAACCAGATAATCAAGATGGTGTGATCACTGACCTAGAGCCAGACATCCTGGAATGTGAAGTCAAATGGGCCTTAGGAAGCATCACTACCAACAAAACTAGTGGAGATGATGGAATTCCAGTTGAACTATTTCAAATCCTAAAAGATGATGCTGTGAAAGTGCTACACTCAATATGCCAGAAATTTTGGAAAACTCAGCAGTGGCCACAGGACTGGAAAAGATCAGTTTTCATTCCAGTCCTAAAGAAAAGCAATACCAAAGAATGCTCAAACTACCACACAATTGCACTCATCTCCCACGCTATCAACGTAATGCTCAAAATTCTCCAAGGCAGGCTTCAACAGTACATGAATTTCCAGATGTTCAAGATGAATTTAGAAAAGGCAGAGGAACCAGAAATCAAATTGCCAACATCCATTAGACCATCGAAAAAGCAAGAGAGTTCCAATAAAACATCTGCTTCTGCTTTATTGACTAAGCCAAAACCTTTGACTGTGTGGATCACAATAAACTGTGAGAAATTCTTCAAGAGATGGAAATACCAGACAACCTTACCTGCCTCCTGATAAATCTGTATGCAGGTCAAGAAGCAGCAGTTAGAACCGGACATGGAATGACAGACTGGTTCCAAATAGGGAAAGGATTAAATCAAGGCTGTATATTGTCACCCTGCTTATTTAACTTATATGCAGAGTCCATCATGAGAAATGCCAGGCTGGGTGATGCACAAGCTAGAATCAACATTGCTGGGAGAAATGTCAATAAACTCAGATATGCAGATGACACTACCATTATGGCAGAAAGCTAAGAAGAACTAAAGAATCTCTTGATGAAAGTGATAGAAGAGAGTGAAAAAGTTGGCTTAAAGCTCAACATTCAGAAAACTAAGATCATGGGATCTGGTCCTATTACTTCATGGCAAATAGATGCAGAAACAATGGAAATAGTGACAGACTTCACTTTGGGCAATGGAGGGGCTCCAAAATCACTGCAGATGGTGACTGCAGCCATGAAATTAAAAGACACTTACTCCTTGGAAGAAAAGTTACCACCAACCTAGACAGCTTATTAAAAAGCAGAGACATTACTTTTCAACAAAGGTCTGTCTAGTCAAAGCTATGGATTTTCCAGTAGTCATGTATGAATGTGATAGTTGGAATGTAAAGAAAGCTGAGTGCTGACAAATTGACACTCTTGAACTGTGAGTCTCTTGGACAACAAGGAGATCCAACCAGTACATTCTAAATGAAATCAGTCCTGAATATCCATTGGAAAGACTGCTGCTGAAGCTGAAACCTCAATATTTTGGCCACCTGATGCGAAGAACTGACTCATTTGAAAGTACCCTGATACTGGGAATGATTGAAGACAGAAGGAGAAGGGGACAACAGAGGATGAGATAGCTGGAGGGCATCACCAACTCCAGGAGTTGATGATGGACAGGGAAGCCTGATGTGCTGCAGTGCATGGGGTCACAAAGTTAGACACCTCTGAGCAACTGAACTGAACTGAACTGAGGTCAAAATCCCAAGGAGTGGGTGGTGGCCCAAATCCTGGAAATCTATACTCCTTCCCCAAAATAGTTGGACTAATCCTCCCACTCATTAGCATATGAAATTGCCCAGCTGATAAAATCTGACCATGCCACATTTCACTGCCTCACTTGCCCTCTGTGATGGCCCACACTCTTGTCTGTGGAGTGTGCTTCTCTCTGAATCTGAATCAATCCATTTCTTTTTATTTATTTATTTTTTATTGAAGGATAATTGCTTTACAGAATTTTATTGTTTTCTGTCAAACATGAATCAGTCATCAGTTCAGTTCAGTTCAATCACTCAGTTGGGTCTGACTCTTTGCGACTCCATTGATTGCAGCACACCAGGCCTCCCTGTCCATCACCAACTCCTGGATTTTACTCAAACTCATGTCCATTGAGTCTGTGATGCCATCCAACCATCTCATCCTTTGTCGTCCCCTTCTCCTCCTGCCTTCAATCTTTCCCAGCATCGGGGTCTTTTCAAATGAGTCAGTTCCTCACATCAGGTGGCCTAAGTGTTGAAGTGTCAGATTCAACATCAGTCCTTCCAATGAATATTCAGGACTGATTTCCTTTAGGATGGACTGGTTGGATCTCCTTGCAGTCCAAATCAGTCATAGGTATACATATATCCCCTCCCTTTTGAAACTCCCTCCTATCTCCCTCCCCATCCCACCCCTCTAGGTTGATACAGAGCCCCTGTTTGAGTTCCCTGAGCCATACAGCAAATTCCCACTGGCTATCTTTTTTACATATGGTAATACAAATTTCCATGTTACTCTTTCCATACATCTCACCCTCTCCTCCCATCTCCCCATGTCCATAAGTCTGTTCTCTGTCTCTTTCTCCATTATTGCCCTATAAATAAATTCTTCAATACCATTCTTCTAAATTCCGTATATATGTGTTAGAATATTGTATTTACCTTTCTGTTTCTGACTCACTTCCTCTGTATAATAGGTTCTAGGTTCATTCACCTCATCAGAACTGACTCAAACGTGTTCCTTTTTATGGCTGAGCAGTATGGATGTGAGAGATGGACTGTGAAGAAACCTGAGCACCGAAGAATTGATGCTTTTGAAGTGTGGTGTTGGAGAAGACTCTTGAGAGTCCCTTGGACTGCAGAAAGGTCCAACCAGTCCATCCTAAAGGAGATCAGGCCTGGGTGTTCATTGGAAGGACTGATGCTAAAGCTGAAACTCCAGTACTTTGGCCACCTTATGCGAAGAGTTGACTCATTGGAGAAGACTCTGATGCTGGGAGGAATTGGGGGCAGGAGGAGAAGGGGATGACAGAGGATGAGATGGCTAGATGGCATCACCAACTGGATGGACATGAGTTTGAATGAACTCCGGGAGTTGGTGATGGGCAGGGAGGCCTGGCGTGCTGTGATGCATGGGGTCGCAAAGAGTCGAACACGAATGAGTGACTGAACTCAACGGAATATTCCATTGTGTATATGTTCCACAACTTCTTTATCCATTCACCTGTCGATGGACCTCTAGGTTGCTTCCATGTTCTAGTTACTGTAAATGGTGCTGTAATGAACAATGGGACATATGTGTCTCTTTCAATTTTGGTTTTTTCAGGGTATATATGCCTGGGAGTGGAGTTGCTAGGTCATGATGGTGGTTTTATTCCTAGTTTTTTAAGGAATCGCCATACCATCTCCCATAGCAGCTGTATCAACTTACATTCCCATTAACAGTGCAAGAGTATTCCCTTTTCTCCACACCCTTTCCAGCATTTATTGTTTGTAGATTTTTTGATGATGGCCATTCTGACCGGTGTGAGGTGATATCTCATTGTAGTTTTGATTTGCATTTCTCTAATAATGAGAGATGCTGAGCATTTTTCATGTGTTTGTTAGCCATCTGCCTGTCTTCTTTGGAGAAACATCTGTTTAAGTCTTCTCCCCACTTTTTGATTGGGTTTGTTTTTCCAGTATTGAGTTGTATGAGCTGCTTGTATATTTTGGATATTGATCCTTTGTCAGTTGTTTCATTTGCTATTATTTTCTCCCATTCTGAGGGTTGCCTTTTCACCTGGATTATAGTTTCCTTTGCTGTGCAAAAGCGTTTAAGTTTAATCAGGTTCCACTTGTTTACTTTTGTTTTTATTTCCATTACTCTAGGAGGTGGGTCATAGAGGATCTTTCTTTAATTTGTGTCATCGAGTGTTATGCATATGTTTTCCTCTAAGAGTTTTATAGTTTCTGGTCTTACATTTAGGCCCTTAATCGATTTTGAGTTTATCTTTGTGTATTATGTTAGGAAGTGTTCTAATTTCATTCTTTTACATGGAGCTGTCCAGTTTTCCCAGCACCATTTATTGAAGTGGTTGTCTTTGCACCATTGTATATTCTTGCCTCCTTTGTCAAAAATAAGGTACCCATAGGTGCATGGGTTTATTTCTAGGCTTTCTATCTTGTTCCACTGGTCTCTATTTCTGTTTTTGTGCCAGTACCATACTGTCTTAATGACTCTAGCTTTATAGTATAACCTGAAGTCAGGAAGGTTGATTCCTCCAGCTCCATTCTTCTTTCTCAAGACTGCTTTGGCTATTCGAGGTCTTTTGTGTTTCCATATGAATTTGAAATTTTTTGTTCTAGTTCTGTGAAAAATGCTATTGGTTATTTGATAGGAGTTGCATTGAATCTGTAGATTGCATTTGGTAGTATAGTCATTTTTACAATATTGTGAATCTGAATAAATCCATTTCTTACCTATCACTTTGTCTCTTACTGAATTCTTTCTCTTTTTTTTTCACTGAATTCTTTCTGCAATGAGACATCAAGAACCTGAGCTTCATTAGACCCTGAAACCAGGTACTGTGGGTTTTCATTGGGTTTGAGTCTCAGCCATGTGGGTTCAAGTCCAAAACTGGGTTTTGCCTGGGTTCAAGTGGCAGGCAGAGAGGTTTGAGTTCCAAACTGGATTTTGGCTGTGTTCAAGTCCCAACCTGAAGTAAACAGTTTCAGACACAACTGCAGAGGGTCTCCCCAAAGAATGAGGGGTCCAAGACCCACATTGAGCTTCCCAGCCTGCCGGGGTCCAGCCCCAGTGGATCCAGGGAATTCAAAGTGGGGACAGCGTCAGTGAGGATTAGGAAACAATTGGTTAATTAAATGTTAATTAAGAATATAAAAAGTGGTTAAATAAGGATAGCTCAGTGAAGAAATTCAGTGGAGAAAAGAGGCTGAATAATTCAGCCTAGAAGGTGAGAGAAAGAACAACATGGGGAGACCAAGTTTCGGTGAACAAGGCTCACACTTTATTTTCCAAAGTAGTTTTTATACCTTAAGTTATGCATAGAGGATAATGGAGGAAGAGGTAGAGTCATGCAGTAAGCCAGGCTTTCTTTCTGCAAACTTATCATATGCAAAAGTTTAGGTGATTTGCATCATCTTCTGGCCTGGAGGCCTGTTAACATTTTAAGACCCTTTCTTCATAAAACTTATTTTTCTCTAAAAAGGTGATTAATCAGGCGCCACCCTCCAAAAGCATTAGATAAAGTTGCATTCCTATAGGGCAAAGGTGTTGTGGGCTATAACAAGAAAAAGAATTAACTCAAGGGCCCAAGGTGACAAAGATTAAAGCTACTACTTACACCAATCATATTAATCAATACACTGCCAGGGACACAGCAGGTAAGGGACATGGAGACCTAGCAGCAAACATTGGCCCAACAAGTGAAAAACCCTTCACCAATACAATTTCTAATCAATCTTTTAACTGCTCAAAGGAATCTGTATTTAGACAGTTTAGAACATCTCATGCCTCTCACAGTTGGGAGGCTCTGAGCAATCACATGTGGTCAGAAAAACCTATTCAGGCAGGCTAGAGGACTTCCAAAGGAGTTTGTAGGTTGAAACACTATCAGACCCAGGAACTTTATTAACTGGAGCTGTAAGTTAACTCTTTTTTTTCAGAGAGAGGTAGTGGGGGACAGACAGACAGACAGACAGATCAGTCACTCAGTCGTGTCCGACTCTTTGCAACCCCATAAACTGCAGCACGCCAGGCCTCCCTGTCCATCACCAGCTCCCGGAGGTCACTCAGACTCACATCCATCGAGTCAGTGATGCCATCCAGCCATCTCATCCTCTGTCGTCCCCTTCTCCTCCTGCCCCCAATCCCTCCCAGCATCAGAGTCTTCTCCAATGAGTCAACTCTTCGCATGAGGTGGTCAAAATACCGGAGTTTCAGCTTTAGCATCATTCCTTCCAAAGAAATCCCAGGCCTGATCTCCTTCAGAATGGACTGGTTGGATCTCCTTGCAGTCCAAGGGACTCTCAAGAGTCTTCTCCAACACCACAGTTCAAAAGCATCAATTCTTCGGCGTTCAGCCTTCTTCACAGTCCAGCTCTCACATCCATACATGACCACAGGAAAGACCATAGCCTTGACTAGGCGAACCTTTGTTGACAAAGTGATGTCTCTGCTTTTGAATATGCTATCTAGGTTGGTCATAACTTTCCTTCCAAGGAGTAAGCGTCTTTTAATTTCATGGCTGCAGTCACCATCTGCAGTGATTTTGGAGCCCAGAAAAAGAAAGTCTGACACTGTTTCCACTGTTTCTCCATCTATTTCCCATGAAGTGATGGGACCAGATGCCATGATCTTCGTTTTCTGAATGTTGAGCTTTAAGCCAACCTTTTCACTCTCCACTTTCACTTTCATCAAGAGGCTTTTGAGTTCCTCTTCACTTTCTGCCATAAGGGTGGTGTCATCTGCATATCTGAGGTTATTGATATTTCTCCCGGCAATCTTGATTCCAGCTTGTGTTTCTTCCAGTCCAGCATTTCTCATGATGTACTCTGCATACAAGTTAAATAAACATGGTGACAACATACAGCCTTGACGTACTCCTTTTCCTATTCGGAACCAGTCTGTTGTTCCATGACCAGTTCTAACTGTTGCTTCCTGACAGCCCCCCGTAAAGTCAGAAGTGTAGGTGAGAGCACAAAGCAGTAAAGTAGGCAGACTCTGGTTTTGGAGGTAGATGCTCGAGAATTTCCAGGGGGACTCCTGAGGCTCAGTCCCGCATTTGCGTATGCCAGGCCTCCTTCCTCATGACCTTTGCCACGGGCGGAGCTCCTCACGCTGGCTCACGCTGGCTCACGCTGGCTCCCGGCACCAGCCCAGTAGTTCTTCACCAGGAGGACAAGCCCCTGGAACATGTGGCTCTGATTGACAGTGGGGCTTGTGCACAGGATAGCCAGAGGGCTGTAGGAAACAGAGACTTGTCTTAAAGGGTGAACACTAAATCTCACACATTCCAAATCCCAGAGCAAAGGCATTAATTTAAAAGGAGCCTGAGTCAGACCCACTTGCTGATGTTAGAGCGCCTCCCAGGGAGGTAAAAGGCAACTGAGATCTCTCCTGGGGACACAGATGCTGGTGGCAGCCATTTGGGAGAGCTCATTCTACCACAAGGACACTGATCCTGGCAAACAGTTATATGGAGCCCTCCCTCTAGTCTATATGTTCCGAGGGTTACCCACCCACCAGTGGGTTGGCAGCAGTCCCAGGACTTCTCAGGCCAAACAGCCACCCATGTCGGGGATCAGACTCATTTATAAGGAAGATAAAGCAATCAACCCTACCACAAAACAAGGGCCCAAGCAGCCCACATAAGGTATAAGGGACACCCCTAGAGCATTTAGTGCTGGTGACCAGAGGGGAGTGTGTTGCTGAACCCCATGGGGGGGTCTTCTACATAAGTCACTTCTCCAAAGTCAGGAAATGTAACCAACTTACCTAAAGCATAGAAATCAGCACAGAGCAATAGGTAAAATGAGGAGACAGAGGAATATATTCCAAATGAAGAAATAACACAAAACTTGAGAACTAAATGAAGTGAAGCTAAGCAATTTATTCATTAAAGAGTTCGAGGTAACTTGATCACAAAGACTGAATAAACTCAGGAGAAGAATGGATAAACATAGTGAGAATTTTAGCCAAGAGCTGGAAAATATAAAGAAGAACCAAGCAGAGTTGAAGAATATAATAACTGAAATAAAAAATATGCTAGAAGGAATTAATAATAGATAAGATGATACAGAAAAACATATCAATGAATTAAAAGAGAGCAGTGGAAATTACCCAGGTTGAACAGAAAGGAATTTTACAAAACGAGGAGTTTTATAAAATAAGCTACAAGTATATGTTATATTTTTTTCTTTTTAATTGAAGGATGATTGTTTTATAATATTGGTTTGACTTCTGCCATACATCAACATGAATTAGCCATTATATTTTTTGTATTCTACAATTCTCATTGTATAGCTGTCTGGCCAGTTTGTTCTCAAGCTAGATAAACCTACACTCACCATTAAGTGGTTCTTAGTTTTCCAGGTTTAAAAGTTTTGAAATACATATGTACAAGCTAAATGAAACAAACTACACTCAGAGAAACACTGTGGAGCAAAACCTCTACATACACAAGATCTGTTTTATTGGATACAAAAATGATAATATTATCAAATATAAAGGAAAACAGTCACGAAATGTAGACAAATTGGACCATCTTGACAAAGGATCTATTAACTAAGATGAGCCAGGACAAACTCCCTAAAAGTCAGGGCAAAATTTCTTTTCTATGCCTCCAAAGATAATTGTCTTTCCTCTTCTGTGCTGTGTTGTATGCTTCTGAGTCATCTAGAAGAGCTGAATTCTCCCACCCACGCCCTCTTCTGCAAGGTGTGTACCCTTAGGTCTAAGAAGTGGCCATTGGGTGACTGCTGGGCTTGTGGAGGAAAAGAACTTAGGTAAGTGAGCTAGAGGGCCCATACGCATATTTGGCGCCACCTTGAGTTGCAGAGCAGAGCCACAGAGACCCCATTTATGGGGTCAGGGACAGGTCTATTGAAAGAGAGGACTGATTATGAGGAAGATGGTAAAATCTAGTGATGTCAGTCATCCATTTGAACAGGTGCTATCCTATAGAAAACCAATTCTACAACAAAGAATGACAGTGATGCAGAAAGAGATCATGCTATTTCTAAAACCTAAGTCAAAGCCACCTGACATATTCCCCAGTGAAATGTGGTGGGATGAAGAGGGAAAATCCTAGGAGACTTTTGCTGCAAGGCCCATCAGTCTCTGAAAAACCAGAAATGGTTTCCCAGGGGAAAGGAAATACCAGATTTAGAGAGAGGACACCAGCAAAAGCAGCTCAAGGATGACG
This sequence comes from Tragelaphus eurycerus, assembly GCA_935064755.1. Taxonomy (NCBI): domain Eukaryota; kingdom Metazoa; phylum Chordata; class Mammalia; order Artiodactyla; family Bovidae; genus Tragelaphus; species Tragelaphus eurycerus. The sequence goes on along the minus strand of CAKXYN010000010.1, from coordinate 21,860,479 downwards.
ATTGTCAGATAAAATATAGTATGCAATATTCATGAATTCTTATGTCAAGAAACTATTTATTGTATATCTGGGAACTTTTCTGGTGGTCCAGTGGTTGAGAATTCACACTCTCAATGCAGGGAGCTCAGGTTCCCAGGTTCGATCCCTAGTCAGGGAACCAGATCCCACATGCTGCAACTAAAAGTTTGCAACTAAGACCCAGGACAACCAAATAAATAAATAATTTTTAAAAAAGATTTTAAAAAGAAACTATTTCTTGTATATCTAAAATACAAATCTAATGGGGCATCCTGTGTATTTATTTGGTGCATCTAACAATCCTATCTAGGAGAGGCTGCTGGGCTGCCCTGCCTCATCCCTTTGCATTTTACCATGCTCCCTCTCACCATCTCTCCTATATTAGTCAGCAAACATGAATGATAGAGAGTCAGGCAGGAAGAGGTGAAGGAGAGGGCAAGAGAGAGAGAAGGAGGGAAAAGAAAGAGGGAAGAAAGAAAGGAAAGCTAAAAGAAAAAATAAGAGAGAGACAGAAAGAGTAGTACAAAGAGAGACAGAAGCATGCATCTAAAAAATAAAACCAGAAATTTCCAGGGATACAAATTCTTTTAAAGGTTAAGGAAATAATTTCAAAGAAATTAAAAACATGACCTAACATTAAAAGAACTGAGAAAAGAAATAAAACAATTCAAAGAGCTTATAAGCCAGTAAAGGAGACTAAAAAATGTGGGTCAAGAAAGATTAGGAAAGAAAACAGAAAAATAAGAATGTCACAGAGATAAAAAGCCATATTAGAAGCAATGAAAATAGAATAAACAAAATTTAAGCACAGTTCTGAGGGATAGTATGTATGAAGAAATAAAATGGTATGAACTACAAAGATAGTTTTTGTGAATATGTTATACATGATAGGGCTTCCCTGGTCGCTCAGATGGTAAATAATCTGCCTGCAGTGTGGGAAACCCAGGTTTGATCCTGGGTTGGGAAGATCCCTTGGAGAAGGGAATGGCAACCCATTTCAGTACTCTTGCCTGGAGAATTCCATGGACAAAGGAGCCTGGCGGGCTATAGTCTATGGAGTTCCAAAGAGTTGGACATGACTGAGCAACTAATACTATACATGATAGACACAGAAGATACAAAATAGCTATTATTTGTGTTTCTGAATAAGAAAGCAAAACAAAGGAAAAATTTTTAATCTGGTAACAATAGTAATTATAATAATGGTTACTATTTATTTCAGCACTTGTTGTGCACAAGTACTGTTCTAAGCATTCTAAGGCTTACTTCATTTAATCTTCACAACAGTCCTGGTAAGCCTATTAGGGAGTTCCGCTCTTAAGCACAAGCCACCTGTTCTCCTTTCGTAGCTTTTGCCATAAACCTTTGCCATAACCCTTTCTCTGCTCCAAACTCTGCTTGGCCTCATAGTGCTTAGACACATGAACTTGACTTCATGTGCAACCCTGTCCTTAGGCAATTTATAATCTAGTGGGGGAAGTCAGATTTAACAAGTAATTGCAAGTAGGATGCATGCCACAAAAGCAGAAGTGTGCTGTCTAGGACGCCAGAGAAGGCCTCCCTAGAAAATAAGCATTGCCACGGAAGGATGAAGTGGAATTAACTGGCCAAAAGGGCAAAGATGGAGGCTGGGACTTAAAAAGAATTGCAAGTGGAAGGGAAAGACCCACAGCTGAGAGAGGGTACTATATCTATGAGGAACTACAAAAATCCAATATGGCTAAATGAAGCAATTAAGGGAAGAGTGGTATGAGATATGGCTGCAGAGAAAGCAGAGTTGACCAGCTATATCTACATGTCATGTGAATGCCTTTGTGTGAGTGTTTCTGATCATAGTTGTTTCCTGTTTATCTTCAGTAAGAGTTATTAATAACAAAGTCACTGTGACTGATTAGGGCAGGACTCTAAATCCAGAGCATACCACCTTTGTATTCTCCTCTAACTTGGTGGGCACAGCCTCATTTGTGTTACTGATGCATAGGTTCATAAAGAGACAGCTGGGAGAACTCATCTACCTAAATCACCCACTAACATATCCTTATGTGATAAGTAAGTTTTATATCTTTTTTGGAAAATAAACTTTTCATTTTAGAAGACTTTTGCTAAGTCGCTTCAATTGTGTCCGACTCTATGTGACCCCATAGATGGCAGCCCACCAGGCTCCCCCGTCCCTGGGATTCTCCAGGCAAGAACACTGGAGTGGGTTGCCATTTCCTTCTCCAATGCATGAAAGTGAAAAGTGAAAGTGAAGTCGTTCAGTCATGTCTGACTTTTCACGACCCCATGGACTGCAGCCTACCAGGCTCCTCCGCCCATGGGATTTTCCAGGCAAGAGTACTGGAGTGGGGTGCCATAAGCTTATAGAAAAATTGCAGAAGTAGAATACGAATTTCCACATACTTCCCACACATCTTTCCCTTTTGTTGACATCTTACGTTAGTATGGTACATTTGTCACAACTAGTAAACCAATACTGATACACTATTGTCAATTAAAATCCATATTCTATCCTGATTTCCTTGTTTTTTGCCTAATGGCCCTTTTATGTTCTAGGACTCATGTGGGATATCATACTACATTTAGGCATCATGGCTTCTCAGGCTCAACTTTCCTTGCTTTTAATGACCTTTACAGCTTTGAGAAGTATTGGTCAGGTGTTTTGTAGAATACACCTTAATTTGGGGTTTATCTGATGTTTTTCTTATGATTAGACTGAAATTTATGCATTTTGAAGATAAAGACTTCAGAGGTAAATTACCATTCTCAACATATTATATCAACGGTACTACCACCAATATGTTGGTGCTGACTTTGATCACCTGGCTAGGGTAGTATTTGTCAGAGTTCTCCATGGTAAAGTTACTCCTTTATCCCCCTTTCCATACTTTATTCTTTGCAAGGAAGTTACTATGTACAGCCCACATTAAAGGGGTGGGGAGATATGCTCTACCTCCTTGAGGGCAGTTCGGTTCAGTTGCTCAGTCATGTCCAACTCTTTGCAACCCCATGAACCACAGCATGCCAGGCCTCCCTGTCCATCACCAACACCCGGAGTACATCCCAACCCGTGTCCATTGAGTCGGTGATAACATCCAACCATCTCATCCTCTGTCATCCCCTTCTCCTCCTGCCCTCAATCTTTCCCAGCATCAGGGTCTTTTCAAATGAGTCAGCTCTTCACATCAGGTGGCCAAAGTATTGGAGTTTCAGCTTCAGCATCAGTCCTTCCAATGAATATTTGGGACTGATCTCTTTTAGGATGGACTGGTTGGATCTCCTTGCAGTCCAAGGGACTCTCAAGAGTCTTCTCCAACACCACAGTTCAAAAGCATCAATTCTTTGGTGTTCAGCTTTCTTTATAGTCCAACTCTCACATCCATACATGACTACTGGAAAAGAAGCAAAGTATCTGTAAATAATTTGGAATGCTCCTACATAGAAAATTAGTATTTACTTATTCAATAATTTCTTTCTATTAGTATTACTAATAGATTTTATTAGTAATCATTTTATAATTTGGATTATAATCCAATACTACTGTTTTGTTTTGTGTTTTTTTGGATAAAATTGTTCCAGGTTAGGCCATGGGGGAGCTCTTTTGTTGGTTCCTGTGTCCCTTTGACCTACCACATCACTGTAGTTTTTATTCTTTGAGCATGTCCTTACTTTTTGGAACTACAAAACACCACCGGATCATTATATTTGTTCCTTGCTTCGGCTTTAGGATAAGCCATTTCTCCAAGGATCCCTGGTTCCAAGGGCTGGGTGTTGGGTGTGTTCACTGCTACTGGAGTGCAATAGCATCCAGGCTGTCTTTGCTGATTGAGAAAGGAAATCCATGTTTTTGTGTGCTGACTCTCATTTACACACATATCTATGAATATTTGTGTATCTATCTGTACCTATATTAAGCTAAACATGAGTTCATCTTGACGTTTCTAACTCGAATCCTTGACCACGTACATAGATCGTTTCAGCCTTTGCCTCTTTTCTTGTCTATAGCCACCTGCTCCAACAGTCAGAAATATAGCTTCTACTGTCTGCTATTCATTCACTTAATTCCAGCATACATTTTAGTGATTTCAGAATTAACTCATTTCTCCATGAAAATGGCTTTACCTACTTGAGTACAGTGTTTTTTTTCTTCAGATAAATCTTTATTTTTTTTCCTTATGCCCTCTTTTTTTATTATTATTATTTTTTTTTTTTACTTTACAATATTGTTTTGGTTTTGCCATACATCAACATGCATCCACCACGGGTGTACACGTATTCCTTATCCTGAACCCCCCTCCCTCCTCCCTCCCTATACCATCCCTTTGGGTCATCCCAGTGCACCAGCCACAAGCTTCCTGTATCCTACATCAAACCTGAGTACACTGTTTTATGTACAGTTCCTTTTGCATTTAGTCTTTGCCCCAACTAATTTACAAGGTTAGGTCAGCACACTCCTCTACCCAAATCCTTGAAATAGTTACATTCTTTCTTCACAGTCTTCATTCCATCCTGGGATTCTGCAGCTTCCTAAATGACTTTTTAGATTTGCTACACTAAGGTTTACTCTTTGTGTTGTAAAGTTCTATGGGTTTTAACAAATGCACAATGCCAAATATTCATTATTATAGTGCCACATAGAATATTTGCCACTATAAAATATATCTCCTACTTGAGAAATTTGTATGCAGGTCAGGAAGCAACAGTTAGAACTGGACATGGAACAACTGACTGGTTCCAAATAGGAAAAGGAGTATGTCAAGGCTGTATATTGTCACCATGTTTATTTAACTTATATGCAGAGTACATCATGAGAAATGCTGGACTGGAAGAAACACAAGTTGGAATCAAGATTGCTGGGAGAAATAACCTCAGATATGCAGATGACACCACCCTTATGGCAGAAAGTGAAGAGGAACTAAAATGCCTCTTGATGAAAGTGAAAGTGGAGAGTGAAAAAGTTGGCTTAAAGCTCAACATTCAGAAAACGAAGATCATGGCATCTGGTCCCATCACTTCATGGGAAATAGATGGGGAAACAGTGGAAACAGTGTCAGACTTTCTTTTTCTGGGCTCCAAAATCACTGCAGATGGTGACTGCAGCCATGAAATTAAAAGACGCTTACTCCTTGGAAGGAAAGTTATGACCAACCTAGATAGCATATTCAAAAGCAGAGACATTACTTTGCCAACAAAGGTCCATCTAGTCAAGGCTATGGTTTTTCCTGTGGTCGTGTATGGATGTGAGAGTTGGACTGTGAAGAAAGCTGAGCACCGAAGAATTGATGCTTTTGAACTGTGGTGTTGGAGAAGACTCTTGAGAGACCCTTGGACTGCAAGGAGATCCAACCAGTCCATTCTGAAGGAGATCAGCCCTGGGATTTCTTTGGAAGGAATGATGCTAAAGCTGAAACTCCAATACTTTGGCCACCTCATTAGAAGAGTTGACTCATTGGAGAAGACTCTGATGCTGGGAGGGATTGGGGGCAAGAGGAGAAGGGGACGACAGAGGATGAGATGGCTGGATGGCATCACTGACTCGATGGACTTGAGTCTGAGTGAACTCCAGGAGTTGGTGAAGGACAGGAAGGCCTGGTGTGCTGCGATTCATGGGCTTGCAAAGAGTCGGACACGACTGAGCGACTGATCTCATCTGATCTTACATATTCAACCCTTCCTGCCGCAAAACTGATCTGTTTATCACCTCTTCAGGTTTGTCTTTTCCAGAATATCACATAAATTGAATCATACAATATATAACCTTTTCAGACTAGCTTATTTTTCTTAGCAACATACCTTCAAGAGTCACCCATGTTTTTGCATGATCGATAACTCATTCCTTTTTATGGTAGAAGAGTATTCCATTGTGTAGAAATACCATAGTTTGTTTATACATTCAGCTATTGAAGGACATTGATTACTCCTAGTCTTGTGACAATTATGAATAAATGTATTATCAACTTTTGCATGTAGGTTTTTTGTGCACATAATTTTAAAATTAATTTGGTGAATACTTAGGGACCCGATAGGGACCTGATTGCTGAATCATATGGTAAGACTATGCTTCACCTTGTTAACTGTGCTGCTGCTGCTAAGTCGCTTCAGTCGTGTCTGACTCTGTGCAACCCCATAGAAGGCAGCCCACCAGGCTCCCTGTCCCTGGGATTCTCCAGGCAAGAACACTGGAGTAGGTTGCCATTTCCTTCTCCAATGCATGAAATGAAAAGTGAAAGGGAAGTCGCTCAGTCATGTCCTACTCTTAGCGATCCCATGGTCTACAGCCTACCAGGCTCCTCCATCCATGGGATTTTCCAGGCAAGAGTACTAGAGTGGGGTGCCATCGCCTTCTCTGTTGTTAACTGTAATCTTTATTATTTCCTTCTGCTTGCTTTGGGTTTAGTTTTAGCTCCTTATGTAAGGAACTTATTATTAGTTCCTTCAGGGGAATTAATTGATTATTAATTTGAGATCTTCTTTCTTTTTTGAATATAGTTGTTTACAGTTATATTTAAATGTTATGTATAATATTCCTAGGGCTTCTTTGATGGCTCAGACTGTAAAGAATCCACCTGCAATGCAGGAGACCTGAGCTCGATCCCGGGTCGGGAAGATTCTTTGGAGGTGGCCATGACAACCCACTCTAGTATTCTTGCCTGGAGAATTCCCGTGGATAAAGGAGCTTGGCGGGCTACAGTCCATGGGGTTGCAAAGAGTCACACACGACTGAGCAACTAAGCACAGCATAGTACATAATGTTCCAATTAGCACTGTTTTGTTACACCCTATAAATTTAGGTATGTTGTGATCTCTTTTTTGCCCTAAATTTATTGCAGTATAATTGAGGTATTTTGTTGTTCAGTCGCCAATCCATGGACTGCCGCATGCCAAGTTTTCCCATCCTTCACCATCTCCTGGAGTTTGCTCAAACTCATGTTCATTGAGTTAGTGATGCCATTCAACCATCTTATCCTCTGTTGCCCTCCTCTCCTTTTGCCTTCAGTCTTTCCCACCATCAGAGTCTTTTCCAATAATTCAGCTCTTCACATCAGGTGGCCAAAGTTTTGAAGATTCCTTCAGCATTAGTTCTGCCAATGAATATTGAGGGTTGATTTCTTTTAGGATTGACTGGTTTGATCTCCTTGTTGTCCAAGGGATTCTCAACAGCACTGTGTAAATTTAAGATAAATTTAAGACTTGATACATTTATAGATTGAAAAATCATTACCATCATACTGTTAGTTAACACCTTCATTACATCACATATTTACTGTTTCTTTTTTGTGGTGAAAACATTTAGGATTTAGTCACTTAGCAATTTTCAAGTATATAATACCATATTACTAACTATTATCACCATGCTGTGTATTAGAGTCCCAGCATTTATTCATTTTATAACTGAAAGTTTGTATACTTCTACCAACTTGTCCCCATTTTCCCTACCTCCAGCCTCTGGTAGGTATTGTGTTTTCATCTTTATTTGTTTCAAGATATTTAATTTTAATTTGCTTCATTTTGTTTTTGTCTTAATTTGTTTCAAGATGTTTTCTAATTCTCTTTGTGATTTCTTCTTTGGCCACTGGTTAGGACTGTGTTGTTTAATTTCCACATATTTGTGTATTATCCAGATTTCTTTCTGTTATTCTTGTCTACTTTCATTCAGTCATGATTGGAGAAGATACTTTGAATGATTTCTATTACTTTAAATTTGCTAAGACTTGCTTTGTGGTATAACATGTGATCTATCCTGTAGAATATCCCATGTGCATTTGATAAGATAAGAACATGCATTCTTCTGCTATTGTGTAGAGTGTTCTGTATGTCTGTTGCATCTAGTTGTTTTATAATGTTCTTTATGTCTTCTATTTAATTCTTGATATTCTGTTTAGTTGTTCTATTCATTTTTGAAAGTAAGATGGTGAAATCTATTTTTCCTTCAATTCTGTATTTTGCTTCACATATTTGGGGGTTCTGTTAGGTGCATATGTATTATAATTATTATATCTTCTGCTAGAGTCACCATTTATTGAAAGATAATGTCTTTTGTCTTTAGAAGCAATTTTTGAGTTAAAATCTGTTTGATCTGTTATTAGTATAGCAGCCCCAACTCTCTTTTGCTTATTATTTACATGGTATCTTTTCCATTCTTTCATTTGCAGCATATCTGTGTTTTTAAATCTAAAGTGAGTGTTTATAGACAGCATATAATGGCATCCTTTTTAAAATTCCTTCTACTATCTCTGTTTTTTAAACAGAGATTTTAATCCATTAACATTTAATGTAATTACTGATGAAGAAGGAATTGTTGCTGTTTAGTCACGAAGTCATGTCCAACTCTTTTGCAACCCCAGTCTGGTAGGACTGTAGCCTAACAGATTTCTCTGTCTATGGGGTTTCCCAGAAAGAATACTGGAGTGGATTGCCATTTCCTTTTCCAGGGAATCTTCCCAATCCAGGGATCAAATCCAAGTCTCCTGCTTTGTCAGGCAGATTCCTTACCACTGAGTGACTAGAGAAGCCTGAGGAAAGAATTACTTCTATCATTTTTCTTTACTTCATATCTTCCCCACCTCCCCCCACCAACTCAATTCCTCTCTTCCTGTCTTTTATTGTTTTTCATAGTAATTTTCTGGTGTACTGTTTTGATTCCTTTCTCATTTCTCAAACTATATATTTTTAGTTGTTTTCTTAATGATTGCCTGGTGATTACAATTAATATCCTAATTTATAAGAACTTAGTTCAAAGTCAACTTAGTTTTACAGTATACAAAAATTTAGCTTCTATATGGCTTCATCCCTTTTATGTTATTATCACATATTATATCTTTATACACTGTGTGCTCATTAACATACACTTACTTATAATTACTGTATTGCACATTTGTCTTTTAGATCTTATAGAAAAAAGAGGAGTTAGAGACCCCAAATAAATTAATACTATCTTTATATTTATTTGTGTGGTTATCTTTACAAATACTCTTTATTTCTTTAAGTGAACTTGAAGCACGGTTCAGTGTCCTTTCATCTCAGCCAGAGGAGTCCTTTTAGCATTCTTTTGCACGCTCAGTCACTCAGTGCTGTCAGACTCTTTGTGACCCTATGGACTGTAGCCCACCAGGCTCTTCTGCCAATGGAACTTTCCAGGCAAGAATACTGGAGTGGATTGCCATTTCCTCATCCAAGGGATCTTCCTGACCCAGGTATTAAACCTGTGTCTCTAGCATCTCCTGTGTCTCTGCATTGGTAGGTGGATTCTTTACCATTGAGCCACCTGGGAAGCCCAGCATTCTTTTTGTTTTTTGCTTTTTATTTTAAAATAAATGTTATTGAGGTATATTTCTGTGTGCAGTTTGAAGAGTCTTAATATATAAATCAGATCAGATCAGTCGCTCAGTCGTGTCCGACTCTTTGCGACCCCATGAACCGCAGCACGCCAGGTCTCCCTGTCCATCACCAACTCCCGGAGGTCACTCAGACTCACATCCATCAAGTCAGTGATGCCATCCAGCCATCTCATCCTCTGGCGTCCCCCTTCTCCTCCTGCCCTCAATCCCTCCCAGCATCAGAGTCTTCTCCAATGAGTCAACTCTTCGCATGAGGTGGCCAAAATACTGGAGTTTCAGCTTTAGTATCATTCCTTCCAAAGAAATTCCAGGACTGATCTCCTTCAGAATGGACTGGTTGGATCTTCTTGCAGTCCAAGGGACTCTCAAGAGTCTTCTCCAACACCACAGTTCAAAAGCATCAATTCTTCGGCGCTCAGCCTTCTTCACAGTCCAGCTCTCACATCCATACATATGGAAAGACCATAGCCTTGACTAGGCGAACCTTTGTTGGTAAAGTAATGTCTCTGCTTTTGAATATGCTGTCTAGGTTGGTCATAACTTTCCTTCCAAGGAGCAAGCGTCTTTTAATTTCATGGCTGCAGTCACCCTCTGCAGTGATTTTGGAGCCCAGAAAAAGAAAGTCTGACACTCTTTCCACTGTGTCTCCATCTATTTCCCATGTAGTGATGGGACCAGATGCCATGATCTTCGTTTTCTGAATGTTGAGCATTAAGCCAACCTTTTCACTCTCCACTTTCACTCTCATCAAGAGGCTTTTTAGTTCCTTTTCACTTTCTGCCATAAGGTGTCATCTGCATATCTGAGGTTATTGATATTTCTCCCGGCAATCTTGATTCCAGCTTGTGTTTCTTCCAGTCCAGCATTTCTCATGATGTACTCTGCATATAATATATAAATACAGCAATGTAAATAAATATCAAGATATAGTTACAAGAGATTTCACTGATGGTCCAGTAGCCAAGGCTCCATACTCCCAAAGCAAGAGTTCCTGGTTCAATTCCTGATCAGGGAACCAGATCCCACACATTACAGCTAAGACCTGAAACAGTCAAATAAATAAATAAAATATTTTTAAAATATATAGCTACAAAAGCTTGTAACTTGTATAGTTTCTCCTCTACTTTTATAGCCCAGGGAACTACTGATGGATTTTTGTCACTTCAGTATGATTTGTTTTTCCTAGAGTTTTCTATAATTAGAATCCTATAGTATTCTTTTGTGTCTGGCTTCTTTCATTCCACATAATGGTTTTGAAATTTATTCAGAGTATGTATGTCAGTAGCTCTGTCTATTTTTATTGGAAGATTGTATTCCATTCTATGAATTGTCACATTTTCTCCATCTACCAGATGATTATTTTTTAGCCACAAATTCTGGTCATAATAAATCCTTTCACATTCAGCTATGGCTGAATGTGCAGCCATAGCTTTTATAAAAAGCTGAAGAGGATACATTCAATTAGAAAAAATTAAATTAATATTAAAAAATTTTTCTTTAAACTAACTCTGCTTAAGTCACCTGATATACATTCAATACTAGAAAGTATATTTTTTGCAAAGAATGAGAGAAAAAAGAAAAAAAAAAAAAACAAGAATTTTAAAAGTATCAGCTTAACAACTAAAAATTGTTTAAATGGTGAGTGGCTTTAGTTTTCAGAAAGTCTGCCAAGGAGGCAGCAAATTCTATAAGGCCTAAAGTAAAGAAAGTTATGAATCATTTAGGGCTTAGGGCACTAGAAAGCCAATCTGAACTTACTCTTTTCAAGTATCAAATGAAAAAAGTCCCTCATAAAGCTGAGTTAATGGCTTTTTTATGAGGTAGTATTGTTTCTTAAATTTTGGAACTGAATCTATGGTGCAAATGTCATTATTTAATGTTGATACTGAATATCATAAGCTCAAAATCAAACTGAAAAAAGTCAGTGTTTTAATTGAATGTATCCTCTTAAGCTTTTTATAGAAGCCCAGCATTCTTACAAGGAAGGTTTATTAACTCTCTGTGTTTATATGGGAATGTCTTAATTTCTTTATCCCTGAAGGATAGTTTTGCTGGGTATAAAATTCTTGGTCATTTTAGATTGCTAGGGCTACTGCTGCTACTGCTTCTAAGTCACTTCAGTCGTGTCCGACTATGTGTGATCCCATAGACGGCCTCCTACCAGGCTCCTCTGTCCCTGGGATTCTCCAGGCAAGAACGCTGGAGTGGGTTGCCATTTCCTTCTCCCATGCATGAAAGTGAATAAAGTGAAGTTGCTCAGTCATGTCCAACTCTTAGCGACCACATGGACTGCAGCCTACTAGGCTCATCCGCCCATGGGATTTTCCAGGCAAGAGTACTGGAGTGGGGTGCCATTGCCTTCTCGATGCTAGGGCTACCATAACAAAATACCACAGATGGGTGGCTTGAACAAAAGAAATTAATTTTTCCTACAGTTGTGGAGGCTGGAAGTATAAGATAGAAGTGTCAGGCAGGGTTGGTTTCTGGTGAGGCTTCCCTTCTCAACTTGCAGATGGCACCTTCTTGCCATGTCCTTGTATGGCCTTTTTTCTGTGCATACATGCCTTAAGAGAAATCTGTGGCACCTCTGTGAGATCAGGGCCTCACCCTTATGACTTTATCTTTTCACCAAACTTATATATATATATACTACTATATATATGGAGAAGGCAATGGCACCCCACTCCAGTACTCTTGCCTGGAAAATCCCATGGACAGAGGAGCCTGGTAGGCTGCAGTCCATGGGGTCGCTAAGAGTCCCACACGACAGAGCGACTTCACTTTCACTTTTCACCTTCATGCATTGGAGAAGGAAATGGCAACCCACTCCAATATTCTTGCCTGGAGAATCCCAGGGACGGGGGAGGCTGGTGGGCTGCCATCTATGGGGTCGCACAGAGTCAAACACGACTGAAGTGACTTAGCAGCAGCAGCAGCAGCATTCATTGCTTTTGTTAAGGGATGGACTTTTGGGGTTGTCTGTCAGTTCACTGATACTCTCTTAAGCCTTACTTTTAAATTGCTTTTCTTATTGTTGAATTTTATGAGTTCTTTTTATATTTTGACTCAGTTCAGTTCAGTTCAGTCACTCAGTCATGTCTGACTCTTTGCGACCCCATGAATTGCAGCACGTTAGGCCTCCCTGTCCATCACCATCTCCTGGAGTTCACTCAAACTCATGTCCATCAAGTCAGTGATGCCATCCAGCCATCTCATCCTGTCGTCCCCTTCTCCTCCTGCCCCCAATCCCTCCCAGCATCAGAGTCTTTTCCAATGAGTCAACTCTTCACATGAGGTGGCCAAAGTACTGAAGTTTCAGCTTTAGCATCATTCCTTCCAAAGAACACCCAAGACTGATCTCCTTTAGAATGGACTGATTCGATCTCCTTGCAGTCCAAGGGACTCATTTGACTACACATCCTCTATTGAATATGTGATTTGCAAGAATATTTTCCAAGAAAATTGTTTGTCTTTTCATTCTTTAACAATCTTTTTTCAGGGCAAAAAATGAATTTTAATGAAGCCCAAATTCATCTTTTTTCTTTCATGGATCATGCTTTCAGTGTTATATCAAAAACCTTATCACCAAACTCAAAATTATGTATATTATCTCATATGTTTTCTTCTACAAATTTTACAGTTTTGCATTTTAGTATTCAGGTCTAGAATCCACTTAAAGTTAATTTTTGTGCAGGGTGTAAGGTCTATGTCTATGCTCTTTTTTTTTTTTTTTTTGCACATGGAGTCCAATTGTTCCAGCAATATTTGTTGAAAAGATTTTTCTTTCTCCATTGAGCTGCCTTTATATCTTTGTCAAAAATCAGTTGATTATATCTAGGTTGGGAAGATCCCTTGAAAGAGGGAATGGCAATCCTCTCCAGCATTCTTGCCTGGGAAATCCCATGGACAGAAGAGCCTGGTAGGCTATAGTCCACAGGATCACAGAGTCAGAGACAACTGAAGCAACTTAGCACAGCACAACACATACTTATTCTGATGTCTCTAGGAAAATTGAGTAAATCTGAGGGGGAAAAAACCATTGTGACAAAGGATTCTTCTAAAGGACTGTAAGAATTTTTTCAGCTTAAAGGACAATTCAGGGTTGTCACATAATTAGTGTTCCTGCTTTCAAATTAGTCAAACTTCTCAGAACGATGGATTTCTCAAGCAAGAAAGCTCAAGACTTTTACTTTTATCACAATTTAAAAGGAAATGATGCTCATTTAAATTCACCCATTCCAGTCCATTTTAGTTTGCTGATTCCTAAAATGTTGACATTCACTCTTGTCATCTCCTGTTTGACCACTTCCAATTTGCCTTGATTCATGGACCTAACATTCCAGGTTCCTATGCAATATTGCTCTTTACAGCATCGGATTTTGCTTCTATCACCAGACACATCCACAGCTGGGTATTGGTTTTGCTTTGGCTCCATCCTTTCATTCTTTCTGGAGTTATTTCTCCACTGATCTCCAGTAGCACATTGGGCACCTACTGACCTGGGGAGTTCCTCTTTCAGTATCCTATCATTTTGCCTTTTCATAGTGTTCATGGGGTTCTCAAGGTAAGAATACTGAAGTGGTTTGCCATTACCTTCTCCAGTGGACCACATTCTGTCAGATCTCTTCACCATGACCCTTCCGTCTTGGGTGGCCCCACATGGCATGGCGTAGTTTCATTGAGTTAGACAAGGCTGTGGTCCATGTGATCAGACTGGCTGGTTTTCTGTGATTATGGTCAGTATGTTGCAACACCTACCGTCTTACTTGGCTTTCTCTTACCTTGGGTGTGGGGTATCTCTTCACGGCTGCTCCAGCAAAGTGCAGCCTCTGCTCCTTACCTTGGATGAGGTCGCCCCTCCTGACCTTGAATGCGGAGTAGCTCCTCTCGGCCCTCCTGCACCCATGCAGCCGCCGCTTCTTGGACGTGGGGTTGCTCCTGGGTGTTCATTGGAAGGACTGATGATAAAGCTGAAACTCCAATACTTTGGCCACCTCATGCGAAGAGTTGACTTATTGGAAAAGACCCTGATGCCAGGAGGGATTCGGGGCAGGAGGAAAAGGGGACGACAGAGGATGAGATGGCTAGATGGCATTACTGACTCAATGGACATAAGTTTGGGTAAATAAACTCCGGGAGTTGGTGATAGACAGGGAGGCCTGACGTGCTATGATTCATGGGGTCGCAGAGAGTCAGACACAATTGAGTGACTGAACTGAACTGAATGCTCATTTCTTTCTTGGAGCAATATAAATTTTAGTGTCTTCTCTTTAGTACTAGATATTTCAGAATCTTCAGGAAATGTTAAGGGTTAGAACTAAAACAATAAGATACTAAAATAATCAGTGGGGATTCCACTTGAAATAACTTGATCTCTACTTAAGGAAAAGCATCTATTCAATATCTTCCTCAGGAGACAATATGGCAAAGTAGCATTTTATAGTCAATTAACATCTAATTTCCTTATTCCTCTAAAACACAGAAACTCTTACAGGTTCTATAATGAGAACTTTTTCAGCTGGATGCTATTAAAATTTCCTTTGTGTGTTTTAATTTGGGAGGAATGGTGTTAATGCTGGTAGGCTCTAATTTAGAATTACATTTATTTTCAAATGTTTTTGGGAGTGAAGTAAGTCATTCTTCAATTTCCTTAAAAGAAACTAGGATGAGTCCTTTTTTCTGGAATACGGCTAATACAAAATTCATCTTGAAAATAGCATATTGTGACTTATGGGTAATAAATATTAGCATGCTTTACCCCTTTGACACTATCATAAGTCAACATGAGTTTTACTTTATACCCTTATCAGCTGATTATATGTCATTTTAGCAGAGGTCCTTTTACTTATTTGCATCATTCACACATGTGTAACAACTTTACAACAACAACTTTTTATGGGAAAAAAATCTGCTACTTCTTACTAATAGTAACAAGGGTAGAAAGAGTTTACATGTCAAGATACTGAGTAGATATTAATATAGAATAGCCAAATTTCACTTGATATCACAAATTATGTCACATTGTCACATTTTTATTAAGGTTCAAGTTTTACTTCCCAGTTACCGCCTACTGATGATGTAGAGTCTCTGGTTCCTTGCAAAGTACCCAGTAAATATTTCTAGGATGTCTCACTTGTTCTAAACTCCTATCATGTATATTCTATAAACTACAAAAAAAATGAAAAAACCCCTCCTACTGTTCTTACTAACAAAGCAATTCTTTGCTGATGACTATTGCTACCATACTGAGCACTGGTGGGAACTTAATACCATCACATGCTGTTCCTCTGTATTTCATAGTCTGTCCTACAGCTTTGCCAGGCACAGCAGTTTTCCACAGATAAATACCCTTAGCTCTCAAGGTGTCCAAGCTGCATCGTTGTCCATGGCAGAGATGGGCAGATGGTCCCCTCAGATTCCTAACTTACTCCGAGTGCGGTGTCAAAGATGTTTGGGACCCAATGGGTTAAAGATTTTAGTAAAACAGCTCTTTCAGTTTTTACTCAAAGCCATTTAGTTTTCTCTCTGTAGGATACAGAAATATGTCCAGAGGGTTAGACCCAAGGTAGATTGAGTAATAATCACTGAGCTAGACTCAGAACCTGTAATTCCACCAGCAAGAAATTTGCCCATATCTCAGTCTGAGTATCTCTATGCTCAATTAGAGGGAAGCAGCAACAAATCATTTTTTCTTACAGAGAAATAATATTTAAATCAAATACTGACAATATGTGAAGTATTCAGAGGGATAATATTTGGATTTTAAACTATTTTATTTTATCTTGAAAAAATTTTTTAATTTATTTTTAAATTTAAGGATAACTGCTTTACAGAATTTTGTTGTTTTCTGTCGAACATCAACATGAATCAGCCATAGGTATACATATATCCCCTCTCTCCTGAACCTTCCCCGCATCTCCCTCCCCATCCCACCTCTCTATGTTGATACAGAGCCCCTGTTTGAATTTCCCGAGACATACAGAAAATTCCCATTGGCTATCTATTTTACATATGGCAATTTCCGAAGTTTCCATGTTAGTTTCTCCATATATCTCACCCTCTCTTCTACTCTCCGTGTGTCTATAAGTCTGTTCTCTATGTCTCTTTTTCCATTGCTACCTTGCAAATAATTTCATCGGTACCATCTTTCTAGATTCCATGCAATAACATAAGTGTACGATATTTATCTTTCTCTTTCTGACTTACTTGCCTCTGTATAACAGGCTTTAGGTTCATCCATCTCATCAGAACTGACAAATTTGTTCTTTTTACGGCTGAGTAATATTCCATCGTGTATATGTACCACAGCTTCTTTATCCATTCATCTGTCAACATACATCTAGATTGCTTCCATGTTCTAGCCATTGTAAATAGTGTTGCAGTGAACATTGGGGTACATGTGTCTTTTTCAATTTTGGTTTCCTCATAAACTATTTTATTTTTTATTCAACAATTCTTTGTTACTTTGTCAATTTTTTTCATCATTAAAATGATATCATGAAACTTCTGGTTTCCAGTCCAACATATAAAGAATTTGGAAGTCACCGTTCCACCTTGGCAATAAGTAAAAAGAAGAACAAAACAAAAAATCAAAAATTCTTTTTAGATCTGTCAAAGTGAGGTCACAGAGCAAACCACTGTTCCCCAAATTAAAGAGCTGCTAAGTCACTTCAGTCGTGTCCGACTCTGTGCAACCCCATAGAGGGCAGCCCACCAGGTTCCCCATCCCTGGGATTCTCCAGGCAAGAACACTGGAGTGGGTTGCCATTGCCTTCTCTGAAATTAAAGAGAGATATAGACAAATACAAAGATCACAACTTACTGGAGCAGAAACTCACACACAGAAGCCTCAATGGGAGCCATGGCCAGGGTGGGAAAACCAAAACCATCACTGATGAATTTCTGAAAGCTCAGTGTGGATAATTCTAATTGTTTAAAACTCCAAGGAGACCTGGTCACAGAGCAGGTCTTAATACTTTGATGAGCTTTAACTCTAGGAGCCCTAAGAGGTTTTCAGAGAGGCTACAGGGGGAAAATACCTTAATGCTTCCAGTAAGGGCAGAAAAAAGAAGTCATTTTGAACTATGCCAGATCATTCTATTCTTAACAGAACCTACCATGAAGAGAAATTATTTTGGCAGAGCATAAACTACTGGAGTTTGAGAGTCTAACTCACCTGGGTGAAGGGAATACCCAACTCCAGCCCACTGTAGCCATAATGTCCCATCTGGAAAGAAATTAGAGGGCTGAGAAGAACTTATGAAGTTCACAGTTCAGAAGCATACACACACTGAAGACTGAGACCTAATCATTAGGACTACAGAACACTTCCCTTCTCCCCATAACTTAACTGCCATATGATTAGACATCCGTTAAAGCAGTTACTTTAAACCTAGTTTGTCTTAGTCCATTGGGACTACTATTATAAAAATGCCATAGACTGGCTGGCTTATAAACAACAGAAATTTATTTCTTGGTGTTCTGGGGGCTGAAAAGCCCAAGATCAAAGTGCTAACAGATTCAGTACCTGGTGAGAGCCCACTTCCTGGCTTACAGACAACCAATCATCTTCTGGCTGTGTCCTCATGTGGAAAAAGGGTCAAGAGAGCTCTTTGGGGTCTCTGATAAAGGTACTAGGGGTTTCCCCAGTGGCTCAGTGGTAAAGAATCTGCTTGCAATGCAAGAGCTGCAGGAGATGTAGGTTTGATCCCGGGATCAGGAAGATCCCCTGGAGGAGGGCATGGCAAGCAACTCCAGCTTTTTTGCCTAGGAAATCCCATGGAAAGAGGAGCCTGGTGGGCTACAGTTCATAGGGTCACAAAGAATGAGAAACAACTGAAGTGACTGAGCATGCATGCACATAAGGGTACTAGTGTGAGGGCTCCACCCTCACAATCTAATCAAAGGCTCTACCTCCAAATACCAATACAACGGTTTCAACATTTGGAAGGAAAATTTTGTGTTTGGAGGGACACAAACATATAGCATAGATTGAATCAAGAAAAAAATTGTAAATCATTCTAAAGGGCAAAAGACAGTTTAAAAAAACAGCAAGCATCAGAACCAGACTCATTTGCAGCAAAGATATTAGAATTATCTGTCCAGGAATTTAAAGCGACTCTGATTAATATGATAAAGACTGTAGTATAAAGTAATAATGTGCAAGAACAGATGGGCAATTTAAGCAGAAAAATAGAAATTCTAGGAAAGAATCAAAAAGAAGGGCCAGAGGTCAAAAGCACTGTAATAGAGATGAAGACACAACCAAGGAAAGAAAAGGTGACCTTGAGGATATCACAATAGAACTTCCAAAACTGAAAAGCAAAGAGAAAAAACAAATCAGAAAAAAAACAGAATACCAAGAGCTGTAAGACAGCTACAGTTGATTCTTGAACAACACAAGGATTTGGGTGCTGACTCCGTGTGCAATCAAAAATCTAAATAGAACTTTACAATTGGCCCTCCTTATGCATGGATTCAACCAACTGTGAATTGTGAGGTACTGTGGCACATACTTATGGGGGGAAATGGCATATAAGTAGACTTAGCATGGTTCATACCTGTGTTATTCAAGGGTCAACTGTGGTGTGAAATAATTGAAAAAATATATATTGGTCTCTGACCCTAGTTCCTAGCATCAAGCTCCCAAAACTCTTATAATTTCCCAAGTGATAAGATTATTAAAAGCATTTTTCTTCTAATATTTGATCTTTGACTCTTGTCATTGACACTGAACTTCTAAATCCCTTGTAATTCATGAGTGATAGGAGGGTCTTTTGTTCTAGTTAAGTGACCCCTGGTGGGCTCCTGGGTAGTTTGAGGGTGGGAGCTGGTCACCAGAAATACCAAGTCCTGATTAGAAGTTAAAAGTTTCTGCCCAGCCCTATCCTCTAGGAGAGGGAGAGGGCCTGGAGGCTGGGCTCCCACCAAAAGGTAAAATCTGCAAATTATTAAGAGTCCTGGAAAATGATGAAAGGGGGAAAAGGGTGGAACACTTATTTAAAGAAATAATGCTGTGAAGAGACTTGACATCCAAGTTCATGAAGCTCATAGGCCCTTCAAACAAACACAAAGAGATACTCTCCAAAATATAATAAAACTGTCAAAAATCAAAGAAAATTTCTGGTAAGGATGTGGAGAAAAAGGAATCTTTGTGCACTGCTGTTGGAAATGTCAATTGCCTCAGCCACCATGGTAAACAGTATGGAAATTTCTCAATAATTAAAAATAGAACTGCCATTGTTGTTGTTGCTGCTCTTCAGTTGCTCAGTCATATCCAAATCTTTGTGACCCCATGGACTACAGTACGCCAGGCTTATTTGTCCTTCACCATCTCCCAGAGCTTATTCAAACTCATGTCCATTGAATCAGTGATGCCATCCAACCATCTCACCCTCTATCGCATCCTCTCATCCCCTTCTCCTCCTGCCTTCAATCCTTCCCAGCATCAAGGTCTTTTCTAATCAGTCGGCTCTTCGCATAAGGTGGCCAAATTATTGGAGTTTCAGCTTTAGCATCAGTCCTTCCAATGAATATTCAGGACTGATTTCCTTTAGGACTGACTTTTTTATCTCTTGCAGTCCAAGGGACGCTCAAGAGTCTTCTCAAACAACACAGTTCAAAAGCATCAGTTCTTTGGTACTCAGCCTTCTTTACAACCAAATTCTCACATCTGTAATGACTACTGTAAAAACCATAGCTTTGACTATTAGGACCTTTGTCAGCAAAGTAATGTCTCTGCTTTTTAATACGCTGCCTAGGTTTGTCATAGCTTTCCTTCCAAGGAGCAAGCATCTTTTAATTTCATGGCTACAATCACCATCTGCAGTGATTTTAGAGCCCAAGAAAATAAAGTCCATAGTGACATTGTTTCCATTGTTTCCCCATCTGTTTGCCATGAAATGATGGGACCGGATGCCATGTTCTTCATTTTGTGAATGTTGAGCTTTAAGCCAGCTTTTTCACTCTCCTCTTTCACCTTCATCAAGAGGCTCTTTCATTCCTCTTCACTTTCTGTCATAAGGGTGGTGTTGTCTGCATATCTGAGGTTATTGATATTTCTTCCGGCAATCTTGATTCTAGAACTACCATATGATTCATCAATTCCACTCCATAGTATATATCTGAAGGAAATGAAATCACTATTTCAAAGTGCTTTCTGCACCTCTGTATTCATTGAAGCATTATCTACATAGCTAAAACACGAAAATACCCTAATTGTTCACTGATGGATGAAAAAAGCAAATGTGATACATACACAGAAATATCACTCCTTTCCATAAAAAAGTAATTCTGTCATTATGACATCATAAACAGTATATGATATCACTTATATGTGGAATATAAAAAGAAGGAAAAACAAAAACAAAAAAAAGCAAAGAAACCCAATAGAAACAGAGAACAAATTGGTGATCATGAGGGGTGGGGTGGGACAAATGTGTGAAGACTGTTAAAAGAGTACAAACTTCCAGCAAGAAGATTAATAAGTCCTGGGGATATGATATACAGCATGGTGCATATAGCTAACAATACTGCATTTATGTTTGAAAGTTGCTAGAGAGGAAATATTTTAAAAATATTTATTTATTTATTTGGCTGTACTGGGTCTTAGTTGTGGCATGCAAACTCCTGCATTGGGAGTGCTGAGTCTTAACCACTGGAACACCAGGGAAGTCCCAAGAGGAGATTTTTTAAGTTCTCACTAACACTCCAAATTGTAACCATGACAGATGTGTTAACTAAACTTACTGTGGTAATTACAACACATATTGCAACATGTGTGTGTATATTCAGTTGCTTCAGTCATGTCCGACTCTTTGCAACCCTATGGGCTATAGCCCTCCAGTCTCTTCTGTCCAGGGATTTTCCAGGCAAGTGGACTGGAGTGGGTTGCCATTTCCTTCTCCAGGGGATTTTCCAGACCCAAGGATGGAACCTATGTCTCCTGCATCTCCTGCATTGCAGGCAGATTCTTTACTGCTGAACCACTGGGGAAGCCCTATATTGCAGCATATACATACATAAAATCACACTACTTTGCACACCTTAATCTTACACAATGTTATGTGTCAATCATTTCTAAATAAAGCTGGAAAATATATTTTTTAAAGGTTAATGCACAAAAATAATAGTAACAATGTAATCATATACATTTATCTATATAAGTAAAATCAATGATAGCAATGATATGTGATACAAGGGAGGGGATGCTATGGAGAAATTAGAATTATTTTATCAGCATAAAGTACTCATACTACCTATGAAGCAGTATAGTATTGAGTATGGACTAGGATTAGTTGTAAAGTACATTACAAATTCTAGGGCAACCAGTAAGTAAAAAAAGAAAAACTAATAGAGAAAATGAAATCATGTTAAATGCTCTATCAAAACCATAAAAGATAGAAAAAGAGTAGAAGATAAAAATAGGAACAAAGACCAAGAGCAAAAATAGAAAACAGTAAGCATAGTAGATATTACCCAACTATATCAATAAACATCATGATATACATAATTAATTAAAAGACAGAGACTGGCAGAATGGATAAAAAACTGTGGTCTACTTGAAATTGACTTTTTTTCTTCACTGAAATACTGTTGATATACAATATTGCATTAGTTTTAGGTGTAGCATAGTGATTCTTCAGTTTTGGGGGGTTTGCAGATTTTATTTTGTTAAAAGTTATTACAAAATATTAAGGGTATAATTCTCTGTGCTGTACAGTAAATCCTTGTTGATCATTTATTTAATATATGGTAATTTGTGTCTGTTAATCCATACTCCTAATTTGTCCTTCTCCCTTTCTCCTATCCTTTGATAACCATATTGTTTTCTACGCATGCAAGTCTGTATATAGAGTCAATACAAATGAATCTATATTTAAAACAAACAAACACACTTATGTGGACTTCCCTGGTGGCTCAGATGGTAAAGAATCTGCCTGCAACGCCGGCAACACAGGTTTGATCCCTGGGTAGGGAAGACCCCCTACAGAAGGAAATAGCTACTCATTCCAGTATTCTTGTCTGGGAAATCCCATGGATACAGAAGCTTGGTGGGATACAGTCCATGGGGTTGCAAAGAGTCAGACACGACTGAACGACTAACGTTTTTCATTTGTATTATTTTTTAGATTCTGCATATAAGTGATATCATATAGTGTTTATCTTTTTCTGATTTATTTCACTAAGCATAACATCCATCTCTTGCTGCTAAAAGTGGCAGTATTTTATTCCTTTCTATGGCCAAGTAATATACATGCCATATCCTCTTAAGCCAGTTGTCTGTTGATGGACACTTGGGCTCTTTCCATGTTTTGGCTATCACAGTGATGCTATGAACATTGGGGTGCATGTATCTTTTTGAATTAGAGTTTTCATTTCTTCCAGATATATACCCAGAAGTGGGAATGCTGGAAGGAAAAACCTACATTCTGTTTTCCACAGTGACTCCACCAATTTACATTTCCACCAACAATGTAGTAAGGTTCTCTTTTTTCCACACCCTCTCCAGCATTTGTCATTTGCAGACATTTTGATGATAGTCATTCTGACTGGTGTGAGGTGATATCTCACTGTGGTTTGGATTTGCATTTCTCTGATGATTAGTGATATTGAGCATCTTTTGATGTGCCTGTTGCCCACTTGTATGACTTCTTTGAAAAAATGTCTGTTTAAATCCTCTGCCCATTTTTGGATTGGGTTTATTTTTCCAATATTGAGTTGTATGAGCTGTTTGTTTATTTTGGATATCAACTTCTTGTTAGTCTCATTGTTTGCATGCACTTTTTCCCACTCTATAGGTTATCTTTTCATTTTGTTGATAGTTTCCTTTGCTGTGCAAAAGCTTTTTAAGTTTAATTAGGTCTCATTTGTTTATTTTGGTTTTTATTTCTTTTGCCTTGAGAAAATAGTCTAAGAAAACATTGCTCTGATTTATGTCAGAGAATGCTTTCCCCATGTTCTCTTCCAGGAGTTTTATGATGCCATCTAGGTCTTTAATTCATTTTGAGTTTATTTTTGTTTTTGATGTGAGAGAATGTTCTAATTTCATTGATTTACATGAAGCTTCCAGCTTTCACTATACCGATTGTTGAAAAGACTCTCTTTTTCCCATTATATATTCTTGCCTTCTTTGCCATAGATTGATTGACCATAGGTGCATGGATTTATTTCTGGACCCTTTATTCTGTTCCATTAATCTATATGTCTGTTTTTGTATCAAAAAGTATGCTGTTTTGATTGCTGCAGCTTTGTAGGATGGTATGAAGTCTTGGAAGGGTTCTGACTCCAGATTTGTTCTTTATTCTCAGGATTGCTTTGGCAATTCTGGGCTTTTTGTGGTTGCAGGTAATGATTATTTGTTCTAGTTCTGTGAAAACTGTCCTGGGTATTTTGATAGGAATTGCACTAAATCTGTAGATTGCGTTGGTTGGTATGGGCATTTTAACAATATTAATTTTTCCATCCAAGAATACTAGATTTCTTTTCATTTCTTTGAATTGTCTTCAGTTTCCTTTATAAATATT
This sequence comes from Tragelaphus eurycerus, assembly GCA_935064755.1. Lineage (NCBI taxonomy): Eukaryota > Metazoa > Chordata > Mammalia > Artiodactyla > Bovidae > Tragelaphus > Tragelaphus eurycerus. The sequence goes on along the minus strand of CAKXYN010000010.1, from coordinate 21,836,601 downwards.
TTATAGTTTTCAGCATATAGGTCTTTTACCTCCTAGGTAAATTCCTAGGTTTATTCCTAGGTAATTCCTAGGTAATTTTTTTGGACTTGATTCTGAATGAGTTTTGTTTGTTTTTTTTTTTAACTTCCTCTTTCTAATATTTCATTATGAATGTAAAGAAACACAACAGATTTTTTTATATTAATTTTGTATCCTGCTACCTTGCTGAATTCATTTATTAGTTTTAATAGTTTAGTGTGGAGATTTTAGGGTTCTTTATAGAGTATCTTGTGATCTGCAAATAGTGATAATTTTCCTTCCTCTCTTATAGTTCAGGTATATTTTATTTCTTTTGTTTGTCTGATTGCAGTGACTAGGACTTCCGATACTATGTTGAATAGAAGTGACAAGAATAGGCATCCTTGTCTTGTGGTTTGTCATAAATGACCTTTATTAAGTTGAGATATGTTTCCTCTATTTCCACTTTGATGAGAGGTTTTTATCATGAATGGATCTTGAATTTCATCAAATGCTCTTTGAGACGGTCATTTGATTTTTGTTTTTCCTTTTGTTGATGTGGAAACAAATTACAAATTTGTTAAACAAATTTCCTTTTGTTAATTTACTGCTTTGAGTATGTTGAGGCATCCCTGTGTCCCTGCAATGGATCCAGTTTGGTCATGGTGTATGGTTGTTTTTATGTATTGTTGGATTTGGGTTGCTATTTTGTTGAGAATTTTTGCATCTGTACTTACCAAAAATAGTTATCTCTAATTTTTTTGTAAGATCTTTGTTTTCATTTACTATCAGGGTGATAGTGGTCTCATAGAAAAAATTTGGGAGTGTACCCTCAAATTCAAGTTTTGGGAATAGTTTAAGAAGGATGGGTAACAAGTTCTTAGTATGTTTGGTAGAATTTCCCAGTGAAGCTATTTAGTCCTGGTCTTTTCTTTGCAGGGAAAATTTTTTTTAATGACATATTTTATTTCACTGCTAGTGACTAGTCTGTTAAAATTGTCAGTTTTTTAAATTGACTCAGTCTTGGCAGGATGTGTGTTACAAGAAACTTGCCCATTTCTTCTAAGTTGTCTATTTAGTTAAGACTCTTCAATATTTTAAGGCAGGTTTAATTTTGCTGAATTCTTTTAGTTTTTGTTTATCTGGGAAAGTCTTTATCTCCCCTTCTATTCTAAATGGTAATCTTACTTGGATAGAGTGTCCTAGCTTACAAGTTTTTCCCTTTCAGGATTTTGAATATATCATGTCACTCCCTTCTGGCCTGCAAAGTTTCTGTAGAGAAGTCAGTTGATAGATTAATGGAATTCCTTTGTAACTGACTCTTTGCTTTTCTCTTGCTGCCTTTAGAAACCTCTCCTCTCACTCTCTTATTTTCTGTGTAGAAAGCTGTCTCTATTTTTAGCCACTTTTATAATATGTCTTGGTGTGTGTCTGTTTGGGTTCATATTCTTTGGGGCCCTCTGTGCTTTCCGTACATGGATATCTGCTTCCCTCTTTAGGTTTGGAAAGTTTTCAGTCATAATTTCTTCAAATGTATTTTTCCATCTCTTTCCCTCTCTTTTCTCCTTCTGGGATCCCTATTATGCCTGAGTTAGCATGTTTTATATTATCCCATAGATCTTATATGTTGCTTTCTTTCTCTTTTTATATCTTTCTCTCTGCTGTTCTGACTGAGTGGTTTCCATTATCCAATCTTTCAGATCACATATTCATTCTTCAGTATCATTTAGTTTAGGTATTCATTGCTTCTAGATTGCTTTTTATCTCACTGAATGAGTTATCTATTTTTGATTGGTTCATCTTTATAGTTTCTAGTCCCTATGGCAGTGATCTGCGTCTCTGTTGAGGATCTTGGGTGAGATGCATGCCCACATATGGGAGGATCCTGAGATACATCAATACGACTGTGAACCAGGCAAATCAAAAGGAATTGGCCAAAGGAAACCCAGAAAGTAGTGCCTCATATAAGTGATTCACATGGTCACAGGGGAGCGACTTTCACTGAGTCCACCCATGTATACTCACGTGTTGTACTCATTTTTCCCCCTAATGAAAATAGCTGAGAAAAGAAGACAAGCAAAAGGGAAAGGAGAAAAGGAAAGATATACCTATCTGAATGCAGAGTTCCAAAGAATAGCAAGGAGAGACTGAAAAAAAAAAAAGAAAAAAAAGCCTTCCCAAGTAATTAACACAAAGGAATAGAGGAAAACAATAGAATGGGAAAGACTAGAGATCTCTTGAAGAAAATTAGAGATACCAAGAGAACATTTCATGCAGAGATGGGCACAATAAAGTACAGAAATTGTATGGACCTGGCAGAAGCAGAAGATATTAAGAAGAGGTGGCAAGAATACACAGAAGAACTGTACAAACAAGATCTTCATGACCCAGATAATCACGATGGTGTGATCATTCACCTAGAACCAGACATCCTGGAGTGCGAAATCAAGTGGGCCTTAGGAAGCCCACTTGACTTGTAGGAAGCATCACTACAAACAAAGCTAGTGCAGGTGATGGAATTCCAGCTAAGCTATATCAAATCCTAAAAGATAATGCTGTGAAAGTGCTGCACTCAATATGCCAGCAAATCTGGAAAACTCAGCAGTCGCCACAGGACTGGAAACGGTCAGCATTCGTTCCAATCCCAGTAAAAGGCAATGTCAAAGAATGTTCCACACAATTGCATTCATCTCATATGCTAGCAAAGTAATGCTCAAAATTTTCCAAGTTAGGCTTCAACAGCATGTGAACCAAGAACTTCCAGATGTTCAAGCTGGATTAGAAAAGGCAGAGGAACCAGAGATCATATTGCCAACATCTGTTGGATCATACAAAAAGCAAGAGAATTCCAGAAAAACAAGTACTTCTTCTATAGTGACTATACCAAAGCCTTTGACTTTGTGGATCACAACAAACTGTGGAAAATTGTGAAAGCAGATCACTTGACCTGCTTCCTAAGAAATCTGCATGCAGGTCAAGAAGCAACAATCAGAACTAGACATGGAACAACAGACTGGTCCCAAATCGGGAAAGGAGTATGTCAAGGCTGTATATTGTCACCTTGCTTGTTTAACTTATATGCAGAGTACATCATGCAGAATGCCGTACTAGATGAAGCACAAATTGGAATTAAGATTTCTGGGAGAAATATCAATAACCTCAGATATGCAAATGACACCACACTTATGGCAGAAAGCAAAGAAGAACTAAAGAGACTCTTGATGAAAGTGAAAGAGGAGAGTGAAAAGCTGACTTAAAACTCAACATTCAAAAAATTAAGATCACAGCATCCAGTTCCATCACTTTGTGGCAAATAGATGGGGAAACAACAGAAACAGTGACAGACTTTATTTCTTGGACTCCAAAATCAGTGTGGATAGTGACTGCAGCTATGAAATTAAAAGACACTTGCTCCTTGGAAGAAAAGCTATGACCAACCTATACGGCATATTAAAAAGCAGAGAGAGACATTAGTTTGCCAACAAAGGTCCATCTAGTCAAAGCTGTGGTTTTTATGGTAGTCATGTATGGATGTGAGAGTTGGACTATAAAGAAAGCTGAGCACTGAAAAACTGATGCTTTTGAACTGTGGTTGGAGAAGACACTTGAGGGACCCTTGGATTGCAAGATCAAACCAGTCAATCCTAGAAGAGATCAGTCCTGAATGTTCATTGGAAGGACTGATGCTGAAGCTGAAGCTCCAATACTTTGGCCAATTGATGTGAAAAACTGACTCATTAGAAAAGACTCTGATGCCAGGAAAGATTGAAGGCAGGGGGAGAAGGAGATGACAGAGAATGAGATGGTTGGATGGCATCACTGACTCAACGGACATGAGTTTGGGAAATCTCTCAAGGAGTCAGACATGACTGAGTGACTGAACTGAACTGAGCTGAACTAAATAAATACTTTACTTGCCTTGTCGTAAGTGTGAAGTTGCTTCAGTTTTGTCCAACCACTTGTGACCCCAAGGAATGTAGCCCATCGAGCTTCTCTGTCCATGGGATTCTCTAGGCAAGAATACTTGGGTGGGTTGCCATGCCCTCCTCCAGGGGATCTTCCCAACCCAGAGATCGAATCCGAGTCTCTTATGTTTCCTGCATTGGCAGGTGAGTTCTTTATCACTAGTGCTACCTGGGAAGCCCCCTACTTGCTTCACTATTTTCCATTTTTGTGGAAATTCTTTTCTGTAAAACTGAAGAGCCAGGGCTTTTTTCACAGATCACTGGACTAGTGACTAGATTCGGTGGTCTCACTGATGACCTGGCCTCAGTCTCTGCCTGGGTACCCAAGCCCCACTTCAAGCATTACAGGCTGAGGCCACTGAGGATCAGTTCCACTTAAAACCAAGCAGGACCCTGTGGGGCTCTCAGGTGTTGAGGCCTTTCTGTCCCCCAGTTCTTGTAGGCAAGACTCCAGCCTCCATGACCTTCCTTGGGTTCCAAAGGGGAGAGTGGAACAGTTGCTAATGAAGGGAGAAGCAGCCAAGAAACCACTCAAGGCAAGATTAAAGGGATCAAAGAAGCTCATCAAGACTGTAGCCTGCCAGGCCCCTTTGTCCATGGGATTCTCCAGGCAAGAATACTGGAGTGGGTTGCCAGGCTGTCCTCCAGGGGATCTTTCTGACCCAGCGATGGAACCTCAGGGGTCTCCTGCATTATAGGCAGATTCTTTACAGTCTGAGCCACAAGGGTACTCATTGAGATAAGGAGATGAGATTAAGGGAGTGCAAGCCAATTCACACCCTGATCTTATCAGAGACCCCACCTTTGACCCACTGTTATAAAAACCCTCATTAAGTTCTAGTATTTCTGAGGCAGAAGCCTGGTGTGTCACCTTTTGCCTGGCAAAGCAATAAAGCTAACATTTTTTACATCACCCAAAACTGTCTCTGGGATTTGATTCAGCACAAATACAGAGAGGTGTACAGAGAGGCTGAGTAAGATGTAGATATATTTTGATGTATTTTTTAGGGGAGATGAGGTCCATGTCCTACTCTTCCATCTTAATTCCCCTCCCCCAAAACCTACTTTAAATGTAAAGACATATATACAGTAAAAGTAAAGAGATGGAGAAAGATAAACCATGCTAAAACTAATCAAAAGTAAGCAGGAATAGCTATATTTATTTTAGACAGAGAAGACCTCAGAACAAGGAAAGTTATCAAGAATAAAGATGGGCATACATAATGAAAAAGCATTCAATTAATCTACAACAAAAGCAGACAGGAATATATGATGGGGGAAATACGGCTTGTTCAGTAAATGCTGTTGAGAAAACTGGACAGTTACATGCAAAAGAATCAAACTAGACTACTGTCTCACACCGTGCACAAAAATAAATTCAATCTGGATAAATACTTAAGTATAAGATCTTGATAGCTTATGGTCAACGATTCAGATCTCCGAAGACCATTTAGCTTCAGGACCAGGGACCAGGCTTGATCACTCAAGAGCTTTTGTGTAGTGGAGTTTCATTAAAGTATAAAAAGGGACAGAGAAAGCTTCTGACATAGACATCAGAAGGAGGACAGAGAGTGCCCCACTCACTAGTCTTAGCAAGGGAGCTCTATATGTCTTCATTTGGTTATTACAGTAAATCAAAAGAATGTCCTAAGGTTGTAAGAGTCTTACCAGACCCACTCCCACAATATATATTTTAAGATAATAGGATTAAAACTAACAATAGAAAGATCACCCCACCCCAGTACTTTTGCCTGGAGAATCCCATGGACGGAGGATCCTGGTGGGCTCCAGTCCATGGGGTCGCTAAGAGTTGGACACGACTGAGCGACTTCACTTTCACTTTCATGCATTGGAGAAGGAAATGGCAACCCGCTCCAGTATTCTTGCCTGGAGAATCCCAGGGATGGGGGAGCCTGGTGGGCTTCCGTCTATGGGGTCGCACAGAGTCGGGCATGACTGCAGCGACTTAGCAGCAGACCCACTCCCACAATAAACATATTAAAGTAACAGGATTAGTCAGAAGATTCTTAAGAAGGAGAAACATGTCCTAGAGCAGGATACATAGTTGTTATATAATCCTTAGTACAGAGTTTTAGATGAGTTGTTTTATTGTGTAATCATCAGCTCTGGGCTTACAGAAAGAAATGTTTTATGTGATTAAGATTAAGGAATGTAGAAGAAGAGTTTGTCCTTTTCTCCTTTTAGAGAGCCCCAGACCCGTTTCTCCTCAGGGACCCCGGACTTCTTATCAACCTACCTAAGAATTGACCTTCTCAATCTGAAACTATATATCTTCTAGAAGAAAACAGACAGTAATCTCTTTGACATCAGCCTAAGTAATATTTTCTTGGATTTTTCTCCTCAGGCAAGAGGAACAAAAGTAAAAATAATCAAATGGGACTACAACTAATTAAAAGCTTTTGTACAGTGAAGGAAATTGTCAATTAAAAAGGCTGCCTACTAAACTGAAGAAGATATTTGCAAATGATATATCTGATTATGGGTTCAAACAATTCACACAATCAACAGCTCATATAACTCAACATCAAAAGAACAAGCCACCAGACTTCCCTGGTGGCTCAGTGGATAAAAATTTGCCTGCCAATGTAGGGGACACAAGGTCAATCCCTGGTCTGGGGAGATTCCACATGCTCCAGAGCATCTAAGCCCATGCATCACACACTGAGTCCACTTACTAGGGCCCACAGGCCACAATTACTGAGCCTATGTGCCACAACAAGATTAGATTAGTCAATCTAATCTCACCAGGACCATAGCCTTGTCTAACTCAGTGAAATTAAGCCATGCCAGGATGGGCAGGTCATGGTGGAGAGATCTGACAGGGTGTGGTCCGCTGGAAAAGGGAATGGCAAACCACTTCAGTATTCTTGCCTTGAGAACCCCATGAACAGTATGAAAAGGCAGAATGATAGGATACTGAAAGAGAAACTCCCCAGATCAGTAGGGGCCCAAATATGCTACTGGAGATCAGTGCAGAAATAACTCCAGAAAGAATGAAGGGATGGAGCCAAAGCAAAAAGAATACCCAGCTGTGGATGTGTCTGGTGATAGAAGCAAAGTCCGATGCTGTAAGGAGCAATATTGCATAGGAACCTGGAATGTCAGGTCCATGAATCAAGGCAAATTGGAAGTGGTCAAACAAGAGATGGCAAGAGTGAATGTTGACATTCTAGGAATTAGCGAACTAAAATGGACTGGAATGGGTGAATTTAACTCAGATGACCATTATATCTACTACTGTGGGCAGGAATCCCTCAGAAGAAATGGAGTGGCCATCATGGTCAACAAAAGAGTCCGAAATGCAGTACTTGGATGCAATCTCAAAAACGACAGAATGATCTCTCTTCCAAGGCAAACCATTCAATGTCACAGTAATCCAAGTCTATGCCCCAACCAGTAATGCTGAAGAAGCTGAAGTTGGAATGGTTCTATGAAGACCTACAAGACCTTTTAGAACTAACACCCAAAAAAAGGTGTCCTTTTCATTATAGGGGACTGGAATGCAAAAGTAGGAAGTCAAGAAACACCTGGAGTAACAGGCAAATTTGGCCTTGGAATACGGAATGAAGCAGGGCAAAGACTAACAGAGTTCTGCCAAGAAAATGCACTGGTCATAGCAAATACCCTCTTCCAACAACACAAGAGAAGACTCTAGACATGGACATCACCAGATGGTCAACACCGAAATCAGATCAATTATATTCTTTGCAGCCAAAGATGGAGAAGCTCTATACAATCAGCAAAAACAAGACCAGGAGCTGACTGTGGCTCAGACCATGAACTCCTTATTGCCAAATTCAGACTGAAATTGAAGAAAGTAGGGAAAACCACTAGACCATTCAGGTATGACCTAAATCAAATCCCTTATGATGTTGCAGTCCATGAGGTCGCAAAGAGTCAGACACGACTGGGCCACTGAACTGAACTGATGCATAGGGAGGAGTTGGGGTGAGGAGGTCATAAAAAGGCTTAGAGCGGGCCTGGGTGGAGAGAGTGGAGAGAGGTCCTAGATCATGAGTGAATGTCGTCATGTGCAGAGTGGATCCTTCCCTGATGAGAAAGAAAGTCCACAGACATGAGCAGATGCAACACAAGCAAAGGCTCATGCCCAAGTACCTACTAGGAGAAAGATATATCTTCCTATCATGAATCTGTGAAGATGAGAAATCACAGATGAAACACCCTTTTGTCTACCATGCCTTGGCTCCTAAGTTCTCTCAGAATTCAGATAATCTCCCTTGAAAGTATAAACTGAATTAACCAGGTTTAAATTAAATTCAAACAAGAAATGGCAGCAAAGCACTACTTTGACTGAGTCGATCTGTAAGTGACCAGATTAAGTTTTTGAATTAGTTATAAAGGGGCCTTGAGACAGAAAGTAAATTCAATTATTTAAAAATGAAGTCACATTTTGTGGTCTAAGTTTCTGATTACAGATGTTCATACCCACTTTTTGGATGCCTCGGCTCTGTAATCACATCTCACTGATGCAAAGGACACCTTAACTACTGTTGGAGCCCACTCTCAGCTACAGTGAGTGTGGGAAGGAGGCTTCTTTGCACAAGGATGCCTCTTTGTGCATAATATTTTGTAGCCAGGACACATTTTGGGAGAAGAAGCACTAACTCCTCAGCTTGAGTCAACTCAAGCCAGCACCTGTCTTGTTTTGCTTCCTTTCTGTGACATTTAACTCGCCTCCTATGTATTAGAAAATATTTCTTTTTCACAAAAAGAGTGTATCTCAACACTTTCACAACAAACCATCTCCAGCAAACACATCTACAGCAGAGTAGTGATAAGCACCCATCACAACCCCCTTGGGTGTGCCTAGTTGACCTGCAGAGGCTGGGAAACCAAAAACTCATTTCCTGATATCCTTTACACCTTGGGCTCCAAAAGTGACCTGGGTCCTTCCAGACAGACAGGGCTATACAAAACCTAATAGAAAGAAGTGAGCAATGTGAGATAAGACACACATGAGGAAACTGATTCTTCTTGAAAACAGCATGGCAAAGTCACTGTTTTTTCTGGAGAATTTCTGAGGAAGTGCTAGGGCTGGTACTAGCACAATAGGGGACGATCAGTGTGAGGTAGTGGCAGTATTTTGCTAGGACGGTCCTGTGGTGTGGCTGGATGTTTCTCCTGGCTGCCATTGCTGTTGGCTGTAGAGCTACCCACATCTACTCTTCTGGCCCTCTCAGAGTTTTATAAACTACCTGTTAACATCTAATAAATCCCTCTTGCTTAATCTTGCTAGAATAGATTCTGATATCTGTAATCAAAACTCTTGATCCTTTACATTTGCCCATACCGGAGTACGGGACTTCTCAAATGGCTAGGTGATGAAGAATCCATCTGCCTTTGCAGGAGATGCGGATTCGATCCCTGGGTCAGGAAGATCCTCTGGAGGAGGAAATGGCACCCCATTCCAGTACGCTTAACCTGGGAAAAACCATGGACAGAGGAGTCTGGTGGACTATCGTCCATAGAGTTGTAAAGAGTTGGACACGACCTAGCACATACCAGAATATAAAACAATCTTGATGAAACACTACTAAGCTTTAAATTATATTAACATCACAGTATGTTCAATTAATTCTATCAAAATGTCACTCAATCTGGATATCTCTGTAGCTGTACACACACACATATATAATGAATGTTCTGACATTGTGTTTAAACAGCCTGACAGTGATCTCTCAGGCAAAAGTTTTATATCTCTGGGAAAGAGTTAAAGTTTTATATGATAGCAAAGGGAAAAGATAGATTAGTTATAAAGATCTCAACTGATGTTATATTTAAGAAAATTTATCCTTCCAGCTGTTCATGTGACATGATTAAATAGGCAACAGATAAGATAAACTTTTAATTTCCAGCTAAATAGTCCATAAATGGTCATAAAATCATCAGCATTTAAAAAAAAATCCAGTTCTGTTATTCTGTTCCTATTTTATCGTGGAACTGCTCCCAGTTGACTCTAATGAGCCACCATACAAGGAAAAGAAATTAGTTACACAAAGCTTTAGAGTGCTGTCGTAAAAAATGCTTCATCAGTTGGTTTAATAATAGAAGATTCTCTTCTGTGTTCTTCTCTGATTATTTACAATGCTCGTAGGAAACTCGTCTTTGTACTAGGAAGACACTAAACAGTTTCCAATAGTAGTGGCTTTAATCTTCTGCAGTAAAAGATTCTAGTGTTCTTTTAATCTCGAAGGATCCTGAATCCAGTACTGATGCTGCTGTTTTTTTTTCTTCACTAATCCAGACTAGGGCTGGGGTCTGAGGTGGCAAGAACTGACAGGAAATGTCACTCCTATCTTCAAGACATTACTTTCCTATATTCTTTAGAGCTATTGAAAAATCTAGACTTGTGGGACTTCCTTGGTGAGCCAGTGGTTAAGACACTAGGCTTCAACTGCAAGAGGTACAGATTCAATATCTGGTAGGGGAGCTAAGATCCCACATGCTGTGTGGCACACACAAAAAATCTAGACTTGCAAAATTATTAAAAATTTGTTACCTGTGCCTATGTTAACCTAGAAATTTGTTCAAGACACATTCAAAAAAGAAAGAAAGCTACATAGCAATGGGTATTGTTGTTGTTTTAGTCACTAATTCATATCTGACTCTTTGCAACCCCATGGACTGTAGCACGCCAGGCTCCTCTGTCCATTGGATTTCCCAGCAAGAACACTGGAGTGGGTTGCCATTTCCTTCTCTAGGGGATCTTCCTGACCCAGGAAGAACCTGGGTCCTGCATTGACAGGCAGATTCCTTACCAATGAGGCACCTGGGAAGCCCACAGTGGGTATAGCTTAATTCTGTGTTTGTTTTTTTTTTTTTTTAAAGAAAAGTCTTTTTTATTTTAACATAGTGTGTGAATCTGGAGATCTGGTGAGGAGGGAGATAGACTTCATTGTTAATAACAGGTTGATTTTTTCTTTGACTATGTCCATGTTCTCTTGCAGTTTCCAGAGGGCACTTGTGAGATCTTTTTAATTTTAATTTTTTATTTATTCATTTTTGGCTGAACTGCAAGGCAAGTGGGATCTTCGTTCCCCAACCAGGGATCGAACCCATGGCCCCTGTATGGGAAACATGAAGTCTTAACCTTCTCCGGGGGACCACCAGGAAAGCCTCAAGAATTTCTTAAACAGCTTTACAAAAGAAAATACTTGAGTAGGAAATTATTTAGATGATTGTGTGCTGTGCTATGCGTGCTAGTTGCTCAGTTGTGTCTGACTCTTTGTGATCCCATGGACTGTAGCCGACCAGACTCCTCTGAGGGATTCTCCAGGCAAGAATACTGGAGTGGGTTGCCAGGCCCTCCTCCAGGGGATCTTTCCAACCCAGGGATCAAACCCAGGTTTCCTGCATCGCAGGAAAATCTTTACCATCTGAGCCACCAGGGAAGCCCAAGAATACTGAAGTGAGTAGCCTATCCCTTCTCCAGGGGATCTTCCCAACCCAGGAACCAAACCAGGATCTTCTGCATTGTAGGTGGCTTCTTTACCATCTGAGCTACCGAGGAAGTCCATGAGCCAAGCTGCTTGGATTGAAATCCTGGCTGTACCCTTCACTAGTGTTGTAACCTTAACCTCTCTCTCTCTCTTTCCTAATCTGTAAAATGGGATAATAATAGTACTTGCTGCATAGTGTTGTTGAAAAGATTAAATTAGTTATCTTGATAAAATGCCCAGAACAGTTTTCCAGCATATGGAAAATGTTAAGTTGTTGTTGTGTTGTTGTTGTTGTTTAGTCACTAAGTTGTGTCTGACTGCTTTGAGATCTCTTGGACTGTAGCCTGTCGGGTTCCTCTGTCCCTGGGATTTCCCAGGCAAGAATACTAGAATGGGTGCCATTTCGTTCTCCAGGGGATCTTCCCGACCCAGGGATTGAACCCACATCTCCTGCATTGGCAGGTGGATTCTTTACTGTCTGAGCCACCAGGGAAGCTGATGATAATTGAATTAGTTCCTAAAACACTAATCTGTCTACAGATAATAAGTATAAACTTTGGACAAAATAACAACAATTACTCGAAGAATCTGGAGAGCAAGTGAAAAATAACACTCAGTTTTTGGAGGAAAAACGAAAAATGGAGAGAGAGGATAGCACACGACATTTCACATTTTAAAATTTTTTTGTTTATTTATTTATTTTAATTGGAGGTTAATTACTTGACTATATTGTAGTGGTTTTTGCCATACATTGACATGAATCAGCCATGGGTGTACATGTGTTCCCCATCCTGAAAACCTCCTCCCACCTCCCTCCCCATCCCATCTCTCAGGGTTATCCCAGTGCACCAGCCCTGAGCTCCCTTTCTCATGCATTGAATCTGGACTGGCAATCTATTTCACATATGATAATATACGTGTTTCAATGCTATTCGCTCAAATCATCCCACCCTCGCCTTCTCCCACAGAGTCCAAAAGTCTGTTCTTTACATCTGTGTCTCTTTTGCTATCTTGCATATATGATCATCGTTACCATCTTTCTAAATTGCATACATATGCATTAATATACTGTATTGATGTTTTTCTTTCTGACTTACTTCACTCTGTATAATAGGCTCCAGTTTCATCCACCTCATTAGAACTGACTCAAATGTATTCTTTTAATAGTTGAGTAATATTCCATTGTGTATATGTACCACAGCTTTCTTATCCATTTGTCTGCCGATGGACATCTGGGTTGCTTCCATGTCCTGGCTATTGTAAACATCACTGCGATGAACATTGGGGTACATGTGTCTCTTCAATTCTGGTTTCCTTGGTGTGTATACCCAGCAGTGGGATTGCTGGGTCGTATGGCAGTTCTATTTCCAGTTTTTAAAGGAATCTCCACATTGTTCTCCATAGTGGCTATAATAGTTTGCATTACCACCAATAGGTAAGAGGGTTCCCTTTTCTCCACACCCTTTCCAGCATTTATTGTTTGTAGACTTTTTAATAGCAGCCATTCTGACCAGTGTGAGATGGTACCTCATGGTGGTTTTGATTTGAATTTCTCTGATAATGGATGATGTTGAGCATCTTTTCCTGTGTTTGTTAGCCACCTGTATGTCTTCTTTGGAGAAATGTCTGTTTAGTTCTTTGGCCCATTTTTTGATTGGGTCATTTATTTTTCTGGAATTGAGCTGCTTGTATATTTTTGAGATTAATTCTTCGTCAATTGCTTTGCTTGCTATTATTTTCTCCCATTCTAAAGGCTGTCTTTTCAACTTGCTTATAGTTTCCTTTGTTGTGCAAAAGCTTTTTAAGTTTAATTAGGTCCCATTTGTTTATTTTTGCTTTTATTTCCATTACACTGGGAGGTGGATCATAGAGGATCCTGCTGTGTTTTATGTCAGAGAGTGTTTTGCCTATGTTTTCCTCTAGGAGTTTTATAGTTTCTTGTCTAACATTTAGGTCCTTAATCCATTTTGAGTTTATTTTTATGTATGGTGTTAGAAAGTGTTTGTTTCATTCTTTTACAAGTGTTTGACCAGTTTTCCCAGCACCACTTGTTAAAGAGATTGTCTTCTCCATTGTATATTCTTGCCTTCTTTGTCAAAGATAAGGTGTCCCTGGGTTGGGAAGATCCCCTGGAGAAGGAAATGACAGCCCACTCCAGTATTCTTGCCTGGAAAATCCCATGGACCACAGACCCCAGTAGGTTACCATCCATGGGGTCGAAAAGTGTCGACACGACTGAGTGATTTCACTTTCACTTTCTGAAGTCAGGCAGGTTGATTCCTCCAGTTCCATTCTTCTTTCTCAAGATTGCTTTGGCTATTCGAGTTTTTTTGTATTTCTATACAAATTTTGAAATTATTTGTTCTAGTTCTCTGAAAAATATCCTTGGTAGCTTGATAGGGATTGCATTGAATTATAGATTGCTTTGGGTAGTATACTCATTTTCACTATATTGATTCTTCCAGTCCATGAACATGGTATATTTCTCCATCTATTTGTGTTATCTTTGATTTCTTTCATCAGTGTTTTATAGTTTTCTATATATAGGTCTTTTGTTTCTTTCAGTTCAGTTCAGATCAGTCGCTCAGTCGTGTCCGACTCTTTGCGACCCCATGAATCACAGCACGCCAGGCCTCCCTGTCCATCACCAACTCCTGGAGTTCACTCAGACTCATGTCCATGGAGAAAGTGATGCCATCCAGCCATCTCATCCTCTGTCGTCCCCATCTCCTCTTGCCCAAAAACCCTCCCAGCATCAGAGTCTTTTCTAATGAGTCAACTCTATGCATGAGGTGGCCAAAGTACTGGAGTTTCAGCTTTAGCATCATTCCTTCCAAAGAAATTCCAGGGCTGATCTCCTTCAGAATGGACTGGTTGGATCTTCTTGCAGTCCAAGGGACTCTCAAGAGTCTTCTCCAACACCACAGTTTAATAGCATCAATTCTTCAGCGCTCAGCCTTCTTCACAGTCCAGCTCTCACATCCATACATGACCACAGGAAAAACCATAGCCTTGACTAGACGAACCTTTGTTGGCAAAGTAATGTCTCTGCTTTTGAATATGCTATCTAGGTTGATCATAACTTTCCTTCCAAGGAGGAAGCGTTTTTTAACTTCATGGCTGCAGTCACCATCTGCAGTGATTTTGGAGCCCAGAAAAAGAAAGTCTGACACTGTTTCCACTGTTTCCCCATCTATTTCCCATGTAGTGATGGGACCAGATACCATGATCTTCGTTTTCTGAATGTTGAGCTTTAAGCCAACTTTTTCACTCTCCACTTTCACTTTCATCATGAGGCTTTTTGTGGCGTCATCTTCATATCTGAGGTTATTGATATTTCTCCCAGCAATCTTGATTTCAGCTTGTGTTCCTTCCAGCCCAGTGTTTCTCATGATGTACTCTGCATAGAAGTTAACTAAGCAGGGTGACAATATGCAGCCTTGACGTACTCCTTTTCCTATCTGGAACCAGTCAGTTGTTCCATGTCCAGTTCTAACTGTTGCTTCCTGACCTGTATATAGGTTTCTCAAGAGGCAGGTCAGGTGGTCTGGTATTCCCATCTCTTTCAGAATTTTCCACAATTTATTGTGATCTACACAGTCAAAGGCTTTGGCATAGTCAATAAAGCAGAAATAGATGTTTTTCTGGAACTCTCTTGCTTTTTCCATGATCCAGCGGATGTTGGCAATTTGATCTCTGGTTCCTCTGCCTTTTCTAAAACCAGCTTGAACATCTGGAAGTTCACGGTTCACATATTGCTGAAGCCTGGCTTGGAGAATTTTGAGCATTACTTTACTAGCGTGTGAGATGAGGGCAATTGTGCGGTAGTTTTAGCATTCTTTGTCATTGCCTTTCTTTGGGATTGGAATGAAAACGGACCTTTTCCAGTCCTCTGGTCACTGCTGAGCTTTCCAAATTCACTGGCATATTGAGTGTAGCACTTTCACAGCATCATCTTTCAGGATTTGAAATACCTTAACTGGAATGCCATCACCTCTACTAGCTTTGTTCCTAGTGATGCTTTCTAAGGCCCACTTGACTTCACATTCCAGGATGTCTGGCTCTAGATGAGTAAAGGAGATTTATTCCTAGGGTAAAAGACAGTTTAGCCTGAGGTCAGGGCATGGTTGTGACAATGTTCAGGACTCAATCTATAGTCTATCTGGCCTACACAATGAAAATACAGAGTTCAGGGTAAGTGTTGTCCCTAGAAGGTGTGAGTGCAATTCTAGAAAAAATTCCAAAGAAGGATGCTTAAATTCTGTGTCTAAAATATAAACAAATTTCTAGCTAACCCATGAACTATGAGCACACTGAAAATAGCTTAGGTGTGAAAGAACTAAACAGATGTGACCCATCACTAAAAGAGTTTGATCTTTAATAACTGATGTAACTGCATGCTCATCCAATGAGATCAGCAGTCTTTGTAACATAATCCAAAACCTTCACAACATAAAATTCACAATATATACAATTCAAAGTTATACGGTACATGAAGCATCATGAAAATGTGATTTCTTATCCAAAGAAAAGACAATGAATGGATGCCAATCTAAAGATGACTCAGACATTAACAGTAACAGACTTAAGTCAGCAGACGTGAACTTAATCTAACTATTCATCCATAGTTAATGAAGTAGAGAAAAATGTACTGTAATGAATTGAAAAGAGACTCATAAGAGAAAGATTATGAAAAAGAATCAAATGGAAACACTGGAACTGAAAAACACAATATCTGAAACACAGATTCACTAATTTTAACAGCAGAATAGCGATAACAAAGAAAAGAATCAGTAAACTTGAAGATAAATCAATAGGAATTATCCAATCTGAAGAGCAGAGGAGGAATGATTAAAAGAAAATGAACAGATATTAACAGACCTGTGTGATAATACCAAAGTCCCAGGATATATGAAATTGAAATGATAGAAAATCTGACAGACAATATTAAGTAGAATAGATGAAACTTTTGTTTTAAAGGAACTGGAAATAAATATTTTTGTAAGCAAATACTCTTCCCTGCCCCCCTCCCTCTAATGTGTGTAAATTCACATCTCTGTACCTGCAGGCTCACACTTTTCAACCTAGGTTGTCTTATTACAGCTATATGAAGGAATATTGTGGAAAGTTAGAGCTATTTAGGGCTTCCCAGGTTGCATTAGTGGTAAAGAACCAGATTGCCAATGCAGGAGATGTAAGAGACAAGGGTTTGATCCCTGGGTTGGGAAGATGCCCTGGAGAAGGGCATGACAACCCACTCCAGTATTCTTGCCTGGAAAATCCCATGGACAGAGAAGCCTGGCAGGCTACAGTCCATAGGGTCACAAAGAGTTGGACACAACTGAAGCAACTTAGCACGTGGAGCTATCTAGTTAATTAATGCTGTTTCTTGTTGTTGCTCTTCAGTCTCTAGGTCATGTCAGACTCTTTCTGACCCCATAGACTGCAACATACCAGGCTTCCTTGCCCCTCACTATCTCCTGGAGTTTGCTCAAACTGATGTTAATAATGTTTCTTAGCTTCTTCATTTATTAAACTCTTTACAAAGCTTTATTTCTAGTTCAATTTTTGTTTTTATACAGCCTTAAATCCTTTTTCAAGTATGTGAAATATAAATAACAAAGACATAACTAGAATATCTTGGTACTTGGAAAGAAAAACAATAATTAAACTGTAAAACAATCTTATAGGAATATTGTAGTAACTCAATTCATGTCAATCAAATGACAATAGCAAAGGTTTTATGACAAAATAATAATGGAAAAATACAAGAAAATAAATTATACCAGAAAAATAAAAACATAAAGTAACTTGACATAACTATGTGCTCTATGTACTGTATGAAAAAATATTGAAAGAAAAAGCATGCATAAATGAAAAAATCATTGTATGATTGAGATGATGATTGCTAATTTTTCCTGTTCTTTATTTTCAAGTTGCTTGTTATAAAATGTTCATCATAATTATTCGAACAAAAAAATTAAGAACAAATTCACTTATATTTATTGTAAAAAGCAGGCATAAACAGGTGGGTTCTGAGGATATTTCCTAGATGTTGGAACTTAGTCAAAGTAATGCATGTGTGTGTGTAGTCGCTCAGTTGTGTCTGACTCTTTGCGACCCTATGGACTATAGCCTGCCATGGTCCTCTGCCATAGGATACTCCAGGCAGGAATACTGGAGTGGGCAGCCTTTCCCTTCTCCAGGGGATCTTCCCAACCTAGGAATCTAACCCACATTTCTTTTGTTTTCTGTATTGTAGGCGGACTCTTAACCCACTGAGCCACTGGGGAAAGTTAATCAAAGTAAAGGCTGTACTTAAAAGTCTTTTGTTGTTATATAAAGCATCAACATTAAATTAGTTTAAAGCTAAATTCAGCTAAGAAAAGAGTCAGTTTGGAAAATAATCAATTATTGCTTGCCTGTATACTAAAATAGATCTTTCTGAGAATAATTTCATCTCACGTACATATGTTCTTTTATTTAAAAATGAACCTATAATAGAAAGCAGAAATTAGTAAGTCATTTCTGAATTCAGAAGAAATTAATATATATCAGTAAATGTTAATCTTCTGCTTGTTTGAGAGGTGTGCAATACACTTGTTAAAAATAAAAAGATATAAGAATTTCTTGCATATTCTGATAGTTGAAAATTAATAATAATTTATGTAGCTGTCAAAAGTGTGTTAGCTGAATATGAGTGTATAAATTTTTACATGCCAAATATCATTTCAAAAAGAATATGGTAGCGAATACCCTGTCTTCTGTACGCTCTAACTATTATAGGGTAGCTCTTGAGTAATGGGACTTACGCGACTGGTTTATTAAACTGATGCAAAATTTCCTATGTATTTTAATAAAGGAATTCTCAAGGGTGAGTATATATTTGTCTAATAAATCCCATTGTGTCCTTTGGGTTGTGTTTTTGAGAAAGTATTTTCTTCCTATTTCCTAGGAGAGCAACTAGAAAGTAACCAGAATTTTTAAAGGATAAAAAAATCTCACTTAATAATAAATAAAATTTTTAAGTTAAACAAAGTATCACTATTTATAGCTGCTATGAATAGGACTGCCATCTCTTCCATAGTCTATTTCTACCTTTAATTAGTTGTACAAACATGGGAAAGTCATCTTTTTTATCAATCTGGACATCAGTTTCTTAAATTTTAATGAATTATAGATGGAGAAGAAAAAAAGACAGATAAACATTTATATGACCTTGGGGCCATAGTCAGTGGGAGAAGGTTTTCTAAGCATGGCACAAATCTGGCCATTATGAAGGAAAAGTTTGAAAGGTTTTATTTTCTAAAGACCAAAGGCAAAATTTCTGCTTGATAAAACAAACAAACAAAAAACTTAATTATAAACAATGCCAAGTGGGGAATTCTCTGGTAGTGTTAGAGAAGACTCTTGAGAGTCCCTTGGACTGCAAGGAGATCCAACCAGTTCATCCTAAAAGAGATCAGTCCTGGGTGTTCATTGCAAGGACTGATGTTGAAGCTGAAACTCTAATACTTTGGCCACCTAATGTGAAGAGCTGACTCATTGGAAAAGACCCTGATGCTGGGAAAGATTGAGGGCAAGAGAAGAAGGGGACGACAGAGGAAGCGATGGTTGGATGGTGTCACCGACTCAATGGACATGGGTTTGGGTAGACTTCAGGAGCTGGTGATGGACAGGGAGACCTGGCGTGTTGCAATTCATGGGGTCGCAAAGAGTCGGACACGACTGAGTGACTGAACTGAACTGAACTGAATATTCTATTGCATATATGTACCACAGCTTTTTTATCCATTCATCTGTTGATGGACATCTAGGTTGCTTCCATGTTCTAGATATTGTAAATAGTGCGGCAATGAACATTGGGGTACAAGTATCTTTTTCAATTTTGGTTTCCCCAGGATACATGCCTAGTAGTAGGATTGCTGAGTAGGGAACAGACTTATGGACCCTGGGGAAAGGAGGAGGGAGAGGGTGAGATGTATGGAGAGAGTAACATGGAAACTTACAATACCATATGTAAAATAGACAGCCAATGGGAATTTGCCATATGACTCTGGGAACTCAAACAGGGGCTCTGTAACAATCTTTTAGATTGATGGGGAGGGAGATGGGAAAAAGGCTCAGAAAAGAGGGGACATGGGTATACTTATGGCTGATTCTTGTTGATCTTTGGCAGAAAACAACAAAATTCTGTAAAGCAATTATCCTTCAATTAAAAAATAAATTTTAAAAATCCGCAAAACCAAAAAAAAAAAAAAACCCTCAGACCCCCGCTTCAGCCCGACTAAATCCAATGTATATTATTTCCAAATATGGATTTAAATTTTGCCTCACATTTATATCTCTAAACTGTACAAATAAAAATGAAATAAGGAGTTTTTTCCTTTAAAAAAAATAACAAAAAATTACAAGTGTTGAGTGTGCAGAAGTTGGAACCCTTGTACACCAATGAGAATACATTCTTGGAACTTTCAGAATATGGAGTAGGGTGGGGAGACCTCCAGATTTACCCCAGGACATGAAACACAAGTTTTAAGACAATTTTATCTACTTCCAATTAAGAGCTACTTCCAAGCATTAAGATAACACTGCTGTTGGTGAGTCCGAAGAAGGCAATGGCAAGCCACTCCAGTACTCTTGCCTAGAAAATCCCATGGATGGAGGAGCCTGGTCGGCTGCAGTCCATGGGGTCGCTACGAGTCGGACACGACTGAGCGACTTCACTTTCACGTTTCACTTTCACACAGTGGAGAAGGCCATGGCAACCCACTCCAGTGTTCTTGCCTGGAGAATCCCAGGGATGGAGGAGCCTGGTGAGCTGCCGTCTATGGGGTCGCACAGAGTCGAACACGACTGAAGCGACTTAGCAGTAGCAGCAGCAGCTGTTGGTGAGTATGTGAGGGAACTGGCACTCCCATGTCTTGTTGGTATGTGAATAAATTGGTGCAGTGTGTGAAGATTTTAAAATGCATACCCTTTAATATAGTGAACTCACTCCAAAAGATGACCGCATAAAGATGTTCATTGGCACTTTCATAATATTGAAAATAGGAAATACGCTATGCCCATCTACAAACAAAGCTTTTTAACCCCAGCCAACTCAGTCCCCTTCTTACAATAAATATTTTATAACACTCCCTTTATAGTTCTGAAATGAAAGTCACAGATACCTACAACAAAATATACTTAATATAAAAGAGAAAGAAGAGAAAGTAATTTGCAATAAAATAATATTTCAATGTGTAAATATTCAAGACACAAAACGTACTCTAGAGGGCAGTACCACCCAGTTAACACTGCAGCAAACTGGTTAAATAATTTATGTAGATAAGATTCATTGACAAATTGGAGAAATGTCTATTAAGTTCTTTGGCCCATTTTTTGATTGGGTCGTTTATTTTTCTGGAATTGAGCTGTAGAAGTTGCTTGTATATTTTTGAGATTAGTTGTTTGTCTGTTGCTTCATTTGCTATTATTTTCTCCCATTCTGAAGGCTGTCTTTTCAGCTTGCCTATAGTTTCCTTTGTTGTGCAGACAAATTGACTCAAAAAGCAGATTGTAAAATTACATAGGTCATTTTGTTTATGTGAATACATATAAGGTCTAAAAAGAGACTCACTGGGATGTTAATGATTTGACAAGAATTGTCCCTAATAATGAGATTTGTAAGGATTTTTCCCTCATGAATTTGTATATTTGAAACTTCTTGTCTGTGCAAAAATTTAAGTTTATGGAAAGCCCCAGTGGGAGATAACACACAGTTACCGAAGGTTCTGGAATCAGAGCATATCATTTGCAGGAGAGTTTATATTCCTTTTGTATTTAGAATAGTTTCTTGACTTTTCCCAGAGAGCTGCCAAAGAAGTCGAGGGGCAGGTCCTGGAACTTGAATAGCTGAGGCCACCTTCCTTCTGGTCTCCAGCCAATCATCATGGTTAACTAGTGACACCCAGGCAGGAAGGTGGTGTGGTCTTGTGTTGTGAGGACATCCACATTCCTGGTACTTTCTATAGAAGTGAGCTGCATTATCTGTTCTTCTTCCATAAATGTATGAACACCAACTTGTCCTGAAGTCCCTACCACGTCCGGGCCCCTACCACTTCCAGGCTTCTCCTTGCTCCTGTTGGTAGAACCATGAAAAGTATTTTGCTATTTAAGATCAAGTGAGGCCCAGACTTGGACTACTTAAAGGTATTTGATGGGATACAGTCCTGCTGCTGCTAAGTCACTTCAGTCGTGTCCGACTCTGTGCGACCCCATAGACGGCAGCCCACTAGGCTCCCCCGTCCCTGGGATTCTCCAGGCAAGAACACTGGAGTGGGTTGCCATTGCCTTCTCCAATGCATGAAAGTGAAAAGTGAAAGTGAAGTCGCTCAGTTGTATCCGACTTTTAGCGACCCCATGGACTACAGCCCACCAGGCTCCTCCATCCATGGGATTTTCCAGCCCTAGCTCCCACTAACTCATGAGATGAAAAACCATATAAGGGGGAAAGATGGGGAGAGGGGAAATAAAGAGGTCTGGAAAAAGAGACATTTCATACTCATGAAAGCAGTATGAAATATGGAGATCTTTGTTTCACCTTTTTGCCCAATGGAGAGCATCTATCATAGAACAGGCACTTGACAACCACAGGAAACAATGACTTGTCCAGATGACATTGGCCAGGCTCTGCCACTGGCTACACTACTGCCTGTCCAACAGAAACAGGCACGTTTTGTGGTAAGAATGGGGGCAGGGATGGAGATTATACTTGGACCCAGTGGTGAGGGCTCCCACTTACCAAGACTTATCTGTTTATGGCCACTGTCAATTACCCAACCTGCCAGTTGCTGCTGCTACTGCTAAGTCGCTTCAGTCGTGTCCGACTCTGTGCGACCCTATAGACAGAAGCTCACCAGGCTCCCCTGTCCCTGGGATTCTCCAGGCAAGAACACTGGAGTGGGTTGCCATTTCCTTCTCCAATGCATGAAAGCGAAAAGTGAAAGTGAAGCTGCTTAGTCGTGTCCGACTCTTAGCGACCCCATGGACTGGAGCCTACCAGGCTCCTCCGTCCATGGGATTTTCCAGGCAAAAGTACTGGGTGGGGTGCCATTGTAACAGAGACCAAATGCCTGGCTTTCAGTATGGTACCATCCCTGTAGGAAACCTACCAGATACTTGGTGGCATGTTGGACCCATCCCCTACATTGGACCTATTCCGTCCTGGAAGT
The DNA here is from genome assembly GCA_935064755.1 of Tragelaphus eurycerus. Classification (NCBI taxonomy): domain Eukaryota; kingdom Metazoa; phylum Chordata; class Mammalia; order Artiodactyla; family Bovidae; genus Tragelaphus; species Tragelaphus eurycerus. Next base: position 21,813,942 of record CAKXYN010000010.1, on the reverse strand, counting down.
AGTATCAATCTATCTTGACTGGAATTTAGACATATTGCAACTTAGACCTCCTGCTTGAAGGGAATTAGCCAGTCTCACTGAGATCACTGAGGGTTTAAAGTGTGTGATCTACTGACCTCAGTGTTGGTGTAGCAGTGGGCACATGACCATGGACTCCACTGATTTTTTTCAGTTACTACACCACCTAGACAAACTGCCTGACAGACAGAGCACCGGAAGGACCTGTTAAAGATTCAGTTGAGGTGCTAGCTTGCAAAGAATATCCTGTAAAGAGGGGCACCACTCTTCAGGATTCAAGGTTCACTCTTAATTGATGTTCATTACATGGCACAGGATCTCCAATAGGAAGAATATGTGAGTTTCCTAGGTAAAGGTTGGAAGTGGGAGTACCCCTGTATACTGGTTCCCAGTGATTCATCTGGGGAATTTTTAACCTTCTTTCCCTAGAAGTTAGAGGTTTTGGCCTCCAGAGGGGAAATGCTTCCAGGAAGAGTCCTGCTAAACCCTAACTGCTGCCTGGTCACTTCAGGCTCCTCATTCCAAGAGACCAGCAGGCAAGGAAATTGATCTTGATTTTCATTAGATAGCTGTTAGGCAACAGGGATAAGAAAGGAAATGTTTGATATTTAAGTAATCCATCTGTGACTTGGTTTTCACTTGCCGAATTCAAATGGTACATGACAGGTGCAGCAGTAGCCACAACTAGAAATGGACCTAGTGATGAAGGTGTCCGGCCCCTTAGTGAAAGTGAGCAGGGTGTGGATCACTGCACTAAGTAAGCTTCCTAGACCAACAGAGAGTGAAGGCCATCTACAAAGAGCAGCAGTGGATGATCTGCCTCAATTATGGCCCCAAGAGCAGCCTCCAGGGCTGTAGTTAATCCTACCAATTATTTTCAAGTAAGCTTCTCCCTGAGTACAGCTACTCAACAGAATTTTTGAAGAGCTGTTCCTAGAACTTATTACATGTAAATGGGTGGTCAGTTGTGAACATCCTGGTGCAGAGATCTCCCCATTCAGGATTGAAGCAACCATTCCACCAGCTGCGGGAACTGTTGGAGGCTGATAGTTTTCAACTGAATCTTTCTCCAGAACTTACCCTTGACTCAAGAAAGTCACCTTACTTTTCTGGTTTTAGTTAATATGATCGGTCATTAGGTGGCATAAAGTCTTCGGATCTCCTCATAGGAATGGCTGAGGCCTTTGTTGGACTGTCTCTGGGTGTGTGAGTGCATGCAGGCTCAGTCGTGTCTGACTCTTTGTGACCCCATGGAATGTAGCCCACCAGGCTCCTCTGTCCATGGGAAGAATACTGGAGTATTCTCTGGACAGTATTCTCTCTGTCCAGTCAAGAATACTGGAGTAGATTGCCATAGTGGGTTGCCATGGCCTCCTTCAGGGGATCTTCCCAACTCAGGGGTCCAACCAGTATCTCTTGCATCTCCTGCATTGGCAGGCAGATTCTTTACCACTGTGCCATCTCAGTTCAACTTCTTCCTCTGCCCAAACTTGCTTCCTTCACTTTTTCCACAGATATAACCCCCAAAACACCCCCCAATGAAATTTCTGTACCCCAATCTCCCATGTCAAAGTATATTTCCTCAGGAATTCAATCTATGGTTGGTTCCTTTCCCCGTGAATACTGTAACTGTTAGGATCTTTTGCACTGTAAGTTTTAAAATCAAAATTGCTTAAATAACAAAGGGGATTTACTGACTCACATAACTGGGTAGCTATCAGGATTAATTTGACTTGGTGGCTAAATGATGTCAAGGATCCAGTCTTCCTCCATTTCATTACTCTGCCTTCCAAAGAAGCAGCACGATTCTAAAGCGAGCTTTGCTCATGAGAACAGTAGATGCAGTAATCCCAGGGTTTACGGTCTCAGCTCTCTCCATCCAAATGGAAAGAGAGCAGGCTTTTACTAGCTTTATTTGAAGAACAAGGAAAAAAAATTTTCTCAGAGTCACCAACTCTTCAAGTTTCACTGACACAAATTGGCCAAAGTCTGGATTTTGTAAACTACTTAGAGACATTACTTTGCCAACAAAGGTCCGTCTAGTCAAGGCTATGGTTTTTCCAGTGGTCATGTATGGATGTGAGAGTTGGACTGTGAAGAAGGCTGAGCGCCGAAGAATTGATGCTTTTGAACTGTGGTGTTGGAGAAGACTCTTGAGAGTCCCTTGGACTGCAAGGAGATCCAACCAGTCCATTCTGAAGGAGATCAGCCCTGGGATTTCTTTGGAAGGAATGATGCTAAAGCTGAAACTCCAGTACTTTGGCCACCTCATGTGAAGAGTTGACTCATTGGAAAAGACTCTGATGCTGGGAGGGATTAGGGGCAGGAGGAGAAGGGAACGACAGAGGATGAGATGGCTGGATGGCATCACCAACTCGATGGACGTGAGTTTGAGTGAACTCTGGGAGTTGATGATGGACAGGGAGGCCTGGCGTGCTGTGATTCATGGGGTCGCAAAGAGTCGGACATGACTGAGCGACTGAACTGAACTGAACTGAACTACTGTACAGGATTGCCTTGAATGGCTTAAATAACCAGAGTTCATTGCCGGAATGAATTTGATCCTTGCTTCCACAACCACATGGATGGTACACAAGGGGAAGTGATGGAAGAGAAACTATTGGTTTGCTAGGGCTGCCATAACAAAGTACCACAGACTGAGTGGAACAAGTTCTCTTAAACAAGAGGAACCTATTGCTATTTTCTCACAGTTCTGAAGACTAGGAGTCTGAGATGAAAGCGTTGGCAGGATGCTTGTTCTGAGGCCTCTCTCCTTGGCTTGCAGATGGTTATCTTCTGCCTTCACATGGTCTTCCCTCTGGGTACACATATCTTGTTATATGAACACCAGTCACACTGGATTAGGGCCTACCCTAAAGATGTTATTTGAATGCAATCACCTCTTTATAGACTTTATCTCCAAACACTACATCCTAAGGTACTGGGGGTTAGGACTTAAACACAAGAGTTTTTTTTTTTGGGGGGGGGAGGGAGGCACAATTCAGTCCATAACACAAACTCAACATCTAGCATCGATTACATATTCAAATTATGTTCATCTGCTTGACTGTTGCACTAAATTGTAAGTTCTTTAAGGACAAGGACAATATCTTATTATTATATCAATGGCGCAGTTAATATATGATAATAACTATTTGTTGAGGATTGTAAAGAGTTCATTGCGTTTGGCATTTATGAAGTCACTGGTGACTTTCTCCAGGAGCAGTTTCAATGGAGTTGTGGTGGCATGAATTTAACTGCAATGGATTTAAGAGTGAAAGGTCAGATTTGACAATATAAAAACTAAAATTTATGATAAAGCCACTGTGAGCAAAGGCAAAAGATTATTATGAAAAAAAAAAAAAAGTAGCACATACCTCTATGGAACACCAAGAGTTAAAAGACCTAACATAAAAGAGACCCTATAAAAAGATCAGAAAAAGATGAAGACGATATAAAAACATGCAAAGTTTATGAACACCCCAAAAATATACAAAAAGGAGTCCAACTCTACTGGTAGTTAGGGAAACACTAATTAAAGTAACAGTGAGATAGTATATAATATATATTACAGTGAACAAAAACTTAAGATTCATGCTTTAGTCTTGGCAAGAGATGGAGAAAGAGAAATTCTACCATTGAGTAGAGTGTGAAGTGCCATAATTCTAGAGGTAACCTGACAGTGTGTCACTAAAAACATCTTTGGTCATAAGTAACAAAAAACCCAAGTCAAATCTGAAAGCTATTTATAGTCACATGCCTGAAAATCTTACTTATTATTACTTATTACTATTAATAAGTAATAAGTAATTCGGAGAAGGCAACGGCACCCCACTCCAGTACTCTTGCCTGGAAAATCCCATGGACAGAGGAGCCTGGTAGGCTGCAGTCCATGGGGTTGCTAAAAGTCAGGCACGACTGAGCAACTTCACTTTCACTTTTCACTTTCCTGCATTGGAGAAGGAAATGGCAACCCACTCCAGTGTTCTTGCCTGGAGAATCCCAGGGACAGAGGAGCCTGATGGGCTGCTGTCTATGGGGTTGCACAGAGTCGGACACGATTGAAGCGAGTTAGCAGTAGCAGCCTGAAAATCTAGTCACAACTGAATCAAACCTACTTAAGTATTATCTTTAGAATCTAGTTTCTTTCTGCTGTTAGTTCTTCCTTCCTCTGAGTGGAAGTCATTTTCAGTAAAGGGCTCTCCTCAAAAAGAAAGCTTATCTTATATTCCTACAACAAATCCAGCAGAGAAGAAATGTCCTCCATCTAATTCTTATTGACCTGAATTGAGTCATGTGCCCATTTGTGAACGATAGAACAGTTACAAATAGTGAGATATTATATCATCATTCACCAAATGTAGAAGCCAGTCAATACCAGTTGTAACCCCAAAGGTTAAGAGAGAAGGGGGACTCATTTGATACCAGAAAAAGAGGAAGTGGATGCTAGGTGACAAAAAACAAAATGGCACATACTCTCTACCAGTATTATCTATTAAAATAAGAAATGCATATGTCTTTTGTCTCAATACTCTCACTTAAAGGACTCAATTCTACAGAAAAGCTGCATAATTTAAAAAGATACATGCAAAGGATACTTATTTCAGCATTGTTTATAATGACACAAAACTGGACAAATCTACGTTATCTACCAATAAAAGAATGGTTTCAAAAACAGTACCTTAATACTATATAATATTGTTTAGTTCAGTTCAGTCCAACTCTTTGCGACCCCATGGACTGTAGCATGCCAGGCCTCCCTGTCCATCACCAACTCCGGAGTTTACTCAGACTCATGTCCATTGAGTCAGTGATGCCATCCAAACATCTCATCCTCTGTCATCCCCTTCTCCTCTTGCCCCCGGTTCCCTCCCAGCATCAGGGTCTTTTCCAATGAGTCCATTCTTTGCATCAGGTGGCCAAAGTATTGGAGTTTCAGGATCAGTCCTTCCAATGAACACCCAGGACTAATCTCCTTTAGGATGGACTGGTTGGATCTCCTTGCAGTCCAAGGGACTCTCAAGAGTCTTCTCGAACACCACACTTCAAAAGCATTAATTCTTCGGTGCTCAGCTTTCTTCACAGTCCAATTCTCACATCAATACATGACTACTGGAAAAACCATAACCTTGATTAGATGGACCTTTGTTGGCAAAATAATGTCTCTGTTTTTTAATATGCCGTCTAGGTTGGTCATAACTCTCCTTCCAAGGAGTAAGTGTCTTTTAATTTCATGGCTGCAGTCACCATCTGCAGTGATATAATATTGTGCAGCTACCTAAAAAAATTGAGCTAGATAATAGTATCCATTGTAAACTGGAAGTTGCTGAAATATATATATGGTGTGATTATAAAAATAAAAATCAAAATCTCTATACATATGTGTTTCTATAACCATTGGAAAAAGTATGGAGGGAAACATCAATCATTTTAACACTAGTTTTATCTAAGACTGGGATGGGACAACTATCTTTTTCTTTTTATATTTCTGAATGTCTTTATATAGTTCTGTATTGTCTGAATTGTTAAAATGAAGTTTATTACCTTTAAAAAACTGAATAGAAAGTGAAATGAGGAAGTGTCTTAAAATGGAAACTATTTTTAGATTTCAAGAGAAGGCATAAATTAATCTACAGTAAAGAAGAGGTTGAAAATGCTGAAGCCAGAGTAACCCATGAGGAAGGCTCTGAGGGGATCTGTAACAGAGCGGAGTCCCAGATGTACCAAGGCTGGTAGCTTCACTGTTCCACAAGGAAACACAAAAAGAAAACAAAACAAAAAACCACAAAAAACTGAACAGTGTAGTTCATAAAAATATAGTTTTTTGGTGGTGCAAATACATTTATTTTAGGAAATCATGGTGGTAGGAGATGGGAGGGCTTTAAAAATGCATACTCTGGTTTGTCAGGATTAAAAAAAAAAAAAACTATGTCAGTTCCCAGACTGTTAGAAATGGTAATGGTCTATAAATTCCAAAGTCTGGAAAAAATGATCTACAGCACCAGTAGAAACCTAAGCCTTAACTGAAAGAAGAGATGGTTCTTTGTGACAGAGGAAACGTGTGTGTGTGGTGGATAGTGACAGTTTTAGATTGACTTTGTAGGTATAGGGAAAGAAGTTGAGGAAATTATTTACTATAAAGACTGTGATAAGGTCTGCTGGGTTCAGGATTGAGGGGCTCAGTAGGAGTGACTGTAGGGTGAGACATGAAGGGAGTGGTAAAAAAGTAGAGGAGGTAAAAAAGTGGGAATGGAAAACTAACCTAAGAGGAACTAGAGTCTTAAATTTGGAATAACATCTGACTGCATTTTGTTCAGATATGCTCTTTCATGAAATTGTCCTTGGTCCTTGTCGCATTCTCTTCCTTATTTGACAACCCCTGCTCCCACCCAGCACTTTGTCTTTATTCCCTTTATTTACCTTGGTTTTTATACTGATCTGTACCCACCAAACTGTCTCTGACACACTGTTCATTTATCTATAACCACCTCACAGCACCTTCCAGGTAGTAGAGACCCAAATAATTGTTGCTGAAATAAAGTTAATTCCACACAGAAGACAACTGGACAATAATCAGTATCATCTTGATTAAAACTCTTCAGTTGTGAAAACAAGAATAAACCACTAGCCTAAAAAAATTTCTGTAAATTAACATGCATTTTTTCATTTCTTATAAAGACATTGTGTGTTTTGCCTATGAGTCTTAAACTGTACATCCTTTGAATTCATATACTTCTGCTATAAAAATGCCACAGAGATCATTAAACTAAAAACTTCCACTGTAGTATCAACAGATATGAAAATTGAGGACCAGAAAAATTACACAAATTGTTCAAAACTGCAAAAGTCTTAAGTGACAGAGTCTATTTTAGAACCACTTTTCCCATGTAAACAAATGTCTTTGTGCCATGCTTAACCCTCCTGTTTGATTTTTATTTTGTACTCAGTTCAGAAGAATTAAATTGATAACAGCAGTTTTCTCTGATAAAGTTCTGTCAAAATCAATACACTGATTATCTTGCATTTCTAAAGATGCTAATACAGGTTTCTGTTGCGCATGACAGGTTTGACATGTTAAGCACTGGTCTAAGTGCAACACACCATCTGGATTTTCAGTTGAAGATTGTTTTGCCATGTGCATCATTTGTGTTTTTTATGGCTATAATAAAACCTAAAATTTTGACAGTGATGAGTGGTATATCAATCTTTACTCCTACATCTTATAGTTCTTTTTTTATTTAAAATCCAGTATCTCTTTATTATAAACAAAAAATACTGAAAAATAGAGAAAATAATAAATAATCATGCAAACATTATTAGAATAGTGCATGCAGAGAAACACACTTGTCCTTTTCCCAAGGGGGACAGCCTGTTACAAACCACCATCCTCTTTTCTACTTGCACATGAAAGTAAAAACCACTAGCACATTAGCACTGAGTGTTTTTCTCTTAAACATGGTCCCATGATACCTAGGAGGCCAACTGTAAAAAAGTGACAATTTTATTATTTGCCAGTAAATAAATACATCAAAAGATCTGTGTTTAGTTTTGCTGAACTGATATCCTGTTATTCTTAATTTAAAAATTATAGCTTTTTCTTTGGAGAATGTTATCATTTGAGCTTTGATTAATTTTTATGAAAGGACATTTTTCACAGAACAAATATGTAAAGAGATTTTTACATAAATTTTTACATAAAAGAAGAATGTTGTACTAGGAGTCTCTATCTGGAGTTACAGATAACTGGATGAGGTCGTGTATATGCGTGCGTGGGTGTGTGTATATACACTCAACAAAGTTATACCCTCAGTTGGATGGCTCATAACAGTGATTTTTGATCTGGTTGTATCACATAATTCTTTAAACAAAGTTTTCAGTGTTTGTCTTAGTCATCCTTTATCACATTCTTTATAATGTATTGTTATAAACTCCTCTATATCATGGTTCCTTCAAATATCCCAAACATAGGAGAGCACATCTGAATTCCCAAAGTTCATACCCCAAACTATACATTATAAGACTCAAAGACAAGGCTGCCAGTCATACATTCCTCCCGCAACTATTTACCAAGTCCTTACTGAGCACAGGCACTGTGCCAGGAGCTGTTGTTAGGAAAGTGTTAAAACACTGTCCCAGTGCTCACTGTGTGAGACAAACACATTGAGCTGACCAAACACACTGCACAAGAATGGGGTGCAGAGAAGCGAGGAGGAGGGGGGCCAGCAACAGCCTAGTCTGGTGAGTGCAGCAGAAGGGTACTCAGTGAGGGAGGGGTGTGGAAAAGCATGAAGGAAAGTCATCCCAGGCATGGCTCTGCAAGGCTGCTGTCCAGGAGTGCTGGCGTCAGACTCTTCAGGACCCCTTGGACTACAGTTCACCAGGCTCCTCTGTCCACGGGATTGTCCAGACAAGAATACTGGAGTGGTTGCTATACCCTCCTCCGGGGGATCTTTCCCACTCAGAGATCCAACCCATTATCGTTCCTTGGTCTCCCGCATTGGCAGGCGGATTCTTTACCACTGCGCCACTTGGGAAGCCACCTGGGAAGCCCTCAGCGTGACTGCTGCTGCTGCTGCTGCTGCTAAGTTGCTTCAGTCGTGTCCGACTCTGTGCGAGCCCATAGACGGAAGCTCACCAGGCTCCCCCGTCCCTGGGATTCTCCAGGCAAGAACACTGGAGTGGGTTGCCATTTCCTTCTCCAGTGCATGAAAGTGAAAAGTGAAAGTGAAGTCGCTCAGTCATGTCTGACTCTTAGTGACCCCATGGACTGCAGCCTACCAGGCCCCTCCATCCATGGGATTTTCCAGGCAAAAGTACTGGGGTGGGGTGCCATTGCCTTCCCCGTCAGCGTGACTAGGGGAGTGCAAAGCCCATAGAAAGTAAGGAAGGAGGCAGACGGCCCCAAAACGTGTGAGAGCTAAGACTGGATGTGATTGAGACCCGAGTGAGCCAAGTTAGAGGCCCAGGGACAGAGCTTCAGGGGGGAGTGCAAAGACCCTCGGATAGAAGAGAGGGGAAGGACACCCAGAGCAGGAAGAGTAGTCAGAAGTGTGAAGATTTGTCCTGAAGATAAACTATGAGGTTAAAGGGTCGGTGCCCTTAAAAAGCAGTGTGAAAGGTATATCCGAGATAAAATAAGAGATTTGATGACCCTATGGAGAAAGAATCGAAGTGAAGTCGCTGAGTCGTGTCGGACTCTCTGGGACTCCATGGACTGTAGCCTACCAGGCTCCGCTGTCCACGGGATTTTCCAGGTAAGAGTATTGGAGTGGGTTGGCATTTCCTTCTCCAGGGGATCTTCCCGACCGAGGGATCGAACCTGGGTCTCCTGCATTGTAGACAGACGCTTTACCATCTGAACCACCAGGGAAGCCCTAAAGAATTGAGTTTTGTGTAATGGTACACAAGTTCCATATCGCAGTCTACGAGGCATTCTTGAATGAATCATCACATGTCTCTATCTAACCACCAAATTACCTTGGTGGTTAGGAGAGACATTACTTGCGGACAAAGATCTGGCTAGTCAATGCTATGGTTTTTCCGGTAGTCATGTATGGATGTGAGAGTTGGGCTATAAAGAAAGCTGAGCACCAAAGAATTGATGTTTTTGAACTGCGGTGTTGGAGAAGACTCTTGAGAGTCCCATGGACTGCAAGGAGATCCAACCAGTCCATCCTAAAATAAATCAGTCCTAAATATTCATTGGAAGGACTGATGCTGAAGCTGAAACTCCAATACTTTGGCCACCTGATGCGAAGAACTGACTGGAAAAGACCCTGATGCTGGGAAGGACTGGAGGCAGGAAGAGAAGGGGAAGACAGAGGATGAGATAGTTGGATGGCATCACCAACACGATGGACATGAGTTTGAACAAGCTCCGGGAGCTGGTGATGGACAGGGAAGCCTGGTATGCTGCAATCTATGGGGTCGCAAAGAGTCTGACAAACTTGAGCGACTGAACTGAACCAGCAAGTGCATCAGGATCACATTTAATTTTTTGCTGTGGGAATTTAGATACGGGGACAAGCCTAGGCTTGATGAGTCACGTAGGATACCTCTTCAAAGCGTTTTAAAAATGCCCACTGGGCGGGAAGAAAGAGGTGAGCTTACAAGTTGGGGCCACTTCAGCCTGCCCGCAGGATGTAGTTCAGGCGGGTAACGCTGCAGGACGAAAACTCAATCCACCGCCAAACAACAAAACATTGTTTTCAATATCAGATAGGATAGTAAAGGCCGCACAAAGCCCCTCATGTCCTGTTCCCCGAGAGCCTTAACTGCCTTCTGCAGTTTGCGGTGTACAGCCGGCAAAGCAGGGCTGACTCCAGCGCGCCGCGCAGGCGCAGAACCCGCGGCGTGGGAGGAGAGCCCGGCGTTAAGGACGTTTCCCAGAAGCCCGCGCCACTAGCTGGGGCCCTCCCTCCAGCTCGCAGGCCGCGTGACTTGACTCCGCCCGTCACGTTCTTCCGTCGCAAAGGGTGGATTGCCAGCGCCCCCCTGAGGTCTGGTTGAGCGCTGCAGTTGTGCACGCAGGGCCAGCGCGAGCGAGTAGGGAAAGCGCGGAGGGTCCGCCGCCGCCGCCGCCGGCGTCACCGTAGCGCGCCGACCTGTGGCGGCGCGGCTCAGCGGAGGGGAGGGCGGGGAGGGGGAAGGGAACGCGCGGAGCGGAGCGGGAGGAGGCCAGACGGGGCGGGGGGAGGGGGAGCAGCGGTGGCGCAAGCCGCGCGGAGCAGCGCAGCCCGGGTCCGCTCCCTGCTCCACCGCCGCCACCTCGCGCGCCAGCCAGCAGAGCCGGCGCCTCAGCGGCCCCCGGAATACCTCGAAGCGGACGGAGTCCATGTTGGGGAACTTGGCGGCGGCGTGACGGGAACCTGGGGACCTGCAGTGGGGCTGCCGCCGCCGCCGGAGCCTGCGCCTCGACCTCGGCCTGAGGTAAACACGGGCCGACGCCGGGGGTGGACGGCCGCAGGCAGCTGTCGCTGCGGGGTGGGGTGTACGGGCCGGCGGAGTCGGGGAGAGGGGGCCCGGGGCGATGGGAGGGCGGACAAAGTTTCGGAATCCCGCGCGGCCCAGGCGGCGTTCTGCGCTCGGAGGAAAGTTGGAGCCGCCTCTCGAGGCGGGGGAGACTGAAGCGGGGAGGCCCCCCCGTTCCTCTCGCCACCCCCGCGAGGGCGGCCCCGTGTCGGCCGCCACCGCCTCGCTGTCGGTACCCCGTCCCATTTCCTCCTTGTGGCCTACCCGCCGCCTCCGCCGGCGGCTCCCCTCCCCGCCCGGGGTCCTGGGGTAGTGGGTTGAGGCTAGGGTTCTCCGCGGCAGGGTCGCCACACGTCCCACCCCGTCCCTGCGGGGCACTGTGTCCTGCTGGGCTTCCGGGCGCTCCCCGACCCCGGCTCTCTTGACTTGGGAGACTTTGCTTTTGTCAATAGCGTCCAAGCCCGTTTGTGAAACCAAACTTTACTGCGCGGTGACCTCTCGGAGTGCGCGACTAGGGAAGAGCCGGCGTTTCAGAGCATCCGCGTTACCCCATGCTCTGAATTTCAAACTCTTCTCCCACCTTCGATTTTTAAACCAGTTTCCCCGTCTGATGAGAGGGCGGGGAGGTCTCAACTTGGTTCCATCAATCGCTCCTCCTTAGATACTAGGACTTTTGAACCATTAAAGACATTTCTTAGAGATGTCTGGTCGTCTTGCTCTCTCCCCCCATTTTGAAAAATTGTTCTCAAAGTAAGCGCCAGATTTAAGAGTAGTTGAATAAAACATTTATATACGAATACGGAATTTTAAAATATTCTCAAAGTATTTCTGTACCCTGTTATACACACAGTGTCTACGAGTGGAGCGTTTTTCATTCATTTTGGGTTACATTTTAATATCTTTGTCATACTGCTAGTGAACTAAGATATTTAGGCAGAACTGACCAAAAAGTTTTTAATATAGTGCTTTGGCTAGTAGATGCCGTCTTTCAGTTTTACCAATTTGGGAAATTCAGTGAATATTGGAAAAAGCATGTTTAATAGATGCGTTTTTTCATTATAAAACAGAAGTTGATTCTTGCATATGACTACTTACTCAGCAGGATATTGAAGTACATTCTTAAATGTGGGTTTTGTGTTTTATTGGTATTAAAATTTTGATATGTAATCAAGTCTTTTTCCACACTATTGCTTTCTTTTCCCAGTTTCTTTGGCAGTTGGCCTAATCATTTGACTTTTTTGCTGTTTGCTAAGAGCTGCAATAAAGTTTGTGGGACTTTTGTTTTTGTTGTTTTAACGAACTGGCAGAAGAAATGAAATTGTCTTTTGATTTCTTTTGTTTTACTATTATGAAAGGTAATCTGAGTTTGTATTTCGTTTATGCAATATGAAGAATTTTTTAAAGATTAGCAATTCTTATTATAAGTAACTACATTTTTTCCACTGTATTTTCTTGTTTGGCAGAATAAATGAAATTGCCTTTTGATTACTTTTGTTTTACTATTATGAAAGGTCATCTGAGTTTACTATTATGAAAGGTAATCTGAGTTTGTATTTAATTTATGCAATATGAAGAATTTTTTAAAGATTAGCAATTCTTATTGTAACTGCATTTTTTTTTCACTATATTTTCTTGTTTGGTGCTTGCAAGTATTTTAATAATCAGTACATTTTACGTTGAGCTAGTGACCTTTCTGCTTGAGAATTTGAGTACCTCTTAAGATTTTGGCAGAGTAGGATTTGGATCTCTGCTTACTCAAGTGTACTTATGCTATAAAGACATTTTCACTATGTTGAGGGGGAAGAAAACTGGAAGAAAATGGAAAATTGTTCCTAAATATGCTACTTGAAACTTAAGTCATGGAAAAGTTTTTAAGGGGAGTATTTTTGTATCCTTTAGGTGGTAGTAACGGGTTTGATGGGTTAACATTGAAACTTTTCAGGGGTCATTCAGCTTCCCTATAATCCTTCCCTATAACCAGTACTTCAGGCAATTTTCTTGAAAAGTTATGCTGTTAATCAGAGGTAGGATGAATCAGTGCTGTTACCAGTAGCATCTTTTAGTAATTAGAAAGTGTAGAATATTACTCATCTACCTAATACTTAACTTTTTTTTTTTTAGTTTCATCAGTGAGACATAGCTGTAAAACCTAACCAAGGAGAATGGCAGGTACAAAAATAATGAAGAGTCAGCCCTAGAATAATTTTCATTGTAAGTTCCTTTTAGAATAAGCTCTGCCATCATTTACCATTGTCTTTTAGTGATGTGAATTGAATCTTGACTTTCCTTCCTCAGTGAAATAATCTTAATTATATCCCCTGTCTCAAAGAATAAGTTAATAGCTTTACATTGAATCTTGCATCTGATGGTGATAAACTTTTACTAGCACTGAGTAGAGCCTGGAGTTAAAATATCCTGTCTCGTTTTATTGCTGTTCCCAGTGCTCATCTTTTCATTGTTATGGTCCTCACTTTCCTTTTTTTTTTTTAAGTTGTTGGCTTTGCTGCAGTACCTGGGGTCGCGAAGAGTCGGACACGACTTGGCGACTTCAGTTTCACTTCTCACTTTCATGCATTGGAGAAGGAAATGGCAACCCACTCCAGTGTTCTTGCCTGGAGAATCCCAGGGACAGGGGAGCCTGGTGGGCTGCCGTCTGTGGGGTCGCACAGAGTCGGACACGACTGAAGCAACTTGGCAGCAGCAGCAGTGCACATAAAAGTTCAATATAAGGTGTAAAAACAACACTGTCATCTTTCACTTACAGAATAACATTCTGAGATGTTTCACTATGACCGTTCGTTCACCTAAAGTCTTTAACACTCAGCAGCCAGAGTGATCCTGATAAAATACATCAGATCCTGTCACTTCTCTTCTCAAATGGTTTCCCTTCTCAGTCATCAGATCAGATCAGATCAGATCAGTCGCTCAGTCGTGTCGGACTCTTTGCGACCCCATGAAGCGCAGCACGCCAGGCCTCCCTGTCCATCACCAGCTCCCGGAGGTCACCCAGACTCATACCCATCAAGTCAGTGATGCCATCCAGCCATCTCATCCTCTGTTGTCCCCTTCTCCTCCTGCCCTCAATCCCTCCCAGCATCAGAGTCTTCTCCAATGAGTCAACTCTTCGCATGAGGTGGCCAAAATACTGGAGTTTCAGCTTTAGCATCATTCCTTCCAAAGAAATCCCAGGATTGATCTCCTTCAGAATGGACTGGTTGGATCTTCTTGCAGTCCAAGGGACTCTCAAGAGTCTTCTTCAACACCACAGTTCAAAAGCATCAATTCTTCGGCGCTCAGCCTTCTTCACAGTCCAGCTCTCACATCCATACATGACCACAGGAAAGACCATAGCCTTGACTAGGCGAACCTTTGTTGGTAAAGTAATGTCTCTGCTTTTGAATATGCTATCTAGGTTGGTCATAACTTTCTCAGTCATAGTTAAATATATAGCTTTTACTATGGTCTGCCAGGGTCTGAGACTTTTTTGAGTCTCTTCCTCTCTGACTTCAGTTTATCTAGCCACACTTCTCTACTACTGAGATTTTCTTTGACTGCTTTTAAAGCGTCAGGCCATCCTCCTACATTTCTTCGCCCTTTTTAAGCCAGGTTTTTCTCCATAGCACTTAACATTTTCGAAGATGCTGTATAATTTACTAACTTAAGTTTATTGTATTTTTCTCTTTAAAGCAAGTTCTATAAGAATGAGGTTTGTCAGTTTGGGTCACTGTTTTGTCCCTGAACACTGAACAATGTCTGATATATAGTAGGTACTTAACAAATATTCGGGGAAGGCAATGGCACCCCACCCCAGTACTTTTGCCTGGAAAATCCCATGGACGAAGGAGCCTGGTAGGCTCCAGTCCATGGGGTCGCTAAGAGTCGGACACGACTGAGCGACTTCACTTTCGCTTTTCACTTTCATACGTTGGAGAAGGAAATGGCAACCCACTCCAGTATTCTTGCCTGGAGAATCCCAGGGACAGGGGAGCCTGGTGGGCTTCTGTCTGTGGGGTCGCACAGAGTCGGACACGACTGAAGCGACTTAGCATAGCATAGCATAACAAATATTAACATGCTTTCAGCTAAAAACATAAAAACATTAAAAATAGTAGTTGTGGTTTGAAATTTGAGACTATGCAAGTTTCATTCTTTTGTATACACTGCTAGGTTACTTGTATCCATGCATTAAGATCTATTCAGTTTAAGGGACAGTATGACAGAATGTGATCTTGAAAGTGATTTGTCAGAATATAGAGAAAACTAAGAATGCTTGGCTAAGAGTGGAGTGGTAACCTTCTTATTCTTTGAAATGTTGTCATGTAGAAGTCAAGTTAGTCTTGTTTTTTGGTAGTCCCAGAAGGCAGAACTAGGATTGTGGTGATGTGTATTGAAAGGAAGGAGAGACGGCAAGAACGGATATGGAGACATTAGTAAAGACTTTTGCAGTAGCGGTCCAGAGTAGATGAGGATAGCTTGAATTAGGATGAGAAATGTGGAGATGGACAAACTTTTGAAATCAGGCCATGCTCAGTGGATTGAAGGTGAAGGACAGAGAAATTTCAAAGATCACTCCTGAGTTAAATGGATGAGTTGATGATGGTACCAAAAAAAAGACCAGGGTTCTTCTGACTAGTGTTTCACATGGATATTTTTGTAGGCAATTAGATACTTGATTCTGAATTTCAAAGGAGAGGTATGGGCTGGTGGGCTGCCCTCTGTGGGGTTGCACAGAGTCTGACACGACTGAAGTGACATAGCTGCAGCAGCAACAGCATATAGATAGTTGAAACTATAGATGAAATTATTTACGGGAAGGTCTATAACTTGGAAAAAAGAGCTGCTGAAATGGAATCACAGTAGCCTCTAACATTTAAAAATAAAAAGTTTTTAGAGGAATGTGAGCTCCCAAAGAATCTGTGAAGGACAGAGAAATAGGAGTTGAGGGTATTACAGAAACCAAAGGAAGAGAGTATTTCAAGGGCAGAGTAGTCAGTAGGGTCAAGTGATGATCAGAGTTGAGTAAAGTGAGAACTAACAGATTTTGCTTTGGGAAATTCTTTGGCAGTCCAGTGGTTAGGATTCCTCACTGTCACTGCCCAGGACCCAGGTTCGATCCCTGGTTAGGAAACAAGTCCCACAAGCCGCATGGCAAGGCCAGAAAAAAGAAAGATTTTTCTTTGCATTTAACAACATGGAGCTCATTAGCCTTTTGAACGAGCAGGATAGTAAGCTTATTTTCAAACTGATGCTCCTGAAATTGCTCAACTAGATCTAAAATAACTGAGATCAAAGGTTAAGAAATCATCCAGTCACATTATAGAAGAGACTTCAGTTCAGTTGCTCAGTCGAGTCTGACTCTTTGTGATCCCATGGGCTGCAGCACGCCAGGCTTCCCTGTCCATCTCCAACTCCCGAGGCTTGCTCAAACTCATGTCCATTGAGTCGGTGATGCCATCCAACCATCTCGTCCTCTGCTGTCCCCTTCTCCTCTCACCTTCAATCTTTCCCAGCATCAGGGTATTTTCAGATGTGTCAGCTCTTCGCATCAGGTGGTCAAAGTACTGGAGTTTCAGCTTCAATCAACATCAGTCCTTCCAATGAACCGCCAGGACTGATCTCCTTTAGGATGGACGGGTTGAATCTTCTTGCAGTCTAAGGGACTCTTAAGAGTCTTCTCCAACACCACAGTTCAAAAGCATCAGTTCTTTGGCACTCAGCTTTCTTTATGGTCCAACTCTCACATACATACATGACTACTGGAAAAATCATAGCTTTGACTAGAGTGACCTTTGTTGGCAAAGTAACGATTCTCCTTTTACTGTCTAGGTTGGTCATAACTTTTCTTCCAAGGAGCAAGCATCTTTTAATTTCATGGCTGCAGTCCCCATCTGCAGTGATTTTGGAGCCCCCCAAAATAAAGTCTGTCACTGTTTCCATTGTTTCCCCATCTATTTGCCATGAAGTGATGGGACCAGATGCCGTGATCTTAGTTTTCTGAGTGTTGAGTTTTAAGCCAACTTTTTCACTCTCCTCTTTCACTTTCATCAAGAGGCTTTTTAGTTCCTCTTCACTTTCTGTCATAAGGGTGGTGTCATCTGCATATCTGAGGTTATTGATATCTCCCTTCAATCCTGATTCCAGCCTGTGCTTCATCCAGCCCAGCGTTTCTCATGATGTACTTTGCATATAAGTTAATTAAGCAGGATGACAGTATACAGCCTTGACATACTCCTTTCCTGATTTGGAACCAGTCTGTTGTTTCATGTCCAGTTCTAACTTGTTTCTTGACCTGCGTACAGATTTCTCAGGAGACAGGTCAGATGGTCTGGTATTCCCATCTCTTTTAAGAATTTTCCACAGTTTGTTGTGATCCACACAGTCAAAGGCTTTGGCATAGTCAATAAAACAGAAGAGATGTTTTTCTGGAACTCTCTTGCTTTTTTGATGATCCAACAGATGTTGGCAATTTGATCTCTGGTTCCTCTGCCTTTTCTAAATACAACTTGAACATCTGGAAGTTCATGGTTCATGTACTGTTGAAGCCTGGCTTGGAGAATTTTCAGCATTACCTTGCTAGCGTGTGAGATGAGTGAAATTGTGCAGTAGTTTGAGCATTCTTTGGCATTGCCTTTCTTTGGGATTGGAAGGAAAACTGTCCTTTTCAGTCCTAGAGGCCATTGTTGAGTTTTCCAAATTTGCTGGCATATTGAGTGCAGCGCTTTCACCACATCATCTTTTAGAATTTGAAATAGCTCAACTGGAATTCCATCACCTCCACTAAGGCCCACTTGACTTTGCAGTCCACGATGTCTGGCTCTAGGTGAGTGAGCACACCATTGTGGTTATCTGGGTCATGAAGATCTTTTTTGTATAGTTCTTCTGTGTATTCTTACCACCTCTTCTAATATCTTCTGCTTCTGTTAGGTCCATATCATTTCTGTCCTCCATTGTGCCCAACTTTGTGTGAAATGTTCCCTTGGTATCTCTAATTTTCTTGAAGAGATCTCTAGTCATTCCCATTCTATTGTTTTCCTCACTTTCTTTGCATTGATCACTGAGGAAGGCTTTCTTATCTCTCCTTGCTATTCTTTGAACTCTGCATTCAAATAGGTATATGTTTTCTTTTCTCCTTTGCCTTTAGCTTCTCTTTTCACAGCTATTTGTAAGCCCTCCTCAGACAACCATTTTGCCTTTTTGCATTTTTCTTCTTGGGATGGTCTTGATCACTGCCTCCTGTACAGTGTCATGAACCTCCACCCATAGTTCTTCTATCAGATCTAATCCCTTGACTCTATTTGTCACTTCCATTGTATACTTGTAAGGGAATTGATTTAGGTCATATCTGAATGGTCTAGTGATTTTCCCTACTTTCTTCAGTTTAAGTCTGAATTTGGCAGTAAGGAGTTCATGATCTGAGCCACAGTCAGCTCCGGGTCTTGTTTTTGCTGGCTGCATAGAGCTTCTCCATCTTTGGCTGCAAAGAATATAATCAATTTGATTTCTGTATTGACCATCTAGTGATGTCCATGTGTAGAATCATCTCTTGTGTTGTTGGAAGAGGACCTTTGCTATGACCAGTGTGTTCTCTTGGCCAAACTCTGCTAGTCTCTGCCCTGCTTCACTCTGTGCTCCAGGGCCAAATTTTCCTATTTACTTCCAAGTATTTCTTGACTTCCTACTTTTGCATTCCAGTCCCCTATAATGAAAAGAACATCTTTTTTGGGTGTTCTAGAAGGTCTTGTGGGTCTTTGTAGAACTGTTCAATTTCAACTTCTTCAGCATTATTGGTTGGAGCATAGACTTGGATTACTGTGATATTGAATGGTTTGCCTTGGAAATGAACAGAGATACTTCTGTCCTTTTTGAAATTGCATCCAAATACTGCATTTCGGACTCATTTGTTGACTATGATGCCTACTTCATTTATTTTAAGGGATTCTTGCCCACAGTTGTTGTTTATCATATTTACTGTGTGCCAACTACTGTGTTCTAGACATTTTGCATTAATTTTCATTTGATGTTTTCAGAGGCCTTGCAGTGCTGGGTGCATTAATCTGTTTTACAGAAAGGAGTCTCAGGCTCTGGAGAAGTCAAATGACTTGTTAAGTGTGAGAGCAGTTGCTAAGAATCTATGCCCACGTCTGTCTGAGTCTTTGGCCTTTAGTTAGATATTACATCTGTTGACTTCCCAAACTCTGCATCAGTGTTGTCTAGTAGTAGACCTTTCTGTGATGATGAAAGTGTTCTGTATCTCTGCTCCCCTATGTAGTAGCTGATAGTAACTGAAGTAGTAGTGACTGTGGAACATTTGAAATGTGGTCAGTGCAATGGGAAACAGAACAGTGGTACTGTATTGGACAGTGCAGATACAGATCAGAAGAATCCCATAAATAATAGAGTCATTTCCTGTATAATAATGGATGGAAACACATTTTCTTTAAAAGGAGTACTGTTTTGCTTATATTCTAGCTTTAGATACTGTAAGGGAATATTTTGGGTAATCACTTTTTTTTAAGTCTCAAACTTTCATAAAAGTTCCAAGTTAGTGCAAAAAACTGAGTAAGTTGTAGATTGTAGTCTCATTGCCCCAATCAAGGACAGGGACATTCTATTAGAGACACAATATCACGCTTAGGAAATTAACATTGGTATATTACTACTATCTACTCAAATGTCATCCAAGTTTTGCCAGTTTTCATAGTGATTTCCTCTGTAACAGAATAATCCGGTTCAGAATTCTCTGTTGCATTTATTTAATTATAATGTCTTTTTACATTGCTTCAGCCTAGAACAATTTCTCAGTCTTTCATTGATTTTCATGGCCCTGACACTTAAAAAGTTTACAGGTTAGTTTTGTTGTAAAATGTCCAATGATTTGGATTTACCTGTATGGATGTGAGAGTTGGACTGTGAAGAAGGCTGAGCACCGAAGAATTGATGCTTTTGAACTGTGGTGTTGGAGAAGACTCTTGAGAGTCCCTTGGACTGCAAGGGGATCCAACCAGTCCATTGTGAAGGAGATCAGCCCTGGGATTTCTTTGGAAGGAATGATGCTAAAGCTGAAACTCCAGTACTTTGGCCACCTCATGCAAAGAGTTGACTCATTGGAAAAGACTCTGATCCTGGAAGGAATTGGGGGCAAGAGGAGAAGGGGATGACAGAGGATGAGATGGCTGGATGGCATCATTGACTCGATGGACGTGAGTCTGAGTGAACTCCCGGAGTTGGTGATGGACAGGGAGGCCTGGCTTGCTGCGATTCATGGGGTCGAAAAGAGTCGAACAGAACTGAGTGACTGAACTGAACTGAACTGATGTCTGCTTGTGGTTGGATTCAGATTGTGCATTTTTGATAGGAGTACCACCATGATGATACTGTGTTCATGTTACATCCTGTCAAATGGCATAGTTATATTTGTCCCCTTACTGATGATGTGCATTTTGATCACTTAAGGTGAAGTCTCACAAGCCTCTTTACTGAAAAGTTTCCCTCCCTTTTAGTAATTATAAGTACTTTGTGGGAAAGTATTTTGAGACTATGTTAAGCTCAATCCTTATCAAACTTGCTGTTTGTTGATTCTCAGATTGCCCCAGCTTTGGCTAGTGAAAGCCACTTCATGCTAGTTTCTGTGTTCTTCTGACTTGCTTGAGCACTCCTTACTTTTTGAAAAGAAAATGTTCCAGGCTCACCTTAAAGTTTCCTTGTCACAGCCCTGAAATCAACCATTTCTCCAAGGTGTGGTTTCTTTTAGTGGAGAAAGGTATTCAGAAACCAAGGTTGTTGTTATATTTATATCTCTATCTATATATAAAAAACCGTGAGTTGGCTCCAGTTTTTCCAATAAACAGTGGGTTTTTGTTTGTTTGTTTTTTTTTTTCAGTTTTCTCCTTCTCAAAGTTTATAACTCCCTTTTCTTTTTAAGAATTACTTACCTCCCATTACCCTTAGTTATTTACTTACAGGATCAGTCCCAGCTACGTAGCCAGTTTCCCACTGCCATTGCTGCTCCCTCCCCTGTCTTGAATTACATTTTCACTCTACTAGGGCTCTGAAACCTTGTACCAGGATGCAGTCCTCATTCCATGCTTCTCTTATACCTCGTGCAGAGCATCTTGCCATTCTGCTTGAGTTCTGATACCTCATTCTGGGCTGTCTCACCATCGCTTGTATGGACACTTTGCCCACAGACTTAGTTTCTAACACATCCAGGTGGAATTGCAACATACTGACGTACTTTTCGGAGAAGGCAGTGGCAGCCCGCTCCAGTACTCTTGCCTGGAGAATCCCAGGGATGGGGGAGCCTGATGGGCTGCCGTCTTTGGGGTCGCACAGAGTCGAACACGACTGAAGCGACTTAGCAGCAGCAGCAGCAGACATGTACTTTTAAAGATTATACTTACTTGTTTTTACAAAAGATTATTGTACCAACAATTTTAGTGAAAATTAGAGAAATTTGTTCTCAAGTTTTAATATAAACTCTCATGAGATTCTGACATCTCTTAGTGATAAGACTAATCTTTCTCCTTATTTCTTTCTTTACCCTAGAGTTCTCAGATGTATTTTTTAAAAATTATTAATTTCTGGCTGTGCTGGAGCTCTGTTGCTGCATAGGCTTTTTAGTTGCAGCGAGCTGGGGTTACCCTTTAGTTGCATCGTGTGGGCTTTCCGTTGTGGTGGTTTCTCTTGTGGAGCACAGGCTCTGGGCGCTTAGGCTTGAGTAGTTGAGGTTTATGGGCTTTGTAGTTGTAGTGCACAGGCTTATTTTCTCTGTGGCACCTGGAATCTTCCTAGATCAGCCATCCAACCTGTGTCTGCTGCATTGACAGATTCTTTACCACTGAGCCACCAGGGAAACCCCTCAGATGTACTTTTAAGGGAGTTGTTGTTTTTTTTTTTTACTGTAATCTTAACAGTAAGGTTAAAAATCAGTTTTCTGTTTATATAGGTTTTGGAGTCAATCATACCTGGCTCTGAGTACTAATCGTCCCAAATACTGATTGTCACCTCTCGTAGACTATCAGTAGTGGCTCTAGTTGTAAAGATTCTGCCTACCAGTATAGGAGACACAAGAGACACCAGTTGGATCCCTGGGTCAGGAAGATTCCCTGGAGTAGGAAATGGCACCCCACTCTAGTATCTTGCCTGGAAGATTCCATGGGCAGAGGAACCTGGCAGATTACAGTTCATGGGCCACAGAGAGTTGGACACAACTGACCTAGTGAGCACACACACAGTTTCCTCACCTATTTTAAGGAATGTTTACCTGAGTCTGGTGGTAATAGCACCTAACTCCATGTCTGTCTTTCGTAACTCTAAGTTAGCTCTGTTTAGTGAATGATTTTAAAGCCTTTCAAGCAGTGTTGTAATACTGAATCTTGGTGGTGGTTTAATTTTTTTAATGTACTGTGGCTTGGTGTTTAAATGTGCAGAAGTGTGCCAGAGTATTTAGTTCATTTCCTGATATAAAGTAATCATTCTCTCTACCTCTAGTTCTGTGTTCCAGGTTTGTTGATATCTATGTGTCTGTTAGGTCTGGGAATGAAACATAGCCTTTGCTTTAATTATATATTTTTTAAAGGACTTGAGAGGAGAAAAAAATAATCTCATATATTCCTAAATATTTGCTATTTTCTTGTTCTTTGTTAATGAAATTTCAGTTTTGTTTCTTGTGTCATATCTCTTCAGCCTGAAGCACTTCTTTTGAGTAACCCTTTTGGTGATAAATTCTCTTTGTTTTTCTTAACTGAAATGTCTTTTCCATTTTTATTTCTTTGATCTTTCTTTTGAGTTAATCCTATTTGATGCACACTGAACTTTGTGAATTTTTAAATTTGTGCCTTTCACCAAGTTAGAGAGTTTTTTTGAACATTATTTCTTCAAATATATTTTTCTATACCAATCTTTTTCCTTTTCCTGGGCATGAATCGAACTTTGGATATTGTCCATAGGAGCCTGAGACTCTTCATTTTCTTTCAGTCTTTTATTTCTTTGTTCTTCATATCAGATCATTTCTAATACTGTATCTTCACATTTACTGACTCATTGCTTTACATTTCCATCCTGTTTTTAAGATCTTATTTCAGATATTGTGTTTTTCAGTTCTAAAATTTTCATTTCTTTCTTTCTTTCTTTAAAAAAATATAGTTTATCTGCTGAGGACCTCTGTCTTCCTATTCATTTCAGCAGTGTTACCTTTTTCTCCATGGAACATAACATGTCTATATTTAATTTAAGATCATGTCTGACAAATGCACTGACTAAATATTACCTAAGGTTGTTTTTTAGTTCAGTTGCTCAGTCTTGTCCAGCTCTTTGTGACCCTATGGACTGCAGCAAGCCAGGTTTCCATATCCATCACCGACTTCCTGAGCTTGCTCAAACTGATGTCCAGTGAGCCAATGTTGCTGTCCAACCATCTCATCCTCTATTGTCCCCTTTTCCTCCTGCCTTCAATCTTTCCAAGGATCAGGGTATTTCCAGTGAGTTGGTTCTTTGCATCTGGTAGCCAAACTGTTGGAGCATTAGCTTCACCATCAGTCCTTCCAGTTAGTATTCAGGACTGATTTCCTTTAGGATTGGCTGGTTTGATCTCCTTGCCATCCAAGGGACTCTCAGGAGTCCTCTACAACACCACAGTTCAAAAGCATCAGTTCTTCGGTGCTCAGCTTTCTTTATGGTCCAACTCTCATATCCATACATGACTACTGGAAAAATCATAGTTTGGACTAGACGGACCCTTGTCAGTAAAGTTAATGACTCTGCTTTTTAATACACTGTCTAGGTTGGTCACAGATTTTCTTCGAAGAAGCAAGTGTCTTTTAATTTCATGGCTACAGTCACCATCTGAAGTGATTTTGGAGCCCTCGAAAATAAAGTCTCTCACTGTTTCCCCATCTATTTACCGTGAAGTGATAGGACCTGATGTTGTGATCTTAGTCTTTTGAATGTTGAGTTTTAAGTTAGCTTTTTCACTCTCCTCTTTAACTTTCATCAAGAGGCTCTTTAGTTCTCCGTTTTCTGCCATAAGGGTGGTATCATCTGCATATCCGAGGTTATTGATATTTCTGCCTGCAATCTTGATTCCAGCTTGTAATTAATCCCACCTGGCATTTTTCATGATGTACTCTGCATATAAGTTAAACAAGGTGACAAGATGCAGCCTTGACGTACTCCTTTTCTGATTTGGAATCAGTCCCGTTGTTCCATGTCTGGTTCTAACTGTTGCTTCTTGATCTGCATAGAGATTTCTCAGGAGGCAGGTAACATGGTCTGGTATTCCTATCTTCAGAATTTTCCACAGTTTGTTGTGATCCACAAAGTCAGTGGCTTTGGCATAGTCAATAAAGCAGAAGTACATGTTTTTCTGGAATTCTCTTTCTTTTTGTATGATCCAGCGGATGTTGGCAATTTGATCTCTGGTTCCTCTGCCTTTTCTAAAACCAGCTTGAACATCAGGAATTTCATGGTGCATGTATTGCTGAAGCCTGGCTTGGAGAATTTTGAGCATTACTTTACTAGCGTGTGAGATGAGTGCAATTGTGTGGTAGTTTGAACATTCTTTGGCATTGCCTTTCTTAGGGATTGGAATGAAAACTGACCTTTCCAGTCCTGTGGCCACTGCTGAATTTTCCAAATTTGTTGGCATATTGAATGCGGCATTTTCACAGCATCATCTTTTAGGATTTGAAATAGCTCAACTGGAATTCCATCACTTCCACTAGGTTTGTTTGTAGTGATGGTTTCTAAGGCCCACTTGGCATTCCAGGATGTCTGGCTCTAGGTGAATGAGCACACCATTGTGGTTATCTGGGTCATGAAGATCTGTTTTATATAGTTCTTCAGTGTATTCTTGCCACCTCTTAATATCTTCTGTTTCTATTAGGTCCATACTATTTCTGTCCTTTATTGTGCCCATCTTTGCAGAAATGTTCCCTTGGTATCTCTGATTTTCTTGGAGTTCTCTGTGGTCTTTCTCATTGTATTGCTTTCCTCAATTTCTTTGCATTGATCACTTGAGAAGGCTTTCTTATCTCTCTTTGCTATTCTTTGGAACTCTGCATTCAGATGGGTATATCTTTCCTTTACTCATTTGCCTTTCACTACTCTTCTTTTCTCAGCTATTTTTAAGGCCTTAGACAACCATTTTGCCTTTTGGTGTTTCTTCTTCTTGGGGATGGTTTTGATCACCTCTGTATACTGTTATGAACCTCCATCCATAGTTCTTCAGGCACTCTATCTATCAGATCTAATCCCTTGAATATATTTGTCACTTCCACTGTATAATCAGAAGGGATTTGATTTAGGTCATACCTGAATGGTCTAGTTGTTTTCCCTACCTTCTTCAATTTAAGTCTGAATTTGGCAATAAGGAGTTCATGCTCTGAACCACTGACAGCTCCTGGTCTTGTTTTTGCTGACTGTATTGAGCTTCTCCATCTTCGACTACAAAGAATATAATCAATTTGATTTCTGTATTAACCATCTGGTGGTGTCCATGTGTAGTCGTCTCTTGTGTTGTTGGAAGAGGCTGTTTGCTTTGATCAGTGCATTGTCTTGGCAAAACTCTGTTAGGCTTTTCCTTGCTTCATTTTGTACTCCCAGGCCAAACTTGCCTATTACTCTAGGTATCTCTTGACTTCCTATTTTTGCGGTCCAGTCCCCTATGATGAAAAGAACATCTTTTTGGGTGTTAGATCTAGAAGGTCTTATAGGTCTTCATAGAACTGTTGAACTTCAGCTTTTTTGGCATTAGTGGTTGGGGCGTAGACTTGGATACTGTGATGTTGAATGATTTGCCTTGTAAACGAACAGAGATCATTCTTTCGTTTTTGAGATTGCATCCAAGTACTGCATTTTGGACTCTCTTGTTGACTGTGAGGGCTGTTTCATTTCTTCTTAGGGATTCTTGCCCATAGTAGTAGATATAATGGTCATCTGAATTAAATTCACCCATTCTGCTCGGACCATGAGCTCCTTATTGCCAAATTCAGACTGAAATTGAAGAAAGTAGAGAAAACTACTAGACCATTCAGGTATGACCTAAATCAAATCCCTTATGATTATACAGTGGAAGTGAGAAATAGATTTAAGGGCCTAGATCTGATAGATAGAGTGCCTGATGAACTATGGAATGAGGTTCGTGACATTGTATAGGAGACAGGGATCAAGACCATCCCCATGGAAAAGAAATGCAAAAAAGCAAAATGGCTGTCTGGGGAGGCCTTACAAATAGCTGTGAAAAGAAGAGAAGCGAAAAGCAAAGGAGAAAAGGAAAGATATAAACATTTAAATGCAGAGTTCCAAAGAATAGCAAGAAGAGATAAGAAAGCCTTCAGTGATCAATGCAAAGAAATAGAGGAAAACAACAGAATGGGAAAGACTAGGGATCTCTTCAAGAAAATCAGAGATACCAAAGGAACATTTCATGCTAAGATGGGCACAATAAAGTACAGAGATGGTGTGGACCTAACAGAAGCAGAAGATATTAAGAAGAGGTGGCAAGAATACACAGAAGAACTGTACAAAAAAGAGCTTCAAGACCCAGATAATCATGATGATGTGATCACTGACCTAGAGCCAGACATCTTGGAATGTGAAGTCAAGTGGGCCTTAGAAAGCATCACTACGAACAAAGCTAGTGGAGGTGATGGAATTCCAGTGGAGCTATTCCAAGTCCTGAATGATGATGCTGTGAAAGTGCTACACTTAATATGCCAGCAAATTTGGAAAACTCAGCAGTGGCCACAAGATTGGAAAAGGTCAGTTTTCATCCCAATCCCAAAGAAAGGCAATGCCAAGGAGTGCTCAAACTACCGAACAATTGCACTCATCTCACACGCTAGTAAAGTAATGCTCAAAATTCTCCAAGCCAGGCTTCAGCAATATGTGAACCGTGAACTTCCTGATGTTCAAGCTGGTTTTAGAAAAGGCAGAGGAACCAGAGATCAAATTGCCAACATCCGCTGGATCATGGAAAAAGCAAGAGAGTTCCAGAAAAACATCTATTTCTGCTTTATGGACTATGCCAAAGCCTTTGACTGTGTGGATCACAATAAACTGTGGAAAATTCTGAAAGAGATGGGAATACCAGACCACCTGATCTGCCTCTTAAAAAATCTGTATGCAGGTCAGGAAGCAACAGTTAGAACTGGTCATGGAACAACAGACTGGTTCCAAATAGGAAAAGGAGTACGTCAAGGCTGCATATTGTCACCATGTTTATTTAACTTATATGCAGAGTACATCATGAGAAATGCTGGACTGGAAGAAACACAAGTTGGAATCAAGATTGCCGGGAGAAATATCAATAACCTCAGATATGCAGATGACACCACTCTTATGGCAGAAAGTGAAGAGGGGCTAAAAAGCCTCTTGATGAAAGTGAAAGTGGAGAGTGAAAAGGTTGGCTTAAAGCTCAACATTCAGAAAACGAAGATCATGGCATCTGGTCCCATCACTGCATGGGAAATAGATGGGGAAACAGTGGAAACAGTGTCAGACTTTGTTTTTCTGGGCTCCAAAATCACTGCAGATGGTGACTGCAGCCATGAAATTAAAAGACGCTTGCTCCTTGGAAGGAAAGTTATGACCAACCTAGATAGCATATTCAAAAGCAGAGACATTACTTTACCAACAAAGGTTCGCCTAGTCAAGGCTATGGTCTTTCCCGTGGTCATGTATGGATGTGAGAGCTGGACTGTGAAGAAGGCTGAGCGCCGAAGAATTGATGCTTTTGAACTGTGGTGTTGGAGAAGACTCTTGAGAGTCCCTTGGACTGCAAGGAGATCCAACCAGTCCATTCTGAAGGAGATCAATCCTGGAATTTCTTTGGAAGGAATGATGCTAAAGCTGAAACTCCAGTATTTTGGCCACCTCATGCGAAGAGTTGACTCATTGGAGAAGACTCTGATGCTGGGAGGGATTGAGGGCAGGAGGAGAAGGGGACGACAAGAGGATGAGATGGCTGGATGGCATCACTGACTCGATGGATGCGAGTCTGAGTGACCTCCGGGAGCTGGTGATGGACAGGGAGGCCTGGCGTGCTGCGGTTCATGGGGTCGCAAAGAGTCGGACACGACTGAGCGACTGATCTGATCTGATCTGATTCTGGTCCGTTTGTTCATAGTGATGCTTTCCAAGGCCCACTTAACTTCACATTCCAGGATATCTGGCTCTAGGTGAGTGATCACACCATCGTGATTATCTGGGTCATGAAGATCTTTTTTGTACAGTTCTTCTGTGTATTCTTGCCACGTCTTCTTAATATCTTCTGCTTCTGTTAGGTCCATACCATTTCTGTCCTTCATTGAGCCATCTTTGCATGAATTGTTCCCTTGGTATTTCTAATTTTCTTGAAAAGATCTCTAGTCTTTCCCATTCTGTTGCTTTCCTCTATTTCTTTGCATTGATCACTGAGGAAGGCTTTCTTAACTCCCCTTGCTATTCTTTGGAACTCTGCATTCAGATGTTTATATCTTTCCTTTTCTCCTTTGCTTTTCACTTCTCTTCTTTTATAGCTATTTGTAAGGCCTCCTCAGACAGCCATTTTGCTTTTTTACATTTCTTTTCCATGGGGGTGATCTTGATCCCTGTCTCCTGTACAGTGTCATGATCCTATAGTTCATCAGGCGCTCTATCTATCAGATCTAGTACCTTAAATCCATTTCTCACTTCCACTGTATAATCATAAGGGATTTAATTTAGGTCATACCTGAATGGTCTAGTGGTTTTCCTCACTTTCTTCAATTTAAGTCTGAATTTGGCAGTAAGGAGTTCATGATGTGAGCCACAGTCAGTTCCGGGTCTTGTTTTTGCCAACTGTATAGAGCTTCTCCATCTTTGGCTGCAAAGAATATAATCAGTCTGATTTCGGTGTTGACCATCTGGTGATGTCCATGTGTAGAGTCGTCTGTTGTGTTGTTGGAAGAGGATGTTTGCTATGACCAAACACCCTCTTGGCAAAACTCAATTAGCGTTCTGTTGGTAAAACTCAATTAGCCTTTGCCCTGCTTCATTCTGTACTCCAAGGCCAAATTTACCTGTTACTACAGGTGTTTCTTGACTTCCTACTTTTGCATTCCAACCCCCTATAATGAAAAGGACATCTTTTCTAGGTGTTAGTTCTAAAAGGTCTTGTAGGTCTTCATAGGGAGAAGGCAATGGCACCCCACTCCAGTACTCTTGCCTGGAAAATCCCATGGATGGAGGAGCCTGGAGGGCTGCAGTCCATGGGATCGCTGAGGGTCGGACACGACTGAGCGACTTCACTTTCATGCATTGGAGAAGGAAATGGCAACCCACTCCAGTGTTCTTGCCTGGAGAATCTCAGGGACGGGGGAGCCTGGTGGGCTGCCGTCTATGGGGTCGCACAGAGTCGGACACGACTGAAGTGACTTAGCATTGCATAGCATAGCATAGGTCTTCATAGAACCGTTCAACTTTAGCTTCTTCAGCGTTACTGGTTGGGGCATAGGCCTGGGTTACCATGATATTGAATGGTTTGCCTTGGAAACGAACAGAGATCATTCTGTCGTTTTTGAGATTGCATCCAAGTACTGCATTTCGGACTCTTGTTGACCATGATGGCTACTCCATTTCTTCTAAGGGATTCCTGCCCACAGTAGCAGATGTAATGGTAATCTGAGTTAAATTCATCCATTCTAGTCCATTTTAGTTCGCTGATTCCTAGAATGTCGACGTTCACTCTTGCCATCTCTTGTTTGCCCACTTCCAATTTGCCTTGATTCATGGACCTAAGATTCCAGGTTCCTATGCAATATTGCTCTTTACAACATTGGACCTTGCTTCTGTCACCAGTCCCATCCACAACTGGGTATTGTTTTTGCTTTGGCTCCATCCCTTCATTCTTTGTGGAGTTATTTCTCCACTGATCTCCTGTAGCATATTGGGCACCTACCGACCTGGGGAGTTCCTCTTTCAATGTCCTATCATTTTGCCTTTTCATTCTGTTTATGACCTTTTCATACTGTTCTCAAGGCTTCCTCAGTGATCAATGCAAAGAAATAGAGGAAAACAACAGAGTGGAAAGGACTAGAGATCTCTTCAAGAAAATCAGAGATACCAAGGAAACATTTCATGCAAAGATGGGCTCGATAAAGGACAGAAATGGTTTGGACCTAACAGAAGCAGAAGATATTAAAAAGAGTTGGCAAGAATACACAGAAGAACTGTACAAAAAAAAGCTTCACAACCAAGATAATCACGATGGTGTGATCACTTACCTAGAGCCAGACATCCTGGAATATGAAGTCAAGCAGGCCTTAGGAAGCATCACTACGAACAAAGCTAGTGGAGGTGATGAAATTCCAGTGGAGCTATTTCTAATCGTGAAAGATCATGCTGTGAAAGTGCTGCACTCAATATGCCAGCGAATTTGGAAAACTCAGCAGTGGCCACAGGACTGGAAAAGGTCCGTTTTCATTCTAATCCCAAAGAAAGGCAATGCCAAAGAATGCTCAAACTACTGCACAATTGCACTCATCTCACATGCTAGTAAAGTAATGCTCAAAATTCTCCAAGCCAGGCTTCAGCAGTATGTGAACCATGAACTTCCAGATGTTCAAGCTGGTTTTAGAAAAGGGAGAGGAACCAGAGATCAAATTGCCAACATCGGCTGGATCATCGAAAAACCAAGAGAGTTCCAGAAAAATATCATTTTCTGCTTTATTAACTATGCCCTTTGACTGTGTGGATCATAATAAACTGTGGAAAATTCTGAAAGAGATGGGAATACCATACCACCTGACCTGCCTTTTGAGAAACCTATATGCAGGTCAGGAAGCAACAGTTAGAACTGGACATGGAACAACAGACTGGTTCCAAATAGGAAAAGGAGTTCGTCAAGGCTGTATATTGTCACCCTGCTTATTTAACTTAAACGCAGAGTACATCATGAGAAAGGCTGAGTTGGAAGATGCACAAGCTGGAATCAAGATTGCTGGGAGAAATATCAATCACCTCAGATATGCAGATGACACCACCCTTATGGCAGAAAGTGAAGAGGAACCAAAGAGCCTCTTGATGAAAGTGAAAGAGGAGAGTGAAAAAGTTGGCTTAAAGCTCAACATTCAGAAAACGAAAATCATGGCATCTGGTCCCATCACTTCATGGGAAATTGATGGGGAAACACTGGAAACAGTGTCAGCCTTTCTTTTTTTGGGCTCCAAAATCACTGCAGATGATGATTGCAGCCATGAAACTAAAAGACACTTTCTCCTTGGAAGGAAAGTTATGACCAACCTAGGCAGCATATTAAAAAGGAGAGACATTACTTTGCCAACCAAGGTCCATGTAGTCAAGGTTATGGATTTTCCAGTGGTCATGTATGGATGTGTGAGTTGGACTGAAAGAAAGAAAGCTGAGAGCAAAAGAATTGATGCTTTTGAACTGTGGTGTTGGAGAAGACCCTTGAGAGTCCCTTGGACTGCAGGGAGGACCAACCAGTCCATCCTAAAGGAGATCAGTCCTGGGTGTTCATTGGAAGAACTGATGCTAAAGCTGAAACTCCAATACTTTGGCCACCTCATGCGAAGAGTTGACTCATTCGAAAAGACTAATGCTGGGAAGGATTGTGGGTAGGAAGAGAAGGGGAGGACAGTGGATGAGATGGCTGGATGCGTTACCGACCCAATGCATGTGAGTTTGGGTAAACTCCGGGAGTTGGTGATGGACAGGGAGTCCTGGCGTGCTGCGATTCATGGAGTCACAGAGTCGGACAGGACTGAGTGACTGAACTGAACTGAACTGGTTCATTTCCTAAAATGTCAATGTTCACTCTTGCCGTCTCCTGTTTGACTACTTCTAGTTTACTTTGATTTATGGACCTAACATTCCAGGTTCCTGTCCAGTATTGTTCTTTACAGCATCCAACTTTACTTCCCTCAGCAGTCACATTCACAATGGGGCATCGTTTTCGCTTGGCTCAGCCTCTTTGTTCTTTTTGGAGCTATTTCTCCACTCTTTTCCAGAAGCATATTGGGCACCTACTGACTTGGGGAGTTTATCTTTCAGTGTCCTATCTTTTTGCCTTTTCATACTCCTCATGGGGTTCTCAAGGCAAGGATACTGAAGTGGTTTGCCATTTCCTTTTCCTGTGGACCATGTTTTGTCAGAACTGTCTACCATGACCCGTTCGTCTTGGGTGACCCTGCACAGCACGGCTCATAGTTTCATCGAGTTAGACAAGGCTGTGATTTCATTGAGTTAGACAGGTTTGTTATACATATTTATAATTCATTCATTCAGAGGTGTTTATTGGGTACTTACTTTAAGGTGTGGTGCGTGGTGCTGGATCCTGGATATCTCGCAATAACGCAGATAACAACTTAATAGTTTTGTAGTCATTTGAGTCATTAAATGTGTTACTGCTTCTCATTGCTTGAATATTTTTAATATCTGGTGACTTGGATTGATACTTGTTTTATTTTCTGGCAAAGGGCTAGTGAGTTCCAGTCCTACTACTTAACCACTGGCTTTGTGACCTCTGACAAGTTACTTACTTTCACTGAATGTGAAATGGAGATATCGTCTTCACAAACTACTGTAAGAGTTAAATAACTTACGACATATCAGAAAGTAATGGCTAGAAGCTGTGTGAAAAGCATAGTCAAGTCGAGTTCTTGGGGTTTTTGAAGCATTTGTAATAAGATTACATTGCAGAGAGAATCCCAGGATCTGCTATGCCTGATGCCAGCATGGAGGAGTATGTGGTGTTTTTTTTTAAGTAAGCTTTCATAGTATGTAGTAATATATTTCTAAGTTAGAATAGTACTGTATCATAGGAGTCGTATTGTGAAATGCTGCTTTAAGTTATGTGTGAAAAATTGATCTGAGAACACATTGATCATACACTTAATGTAACAGAATAAAATTTTGTTTATCTCTGAGATAGCTACTTAGGTTGAATTTAAGAAAGTCAGACAGTAGGCATGCTAGAATAGAAAGAGAGTGGATGTCCTTTGTACTACACAAAGCAGTTCCCCCGACCCCTTCCAATCTGTATTAGTTTTACTATAGCAATTTATACCAACTTGGAAGGGATTAGTACAAAGAAAGTGACATTCCTTGAGGAACTGGTCAAGGAATGACATTTAGTGTCTGTGCTTGAGACTAATTTATGGAGTTGAAATTCTGTAACGTAAGTTTTTAAAGTCTTGTTTAAACAGAACTGAGCAATATTTCAGAAGCAGTGTTTTGAACTTTGTCCTCCTCCCTCCCCCACTGCTATAGATGAAATCCATTTCCATTCCTTTCTAACAAGCATTTGTGTATGGTATTTTATTGTCACTGTTTCCTTTCCTTTAATTCTTGGGATTTATTTGCAAATGTTTCCTGTGCTTTACATAATTTTCCCATCTTTTTTGAGAAATAGGTAGTTACCATTTTAATTCAGGAGTCTCTCTAAGGTAGATTAGAGGTTAAATTAAACAAATTGCTTTCTTATTTGGGGTTAGAAGAGAAGTATAAAAAGATAGGAATTCTTTCTATACTTCCATGCTCTCTCTCAGGATTCGCTTTCCTCTTGGTCATTTTGCTTACCAGATATAAGGGTACATTGCTACTGATCCCCAAGAGCTTCTATAGTCCTCCTGAGAGGTTTGTTGTGAGTTGTCTCTAAAATTGCATTATTCTTTTTGGGGTTTTTTTTTGGTCTCTAATAATTCAGTTCAGTTCAGTTGCTCAGTCGTGTCCGACTATTTGTGACCCTATGAACTGCAGCACACCAGGCCTCCCTGTCCATCACCAACTCCCGGTGTCTACCCAGACCCATATCCATTGAGTCGGTGATGCCATCCAACCATCTTATCCTCTGTTGTCCCCTTCTCCTCCTGCCCTCAATCTTTCCCAGCATCAGGCTCTTTTCCAGTGAGTCAGCTCTTAGCATCACGAGGCCAAAGTATTGGAGTTTCAGCTTCAACGTTAGTCCTTACAGTGAACACCCAGAACTGGTCTCCTTCAGAATGGACTGGTTGGATCTCCTTGCAGTCCAAGGGACTCTGAAGAGTCTTCTTCAACACCACAGTTCAAAAGCATCAATTCTTATGCTCTCAGCTTTCTTCACAGTCCAACTCACACATCCATACATGCCCACTGGAAAAACCATAGCCTTGACTAGATGGACCTTTGTTGGCAAAGTAATGTCTCTGCTTTTGAATATGTTGTCTAGGTTGGTCATAACTTTCCTTCCAAGGAGTAAGCGTCTTTTAATTTCATGGCTGCAGTCACCATCTGCAGTGATTTTGGAGCCCAGAAAAATAGTCAGCCACTGTTTCTACTGTTTCCCCATCTATTTCCCATGATGGGACCGGATGCCCTGAACTTAGTTTTCTGAATGTTGAGCTTTAAGTCAACTTTTTCACTCTTCTCTTTCACTTTCATCAAGAGGCTCTTTAGTTCTTCACTTTCTGCCGTAAGGGTGGAGTCATCTGCGTATCTGAGGTTATTGATATTTCTCCCGGCAATCTTGATTCCAGCTTGTGCTTCTTCAAGCCCAGAATTTCTTATGATGTACTCTGCATACAAGTCAAATAAGCAGGGTGACAATATACAGTCTTGACGTGCTTCTTTTCCTATTTGGAACCAGTCTGTTGTTCCATGTCCAGTTCTAACTGTTGCTTCCTGACCTGCATACAGATTTCTCAGGTTTAGTCTTCTAAATGTAAATTCTACTTTTCCAGACTCATGCCTTCAGTTGACTGGTAATAAATGTTGAGTAATGGCTAATGGAAAGAAACAAAACATCTAAGAGCTTTTGGTTTGTGTTTTTCATTTAAATTAGTGCTTTAATAAATAGATTTGAGAAAATAGAGGTGAGACTCTCAAGGACAAATGAAGATTACATAATTACTTCCTCCTTCTATTCCTTCCTTCATATCTTAGTCAAGGCTCGGATTTATTAGAGAAGAATTGCATAAGTATGTATTGAAGTTATTGGAGGACATATAATGTGTTACTGTTCTAGAATTGTTTCTTATTTGGAGATATAGTGGAAACCTTTCATACATTACAGTATCTTTATCAAACTCTTTGTGATTAAACTATCCAGGTATGTAGAAGGCACTCTTTTTTTTTTTTTTTTTTTAGATAAAATACTGCATTGTAGGAATATTCTTCTCATAGAGTGAACAACTGTCACTGAGACTAACCCAGCTAAGAGCCAGCTATAGTGCTTGTCTTCCTGCATACAATGAAAAGTCTGCTCGCTCTATACAATCACTAAGGCCTTGGAACGAATCTCTTCTTACAGTTCTGTCTTAGGATTTAGAGGGGTTGCAAAGTTGCGTCTGTTGCTTTTAATTTCTGTCTTCCAAAGCAATAGATATGTGCTGTCTGTGAGACCTTTCAGTGCTATAGAAATGCAGGAACCCAGCTCCTATCAAGCCCAAATGTGGCTATGTAATTTGGGTGATCTCTGTGTTGGTGATAAAAACTGAGAGTATGAGTGAAGTTTTCAGTGAAAACAGTACCTTTGTTGAAAAAAATTGATATTCTAGCCTGTAATTGCTCTCTCATGGTAGTCTTTACCTTCAAAAACATTTTGACATTTATTAACATATAGTAAAATGGACCTTTTTGTGGTATGTAGTTCTGTGAATTTTAATACTTGTACAGGTTTTTTATTACCACCACCAGTCTCAGGATTCAGAATGGTTCCATCACCCCCAGAAAACTCCCTTGTGCTGTGTTTGTAGTTTAACCTTCTAACCCAGGCATCCACTGATAATGGTTCTTCAGTACTACATTTTGCTGTTTTGATAATGTTATACAAAAGCAGTTATGTAGTATGTAACCTTTTGAGGCTGGCTTCTTTAACACAGTTTATTACCTTTAAGATTCTTCTGAGTTGTTGAGTGAAACACCAGTTCATTAGTTTTTGTGGCTGAGTGGTATTCCATTGTGTAAATGTATGCATTGTAGATTATTTTGGTGAACTTCAATTTGTTCTTTTCTTATACTGTCTGTCTGATTTTTAATGCTGTACTTACGAAATGAATTTGGAAGTAGATTTTGTTATTTCTTCAAATGTGTAGTAGAACTCACAAGGGAAATTAGCTGGGCCTGGAGGTTTCTTTTTTGGAAGACTTTTAGCTACAAATTCAGTTTTTTAAAATAGTACCAGGTCTATTCAGTGCTCTTCTTCTAAATTAGTCTTCGCAGAGGTTTCAATTTTATTGACCGTTTGAAAGAATGAGCTTTTGGTTTTATTGATTTTTTTTTTTCCTGGTTCTCTGTTTTCAATTTCATTGATTCCATATTTGTTCTCTAAGGATAATTTCACAGTTGAAAGATTCTAGATTTTTAAAATTCTTTTCCATTTTAAACTAAGAATGTTGTTTCACTTCTGGCGTATGTTGTTTCTGACAGAAATCAGTTACTCAAATCATTAACCTCCTTTCCCCTCATAAGTGATGTATTACTATTTCAGTCAACTTGTAAAATTTTTCCTTTGTAATTTTCAACAGTTTGACTGTGGTTTGTCCAGTAATGAATTTCATTGGAATTATATTGTGTGATGTTTGTGAGCTCTTTGAATATAGAGATTTATGTCTTTCAACAAATTGGGGAGTTTCCAGCAATTATTTCTTTTTCTTATTCTCCTTTCCTTTCCTGTCCTTTCTTTATCCCCTTGCCATCCCAAACTTATTTTCCTCACTTGTTTAAGTTCTCACCATGAATGTTAGGGTTTTGTACTGTTCCACAGGTTCTGTTACTGAGACCAAGCTCACTCTGCTGACAAGCAGAGTCATTGGTTGACAAGCCAATGAATCAGAGGAACAAAGTTTTGAGGCAAAGAATACAACTTTACTTGGAAAGAACTGGCTAACAGAGAATGTGACAGACTAATGCCTCAAAATAACCATCTTGTCAAGGTCTGGATGCCAAGCTTCTTTTATGAATCTGAGATGAGGGGAGGTATGGGAGCAAAGTAAAAAGACCATTTAATTCTTCTAAATATCTCCTAGAATGGCAAGCCTTACACAAGGGAATGTGTTAGTTTATTGTAGTCATTCACAGGTGGGCAGGGTCAGATTATTTCCCTGTGAGCTAAACAAAAGCATTTAATCTAAGGGTCAGGAAGAGGGGGCAGAGTTTCCTGAGGCATGCCATTGAAAGTGAAAGTGAATGTGGCTCATCCTGTCCGACTCTTTGTGAACCCTTGAACTGTACAGTCCATGGAATTCTTTGGGCCAGAATACTGGAGTGGATAGCCTTTCCCAGCATTTAACTTATATGTAGAGTACATCATGTGAAATGCTGGGCTGGATGAAACACAAGCTGGAATCAAGATTGCTGGGAGAAATATTGATGACCTCAGATACGCAGTTGACACCACCATTATGGCAGGAAGCAAAAACTAAAGAACCTCTTGATGAAAGTCAAAGAGGAGAATGACAAAGTTGGCATAAAACCCAACTTTCAGAAAGCTAAAATCATGGCATTCGGTCCCATCACTTCATGGCAAATAGATGGGGAAACAGTGAGAGACTCGTTTTTGGGCTCCAAAATCACTGCCGATGATAACTGCAGCCATGAAATTTAAAGATGCTTTCTCCTTTGAAGAAAAGCTGTGGCCAACCTGTATAGCATATTAAAAAGCAGAGACATTACTTTGCTGACAAAGGCCCATCTAGTCAAAGCTGTGGTTTTTCCAGTAGTCATGTATGGATGTGAGAGTTGGACCATAAAGAAAACTGAGCACCGAAGAATTGATGCTTTTGAACTGTGGTGTTGTGACTCTTGAGAGTCCCTTGGACTGCAAGGAGATCCAACCAGTCAATCCTAAAGGAAATCAGTCCTGAATATTCATTGAAAGAACTGATAATGAAGCTAAAGCTCCACTACTTTGGCCACCTGATGCAAAGAACTGACTCATTGGAAAAGACCCTGATGCTGGGAAAGATTGAAGGCAGGAGGGGAACGAAATGACAGAGGATGAGATGGTTGGATGGCATCACTGACTGAACAGACATGAGTTTGAGCAAGCTCTGGGAGTTGTTGATGGACTGAAAAGCCTGGTGTGCTGAAGTCCATGGGGTTGCAAAGAGTCGGGCATGACTGAGTGACTTAACTTAGCCTTTCCCTTCTTCTCCAGGGAATCATCCCATCCCAGAGATTGAACCCAGGTCTTCCACATTGCAGGCAGATTCCTTACCAGCTAAGCCAAAGCCCATGTGTGAGGCATGCCATTATGTGTGATTATAACCAAAAAAGCGACAAAAGATAGATCTAGCATGCAGGAGTCAAAATCGACTCTTGCTGGATACAGTTCCCTGCTGTTAAAAGTCGATTGCACAATCTTGTGGGAAAAGGGACAATAACCCTTCTAATTGCTGTGTCAGAAGGATCTTTTTGGAGTGTCTGCCATTAATGACAGCTTTCCAGATGTTGAGATTTGTCTTCCTTTGTTCTTCTTGGATAAGTGTTCACTTTATACATGTAGACTTAGAAATATTGAGCTTCAAACCCAAGAGGCAGCATCTCAAGAAATTTAGCGTTCTTCTATCCATGGGAAGATGCAAGAGTCAGGGCTCATTAAAACACTTACATATATATATATATATTTATAATCAGCTGTCTGGGGCCTGTAATTCTGCATTCTTATGGTTCACTATAGGGAATGACTGCTCTCTGATTCCCCTTCCTTGAGCTCATTGGCTTACTTTAAAGGGCTTGTAGGAAATATGCCATTTCTCAGATCTTCCCCTCTTGGTCAGGAACTTGACCAATATTTGGGAGACATTTTATGATCAAAATTTGTCCCATAGCCCTGCGAGGCTCATCCCAAATCAGGTGAAAATTTTTACTTTGTCACTCTAGGTGTTAAATTTTGGACTAGGCCCCATCAATAATTAAAATTCTTTGTAGACTCTAACTATTAATATTATTCAGGAAACATTTTCCCTTGTTGCTTCTTCCAGTACCTAGACTCACACTATTACAGTTATTTCCCCAAAATATTTAGCCATAGACGTTTTGTTGGAGGCTTGATTTGTGCATTGGTTATTGCAAGAGATAACAGTTTTATAAATTAGAATATAAGTAATGCAGCTAGTAACATTGACAGTGGCATAGTGAAGCAAGGAGACAACAAGCACATTTTGAAAACAAGGAGCAAATTTAAACAATGATTAGTGTAACTAGTTGTAATCCAGTTGCAATAATTGAGAGATCAAAGGAGACATAACTGATTTAATAAGCTATATGCAGTTTCACTGCACAGTCCATGCATACTTAGATATGGATGACTTAATATTTGAGACAGGCATATGCTACTGGCAGGATCACCAGGTAGAGACAAAAAAGATAAATACTTCAGTTTTACTCACAAAGTATAATTTACCAAGTTACTGTAAGTCATAATTTAAGGGGAAAGTTTTCCTTACACTTGGAAAGAACAGATTTAAACCAATAATCTTTTAAGATAGAAACCATAAGAATTATAACTATATTAACTTGTTTACTCAGTCCTGTGTAGCTAATCTTTTTTGTTAACAGCTTTATGAAGTCGTTAGGTTTTGCATTAGAAATCTTCAGTTTCTTACTCAGTTCAGCTTTATGGTCTGAAAGTTAGCAACATGTATATATCCAAGGTCTTTTTTATAAATCTCGAAAAGGAAACATTTTTAACTGTAACTGTCTACAAAAGACTCAAAAAAGACACAGTTTTCATCTGATTACAATCCCATTGACAAAGCAGCCTGCTTACTGTTGACATATGACACTTTCAGGAAATAACTAGAATTATGATTAATAATATTCTACCAGGACATATCAGATTCTTAGAAATGCTATAATCTCTAGAATATCTGTACCATTTATCATATAACTTAAAACTTATTATTTGATAACACCTTCATTACAGTTTAACATACCAAATGAACTTAATTAGTTTATCATCTCTCCTTGTGCTTCAGGGACCTTTGAAGCACTCCTCAGCTAGCAAGAGGTAAAAGGAACTTTTTATAATTTGATTTAGGAAGTCCTGTCAAAGGAACATGCCACCCCAGGAATACATTTTAAAATACAACAGGACCATGGACGAAACTTAGCCAAAGGGCCGATAAAAGACTTCAAAGGCAAATTTAGAAAGTACTTCAGAATTTTCTGCAGTTTGTTGTGATCCACACAGTCAAAGGCTTTTGTCAGTGAAGCAGAAGTAGATGTTTTTCTGGAATCGCAACAAACTGGAAAATTCTTAAAGAGATGAGAATACCTGCCTCCTAAGAAACCTGTATGCAGGGCAAGAAGAAACAGTTAGAACCAGACATGGAACAACGGACTGGTTTCGGATTGGGAAAGGAGTACATCAAGGCTATATGTTATCATCTTGCTTATTTATATGCACAGTGCATCATATGAAATGCTGGACTGGATGAAGCACAAACAGGAATCAAGACTACAGGGAGAAATATCAACAACCTCAGATATGCAGATGACACCACCCTTATGGCAGAAAGTGAAGAAGAACTAAAGAGCCTCTTGATGAAAGTGAAAGAGGAGAGTGAAAAAGCAGACTTAATACTCACTATTCAAAAAGCTAAGATCATGGCATCCGGTCTCATCACTTTATGGCAAATAGATGGGGAAACAATGGAAACAGTGAGAGACTATTTTCATGGGCTCCAAAATCACTGCAGATGGGGACTGCAGCCATGAAATTAAAAGATGCTTGCTTCTTGGAAGAAAAGCTGTGACAAACCTAGACAGTGTATTAAAAAGCAGAGACATTGCTTTACCAACAAGGGTCCGTCTAGTCAAAGCTATGGTTTTTCTGGTAGTCATGTATGGATATGAGAGTTGGACCATAACGAAAGCTGAGTGCTGAAAAATTGATGCTTTTGAACTGTGGTGTGGAGAAGACTCTTGAGAGTCCCTTGGCCTGCAAGGAGATCAAACCAGTCAGTCCTAAAGGAAATCAGTCCTGAATGTTCATTGGAAGGACTGATGCTAAAACTGAAGCTCCAATACTTTGGCCTCCTGATACGAAGACCTGACTCATTGGAAAAGACCCGGATGCTGGGCAAGATTGAAGGCAGGAGGAGAATGGGACGACAGAGGATGAGATGGTTGGATGGCATCACTACTTGATGGACATGAGTTTGAGCAAGCTCTGGGAGTTGGTGAAGTACAGGGAAGCCTGACGTGCTGCAGTCCATGAGGTTGCGAAGAGTTAGACACAACTGAGTGACTGAACTGAGCTGAATAGATTATTTAAAATGTAAATAAACATAATCTGTTATTAAAGTCAGCTTAGCATCTTCAGAAAATTTGACTGTTTTAGCAGAGAGAAAAGCCAAATTTAGTTTTGCACCAGCTTACTTTAAGATCCATTTACTCAATTAAACTTGTTTTGAACTTAGTCATCACTGATCACATATAAAACCCTTTTGGGGGTACATTTTCCATAAACCTTTCATCACTTAGCCCAGTTTTAGCTTTTAAGTTACAGAATGTCTGGAGAGATCGTGTAACATATATTTCTAAAAGTACACTTTGAACTCTTCTCATTTGCACATTATTTCCTCAGAAGTTTCTTCACAATGAGTTACTTTCTTTGCTGACAGATTTGTAACAGATATAATAAATCTTATTTAGCTTATATTAAACTCAGGGACAATGAAAGTATTATACTTAATATTCCATTTAATGTTGTGACTCAGGACATGCCTGTTAGATCAACCAAATTTAACATTAATTCCAGGTACTAATTTAACAGTGAATATTTCCCAGTTCACGTAAACCTAAAATTTATTTAGCTTAATTTCTCTTGTATTTGAATTGCTTGGTTTGTAAGCAGTTTAACTTACAAACTTTTGTTCAAGCCAATAAAATAGGGCTTTTTTACAGATCAACCATGACAGTGTTATCCAAAGACAATAGCACATACAAACACACAGGCATCAGTTCTTATTTCAAGATTTCAGACTGAGTCAGGTACAGCAGTGTGAAATGCATCAGTTTACAAAAGAGGTTGGATTAAAAATAAGGTTTCTCACAGACACAAGTCAGACTTGTCAATGGTCCCAGCAGCTGCTTAGGGCCTTGTCTCAATATTCCCTGATCTGGGCCTGCTAGCAGGAGCAGCAGGGCTCCTGGCTGGCTTGCCAAATTTGTTACCAAGCTTACTCTGCTTGCTGCCGGAGAGGCCAGTGAGTCCAAGGGACTAAATGTTGAGGCAAGAAACATGACTTTATTCGGAAAGCTAGCTGACTGAGAAGGTGACAGATTAATGTTTCAAAATAACCATCTTGTCTGAGGTCTGGATGCCAGGTTCTTTTAGGGATCAGAGATAGGGGTGGGGAAGGAGATGTGGAAAAAAAAATAGAAAGTCCTTTTATTGTATATAACTCCTACAATGGCAAGCCTCAAGCAGTTCAGTTCAGTTCAGTTACTCAGACGTATCCAACTTTTTGCGACCCCATGGACTGCAGCACGCCAGGCCTCCCTGTTCATCACCAGTTACCAGAATTTACTCAAACTCATGTCCATTGAGTCGGTGATGCCATCCAACCATCTCATCCTCTGTTGTCCCCTTCTCCTCCTGCCTTCAATCTTGCCCAGCATCAGGGTCTTTTCAAATGAGTCAGTTCTTTGCATCAGGTGGCCAAACTATTTGAGTTTCAACTTCAACGTCAGTGCTTCCAATGAACATTCAGTACTGATTTCCTTTAGGACTGATTTCCTTTAGGATGGACAGGTTGGATGTCCTTGCAGTCCAAGGGACTCTCAAGAGTCTTCTCCAACACCACAGTTCAAAAGCATCATTTCTTTCAGCACTCAGATTTCTTTATAGTCCAACTCTCACATCCATACATGACTACTGGAAAAACCATAGACTTGCCT
Source organism: Tragelaphus eurycerus (assembly GCA_935064755.1). Classification (NCBI taxonomy): domain Eukaryota; kingdom Metazoa; phylum Chordata; class Mammalia; order Artiodactyla; family Bovidae; genus Tragelaphus; species Tragelaphus eurycerus. The sequence continues at coordinate 21,771,090 of CAKXYN010000010.1, read as the reverse complement.
AGATGGACCTTTGTTGGCAAAGAAACGTCTCTGCTTTTTAGGACCTAACAGAAGCAGAAGATATTAAGAAGAGGTGGCAAGAATACACAGAAGAACTGTACAAAAAAGAGCTTCACGACCCAGATAATCATAATGGTGTGATCACTGACCTAGAGCCAGACATCCTGGAATGTGAAGTCAAGTGGGCCTTAGAAAGCATCACTACGAACAAAGCTAGTGGAGGTGATGGAATTCCAGTGGAGCTATTCCAAATCCTGAAAGATGATGCTGTGAAAGTGCTGCACTCAATATGCCAGCAAATCTGGAAAACTCAGCAGTGGCCACAGGACTGGAAAAGGTCCGTTTTCATTCCAATCCCAAAGAAAGGCAATGCCAAAGAATGCTCAAACTACCACACAATGGCACTCATCTCACAAGCTAGTAAAGTAATGCTCAAAATTCTCCAAGCCAGGCTTCCGCAATATGTGAATGGTGAACTTCCTGCTGTTCAAGCTGGTTTTAGAAAAGGCAGAGGAACCAGAGATCAAATTGCCAACATCCGCTGGATCATGGAAAAAGCAAGAGAGTTCCAGAAAAGCATCTATTTCTGCTTTTGGATCACAAGAAACTGGAAAATTCTGAAAGAGATGGGAATACCAGACCACCTGATCTGCCTCTTGAGAAATTTGTATGCAGGTCAGGAAGCAACAGTTAGAAACTGGACATGGAACAACAGACTGGTTCCAAATAGGAAAGGGAGTACATCAAGGCTGTATATTGTCACCCTGCTTATTTAACTTATATGCAGAGTACATCATGAGAAACCCTGGACTGGAAGAAACACAAGTTGGAATCAAGATTGCTGGGAGAAATATCAATCACCTCAGATATGCACATGACACCACCCTTAAGGCAGAAAGTGAAGAGGAACTAAAAAGCCTCTTGATGAAGGTGAAAGCGGAGAGTGAAAAAGTTGGCTTAAAGCTCAACATTCAGAAAACGAAGATCCCGGCATCTGGTCCCATCACTTCATGGGAAATAGATGGGGAAACAGTGGAAACCGTGTCAGACTTTATTTTTCAGACTTGATTTTCCAAAACCACTGCAGATGGTGACTGCAGCCATAAAATTAAAAGATGCTTACTCCTTGGAAGGAAAGTTATGACCAACCTAGATAGCATATTCCAAAGCAGAGACATTACTTTGCCAACAAAGGTTCGTCTAGTCAAGGCTATGGTTTTTCCTGTGGTCATGTATGGATGTGAGAGCTGGACTATGAAGAAGTCTGAGCGCCAACTGATGCTTTTGAACTGTGGTGTTGGAGAAGACTCTTGAGAGTCCCTTGGACTGCAAGGAGATCCAACCAGTCCATTCTGAAGGCGATCAGCCCTGGGATTTCTTTGGAAGGACTGATGCTAAAGCTGAAACTCCAGTACTTTGGCCACCTCATGTGAAGAGTTGACTCATTGGAGAAGACTCTGATGCTGGGAGGGATTGGGGACAGGAGGAGAAGGGGACGACAGAGGATGAGATGGCTGGATGGCATCACTGACTCGATGAATGTGAGTCTGAGTGACCTCCGGGAGTTGGTGATGGACAGGGAGGCCTGGCGTGCTGCAATTCATGGGGTCGCAAAGAGTCAGACACGACTGAGTGACTGATCTGATCTGATCTGTCTAGTTTGGTTATAACTTTTTTCCAAGGAGTAAGTGTCTTTTTATTTCTTGGCTGCAGTTATTATCTGCAGTGATTTTGGAGCCCCCCAAAATAAAGTCTGCCACTTTTTCTATTGTTTCTTTGTCTATTTGCCATGAACTGATGGAACCAGATGCTATGATCTTAGTTTTCTGAATGCTGAGCTTTAAGCCAACTTTTTCACTTTCCTCTTTCACTTTTATGAAGAGGCTCTTTAGTTCTTCTTCACATTCTACCATAAGGGTGGTGTCATCTGCATATCTGCGGTTATTGATATTTCTCCCAGCATTGTTGATTCCAGCTTGTGCTTCATCTAGCCCAGCGTTTCTCATGATGTACTCTGCATAGAAGTTAAATAAGCGGGGTTACAATATACAGCCTTACTGCTGCTGCTGCTACTGCTAAGTCACTTCAGTCGTGTCTGACTCTGTGCGACTCCATAGACGGCAGCCCACCAGGCTCTCCCGTCCCTGGCATTCTCCAGGGAAGAACACTGGAGTGGGTTGCTATTTCCTCCTCCAATGCATGAAAGTGAAAAGTTAAAGTAAAGTTGCTCAGTTGGGTCTGACTCGTAGCGACCCCATGGACTGCAGCCTACGAGGCTCCTCCGTCCATGGGGTTTTCCAGGCAAGAGTACCAGAGTGGGTTGCCATTGCCTTCTTATACAGCCTTGATGTACTCCTTTTCCTGTTTGGAACCAGTCTGTTGTTCCATGTCCAGTTCTAACTGTTGCTTCCTGCTCTGCATATAGGTTTCTCAAGAGGCAGGTCAAGTGGTCTGGTATTCCCATCTCTTTCAGAATTTTCCGTTTATTGTGGTCCACATAGTCGAAGGTTTTGGCATAGTCAATAAAGCAGAAATATATGTTTTTTCTGGAACTCTCTTGCTTTTTCTATGATCCAGTGGATGTTGGCAATTTGATCTCTGGTTCCTCTGCCTTGTCTAAAACTAGCTTGAACATCAGGAAGTTCACCGTTCACATATTGCGGAAGCCTGGCTTGGAGAATTTTGAGCATTACTTTGCTAGTGTGTGAGGTTGAGTGCATTTGTGTGGTAGTTTGAGCATTCTTTGGCATTGCCTTTATTAGGGATTGGAATGAAAATGGGACCTTTTCCAGTCCTGTGGCCACTGCTGAGTTTTCCAAATTTGCTGGCATATTGAGTGGAGCACTTTCACGGCATGATCTTTTAGGATTTGAAATAGCTCAACTGGAATTTCATCACCTCCACTAGTTTTGTTCGTAGTGATGCTTTCTAAGGCCCACATGACTTCACATCCCAGGATGTCTGGCTCTGGGTCAGTGATCACACCATCGTGATTATCTGGGTCATGAAGATCTTTTTTGTACAGTTCCTCTGTGTATTCTTGCCACCTCTTCTTAATATTTTATGCTTCTGTTGGGTCCATATCATTTCTTTCCTTTATTGAGCCCATCTTTGCATGAAAATGTTCCCTTGGTATCTCTAATATTCTAAGAGATCTCTGTTGCTGTTGTTGTTGCTAAGTCGCTTCAGTCGTGTCCGACTCTGTGCGACCCGATAGACGGAAGCTCACCAGGCTCCCCTGTCCTTGGGATTCTCCAGGCAAGAACACTGGAGTGGGTTGCCATTTCCTTCTCCAATGCATGAAAGCAAAAAGTGAAAGTGAAGCCGCTCAGTCGTGTCCGACTCTTAGCGACCCCATGGACTGGAGCCTACGAGGCTCCTCCGTCCATGGGATTTTCCAGGCAAAAGTACTGGGGTGGGGTGCCATTTCTTTCCCATTCTGTTGTTTTCCTCTGTTTCTTTGCTCTTATCACTGAGGAAGGCTTTCTTATCTCTCCTTGCTATTCTTTGGAACTCTCCATTCAGATGCTTTTATCTTTCCTTTTCTCCTCTGCTTTTTGCTTCTCTTCTTTTTGCAGCTATTTGTAAGG